>JAPFRF010000010.1:96690033-99090033 GCA_029282475.1 Phrynocephalus forsythii
CATATGTGTGTATTTTCCCTCATATTGGCCCAGTTTTTCATCTCAAGAAAATCTATTTTCTATTAGAATTAGACTGACCTTTTAAAAAAGATACAGTGTGAATACTTGAGCTCCTTACATTTCAATAAAGAGCACCAATTGTTTTGATGATTCCAGGTGAAACCTCATCCATGACCTATATTAATATCAAGGCTCACCACAGTAGTAGAAGAAGAAAAGCAAGGGCTTTTGCCTCTAGGTTAGGAGGCTATAAATGGGGACACACATTGCCTTTGTTCGTATGATAGATTAAATGAAAAACTTCAGTCAAAAGAGCTGTCAATTTGACATGTTTAAATGAGTTCTAAATGCACTTAAAGCATTTTAAATCAGAAGAGCAGTTACCATAGCAGCCACTGTGTCACAGGAGAATTAAGGAACCTGTTAAGACTTTCTTTTCTTTGCCTAATTTGAGATGGGGAACATTTAAACACAAAAAGCAATTTTCTTGGCTGGTCATTTTCTACAGACTCTTTAGTTGGTAAGCTATCAAGGAACGAATATTTGTTTAATTTCTTCCACATTCATTTCTGTTTTATTAACACAGAGTGTATAATGCTTTAAAAGCAGAATAAAACATGGATTGTCTAAATTTAGCTTCACTAGGAAATGGGGGGAGTGGAACAATCTAGGGTGAGGGAAGCTTGCCTACTGTAGGTATAGATACTAGAGATGGGCACGACTCAAAAAAATGGTGTTTCATTTGTCGTTTGGCCGTTTAGGGCAGTGTTTTTCAAACACTGTTCCGCGGCACACTAGTGTGCCGCGAGATGTTGCCTGGTGTGCCGTTGGAAAAATTGAAAAAATTGAAAAATTGTTAAGAGAGAGGTGGGGGATGAACATAACATCATAAAATATGCTTATATACTGCATGTTGAGCAGGTCGGGAGGCAGAGCCACGCATGGTCCTGCCCTCCCTTTTCTGCCCTGACCCCGGGCATGTTCCTTCCAGCAGACCGCACAGCGATGAAGTTGCAAAAAAAGTTGTGCCAAGGGCGCGCCTCCTTTTGCAAAGTGCCCCGCACAGCCTCGCCACCAAGGCGCTTGCAACCTGCTCCTTGCGGCTCCAGCAACCCGTAGCAACTGCTTGCAGGCCGATGGCGACGCGGACCATTGCTTTGGGACCCCTCGCAAGAGGTCCCGAAGAGGAGTTGACTTTCCCGCCCTCCGGCCCCACTCTTCGACCACCTACACCTTCCTCCCCCACGCTAACCCAATTCCCTCCTTTCCTGGCTAAGGCAGCCGATTTCCCGGGGGCGCAATGCCTAATGAGTCCTCTTTCAACAAGCTGTCGGCTCCCTCGGAGCCTAACGGCCAAGGAGGGGGTAAGATGGGCCCTTTTGGAAAGTCCGCCGGCCTGGCTGCTGCTGCAGGGGCGGGAAGTCACACAGCCAGCTTAGCCCAAAGCCCGGCGGCGGTGGCGGCTGCTGGTGCCTCCAGTGCTGCTGCCGTCACGTCGGGGAAGAAGTCCCCGCAGCTCCCCAAAGGCGTGCGGTGTCGAAACCACGGCATTCCTCTTCTGCAAGTGGAGGGATTGCCAGTGCAAAAATGCAAAAAGAGTGATGGCCGCCCAGGTGAGCCACCAAAAGTGGAAAAACGGGTGCAAAGTAGCGGGTGTGGGGGTTCGGCGAGAGGTAGGGACCCTTCCAACCTCCCCCTCTCGATTCTAGATTGCTTCGTGAAGGTCAGTGCCTTTCTTTGTGTTTATTTGATTCCTATTCAAGAGAATTACTTTATATATAGTCAATATAGGCACAGTTAATTTTTTTAACATTTTCTAATGGTGTTGTGCCTCGTGATTTTTTCATGAAACAAGTGTGCCTTTGCCCAAAAAATGTTGAAAAACACTGGTTTAGGGGTCTGCTTCAGTTCATTTTCGTTTTCGTGATGTTTTTTGCAAAAAAAAAATCATTTTCATTTCGTTGGGTAACGAAATGAAAAAATGAAAATGAAAACGAAAAATTGGTGTTTTGTTAGCATTCTTTTTAGTTCAATGCATCTGCTGCAACAAAAACGAAAAACACGGCAAATTTGGTCATTTTGTTTTCATTTTTGTTTTGTTTTTTTAAAAAATTTCATTTCTTTTCTAATAGATGAAAAATGGCCACCCATCTCTAATAGATACCACAATTGACAGAGGTATTACCCATGCCAATTTCAATGTCTCTGAGCTGTTTCTGTGTTCCCTGTACATGCAAACGGTGTTCCCTGTACATTTAAGGTGTCTATATTAACTCAGGGCGAACCTCTGTATTGTCATGAGAAAGGACATGCATTTTTAATGCAGCATGCTTATTTATAAATCAGAAAAGAAAAATAATAAAAAAGAATTTGTAATTTCCAATTTCCATCTAGCAACAAGAAAGCATGCCACAGGTTTCATTTCTCAACACTTTTCTTCCCTTCTTTTCTCCCAAAGGCCTAGCTTCAGTGGACAAATCCTGCAGAATGTCTGATTTCTATAGTAACTAGCCACACTTTTTCTTATTCTGTACCTTTATTTTTCTGGTAGCATCAGAAGATGATACAGTCTATTCATACACAGGCTTATCATTCCCATGAGATAAAATGGGCTGGGAAGAAATCACTTGTTAAATAAAAATTAAATTTTGTCACAGGATTTCTGCTGCAACTGCCAGAAAAGTTTAACTGCAGCAAGAGTGCAAAGGTATACAGTAACACTGTACCTTGATTTACATTCATAATTCGTTCAGGAAACATGATTGTAAACCAAAACATTCATATAGCAAAACACATTTCCCCATATGAATTAATGGAAACTCATTCGTTCTGAGCTCCCATAGACCACATACTGTACACACAAAATGCTAAAACTCACAAAATAAGTTGGCTAGAAGTCTGCGTCCACACCATGGTTTAGGTACCTGGCCGTGGAATCTGCTCTGGTTGGGACTAAAAACTGGATTTTTCTCCATGTTTTGAATGTGAGAAGAATAAAGTGCTATTTGTAGCCATATACACACTTGACTAGCTGTCCCATTACTGGGAAAAGTTTGAAAAATAAGAAAGAATGTTGAAAAATATAAATATAAAGAAACGCCCTAATCTGCACTCTCCTATGAAAACGTTTTTGCTGATGCAAGGGAGTCCCTCACCAAAGGCTGCTGAGAAAATTGCACAGTCAGGGGATAAGAGGGCAGGTCCTCTTATGGATTGAGAACTGGTTGAGATCCAGGAAACAAAGAGTAGGTGTCAATGGGCAATTTTCACAATGGAGAGAGTTAAAAAGCAGTGTGCCCCAGGGATCTGTCCTGGGACCAGTGCTTTTCAATCTATTCATAAATGACCTGGAGACAGGGATAAGCAGTGAGTTGGCCAAGATTGCGGATGACACAAAACTTTTCTGTGTGGTAAAAACCAGAGAAGATTGTGAAGAGCTCCAGAAGGATCTCTTCAAACTGGGGGAATGGGCTGCAAAATGGCAAATGTGTTTCAATGTAGGAAAATGTAAAGTAATGCATATTGGGGCAAAATAATAATAATTAAAATTGTATCTATCAACTCATGGGCTTTGAGCTATCCATGACTGATCAGGAAAGAGGTCTTGGTGTGTTAGTGGACAGCTCATTGAAGGTGTCTACCCATTGTGTGGCAGTGGTGAAGGAGGCCAATTCCATGCTAGGGATTATCAAAAAGAGGATTGAAAATAAAGCAGCCAAGATTATAACGCCATTGGAGGAAACAATAGTAAGGCCGCACCTAGAGTATTGTGTACAGTTCTGGTCACCTCATCTCAAAAAAGACATAGTGGAACTGGAAAAGATGCAGAAAAGAGCAACTAAAATCATTACTGGGCTGGGGGACCTCCCTTATGAGGAAAGGCTAAAATATTTGGGGCTCTTTAGTATGGAAAAGAGGCACCTGAGGGGGGATATGATTGAGACGTAGAAAATAATGCAGGGCATGAGTCAAGTGGATAGAGGGACGCCCTTCTCCCTCTCACAAAATACTGAACTAGGGGACATACACTCAAATTGAGGGCTGGGAGAGTGAGAACAGACAAGAAAATATATATTTTACCCAGCGTGTTTTTAGTCTGTGGAACTCCCTGCCACAAGATGAGGTGATGGCATCTGGCCTGGATGCCTTCAAAAGGGGATTGGACAGATTTCTGGAGGAAAAATCCATCCCAGGTTACAAACCATGATGGAAATGTGTAATCTCCAGGCTTCAAACTGGGGTACTTTAGGGACCAGATGCAGGGGAGTGGTATCAAGAGACAGATATCTAGTCTCGTACACTCCCAGACACATTTGGTGGGGTCACTGTGAGATACAGGAAGCTGGACTAGATGGGTCTTTGGCCTGATCCAGCATGACTCTTCTTATGTTCTTATGAGACCTCTATTCATAGGGGAAATCTGTGAAATGGAAAGCAGAAGTTGGGTGATGTCACTGATATTTATCTCTCCTTCCTTTGCTTTGGAGGCTGCCTGAGATTGATCATTCCAGACAAGCACCCACTATCCGGCAGGGGGAGGGAGGAGGAGAGAGCAACCATTGGCCCACCTGCGATCATATGGCCTGCTCCAGTGCATATATATCAAGACATTGCTTGTTGATCAAGACATAATTTAGAAGAAATGTTTGCTTGCATTGCAAAACGCTCTTAAACCAAGTTACTCTTAACGCAAGGTATTACTGTACTTGTAAGAAGACCAACAGACAGTATCCATTGAAATGACTTGATCTTGAACATTTTATTAACCTCACCACTTTCTCTCGGTATTTCCTAAGTACCCAAGTAGGAGCAGTAGGACCCATAGAACCTATCTGCCATGTTGTTGGTTATAATAGTGAGATTTATTTATTTATTTATTTATTTATTTATTGAGCTTATATACCGCCCATCTTCCCAAAGGAACTCCGGGCAGTTTACAACAAACAATGTAACAAAATAACAGTTAAAGTAACACAGGAATTAGCCAAGTAACAGAACAAAACAAAACAAAACAAAATGGCAGATGGTGGGACAAAATAAAAACAACAACAAAAACAACATTTTAGTTTAATCAACCAAACGCTTCCTGGAAGAGAAGAGTTTTTAAAGCCTTCTGGAAGGCTGGCAGGGAGTCTGCTAGGTGCACTTCTGTTGGGAGATGATTCCACATAGTGGGGCCAGCCACAGAGAAGGCTCTGGCACGGGTGGATGTTCTCTGAGCCTCCCTGGACGTGGCCACATGCAGCATGTGTGCCCACAACAACCTAGTTGGACAGGCCGATGTTAACCGGTGGTCGATCCACTCTGTCAGGTAGTCAGGTCCTAGTCCATGGAGGGTTTTATAAATCAAAACCAGGACCTTGAACCTGATTCAGGCCACAAAGGGCAACCAATGCAGACGGGCCAGAACTGGGGTGATGTGGTCGAACCGACACACACCCGCCAGCAGTCTGGCTGCCGCATTTTGAACCCGCTGCAGTCGCCAAAGGAGAGTCAAGGGCAACCCCATGTAGAGCGCATTACAATAGTCCAGTCTCGATATCACCAGCGCTTGTACCACAGTCCTGAGGGAGTCCCCATCCAGGTATGGACGAATCTGGGCAATCCGATGGAGGTGAAAAAAGGCAGTCCTGGACACAGCGGCCACCTGGGCTTCCATGGTGAGCACCGGGTCCAGGACTACACCCAGAATCCAGATGGTGTCCTATGGCCGGAGGGAAACGCCCTCCAGAGTGGGAAAAGGGCCACCACAGCTGGATGGGGAAGCCCCAAAGAACATAACCTCAGTCTTGTCGGGGTTGAGTTTGATGTCATTTATCCAACCCAGCCCTAACATGGGGCCATTTCTGTGCCTTTATAATTATCAATTCAAAGTCTCCAGTTTCAATGTCATGTCATTCAGTTCTGGCTTCATTCCTTTTTTGCTGTTTTTTCCCATATCCCAGCTCCATTTGGAATAGGATTCTTCCCACTTTCTTCACCATGGTCTCTCAAGACATAAACAGATCTTTCCCATCACCACCACCACTACTGCTATGACTAGTACTATGACTACTACAACCGCTGCTGCTGCTTGTTTTCTGGAAGCTGATTCAGAAAAACCCAAAATAGGTTATTGTGAAAGGGATCTCATTGACAAGAAGGAAGTATCTGGAAGGAGAATCTGTGCATAAAACAGAGGAAATGTGTGCAAGGATGTATATCTATTAGCATTTTAGCCTAATTTTGGAAACAGTTCTTTCTTGTTCTGTGCTGGTGCTTACCAGGGGAGTACAGAAAGGGACTGCAAGAGACTCAGGCTAATGGGAAATAAGCTATGCCAAAGTTCTCTTCTGAGTCACCTGAACTCACTCTGTAAGTGTTCAGGGATGTGTTTCCTCTCTATATATTTCTTAGATTCATAAAACAAAGCAAAATAAAACAAAGACTGATTACTGATACAGTAACCCCCCACTGATCGCAGGGGTTAGGGACCCACCCCACCCGCGATGCAAGAAAATCTGCAATATGCAGAAGTGGGTGGGGCGGGCGGGGGCGGCGGGGGGCATCTTACCTCCCTCTGCCACCCATCCGCGTGGCCTGAGCCTTCCCAGGAGAGCCTGGCTGAGCGGCGCAGTGACCGGATCGCTCTGTGCTGCCACTCCCGGCCGCCCTGGGCTTTCCCGTGGGAGCCTGGCTGAGCGGCACGGAGCAACCGGATCACTCTGCACCACCCCTCCCGGCCTTCCCGGGCCTTCCCGGGGGAGCCTAGCTGAGTGGCGGGAGCGACCGGATCGCTCTGCGCCACCCTTCCGGGCTGCCCCGGGCCTTCCTGCCCCCCCGGCCACCCTCCCATGCACCCCCTGAAGATTCTGGATGGGGTGGGGGGCAGCGCGGAGCGACCTGCCTCCGCCCCACCACGGTGCAGGTACTGCAATCCCGCGTTGTAGCGGGGCCGTGGTACCTGAACAGCGAAATGGCGGGGGTCACTGTAATTAAAACAAGGCAAGACAAAACTGATTATCAAGACATAGTTTCTAACACTCACATGTCTGTTCTTCAGTCATGAATCATGGGGATAATTGATAAATTTAGAGCCATATGTGGGTGGTATAATCCAAGCTGCATTGATTTCCAATAGACTATGCTTTTGATATGCATTTATGTGTAGACTGAATTGCTCATTTGGATGTTTGTCTGAATGTATGATTCCAATAAAGCATTGGTATGCAGTTGAAACTCATCTGTCCTTGGATGCATGTACAATCTATCCCTTGCTCTTCTGAACTGTACAGTTTGCAATGATCTGACGATTATGCAATAAATAGTTTTATCTCTCTGAACTGTACATAAACAAGAGAATATGCCAGTAAGATATCTGAGAGAGATTTGTGGCTGGCAGTAGGAAGGGGAAATCTATGAAATGGAAAGGGAGAAAGCAGAAGTTGGGTGATGTCATTGATATGAAAAAAAAAATGAACAAAGAGAGATCAAAGAGTAACCATGACTACTACCAAGATGATGTGGATTGGGATGTTTGGGGGGGGGGAAGGATGAGCAAATTAGATATGATGCCTGTTTAATGTTCACAAAATGACATGTATTGTAAAAGAAAAAATAAGCCTAGTACTTTATGCAGATTCCTTCATTCAGTGTTATTCTAGCCACACAAAGAGAGGATCACAGTTTTCTAATGTTTCAGTTTGATCCACATGTGATTAAGATGTTACATTACGTGGTGCAGAAAAATGTGGTGTTCTGGGGTAGAGGAATTAGGTTGTTTTATTAGCTTTTATTGAATCATGTAGAACTTACTCAGTTGTTAGTCTCAACTAGAGTAGATCCATTGAATGCATGGGACATACTATAGTGACCCCCCACCTGTTGTGGGGGTTAGGGACCCGACCCAACCCGTGTAATTGAAAATCTGTGATATGCAGATGCAGGTCAAGTCAGGCCTGGGGAGCTTAACTGGGGGCTCTTGTACTTATCCCCAGTCTGGCGCTGCCCCAAATAGAGGCCTCAGAAATGATTTTCGGTGACCCAGAAGTGACTTCTGGTTTACTGAAAGTGACTTCTGGTTTGCTGGGAGGCCCTTTGAGGGGCGTCCAGAAGGCCTGGGAAGGCCCTTGCAGGCCCCTTCGGGGCAGCCCCAGTCCTGGGGTAAGTATGAGAGGCCTGAAACAGGCCTTTTCCCCCCAGGGGCCTTTTTTCATATACTGTGGTACCGCAATGTAGCAGGACCGCAGTATATGAACTGCAAAAGGGCAGGGAACATCCTTCTGAGGTTGGTAAAATGAGTACCCAGCTTGCTGGGGGGCAATGTGTAGCCTGCACACTGTAATTAAAATTGTAAACCGCCCAGAGACTACTTGTAGTGGTATGGGGCGGTATATAAGCAGAACACTTTATTTATGAAAGTCACAGTTATTCTGTCATCCTGATTTAGTTGGAATTAACAATTGGAGTTACTGTCGTTTAACTCCAATTCTAATCCTAATTCTAATAATTTGTTATAAATAGTTAATTTTCTTTCCCATATTTATCTTGAGATTTTGGTGAGATGTCCAGCAGACTAATTTGGGAAGAAACAGTCAATGGGTCATCAACATTAAAGAAATGTACAAGGGAGACTCCTCAGGAGGAAAATGGGAGTGGTAGCCAGGAGAACAGAAGAAAGTGGGGAACCAAATACTGAGCCTTGTGGGGATGCTAAAGGCCAACAGTATGGTGAGGGCTGAGAAATCAAAAGAAAGTTTTTGCTTTGATGTAAGGCATTTGCCCAGACTAACAAATTATTGATAACTAAGGTACATATTTCTTTCTGTCTGATCCCATCTCTGCCTTTCGTTCACCTGCAAGTCCATTTATACCACATACAGAGCAAAATGCTGCATCTCCAGAATTTTAACCAGCGTGCATAGATAGATATTAAAGTATTTGAATGGGAGAACTTCATATTTGCTTGGTAATGACGAATGCTTGACCAGCAGGTGTGCACATAGAGAAAGCCCAGGCCTGCTGCCTGTCAGGATGGTAGTGGCAGTGGTAGTGGTGGAGGAGGAAGAAGCTTAAAGCCAAGTTAGGAGCTGACAGGATAGTAGGAAGGGGCCCAAGCAAAACAAAATGCCAAGGGGGGGAATTGTTGCTTAATTTCAACAGGATTCCTGAACCAAACCACTAAGCAGCTGAATTCTTGGTTTTTGTTCTAGTTTGTGGTTTAGTTCACACTCGTATCTACTCTCAAGTGTGCCTGCAATGTCACCTAAGTCATTTTATATACACGTACAGAAATTTTAAAATTCTGGCATCCCTAATATGGAGTTCATGATCTCTATGAGCAAAATGCCAGGCAAGACTAAGCAAATGGTAGAAACAGATTGCTAAGTTATCCAGTGGCCATATCCGAATGGGGACCTGGCTATTAACCAAAGAAAAATGCCTCTGGTTTCACAATAGAAGAAAGATGAGAGATAAATGCTATAAATAGCCAGTCAATGAAATGTCATGTCTGTTCTCCAGCTCAATTTCCACTTGATGAGAAATGTCCACTTATTTTCATAACCATCATCTACTATGTAGTTATTTCTGAAATTTGCTTTGAAGTAGTATGGTATATAAGCAGATGCTCATAGATTTGAAAGTTAAAGTGGAACAAGCCATAACAGTGTTTGAGGATAAAACAACATGTATTCAAATGGCAACCACAGAGAGAATGAAGTACAGAAGCAAACATATTGACATCAAGTACCACAGTGTAAGGGAAGCAATAAAAAACAGACTGATTCAGTTAGTATATTGTGAAACAGAGAAAAATGTGGAATATATTTTTACAAAGCCTTTAAATGCACAAAGACACAAAACTAACTGAAAAACTGGGAATGTGTTCTGTTCAGCAATTAATTAGGAGCGGTGTCAAGGTATAATTTCCAAGCTGAATCCGAACAAGGCTTGAGTTAATCAGCAGCCATGTTGAAGAGGTGTGCAAAGTGCTGTGTAACTGGATAACTCATTAACAAAGAAGTAATGCTAACACATGAGTATTAGGGTTAGGGTTAAGGTAATTATGTAATGCTTTGACATTGGCTGAAACCTGTATATATTGAAGAGCCATGTGTAATGAAGGTGGGAAAATGTCTTCATTATTTTGTTATACTGTTGGATTGACCTGCTGTAAATATATTGCACTTTTGGTGATGGTAAGCTTTGCTTCAATGTCTTTTTATTTCTTCTGAAACCAACTGCCTTGTGTCCAGTTCTGTGTGCCTTAATTTAAAAAGGATGTTGACAACCTCGAGTGGGTGCAGAGAAAGGTGACAAGGATGGTAGAGGGTCTGGAGGAAATGTCTTATGAGGAACGGCTTAGGGAACTGGAAATGTTTAGCCTTTCAAAAAGAAGACTGAGAGGGGATATGATAGCTATGTTTAAATATTTGAATGGATGTTATATTGAAGAGGGAACAGGTTTGTTTTCCATGGCTTCAGAGACTAGGACTCGGGGCAATGGTTTCAAACTACAGGAAAAGAGATTCCATTTGAACATTAGGAAGAACTTCATGATGTTTAGCTGTTCGGCAGTGGAATATGCTGCCACAAACCTTCCTTGGAGGTTTTTAAGCAGTCTGGATAGCCATCTGTTGGAAATATTGTGATGGGGTTCCTGCATGGCAGGGGGTTGGACTAGATGGCCCTTGAGGTCTCTTCCAACTCTGTGATTCTATGATCATCATAGTAAGATTCCATATAGTATTTTCTCAAGGAGTGAGCAAACTTGGTCTTGACAGACTTGATCTTGACAGATGTAATACATAACATCTGCTGAAAGAGTTACTAGGACATTACAGGAGAAGATACAACATTAGGAATTGGATTCTTGCTGTTAGGTGTTGTTGGGTTGCTTCCCTATTTGAGATACATTGATAACATTTTTCTGATCTGGACCCGACCCACACATATCAACATAGCCTTCCAACATATCTTGTACAACACTAACTTCCTGCAAGTTTCCTTTTTGTATTGTTCCTTTCATTCATTCATTGGCTTCTTTGCATACATGATCAGATGATTTGGAAAGTGCCTCATGGTCCTTGTTTTTTTTGTCTGTGATATCCTACTTTCTGTGTCAGCATTTCCCCCCTATACTCTTCTGCTTCTTTAACCTTTTCTTCCATCTCTTTAGTTAAATGTACCTCTTTCTGTTTAGTTTCATCCTCCTCCTCCTTCATTTCTTAAATTTCTCTAATTACATGCTGTATTGCTTATCTGCACTTTATCCCATAGCAATAGGTTTTGATGTCATGTGAGCCACTTCAGGTTTGTTACTGTAGGTTTTCAATGTATATTTGATCAACAAAACTGCATTCAATGTTCATTCACAAGTGAAAGCCTTGTCCTCAGTCAAAGCCCATCTTGACACAGAAAACTGTATCTCAATGTATGCATTTCTGTGTGATAGAGACAGTGCAGTCTTGATAACTTTAAGAGATTGACCACAAAATAAGAGACTTTTTTAAAAAAACACCACTCCTAGCCCCTTTTCTGCTTTAAAATCAATGTCAAATACGGTGAACTTTCAAAATTTTGGTATTTTGCTTTTTATTTTTTTGTTTTTCTTAAACAATAGTTAAGAGAAGTGAACTTTCTAACTATTCCTGTTCCAGAGCTATGATGATTTCTCCACTACCAGGGACTCTTTCAGTGGTATGCTTCAGTATTTTCAATATCTCCCTTGTGAACATTTTATGTTCACTTGAAGTGACTGCATGCTCTGTCGAAAATATCTTTAATGCTCCTGGTCTCTTGTATGTTTCACTGGTGCCGCATGGGACTGGTTCTATTTTAAAAATACCATGGTGACAATCATCTGTTAAAACCTGCTTAAGTGGAGGTGATTAGAAGGCAATAGAAGAAACCCTGCTGCTTCCTGAGGCACCAATGTAGTGGCATTTAGCTATGTCTTCTAAGGGGACTGGGGCTCATGCTCAGTTAAAAGTACATTATGTGCACATCTCAGAAGCGATGAGGCATGGGCATCCAACATGTGCGACTTTTGCAGTCCGGGTATGTTGCAGTTTTCATCCTGGTCAGAATTCCAACCTATGTCTTTGGTAAATGATCAGGAATGCAGGGTATTCACTTTTGGTACATTGCCACCCTCGATGGTAAGGCTTTGCTTTTCTAGCCCAGATACCTTTTTTTGACTGCTCCTGTAAGGTTAGTTATATATGTCTTTCATGGGAGCAATTGGGAACTCTGTTCAAGTGCACCACTGCCTCCCCCCCACAATACACACCTCAAGTAACTTTATTTAGGTGCAACTTCAGAATTGTCTTGAAAGCATACAGTCATGGCCATGAACTCAGGTAAGCGCTCACAATCAATCAGCATGAATGAAATGCAGGTTAGAGAGAGAGAAAAAAAAGGGAGCAGGCAAAGACAACTCCTTTTGTAGAGCCTTACTGGTAAAAGAGACTGAGTTCATTGGTTCAAAATTCTAGGTGAGGTGCACATCACATTAACCCCATAATATCTGGATCTTGCCATATTCCAACAGGCTGAAATCCTGTTGCACAGTTATGCGAATACTGTAGTAGAAGTTTTGGGAAGCAAATTTCAATTATGTAAAAAAAGTCTGTAGACATTATCTGTTGTATATTGAGTTGTGCAATTTAGCATGCAACAGATAAGGTCTACAAAGCATTCTTAAGGTACAGCAAAAGGATCTCAAGTGTTGCATTTTCCATTTTGATTGACCATACTTTTATTGATACAGAAGATTTGGTTTAGGTATTCTAACAATTAAAGCTTTAAAGTATCCTATTTTCAGTACCCAAATATCCCCTGTGTTTCACTGACATAAATACACTTGTGAGAATACATCTTGCTTCAAGAATGAATTCCCTAGGGAATGGACATTATTCCATTTTTCTTTTGAAATTACTTTATGCTCCATTGTGTCCGTGGTGGATGAATATGCAGCAGTGAAATGGTGTATTTCAATGCATAAGTATTCATTTGCAATAAGGAATAACTTAGGAGGGTAATGCCAATATCTTTACTGTTTTTACAGGTGAACCTTTATAATGTCCAATGACCTCCTTCATTTTAACACATAACACGCTGCTTACAACTGTAGCAACCTTTTTCAAGCTGGCATGGCTAAGCCACTCATACTAGTCTCACAAACAATCTCCACATGGAGACTCCCATTCTCAGAAGATGCTACAATTCCCTGAACAAAAAAACTAACAAAAACAAGCCTACACATGCTTTGGCATTGGAAATAGTCAATGATAGGTAGAAGCCATACACAAATTACTTAGGAGCCCCGTGACACAGTGGTTAAATGCCTGTACTGCAGGTAAAACTATGCTCACAACCTGAGGTTCAGTCCCAGGTAGCCAGCTCACGGTTGACTCAGCCTTCAATCCTTCCGAGGTTGGTAAAATGAGTACCCAGCTTGCTGGGGGTGGGATGTGTAGCCTGCATACTATAATTAAACCTGTAAACCACCCAGAGACTACTTGAAGTGATATGGGTCAGTGTATAAGCAGAACACTAGCACAATCCTTTAAAAAAAACTTGTTCCTACGAGTAGCTGGTTGTAAGACACAGGAGCTTAATGCTTTCTTGTATCTCCCATTTTGACATGGCTAATGCACTTTTATTGTGTTACTAATATATGACAATACCTGCAGTAAACAAACAAACAAACAAACAATCCCAGATGGATGACTGATGAAATAGGCATTTGGCAATCTTTAATCTTTTTTTAATTCATTTTTGAAGCCACTTGCCAATGATTTTGGGGTTTTTACCTATCTTTTTCCTCCTTTAATTCTTTCCTGATTCTTTGATGTACTGTCGTATTGTATTTTAATTGGTTGCTTCAACCCATGTTGTTAACCACCCGGAGTTCCCTGGGAAGACAGGCGGTAAATAAATAAATAAATAAATAAATAAATAAATAAATAAATAAATAAAGAAGCATAAGTAACAGATGGCAGAAATAGGGTCCAAATCCTAAATGCAAATTTGCAACCAAGTAAATACCCAGAGATCTATTACAATAATCATTGTAAAAAAAATAAAAGAGAAAGAGTAAAAACAAGACATCTCTGCTATAAACTCCGAGAAGTCAAAGGCAAATGTAAACCTAAATTAGGCATGCTGAAAGTCCAAACAGAGAATGCATTATACAGAAGAGACACAAGAAGCCTGCTGGGATGAAAAACTGCAATTTTAGAAAGTAAACTGAACACGGCTCTCAAAGTTCTCAGAAATCACCACCAGAAGTAGATGGCAGACCAAGAGAATTACTACAAACTAGACATGGGCATGGAGTGGCAAAATTCTCGTTTCCGTTTTCGGTTCTCGTTATCATTACATAACGGGTAACGGTAACGAGAATTACTCCGCTCCAGCTCGAACCTGAACCAAAAAGAAAAATTGGGTCTGATTTTTTGTTGTCGTTCATGGCATTGTGGCGATCGCGCGATGCCAATCAGCACAGAAAAAAAGTTTTAAAAATAATTTATAAACCCCGATTCCTGGGCAAAAAAGTAGGCGAAAATATGCCTTCCTCAGTGAGGGCACCTACCAGAGAGGGGTGGTTTCTGGGGGGGTCCCCGGCCTTCCCCCCCTCTCCTGTCCTGGGCTGCTGGTACCAGGCTGGGGGGGGCATCCTCGTTGTCTCCATTTGCCATGCGGTGCGGGGGGATCCAAAATGGCGACCACAATATTTATTTTTAAATCGTGGTCCAAAAACCCACCAAAGCACCACACAAACATTTGAAAATTAGGTATTTTAAATGCCTGATTTTTATAGTAGCAGCAGTGGGTTTTTCTTGCAATAAAACGTCTCCATTGATTTTATTTTATTTTATTTTTATTTTTATTTTTTTTATACCTGCGCAATGATGGGCTGGCCATGGCATGGGACCATGGAAATTTTTGGAGCCATTCCACCAATCGCATGGCCAGGTTTTGACTAAGACTTCTGGATGTGCCAGAGGGCATAAAAAGCCCACTAACCCTAACCCTAACCCTAACCCATACGCCAGTACACTGTCCTTCTTAGTGGGTCAGAGACACCCAGAGGTGCAGCCCACTAACCCACCCTAACCTTAACCATAACCCTAAGCCTAGCCCTTACCCTAACCCCAACCCTAACCCAGATCCGTACGCAAGTACGCTTCCCTTCTTAGTGGGTCACAGAGGCACCCAGAGAGGTGACTCCCAGCCAGAGCCCACTACCCCTACCCCTAACCTGTACGCCAGTACGCCAGTATGCTTTCCTTTTTAGTGAGTCAGAGGCACCCAGAGAGGTGCCTCTGCCACTTACCCCCCAACCCTAACATAATGTAAAAATGTATGGTACACGGCGGCAACGCGAAACGCTTCCCTTCCCTTCCTTTCTTAGTGGGTCAGACATCAGAGGCACCCAGAGAGGTGCCTCCAAGAGCCCACTTACCTCAACCCCAACCCCAACCCCAACACAAACGACAAACGACAAATGGAAATGACAAATTTTTGAAAATTTCCTCGACAAACGGAAACGACCCGAAACGGACCCGTCCCAACAAATGACAACTCGAAACGTCATTTTTCCTGGTCGTGCCCATCTCTACTACAAACTATAGATATCAAATATGTCAAAATTTTAGCTAGGATATCCCAACATACAGTATATGGAACCCTAACCCACAAACTGAAAACGCTAAATATACATCACAATTTCTAAGAAAGGAGATACTAAAAGTGTCCAGTAGCCATTAATTTCTCATGATAGCAAAGTAAGACTCAAAATTTTGTAGCAAAGACTTCTACTATACATAGAGCAAGAGAGGCCAGTATTCAGTTTGGGTTCAAGGAGGGTTTGTGGGTTTGAAGTAAACAGGGATGTGGTGTTTGCCAAAAATTATTTTAAGCTTTTCAGACATGTAGGGAATGACTAGGTTCTTCTGTCAGCTCTGGGTCTCAGGTTGATCCATTGTTCTTCTGGGTTGGGACATTGCTTTGTTGAAGGCCCATATTGAATATGCACAGGCCTTAAGTGCTGCCTTCAGATGCCTGTCTTTTCTTCTTGTTTTCTGTGGAAATGGTCATTCCCTACATGGCTGGGGAGTCAAAAAGCTTAAAAGGGTTTACTTCAAACCCACAGAGACTTGTCCACCCAAAGGACCCAACATCAAAAGACAAAAGGAGCAATATAGTATATGCAGTCCAATAACAGTGAGGAGCCCTGCAGACCTCCCTAACACTGGAGAAACTAAACAGCCTTTAAATGGGAGGATGGCCCAGACAGGTGCCTCCCAGGGGCAACAGCTCAGGACCAGAATCAGCAGTACACCAGTACTTGAAGGACAAAGAGTCAGATTCAAAGATGAGAATGTGCACATATTAGACCCTAACAGAATGTAAAAATGGTATGGTAGAGGGTTCAACAGAAGCCATTCCCTTCCCTTCCTTTCTTAGTGGGTCAGACATCAGAGGCACCCAGAGAGGTGCCTCTGCTAGCCCACTTAGCCCTTTTATCAACCCCAGACAAATCAGAAGCACTTTAACCTTCACAAGCGACAAATGGAAATGACAAATTTTTGAAAATTTCCTCGTCTTTCCGGAAACACCCCGGCTATTGTCCACCCGACAAATGACAACTTAAACCATTTTCCAACTTATGAGCTCTACTACAAACTATAGATATCAAATATGGTGAAAATTTTATGGAGGATATCCCAACATACAGTATATGGAACCCTAACCTGCAAACTGAAAAGCAGCAAATATACATCACAATTTCTAAGAAAGGAGATACTAAAAGTGTGCAGTGACATTAATTTCTCAGATAAACTCCCTAATGACTGAAAATTTTGTACAGACATTTTATAGTTAAACATGCAGCAAGAGAGGCCAGTATTCAGTTTGGGTTCAGATGGGTTTGTGGGTTTGAAGTAAACAGGGATATGACATTTGCCAAAATCTTTTGGCTTTTCAGACATGTAGGTTGCCAAAAAGGCATTTTCACTCTGGGTCTCAGGTTGATCCATTGTTCTTCTGGGTTTTTACATTGCTTTGTTGAAGGCCCATATTGAATATGATACCTTAAGTGCTGCCTTGATGCCTGTCTTTTAAAACTAAGTGGAAGAAATGGGAAGACTGCAAATATGGCTGGGGAGTCAAAAAGCATGTTCCCTACTTTGCAAACCCATAGATGGTTACCACCCAAAGGACCCAACATCAAAAGACAAAAGGAGCATATAGTATATGTAGTCTGTTTGTGAGGAGAGTCTAGACCTCTACACTGGAGAAACTAAACAGCCCAGCCCTCATGGGAGGATGGCCCAACATGGAGGGGCAACAGCTCAGGACTCCAATTGACACCATCCACTTGAAGGACAAAGGGCCCTCATTCAAAGATGAGAATGACACATATTAGACAGAGAAGATGGTTTGAGAGAGCTCCCCCTCAGGGAAGCATTCATGTGTGTATTGAGCAAACCCCTCTCAACAGAGGTGGGGATTCCTACACACATCTTTCTTATTCCTGGGAGCCCTTTTATCAATCCCCAGACAAATCAAACACTTCTTTTTTCACCAGCAAACCCAGCTCCCAGACTCTCTCACTGGCTGGGTCTTTCCTGAACTGGGCTTTGTCCACCTAACAAGCCTATTTAGGCCATTGTCCAACTTATGAGCCTATTCAAACCAGGGTAATGTGAAATGAAGGTGAACCATAAAATGGAGGACTCACTGCTAACTTTCCTCATACTGACGTAGCTGCTTGGATGAGCAGCAAAACGTTTTAATTTCTCAAGGAAAGAAGCCCAGTTGCCATGACTCAACTTCCAGATAAACTCCCCTGAATGACTGAGAATCTTCACAGACATTTTATAGTTAAACATGCAGTGCCTGATTTCCTTTTTAAATCTGGGCAGATGGGAAAATGAGCTGCTCCAGGTAAGATACAGATGACATCTTGTAAGATCTGTATGGTAGCTGTACATACAGTTGGCAAAAAGGCATTTTACTATGTCTGTTAATTCTTGACTGCTTTTTTTTTATTTAAAGTGGCTATTTTTTGTAATGATACCCAATGTGTGTTTGTATTGTAGTATTAAAACTAAGTGGAAGTAAAAGGAAGACTGCAAATATGATGGGTGAACTTTGCATGTTCCCTGTCTTTGCATACATTATAATGGTTACCTCCTGAAAGGAAGCCTGCATAATATGCAGCACATCAGGCTGTATTCTGTTTGTAGCAGAGTCTAGTCGGCACAGTGGGGATTGTTGAAGCACATCCCAGCCCTCATATTTGGGGAATGAAGCATGTGAGGCCAATTTTGTTCTCCATTTGACAGCCATGCTTCTAAGCTGACAATTCATCATGCCATTAAGTTGGCAGTGACTGCTGCTTAGCAATCAAAATGCCCTCTGGAGCTCCCCCTGCATACTTAGGAAGCATGTCTGCCTGAGCTGAGCAAAGTGTGAGATCAGACGTGAACATCATACACACAACCCTTATTATTCCTGGGAGGACTTTGTACCACAGCTTGGAAACATTCTTTTTTGATAACCCAGCTCCCAGACTCTCTCACTGGCTGGGGCTTCAGTGAACTGGAGATTTGTAATACACTGTTTTAGATGTGTTAAAATTAGCATGCATTCACTTAAAAACCCATTCATTTCTGGAATTAACTTTGAGTGGCATCATTAGGGTTGCCATTTTTGCCCTGTTGTTATTGCCCTTCTGTTTTGGACCTTATTTTCTTTGTTTTCTGTGGGGTTGTGTATGTTTTCTGAGGTGCTGTGTCTATAATGATTCATAGCTGCATCTTTTTGTCTGTGGTAGAGGGAGACAACACAAGATAAGTAGAATCCACAGGGGAAAATTGCAGCAGTTAACACAGGATAATCAGATCATAACAAGAGGATTATGGTCAGAATAATGTGTTTTAAATAGTAAAGGAGAAACCTGTGACTTCAGCATGTAACCTCATGTTGAGTATACCAAAATGAGTGCTACAATGAAATTGGAGACCTAGGACACAGATAAAATAGTTACCCAAGTATTTTAAAGCTGTGAGAAAATCAATAATGCACAGGTAGACATATATTTTTGTATCTATGTCAAAGACTTAAAGAAAGTTAATAGAAGTAAAGATATATGAGATTAGAAATCTGACCATTCAGACTGAGATCTGGTTGTTTCTAGTTATTATAGTTTAACATCAGGAATTTTATGTAGGTAACTACACAAATAGAACCCACCAGATATAAAACATTCAAACAAATCCAAATCTCTTTGGGAAAATACAGTATTCTGGGTTTTAAAACATTCCTGGTTTATTAAAAAAAAAGTACGCAAAACTTGTAAATTACACAAACCGGATTATATGAAACCTGAATACAAAAACCATCATGGAAGTCCTCAATCACTATGGAACATTAACTGTATCATGTATTGTATGAATGATTTTCAAATATAGTCCCAGTGCTGCCCCCTTACATCTTAGTAATACACTGTTAAGCTATTGGTTTCTACTTGCACTTTATTCATTATCCTTTTTCTGATTGTTTCATGGATCTCATAAAGAAAACCTGTACGTAGAAGTGGTTGTAGTCTGTGTCTTGTTAGGTTCCTAATATACATGGTGAAACTTTGTCCCCCCAGGCCCCGAAATAAAGAGTCGACACATCAGCATATGGGTTTAAACTGGGCCACAACTTTATTAATAACTTATTAAATAACTTTCTAAACTTTATTTAACTGTAACTGTAATTATTTAATTCTGATTATGATTATGATGGGCCTCCCGTAGTGCAAGTTAGCTTTACCATGATTTTCTATTTTTATGATGTCATGTGCCTCTGTGTGAGAGTGCCCTTTGTACAGCATGGCACTCGAATATTTTATTTGGGGCTGTTACTCCAGGGTGCCATGCATGCCCTGCCACTTTTGGCCAACTTCTTATTAATGGCCTGCTGGGCCATTCATGTTACTCAAGAATTTTATTGCACGGCCCCCCGGTTCCCTGTTGAGGGAACCTTGCACATGACATCCAGGGATGGAATTTACTTGCACTACCTGCCAGCCCTATCAACCAAGTGGCCGTGAGGACCTGCCTGTCATTCCTTGAGAATGGAATGGGTGAAAACGTGCTGGCACCAAAGGCCAATCAGGTGCCAGTCAAAAATTCCCATTCGGCCCCAAAGCGACCAGCATAACTCATTCTCAAAACAGCTAAGGGCGGGTGGGTGGGGTGCCGGTTGGAGCAAAAAGAGGCCGGGAAGATCACGGGGAGCCCATATACAGGCTTGAAATCCCACGCTCTTGCGAGGCTTCTCCCACTCCTCTTCTTGCTCCGGGTATGGACTGCCGGAGGGGACAAAACGCCCCACTCGGACAAGCCTTGTGGGGTGAACCTTGTCCCCCCAGGCCCCGAAATAAAGTCAACACATCAGAATATGGGTTTAAAACTGGGCCTCAACTTTATTAATAACTTATTAAATAACTTTCTAAACTTTATTTAACTGTAACTGTAATTATTTAATTCTGATTCTGATTATGATGGGCCTCCCGTAGTGCAAGTTACCTTTACCACGATTTTCTATTTTATGATGTCATGTGCCTCTTTATGAGAGTGCCCTTTGTACAGCATGGCACTCGAATATTCTATTTGGGGCTGTTACTCCAGGGCGCCATGCATGCCCTGCCACTTTTGGCCAACTTCTTATTAATGGCCTGCTGGGCCATTCATGTTGCTCGAGAATTTTATTGCACGGCCGCCTGGTTCCCTGTTGAGGGAACCTTGCACATGACATCCAGGGATGGAATTCACTTGCACTACCTGCCACGGCAAAGGTGCTGCTACGCATGCACCTTGCCCGCCAAAAAGCCGACCAGCTCGGCCTGGAGGCCCATCTGCAAATCATGCAGGAAAATGTTTTGGCCTTCGTCCGAGAGATGGACACCATCTGGCCGGTACAGTTCGGGATGGGTGAATAGATTATCCAGATGAGGAATGACAGCACCCAGCCCCTGATGCATAGCCTGGCTGATTTCTCTATTCAAGCATCTCCTGGCCCTGTCCACCCTAGGTGGGTTCCGGGCCCCAAGCCACACTAGCCATGGCAACATTGCTGACCAGACCATTCTGGTACAAGGGGATTGGGCCTTAAAGGCCTTGAGATTGTTGATGATCTGTAGAATTAAGTCCTTCCCCTTAGCCCTGGTCATATCATTACCGCCCAAGTGGACGAGCAGGATGTCAA
Source organism: Phrynocephalus forsythii (assembly GCA_029282475.1). Lineage (NCBI taxonomy): Eukaryota > Metazoa > Chordata > Lepidosauria > Squamata > Agamidae > Phrynocephalus > Phrynocephalus forsythii. Next base: position 96,711,286 of record JAPFRF010000010.1, read on the forward strand.
TCGGAGCCTCCTGCGCACTATGGGACACCACTGCAAAGAAGTTATCCCATCTCATTCCATGGGCTCCCTTCCAATCGATTCAGATCCGGTCACTGAGTCCCAGGTGTGGGCCAAAAGCAGAGCTCCGTGCATATTTTGTGACCCAAAAAACAAAGCTGTGGCCACAAATAACTACTCACAAACGTCCTTGCAGAAAGGAGCCTGTAGAGACAAAACAGTTAGCAATCGCGACAGCAATTAACACTCAGGGAGAGGGTGGATATAAGTCTTATATCGGTCAGAGGACCAGCGCCCAAGAGCCCTTATGTCAGTCACCCCATATCCCATGGCTGCAGCAGTGGAGGCAGCCCCAATCCGGAAGGAATGGGTGCCAAATTGCTTGCTATTGAGGCCCACTGCCTCCAGCGCCCTGCAAGTAATAGCCCAAAACTGATACCGGGTAAGGGGAGTACTGTCAGCATGGGCAAAGAGGGGGCCGAGTTGATAGCCTCTAAATGTGAAATAAGAGTGAAGGCATGCAAGGGGGCAGATTTTGGACTGAATGCAACACCCTAAAGTGACCCGGGTGCCACGACACCACTGGTCGGTCTTGGATCTACGTAACTGGATGACGACCTCCTGATCAGTTAAGGAGACATCTGATTTTTGAAGAGATGTGTTGGAGGTGTCCTGCCTGGCAGCCACCAGCAGTTCATTAATCCGGAAGGCTCCAAAAATGCCATTGAGACCGTTGCTCGAAAGAGCGCCACCTCAAACTCATCTCTACAAACAGTATGCCAAGCCCCATGCAATTTAAGTAAAATGTCCGGCGTGATGGGATTGCGGGTATCAGTGGTGCGGCCCCTCTCTTTGGCCCAACCCTTCCGCATCTTTTGGAGCACAAAGTCATTAGTGGGGTGTGGGAATCTCTGCACTTTCCCGTAGTACGCCAAGGCTGACAGCTTACCTTGGATGGAACGTGGGGCCAACCCATCCCAATGCAAATAGACCGTGTAGTGGATCAAATGATCTGGCGTGGGCCGGCCATGGGAGGAGACTTTGCCAATCGCAGAAACTCTGGTACTCCCTGCAAGCTGTTGCATATGTACGCCTGGTGCCCAGCGCTAGCGCCAGGCCCACTGCTCTAATGGCCTCGGCTTGCCAAGACTCCATACCTCCTGCAGCAAAACCTCTTGCTCCGCCCACACCCCGGTGCCAACAGCCAAAACTGCTCCATCTGTTGACGGGACAACGCATCAGCGATTTCGTTGACCCCGGCAATGTGGCGGGCGTGGAAAACTATATTATACTGGAGGCAGCGCAATGTAAGCACCCGCACCAGCCGCATGACCCTAGTTGACTTGGAGGATAGTGTGTTGATTATAGCCACCACCGCCTGGTTGTCACACCAGAAATTGATGGCTGCGTTAGCCCATAGATGCGCCCAGAGCCACAAGGCACCTACAATTGGAAAAAGCTCCAAAAAGGTGAAGTCCCTAGTTAAGCCCCTGGAGGTTGCCGGTTAGCGGGCGTTGTGGCACCATGAGGCATCGCCACAACGGGTCCAGGGGAACATCCCATCTGAGAGAAGGCCTTGCAGCCGCTCTCATTCGAAATCCTTCATCATACAACATCCAGGCATGACCTGGGAATTCGAAGTATGCCCGATAAATTAAGTCCATATATTGAATCAAGTGGAAGGCACGCTCAGGGCGAGCCTTGACTATGGTGGCCGAGTAAATAAAGAAGGCAGCCAGCCAAATTAGCCCAGCAGTGGTCAGGATGCTTTTTTCCAATCCGATCCTTATCCTGGGCCTCCATGTGTTTAAACTTTTTATCGTCCACCTCCCTGTTCATGAGCTCAAATATGTCAACATAATCACCCCTCAATATCCTTTCTACTGTCGCTGGCAGGAGGTGGTCACCCAAAGGCATAGACTGGTCCATTTCAGGATAATGCTGTGGCTGGATCTCCCTATCTCCCCCTGCAACTGGTCCCAAGGGAGCCGGCAAAGACACGAGGGGAGGGGATTCTACATTAGCTGGTGGTTGTGGAGTTGTCTCCCGTACGGGTACCTGCAGTGATGGACTTACCCTACTACTCGGAGCATCCGCCGGCAGCAGCACTGATGGATTGCACAGCAATTGCGAAACGGGTAAAGGGGAAGGTGTGTGATGCGGCCCCTGGCTAGGAGCCGCCGACTATGGCCAACCCCCTGGGGGGTTAGAAGTCCTGGGAAGCATGCGTAACTCACCCGGTTGATAAGCTGGACCAGCCGCAGCCGCGGGTCTGGCCCGAATCATCAGGTCCAACACCTCTGGGTGCAGTGGTGTTGGCTCAGCCCGACTGGGGGGGGTCTCTGGGTGTTGAGGCAACCCCGCTGCTTCAGCTGTCCAATCTTCCTGGAGCCCTTCCTCGCACCTGGGTTCCGCAGGCGGCAGCCCGCCGGCCTGTGCCAATGTTCCCGCATGTTCACCTTCAAGGACAAGAAGTCAGGACATCATAGATTCAGCCAAGCGCTGCAAATCAGCAATCTTGTGGGCCTTAGACCCCCTTGCAGAACGCCTGACTCCAAAACATTTGGCCCTGCTCTGCCCCTGCACCCTTCCCTGTTCTAAGGCTCTAAGTTTGTCCTACACTGGCATGAGGTCAGGTAAGTCATCATCCTCTGATGAGGACAAGACAGGCGGGGGGCGCGCCACTGCCCTGCGTTTTGCTGGCTGCTTGACCTTCCTGCTCAGGAGTGCATTTAGGTGACATGGCTGTCACTGAATTATCTCGTGGGCACTCAGGAGTAGTAGCCGTATGCCCCGGGGTGCGCACGTGTCCTAAAAGAAGGTTTGTTTGTGCTCCCCCTGTCTGGCTTTATATATTTGTTTACTTATTTATTAGTGCCAAAAACTAGTGCTTTTTAAATTAATAATAGTATTATTAATTATCATTAATTATTATAATTATAATTATTATTATAATAATTTATTTATTTGGTTTTACTCTTATTATTTTAATGACTACAACTATATGTCTAATGTGTCCTAACTAATACAGATATTAGTTCGTTGTGTTATTAATAGGGTTTTATTTTTCTATTGATTTTTTTAAATTAATAATATTATTATTTTTTAATTATTTCTAATTTAATACAACTAAAAGGATCCCACTGGGGAGCCCCGAGGCTGCCAGCAGTGGCAAGCAGGAAAAGAGGGCCTTCTTTGGGGGCCCTCTAGGGGCTGACCGTCTCACTATCGGAGGCAAGCCCTGAAGCCGGGCTGCCTAGTGAAAATATAGGGCCGCGTGTGCTCCTCGCCAGGCCCACAATGTCCAACGGCCACTGAAATTCAAAAACAGGCCCACGAGGTGGGCTGGAGCTGCCGGGGAGAAACAGCAGCACACACCTGCAGTACAGGTAAGGCGCGCCGATAGGGGGTATGGGGGTTCGAATTCAAGCGGTGGCCGCGTGCCCTGTGCCGCACGCAGTGGCGGACCCAGCGGACCGATGGGCTGCTCTGTCCCTCCCCGCTACCTCCGGTAGATGATTTAGGAAGTATTATTATTATTTAGGTTTTTGTTTTTTAAACCAAGGCCCCCGGGCAGAGTCCGGAGAGGCCCGAAGAGTGTGCTTGTGAGCGCGCTGATGACAAGGGGCAGCCGGACCCGGCAGGCAAGCTGCGCTACGGTCCGGGCTGGCACCCCAGGACTAGGGGGGATATCACCCGGGGCTTGGGTGAGGCCACAAGCCCTCTCCCCTCCCACGTTGGCACTCGGAGGTGCTTCCTCTCACGGTGCCGGTCGGAGTGAAAAGAGGCCGGGAAGAGCGTGGGGACCCCATATACAGGCTTGAAATCCCGCCTCTTCTCGCTCCAGGTACGGACTGCCAGAGGGGACAAAGACACCCCACTCGGACAAGCCTTGTGGGGCAAACCTTTCTTTTCCTTCCTTCCTTCCTTCCTTTACTTTCTTTATTTTACAAATGGCTGCTTGCATACCTCAACTTTTGCAATGCTTTGTTTCCTTGCAAAAACATCCACGTGGACTGGTCTGTGCACAAAGCAACCTGCAGATGCCACCAGCCATTTTCATGAACAAAGTGGTTTGGGAATGTGCTGAAGAAGCTACTTCTACTCTTGTCAAGAGTAGATTACACTGGACCACAGAGAGCCTTAATACAATCTAAGATGAGGCTGTTAGGAAAGTAGTTTCAAAACCTGGGAACAAAGACATGAAGAAAGTTAAATGAATGTTAGAAAAAAAGGGGGGGGAAGAGAGAGATACCGGTAATGTTCTGAATGTTGCTGAAACAGCAGAAAAAGTGGTCAAGTTTAAAAGAGATGTATTTACCAGAGAACAGAAACAGAAAAGCTAGGAAGAGACAAATCTATTGCTGGCTGGTGTTGCTGTGCATGACCTATAAGTCCATTTGCACCCATAAGGAGGTTTATGGATTAATCTGCATTTAAAAATAAAATAAAATATTTGTATTCAAATAATGTTTCAATAAGTCTTTCTGACTGATTTTCTCTGATAAAGCAAAGCAAAGTGTTCTGCTTATATACCACCCCATACCACTTCAAGTAGTCTCTGGGCAGTTTACAGTTTTAATTACTGTAATGCTGGCTACACATTGCCCCCCCCCCAGCAAGCTGGGTACTCATTTTACCAACCTCAGGAGGATGGAAGGCTGAGTCAACCATGAGCCTGCTCCCTAGGATTGAACCCCAGGTCGTGAGCACAGTTTTACCTGCAGTAAAGGCATTTAACCACTGTGCCGCAGGGCTCCTATAGGATGGACTAGAGAAAGCAGTTTGGAACCTTAGTTTGGAGGTTCAATCTGGTTTCTTGGTGTGGCACCACAGGTGCTGTTTGTTCCCCTTCCCCACCCACCCAGACCAGCTCCTCCACTCACCAGCCAGCAGGCTGTGCTCTTTCCCTCCTCTTTGCATGATCATCCAGTTCAAGCAGGAGCACCTGCTTCCCTCTTCCAGCACCTGTCCACTGAGATGACGTGGTGGGGAAAGGATTCTTGCAGTGCTGCCTTTGAGTGGGGGGCTCCTGGAAGGGGGAATCCCAAACCTCTGGTGCTTCCAGAAACTACCCAGATCCCTTCTCCTTCTTCAAAAGCACTCTCAAGCAACAGAACTCTTGATTCTTTATGACCTTATAGAAACATGAGCACAAAGATTGATGGGAAGGCAAAAGAGAGAAGCTCCAAAGACCAACTGAGCTCCAGAGCAGCTGGGCAACATCTTGATGGATGAAGCAGATTGGACATTCTCTCCATCTGCTCTAACAGTTCCCATCAACCAAGAGTAAGAAACTTAGTGCAGATGTAGGGGGTCCTTGGAAGGTGGAACTGATTCTAAAATGGCACCCAGTGCATTCTCTGGCCCTGGAGCCACTACCATTGTAAAAACACAGCTCCTTCAGAGCAAACTTTGGGTCTACTCACATTCTACTCACATTCTCACAGACTTTGGGTCTTCCCCCACATTCTTGGGCAAAGTTGCACAGAGATTATGTAAAAGGAAAAAAAATCTAAGTTTGCAAAAAGACAGAATTAGTCAATCAGAGCATGATATGAATTGTCAAATTCCTTGAGTAAAGACTTCTGTGAATTCTCTGATAACAGAAGTCCTTAGGTACCAATGGCTCTTTTGTCTTCTACTATCATCATTTTACAGTATTGTCATTGGGAGAGGGGGGCAAGGTGAGCGTTCTGGAAGTTACACTTGCCTCATGAGAAATGGTGCACTTAGAAGTCAAAAGGCACCCTTTCTGATGCTTCCTAAAAAGGTTAAAAAGAATCACCTTTCACCCATCTCATTTTTCATCTTCTGGATTACTTTTTCTTCTTTTGAAACATCAGACCAAAGGATTGCTGAAGGTCATGGGGCAAGAAGCATTTGATAACATCACAGAGTTTTTATCAGCAGTGTTCAAAGCCTTTAGCTTAAATAGGACATTTTACTGCTTGTCAGAAAAGAATCTTCTATTTTGCTGTCCAAAGTACCTTCTATATTTTAAACATATTTACTTATCAGACATTGAGTACCAGCTTTGGAAGTAGCATAGCTAGGCGAAGCAAGGTGTAACTTTGCTGTCTGTGTTACAGCAACAGTGTGGATGGGTCACGTGACAGAAAAGTTAAAACATGGATGATTAAAATAAGCCATGAAGCTGCTTCTACTTCTGATGTGGAGAGATGTTTGGATATTTATTTATTTATTTGCTGTCTTTTTCCTGGTAAGGGCACCCAAGATAGGCCCTTAGGATCCAGATGATAATATGAAAAACAAAAGAAGTTGAACATGAAAAAAATAATTACATTCTCTCTCTCGCTCGCTCGTTCTCTGTGTGTGTGAACGTGTGTGAATGTGTGTGAATGTGAAGTACAACCTAATAAATAAAAGCAAGTAAAGATTCAAAACTACCTTAACTTCAAAATGACATTCAAAGGGTTGATCATGGTTGTTAAAAGCCTGCCTGAAAAGATGGGTCTTCAGCAGTTGACAGAAGAACAAAAGGGAGTGGGGATTAGTGGAAGCCTGATCTCCCAAGGAAGAACATTCCACAGTCTACGAGTTGCCCCAGAGAATGCCCCCTCTTGTGTCCCCATCAACCAGGCCTGCACTGGCAATGGACTAAGAGAAGGGTCTCCTCTGATGACCATAAAGACTGGCTCATATGGGGAGGTATGGTGTGACTACTTCTGTTTACTTTGCTAGCCACCAAGTAAGCCTCGATCAACCAAATATTTTACCTTTCTTCCTTAGGCTTATATTTAGCCCTGTCAACTCACTCTGGGAAATATGTCAGTGAACCATATATAATAAGTTTATTAGCAAAATGTCATGGTTTCCTAATAATGTAACAAGCATGTGGCTTCAAATGCTTTGTATACAAGCTTTGTAAGTCAAATCAGATCTTTTAGCTTCTCAGGTTAGTATTCATACAAAGTACAATATAAATTTCAGGCTTCTCCTATTGCTACAATCTGACGTGCACAATCCACAGTCTCTCAGTCCTTTAATTCTTTCCTAGTCTTTCTCATCTAACAATGTTCTTGTGTCTTACTGTCCTGTTATCAACTGTCATGTTTCTGACATTCTGCCATTTCCATTCTGGCTCTAAGCATCCTCTTATCCACTATATATTCTCTCTCTAGCAACTCCTTATTGGTTCTTGATTCCTCCAACCATCAGCCCAGTCACAATGTAAAATGTGTTTAGCGGGTAGCCTTTATATCTCTTCTTTATAATGGTCACATCTGGTTTTTCAGGTAGCTTCAAACTATGCTGGATAAAGTTTTATAGGTAATGACCTGCACTTTGAGCTGTGCCTGGAAACGGACTGGTAGCCAGTTGTTGTAGCAGGATGTTTATATGTACTCCCTATAACTAGCCTCAGTGAGTGTGGTGGCTCAGTGGACTAAGGCTTCTGAAAACTGTCAGCTGTAAAGTCGGTAGTTCAGCAGTTTGAGTCCTGGATGCCACGCAGTGGAGCAAGCTCCTGCTGATAAGCCCAGCTCCTGCCAACCTGGCAGTTCGAAAGCATGTAACTGCAAGTAGATAAATAGGTACTGCCATAAAATGCAGGAAGGTAAAACAGTGTTTCCTTGCAGCCATGCCAGCCACGTGGCTCTTTGGCTTGAATATGGAGATGAGCACTGCCCCAGAGTCGGACACGACTAGCACGCATGTGCATGGGGAACCTTTAGCTTTACCTATAACTAGCCTCAGCCAGTAGTCTGGATGCTGCAGTTTGCAAACTATCTGCAAAGGCAGCCCCGCATAGAGCATGTCATAGAAATCCAAGTGGGATATAACTAAAGAATGCATCACTGTAGTGAAATCAGACATCTAAAAGAACGGATGTGTCTGTACAGCAGACCACCCTGCCCTTATCCAGTGTAAAAAGAAAGAACTAGAAGGATGGAGCAGCACAGCAAATGAAATGGTTCATCAGCAGTACCTGGACAGTAGATTGGGTTAGCACACAGGTCACCTGTGTACCTCACTGTGGTGATATTGTAGCATTTTTCATTATGGTAAGACATGCTGTACACATTTTTGATTGTGTCCCTGGTGTTTGTTCCCCCACCCCCGCATCAGTTTTTGTGGTTCCATTAATGTCCCAAAAGGGTTTATATTTTTGGTGAAGGAGAGATGGGATCCGTCCACAGGGAAAACAGAGGAGCCCATGGGAAAAACAGAAGAATTGAGACAAGAAGACTATAAAAGAATCTATGAAAGATGTAAAATTAGAAGAAGAGAAAAGCAGGGAGATAGAAGGAATAAAAGAGGAAAATGTAGAGGAAAAGCCTGTGGTGGAGGAAAAGAATGTGATAAGTGGATTCTTTGTGATGGTCATGAAGAGAACAAATGGGAGACTACAAAGAGGGAGAAAAGGTGTTAAAGGGAGTAAGGTGGAAGATAGGAATCCAGGTGGGGTCAACGGATCTGGAACTGTCAGTTCAGCCAGCAGAAAAAAGAACCATTAAAGATAGAGAGGAAGGATGAAGGAATTCAGACTGACAGGAAAACCAAGACAGTGGTAGAGAGAGGAATACAGACTGATCAGAGTGAAGGCAAGAAGATAGATATTGGGCTACCTTTGCCAACACATGAGTGGAAGGGCTTTTCCTACCAGGCCAGAGGAACATCCGCAGGAGCAAAACACAGTGAACTGCGGGATGGATCTCTGGATGGGGGTGGGAGAATCAGCAGGCGCTAGTTCGACACCACTGTTGCGGAACGTATGATGACAATTACCTTGCTCCACAAGTAATAAATAAGAATCCGTTTATTATGGACATGGTCTCAAATAGTTATTGGTAGATATGGGCACAACTAAAATAAATGGTGTTTCGTTTGTCGTTTGGTCGTTTAGGGGTCCGTTTCAGTTCGTTTTCGTTTTCATGATGTTTTTTGCAAAAAAATTCGTTTTCGTTTTGTTAAGTAACGAAACGAAAAAATGAAAACGAAAACAAAAATTGCTGTTTTGTTAGCATTCTTTTTAGTTCAATGCATCTGCTGCAACAAAAACGAAAAACACGGCAAATTTGGTCGTTTCGTTTTCATTTTCATTTTTTTAAATTTTGTTTCATTTTTGTTGTGTAACGAAACAAAAACAAAAACGAAAACGAAAAATCACTCATTTCGTGCCCATCTCTAGTTATCGGTTTCCACATATTAATGAAGAATGTTTGCTGTTATCTAATGCAACTGAAGTTGGAAAGAAGACACCAGAAAATACATTGTTAAATAATTTTAATAAAAGTTTGTTGCATTTTGGAGAAACCAGAGGGTCAAGTCATCATTCCCCATCAGAACTGTTAATTCTCCTAGCTGAACCCTCACACCCTGGTGTTTGTTTTGCCCCCACCCCCACACACACTGCATCAGTTTTCATGGTTCCATTAATGACCAAAAGGGCTTAATATTTTTGTTTATAGTTCTAGTTCTATTTCAATCTTTGCTTTTTCATTTTGTTGGGGAGAGGGCTGATTTTGTTCTATATTTGCACAATAGAAAAATCACAGCAACCTTCAAAGAATCTCTGAATTCATTTCCTCTCATGCAGAAAGCTGCATGTGTGTGAGAAAATATTGATACTGAAGACCCCAGCCTTTTCCTGCCCCATCTACCTGGGACTGGGTTGTCCCCAGAGACATTAGTGAATTAAGGTACAAATCTATATCAGTCCACAATAGTTCCTACTTCAGTGTCAATGAATAGAAGAACTGTTTTTGGTTTTGACAAGACCTAATGCCTCCCACCACCACCCCCCTCCCATGGTAAGTAATATGTGGTATATAATTATAATTATAATCTTTTTACAGTTGGATATAGTATTTGCATGGAGGTCTGACTCATTTAAACCTCAGATGGCCCTCAGTCTCAAAGCAGACACCTCAAGTACTGTACACTGTTATATAAAATTAAAATGTAGTTCTAACAAAAGACAAATGAAAAAAATAACTCAGCCTTCTGTGTAATGTGTAAAATGCTCATTATATGTTTGTGTTCATTATCTCATTGCTATGAATAACTATTATGAGAAATGAAATCTGAATATTTTAATGTTTTTTTTTTGAACAGCAAGATGCAAGGAGTTACATGGGTGTGGCCTGTTAGCGGCTTTTTTGACTTTTCCCCTTTGAACATGCAAACTGGAATGCCATATCGCAGTCTGCTTAAGACATTTCCCAAAGGGAAACATTCTCTTCCTGGGTAATGCAGTAGGCATTGCTGTTCTCTGAAAAATAGAATGTCTAACTCTCTAGGACATGCAGAACTGGTTACTGTGATTTGGCTAGGGTGGGGTGGGGATGGAATGGAACACACACCATGCACACACTTTTTAAACTCTGTCTCTTCTAATTTTAAACCACTTATCCCTGGTTTGTAGTGTCCTGTGCTGACAAAATAAATGGGATCAATATTGTACTCTAGGAGTGCTCCAGGTATTGGACTATCACTGAATTTCATGCAAAAAAAAAAAAGCGAAATAGCAATGTATACATGTTTTTCCTTCAAATATCACATGCAAAGTAAGGAATCATTTCTAATCAGAATAACTGAGATGTCACAACATTTTTCCTACTGGATTTTTTTCCTTATTTGTTTTATTTATGTTAGTGTGCAGTTTGCATCCTTTTTTTTTTAACAAATCAGATTTTGATTTTTTTTGTTTTTTCCTCTTTTCAACCTTTTTGGAGCATTCTTTTTCTTTACATTTTTGGGAACCTGCTGTTTTTGAATTCTCTTTTTTTCCCTTTATTCTTCTGCTCACTCTGACCACAGGAGCCAACACAAAGAAAAGTGCAGATGATATAACCAGTAATGATCGTGGGGAAGATGAAGGTATTTTTTGGTTTTTTCCCTCCCCCAAAACTCAACCCTGGTTTGCATGAACATGAACTTTTCCCCCTTCTTTATTTAATCACACACATTTCAGTGTGCTTCTTTATTTTCTTCTTATCCGGAATCAACTTTCCTTTCAACCCCTTTTTAAGAAACACACAAAATTAGCATTTAGATGACTAGACCCCCCCCCCTTTTGAGATAAAAGTACAGGTTATCTGTAAATCTATGTGAAGTGAATAACATGCATATTATTTACAACCAACTACTTTGTTATTCCCATTCCCAACTATTGCCTAGGAAGAAATAAAAATGAAATTGAAACCTTGCATGTGTATCTTTTTCTTTATCCTTCTAGTACCTTTTGTAACTTCACCTTCACATTATTTCCTTCTTTCTCTTTCCCATCTAGTGGATGCAATTACTTTGTCTGCTCGTCTGTTTCTCTCCCCAATGTGTGATTATTTCAAGAAAACTGAAGGAAGTTTTCCAGTTTGTTTTCATACTTTCACACTTTCCTCATTTGCATGTATCTGGGGCAGTGTTTGCCGCCCACATTTATACCCACCACCACCACCCCAGCTTCCAGGAATATGTTTGTGTGTTTAATATCACACATAACAACAATATTCATTCCCTTGGGAGCTTCATTGCTTGCATTTTATTGTAAACATGCAAGGAAGCATCACCACTTTTGGCAAAAGATATATGAATAGTCTGTGATCTGGAGTGATATGAATGCTGCATCTTGGGTGGTGTCAACCAGGTCCTTGTAATCAAATTGCTCCTTGTAATCAAATTCAAGAGAATTGTAGCTTTCCTCTTAACGGTAGTAGTGAACACAATTAACCTGAAAATGTATCAAAAATACATTATCAATGTTACATTGTCAGAGTGCCCAATTCTTTCCTGATTATTAATAGTCACTTAATTTTATATGCATGAAGTTAGAAGACACTTTTTGGTTATATTCAGGTTAGTCTGCAGTCTCTTCTAAACTACTGTGAAAAATCTTAAATGGCCCATGGGTTCTCTCTTTGATTCCACATTTGCAGGCAGTTTTGAGGGCAGTCAACTTGGATACTTTTCAGTGTCCAGAACAAAACTGAGCCGTTTCTGGATAGTGTCTGTCTTACTAGCAAAGGTCATCCCAAGTCAAGACTGGTGTGAAACCTTTCAACCTTTCTTTGAGTAAGGCTGCATGCCTTGTGTGGGAGTAGTATTTTGAGGGGCACAGCACTAACAGTGAATGGGGTCACAACCAGAAAATAAAAGGGTTGTTCTTGTTTCCCATTTCAGCCACCTCCTTCTCTCTCTCTCTCTCTCTCTCTCTCTCTCTCTCTCTCTCTCTCTCTCTCTCTCTCTCTCTCTCTCTCTCTCTCTCTCTCCACTCAGTATGTGGCAAAGAAGGGACAAATCACTTTGGCCAGACTTGTAAACTGTTCACTTGAAGAAGAAAAAACACACAGTTTTTGAAGTGGTAGCTGAGTACCACATGAATTCAGGACTGGACATGGCCTTGGAGTAATGGGTTGTCCACCCCAGCAGAGGATGATGAATTACATGTTATGTCGCTTTTCTGCAGTGTAGTTTTAGCCATATCTCTGTGGTGCTTGACCTTTCTTTAGCCTACTTCCCTTTCCCTTTGCTCTGTTTTGATGTCTGACATGATTTCAACTCACAGAGTAACATTTGCCCCTTCCATTCTTTTCATAAATGTGAATAGCATCCAGAGGTCACCTCTTAATCTCCTTGTTTCTTCAGAGTTCAGAATGACCACAGCTTTCCTGACCTTGCCTAGAACAGCTGCTAAGATCTCTGCTTCCTTGTTAGTGCAGTCATTCACCTTTCCCACCCCTGCCCCTGTGGTTCTCTGCTGCTGGGATATTTCTCTCTAAATAAAGAAATTAGGCTTATATTCCTCACGTGCAAAATAGATCCTAGCACTTGGTGGACGCCAGCTAGAAAATAGTTCTGCTGGAGGACTAGTTGAGAAAAAATTTCCCTATCCTCCTAAGAGCCCAATTGTGTCATTTGCCTTCCCCTTGCTGGAAAGTTATTTTTGCAGATCAAGAAAGAGGTTATTATCAGATAATATGACCCCATTTAAATGAGCCCCACTCCCTTCATTTTCCCCTTGGTTTCTGGGAAGGAATCTATCTGGAACAAGGCTACCATTTGCTGACCGCCTAATTATTAGAACATGACTGTTCTGCTTATGTTAGGAAACAGGGGGATATTAGCATCTTAACTGATATTTTGAGTATTATAAGTGTGACACTATAAAATCTGCCCCTCCTCTGCTAACCAGTGATAAAGGAAAGTTCACCATTGGTTGTGATTAAAAGTGTACCGTCAACAAAAAGACAACAAATCATAACTCAGTGGTTTAGACATTTGGCTGTGAAATAAGAGGTTGGAATTTGATTCCCTCTGAACCTCATCAACAGGGGCCAAACTCAATGACCCTTAAGGTCCCTTTCAGCTCTGCAGAGGATGATGAAAGAAGAAACAGAATTTTTCTACCATATTGGATATGATTCATCTGTATCATGGGCAAAAACAGTTATGGATGTAGAACAGAGGATGGGAACCTACACCTGTCCAGATATTTTAGACTGCAATTCCTAGCATTCCAAATCTGTATTGACAATCATAAAAGTTGCAGTCCAGAGTATCTGGCAGGCTGAAGGTCATCCCCGCCCCCCGTGTAGAACCTTTAAAAGGCACTATTTCATTATTCACAGTACCCATATGCATTACTTGGGCCATAAATAGGAAGCAGTAAAGGAGACAACTGATATATTCTGTTCCTGACATGCAGATTAGATGTTGGAGACTGTAGTAGTGTACAGTAATACCTTTGTTTATGAGCATATTCTGTGCTGGGAACCTGCTTGTAAACCAAAGCACTTGTATAGCAAAACAAATTTTCCCATTAGAAATAATGGAACCTCAGATGATTCGTTCTAGGGCCTCATAGGCCACATTATTGTACACACAATGCCAAAACTGAAAAACGAAGTTGGCTAGAAGTCCACGCCCATGTCCACACCATGGTTTAGGTACTTGACCGTGGAATGAATCTGCTGTGCTTGGGACTAACAACTGCATTTTAATGTGTGTTTTTAATGTGACAATTTTAAAAGAGCAATTTGTAGTCCTATACACACTTTACTAGCTGTTCCATGACTAGAAATTGTTTGAAAAATAAGAAAGAATATTGAAAGCAAATTCAATAACATATAAATATCAAGAAAAAAATAAAACCCTAACGTGCACTCACCTTTGGAAACCTTCATGGATGGTACAAGGGAGACCTCAGTTCCTGTCTCCTCTCTCTGCTTTTATGGCTTGCCTGAGAGGGAATGTTCCAGACAGTCACCCATAATCCAGTAGGAAGGGAGGGAAAAAGTCACCATTGACTCACTTGTGATCATGTAATCTGCTGCAGTGCTTGAATTGTGAGACCTTGCTTTTTGATCAAGGCAAAATTGATCAGAAATGGTTGTTCGTCTTTCAAAACACTATTAAAACAAGGCACTTGTAAACCAAGGTATTACTGTACACCAGCATCTGCCTGCCACATTATTATAGTGCCAGAAAAAATAATGCACAACATGTTTTGTGGTATTATGCTAGTATTCTACCAAGAGTATCGTGTCTCAGATACTTAGTTCTGTTATACTCCCACCACAATCCCTGATTGCTGCTAAAAAGCCGTTCCCAGTGTGGGTGCCCCTAAACGACATCTTAAACATTTAAATGCTTGCAGCGTTTTGCAGTTCTGTGTACAAATTATTTACAAGCCTGGATGAACTGATTGTGAATGGCAGCACATACAGAGAAGTTTTTTTTTTTTTTTTTTTTTTTTTTTTTAGGAGCAACATATCCAGCAAATAAGATTCCACCCGGCCCATGTTCAGTGTCATTACAAGCCTCAACAGCATGCATAAATCATATATAAGCATATAAATATGTTCAGCTAGGTTTAGGTAAAGGTCAGTGGCAGGGACTTTTTTTTTTGCTATGGAAATTTCAATCTTCTTCAAAGTCTGCCTCTATGTTTTAGAGAATTCTTATGCTGTGAGTCATCTGACAGCCACCCTTCTTTGAGAAAGGCTCCCCACCCACCCATGATATGATTTAAAGCATACATTTTACCTTTCAAAAGACTCAATATTATGTCACCTTTTTTTCAGAAGAGCATAGCTTTTGTTCCAGACTGTGATACCTGATGATGCTTGGCCAGTGTTGCCTCTCACACATTGCCATGGATCTTTTTGTTTTTTTTTTTTGTTTGTTTTGCAATGAAAAATATGTTGCATATTTTAAATATGTTGAGGAGCCTCGTGGTGCAGCGGTTAAATGCCTGTACTGCAGGTAAAACTATACTCACGATCTGGGGTTCAATCCCTAGTAGCAGGCTCATGGTTGACTCAGCCTTCCATCCTTCCGAGGTCGGTAAATTGATTGCCCAGCTTGCTGGGGGAGCAATGTGCAGCCTGCATAATTAAACTGTAAACTGCCCAGAGACTACTTGAAGTGTATGGGGCGGTATATATAAGCAGAACACTTTGCATTAGTGGCAACCTCTTCTCTTTCAGAGAATTTCCAGAAACCACTTTGCTTTCCTGCATCCCCATGGACGTAACTGATGAAAAACTAGCAGATAAGAAATCTAGATGAAGTGAGAAACTGGGCAGAGTCACAAGTTTGATTTACTCATTGGGGGAAGAAAATGTGCCATGATTTCCTTTTAATACTTGTATCACTTTCTTGTGTTTTCCTTACTTATATTCCTTTCCAGACATACACGATCAGAACAACAAGAAGCCAGTGATGGTCTATATCCATGGTGGATCATATATGGAAGGTACAGGGAACATAGTTGATGGCAGCATACTGGCAAGCTACGGAAATGTCATCGTTGTAACTATCAACTACAGGCTAGGGGTACTAGGTAAGTTCTCTTTCTTTTTCCTCTTTGGATGCCTTGAATCAACAAGTCATAAACATGCTTCAGGTAACTTCTAATGGATGTTTGTTAAACCGTGTGATATGACTGATGAATTTTAGGCTCGGGAAGGCTTACTATGCAATGGCTGATGCACTTTCATATAGTGGAAAGATAAAGCGTGATTTTCTGGGCTCCTTCCAGATTGTATGACTCTAATGTGATGGATGTGTTTTATTATCAACTGTGCCTTCTCTTCCAAGAAAGGGGATCATGAGCCAAGCCTTTCATAAAATCAATTTGATTCCCTTTCCATCGGCTCTTGCTAGGTTTGTTATTGTCTCAGCATCTGCAGAATGATTTGTTTCATCATTATGGAAGCTTCCATTGGTGGTTATATTTTCTTTTTCCTGCTTGTGCCTGCTTGGGTTGCTGTGTCCGTGATGGGGTATGGATTCATGCTGCTCGCAATAGGTGTCCTTCCAGGCTCGGAGACTTGGTTGCCCAGAGATGGAAATCTTTATAAATATACTTTTGGGAGTTGTTTTCTTTTGTTTTGTTTTAACCATCCCCTTTAAACAGGAACGGAGAAGTAGCTATGAACAAAGCCTGTGTTTCAATATAAAATACATACAGTATTACCAGAGGTCATTTTGGGGGTTGTGTTCTGAAGTACAGTAGGACCCCCGTATCCACTGGTTCATTATCCACTGTTTCAGTTATCCACGGTTGGCAGAGGAAAAAAACTTTAAAAATTCAGCAGCCACAAAGCAAGCTATTGTCACAAACAGCAGTCATAAAGCAAGCTGCTGTCAGGAAACAGCAGTTTGACAGGTGGGTGGGCAGGTGCTCTCACCTGTCCATGGTTTTCATTTTCCACGGGAAGGCCTGGAACCAATCCCCAGTGGATACTGGGATCCTACTGTATGGACTTTTTTCTGCTGGTCAGAAGAACACAAACCATAACTACTCCACTGTTACTTTTGAAGAACTTGCACAGTGCAAAGGAGATATTAATCTCCTGAAAGCCAATATAATTGTCTTACTTCCACTTGACTGAATTCTGTCAACTTCTAAGATTTGTCATGAAAGGCTCTAGGCTACTCTTGATAGGGATTTTTTTTCCTAGTCCTTTGCTGGCAGGCAAAGGCAAGTCTGTTCGGGGAAGCCTTTGGCATAGATAGTGGTCTGAGGATGAGCAGGGCTTTATTTTATTTTTATTTTTATTGTGTTTCTTGTTATGTCTTTAGTTGACTTGCAGTTGATTCATTATCATGTTAGAGGCTTAAAATATGTTGGCTTAAATTGTATAATATTATTATGTGCCATGTGTGATTTCTGGTGAAATTAAAATTATCAGTTTAAATTATTAATCATGTGATAAAACTACAGACAGCAGAATTGGTTAGCCTTGCATTAGTTAGGTCAGTAACCAATATCTGCATACCTGACTGCCATCTATCAATCTAAAAATGAATTCATCAAATCAGATTAATTTCCCGAAGAACATTTATTTCCTTGCCCATTGGCAGTACTCCTAAAGCACTGACATTTGTAGTAATAAATATATAATAAATATATGTTAATCTCTTTTTGCCTCTGGGAGAGGGAAGGACTTGTTTTGTGTTAGCAATGATTGAACTTGTTTTTGATGCATGAAGATAGATCCTATAGCTCAGTGCTCCCCAACCTTTTTGTCCCCACGGACCCGGGGCTGGGGGTGGGGGTGGGGAGGGGGCGGAGATGGGGGTGTGGGGGTCAGGAGGGGGCAGGGGAGGGTGGGGGGCGGGGGGATGGGGGAGGGAGGAGGGGGAGCGGGGGCTTGGCGTGTGTGCCTTAAAGCCACGGGAGTGGCGGCGGTGGCGCTCGCCGGCTGGGGCGTCGGGCGTGCCGCTCCCCGTGCGCACGGGCGGGGTGGGGGAGCCCGGGGCTCCTGGGCGGGTGGGCCCCCGCCTCCTCCTCCTGTCGGCGGCCGCGGTGGCCAAGGCAGCCGCCCGGGTTCCGCCGCCGCCGCTGGGGTGCCTCTGCGCCGCCGCCAGCGGCGGCGCCAATGGCGCCCTCAGGCCAGAGCCGCCGCCACGTCACCTATCCGGCTGCGGCCTAGGATGGGGAGGTGGCGTCTCTGTGCTGGCCGGCCGGACGGCCAGCGCACGCACACTTTGGGGGCTCGGGGGACCCGCCCTCTCTTGTGTGTGTGTGGGGGGCAACAGCCCCATGGCCCCCTGCGCATCCTCCTCCTCCGAGCAGCAGCAGCAGCAGCAGCAGCCAAGGACCTCCGCCGCCGCCCTTGCGGTCATGCGGCTGCTGCCCCGGGTGCCTCCGCCGCCTTCGCCTTCGCCCCGCCACCGCCGCTGCACTTCGCCCCTGGCCCTGATGCCGCTGCCTCCTCCTCCTCGTCCCCGTCGTCCCTGTCGAGGTCGGTGCTGCTGCTGGTCGGGAGCGCTGGAGGCGTCGTCGTCGGGGCCTGGGCCGGGCGCCGAGGGCAAGCCGAGGAGGAGGAGCGCCGCCGCCGCCGGGCACGACACCCTCAAAGGAGGAGGAGGCGGCGGTGGCGCTGAGCAGCACTGTCAGGGCCAGGGGCGGCGCAGCGGCGGCGGGGCGAAGGCGAAGCTGCACCCGGGAAGCAGCCGCATGACCTCGCTCTCTGTCCCTCAGGCGGCGGGCGGCTCCTCCTGCATGCCTTCCTCCTCCAAGAGAAGAGGAGGAGGAGGAGGCGGCGGAGGAAAGGGGAGGAGCCTTCCCAAGGCGGCCCGGTGCCGACTGGTCCACGGACCGGCACCGGTCCGCGGCCCGGGGGTTGGGGACCACCGCTATAGCTGATATACTGATGCCAAAGGTTTAGATTGTGTATTAAAAGTATGGCGTATCTTGGTTATGCTGTTGATGAATTCAGATTGGCTTGCCAATCTTCGAAATTAAGCAGGCAAAATAATAATAATCTGGTGACTGGACTAAATTTAGGAAGTAGATCCAAAAGCAGGACCTACCTACATTTTTGCAGAGGGTGTAGAAAACACAATTTATCTAATGTTTAATACTTATTGATATAATTTCAAGTTCTTCTCCCTCCCCCTCAAATTTAGAGCGTTTATTATGGAGGAATTATTTTCTTACAGCACTCTTATGTTTCAAAAAGAGTACTGATTCTTTGCCACCTATTGATAATATCTGCTTATGATATGAATTTTGGCATCTAATGCAAGAGAAGCGAAAAAGTTTTCACTGAAAAAAGAGGAGGCCTGCGGTAGAAAGTAAAGCATTACACTGGTATGGATGCCTGAAGAAAAAGAGACATCCTTCAAACCCATGCTTCTAGAGAAACAAGAGGACGCAGACACACATGAGTTGGGAATGTGTTATAACATTTTTTTTGAAAACAATATGTAAGAATAAATTGTACAATCTGATGGAATTCACTATATTCTGCTGTTGTATGCAATTTGAACGTATGAAATATGTGATCATAACACACACACACACATCTGAATATCATTGTAAATAAATGATACATGAATGGCTGTCCTTCATACTCAAAGTAGAAAGTATCTGTGATGATTTCTTGACATGGTAAATCTAGATTCAGACAGTTGCTTGCTTGCTTCGAGTATATGATCGTGTTTACCTTAGGTTCCACCATTTGTACATAATTGTAATAATGTTTTCTTGCTTTTGTGAGTAGTAATTCTAGATCAACCATTAAATCGGGTTTTATTTGTAAAAGAAATCCCCTCTTTTTTTTTAAAGGAAAGTTTAGTGTTAACTTTAGTGTTTCAGACGTTTACGTTGTATGGAATTTAGGAATATCATCTCTACTCTGAGATCCAGTTTCTAAAACAGGTGTTCTAACTCCACTAACACAGACAGTCCTCTTACTTCGTGTCCAGTTTTCTCAGATTTATTTCCCTATGCTGGGGAAACATGATGTGGTGGGGGAGGGGTAAGCTGGTTATTAGAAAAAACATTTGTATCAGCTAGCCAAATTGTTGACATTGGGAATGCACATTTGTTTTATTTGCAAGTTGGGAGAGCCTCTTTTGTGTCAGCATGAACATCTCATTTAAAGCAATGCATATGACCCATCCTTAGGTAGATCAACAGATTCCCAACCAGGTTATACCTGCATCTCCTAAATGCAAGGATATCTGAGACACTTCTGTGGCTTTCTGTGGCTAATCTAGATCATGGAACAGAAAGGAATAGGTCACTAAAAAGTTTTTGCCTTTTGTTGCTTTCTTACTTCAGCATATGGAGCTGAACAGACTTGTTCAGTCTTCTTCACTTCTCACTCTATGTTCTTTGATTGCACTCTACAGTTATGACGTCATCATAAACTATTTCTATTAATCAATAGAGATGGGCACGAAACATTTTCATTTTTGTTTTTGTTTTTTTGTTTTGTTACGCAACGAAAATGAAATGAAATTTTTAAAAACAAAACGAAAATGAAAATGAAACGACCAAATTTGCCGTGTTTTTCATTTTCGTTGCAGCAGATGCATTGAACAAAAAGAATGCTAATGAAACAGCAATTTTTCATTTTTGTTTTCATTTTTTCATTTTGTTACCTAACGAAACGAAAATGAAATTTTTTGCAAAAAAGTCACAAAAATGAAAACGAACCAAAACGGACCCCTAAACGACCAAATGACAAACGAAACACCCTTTTTTGAGTCGTGCCCATCTCTATTAATCAATATGATATGATATGTTTGTTTGTTTGTTTGTTTGTTTCATTTTTATACCGCCCATCTTCCAATCTGGAACTCTGGGCGGTTTACAAGTGAAATGGACTTCAGAGAAAGTCCACCTGGTCTTCATCTCATGGCTCCAAAGAGCTTGTCCCCATCCCCTCCTCCTCATCAATAAGGACCGGTGTCTTAGACCCAATGCTCCGGTTTCTTATCCCATTTAGTTCAATGGGTACTAAGTACTGACTTCCGACAGAAACTCCTTCTGCACTCCTAACTCTTAAAGGATTTCACTTCTTTCATTTCACATTTCATTATTCATATTCCTATATATACATACAGTAGGACCTCCATTTCCATGGGGGATTTTTTCCTGGCCACCCCGTGGATAATGAAATCCATGGATAACAGTGAACATTCTTATCAGAGGATGCCAGGGTGAAAGGGTTGGGAGAGCCTACCAGCGCCCCAGGGAACCCTGCCATAGTGTTGTGTCACATCTGCCAACCTTGTGGGTAGGCAGGCTCTCCCAGGCCACATGGCTGTCACGTCTTCCATCACTGCCACCAATCCTGCAGACGGGCAAGTGGGACGACAGGAGGGAAGAAAGTTTTTTTTTACCCTTTCTCTTTGCTTCAGAAAGGAGAATGGGTTAAAAAAAAAACTTTCTTCATTCCTCGCAGCCACCACAGTCGCTGGGGCTGTGAGGAGGGAAGAAAGATTTTTCTAACCTTTTATCTTGGGCGGCTTGGCTTCAGCAAGGAGAATGGATTAAAAAAGTTCTTCTCTCATTGCAGCTGCTGCCACTGCCGGGGAGTTCAAGGATTGTGGAAAGGATTTTTTACCCTTTCTTTTGCCTCAAAGTTTCAGCTGCCCAGTGGTGGTGGCGGCGGCTGTGATGGCAGCAAGGAGAGGACAAAATAAAATATAAAACTTACCCCCAGTGATGCCCGCCACCCTCCTCCTCACTGCCATCCACCCGGCCTTTGAACATCTAGGTTGGGTCCCAGGGCAACCGATCAGAAGTTTTGAATTTCCCACTCAAACTTCCAATCTGCTACCGGGGACCTGAGAGGGGAAGGTTGGTGGGCATCGTCAGAGGTAAGTTTTATTATTAATTCCCCCTCTCCTCCCCCTGCAGATAACGGAATCAGCAGTGAGTGAATCAACGGATAAGGGGGTTGTACTGTAATTGATTGTCTGTGTTGATATTGAATGCCAAGGATAAAGGATTATGTCATACGAATGAAAGGTTTACTGTAAAAACATGTAAGTGAAAGATGCCCAGATCCTTCAGCATTTATCTGCATGTGATTCATTCTGACATGTATGAATTATTATGGCAAATCTGCTGAGCATCTGTAATAAGCAAGTGGCTTACTTGTTACTTTGCATTTTGGTATTTGAAATTTTCATAGAATCATGCATATGGAAAGGCCCTATGCCATCAAGTCTTATCCCTGCTCAATACAGAAATCCAAATCAAAGGATACATGCTAGGTGGTTATGTAAATTTTTCATGAGTGTCTGCAGCATTAGACATTATCTCATGATAATTGGCTCCATTGGTAAACTCAGAAGTTTTCCCTGATATTTAACCAAAATCTGGCTTCCAGTACCTTAAGTACATGATTACATCTCCTGTACTTTGAGATAATCAAGACTAGATCTCATGCCTCCTTTTTATGATAATATTTTAAATACTGTTTTTGAAGAATGCTATCATATCTCTTCTCAGCCTTTTTTCCTTCAAGGCTAAACATGCCCAGTTCTTGCAGTCTTTCCTCATATGGCTTGGTTTCCAATTGTCTGATCATCTTTGTTGCCCTCCTCTGAACTTGTTCCCATTTGTTGGCATCCTTATTGAAGCATTGTGTCCAGAACTGGACACAGTAATCTAGCTGAGACCCAGCCAGTGCTGAATAGAGGGGACCTAGTATCTCATGGGATTTGGACTATACTTTTGTTAATGCATTCTAAAACACAATTTGCCTGTTTTGTCACTACATCACTTTGGGAATCATATTTGCCATCTACAACAATTCCCAGATCCTTCTCACTTACAGTATTACTCAGCCAAGTTTTCTTCATCTTGTAAGTGTGGTTTTGCCCTCTGTTAAGATTTAGTACTTTGTGATTCTTCCTTTTAAATTTCTTCTCAGTGCTAGACCCTACCAAGATCTTTTTGAATTTTCCTTCTGTAATAACTATTCCACCCAAATGTGTGTCAGCTGTAAATTTGGTAAGCACTCCCTCCATCCCCTCATGCAGGTCATTACCCTTGTGGTACCTTGTGGTGCCTCATGGTTAAACAGCTGTACTGCAGCTAAAACTGTGCTCACGACCTGGGGTTCAATCCCAGATAGCCAGCTCATGGTTGACTCAGCCTTCTACCATTCTGAGGTCAGTAAAATGAGTACCCAGCTTGCTAAGGATTGGGGGGGGGATATGTAGCCTGCATAATTAAATTGTAAACTGCCCAGACAGTGCTTGAAGTACTATGGGGTGGTATATAAGCAGAACTAAGCAGAACACTTTAACCTCACTTTCTACCTCCTCCTAGTTTGGGTAGGGTCCATTGCTAAGCACTTTCTGAGTATGATTCTATAGCTAACTGTGTGTCCACCTGACAGCTGTTTTATCTGCCCCACATCTAGTTACTGTAGTTTGCTAATCAGAGTATTATGGAGCACCTTGTCAAAAGCTTTCCTGAAATCAAGATATATCATGCACACATCATTCCTACCATCTATCAGATAGTTTGTGGGTAGCCAGGATCCACAAACCATTATAAAACACATGTTTTCTAGTTCGTGCTAGTCTGTTTCTTCCTTTTTGCCATTTTTGAAGTTAGGAGCAACATTAGCGTTCTTTCAATCATCTGGTGCTTCACCCATCCTCCATTTTTCCCCTATAAAAATAAGAGACAGAGCTTCTGCGTGTTTTTCAGCCAGTTCGTTCACTGCGTTGAAGGATCATCCACCCCTGAACATTTGGACTTGTTCAAAGTAAGAAGCTATTCTTGACTATTTATTCATCAATATCAAGCTGCAATCCCATTCTTTCCACTTTTGCTTCACATTTGCCTGGAGAGTCAGAGACTGTCTTTTGAGAAAAGACCAAGTTGAAATAGGAATTGAGCACTCCTGCTTTTTCTTTGTCATTTCTTACTAATTCTCCATCACCACCCCTTGAGTAGCTGAAGCACTCTTTCTTTTCTCTGTCTTTTGCTATGTATATGTGTGAATAAGGTTCTTTGTTTGTTTTTCATGTTTTTTGCTAACACCAGCTGATTCTCATCTTTTGCCTTCCTAACACCAACCCGTCCATTCTTTGCTACTTGTCTATACTCTTCCTTTG
Organism: Phrynocephalus forsythii; assembly: GCA_029282475.1. Lineage (NCBI taxonomy): Eukaryota > Metazoa > Chordata > Lepidosauria > Squamata > Agamidae > Phrynocephalus > Phrynocephalus forsythii. The sequence continues at coordinate 96,735,133 of JAPFRF010000010.1, forward strand.
TGGCATGGACTTCCTTCCACTTCATATATGCATCTTTTGGGTACATACCTGCATGAAGAATGTTCTTTGTTGCTTTTAGAACCTCTTGGTAACCTCAGCTCATTATTATTCATTGTCTCTGTGCATGTGTGTGTACCTATCTGCATATTTTCTCTCACTACTTCTAGTATAAAATTTAACCCCCATTCTCACTCATATAATCCCCACATGTTGCAGAGATATCTTTTTTAAATTGTACATCCTCTTCTGATAAATGTGCAAATGGCTAATAAAATTGTCAGTGCAGACATGCCCCATACAGGAAAAACTCTGTGTTATTTAAAACTGTTTTCCCAACTTCAAGACTCCATTTCCCCCCTCTAGGATAAAGCCTTTCTTTGGAGATTCTAAACAATAGTAGAACCATAAATGTTCTGGGAGAGCTGTAGAAGGAATCCCTTTTGCTTAGAAGAAGAGTCATACATTCATTGCCTGCATCAATAATCCTTAGATGTTTGTAAAGCTTTGATCAGAAATAGAGAGAGGATCACTGAAGAAGGTGAAGACACAAGATAGTAATTAAGATTTAGAATAAAAAGAGTCACCTCTAATTGGTTCATGTCCATTTGGAAATAATGAGACTTGCAGTAGTAGACAGTACAAATGGAAAATAAAGGTGCATTAACATTTTAATGCATTTATCAAATCTGTGATCTGCAAATGTGTCTCCATATATTTCAGTTTTCCTTTATTAGGAGCAAATCACTATTATCACATTCTTTCCCCCTGCATTTCTTTTTGAAATATATGGAGATAAATGCACTGAAGTGAAAATGAATATCTTTGGGAGGAAGGGGGCAAACATGCTTCCATTGGTGTTGAAGATATGTTAAGAAGAATGCATTATGCATGCTTAGACATTTAGATAGATAGATAGATAGATAGATAGATAGATAGATAGATAGATAGATAGATAGATAGATAGATAGATAGATAGATAGATAGATAGATAGATAGATAGATAGATAGCCAAAAACAGTCAAAATTCCATTTGGGACAAAATAATCAGTCTTGCAATCTGAAAGGGACAGAAAAATGAAAGAGGGATTAAAATGTGATAAAATTGACTGCAAGATTTTCAAATGCCTAGGGCAGTGTTGGCAAACCTATGGCACGAGTGCCAAAGGTGGCATGTGGAACCCTTTCTGTGGGCACCCGACATCACACCCTCACAGCCACAACACTTCTTTCCCTCTGCTCAGCGTACACCACTGTGCTCCATGCAGAGAGCTGGGTGAAGGTACGGAAGCAAATTGTGGGCTTGTACGTAGCCCCAGTTTATTCTCCATCCACGCTGCTCTGGGCATCCCAAAAGCATCATGGCTGGAGAGTAAACTGGGGCGACAAAGGAGGCCACAAACCACTGCCTTCCCTTCGCCTGGCCCAAGCCTGGCCATTTTTCTGGTCTCAAAACAGCTCTGTGCAGAGAGCCAGGCGAAGGGGTGACAGTGGTTTGTGGGCTCCTTTGTACCCCAGTTTACTCTCCAGCCATGCCGCTCTGGGTATGGCCATGGGAAATTCAAAAGCCTGCCTTTTGATCCTCATTTTCCCAAAGGGTAGCACCCGAAGCATTTATAACCTGAGTTACCACTGTATTCAGGTTAAATTGCCGTATTGGCACTTTGCGAAAAATAGGAGGGTTTTGAATCACATTTTGGGCACCTGATCTCTAAAAGGCTTGCTATCACGGGCCTAGTGGACCATTCAAGGACCTGTAGACATAGATTTGAAATCTAGTATATTTTTCCAATGCAGTCTCAGATCCTGCTCACAGTGTAAATGCCAGTGCTTTTGGTAAACTTTTGTCAGTAGAATAAAATTTCGGTCTCATCTGTGTTAATAATTGTGACTGCAAAGGTGATTGGGTAGTAGTTATTCATTATTAATCCTTAAGTCAAATTTATAATGTTCTTGGCATGTAAGGAATATTTTCTTCCACTATATAAACATTCCTACATTCAAAAAGGAGGTCAGTGCCTTGTGTTTGCAAGAGCTGAGCAGGGCTATTCAGGACTGGACCTCTTGAAGATCACCCATTCGTAGGGTCACAGCAAGTCACAGGCTATTTAACAGCACACGGTAACAGCACAACATTCGTTTTAAAAATTGCAATTCTGTGTTTTCATTCAATAGGATTATGTGTGAATAATTGGGTTTAAGATTGCATATTGTCTCTCTGGTATTTTGTTGATTGCTAGGATACTAGTTTTCTTCTCTGGCATCTAAAAAAGAAGAGTCTTCACATTGTTGTTATATCAGAAAATCAATGTTTTTGTTAGTTTCACCTTGAATTAATGCAGTTTTTAAATCTTTTCTTATTAGGAACACATAGAGTGAAAAAATCATTAGCTTATGGAGAATTGCTTCATTTAGCCCATTAGAAAACAATGGAATGTTGATCTTTCATTTGTCTTCCTGCTACTTCAGCAAAGAGCCATTAAGGAATACAAAACTATCTACATTTCACTGAAACAAGCTTACTGTTGTAAGAAAACACATGAGATTTAATGTGTGTGTGTGTGTGTGTGTGTGTGTGTGTGTGTGTGTGTGTGTGTGTGTGTGTGTGTGTGTGTGTGTGTGTAATCACATTAATTTGGACAGGTATAGCTCCATTATGTCCACCAATTTGATTTTTCAAAAGGCAGCACTAGTTCACTGGGGAAAATGCGGTCATAAATGTCCTCCAGCAGGAGAATGTGAATGTGTGTTTTTCCCCATGAATGTTTATTGTGATGGCACAGGTGATGACAAACCTCTAGTGGAATGCACCCTTTTGTTACAGTCACCATTACCAATGTACATTTTTCTTAGCTTGGTATCCTGCGACAGTGTATAGAATTACAGAGAATAAAATGATATGAAAGAATGTGGTAGGGGTGTGTGACGTAACGTATCTGAGATGACATTGGTTCCTATTTGAGCTTGAAACCATCCATGTCCATGCCTTTTGTATATGTTTATATCCTCTAGTAGTAGTATATCAGTATATTCTGCCTCTGTGTGGAACACTATGCCATAATTAGGCATTCCCATGCAAAGTTCTTATTGGAAATATGTTATAGAAAAATAGCTGTGGTGCAACCAACAATAGCTATCTAAAACCAACATTCAAATTCTGTGTTCGTGTGAATGTCTGCCTTCACTTAACAGGAAGCTGTGAGGTTTGGACAAGACTGAGTCCTGCTAGAATTGTTGGTTGGAGTTGGGTTCTGCAACAGCAGAAGATCAAAGCTTCTCACTGCCTTTTTTGCAGCCAGACGAGTGGCTGTGTACTACTACAATTCAACACCTGGTTTACTGAAACAGACATATCTGAATATCTGCTGATGCTTCCATCATAACTGGAGTAGGATGGAGGCATGAAGACTTTGCAATCTGCTGCAATTTAATTCACATAAAGGGGCACCTAGAGCCTCTTAAGTGAAGGAGGCAAAACAGTGAGATGAGTTACTTAGACTAATACCCCAAACTGACCTACAAAAAAGTTACCTACTGAGAAGCACCATGTGGTCAGCGTGACCACTCCTGGTCAAAATATTTGCCATTCCTCAATGTGTGGATGAAAAATGGGCAGGGGGCAATCTCATAGTGAATTACACCAGTCCTATTCAGCTAATAGAAGATCCAATGTCATGATCACACTCAAAGACAAGGGCTGAGTCCCAGTCTCTCCATCACTTTCTTCACAGGAGGACTCATGAGTCTGAAGTGGAAAGGTTCTTGCCATCATTGAAACTGCCTACATGACACTGTAGAGTTATGCTCTTTGGTAGAGCTTACACACAAGTATAAAGTCTCTTCAGATGTCTTAGTGGTAGTATAAAGAAAGAGACAATATAGAAGGCAGAACTAGGGGCCTTTTCACATGACCCCTAAACTCCGCGGCAAATGGCTCCCAGCTCCGGAGCTTAAAATTGTTTCCCCACCAGCTCCGGAGTTTACAGAAAATTAAGTGCGACCACGCCCACCTAAGTGCGTCCCAGCACACTTTTCAGGTACCTGCTCTCCAGGGATGAAAATCCCTGATGCGGATGTAAAGGAGTGAGTGCCGGGCTCTCCTCGCTTCTGTTTGTTGTTGTTTTGCCCCCTGCCCCTTTAAGAGACAGGAATCAGGACGACGATGGGGCTTGGGGCGGTCGACCGGCAGACGGAGGTGAGCCTGCATTTTTTCCTCTCTTTTTTTATCCCTTCCCTCACGCAGACAGGAGCAAGGAACTGCGGAGGGGGTGGGAACACAGGAAGAGCAACAAACCCCCAAGATCTCTGGTCCGAATTTAAGTGGCCAGCGGATCTTAGGGGTCGTGTGAAAAGGTGGTTTCCTCTAACCTTGTTGATGAAAGTAGATTCTGTAATTCCCGAAGATGGATTCTATGATAACTGCTTCCACGTCATGAATAGCCCACATCTGCATTTAATCTTGGACAGCCAGAAGGCCATTATCCTTCTCTCTACGGCATTGAAAACCTGAGGATTCCAATTTGGAGGGGGAGGGAATCTTTAGCATGATTTGGATAACTTAAGCTCTGTTTTGAATATTAGCCCAGCTTATACTTGAGGCAGAAGCTATTACTGTTGAACCTGAAGTTATGGTACGTGTAGTGCATGTTATGAAGAACGTATTTTGTTCTCTTATATTCTAATTATAAAATTTGCTTCTTGGAGAGAAATTCAGGGCTTTTCAGGGCAGCAGAAAGGATTAACGAGAAACCTGAGATGAAAAGGGGGGATTTGGTCACAATTGTTTTCTTTGAAGGGTCGTGACAAATTGGGTTTTTTTCTTCCCAACTTGCAGCAATGAGTTGAATGATTATTTATCCAATCCCAACAGCTCCTAAGTATTCTCAGATAAATCTTCTCTAAACTGCCAATAAGCCTGATAATATGTATCAGTAATTCAGTATGAAATGTTGTTCAAAGCAACTGTACTTATCACCTCCCAAAAGGCAGTGGATTAAATGCTAAAATTTTATACAGATATCTCTTGCTTCTCCCTCTTTCTCTTTCTCTTTCTCTCTCCCTCTCCTCCGACTTTTTCCAGGATCTAACAATGTATTTCAGTTTAATTATGTTGCTTCTGCTTGTGAAATGTGGGGGTTGTGGGTAGAGGACAGGGTGGTGCCATAGAAGTATAACCTCATTGTACTGTTAAACATCTGCTCCAAAAACTAGGACTTCTTCAAGAGTGTTGTGGAGATATAGGAGAAGAAAGTCAAAAAGATGTTCTCTCTCCTCTCCATAGTGTGTGTTTAAGCTAGGGATGTTAAACCCAATAGAATGGCAATGTAATCCCCCTCACCCCAGGATTTATGCTGCTCTTGACAAGACATGAGAATGAGAATTCCACCCTCCTTAAGTTAAGGGGAAAAATATGCAAATCATACATTTAACACAAATGATGCAGACACGACGGCTGCTGCTTTGTTGCATCAACTTTCAAGGATCATACACACCAGAGGAAGAGTTTGTATTTTAAATTGTGAGCCGGTTCTGTGCTTGTTGTGTTTGTGTGGAGGGTGTGCATCGCTTCTCAAAGGGAAAGATGACTAGTTCTTCATGAAGACCATTTGTAGAGATTAGGGACACTTTGATAAAAAGAAATCCTAAAGCTTTCTAAGGTTCTTTTGCATACATTGAGACTGTATAGCTTCTCTTCTACAGACTCTTCTGTCACTATGTGAACAAAGGCTTAAATGGAGGAGGTAGAGCTAGGTGCTGCACTTGAACCATGTTGATGAAATTCCTACTCTGCATAAAAATGTGGAGCCTTTTTGCTTATAGTCAAAATGGCTGGAGGGAAAACATTATAAACAGTTCATCTTCTAGGTTCTGGATGGCTTGGTGATTTGGTTATTATCCAATTGAATTACCGGAATGTGAACAATATAGGTGTCATCTCTGGCAAGGTGTAGACTTGTTCAAACTCTGCATCCTTTGAGCAGTCCGGCTTACAAACCACACTGGGGGGGAAATGCGTTAGAGCCATGCAGTGTCTTTAACATATCTGTAGACATAAAACGTCAGATTTGTGCTTCTTTCCCCACGGATCTAAGATCAGGCACTAAAGCTGACAACTCAAAATGTATCAGAAGGCCACCCGGTGTTTGATTTAATGATCCAAGGACACACATATTTTCTGTCTGCTGCATCCTCCCCTGTCTTCCCACAGAACAAACAATAGGCTTATTTTTGGAAGTGGGGAAGGAGGAAGAGGTAGAAACCTGTGGAAGACAACCAGCACGTGCGTGGCAAATGACAGGTGAAGGGTCCTTTTCTACTGAGGAATCATACAGTTTATATTTCAACCTGTGATTCTTTTGGTGGGAGAAGAGGTGCTGTGTGGTTGACCTTTAGGTCTGTCCAGTGTTTATCAGGCCATCTGCTGGCTCCTGGGCTATCTCCCTTGTATAATGAATGCTGTTGGGGCAGGGCAAGCTTCTTTCAGTTAGAGTTGCAGATGTAGAACAGGTGCCTACAGAAATATATTGTACCTTGGCTACTACAGTTTTCCTGTAGACATTTTAATATTTAGGACGAGACACTAAAACCTCTGTACAGTCCTTAGTTTTGAAGAACGTTAACAGTTAAAGTGTCAGAACTTAAACATAGCCTGTTTTTGTAGTTTTGGACCAAATGCACAAATATATGACACATGACGGCAACGAATCAGTGAAGCACAAAGTGGTAATGGTTATGACCATGAGCCCAATGGTGCAAATAAAGACATAGTGCATCTAATATTTTTTAAAAGCAAATTCTCCAGCTTGAGAAATAAATGAGAATTTTGCTTGTCCTTTTCATCAGCATTTTTTTTTTAAAACTTGGAATTTAACATGTACTTACTCATGCTTCTAAGAATGTTCTGGTCTGCTCTTGAGAGTGTCTCTAAAAATGTAATCTTGCTGAAAAGAAAGACTTTATAAATTACCCAGCTGTCAATTTTATTTTCACGGTTATCTAAGCCTGTAAAGACCAGAAGGCATTTAATCAGGACTCTTGTAGCACACGCACTTGTAACTTATTGTCCATATTGTATTGTGTTCTGTATGTGTCCACCCCTACCCCCCACCCCAATATAATTATGACCTTGGATTTCCTCAGAATATATCATGCCCTAATTAAAATATGAAGGATACGATTCCCCCCCGTTTTATTTTAGCATGAGCCGGAAAGCATAGCAGAGTGTAACGAAGATGGTGCATGCTACAAGGCATGTACAAGGGATTGCTTGTCGGAAGTGACAGGCCGCTCAAAGCAAATTTTGTGTAAGCGCATTTCCAGCTACAGTTTTTAAAGCCTAAGTGGCAGCTGTCAGTTTCTTAATAAACTTTTTTACTTTAATCAAAAGCTGCTAGAGGGGCACTGGGAATTTTCACTTTGCTGCAACGTGGAATGGAACGATGTCAGAGAAAGGCATGTTGCTTGTTCCAAAAATAATTAAGGAGATTTAAGGTTAGGCTTGCAAATGTCACCCACTCAATCTGAGTTTGGAAAAAGGTGATCTCGAATGAATGGTGTCTGCCCTAAAATCTGAAAGTACTTTGTATTGGCCTAGATTCAACATTGTGTTGTCACTATAGCATTGACATGATCAGACTCTTTATCCCAACCCTCTCTTTATAACCTTTTGCCTACTTGAAACACAAAGAATTTTCTGGATAGTTTCACAGCCCTCCAGGACAGATTTTTTGCAATGCACCAGAGGCTGCATTGGGAATCTCCCACCACCCAGGTCTCTTAAAAGAACCACTTATCCAGAAAATGCTCCCCCCGCCCCAATTCAGGCCACTGTTTCTGGTGGCCTCATATATGTCAAATGTTTTGTCCAGGAATGGTTACTGGAGACACACTTTGATAGCATTTCAGTACTTGGTAAACACCTTATGCTTTTCTGAGAATGTTATCTTTGGGGGTTAATTTTTTTATGTAATGGTGATATAGTGATAGAATGCAAGCAGGGTAAGCCATAAGCCATCATGGTTTAAAAGTGCTGGAGATATTCAGGTTGGAATTCTGATTCAGTTATGAAGCTCTCTGCATGACCTTTGGATTCTCTCAATCTCCAATCCATATTTTTTTCTAATTTATTTAACGGATTTGTTAAATAGGGAGATTACCCATGTATATTCAGGTTTGAAATCCTTGGATGAAACACAAGAAATAATACATCTTAGGATCAGGTTACTTTATTGTCAGATTGTGGAAGTGATGTGCTTATAGAAAAACACAACTCTTATCTGTAGACTTGTGACATTCCAATAGTACAAGCATTGCATTCCTTGGATGTTTGGTACAAATCTTAGTTGTAGCTGGTATTGGAAGTTCAATAATACGAAACTGCATGATGATTGTGTGATCTCCATTATCAACAAGGATATCTGCTGCATCTTCATTATCATGGTCTAGGACCCAGATCACTTGTTCTCAGAAGTTGGAGCTCCTGACAAGCATAGGTTTCATTTACTGAGAGAGATTCTATTCCCTTACTTTCAAGGCCAAGTTCTCCAATAAGACTTGAGCCCCCTGTATTCCACAAAAATCTTGTTGCTTTTCTTGGATTTTGAAGTCTATGTGAAACCACTACCATGCTTTTACAGGCCCCTTGAAGAAGAAGGTGTTTGACCCTTCAGTCAACAGGGAGATGAAGCCAAGGGATTTTAAAATGCCCATCACAGTCTGCTGTTTGCTGGAGCAAGAACAGGCAAATGTATCATCTAGACTTCTCCATGGTGCTGCTCTGTTTTCTGTCAGTTTTGGAACAGTGACTCTCCTTGGTCAGAATCCAATGAACTTGGCTTTCTCCAAGGCCATGGTGTGTACCATATCATGGCTGATAATGCCAGGTTGTCAAACTCCAGGAAGGCTTTCTGACTGAAACAGGCCATGTTAGTACTGGTATGAAGGTTGGGTAAAATGTAATGCCCTACTTTGCTTTCAAGAAGAGAAAATTCAGCACCTTGGACAAGAAGCTAGGCAAAATCTATTTTCAGAGGGATTGTGAATGTGATCTCTTGGGGAATCTCAGTCACACGAGTAGAGATGGGCACGACTAGGGAAAATGACGTTTTCGAGTTGTTGTGTGTCGGAGGCAGTCCGTTTCGGCTCGTTTCCGTTTTTCGCGAAATTTCACAAAAATTAGTCGGTTCATTTTTTTTTTTTTCATTGTCATTAGTACTGGTTTGGGGGGGTAGCGGGCTCCTGGAGGGAGCTGCAGGAGTCAGCCAGAGCCACAAGTGACGGACTGGCAGACTCTTTGCACCTGCTGTGTCTCACGTACTTGCGAGCCCATCATTGCAAATGTGCAGGTGTAAAAAAATAAAATAAAATAAAATAAAATAAAATAAAATAAAATAAAATAAAATAAAATCAACGGAGACTTTTTTTTTGCAAGAAAAACCCACTGCTGCTACTGTAAAAATTCAAGCATTTAAAATAGCTAATTTTCGCATGTTTCTGTGGTGCTTTGGTGGGGTTTTGGGCAACTATTTCAAAAAAAATATTGCGGTTGCCATTTTGGATCCCCCGCACTGCATGGCAAATGGATGCGCCCTCTCAGCCTGGTACAGTCAGCAAAACCTGGCCATGCGATTGGTGGAATGGCTCCAAAACTTTGCATGGTCCACTCCCATGGGCGAGCCCATCATTGCGAATATGCAGGTGTAAAAAAATAAAATAAAATAAAATAAAATAAAATAAAATAAAATCAACGGAGACTCTTTTTTTTGCAAGAAAAACCCACTGCTGCTACTGTAAAAATTCAAGCATTTAAAATAGCTAATTTTCGCATGTTTCTGTGGTGCTTTGGTGGGGTTTTGGGCAACTATTTCAAAAAAAATATTGCGGTTGCCATTTTGGATCCCCCGCACTGCATGGCAAATGGATGCGCCCTCCCAGCCTGGTACCAGCAGCGCAGCAGTAGCAATCGCCAAGGAGAGGGGGGTGGGGAACCCCCCCCCAAATAAAACACCCTTCTGGCCTTGTAGGTGCCCTCAGACAGTTTTCGCCTACTTTTAGGGCCGGGAATCGGTTTTTTTAAACTTTTAAAAACTTTTTTCTGTGTCGCGTGGCATCGCGCAATCGCGCGATGCAAGTAACGAGCACGACAAATCAGACCAAATTGTTCGTTCGTCGGTTCGAGCTTGAATTCTGGCGGAGTAATTCCCGTTACCGTTTCCATAGAGTAACGGATACGAGTAACGGAAATGGAAATGGGAATACCGCTAAGTCGTGCCCATCTCTATACACGAGGAATGTTGAATTCCATTTGTCTACCAGGCATGTTTTGCACTGATCATTTCTCATTTTCATCATTTCTTTTCCTTCAGTAGATCCTCCCTGCCAAATGCCTTCAAAATTTAGTTATGACTTAGAAAATAGGATTTAGAATGAACGTCATTATCTACCAAGCTATACATAATGTAACTCTGAGGAAAAATATGAAGAATTCATATAGGAAGAATTCATCACAAGGGCATGAAGAATGCCACACCTGTACAGGCAATGAAGGAGTCAATTAACTCCTGACAATTCCTGATCATGTGGTAATTTCATCTTCTCTCAAAAATAAAATAAAATAAAATAAAATAAAAATAAAAATAAAATAAACTGTTCTAGAAGTGGACCTCAAATTCCTTGTGTATGAACAGAGCTGACAAGTGAACAGCAAGAAGACTGACAAAAGCATTGGCAGCTGTTTTACAGCCCCAAGGGCTATAGAGATTGGTATCTAAGATGTATCCTTTAAACATAAAGTGCTATTCAGGCCTAATAATATCTAGTTAGTCTCAAGTAGATTTATGTTGGCCGCCTCAACTGACTGCCGCTGTATTAGGTTTGATTGCAAGATGGTTTCTTTTTGCTGCCCAATTATATTGGTAGAATTTATGGAGAAGTTGACTCACTAAATCCCTGTTGATTCACTGGGGATACTCTAGTGAGATTTACTGCTATGGGCAATAGGGGTTTTGGCATGGTGTTCCTTCCCAGAGAGCACTGAACTCGAGCTGTGATGTACTATGCTAAATAAACATGTAGCGGTCTTCTCCTTTAAATCCTGTTATGAGTCTACAAGACTCCAGCCTTCTTGGGATAGCACGTCTGTCGTGGTTTCCGGTTTTAAGAGGACTGACATGATTAGTGCTTGCTGTGTTGAGCCTGTCAGTCTTAACTTTGCTGTCACTAGGCAGGCTGTGATGTGGAATTGTTGGGCAACAGCTTGGTGGCTCAGTGACTGAATGCAGACTCTATGCCAGGATAAAGCTGTATAAGCAGTAGCCAATAAAGCATTGTGGCCATTTTTACTGTAAAGGCTGTATGTGGTTATAGGATCCTCTGACTCACTTCCTAATAAAATAAAATCCTCAATAGTTATTTCATGAATAGAACAGAAGAGTATGTATTCAGGATACCTAGGTGGGACAGAAGGGAGATGGAAATGGGTATGTGTACACATTCTAAGATGTATCCTATTGAAAGTGCAGTGAAGAAACTTAGCAAGCAGCCACGTGCCAATAAGAATTCCAGTGCACATTTTATCTGGACATCTGTGCAACTTGTACCTAGGATCCCTGATCCAGAAAGTTATGCACACATGACAGAAAGCTCTTGGATGTGGTTTTCCATAACTAGGGCACAGTGAGTAAAATTTGAAAGTTAGGCTCCTTGCAGTTTCCCCAACTTAATAATGGAGAGGTCACAACTACTGCTAAATAAGATCACAGGATGAGGGAAAATGCTTAATATACAGGTTTCAATCCATTCCTTACTGGATTATGGCTTGCATATTCCTTTGCAGAAGCTGACCTTGCTGTTTCATCCGGAGAGCTGAAAAACCACAACTTGCCTAACAGAAGGCTGATTAGATCTTAAATTTGGCAATCACACCCATGAGTGTACTAGCTTCCTGCTGAGGCTGCCTATTTAAATTACATTGTTTTATCAATGGTACATACCACTAATCAATAGAATTAATCAAGGGTTCTCTCAGTAGAGTCATTCTCCTTATGACTTAATCTCTGTTTGTGTTAGAACCAGAGTGCAGTTTCTCATTTCAACAAATACAAGAGCATGATCAAGGACAGGAAGGAAACTAAACAATTTGAACAGAGGTAACCCAGAGCTTCAAAAGTTGCTCTTAAAAAGAAGTTAGAGCTATCTTTGAAGGGCAGTCCAGAATGTAGTTAGTTACCATGACATTTACAATTTTTGAAAAATATATGCTGATCTTCCCTCTTTGAGGAATAAGTGAAGGGTGGAGGGAAGAGCGTGCTCTTTAAACTTGTTTCCAGCCTCCCGAAGGTAACAGCAAGCACCTGCTTCTTGCTTTCTTTGGGAGGCTGAAAACAAGTTTAAAGAATGCACTTACGGGCTCTCCCCCCCCACTTTCCTCCCTCCCAGAGCCAGCGCCCAGTAGCCGCTTGGTGCTAGCTTCAGGGGGGGGAGAAGATTCAAAAAGCCCGCTCTCTCCTCCCACCTGATGGGGGGGAAGAGCAGGCTTTTTAAATGCACCCATCAGCTGTTGGGCGCTGACTTCAGGCCAGTGCCAATCAGCTGCTAGGCGCTTGCTGCCCCTGCTGGGTTGTAAGGAAATATTTCCCATAGGAATGCATTGCTAATGCATTCCTATGGGAAAACGAAAAATGAAGCGGAACAAAGCAGAAATTTCCGCTCCATTTAATTTTGTTTTTCTGTGATGGGTCAGTTCTTTATTCGTTTTGTTCCCTAATGAAATGAATAACAAATAACAAAACAAATAATAAATTTATTTTGTGCCCATCTCTATCAAACATGTGTCTTCTAGGATGCATTATTTCATTTCCCTTCCCATTGGTCTTTCAGGATTCTTTGGTCATAGTCCTTAGTGAGTGCTCTCTCTCTCTCTCTCTCTCTCTCTCTCTCTCTCTCTCTCTCTCTCTCTCTCTCTCTCTCAAGCTTTCAGGAGCCTGGAGATATCATCTTGTGGGTAGATGATGTCGTTTTGACTGTATTTAGACTCAGAAAATGAGTTTCTGCTTAGTAATAATGGCATTTTGGATCATGTTTTTAACATTTGGCATACCACCACCACCCCAACTACCACCACCCATAAAATAATTGGCCATTTTCATACCTGTTTTGAATTTGTGGGTCTGGGTATGCTGGCACACAGCTTAATGAAGTTACAGAGTGTCTGAGAAGTTTTGCCCTCTTTCTTTAACTTAAAAAAAAAAAACATTTTTCCATGTGTTGAAGCTGCTGCTTCTATAATGGTCTTGAGAGGGGGCTCATGAGGTAATATTGTACCATTAACATTCCAGAAAGTAGAGTTGCTCCATGTCCAGCATTTCCAAGCCAGTACACTTCCACTGTGATATCCTCAGGAAGATGATCCCATGGGGAGACATGCAAGTAACTAGGAAGGCTGCCTCAGGATTTACACTAGTAGATCTACTACTACTACCCTTGTCTTCATCTCCATCTCCAATATCTTATCTTTTAAATTCTCACTAATACTAAGATAGCATCTCAAATAAGACACAATGCAATTTTAAAAATCAATAGAATGGCAAACATAAACCCTATGCACCAAATCTATTCCCACTTCCAAAGCTCTACATTTTGATAACATTTTCCTCCATTTTTCTCTCTTTGGATAACTTATTTTTGCCACTCTTGTGGGAAGTAATAAGTAACTAAAATGGCTAAATTATAGGCATGTTTTTCCTTTGTATATAGCATATATACATGTTGAGATATAACAAAAGACAAGGTGTAAATCTTGAACATGTGACTTTTATATGGATTACCATACATGATTCCTTTGACTGTTTCTAGTGTTTTTCATGTTGCTTTCCACCCCTCGTGATGGATCTTTCTTTTCTTTTTGCATGCTCTTTGTAGCTTCAATGTTACATTTTAATGTTCTTAGATGGCTCTCCTAATTCCCTGTTCTTAACTTGAATATGTCTTAAATGTTCTGGGCTGCATATTGTCCCTCATTATTGTAAGCTACCTTGGGTCCTTTTCCAAGGAGTAAGGTGAGCTAAAAATATTCAAAATAAATAAAAAACAAATAAACATCAGTTCATCTACCTATGCCCACTTGTGAGAACAAAATTGCACATTTCTTAATTTCACCCGTAGTCTCATGACCCTCTTCTGAACAAAAACTATGGCATAATATCATCATTCTCATATGTAGCAGTGTAAATGTAGCCCCTAGCACACCATCAGTGATACAAGATAAATCCATTTTATATTTGTGGTCTGCTTTAGGAAATGTCAGAAGTGTATATTTTTGAAACAATCAAATGTGAACAGGAGCCAGAAGAGAGGATTGGGATGCATTATTCTTGCCTTGATTATAGCCAGTTGGAATGATTTAGCACATGAAGTGGTGGTAAAAAGAAATATATAAGTAAATCCCCATGGCTGAAGATTCTAACAAGAAAGGGTGGAACTTAAAAATAAAATTCTAAAGGCACAATGATAGACAACCACAAGAAGAGAGGGAAAAGACAGAAAAAAAGGACAATGTGGCTGCATAAAAAAGCTTGGAGAGGACCTAAAAATGTACAACATAACACATATAGGAGTAGACATACTGCCTTCCCTCTATTTAGTAATGGTTAAACTTAATATTGAGTACTATCTCCAGTTCTGGACATGACACTTTTAGAAGGATCCTTCTAAAATGGAACAAGTTCTAACAGGAAACCCAGCCCTGTGAAGACTGGCTGGAACAGTGGGCATATTTAGTCTTGGGGAAAGTAGTCTGAGAGGAGATATGATAAAACTCCTCATGTACATGGAAGGCTGTCATATAAAGGAGAGGCAAGATTTGTTCTCAGTCATTGAGAGTGCAGGACATACAGTAACAGGGTGAAGTTACAGGAAGCTAGATTTCAGCTGAATATCAGGAAATAATTCCTAACTGTTAAAGCAGTATGACATCAGAACCAAGTGCCTCAGGAGATGGTGTGCTAATCCAGCAGTGCAAGGATTCAAGAGAAAGTTTATTAGCATCTGTGAGATAGAATAGATTTCAGCATTGAGCAGGGGATTGGGCTCAATGGCTTTTATAACCCCCTTCCAACTTTATTTTTCTATGTTTTGATTCTATGACCACTATCCAAGGGGAAGCCAAAGGTCACAGTGATTGAGCAGTAGAATATTGACCCACAATCTGGGGATTGAATGCAGTCATCTTGTGTCATTTCAGATTCTTATTGTGTAGAAATTGCTGCAGGACAACAATATCTCCAAAATCTTCATTGTTGGAAGAAGACACCATTCATCCCCCATGGTACCCATGATTGCAGGCAGCCTCATCCAAACACAGATTCCGCCCTCTCTAATATTCCTGAAGTTCTAATTGGAACTATGTTTTCTAGGGATATTACTGATCATTTCATAATTAGTATTATACTTTTATGTTGCATATTTACATTACTGACCATGCTTCCCAATTTTATTGAACAAATCATGTTATGTATATAATTGTTGTAAAACTGGGAAAACTGTTTAAGACTTATGCAAGCTTTCCTTAAAGCGCTCACAGAAGTATGTGAGCTGCTTCTGCACAGCACATGCTCTGTTCTACTAAGGCACATTTGTGCATGTTATGGTCATGTCTGCAGGACATGCCATGGGAGGATTTTTGCCAGTTGTCTCAAGCATTGGTACCAATTCCTACGTTAGATTCTGATCCTTTGGCACGAAGTACCAAGTCCAATTCACTATTAAAAGCAAGCTTTATTTCCCAGGGGGAAAGATAGGGGTGGTGGGTTTCCAGTTGAGTCACTGGGGTAGGGAAACTGAGTCGATACCCCTGATGTGACTTAATGTGACTTGACAGTGAGTTCCTTAGCTTGAATCTCCATCCTTGGCCTTGGCCTCTCAATGCAAGTTTTGCCTGTGCAAACCTCATCAAGGAACAAATTTTATTGGACCCTTTCCCCTTTCTTTTATTTTGATTATCTGCAAGTTCCACCAGCATGGCATTTATGTGGCAGGTGTGGCAATTTCCATATGGGTTAACAAGTGTGGCCGCACTATAGAACTCTGCAGGGTTAACTGCACACATATTTTAGATCTTGATGCTAGAAATTATGTCTTCCCCTTCTCTTTCTCTCTTTCTCCCTCACTTTCTCTTTCTCTCTTCAGTGTCAGTGTACTTGGTTGTGAAGATGTCTATGTGAAGACAATTCTAGTGATAAAAAGTGTGTTAGGCATTCTCCACCCCCATTTCATAAATGATGCATATGCTGTATGTTTTAGGGCTTAGTGTGTGAATACAAAAGCACCCTAAACAGGATGCAAAAACATAATGATCTTGCTTAATTACAGTGGACCCTTGTATAACAAACGGCTTGTATAACATAAAATCTGTACAACATAAAAATTCTGGAGATAGGGGAAATTTGCTTAACAGAATCACCTATGGTGTGAATCGATACAACATAAAAATGGTCGCGATTAGGGATTACTCCATTTGCAATGCATTCCTATTGGAAATTTGTGTAAAGGAAAATTTGCTTAACAGAATTTCATTTGGAATGAATTAATTCCTTTATACAAGTTGTCACTGTATCTGGAATCCATTGCTTGGCAAGGTACTTGAAATACTTCTAATATTTGGCAAGCACCTAAGAATATTTCCATCTACTTAATTGTGGGAGAGCCAGCAAATTGTGTTTCCCCATTTGGCAGGTCATACTGGACTGCCATTGTTGATCTAATACTGAATGATCACCAGCAGCAACCATTTTCCCATTTGCATGTTTACCTGCTGAATGGAATGCTTGTTCATACAAATATATTCAAGCCTGGTTCCCAGAATGGGCAGAGTTGTGGGGGCAGGGAAACCCAAAACATCACTGTATTCTATATTCTTTTTCAGTAGTGGGTTTCATCAGCACAAAACAGCTTGGGCAACAAAATTTTCAACATATTGGTGCTAAAGTTCTTCTGTTTAGTGAGTTGTTTGCATTGTTAAAAACAGATGTGGGATATGTTTAAGACAGTCATGTCCAAACTTCAGCCCTCCAGATGTTTTGGACCACAACTGCCATAGTCCTTTGCCATTGGAAATACAGGCTTGGAATTCTGGGAGTTGTCGGCCAAAACATCAGGAGGGCCAAAGTTTGGACATGCCTGGTTTAAGACCTTTTTGTTTTTCCAGGGGAAGTGATGCTGTGTTTCCCCGAAAATAAGACACTGTCTTATATTTATTTTTTCCCAAGAATATACACTAGGGCTTATTTTTAGTATAGGTCTTATTTTTGGGGAAACAGGAACTGAAAGCAAACATGCTACAAAGTATGGTAACTTTGGTGGCCCAAGCGCAGGGGTGGGGAAAGGACCATGGATGGAAAGGGAGGAACAACGTGCTCTCTCTCTCTCTCTCTCTCTCTCTCTCTCTCTCTCTCTCTCTCTCTCTCTCTCTCTGTGTGTGTGTGTGTGTGTGTGTGTGTGTGTGTGTGTGTGTGTGTGTGTGTGTGTGTGTGTGTGTGTGTGTGTGTGTGTGCACACAGCTACAGGTCTTATTATCAGGGTAGGGTGTATATTTAACAAATGCATAGAAATCCTGCTAGGGCTTATTTTGGGGTAGGTCTTATTATTGGGGAAACAGGGTAGTTGCAGAATGGAAACCACAGGGTGGGGCATAGGACTGAAAGGGAATCCAATGCCTCTGCATGACAGTAGCAGCACAATGAGGGGAATGTGGCCTTCCTCCTTTGTCTTTTCTGACCTGATCTCTGTCCCTCTCTTTCCCTGTCCCTACTGTAGTCCTTTGAATGCAGACTAAGTCCTGGAGCTTGGTGTTTCAAGACCCTGATCTCCCCCACACAAAAATAAAATAATTTTAAAAATTCTGCATCCAACGGTACCCATGTGCTTTTAAATAAGAAAGGGCTGTGCAACTGAATTCCCATCAAAAGAAGCAGATGTTCCCTCCTTCTAGTGAGGCATTTACCGGCGTCTGTTGCTCAGTGTGCATTCAGTTAAGTAACCATCTGAAATCCATCTAAACCATGGTGCTGATTCAGCTCGCCTAGTATGCAGCACAGAAGTTAACACAAAATCATCTCACCGGGAAACAAGAGTTAAATTAGTCAGGCCAGCTTTCAGAGAGGTAGCCTTCTTGGTCTTTTCCAGCAAAACCAAAAGTCTAACTAAGAGTGGCACCTTTAAAAGAATTATACATTTATTGCAATGTAAGGTTCCCTGGTTTACAATCCATTTCTTGAAACCACTTCGACAAAAGAACACAATTTACGCTGCTTTATAAAGATAGCCCATGTCAAGTGTGGCCTCAAAAGTGTTTCCTTTTGAAAATGGTTTAACACATTTCTATCCTATCTTTCAAACTAATTTTGTATGTGGAAATGTGGCTGTTATGAAAATCACATAAAATGGTAGGCGCAATCTGGCAGAAAACTACATTATATTTAATATCCAGATGTAAGATGTAAGGAAATATCTTTTGTCAGGTGTGCAGTTATGTTGATTGCCTTTATTAAGTACCCAAGCAGCTTTTAGATTTTGAGACATTTTCCTAAGATTCCTTTCTCCCCTTAAAGCTCAAATGGGTCCTTTGAAGCCCATTACAATTAACTTGAATTGAATTCCAAAACAAATGAGCATCAGGAATCACTGCCTCACAGCAACCATAATCAATGCTGCAGCACCATTTTTTTTTTTTTTTTTTTTTTTTTTTTGCCAGTGGAAGCTTCTCAGTGTTGTTAAGGGGGTGCCTTGTATGTAGTACATTGCGATAATCTAATCTGGAAGTTACACATATCTGTAATGTTGTGGAACTACAGATCACAGGAAGAGCAAAATCAAAGAATTAGATCCAGATCCAGATTGGGGTAGATGCCGCAGAGGAACAACTATCACATTTTTTGTTCTTGAAGAAGTCTTTGTGTGGCTATGTGATGGTGGGATAAAACTGGTTAGAGACAACTTCTGACTTTTGCTAATGCAGGAAACATCCCTCAAGCAGAAGAAAAAGGAGTAAAGAGGACACAAGTCTGTAGATTCTGCATAGATCCTAGGCAGATTGTGTATGAAGGTCACTTACAAGCCAATTGTTATCTTTTTAGATGCCCTCCATGAACTTCTGCTGTTTTCCAATAATTACACCACAGTTTCTTTACTTAATGTACTGAGAGATTAATTTAAAGTGAATACGGTGCTGCATGCAACAAGCACCTTGTTTGGTTTAGAAATACCTCAGTAGATATGGTAGCACTATTTATTTATTTTTCTTTGTTATTTTTCTTTCACATGCCCTATGGATATCTAAGTGTTGTAATTTCAAAGGGATGATTTGTGTCTACATTTGCCCTAACTACAAAAAAGACCTGTTAATGTGAGTTACAATAACTCAAGACTAGAAGCCAGAATATAAAAGAGCCTGGTTTTACTACCCTTGCATATTCAGGATTAGAGATGGGCACGACCAGGAAAAAATACGCTTTGAGTTGTCGTGTGTCGGAGCCGGCCCGTTTCGGCTCGTTTCCGTTTTTCGTGAAATTTTCCAAAAATTTGTCGTTTTGTTTGTCGTTTTTCGTCTGTCATTAGTACTGGTTTTGGGGGGGGCTCCTGGAGGCACCTCTCTGGGGTGGGTGCCTCCTCTGGCCCGCCATGAAGGGAAAGTGGGCTCCTGGAGGCACCACTCTGGGGTGGGTGCCTCCTCTCCTCACCCGCTACAAAATGGCATGCATAGCCAATTGGATATGCATACCATTAAGTTGCAGTTGCAGCAGGCAGAGGCACCTCTCTTTCGGGTGCCTCTGTGATTCACTGCCTGCAGTGCACTTGGGCTGGAGAGCGAAGTGACAGAGGACCCTTACGGGCGCCCGCTGTGACTCACTAAGAAGGGAAGTGTACTTGCTGTATAGTGCAATGCGAGTATACTGATCTGGCTTGGGGTTAGGGGTTAGAGCAAGGGCTAGGATTAGGGTTACTGGTAAGATTAGGGTGAGTTAGTGGGGTGCACCTCTGGGTGCCTCTCTCACCCACTAAGAAGGACAGTGTACTGGCGTATGGGTTAGGGTTAGGGTTCGGGTTCGGGTTAGGTCTAGGGTTAGTGGCTTTTTATGCCCAACTGGCACATCCCAGAAGTCTCGGTCAAAACCTGGCCAAGTGGCCATGCAATTGGTGGAATGGCTCCAAAAATTTGCATAGTCCACTCCCATGGACAGCCCATTGCGCAGGTGTAAAAAAATAAAAATAAAAATAAAATAAAATCAATGGAGACATTTTGTTGCAAGAAAACCCCACTGCTGCTAATGTAAAAATTCAGGCAGTTTTAAAATAGCTATTTTCGCATGCTTCTGTGGTGCTTTGGTGTGTTTTTGGACCACACGATTTCAAAATAAATATTGTGGTCGCCCCATTTTGGATCCCCCGCCCGCACCGCATGGCATGGCGAGTTGGCGAGATGACGAGGATGCGCACAGCCCCCCAGAAACCACCCTTTTGGTAGGTGCCCTCACTGAGACAGGCCACAGGCATATTTTCGCCTGCTTTTTTGGCCAGGAATCGGGATTTTTTAAAAAACTTTTTTCCTGTGCCACGCCGCTTGGCGAGTTGGCGTGGGCGAGTGCGACTCGATGACGAGGATGCGCACGTTGCGCAGCCCAGAAGAGGACGGGGGAGGACGGGGACACCCCCACCCAGAAACCACCCCTCTGGTAGGTGCCCTCACTCAGGCAGGCATATTTTCGCCTGCTTTTCTTGCCGGGAATCGGGTTTTTATTTTATTTTAAAACTTTTTTTCTCTGCCGCGCCGCTTGACGAGTTGCAACTCGACGAGGATGCGCACTTTGTGCAGCCCAGGAGAGGAGGGGGGAGGCCGGGGACCCCCCCCAGAAACCACCCCTCTGGTCGGTGCCCTCAGGCAGGCATATTTTCGCCTCATTTTTGGCCGGGAATCGGGTTTTTTTATTTTTATTAAAACTTTTCCTGTGCCGCTTGGAATCGCGCGATTGCTGCGATGCCAGGAATGACAACAAAAAATCAGACCCAATTTTTCTTTAGTCGGTTCGAGTTCGAGTTCTGGGGGAGTAATTGTCGTTCTTCGTTTCGTTGCATAACGGAAACGAGAAATGGAAACAGAAACGAGAATTTCGCCAAGTTGTGCCCATGTCTATTCAGGATGCCTACATTGAATATTTGAGAACAGGGTTTTTAAAAGTGTGCACACCTATGATGCATATACATAGGTTAACACACCTCACATTATTTGTATGATGTGAGAAATATGTAATAGTAAAGTGGAATTAGTTTTATGATAAATTAGTCATAATATAGCAAACTAGAACTTTGATTCTTCATCCTATAAATCCACTAAGTCATGCTACTCTTCCATTAGCCTTTTTGTTGAAACTAATACAGTCTATTATGTTACTGTGGGGAAAGAGTTCAGAATGATTGTTAGTCTCATTGAGGTAATATGATTGTAACACGATTTGAATCTATTGAACATGTAAAATATCATTCCTTCATTCAACAAATGCCTAATCACTCTTGCTTATTTTAATAAATCTGAAAAAGGTCTGATGTTAATTATTACTAAATAATCTGATTTGGTAGGGTCACCTAACAAATCTCAGTGTCACTAATTTTAGGGAGGGGGTGAGAGATAATTAGGGAGATTTAAAAAGGAGGCCACTGAAAGAGGGCTCATTCATAAATGTCAGTGTTCATCCAAAGCCTTAAATGGGAACTGAGGCTGATCAACTGAAAGGAAAGTAGGATGTATTTTTAGGAATATTTCAATCTGTACTGTCTCCTCCAATTCCAAGGAGTATACCCAAGTTCATCAGTGTACATTTTGAATTTTTACCCCCACAATGGGTGGAGTAGCTGTGATAGTGTATGGCAAAATGGTGAGCCTAAAAGATGTTTTATTTGGTTCAGTCAATATGCATATTGATAACATTGTGAACTTTCTCATTCTCCATGTTACTGTGTATTTTGGGCATACAGTGATTAATTTACTTCCTTATAGATGTCAATATCAGAAACTCTGTCCACTGAGTTTTCCCATTAAGTAATTCCCATGCTAGTGAAATGGATTCAGTTGTCCAAAAACTTCCTGCTTATGAGTTTGAAATATTCTGCTTCTGTATCTACAATTCACATGCCAGGGAATGTTCTGATGTCACTGAAAAATATTGTGCCCACAATTCCAAACTTGGCATGATGAAGGGAAGCCTAAATGTTGACATTTGACAACACAAATGGGTGCCATCGAGATGGTCTCCCAGGCACCCTTTTCTGATCACTACAATTCATATGCATGCAAGAGAAAATCACAGAAGGTGACTACTGTTTCATAAATTACAAAAACAAATACATTTTTATAGGAAATTGCTGCCATGAGAACCAATATATCCGCCCATACAACCTCTTTTTTTCCAAATACAGAAAAATCGTTCAAGATTTGCAAAATTGTCCTTTTGAAATTATGTGATGTATTTTAGTGCCACCCTAAGAGTGGCTGAACTTAATTATCCATAAGGTCCCTTCCAGTTCTGCAGTTCAGACGTACCGTGTTTCCCCGAAAATAAGACACTGTCTTATATTTATTTTTTCTCAAGAAGACACACTAGGGCTTATTTTCAGGGGATGTCTTATTTTATTAACTATAATATGGTTGAATGTCAGCCCTGCACACAACCATAGCCACACCCATCACTAGGTCCTTATTATCAGGGTAGGGCTTATATTTAACAAATGCATAGAAATCCTGCTAGGGCTTATTTTTGGGGGAGGTCTTATTTTCAGGGAAACAGGGTAGTAGGAGTAGGAGTGAGTTGTTGCAGCCAGCTTGGGCTCATCTGTTTTGGAACAAAGGGACATATCAACAGTTTTGAATTTGATTTTTAAAAATCACAATGTGAAAACTCTTTGTCCAAACTTCCCCATATTTAGCCTGAAGTAACAGCCATTGGCCTGCTACAACTGTTCCAAACATGGTGCTGATTTAAAGCCCAGTTTCAAACTTATTGCTGGATCCATTTTTAGACCTGCCTTGTAGAATTTTGCCTCACCTTGTTTCACAGTATTAGAGTTGCTGCTATCAATCATTATCACCACTAATTTCCTGTGCGCCAGTGGAAACTCCTAGTTTTCTCTCCTGGCTCTCCTGGCAATGAGACCTCCATCTCATTTTTCTTGTTTGATTATTCCTTCTCAGTTTTTTGGCTCTTTCTTTGTGCAAGAAACTGCAAAATCAAGTCCAGCTCTAGGCACTTTCCACAGACTCTTGCTGAAGAAAAATCCCATTTTGCACAGGAATTGTAATCCTATTGAGCAGATTTCTTTCTTCTGAAGAAAAAAAAAAAAAACATAAAGCATCAAAGACATTGCACAAGATTTATTATGAGAGTTCTCAGGAAATGGGGGACTCATGCACACAGAGATTTTGTGGTGAATGGGGGGATTTTTTTCTCACTTTACTGGATTTTTTATATGTTCCTAGTCAAACAATGTGTGATGTAGTGAATAGGGAATACTAACTAGGACCAGAGAATCAAGTTCAGATTTCCTCTCAGCCAGGTAAGCTCAATGAGAAAATGGAACTGGTAAAGCCACTCTTCAAACATAGTTACCTTGAAAGCACAGTTAGGGGTCCCTATAAGTTTCTGATTCTGTCAGGACAGCACAGAAAACACACTCACAGTCAAACTAGGTAATGTAGTAGCCCAGAGATAGGAAGACAAAATTTCAAACTCAGGGTGGTGGCTGTAGAGGCGGTAAAATGTGCCTAATGTGCTGTTTGAAAGATAATGCTGCCATATGTCTATAAAATACAGTGGAACCCCCGACTTAT
Organism: Phrynocephalus forsythii; assembly: GCA_029282475.1. Lineage (NCBI taxonomy): Eukaryota > Metazoa > Chordata > Lepidosauria > Squamata > Agamidae > Phrynocephalus > Phrynocephalus forsythii. The sequence continues at coordinate 96,758,999 of JAPFRF010000010.1, forward strand.
AAAATTAATGTGATAATCTCAAAAATCGGGGAGTGGTTTCCTATAGGAATGCATTGAAAAGCAATTAATCTGTTTCAGAAGGAACAGATTTCAATGCATTCCTATGGGAAACCGCTTTAAAATTCACACGTGCAGCTTCTCCCCCCTGGGGGTTCAGGAGAAGCTGACCGCATGATTCCTCCCCCACCACCACACCCTTCTTTAGTAGGTAATTTCCAAGGCAAAAATTCCCTCATCAGTTGGCCTATAGAAATATTATTGAGACCTTGGGTATCTTTTTATAATATGAAACAATTAAACTGTAAGCTTTTTTTCTGAACAGATGGGACACAGGTGTTCATGAAGTCAGCACGTCACTAAAAACAACAGCCACCTCCTCCTCATTCACTGTCCTAAAAGGAACCAATAACACCCTGCTCACAGTTACAAGAAAAGAAGGAATAGAAGCATCCTTGAAAACAGCTCTAAAGTTCACTCTGAAATCTAACCCTGCTCACACTTAAAGTGGCTGGAGTCATGATGCTAAATAATGGGAAATGAAACTATTATGACTATATACATTGAAATATTAACAGCAACCTCTCACCTATCTTCCCATAATTCCCCCATTTTAAAGTGCTGGGGCAGTACAAGAACATAACCACTTTGGAATATAGCCTTGGAAGGCACCAGTAACTATGAGGTAAACATATCCTCTCCTTGGCTTTAGAAAACAGTGTGACTTTACTACCCTTTGCCATTTGAATGCATTAAAATTGTTCAGAAAAATGACTTGAAAACCATATAATAAAATTACAACACAATTAAAAGAGAGAACTTTCCCAGAAGTGTTCTGAAGTAGTGAAATTGTTTCCCCTTTATGTTGATCTGGCATACTTTATTGATATCTGTATGTGGTCTAGGTAATTATAAGAAGGAAAGTGAATGGGCCTAAAAATTGTGTAGAATTTATCCTATATCACTTATCTCTCTCTGTAATAATATGACCTCATTCTGTCAATTGCAGCTTTCTTTGGTTCTATCAAGGAACATTATGCACACTTTTCCTTTTCTAAAAAGATTCTTCAATGCATCTTCTGCTGTAAAATATCATGCCATCCCACTGCAAGCCCCACCCACTGACCCATAAGCCCCACCCACTGACCCCTTGCAAACCCACCCGCCGGAAGGAAGGCGGGGACCAAGGGAGAGAGGGATGGAGGTGGGGACCAAGGGAGCACAGGGAGCAGTGGCCACAGGTCGCCCCTTAGAAGAGGCAATCTGTGCGACCTTGCACACACACACCCAAGCTCCCCAGCGGTGGCGATGGCTCACCTGCCAGCCCACCCCAAAGCTCCTTGGTGGTGGCAGAGGCCCGCTGCCCTGCCCACCCCCACACATTCCCCTGCAGTGCTGGTGGTGGCAGACTGCCCATCAGCCCAAGCTTCCCAGCGGTGCCGGTGGTGCGGTCTGCCCAATTACTGCTCTGCACGTGCGCCCAACCTCACAATGTTCCCAGCTATGCCGGTGGCGGCAGCCCACCCACGAGCTTCGCAAGGTTCCTAGCAGTGCCAGTAGTGGCGGCCCGCCCATGCGCCGCCCTGCATGCACGCCTAGCTTCACAAGGTTCCTGGTGATGCCGGTGGTGGTGGCCCACCTGCGTGCCACCCACTTGTTTGCGCCCAGCCTCACATGGTTGCAGCGGTGCCGGTGGCAACAGCCCGTGCGATAAGCTTCCCAGTGGTGATGGTGATGGTGGCCCACCCACCCAGCCCCACAAGCTTCTGCTCACCGGCCGGCCGGCCAGCCCACCCAGCCCCTCAAGCTTCCTGGCGGTGTCAGTGTTGGTGTAAGATTTAAAAAAAAATGGGGTGAAGGAGGGGGAGGGATGGGCAGGCCAGCCAGCCGCAGGCCACTCAGAATGGCCTGAAGGGACGGATTTGGCCCCTGGGCCAGACTTTGGGCAGAGATAAGGGGATAAAATGCACTCTTGCCTGTTATTTTTGCTTATAGGGAACCATTCTACCTATATTGTGTACTAATGGTAGATTCTGTAAGCTGCACATCGCTATCAGGTTCTAAGGCACACCCATTTCTTTCAGAAAAAAAAATCATAGCCTGCTCCTGGTCTTGTTTTGACAGAAAGAATACAGATTATCCATCTTCTTTGTTCAACTATATCATGTGTTTAATTTCTATATTGTCATCAATGCGTAGAGTCATCTGTATGGTTGCTTGAAGAACATGTACAGCCAACTGTTTTAGTATGTGATCAATTGGCTTTTGGATGTTTGCATTAAAATTTTCAGTTTCATTTCCTTTAGACATGATGAATGGGTTTTCCACTGAGTGTGATTGATTATATGGTCAGACACTGAATTATAGGCCCAACTGCCTATGCTATATCTTGCTTCAGAGCCATTCCATTTCACCTGCATTTCTGATTGACTGAAAATATCCCATTCCAGTCTATTTTAGTTCACTGACCCTCCCTTCCCACCGCACTGCAATGTTTATATTGTCCCTTTCTTGTTTTATGATTCCCTATGTATCATGAGCTCACATTTCATGTTACAGTTATATGTGTAGTGCAGCACCAGTCTTTCCTTACACTTCTCTTCACGTCAGGCACTAGTTGTCCCTTTGGCTTTAACTGGTGCCCTTATCAACAGAGCTATCTGTACTTGTCCTCTGCTCTTCCTCAATAGCTGATTGAGTGCTTTCTTGTCTGGAAGTCTTGCATTTCAGCATTATCTCCTGTTTAATTTTGGACTGTCTCATCATAGGGTATTTGTGGTAAGAAAAAGTTCAGCAAGCATTGTCCATTTCCACCTTCTGCTCAGGACTAAGAAAAGTTAACTCGGATGTCACTGGCATTGCCTCCTCTGCCACTGCTGCCCAGGGTGGATGCATCTTAAGTCTGTTGTATCAGCTATGACCATTCCGCTTTGGGTGGGACCGCTAGAAGGCCAGGCTTATAATGGAACCCAAACCAGTTCACCGCATCAAGATGTGCTTCCAAGAAGGTGGCTTTAGCTTTAGTTTTATGAATATGTAGATAATGTACTCTCTGTTCTAGATATCAGAGTATCTATTCTTCCCAATAAAAGGTGGTTTATACTTCATTGCTTAAATTGGGTTATGCTTCAGTAATAAAACTTAAAGTTAGTCTAGATGCAGCTCCTACCACTTGATAGCATTGAATATTATTATTTGCAAAGCAACATGTGTGAGACAAAGATTATTTTTTCCATTTTGTATTTTTTTACATTACTTTATTTGAGGCTTATATACTGCCAGCTTGTATGAAACAATTCATGGTGGTTTACAAACAAGTACAATAAACAGATAAAATATACAAATAGAGAGAAACAATAAACAAACACTAAAAAGATACCGTCGTCTGAACAGAGCCTTATAAGTAACAAAACAACAACATGTTCTCCATGTTTATCATCATTTCTCATACATATTCAGATAGGAAGTCATCTAACACATACATATTCAAATAGGAAGTGATTAATACAAGTTCTATACTGAGATCTTATTTCTGCACATAGTATTTTCACATCCTGGTAGAGATTTAAAACAAGTTACTGACTGTCTTTTTCATGACAATTATTCTTTGTCCTGATGTGCACAGTGAGTCTTTCCAAGTCTCCAGCAGGATGCAAAATGTTATAGTGTTCTCTTCACTCTCTGACCATGTCATGGCTAGTTACCAAATATTTTTGTAATTGGCTCATCCAGTCTATTCAAAGATTTGTTGTTGTTGTTTTTCGATGAGATTCTGCCAACAGTTTTAGTACATTCACCTAATTCTATTTTGATCAAGATGCTAATGTGTCAGGAAGCTAGCATAAGCAATTATATGAATCCACATGACCATAGCTAATTCAGAAGTACAGTGGTACTCAGTCAATTTTACAAAATTAATCTGTAATGGACATTTTTATTATGAAAATTATGTAAACCAACATGTGGTTTCCCATAGGAATGCACTGAAAACCAATTAATCTGTTCCAGAGGTCAGAGAAAAAGTCAACAACCCCCCCAAAACACACAAAATGTGCAGAATAGCTCCAAAACTCGATGAAAATAAAAACCACTCCAACATTTCGACCCCCCAGACTCCAGCATGCACAGGGCCTCAATGCATCCTGGCTACAGTAGTTTCCCCCAGGCAGTGCATCCTGGGTACAGTAAGGTGGGGTTTTGGGTTTTTTGTTTTTTTGTTTTTTGTTTTTTTGCAATACCTTCCTTACAAAAAATAAAATAAAATAAAATAAACCAGAGTTTCCCATACAAAGATTTCATAAACCAAGGCATTGAGTTTCCTATGGATTTCCTTTCAATAAACCAATTTTTTTCATAAACTGAGATGTTCTTTAATAGGGGGACCACTGTAGTGTTATAGCATTTTGAAAACCAATATGATTTTAAACATTCAGTTGGGAAACAGCAGGTAGAAAACTGAAGTGGTGACTTCCATTGACTCACATTCCTCCTGATAGGAGGAATATGCAGCTTTCATTCATTTCCTTTGCCTAAATGCCTCTTGACTTGCTCTCTCCACCTTGGGATTTCACAGGCTATAGCCAGAAGGCAGAGGGTGTGACACATTGTCTGCTCCCAGCTGTTAATGATGTAGGAGTCTCATCAAAATCTGTAGCAATTCATCCCCACAAAAAAGTGGTGTGTAGTAGCCTTAATTCTATGCTATCACTGCTGGATAGGAAGGAATCAAAATCAGACTTGGAAAAAGAGGATGAATCTTATTAATTCATTGGTGGATCAATCTGTCATTTTCAGTGGTTCCCACAACTGAATGTTTAAATTTCAAGGTCTTTTTCATCCTGAAGATAAAAGATTAAGGTTCTCTTCCCCTCCACCACACACACACACACACATGCATGCTAGTCATGTCCAACTCTAGGGGTGGTGTTCACCTCCATCTTCAAGCCAAAGAGCCAGTGTTGTGCAAGTCCATGGCCATGTGGCTGGCATGGCTGAACACATTTCTGTGCATGGAACACTGTTTACCTTTCCACTTTTTACGTGTTACCTTATTTGTCTATTTTCATTTACATGCTTTTGAACTGCTAGGTTGGCAGGAGCTGGGGTTAGCAGTGGGAGCTTGCTCCACTGCATGGCACCCAGGATTTGAACCACCGAGCTTCTGACTTTGCATTTGACAGTTTCAGCACCCTAGCCCACTGAGCCACCACATCCCTTTCATCCTGAACATGGATGTAAAAATATTAATAAAGTCTTAATTACTGCTCAAGGATTAGCATTCTCACTCATGCATTCGGCTTGATACTAAAACAGAAGTGTACATGATAATTTCATATTTCTCAGTTTTTCATAATGATGGAGACAAAGTGTAATTGGAATGTGAATCTGCTCTCTTTATATGAGTTAGGATTAATACAGGTATTGTACAGTAAAACTCCCAACTAGTTTCTATTTGTTTCTATTGTTCTATTTCAGGATTGTGTACCTTCAACAAACATCATCATTTATTTTAAGCTAGAGACAGTTTTATTTAATGAGGTGTTCAGAAGATAATTTGGTTCGGTTGCTAAAACTCAGAAAAAAACAATTAAAATGGTTGAGTCACAGGAAAAGTAGGAGGTATTTTTAAAAATAGAAACATGAATTAAAAGTGACATTTTATTGGATGAAATTAAATGTTCTTGAGAAAAGAAAATATTATGGAGTAACCGTATATTATGTGAAGGGTGCCCACTAGAGATGGTCACAAAATTAAAAACAAAATGCTGTTTTATTGTTTTATTAAGTAACAAATTACTTTGTTAGGTAACAAAATAGTAGGATACATTTTGTTTCATTTTTTAAAGAAATGCCACTTTCCCCTCTAGAATGAAATGATTCATTGTAGAGGAAATGGCAGGGGAGTTCCTCAAGCTCTTCCCTGTAAGCCCCCCAAATTTGGAAAGATTTAGGGATCAGGGGGCTGATTTCTGAAGCTCCAAAGGGGGTACACCTAGGAAAAAATCTTTCTAATTGGAATCAAAACTTCACAAGCCAAGCCACGGAGGCACTACGCTTGCCCATGGCTTGGCTTCCGAATTTCCAATTCTAATTAGAAAGATTTTTTTCCTGGGGCACCCCTTTGGAGCTTCAGAACTCAGACCCCTGACCCCCCGACTTTTCCAAATTTGGGGGGCTTATAGGGATGAGCTTGAGGAAGCTCCCCTGCCCTTTTGGTCCTTTAGGACCCAGGGGAGAATAGCATTTCATTTCATTTTCTTTCATTTCTTAACAAAACTACTTTAAAAATTGATTACAAACAAAATTAAATGAAACTATTAAAGAAATGAGATGAAATGAAAAACTATTTTTGCATTTTGTGCCCATCTCCAGTGCCCACATACTATCTTAAGATAAACCAAGAACAGCTAAGAGCATTTAAAATATTTTTGTACCTTAAGATTCTGTATTGCCTTCGATCCATCAGAACAATTTTCTCTGCCTATACCATTGAAAATACCCCACAGTTTTAAGCAGGTGTGTGTGTGTGTGTGTGTGTGTGTGTGTGTGTGTGTGTGTGTGTGTGTGTGTGTGTGTGTGTGTGTGTGTACATGTGTGCAGTTTTTTTACAATAGAGTTTGGCCTCAGTGGAGAAAGCTGCAACTCAATCTAATTGTCTAAATTACCCACTATGACACTAAATTGGATTAAACTGAGACAAGCCATTATTAAACTATCTAAAATGAAGTTTAAGAACTAAAATTAAATTTAACCTAATCCCCAGTGCAGCTTTTCTCTGTGCTCAGTGAAATAAATTTACACTACCTGCCTCAATCCCATCTCGTTTAATCATGCCCCAACGCAGAAATAGGAACGTACTGCCCAATGTTCTGTGTACATTGTCATGAAATGCCTCTAACTTGTGACTTCCGATTTTCACTTGTCCTGTTCACACCTGTATGTGCTTGCTTTATTAGGTTCTTACTGTTTCCCAACTAAATATATGAACTAGTTCTGATGAAAAATAATGTGGATATACATGTTTCATTAACTCAGATCAACTGGTAACAACCAATATACTCACTGAATGCTAAATATGCCTTTGTGACTGAGCTCTGGAGATACACAAGACACCATGAAGTTCCACCATTCAAACAACCACCACTGAATTTACAAGGAGAATATTGTTTGAAGGCAGATCATATAACAAGGGTGTCTTGAAATCTCAGAACAACATACACACAGCAAGCCCTGCTGGCTCTGATAGGGTATTTTGTGGAATCCTGCTGCCAGCAAATGCCTCTGAGAAGTGTAGAAGCAGAGCATGATGGTACTGCTTGTCCCTCTGCAATTTATACTTCCAAGTATGTATCCATGGAAGATAATGGTTCCACTTGTCGTAGAATGATAACATAATTGAGATAGTAGGGGCCTGTAAGGTCAATAAATCCAAATCCCTACTCAGTGCAAGAATACGAGTTAAAGTTGATCTGAGAGGTTGTTAAATTTTCTCTTGAATTCACCCAGCATAGTAATGCCAGCCTCTTCCCAAGGTAATTGGTTCCATTTTTGTACTGCTCTAACATTTAGGAAGTTTTTCCTCATAGTTACCATAAATTTGGCTTTTTATGGCTTGAGCCATTATTATATGTCCTGCAGTCTGGGATGATCCAGAACAGATCCTGCTTGTTCCATAGATAGAATGTCTAAGCAGAAACATAGCAAGCTGCCTTACATTGAATCATATCCTTGGTCTAATGCCATATTTGGCCCTTCCAAAACCATCTAAGATTTTGTTGCATGGAGTACAAGTCACTTGTACCCTTAAATTGCAAAAGAAAGCCTGTAATCAATGGAAACCTGATGCTGCTGAAGGCATGATTCCCATTAATCAGGTGAAGCTGTGGAACAGGAATTCATCCAGAATATTCGATTCCTCTAGATCAAATTGTAGTGTTTCTGTGCTTTATACTGAAATGATACTTTAAAAATAACTTCACTATGAACTGATGGGCAAATGGGCATCCACTTCCTCATTGCCCATGTCTCTGCACAGAGACTCAGGTGAAGAGGAGGAGTCCCTGCTCTGCCCAACAAAGGGACCAATGGATCTTCAGCCAGCTCGGACACCTTGTAAGGGAAGCTTCCATTGCAAGGTGACTGGGCTGGCTGAAGATTGATCGATGACTGCTCTGCTCAACAGAGTGTTAGGCAGAGCAGGGATGGACTGATCTTTGGTCACCCCAGGCACCTTGTAAGGCAAGTGGCAGCGGCAGATAGCCTTGCAACGTGCCCAGGCTCACCAAATTGGTGGGCAGAGCATGGCCCGATTGATCTTCACTCAGCCTCAGTTGTTCCATTGCAAACAGCCCAGGCTGTGAGAGGATCAATGGTACCTTTTAAGACAAATGGAATCCATAGGGAAAAAATTCATCTGACAAGTTTTTCCTATCCCCAGAAATTCCATTCGTCTTATGAGTTTTTCATCTTAAGGGGCATTTGTCTTAGAGGTACCACTGTAGTTTTGATTGTGCTGCTGCTACTCTGTACAAAGGGGGCAAATGCTGGAAAAGTATTTAGTGGTATAATAATTTATTGTTTTACGTTCATGTTATCAGTGGTTTTACTTTCCCCAGTACAGGAGCTAACATTGCTATTTCTGGGTGTTACGCATTAGAGATGGGCACAAATAAAAAAATGTGTTTTTTTGTCGTTTGTCATTTAGGGGGTCCGTTTCATTCATTTCTGTTTTTCACGAATTTTTGCAAAAAACTTGTTTTCGTTTTTGTTTGTTTGGTACCATTTTGTTACCATTTATTTCAATTTTTGTGGGGTTTTTAACATTTAAAGCAGTTCAATGTATTGCCGTAACGAAAACAAAACGGATGACAAAATTTCTGGTGTTTCTGTTCGTTTAGTTTCATTTTAGAGACAAAATTCATTTGTCATTTCGTTGCGTAACGAAACGAAAACATGAAAACAGAAACAAAAATTGTTCATTTTGTGCCCATCTCTATTATGCATTATTCTACAAACATTGAATGCGCAGAAATATAGTATTTTACATATTTAAATTACTGTTGAAAATTTTAGGCAACCTTTTCATGATGACTAACAAGTTGTGCTTCCCAAAACGTAGAGAGGATCTGCTCCTGGCTGCTGCTACATCTACCACTGCCAAAAAACTATCTCCCCCCCTTCCCTTAGAAACCTCAGCATAAGCTGCATGTGTCACACAAAGCTTCTTTGCGAGGCTAACAACAGTCTAAGAAACGTCTTGAAAGTGTTGATCAAGTTACCAGTAAGGTGTGTGAACTACATTTAGGCCTTGTTTGTAAACTTCCTCAGGTGTTTTTAGCTTTGCAAAGGCGCTACACATGCCCTCCACCCCACACAGGGTGATTTGTGAGAACTAAAAAACAACAGTATGGTACATTAACAATGTGTTAGTTTAGCCATTAGTCATTGGTAAACAATAATGGGGAAAGTAACCTGCTACTGGCAACCAATAAATTCTTGTTGTTGTGTCCTGTCAAGTCACTTATGAGCCTGTGAGCGATCTACAAAATGTACTTTCTTAACAGCCCTGCTCACCTTCTGTTAATAGCTTCCTCAGTAGAATCAATCTATCTCATACTTGGTCTTCCTCTTTTTTCCTGCCATCTGTGTTTCCTAGCATTACTGTCCTTCTTGTCTTTTCATAATTTACCCAAAATACCATATTTCATTTACACAATTTCATCACATTTGTTTCTACATAGAGTTTGGGCTTGATTTAATCTAGGGCCTGTTTGTTTTGCTGGCAGATGAGAGAGTCCATAAAACTCTTTGAGCAACATATTTCAGACAATAGGCTTTTCTCCTCATGTCACCTTTTTCATTGTCTAGCTTTTTAGTTCATATATAGAAATAAATGATACAATAGTGTAAATTAGAGATGGAGAGGAATAAATGAATCAATCAGGATCCTTTTCCATTTGTTCAGAGTTCCCCAACAAATATGAAGGGAGAAATTTTTAATTTATTCCATCTTAGATCTTTCCTCTCTGTCTGTACACATTTTCCAAAGATGGTGGAAGTGGCTTCTCTTAGGGTACAGTGCCATCTTTGCTAAGGGCAGCCCAGTTCTGAAACCAGTCCTAAAGAAAAACAAGAATGCCCTTTGCAAAGATGGCAGTGACTGCTTCACTAAGGCCCTTTGTACACGACCCCTAAACTCCGCCACAAATGGCTTTAAGCTCCGGAGCTTAAAAATGTTTCCCCACCAGCTCCGGAGTTTACAGGAAATTAAGTGCGACCACACCCACTTTAGCACATCCCAGCACACCTTTCAAGTACCTGCTCTCTGGAGGTGAACACTCTTTGATGCGGTGTAACAATAGTGAGTGCGGGGCTCTCCTCGCTACTGTTTGTTGTTTTTTGGCTCCCGCCCCTTTAAGAGCTACTTAAGAGACTGGAATGTTGCCGCGGCAAGAGCGAGAGGCAGAACGGAGGTGAGCCATGTCTCTTTTCTTCCTGTTTTTTCTCCCTCCCCTCACGCAGCCAGCAGCCAGGAGTGCGGAGGGGGTGGGAATGCAGGAACAGCGACAAACCCCTAAGATCTCTGGTCCGAATTTAAGTGGCCAGCGGATCTTAGGGGTCGTGTGAAAAGGCCCTAAGGCTAAGAGCCTTAGAGGGAGGTGATGCTGCATGAGCTCTCCCACAACAAAAAATTGGCTCATCTCTCCCAAACCCCCACACCAGCTGATCTGCGCTGGGGAGGAAGGGAAAAGCTTTTCCCTCCAACACCAGCAAGGATCAGGGCTTGAGGAGGAGAAAAGGTTTTAAAAGCCCAGTGTGTTTTTTCTCCCTCCCCAAGCTCCAGGCTCCAGCTGATTTGCACTGGGGTAGGGGGAGGGTTTTCCCCCCACCCCAGTGCCAATCAGCTGGTGTGCAAGGCTTGGCGGAGGGGGGAAATGTTTTAAAAGCCCTGGGCTTTTAAAACTTTTTTGTCTCCCTCCCCAGCCCTGGTCTCCATCTGATCTGTGCTGGGGTGGGGGAGGGGGAAAGAAAAATGTTTTAAAATAGCTTTTTCCACCCACCCCATCAGGTGGGGGAAGGCAGGAGATTTAAACTTTTTTTTTTGCCAAGCCCCAAACCAGCGCTACAGTAAATATATATATATAACACCCCTTTTCCCCACGCCGGATAGGGTGGTGGGAAAAGTGGGATTTTTAAATATATATATATATATATATATATATATATATATATATATATATATATATATATATATATATATATATATATATATATATATATATATATATATATATATATATATATATATATATATATATATATATATATATATATATATATATATATATATGCATGTTAGGTGGATTCGGGTTTCTTCCCGTGTAGAAATCTGGCTGTATTGGCGACGTTTGACAGGTCTCACTTCTTCAGGCTGGTGTTCTGGCTTCTTTCTTCTTGAAGCAAAGCGTGGTCTCAGTTGAAGTCCTTCTATAAATACTGCTGGGGGTGTGGTTTGCTTGCTTTGTTGCTGATTGCAGGTTCCTTTGTTCCTTTGTTCTTTTGTGATCTGCTGTGTGGCTGAGGCGATCGTTAAGGGATTAACTGCTGGTGGCTGTTTAGATGGCTGTTTAGATGCTGGTGGGTTAGATGGCTGGTGGGTTCTGGCAGTATCCTGGGCTTTGGTGGAGTGGGGTCCTGTGTCTTGTGAATTCATTTTGGTCTGGCTACGTGTCTGTGGTCTCCCAATGTTTTTTTGGGGTGTGTGAGTGTGCTCCATGTGGTGACTGGAGTGGGGTGCCGCAGTAGATGGTGCAGTCGTGGTTTTGTTATTGGATGGTGGTTTCGTTTCATCTGTGGGAAGGGTCTGGGTTTGTGTTTGGTGTGGATGGAAGGTGGTGGCATCTTGTGTCCTTTTGGACCTGGTGTCAGTCTTTGTGACAGAGGCTCGTCTGTTGACCAGGGCTAGTTTCAGATGTCAGGCAAGCGGGAGGTGTCATCACATTTATTCATGTTGTTTGGGTGTTCTCTATTTCAATGGCTTCCATGATTATTTGACTGTTGAAGTGTTCAGTTTTGGAGATGAGTTTGGTTCTTTCAAAGTCAATTTCATGACCTGTTGTTTTTATGTGCTGGAAGAGAGAGGAAGATTTTTCTTCTTTTTTGACTGCGTTCTTGTGTTCTGCGATGCGTGCGCTTATTCTCCTGTTTGTTTGTCCGATGTATGTGGCTGGACAGACTTTGCATGGTATTTCGTAGACTCCTTGGTTTTCTAGCTCAATCTTGTCTTTGGGGTTTCTTAAAATGTTGGCTATTTTTGGTCGGTGCAAAAGGCTGTCTTGATATTGTGTTTGTGGAGAATTTTGCTGATTTTGTCTGTGGTGCCTTTGATGTAAGGGAGGAGGGCGGTGCCGTTGTTCTCTTCTGTTTCTTGGTTCTTGGGGGTGTTTCCTTTTGGATTAGTTTGGTGATGGTGTTTTTTGGAATCCGTTCGCAATTAAAACATTCGAGAGAGAGTGTAATTCAGTTTTTAGGTGGTCTTTGTCAGCGAGGCGTTTGGTTCTGGAGATGAGGGTTTTTGCTGAGTGTGATTGTGCATTTAAGTAGCGGTTTGTATGTGTTTTTTTCTGGTAGATGGTATGTCCTAAGGAGCCGTCGGGTTTTTTGTAGATTAGGACGTCCAGGAAGGGAAGTTGGTTGTTGGCTTCTATTTCCATAGTGAATTGTATTTTGGGGTGTAGGCTGTTGAGATGTGTGAGGAAGTTGTTCAGTTTATCTTTCCCGTGTGGCCAGATAACAAAGGTGTCTATCTGAGCCAGAGTTTGGGTTTATGTTCGGACTTCTGTAACGCGTTGGTTTCAAAGTGTTCCATATATAGGTTTGCGATGACCGGTGAGAGGGGTGATCCCATGGGTGCTCCTTCTATCTGTTTGTATCTTTGTCCATTGTGGATGAAGTATGTGTTGGTTAGGCAGTGGTTGGTCAGATCTAGGATGTGTTGTATTTGTTGTGGATAGCTGTCAAGGCTTCTTGAATGGGCACTTGTGTGAAGAGCGAAACAACATCGAAGCTCACGAGTAGGTCATTGGGTTGTAGGTCTTGTTTCTTTATAATTTCTATGAAGTGGAACGAGTTTTGTACGTATGAAGTGATGGATTCTGCATAGGGCTGGAGTTGTTTGGCAAGAAATTTGGCGAGGTTTTGTAGAGGTGAGCCTATGGAGCTGACTATGGGTCTGAGAGGTGTTCCTTCTTTGTGAATCTTGGGGAGGCCGTAGAGCTTGGGGCATCTGGATGATTGCTCTATGGGGATGATGCTTGGCTTGATTTCTTCACTTAAGGGAGAGGCTTTTATTTTGGCTTTGGTGATTTTTTCCAGGTAGGTGGTGGGGTCTGTGTTCAAAGGTATGTAAGCAGGGTCTTGTAGTAGGTTGGATAGTTTGGCTTGGTAGTCGGATGTGTTCATCACCACTGTGGCATTGCCTTTGTCTGCTGGGAGAATGATTATGTTGTTGACTTTCCTCAGGTTGGAGAGGGCTTTTGTTCTTCTTTGTGTAAATTGCTTCTGGGTGGTTTGCTGGAGCAGAGGACATTGGTGACTTGAGTCTGATTTTGTTGGCTTCATCTGGGTTGATTTTGGTTAGGCTGGCTTCCACTCCGCATATGATGTTTTCGGTGGGGATGTGTCTGGGGGCGACTGCAAAGTTGAATCCTTTGGAAAGGACTTTGGTCTCTGCGATGGTGAGTGTCCTGTCTGATATGTTGTGAACTGTTTGTTTCATGGGCTGTTGTGTGTGGGGGGGTTGGGCTTCTGGCGTTTTTCCAGTTTGTGGAGTTTGTTGGTGTGTGTGTCTGTCTTGTGGGAGGTCTCTGTTTCAGCTCTCCAGGCGGCAAGTTGCTTGGATTTGTTCCAGAGTGTTGGGTGGATTTTGTTGCTGAGTTTGAGGTGGAGAGTGAGTAGGTCTCTGTTGGTTTGATCTAGTAGGTATCTTTTCCTGTGTAGTTTGCTTCTGATTAGGGCTAGTTCTGTTCTTTTCAGGATCCTTTCGCTGGATGGGTTTTTTGAGTGGAATTTCAGTTGGAAGCTTGTGGGGATCACATTTTTGTCTCGGCAGTTGCGTAGGAATGCAATGTCACATAAGATGGTGGCTCTTCACTTCTAGTTTCTCGTTTCTGGTCAGCTGGAAGGTTTCCTCCCGTAGAGGTCGGATATTTGTTTTCGTAGATTTTCACGGGTATAGGTATGCATGTTAGGGTGGATTCGGGTTTCTTCCCGTGTAGAAGCCATTGAAATAGAGAAACACCCAAACAACATGAATAAACGTTATGACACCTCCCGGGGGGTGGATTCGGGTTTCTTCCCGTGTAGGGTTGTTTTGGCCCCACTCGTCATCTTCAGGCTGGTGTTCTGGCTTCTTTCTTCTTGAAGCAAAGTGGTCTCAGTTGAAGTCCTTCTATAAATACTGCTGGGGGTGTGGTTTGCTTGCTCTGTTGCTGATTGTAGGTTCCTTTGTTCCTTTGTTCTTTTGTGATCTGCTGTGTGGCTGAGGCGATCGTTAAGGGGATTAACTGCTGATGGCTGTTTAGATGGCTGTTTACATGCTGGTGGGTTAGATGGCTGGTAGGTTCTGGCAGTATCCTGGGCTTTGGTGGAGTGGGGTCCTGTGTCTTGTGAATTCATTTTGGTCTGGCTACGTGTCTGTGGTCTCCCAATGTTTTTGGGGTGTGTGAGTGTGCTCCATGTGGTGACTGGAGTGGGGTGCCGCAGTAGATGGTGCAGTCGTGGTTTTGTTATTGGATGGTGGTTTCGTTTCATCTGTGGGAAGGGTCTGGGTTTGTGTTTGGTGTGGATGGAAGGTGGTGGCATCTTGTGTCCTTTTGGACCTGGTGTCAGTCTTTGTGACAGAGGCTGATCTGTTGACCAGGGCTGGTTTCCAGATGTCAGGCAAGCGGGAGGTGTCATCACGTTTATTCATGTTGTTTGGGTGTTTCTCTATTTCAATGGCTTCCATGATTATTCGACTGTTGAAGTGTTCAGTTTTGGAGATGAGTTTGGTTCTTTCAAAGTCAATTTCATGACCTGTTGTTTTTATGTGCTGGAAGAGAGGAAGATTTTCTTCTTTTTTTGACTGCGTTCTTGTGTTCTGTGATGCGTGCGCTTATTCTCCTGTTTGTTTGTCCGATGTATGTGGCTGGACAGACTTTGCATGGTATTTCGTAGACTCCTTGAAATACCATGCAAAGTCTGTCCAGCCACATACATCGGACAAACAAACAGGAGAATAAGCGCACGCATCACAGAACACAAGAACGCAGTCAAAAAAGAAGAAAAAATCTTCCTCTCTCTTCCAGCACATAAAAACAACAGGTCATGAAATTGACTTTGAAAGAACCAAACTCATCTCCAAAACTGAACACTTCAACAGTCGAATAATCATGGAAGCCATTGAAATAGAGAAACACCCAAACAACATGAATAAACGTGATGACACCTCCCGCTTGCCTGACATCTGGAAACTAGCCCTGGTCAACAGACGAGCCTCTGTCACAAAGACTGACACCAGGTCCAAAAGGACACAAGATGCCACCACCTTCCATCCACACCAAACACAAACCCAGACCCTTCCCACAGATGAAACGAAACCACCATCCAATAACAAAACCACGACTGCACCATCTACTGCGGCACCCCACTCCAGTCACCACATGGAGCACACTCAGGGAGACCACAGACACGTAGCCAGACCAAAATGAATTCACAAGACACAGGACCCCACTCCACCAAAGCCCAGGATACTGCCAGAACCTACCAGCCATCTAACCCACCAGCATGTAAACAGCCATCTAAACAGCCATCAGCAGTTAATCCCTTTAACGATCGCCTCAGCCACACAGCAGATCACAAAAGAACAAAGGAACAAAGGAACCTACAATCAGCAACAGAGCAAGCAAACCACACCCCCAGCAGTATTTATAGAAGGACTTCAACTGAGACCAGCTTTGCTTCAAGAAGAAAGAAGCCAGAACACCAGCCTGAAGATGACAGTGAGACCTCTGAAATCGAAACGTCGCCAAAACAACCAGATTTCTACACGGGAAGAAACCCGAATCCACCCTAACATGCATACCTATACCATGTGAAAATCTACGAAAAATATATATATATATATATATATATATATATATATATATATATATATATATATATATATATTTTGTTTTCAATTTATATATATATTTGCCTAGCCCCAAGCATTGATCAGTTGTAGCTTGATCTCATCCAAGAAGAAGAAGAAGAAGAAGAAGAAGAAGAAGAAGAAGTTTAAAAAGTCTGTGGTTTTCCATGCCCGATTGGCACGTGGGGGGGGGGCTGGCATTGCTTCAATGCATTCCTATGGGAAAACAAAAAAATGAAACAGAGATTTCCGTTGTTTCATTTTTCTTTGAGAGAGGGGTTCGTTATTCATTTTTGTTATGCAAAAAAAGCAAATACCAAATAACAAAATGAATTAAAAATTCATTTCATGCCCATCTCTACTCCAGGGATATGAAAAATAATAAAACCACAATACATGGAATTTTGAAATGCAGCCACCACTAACATCAACATTATAGCAAATACTTGTCTAATGCCTTTAGAATTTCACTTCCTCAGTATGGTGGAGTAATGCTGAATTTTACAGTAATAGTGATATTACCTGTTTGTTGGGAGTTCTGAATTATTTTCTTCTAATGAAACATCATAGAACTCTGAAATCTAATAATGTGCATGGATCATTATCCACAGTGCCACCTGGAGCTACTGCTCCTTCTAGTGTCAGTATAAAATGTTGTCTCAGCTGGAAACATCACCAATCGAGAATGGGAGGAGTCAGAAACACTGCAAGCATGTTAAGGATTTATTTTTGCCCATAAATATATATTGAGTTTTAATATGCACAACTTATTTCCTTTGAAGAGGGAAACCTGCATGAATTTCTTAACTTAGCTTAGCTGACTTAGCTAACTACTCCTGGTTTTGTGTGTGTGTGTGTGTGTGTGTGTGTGTGTGTGTGTGTGTGTGTGTGTGTGTGTGTGTGTGTGTGTGTGTGTGTGTGTGTGTGTGTGTGTGTGTTCCCTTTCCGCTCATTTAAAGACTTGAAAAGCCAAAATATTGGAATAGTCCCAATAATAACTGCTTTGCTTCCTATTATGATGCAGCTTGACCTCTGCTCAAAGAAGCAGATTCTGAACAGACATTTTCAGCTTAAAGAACCACTCAACTGACTTGTCTCATTTACCTCAAGTCCGGGAAGTGGGGTAGGACATGCCCTTTTCTCTTATTTTATCAGAGACACTTCTTAATTTTCCCAGACTGCTGATGACAACAACAACAACAAAATCCTCTGTGTAAAAATGCAGTAGCTCAATAATTGTTCCAAGATTTTCAGAACTACTTGCAGGCTTCTGAAGTATCAAGATGAACCTTGAATCGTTTCTCAAAGTAATTGCTCTGTTTTGGAAACAAAGTATGATAATTATGAGAAGCACTGTGCTGAACATTTCTGCATCATTTGTTGGTATCTGCAGGAGAACAACAAGGGTTGGGGGAACTAACCCGAAGAATCCAATTTATTATTGTTATGCACACCAGAATCATAGCTGGCAATCTTGGCACTTGCGCCTTCATTACTTTATTAGTTATCCTTGGGTAAAATAAGATCCACATATATGGGGAAAAGATGGAAGAATGGGAAAGAACATCTGGGTCCAAGTGCATAATGGCCCATAAGTTCTGTGCTAAACCTACCTGCTTGGTGCTTCTTTCTCTCTGGGAAGCAGCAGAGAAGCAGCAGCAATAAAGGCAGCTGGCTTCACATTCTTCCATCTGTAAATACGTAAGCCCATTGGCTTGCATCTCCATAAGCAATTTTTTTTGTCATCTACATTTGGAAGTCTGGACTGAAAGAAGCCCAGGTTCCATCACCCAACTTGCACTTGTGATACACATAACCAGAAAGCGTTGCAGTGGCATGTACTATGAGTTCAAATAAGACAGAAATAACATGGGTGTTCCCCATACTACAAATCAGCTTTTTAGCAGGATCTACCAACTTGCTGATGCTGCCTAGGTGCCCTAAGCACATCTGATCTCACCTGATTTCGGAAGCTAAGCAGGGTCAGCCCTGGTTAGTACTTGATGGGCGACCAACCAGGGAATACCAGGTGCTGTAGGCACCTGGAGTAGGAACTGGCAAACCACTCCAGTATTCCTGCCAAGAAAACTCCATGGACATGGGGTCACGAAGAGTCGGTCATGACTGTAATGACACAACACACACACACCAACTTGCTGAGTTGCATGTTCCATCAGGCAACCAAGAAGGTCCTCTCTCTTGTCTTCAGCAGTTTGTACCTATGAGTGTGGTGAGACTGAAAGAAAACTTTCTCATTCTTAGAACTGTGGATTTTTTTCTTCTTGAATGCCTTCAGTATTGGAGTTCCCGCCACCTCAAAAAGGAATTGTTCCTATAGTCATGCTGCTCCCTCAGAACTTTTCCTAATATTCATCCCAAATCTTGCTTCCTGTAGCTTCAGCCCATAATTACATGCCCTGCACAGAGGCACAGCTAGGTTTTTCAGCACCTGGGGACAAAGTCAGTTTCCATGGCCCCTCGTGGCCCCCTCATGATAAGGAGTGAGCCATAAGATCAGAGGCAGAACTTTTACTCCTCTCCCTGCATCTTTGCCTCTACTCCCTTCCCAGAGGTGCCCTTCTGCCTCCCACCCCACACCTTTCCAGGGAGAGAAGCACTGTTTTGCTCCAGCCCCATTGAGGCTCACTGCACCATTCCACCCATGACCTCACCATCCTAGGGGAGAGCTTGGACCCATTGCCCAGGGAGGGAGGAATCCCGCAGGGACCAAATGGGACTGGGCTGGAGCAGTCTTGTCCTCCTTTCCCCCCTCATTCCCTAACGGTGGCCAAAACCCTTCAGCCAAGCACCACAGGGCAATCTTGTGCACAGGGAGCCTGGGTGCAGTGGAACAGACAGGGAACCCAGACCAGCCCCTCCCACCAGCACTCGCTCCAGCACTCACTCCAGCTGCCACCACCACTGCTAGGCTGTGAGAGGCTCACTGTGGTGGTGGCTGCAGCTCCCTTGCCTGGCACGTATGTGAGGGGGGCAGCAGATTGGCTCCAGGGCTGCTGTGTGTGCCTGGCTGCTGGCTGGCAGTGGAGGGGTCTTTTGAGGGGGTAGATGCCACCTCCAGGAAGGTGGGTGGGCACTGGAACTGAGCAGAGGAGGCTGAACTCCCCTGCCCACCTTCCTGGAGGGGGTGCTCACAACAGGCTGTGGTAGCAGCCAGCACTGCTGCTAGACCAAAAGAGGCTCACCAAAGGATGGAGCAAATGCATAGTGTTAGTCTCTCTTAGACTAGCTGCAGCGCCGGCTGCCACTGCCACCACCCAGTGTAAGTGCCCCCTCCGGAAAGGCAGCTGAGTGGGTGGGAGGAGTGTTGCCTTCTCTGCTCGGTTCCTGTGCACACCACCACCTCTCCCTCTCCTGGAAGAGAGTTTGATGCCCCTCAGATGCTGCACTCGGGAGCCGATGTCTCCCTTGGCCCCTCTAGCTATGCCACTGGCCCTGCTCTCTAGGATGATAAAAAACAGATCCTATCCCCTCCTCTCTATGACTACCTAAGTAGTTGAAAAGTGTCATATATCCCCTTAGTCTTCTCAAGATGAAACATGCCCAGTTCTTTCAGATTTTCTTTTTCTCACAGGGCTTGGTTTCCAGTCCATCGATAATTCTTGCTCCCACCTTCTAAACTTGCTCCAGTTTGTCAGCATCCTTCTTGACGTGTGGTGTCAAGAAATGGACACAGTACTCTAGATGAGGCCTAGCCTGTGCTTAATAAAGAGAGACTAGTGCCTCACAGTATTGGGAGACCAGACCTACTGTATGTTAAAGAATCATGGAACAGCATTTGCCTTATTTATTTTTACAGCCCAAGTACTTTGGGCCTTCATAGGTTAAAGCCTGCATTGTGAATTCTGCCTGGAAACAGAGCTGTTGTAACATACAAGTTACATAATCCCTATAACTAACACCAGTTAGCAAACACCACAGCATTTTGTACCTGCTGAAACTCCCAAGCACTTTCCAAAGGCAGCCCTATATACAGAATCTATATAGAGTAATCCAAAGATGATGTAACTAATATATGTACCATTGTGGCCATGACCTGGAGACCCTCCATGCATAGCAGTGGATTTTCTCTTCATGCTATCAGTCTCCATTTTGTTAGTTAGTTAGTTAGTTAGTTAGTTTAGTTAGTTAGTTAGTTCATTTGTATGTCTGTGAAGAAACATTCCTTACAATGGCTGGAGTGTCTGCAAAGCTTAAAATGATTTTTGGCAAACACCAAATCCCTGTTTACTTCAAACCCACAAACACACTAAGGCAGAGACTAATCCACCCAAAGGACCCAATGACAAAACACGAAGGGAACAATATAGTATATGCAGCACAATGCAGTGAGGAGTCTGCAGACTTCTACATGGGAGAAACTAAACAGCCATTAAACAGGAGGATGGCCCAACACAGGAGGGGCAACAGCTCAGGACCAGAGTCAGCAGTATACCTCCACTTGAAGGACAAAGGAAACTCATTCCAAGATGAAGATGTACACATATAAAATAAGTGGTTTGAGACAGGGGTCAGAGAAGCCATTCATGTGAGTACTGAAACAGAGGCGGGGGGTGCCCTCAGGCACAGTCTATCTGCTACTTATCAGGCAGTGATTTCAACAATCCTCAGACAAATCAAAAATACTTCACACCTCCACCACCAAGGCCATAGCTAATGGCCCATACTTAATGGGTGTTGGGAAGGTTAAAGGTGGGACTGTCACACAACTTAGGCCATTGTCCACCTAATGAGCCCATTGTTCACCTAATGAGCCTATTCAGGCCATTGCTCATCTTATTAGACTATTTTAGACCATGGTGACATGAGGCTCACAACTAGCTTTCCTCAGACTGACGAAGCTGTGAAACATTTCAATCTGTCAAGAAAAGAAGTCCAGTTGCCATGATTCAACATCTAGTTCATTTGTATGTATGTTTGTTTGCTCATTCATTAGTTTATATACCACCCCATTAGTGATGGTTAACAGCATAATAAAATGGATTGAATCATAAACAACAACAATAAAATCATAAAATAGAAGAGAAGGCAGTTTAATGAGCTCATCCTCCTCACATGCTCTGATTATTGTTTTGCTAGATGCCTGAATGGGGTTTCTATTGTGTTTGATTCATATTTAATAAAGGAAAGGCAGAATACAAAGCATTCTTCATATCAAGATTGGAGAGGCCTGATGTTCCAACATGTCAGCATGCCATTCACCTACAAATGGATTATTGTTGCTCAAGTTACTGAGTTTTGCCCTTAGAACCACCTTGGATTGCCAGAAATTACGTTTCATATTCACAGTGTACTGGAAAACACATTCTGTTCGTCAGATTGTATTGGAAATAATGTTGGATGATGTGCTTGATGAGAGTTCTTAAAACTCTCAAGCAAAACTGTAATTAAGGCAGTTAATACCAAGTGATTAGTACCTGTTCTGAGGTACGAACATTGTGTAACAGAATAATCAAATAAAGAAGTACACCATCTGGATGTACTTTCCATAAATACATTAGAAAGGTTTAGTATATATAGTGTCCAATGAAAAGTACTAAAAGAAAGCTCCCAAATAAATACATCAAAATCCTTTTATCTCAAAGAAAGAAACTGTGCAATTATATCTCTCAAGCAATCAATTTCAACAGGCACGTGTAAATATAAGTATGATGCATACCTTTGTGATTTGAAATATGGTTTTTCATGCTAGAGATGTAAAAAAATAAAAATTCTTCATTGGTTTTGGCTGTTTTGACTCATAAGGCGTCTCAAGAGAAGAAATTTAGAAAGCCTGTAAAATGTCTCACCTCCGATAAAGGCTGAGCCAAAAAGCTTTAAGGTCTCCATAAGAAAATACACAAAATACAGAACAAACATGCCAAACAAACAAACAAAAACAATCCAAACCTTGAAGCTGGCAAATGGTCATGAAACAAAGTAGCCATCATCCCAGATTACTTTCTTTTGTGGTTCTGTTGCTCTGTAGCTTTGCTTGTTCTGCATAATAATCATTTTTGCAAAGTATTGTTCATATCGAATGTTATGGGGAGGGGATAAAAATGTAATTAAACCTCGTGCCATCGTCACAGGCAAGGGGACATATTTTGCCCTTCCTTCTCCCTGCTTGCAACAATGAGATATGTCAGAATTTATATTCTCGTTGTATGCACATTTACAAACGTGGACTTCACATTTCAAGAATAAACCCTAGGAACTGAGATGACAGGAAGGTTAGTTCAAAGGACATAGTGTGTAGGGAACCATTTCTTCTGGTGAAATCAGTTCTATTCTGTTGAAAGTGGAGAAGATCCTATTTCTTTGGTACAGATAGTCCATGGAGGCCATGGAACCAATTCCCTCAAGAGGTGGTGAGTGCTCCAGCACTGGAGGCATTCAAGAGAAATTTGAACAACCACCTAGCAGATGTCTTTTGATTTGTATTCCTACATTGAGCAAGGGGAATGGACTTGGTGACCTTGTAGGCCCTTAACAACTTTGCTATTCTGTGATTCTGTGAAACTAGCATGCTTCCAAATACTCAGGGACCACAGCATCCACAAATTCAGTTGTGAATTTGTCTGTGAAAAGTATTCCAGGAGCAAAAGAGGTTAGATTGCATGTGTTCTACAATGTGCATTTTTTTAAAAAAATATCAAAATAAAAACTGAATTATTAACTGTTGAAGAAAAGGGAAGAGAATAGATGAGTAACTTCGCTCGATACGGGAGCCATTTTTAATGATCATTATTTTTACACCAAGTAATTGTTAGACCTTTTGTGATCCATAGTCAGGAAGTAAAATCAATTTATAATAAAAAAATAACAAGAAATCTTGTGGTAGCACATTTTTAAGGTATAGATTTTCATGAATTACAATCTCCTTCTTAGGTGAAAGTGGGCTACAGTGCATTAAAATCCATGTCAAAATAAAGCTTGTTAGGTTACTGTCCTCTTGGGTAAAATGGCATTCACAGGGGAAATCTCACAAATGGTTACCCTCCACAATGAGCTGTTTTCACTTGACCAGGCAAATGACTCACTTGACTGCACAACTAATATGTAACGGCACACAAATGGCAGCTCATCAGAAGTGAGCAACTATTTACATGGTTACCCTTCCATTTTTCTTTTTCTCTATAGAATTCTGAACTTAGTCCCTAAGATGCCACAAGACTCCTTGCTACTTCTCTCGCAACAAAACAAGGCTACCCCTTTGAGTTTAACTCACAGTTTAAATGATCAATAAAAATACATATTAGAAGAAGTAGAACTTCTCAAGGGTAGGGGTCTCCTCAAGAACAAGAAGCCTTGAAGTTTGATCAAAATATTTGCAGTTGATTCCAATTATGGATTTTTAGATCTGGTTATTTAATCTTCAAATTCTGGCCTTGTGGCTGCTCCTTGTCCTGTGTAATCTTACTGCCTGATGGATCTTGCCTTTTCTCATTGCAAAGAGCTTGTGTGGATATTCAGAAAGAGAGAGAGAGAGAATGAATGAGTGACTGAGAATGTCCATTTCTACTGCTTGTTTTGTGGCTGGATAGAAAGGGTGGGTGGGGAGGTATGCTGAACATTTGTTTGAATAGTGGTGTGTGTGTGTGTGTGTGTGTGTGTGTGTTTGTGTGTGTGTGTTTGTGTTAAAAACCTGTAGTGTGGAAAGAAGTGTGTGAAGGCTGTGTTGTGTAGAAGTAGATTAAAAACCTATATTGGTCATTTGGCTGGCCATTTATTTGGCTGGATTTATTCTGTATACTAGCCATGACATGTGGGGCCCATTTGCAACAAATGTTTGTGGCTTTCCAATTTCTATATTTTAAGGAAAAAAAGGTATCTAAATCTGTTAAAATTAAGATAAGAGGCAAAACATATACGGTAGTTGTTACTCTTCCCAGTTCTACAGAAAACACAACATTTCCACTGTATCTCATTATATTACCAATGACTAAATTGAGTGTAACTGTGTCTGTAATTAATATCAAATTTGGGGGCTTAGAGATTTAAAACTAAGGAGATGCACGTTGATGTCTGGGCTGAACTGCACTGCATGCCTACAGATTGTGTGTGTAGCCAAGCTAAACAGTGTTGCTATTAAATGAACAGAGGGATAGCTCTCAACTAGACATGGGCACGACCAGAAAAAATGACGTTTCGAGTTTTCGTTTGTCGGAACGGGTCCATTTCGGGTCGTTTCCGTTTGTTCACAAAATTTTTCAAAAATTTGTCATTTGTCGTTTCCACTGTAATTTAGTGTGATTTGACTTCCCAGAGCATAGGGGCGTCCCGCAATCAGGGCCGGTGCTAGGTGTTTTTGCGCCCTAGGCGGTGGGCGGGGTGGGGGCAGGTGGCGGCCACGGGCGGGCGGCGGCGCAGGCCGCAGGCAGGTGGCGGTGCGGGCGGGTGGGCGAATGGGCAGTTAGGATATCATTTAGGATAGAGGTTCTGTTCTTGGCCTGCACCCCAAATGTGTGTGTGTGCAAGCAAATTGAAGTTGGGAAAATAGAAAATAAATGGTAGTATATAATATATATTTAAAATAAATCCACACCTCCCACTCCCAGTCGAACCTCCCCCTTTATCCAATATCAGAAAAAAATCCTCACAAACTGCCAGAGAAGAAATAAAGAATAAACTGCTATTCCTTTCAGCAGACAAAGCTGCAGGGAATCAAAGAAATTATTTTTTTAAATTCAGTTCCCTCCCTCCCTGCCTAACTTAAATCCCAAAGCCTCCAGCCTCCCTCCTCAATCTCAATCGGATCACACCAGCACCAGCAGCCAGCCCTCCTCCCTCAACCACATCCATACACCCAACTGCGATTTCTGGAAGGTGCCTCGGCTTTTTATGCCCTCCGAGACATCCAGAAGTGTCAGTCAAAAACCTGGCAATGCCATTGGTGGAATGGTTCAAACAATTTGCATGGTCCCATCCCAAATGGGCAGGTCTAAAAAATAAAAAAAAAAAAAAAAAAAAATAAAATCAATACAACGTTTTATTGCTATAAAAACCCCACTGCTGCTACTATTAAAAATCAGGCATTTAAAATAAATACATTTCACATGTTTCTGTGGTGATTTGGTATGTTTTTTGACCACGATTTCAAAAGAAAAATTGTGGTTGCCATTTTGGATCCCCCCACTGCATGGCATGGTGAGACGATGAAAATGACCCCCCCAGCCTGGTGCAAGCAGCACAGAACAGGAGAAGAGGGGGAAGGCCGGGGACCCCCCAGAAACCACCCCTCTGGTAGGTGGCAAAGCCTCAGGCAGGCATATTTTCGCCTGCTTTTTTGGCCGGGAATTGGGTTTTTTTAAAAAAACTTTTAAAATCTTTTTCTGTGCTTCAAATTGCATGATCGCCGCGATGCCACAAACGGAAACGAAAAACCCGACCAAATTTTTCTTTTTTCGGTTCGAGTTCGAGTTCTGACGGCTTAATTATCGTTACCGTTTCCGTTACGTAACGGAAACGATAACCGAAAACAGAAACGACAATTTTGCCAAGTCGTGCTCATGTTTATTCTCAACCATGAACGCAAAGCAATTCCATTTTAAAGATTTCAGAGAAAATGAAGTTCACAGATTGACAAAGTTTGCCTTCAGGATTATGACTCCCTGAAAATCCCAGCCATGTGGACACTGCTAACCAGCTCGTGTCATTCTCAAATTCTACTTACAAATTCTACTTACAAAAAAGAAGAGGTTAATCATACTTGCAATGCTCTCTTTCTTGTCTAGGCAGTAGTTTTTCATATTGTGCAATTACATTTTGCATATTGCTTGCACTGTCTACAGGGAGGAGAAAGTTAAGTTTATTTTATTTAAATGTATTAAAATTATTTTTTTTCCTGCCTTAAAAGGACCCAAGGTGGCTAAATGCTAGTTATACATCAGAGTTTGAGGGAGGCTGAGATAGGAATAGAGGTCCCTTTGTAGGGTACTTTGTCTTTTATGTCTGTTTTATACCACTAGCCAGCTGTAAGCTCCACGGAATTCAACATTACTTACTTTTGAGTGGGGACGTAAAATCCAAAAAATTACTCTCTGTGTCTCTCAAGAGAGTGAGGTATTTTGCAGTTTTGACAAGAGAAAAGAATGAGAATCAACTTGTGTGCAAATGAAACAAACTCCATAAATTTTAATGGAAGTTCATAAATTTTTTATTTGCCTTCAGATATTTTCAGTGAAACTCTCCCTCCTGTCAATCATGTTTGAGTGATTAAATCTTTATCCAATGCAACAACAAGCCGTCATGTAATTCCAATCTTTACAGTATAAAGCTGATCTTACTAGAATCCATTAGTGTGAAGTAATTTGTTTATTCATTAATTAATTGCTGGGGGGGGCAATGTGTAGCCTGCATACTGTAATTAAACTGTAAAACTGCCCAGAGACTACTTGAAGTCGAATGGGGCAGTATATAAGCAGAACACTTTGCTTTGATTTGCTTCACTGCATTTAGATTTGTGCTTACCACGACCTACAAAATGATGTACAGTAGATATAAAAGCAAAATTTCAAAGCAAAGTACATAGAAGAGTTTTTTTCATTTAATATTATATTTAATCCTATTTAATAGTCAGAAATTTGTTGTTGCGAAGTTGCTCCTGACTTACGACAGCCCTGCTCAGCCCTTTGCAAACTCAAGCCTATGGTTCCTTTATGGAGTCAATTCATCTGTTCTTTGGTCTTCCTCTTTTACTGTTGCCTTCCACCTTTCCTAGCACGATTGTCTTTCCCAGAGAATCCTGTCTTCTCATGGTGCACCCAAAGTAGGGCAGAAATACCCATTCATAATAGTTCAAGGAAGAGGAATTGCTTTGGCTTATTCAATGAGACAACTTGCCTAAGTGAACACTGGAGCTTTAGCCCATATCCTTTATTATTCCTCAGAGGGGATCCAGGATGTTCCAGCCTAATGTCAGACAATGTAGTCTAATATTTCTGCAGATATTCTGTAATATTTTCTTAGTCTAATATTTTCTATGCACCAAGGATGAAAAATTGATAGATTTGTCAGAAAGTTCCTTACTGAAAGTAAACCAGAGCAGGGAAAGTCTCTTTCCCGTTAAAAGGCAAGTGACAGTAAAATAGCTTATTTGAATATGTTATTTGGAAAGCATATAAAAATCTTCAAGTCAAATTATTGTAGTAGTGGGTGACCCTCAATTCAGCTCCACATAGAACTCAAGTAGATTGTCCTGGTTCCACTCTGAGTGAGCTGAATGGAGCCTGCCACGTTATTTATGGGGTTGCCCTTGACCCTTATCCAGCGATTGCAGTGGGTACAGAATGTGGTGGCCAGGCTTGTGGTGGGTGCGAGCAGGTATGCGCACATCACCTCCATCCTGGTTTGCCTGCAATGGTTGCCTGTTGCCTCCCGGGTAAGTTTCAAGGTCATGGTTTTGGTTTACAAAACCTCCATGGCTTGGGACCTATCTATCTGGTGGAGCGGATGTCCCAGAGACTAACCTCGTCCCAGCCAACCAGAGCTTTGTCTACTCTTTCTTTAAGACTACCAACACCAAGAGACGCCCATAGAGTGTCCACCAGGAATTGGGCCTTTTCGGTGGTTGGCCCAGCCTCTTGGAATAAGCTGCCAGCTGAACAACCTGGCTCTTCAGGCAATGCTTCAGGGCCCTCTGAGCATACTGTGATATTGTTGGTTTTCCCCTTCTGCGGATTAGTTTCTTGCCAGATCTAACCTCGCCATTAATTTTGTATTGGTTAATTGGCATGATTGCTTATTTTATCAGTTATTTTTGTATTAGTGTTTTATGTAGTATTTTTATATTATTGTATTTTGTTAGGTTTTGATTGGTTTAGGCTGTGGGTTTTTTTGTATTTGGGGAGTCACCTTTGGGTGACATCTGTACACCGCCCTGAGTTCCCCATGGGGAAAATCGGGTGGTTAATAAGTGTAATAAATAAATAAATAAATAAATATTTAGGGCATGACCCAGCTTCCCAGCCGCACCTTCTCCAAGCACTGTCTCTGAGTGTGAGCCCACCAGAGGATAACAGGCTTGGAAGTGCCAAACATCTTTGGACAAAATGAACCACAAAACCAGCGGGCCATGTTCATCTGTAATGTCATCCATTTCCATCGTGTTCTGGGTTTAAACCCCCTAAAATGTTGCAGACTGTAATCAACCTAACAATGAATCAGATCGAAAGAAAGAAAGAAAGAAAGAAAGAAAGAAAGAAAGAAAGAAAGAAACGTACCCCCACTGCAGTCATGAGCCCCCTGTTTTAGAAGGATAGATGTTCTAAATCAGGTCTGCCCAACAGGTAGACCGTGGACTACCAGTAGCCCACAAAGGGGATAAGTTCTCCACCTCTCCCTCTCCCAACTCAAGGACCACCACTGCTCTAGCAAAGTTCTGGGTCTGCCAGCCCACTGTCTCAGCCAAGCGGGGCAGCACAAGAGCCATGGCGCAGTCCCCTGCTCCCCCTCCTGGCCAGATGATCAGCATGCCACTGCCTTGTGACTAGAGATGGGCACGGAATGAACATTTTTTCATTTCTGTTACCGTTTGTCGTTTCCGTTACGTAACAAAACGACAAACGAAAATTGTGATGAAAATGCAACGAAACGAACAGAACTGTGAAAATTGTGGTGGTTACGTTTTGTTTCCGTTAATGGCGACACGCAATGAAATGAGCTGTTTTAAATGTTAAAAAACTCCCTGGACATCCGTAAAAATGCAGCAATAATTCTTTATATTGTCTGATAATACCTACCAGGGGGGTTGGCATCCTTAAAACATTTGTTTTTGTCTTCTCCCATCGCGATGTATTTTTCTTTTCCCTTTAAATTGGATGTCACCACCAGCCACAAAATGGAGGCAAGCCATGTGATGGGATCATGTTCAACCAATAGCATGTCCAGGTTGCAGACTGGGCAGGCAGGTCTGGGAGCCACAGAGGGCATAAAAAGCTCTGGCAGCCCCATCCTCCTTGCAGACTCTGGTGGGAGTTAGGGTGGGATTGCTGTCTCTGCGACTCTAGCTTCAGTCCTGCAGCCTCCCTGTGTGCGTGTGTACCTCTTGGTGAGTACCCTCCCCTGCCCCGCAGTGCAGTCACTCTGCGGCTGCCTTGCACCCTGGGCAATGCCCGCCGCTGCCTTTGCAGCCTCCCTGCATACCTAGTCTATACTGTGTCTCTGCCAGCATCCTTTTTTTTAGTGTTTTCCCTCTGGTCTGGGGCGTTGGGGGATGCCTGCGCACGGAAATGCTTTAAAAATCGTGCAAAAAGCGGGTAGAAACGACAAACGAAAAAATGAAAAACGGTAACAAAATTTTTCCAAAAATTCCCGACAAACGGAAACGAATCAAAACAGACCTCTCAACGACAAACGAAAAACTGAAATGCCATTTTTCTGTTTCATGCCCATCTCTACTTGTGACCAGCAGAATCCCTAGTGTGGAGCAGAGGGAGGGGGAAGACAGAGGTGGGCTTGCAGGTGTGTCCACCTCCTTAGTGTGGTGATGTCTCCCCTCTTTTTCTCCCCTGGAAAGCATTGAACTATGTTCCCTCGAGAACGGATTAATTGATTTTCAATGCATTCCTATAGGAATGATCTACTTACAATTTTTTTACTTATGAGCATGTGCTCGGGAAGAATAAAATTCTTAAATAGAGGTTTTAGTATAGTAGCACTCAGGCACTTTGGGCCGGAAAAAGTAGACATTG
This sequence comes from Phrynocephalus forsythii, assembly GCA_029282475.1. Taxonomy (NCBI): domain Eukaryota; kingdom Metazoa; phylum Chordata; class Lepidosauria; order Squamata; family Agamidae; genus Phrynocephalus; species Phrynocephalus forsythii. The sequence goes on from JAPFRF010000010.1 coordinate 96,788,858, forward strand.
GCCTGTTGAAAGTTAGACTGCCCTGTTCTAAGTTATAATGTATCTTTTAGGTCATTTGAGTGGACATCCTTTACATTTAGCATACAAGCTTTCTGGCAGAATAATGGTGCCATTAATATATGGAATATGGTTGGTGTAACTCTATGGCTTGGAGCAGCTGGTTGTAGAGTCAGACACCAAATAGTCAAATGTTTATTGGGCCTCCCAGGAGTGTGGCCTGCTGACATCACCTGAAACATATGTGGCTAGTAGGTTACATGCCCTACCACCTGAGAGACCTTGGGCAAGCTGTCACCAGCAGCAAAATAGACTGGAAAACATCTTTCAAGTGTTTTATAATGTACTGGAAGAGAATGTCATGCATCAGAACTGATGACATGTAAGCATTATAACAACACGGAATACTGAATATATGACAAACCTGTAACCTAGAAAACTGGGGTGTGTATGTTAATTTTTGTTAGATTCACATTAAAATGAATAAACTGAGAACTTGAATTCAGCTGAAAATGTGTCTCCTTTAAGACTAGCTTTCATTTCCTTTCTTTGATAAACTCTAATGAAATCTAGGTATCCTTTAATCAAATGCCATGTTATCAAAAACTGAGGGAGGATCTTAAACTGTTATATATTTTATATGCTAAAACTGTCAAAAACATTTTTTTTGGAAGAGCATCTAGAATTGGAAAAGAGGGGGTGGCTTTAAAAAGAAAGTCTATGAACCATTTACTTTAATTGGAAGCCATTTATGCAGTAACTTCTCAGAGGGGCTGAACACAATTCCTATTAATCATCATCACAAGAAGTCCCCAGAGAATGCAGTAAAAAAGAGAGAAACTGGTAATAGGCTCTCTTTTAAGATCTATTTTTGGTAGCTCGGATTTTCATCAAAGCCATTGTTTGACTTGCGATCATCCGTCAGTGTCAGAGAAGACCAGGCTGACAACTGGTTTCAGCCAGCTCTTTCGGTAGAGCCTCCTCAATGAAGCAAATGTTTAGTATTGTACCATTTAAGCAATCTGGCCTAGTTTTAGGATAAAACATATATTTTCTTGAGTTGAAGTCCTTCTATAAATAGGGTTCTGGCAGTATCCTGGGCTTTGGTGGAGTGGGGTCCTGTGTCTTGTGAATTCATTTTGGTCTGGCTACGTGTCTGTGGTCTCCCAATGTTTTTTTGGGGTGTGTGAGTGTGCTCCATGTGGTGACTGGAGTGGGGTGCCGCAGTAGATGGTGCAGTCGTGGTTTTGTTATTGGATGGTGGTTTCGTTTCATCTGTGGGAAGGGTCTGGGTTTGTGTTTGGTGTGGATGGAAGGTGGTGGCATCTTGTGTCCTTTTGGACCTGGTGTCAGTCTTTGTGACAGAGGCTCGTCTGTGGACCAGGGCTAGTTTCCAGATGTCAGGCAAGCGGGAGGTGTCATCACGTTTATTCATGTTGTTTGGGTGTTTCTCTATTTCAATGGCTTCCATGATTATTCGACTGTTGAAGTGTTCAGTTTTGGAGATGAGTTTGGTTCTTTCAAAGTCAATTTCATGACCTGTTGTTTTTATGTGCTGGAAGAGAGAGGAAGATTTTTCTTCTTTTTGACTGTGTTCTTGTGTTCTGCGATGCGTGCGCTTATTCTCCTGTTTGTTTGTCCGATGTATGTGGCTGGACAGACTTTGCATGGTATTTCGTAGACTCCTTGGTTTTCTAGCTCAATCTTGTCTTTGGGGTTTCTTAAAATGTTGGCTATTTTTTGGTCGGTGCAAAAGGCTGTCTTGATATTGTGTTTGTGGAGAATTTTGCTGATTTTGTCTGTGGTGCCTTTGATGTAAGGGAGGAGGGCGGTGCCGTTGTTCTCTTCTGTTTCTTGGTTCTTGGGGGGTGTTTCCTTTTGGATTAGTTTGGTGATGGTGTTTTTTTGGAATCCGTTCGCAATTAAAACATTCGAGAGAGAGTGTAATTCAGTTTTTAGGTGGTCTTTGTCAGCGAGGCGTTTGGTTCTGGAGATGAGGGTTTTTGCTACGGAGTTGATCTGTGCAGGGTGGTGGTGTGATTGTGCATTTAAGTAGCGGTTTGTATGTGTTTTTTTCTGGTAGATGGTATGTCCTAAGGAGCCGTCGGGTTTTTGTAGATTAGGACGTCCAGGAAGGGAAGTTGGTTGTTGGCTTCTATTTCCATAGTGAATTGTATTTTGGGGTGTAGGCTGTTGAGATGTGTGAGGAAGTTGTTCAGTTTATCTTTCCCATGTGGCCAGATAACAAAGGTGTCGTCAACATATCTGAGCCAGAGTTTGGGTTTATGTTCGGACTTCTGTAACGCGTTTTTTTCAAAGTGTTCCATATATAGGTTTGCGATGACCGGTGAGAGGGGTGATCCCATGGGTGCTCCTTCTATCTGTTTGTATCTTTGTCCATTGTGGATGAAGTATGTGTTGGTTAGGCAGTGGTTGGTCAGATCTAGGATGTGTTGGGGGGGGTTGTATTTGTTGTGGATAGCTGTCAAGGCTTCTTGAATGGGCACTTGTGTGAAGAGCGAAACAACATCGAAGCTCACGAGTAGGTCATTGGGTTGTAGGTCTTGTTTCTTTATAATTTCTATGAAGTGGAACGAGTTTTGTACGTATGAAGTGATGGATTCTGCATAGGGCTGGAGTTGTTTGGCAAGAAATTTGGCGAGGTTTTGTAGAGGTGAGCCTATGGAGCTGACTATGGGTCTGAGAGGTGTTCCTTCTTTGTGAATCTTGGGGAGGCCGTAGAGCTTGGGGCATCTGGATGATTTCTCTCTGGGGATGATGCTTGGCTTGATTTCTTCACTTAAGGGAGAGGCTTTTATTTTGGCTTTGGTGATTTTTTCCAGGTAGGTGGTGGGGTCTGTGTTCAAGGTATGTAAGCAGGGTCTTGTAGTAGGTTGGATAGTTTGGCTTGGTAGTCGGATGTGTTCATCACCACTGTGGCATTGCCTTTGTCTGCTGGGAGAATGATTATGTTGTTGTCTTTCCTCAGGTTGGAGAGGGCTTTTTGTTCTTCTTTGTGTAAATTGCTTCTGGGTGGTTTGCTGGAGCAGAGGACATTGGTGACTTCGAGTCTGATTTTGTTGGCTTCATCTGGGTTGATTTTGGTTAGGCTGGCTTCCACTCCGCATATGATGTTTTCGGTGGGGATGTGTCTGGGGGCGACTGCAAAGTTGAATCCTTTGGAAAGGACTTTGGTCTCTGCGATGGTGAGTGTCCTGTCTGATATGTTGTGAACTGTTTGTTTCATGGGCTGTTGTGGGGGTTGGGCTTCTGGCGTTTTTCCAGTTTGTGGAGTTTGTTGGTGTGTGTGTCTGTCTTGTGGGAGGTCTCTGTTTCAGCTCTCCAGGCGGCAAGTTGCTTGGATTTGTTCCAGAGTGTTGGGTGGATTTTGTTGCTGAGTTTGAGGTGGAGAGTGAGTAGGTCTCTGTTGGTTTGATCTAGTAGGTATCTTTTCCTGTGTAGTTCGCTTCTGATTAGGGCTAGTTCTGTTCTTTTCAGGATCCTTTCGCTGGATGGGGTTTTTGAGTGGAATTTCAGTTGGAAGCTTGTGGGGATCACATTTTTGTCTCGGCAGTTGCGTAGGAATATATATATATAGAGAGAGAGAGAGAGAGAGAGAGAGAGAGAGAGAGAGAGAGAGAGAGAGAGAGAGAGAGAGAGAGAGAGAGAGAGAGAGTGGTATGAGTTTATGAGAGCCTACGAATGAGTTTAATCCATTTCGAATGCATGCTAAGAGCCTCGTGGCGCAGTGGTTAAATGCCTGTACTGCAAGTAAAACTGTGCTCACGACCTGGGTTCAATCCCCGGTAGCAGGCTCAAGGTTCACTCAGCCTTCCATCCTTCCAAGGTCGGTAAAATGAGTACCCAGCTTCCTGGGGGGGGGGCAATGTTTAGCCTGCACTCTATAATTAAAATTGTAAACCACCCAGAGACTACTTGTAGTAGTATGGGGTGGTATATAAGCAGAACACTTTGCATGCTCTTAAGATGAACAACTTTTAAGTAGAGCAGCCCTATCTAAAGCCCTATCTTTTTAAAAAATCAAAATAATAAATAAAATAATTAATTTGTTTTAAAAAAATGTAAATAGAGCAGACTGCATCTAAAATTTGTAAGGCAGCAATTAAAACACCAACAGTTTTTCACATTTAAATCAAATTGCTTTTAAGTAGAGCCACTCTTAAGTAGAGGTAACCCCCTCTCTGTGTGTGTGTGTGTGTGTCTGTCTGTGTGTTGTGTGTGTGTGTGTGTGTGTGTGTGTGTGTGTGTGTGTGTGTGTGTGTGAGAGAGAGAGAGAGAGAGAGAGAGAGAGAGAGAGAGAGAGAAATACAATTATTTTAAAAAATGGTGTTCTAAAGGGATGGAAAACTTTCCATATCCTCTATTGCTTTTTTCCTGGAATCTATTCTCACATATGTTATTATTTGAATCCATGTACTATTGACAGTGCTTAAAATAGCATGTAACTCTCTGGGAATCCTAGAATTTGCTAGCCTATTTAAAAAAATCACCTGGAGGGGTGGTCACCTCCAGCACGGAGGGCTGGCCACCTGAATTCATGACTCCCAGAGCCAAGGGAAAGGGATGACAGGTGTTGGTGAGGGAGCCAGCTGATGTGGGTCATCTGGAAGAGAGAGAAGATGGAGATCAGCATTGGGGAGGAACTGGGAGTACTCAGGGGCTTCCTTCAGGGGGAAAATGGGAGAGGTTGAGATATTTATGGCATGAAGCCATTGAGGCTTTAGATTCAAATTCTGTAATGAAGAAAGACTGAGAAACTCTCAGTCTCAAGTCCATGAGCCCTGCCTATTGGCTAGAGAAATGGGCAGGAAATGAGGAGCCTTGTGCCAGGACTCCAGAAGCCCACCACACTCCTTGCACAACCATCGCATCCCCATCATCCACCAGGTACAGTAACTCCCATGCCAACCTAGCTGCAGCACTAGTTTCAAAAGAGCCTGTGCAAGGAGCAGAGGCAGTTTAAGGGGGAGTAGGGGAATGGGCTCAAATACTGTATCTCCAACTGATTCAAATAGCCATCATTAAAAAATATTTAGCCAGGCCCAGGCCTCGTTTTCCCTTTTTGCCCTCTGAGACCAGAATTATCAGTGCAACCTTTGGTTTTAAGAGCGGACCTTCTTGTAAGGATACAACCACGGGGCTTTAATGCCGGGAACTTAACCTCCAGGAACCTCAAGGAGCAGGTTCAGGATAGTGTTCCTGTTCCTGTTGTTCCCTCTGTTGCAATAGTTATTGTCACAACCTGTAGCCTATACATTTCCAGGAGGCTCAACTACCACCTCCCCCCACCTGCACTCAAAGACCTTATATGGAATTAGTTGCAACACAAATTCAGTGTTGAATGTTCACATATTTTCCTCCTAGTTCTGAACAACTGCAGAAGAAAATATTAATCACGGACGCTTGATTATGCTAAAAGCATAGGAAAGAACAAGACGTGAGCACACACAAACTGGAAAGGAAACAAGGCTTGCATAGAGGTCCAATGAAATAACGAGATCTATGCATAAAGCTTCCAGAAAAGCTTCCAAATATCTAAACATATATTCTTATAAGTGTATCAAATCTATTATTATTTATTTATTTCATTTTGTGCATTTCTATACCGCTCTTTTTTCCATAAGGAAACACAGGGCAGTTTCCAATAAAAACAGTTAAAAGCACAGCACAAACAACAGAAGCAATGGAAAGACAAAGGCAAGATAAATAGGAAAGTGGCAAAGAGGGAAAACCCTCTGCAGAGAGCGGCGGATCAAAAGAATGAAAAAAAAATTTAAACAGAAATAAGGTCACCATATGCCTCCTTGAAAAGCAAAGTTTTTAATGCCTTTCTGAAGGTGGGCAGGGACTCTGCAAGGCACAGCTAACTCGGAAGTTGGTTCCATAGAGAGGGGCCAACAATGGAGAAGGCGCGGCTACGGGTTATCAACTTCCACGCCTCTCTTGGAGTGGCCACCCTGAGTGAGCGCGCCTGTGACGATCGAGTAGGTCTGGCCTCAGTTGATCTCTGGGAGATCTGCTCCACCTGGTATTCAGGTCCCAAGCCGTGGAGGGTTTTGAAAATCAAACCCAAGACCTTGAACCTTATCCGGAGAGCAATGGGCAACCAATGCAGGCGCGCCAGAACTGGGGTGATATGATCGTATTTACGGGCACCCACCACCAGTCTGGCCGCTGCATTTTGCACCCGCTGGAGTCTCCAGACAAGGGTCAAGGGCAGCCCCACGTAGAGTGCGTTGCAGTAGTCAGTCCTTGAAATCACGAGGGCCTGCTCAAGGAGGACTCATCTCTATGCTTATGTGTTGATGTGTTGACAGTGTTGCAAATTTCTCAATCCTTTAAATGATGGACGGTGGGCACATATTTTTCCAGTATTCTAATATAAGCATATTAGCCACAGTAAGGACGTAGAGAGTTCATTTTGGTTAACCAGTGGTTAAACTTCAAGAAAGAGACAAACAAGCATGGCATCAATAGAAGTGAAAGAATAATCTAGTCCAAAATCATTATAATTATCTTCTCCATCCGAAAGAAAGTATCTCTGGACATGACCAGAACATATGTTAAGAGATGTCTCAGATGAGTTGCAGTGCCAGCAGTTACACCATTTACAGAGACCTTCACTTAAAAAGTGTTGTGGTGTACATGACCCCCCGAATAAGACTCAAGTTAAGATCCATGGATGCTGCAGTTATGAAATCTAAGATTACCTCCCAGTAGCTTAGCAAAATAGGACAATCCCATTTCTTGTTCCATCCTTTCCTAAAACCCTGAATGTCTTAGTTATTAATTGACAACAAATATGTATAAACAAATATTTTCCTGCATTGATTCAGTGAGCTGTCCTGAGAGTAAGGGAGATTATGAGTCATGTAATGATGCAGGACTGCATTTAAATACTAGCAAATGCTACTAGAAGTGTAAATATTGTTGTTCTGCCATGGGTGACAAGTCATACCTATCTCTCGGTCCAGGAGATGACAGAAACTCACCCTTCTAATGTACCACAGATATGGTTGAGCGTTCAGCTTCATGCATGATTGGTGATGTGATAAGAGCTGGTCCATTGACACAATAGACACATCAATCCCCCGTAGGAAACAGCTGCAATATGGATGTTATGTATGAATAACCTTTGTAATCAAACAAATCATCAGTTGCATATTAAAATTGCTCTTATGTGCCATCACACTGCTTCCGATTTATGGCCACTCTAATAGGGTTTCGGGTTTGTGAGGAGTGGATGATTATAGCCAGCCTTCACTGGGTTTCAATGGCTGAGTTGGGATTTGAACATAGGCCCTGAGTTCTAGTCTAATACTCTGTCCACCCACACTACACCCTCTCATATTAAGGGTTACCAGCTCAATAAGGGTACAGTGGTACCTTGCATAAAGGAATTAATTTGTTCCAAATGAAATTATGTTAAGCAAATTTTCCTTTATACAAATTTCCCATAGGAATGCATTGAAAATGGAGTAATCCCATTTTTATATTGTATGGATTTGGCCTATAGGCGATTTATGTTAAGCAAATTTCCCCTATCTCTGGAATATTTTATGTTGCACAAATTTTATGTTATACAAACTGTTTGTTATACAAGGTTCCACTGTATATTATTCAATAACTATCACCTGACTTAAATTTACCACTTGCACTACCCACCAATTGTGAGTCTTGTGACTGGTTATAAGCCTCACCTTAGCCTTAAAGAGAATGGGATGGGCGAAAACACACTGCCACTCTGGTCCAATCTGAATGGAAGCCAAAAATTCCTGTGAGAACCAACATATAACACATGGCCTTTATATGAAAAATGAAACTCAACATACCATTCAGAAGACTACGTGACTCTCAATTATGTGAGAAGACTTTATCTTCAATCATATGCCAAAGTATTACAAAAAAGCTTTAGTAGGATATCTTTCATCTTTTGAAGGATCCAATTATTATTGTGCAAAATTCCGCTGCATACATCCTTTCTACTTCTATCTACTACAGACAATGAGGTATGCCCTAATAATACCTGGTGATATGAGATGATAGTTTAACTGGAAGGCACAAGATTGATCCTAAAGAAAACAAAGAATTGGAACACACAGTTTCCCTTTGTTCCAAAATGTATGAAAATTAAAGATGAAAATTACAGTATAATCCAAAATCCTGTGCTTCAAATGAAACAAAGACATATCAGCAGATAATGTGATGAATAGATATGTCCCTGATATGTCCCTTGAGCAATAAGAATCCAGATAGAAAAAATTCGCTGGGCTCTTTCACACAGTGTAAAAATCCACACCAAATCAGTTTCCTTCTAATGAGTGTGGCTCTGTGCAGCAATATAACTAGTGGTGCAATATAAATGCAAAGATGCTGTATAGAGATTAGGATTGGGCAAGGAAATGTTTTCTTAACCATAAATCCCCTTGGAGATCTGCTGATAAATGGTTTTCTTATAAGATTTCTCCTCCAGCTATGACCCATTGCCAGAAGACCCAGGATGAAGGCAAAAAGAGGTGGTGTGAAATCAATGTTGTTTCAGCAAATCCAGATCTTCTCCAACCTAAGGGCACAGTCATAATACTGGTACAAAGTGAGGCAGGACAAGGGACCCAGTAATTTCCAGCATTCTTAGGATGTGAGGGGTGGTTTGGATTCAGTACAGTTTTAGCTGTCACAAGGTTGGCTAAGCTTGGTTTTGGCCACCTTGACCTTTAGGATCACAGTTGGATTTATCTGAGACTGTATCTAATTAAATTCATGTACTCGTTTTTACGAGGGCTAGGACATACCTAGGAGCAGATATCTAGATCCTAAAGCTGCCACTTTCTTCAACTGAACATGAGTGTGGCCCAAAAACTAGCATACAATTTATCAAAATAACAGCAGCTGGTTTGTTTGCTTCCCATTTCAAATGAAGCTCTGTTTACTCCCAAGTAGAGATGGGCACGAAACAAATGTTTTTCTTTCATTATTTGTTTTTCATTTTGTTACAGAATGAAATGAATAATGAAGGGACCCATCAAAGAAAAACGAAACAAAATGAAACAGAAATTTCCATTTTGTTTGCTTCATTTTTTGTTTTCCCGTAGGAATGCATTGAAGCAATGCATTCCTATGGGAAAAAGCTGGTGGTTCCCTTCCAGCACACCCGGGCAGGGAAACTGTGGGCTTTTTTTCCCACAGAAGCCACCACCAATCAGCTGTAGCATGGGGCTGCCCTTTCCCCCACTCGATTGGGCACCATAGAGTGGGGGGGGCATGAGCCAGCTGGCCAGGCACAAGTTTTAAAAATGCACTGACCCAACCCGTGGGCCAGCTGGTTGGAGTGAGTAAAAGAAAAAAGAAAAAAATGGGCCAACCTGGCCCACGGGCCAGCTGGTCGGTGCGAGTTTTTTTTTTTTTTTTAAAGAGGGAAAATGCACCAACCCAGCCCATGGGCCATCTGGTTGGTGCTAGTAATAAAATAAAATGAAATGAAATAAACGTGCCAACCCAACCCATGGGCCAGTTGGTCAGCACGAGTAAAAAAAAAAAAAAATAAAAACTTGCCGACCTGGCCCACAGACCAGCTGGTCAGCGCAAGTTTTAAAAAGGGGGGAAATGAAACAAATGAACAACAAAATGATTTTTTTAAAGTTTGTTTTATTCTCAACAAAACTACATAATAACAAACAAAATGAAAAATGAAACAAAATGCTATTTTGGCATTTCGTGCCCATCTCTACTCCCAAACACACGTAGTGAGACTCCTGAACAGTAACATAGAAAATTAGAGGGAATGTGGCAGGAGTTCCTTCTTTAAAAACAAGCATTGCATCACACACTACTGATACTATGTTAGATATTTCTTCTCCTCTCTCACTAAATTTCCCTTTTGTAAACCCAGCTTGTACACTACTTGCTATAATGAAAATACGTATACCTAGATCCCCAGGTGATTTCTTTCATGATTAGAAAAAGTTGACTGATTTAATTTTAGAATTGATGCTTAGATGGGATAGATGTCAGCTTTGACAAACACAGGCTTCCATTTTTTTGTAGTGGTATATAAATGATTAGCAGAGGTTCAGGTGTCAGATACCCTGACTTTAAAGCTACTATAACAATCAGTATATACATTTATAAATCAATAGCTAAAGTCATATGTTTCAATATTCAGTTCATTTAAGGGAGTTCAACAAAGTTCCTTTCATGACATGGTCAGAACAGCTTCTACCCCAGAATACTGCCCGTAACACTTGTTCCTCTCAAGCAGGTCATCTGAGGGTGCTGACACCGGGGGAAGCCCATAAAATAGCCACTACGAATTGGGCTTTCTCGGTGGTGGCACCTTGTTTATGGAGCCAGCCAGGCTCCCACAATGCAGGTCTTCAGAAACACAGCTGAAGACTTTGCTTACCAGAATAGCTTTCCTTGGTTATTAATCATTCTTTTTGCTGATCCATTTGACATTTCAATCTGTCTATGTTCTGTCCTTAGTTTATCTCTGACTGTTATGATTGTTGTTGTTTTGACTTAATTATAGTTTATATTGTTTTATCATGTTGTGTTACTTTTAATATATTGTATATATTGTATATTCAGTGTGATTTACACTGAAAATTTTGTAAACCTTCGAATGGCATGGGTGCCAGATGGTGTGTTATATAAATCAAATCAAATCAAATAAATAAATAAATGGTGCCTTCAAGAGCCATTTTTACACACGCACACATACACACACAAAATCTGTTTGGTTGCCTATATAGTATCATATGTGACTTTGTTAATATAATGAAGTTACATCATATTATACGCAAACCAAACAAATCATCATCTCCAGCACTTGCTTATCAAATCAGCATTAAATATCATTCATTCATGTGTGTGTGTGCATGTGTGTGTGTGTGTATTTCTCTTTAGGTCACATTAGAATCATCTACATGAAAAACACTGTTTTGCAGAAATAGAAGCTCATCTTGATCAAGTATTTGAACTTTCCCACCGAATTAACTAAGAATTATGTTCCCCCTAAATATGAATGTTGTTCTTATGTATCATCTTGCTTCACCTTATGGTCACTAGGTATGTGGGATGGTTTAGAAGTACCACACACATATCTTTGCGTTTCTATGGGTGAAGCAAGCATTTGCACCCAAATCCTCTGAGTTCTGGTGTGACACTCTGTCTACTGCATTATGCTGGCTGTCACGTAAAATACATGCTTATTGTGGTTTTTTTTAAAATAACTGTTTAATAGAGTGAAGTATCTGATAGGTTCCTGATATCATGAGCTTTATTTTTCATTTTAAGCACTAGTTTTGCCACTTGGCAGTTATTAATGTAATAGCATCACTTTTCTTGTCCAATTAAAGTGCTTTTCACAAAAGAAACCTGCCATTTGGTAATATGATTAATCTTGCATAATCCTTTAATTCAGAATATCCTTTCCTCCCTGAAGCTCATATTTAAACTTAAAGTACACATTTTCTGCTTGTAGTAAGTCAGTTATCTTCCTTAACCATTCATTTTATTTGTTTTTTTTTCAAATAAATATCATAGGAAGCCTGATCATTTCAATTTATTTGATCTGTTTTCAGTGTAGGGATATTTAAGGTCATTTGTTTCTGCATGGGAGTTAATACATGCTTTACAGTTAAAAGCTTAGAATTCAAATCCCCCTGTGTGCAAACCTTTCTGTATTCGGCATAGAGCAATAGCAGTGTCTTTGGGGTCAAAATTGGTGTTAATCCAAACTCCAATTTTAAAGTTTTATTATTGCCTTAAAGAATGCTGATTTCATCCACTTCACAACAACATGGCTGCACTCACTACAAGTGATACTGTAGTATCTCAAAAGGGCTGAATTTACCAATGAGAGAACTGGATCTAGTTTTAACTATAGTCTTCGAAGCAGAGAAATCCATTTGCAGTCCTCTTTGGCAGTTCAGTTAATATACAGCAGAAAATCATTCTTGGTCATTTTCTAGTTATGCTGTGCCAAAGTTTCTTATCATGATTTCCCCAGTGGGATTTCCTAGCATTTTCAAAAAAACAAGACTCTCCCCAGCTTATTTTTCTTGTCTGATTTTTCTTGCTTATCTCTTTATGCAAATAAATAAATAAATAAATAAATAAATAAATAAATAAATAAATAAAGGAATTGTGCAGCTCAAAGTGCTTTCCTGAGACTCTTGCTCAGGAAAGATGCCATTTTGCACAGGAATTGTAATCTTACTATGGGAAGCAGACTGGAGTTTCTACTGAAAACAGAACTAGAGCACAAAGCATCTGAGAAATCCTGTGAGATTTACTGTGAAATTTCTCGGTGGGGGGGGGAATCTTGCACTCAGAAATTTTGTGGGGAGAATAGAGGGATCTTCTCCCTCAGGTTTCCTGTCAAAAGCAGGGTTCTTAGTTTTTACACTGAGTCAAGACCCATACCACTTTATATAAGTTAGGGGGCCTTAGCCCTCATTTTGCTGATAGCAGGAACAACCTAATAATAAAAATGATGGACTCCATTTCCCCTTTTTTTTCTTTCCTATAACTATTTTAATAAACATAGCAGAAGAAAAGTGAGAAGACAATCCTGGTTCCCTTTTAGCTCTGACAGGCAAAATATTTTGTCAGTTGTCACAATGTACAGCTGCCTATGTAAGAAACTAGAAGAACCAGCACCTGTCATATCTAATTTACGTGCCTTTAATACCAGAATTTTTGTTTTATTTTATTTTGTTTTATTTATTAACTCCTCTACTGTACCTTCAAAATATGAGTTGAAGGAATGATAAAAAAAATAAGCACCCCTTTCTTTGAAACACATCTTGAGTCTCAGAATTGAGATGGAATTTTTGAGGTACCAGATCTTTTTGTTGATTCCATTTGAAGAACCATTCCCTCCTTTTAAAAAAACTCATTATTCACAGTCCTTTTTCTTTGACTCTCATATCATAGTTAAAGTTACCCACCAATATAATCTCACCCTCATAAAAATTCTTTAATTTCCATAAAATTCATTTTAAGAACCCTTTCTGTCCTTTGTTAGGCGTATATATATTAGCCAAGGTATATAATTTGCCATTCACATATAGTTTCCAGAATAAATATCTTCCTCCCTTATCTGACAATATCCTCAGAGTTTCTACTTTTAACCTTGAGTGGATTAATATCACAACCCCCCCTTGCCTTATTTGTACCCCTTGACTCGACCAGTCTACTCCATTCCTTTACATTCCAAAGCTTGGAATCATCCTTTCTTTTATGGGTCTCCTGTAAACATGCTATATCTATTTTCATATCCTGCAATAGTTTCTGGAGTCTAAATCTTTTAATATTGGAAGCCAACCCATTTACATTTAATGGCATTATTTTAATTTCCCCTGCCATCCTTACTTTTAGAATTCCTAGTCATTAATTTTCTTGTTCCTCTTGGTTCCCCCTCCCCCAGCCCCCAGCCCCTTGCCCAACCAATCCCTCACCAGGGTGGAGCGAAATTTACCCTCCAATTTCATTGGGCTCTGGATTCCACCTACTCCCGATATACTTCCCTCCCTTAGACTTTAGTCAATATTTTTACTCAGCTTCCCATATAATCCAACCCACCACTATACATTATCTCTCAATGATAAAGCAAAAAAAAAAAAAGAAAAAAAAACTCCCATTGCAGTCAGTTCTCCCACTTGACAGGCTCCTTCTTTCCAACCCCTCAGAAGTTTCATCTTGTTTTGTTCCATAGTTCTCCTCCCAGGGCGGCTAATCTTCCTTCTGTAGATCATCATTGCTGTCTTCATTCTCTCTAGCCCTCTGCTCTTCATGAGTCGTTTCTTCGGCTGCAGAAAACCTTTGTAGCAAACTTTGGGCTTCAACTGCATTGCTGGCTCGATACAAGACCTTGTCCTTAGAAATCAAGATTGCTGTTGGAACACCCCATGAAAAGCGAATACCCTTATCAAATAGCTTCTGTGCAAAGGGTTTGAGGATGGCTATTTCTCACAAAGTATCTGGGGATAAGTCCTGTCTCACTGTTACTCCCTGGTTCTCAAGTTGTAAAGACTTCCTTTTCCTTAGAGCCTTAAAAACATAGGGCCTTTTTACACGACCCCTAAGATCCGCTGGACACTTAAATTCGGACCAGAGATCTTAGGGGTTCATCACTCTTCCTCTGTCTTCCTCTGTCCCCACCCCCCTCCGCACTTCCTGGTTGCTGGCTGCCTGAGGGAGGGAGAAAAAAAGAAAGAAAAGACTGCTGGTTTACCTCCGTTTTGTTCCCGGCAGCATTCAGATCTCTGAAAGGGGCGGGGGGGCAGAAAAACAACAAACAGAAGCCAGGAGAGCCCCGCACTCACTATCCTTACACCGGATCAAATATTTGTCACCATCAAAGACCAGGTACAAGAAAACTGCTGTTTGGTCGCGCTAAAGTGGGCGGGGTCGCACTTAAATGTCTGCAAAGTCCGGAGCTGGTGGGTAAACATTTTTAAGGTCCGGACCTTGCAGCCATTTGCGGTGGAGCTTAGGGGTCGTGTATAAACGCCCATAGTCTCTCATTTTCACCCTTGTAAAAGCAACAATTACTTCTCTTGGCCGATTGCCAGTTGATAGTTTGCTCCTCAAGCCTCTGTACACCCTTTCGATATCATTCTCGTTTATACTAATTTGTAATCCTTGAAACCATAACAATAAATGTCTCTCAAGGTCTCTTTGCTGAATGCTTTCAGGAATTCCAAACAGCCTTAGATATTTTCTTCGCTGGCCGTCTGATAATGAAGCTACTCTTCTTTGGAGTTCTTTAATTTGAGACTCATTAGACATTGTTATCTTATGTGTGTCTTCCGCAAGAGCTTTTGTGGTTATGTTTTCCTCTGCCATCTGCTCTATTTTTTCCTGCAGCATTTTAATATCAGCTCTTATATTAAGTTCCATATTAGTGAGAAGTTGTGCTAGGTCTTTCACTTCCTTTTTGGAAGCCATTTTCTCCACCCCTCCTGGTCTTCTTCTTTATTTACTCAGACCTTAATCCCAATATATTTTATCACCTGGGTGGGATATTAACTCACCAACTTCAACACTCAGCGTTCTTAACACACAGGAGAGTCAGCAGAAATAAAGAGCTTCTTTTTCTCTCCTCTTGGGAAGCTTATCTTTGTTTGCTTTGCCAGAGGGAAACACCAAGGCGTCTATCCCAGTTGACACATGCGTGAATCCCCATTATTCACAGTCCTTTTTCCTATGTTTTGTTATTTGCAAAACAGAGTAGTAAAAATTATGAACTACAGTATATTCTGAAAGGACACTGTGGAAATTGGAATTCAATACAGCAAGAAAATGACAGCAAAAACATGCATGGATAAATTTATGAGTTCATGTAAGTGGCCTGTTGATTTTAAAATGTCTTATCTGTGTTTCCTGAATAGAAACAGAAAATCATTGCACATACACATAAAGAGTTATTGGTCCAAGTGAGAACAGATTAAAATAAATGCCCCCATCACCCTTACACCATTTATAGCCATTGAGTGTAGCTCATACTCAGTGAATGGGGTGGTGGTGGCTATGTCCAAAATTTTGGAATGGTCCACGACCCCTGTCCAGCACCACAAGCCATTCCTGATTCCTTACTTCATCAGGATCAGACTCAACAAATAAACAACAAAGTACTGGCCTAAACTCAAACTGTCAATACCAACCATAGTTGACCCGTTCAATCAAGTCATGGAAAGTCAAAGGTTACAGAAATCCCATTGATTTAGTGCTAGTAGCTGGAGCTAGCAGTTGAATTCAGGCCGGTGGTTCTGACTGATCAAGGCCACAATAACATCCAGAAATCAACTCCAGCCCTTGGGGGAAAAGTTACATTTTAAAAACACATGATTGATCCTGTAAAAATAGATAATAAAGTGACAAATCTTTTCAACGTTTTTCAAAACTTATGCTTTTATACAAGCATTTTCTGAACATAAGTGTTTAGTTTTCAGTCTTTCTTTATATTCATGTGTATTCACATTGTTCATCATCACTAGGTATTACCCCTGCTTTTAATGCCTGTGTAGACGTTGTAAACTAGTTTCATTTTTAAAATAAAATAGTAGGTGGTGTAAAAATGTTTGTATGAATCATTCCTAAAGCATTAGAATGTGTGCCACTTAATCAAAATGCAGAGCCCAGGGAAACTTGGAGTACCGTTATATCTAAAGGACCCACTCATGATATCTCTCCTATGTTCCATTTGAAACCTGTGATCCTTCAGTCATTATCTGCCTTACCTCTCTCCTCAGAACTACCATTTCCATTCCTTTTGGGAAACTTTTACTTAGAAAGAAAAAAAAACAAACAACCCAGATGGCAACAAATCTGCACAGGTCCGGGTAGCAGGTGCAAAGAGACATAGATCCAATAATAATCTGTCAGAAATAGAGCAGTAACTTAAAAGGAAAGCAAATTTAGACCCAAGCAAACTAGCTTGTTTATTTCTGCCTGGCCTTTCTCACTGATCGATATAGCCATGTTGCCTTAGCTCCTTCACTCGAGTTAGGTCACATATCACCTTCCTGTAAGGGGCATATCCTAAACTTAATTTTAAAGTACTGTTATTACTACAACTCAGATGGATGATGATTTGGTGAGAGGTAGCATTACAAAATGTAATCTGTATGGCCTTAATGATTTACTATGAGAAGGCAAGCTAACTTCTTTTTCACCATTTGGAAGTTATTATTTTTACACGATGGGTACTTTTACACATGGACATTTGTTGGTTCTTGATGAAATAAAGAGTATATTTTAAATAATATATTAAACATGCTGGGGATGTAAACAGAATATTGTACAAAAAGGAAGTTTGTGCAATCTTGAAAGAATTATGTTGTACTGTTGAACTTGTATCTGTAGCCACTGCATAGGTGTGGCTGATGACTCCTACCTCCCCACAGAAAATAATGGTATTGAATGTTCTTTTCCTTTCTTTCCCTCCCTCCATTTTTTGAAGGGGTCAGTCTTTTTGTTATGACTATTATTGCATGTTTCTATATCTCAGTCATGCCACTTGGTGAAAGCTTGGTCATGTACTGTAATTGTGGATAAAATTATGCTAATTTTGGATGAAATTTGTGCTTTTCTCAATATTCTCTCCCAGCGCAGGAGGATGGGAGAGGATATTGGAATATATTTCCTAGGAAAACCTTTGAGCATCACACTACCTTCTTTTGAGTGTTGATTTGTAGATAGCACCTTGTGGTATGCAGGGACTATTTCTTTATGAGGGAGGCTTAAATGGCAACATCTTTTCCTTGGCAAGCGGGTGAGGTTTCCTTAGAGATCCAATCTGACTAGGGTTTTTTTTCCTTAGAGTGAATCTAGCAAGTCCAAAATATTGAAATACTATTTATTATTTATTTATTTATTATTATATTTATATCCCGCTTATCTCCTAAAATAGGACTCTAAGCGGCGAAAAAAACGTAGAACGCTAACAGACAAAATAGAAATACAAAAATTAAAACCACATCAAACACAATATAAACAATATAAATAAAGATCCTAATGCCTCCTAATGCATCCCAGCACTCCAAACGTGGATCCTAACAGTTAAAAATGGAGGCATCGAAAACCAGCAAATGTAAAAACGATGGCTTAAGAATTGCCAAAGGCCTCGCGAAATAAAAAGGTTTTTAACATTTTACGAAAGGCCTGCAGGGACTCTGCAGAGCGCACTTCGCTAGGGATGGAATTCCATATGGAGGGGGCTGCCACTGAGAAGGCCCGGTTCCGAGTAATCTCTTCCGGGCCTCTCGTTTTGCGCTGCGCCTGCCGAGCAGGACGGGCCGAGGTGGATCGCTGGACGATGCGCTTCAGGTAGTCCGGTCCCAAGCCATGGAGGGTTTTATAAACTAAAACCAAGACCTTGAATCTAATCCGGGCTGCAACGGGCAACCAGTGCAGGCGGAACAGGACTGGGGTGATGCGGTCATATCAGCGCGCACCCACCACCAGCCTGGCCGCCGCATTCTGTACCCGCTGCAGGCGCCGGAGAAGAGTCAAGGGCAACCCCATGTAGAGGGCGTTGCAGTAGTCCAGCCTCGAGATCACCAGTGCTTGGACCACTGTTCTCAGAGAGTCAACATCCAGGTACGGGCGGATCTGGGCGACCTGTCGAAGATGGTAATAAGCGGCCCTGGTAACCGACGCCACCTGGGCCTCCATGGTCAGCGCCGGGTCCAGGACCACGCCCAGATTCCGCACCCTCTCCACCGGCCGGAGGGAAACCCCCCCCCAGACAGGGAAGAGGGCCACCGTACCCAGATGGTGAGCTCCCAAAGAACATGACCTCCGTCTTCTCGGGGTTGAGCCTAAGCCTGTTCGCCCTGGTCCAAGCCAGCACGGCCTCCAGGCACTCATCAAGGATCCTCACAGCTTCCACTGCAGAGGTGGAAAAGGAGAGATAGAGCTGCGTGTCATCAGCGTACTGATGACAGCAGACTCCAAATCTCCTAATGACCCCAGCCAGCGGCCTTACGTAGATGTTAAACAGCATAGGAGACAGCGATGTGGAACCCCACAAGGGAGAATCCAAGGAGCCGACAACTCCCCCATGCTGAACGTTTCCAGGAAGGAACGGAGCCAACTGCGAGCAGTGCCCCCGATCCCAACCTCAGAGAGCCGATCCAACAGGATACCGTGGTCGACGGTATCAAAGGCCGCCGACAAATCCAGGAGAACCAACAGGGTAGAGCAACCCCTGTCGGCCGCCCGGATTAGGTCATCTTGCAGCGCGACCAAAGCTGTTTCGGTACCCTTGACGAGGCCTGAACCCGGACTGGCAAGGATCAAGGCACTGCCGATCCTCCAGGTATGGATCACCTTACCCAGGAACGGGATTGGCGATAGGACGATAGTTCGCCAAATTGTCCGGACACAGGCCAGGTTTTTTAAGAATGGGCTTTACCACCGTCTCCTTCAGACGGGAGGGAAAACCCCTCGCTGAAGGAGGCGGTGGCGATGACCGAAGCCCACTTTTTATAAGCCAGGCAGGGCAGGGATCGAAGGAGTTGACGCCGGCCGGCAGTGAGCCATAGCCTTGGAGGCCTCGACAGCAGAAACAGGCCCAAGCTCCCCAACCGAGGCGATTTAAGGCGACCAGCAACCGGGATGCCGGGTAGTGCTACTGCAACCGAGTCGGCCGGTCCGGATGGCCTCAATTTATGTTCGAAAGAAGGCTGCAAAATTCTCGCTACTGAAATCAGTAGGAGGAGGCCTTGCCAGACTAGGATTGGTGAGGTCCCGAACCACCCGGAAGAGCTCCGCCTGGCGGTTCGAGGCTTCACCAATTCTCAGGGAGAAAAACGATCTTTGGGCCTCCCTGATCGCGTTGGAATAGCGCTACTAGCATCTCTCACTTTCAGTTATTAATTAGAGGCAGTGAGTTCTTTTGATTTTATGTGGCAACTTACTGTTCAGCATCTGAGCACTTTGGTTGGGAGTAGCAATAAGGATGTTGGCCAACATTTTTATCATTTGGTCGGTCAGTTGGTTGGTTGGTTGGTTGGTTGTTTTACAGTGGCTGGGGCCCACTGGAATTAATTATGATGCAGCAGTGGAAATATTTGGCTTTCTAGGTGTTTCAGAATTTATTTCTCAGATACCCCAGACAACATGGTCTATGTAAAGGCCATTGTTGTAGTGTGACCATTATGATTTTTTTTTAAAATCAATTTGATTTAAATCACAATTCAAATAAAAATGATTTTTTAAAATTTAAATAACAAAAACACATTTAAAAAATCAAATCCACACATCAAATCCAGTCAGGGTGGATTTTATCTGAGTCAAATTCACCCTGATTGGCATGTTTAAAAATATGTCCAGTAGGAAGGCTTTCCTTTCAGTGTTGGCCTGTTTCTTTCAAAGTTTTACTTAATTTTTCCTTGATTTCCTTGATTTCAGTGTTCTTGGAATAAATTGTTCATTTCTTTTAGGATATATTTTTATTTGCATTAGAGCATGGTATCCTTTCAGAACCCAAATAATGGTAACTGGAACACTCAAAATGTTATATAATATCTGGCCCATAGAATGCATGGGACTTTGTGCAGTTGCATAACATCTCTTGGTTATCTCTGCCAAATAACCTACCAACAGAACTTTTGCTGCTGAGAATCAGTGCCAGCATCAGTGGCAACCAGTGAGGGTTGGTAGGATCATCTCTTTCATTTCTGAGGGGAAATAAATAATCCACTCTGCAGACTGGCAGTGTTCTTGGCTCTTACACTTTCCTGCTCTGTAAAGAGCTGCTGCAGGTGCTAGAGAATTCTGGCAGCAACTGCAGCTTTGGTGAGAACCATCTTTGATACCTTGTCAAGAGTCAGCAAATGTGGGCAGTGATAACAGGAAAGACAGTGAAAGTATATTGTGGGTTGTGGAGGATCCAAAGCTGCCCCTTATCCAAGTTGAGAGCCACTCATAGGAAGGAAAAGACCCAAAGGCCCTAATATTCCAGCAGAAGTGCAAATAGCTAGATAGCTAGATAGATAGATAGCTAGATAGATAGATAGATAGATAGATAGATAGATAGATAGATAGATAGATAGATAGATAGATAGATAGATAGATAGATAGATAGATAGATAGATAGATAGATAGATATAGGTGCATTGGGAAGTTTCAGTGATGCTTACCAGTAATTACAGAGTCTAAGCAGCCTTTGCCAAGTTGACATCCTTCTCATCACCATCAATGCTGAGCAATCATATCTTTATTGTCACAATATGCCATTGGGCCTCTTATCTGTTCCTTCAGCATCTGAACATTTAATCCCAGAAAATATATAAAAAACTCATGATTTGGTGGTAGAATATGAAATTTCACCCCTGCTATGGGGGTAAAATATTTATGTTTTTATTTATTTACCACCCATTTGGCTAAATGACCATTCTGGTTAGCTAAGAACATTTAAATGCTAACAATAAAAAAGAGATAAAACAACATATTAATACATATCACAAATTATCAATGGGTAAATCATGTTGTTGTTGCGTCATTACAGTCGTGACTGACTCTTCGTGACCTCATATCCATGGAGTTTTCTTGGCAGGAATACTGGAGTGGCTTGCCAGTTCCCACTCCAGGTGCTGCATTCTCCCTTCCAACTCCATGATTCTAAGTTTTTGTCAACTTCAGTTCAATAAAGTTTTGTGCTATTCTATTTCTTCACCTCCAGTCTGTCCTGTTTGCTGGTGAATGCCAGGTCAGTCCATAACAAGATCCCTGTAATCCACGATTTGATTGTGGATGAGTGGGCCAAATTGGCTTGTTTCACCGAGACCTGTGTGGGCGAAGAGGGTGGGGCTTCTCTCACCCAGCTTTGCCCTCCCATGTTTCACTACCAGCATGCAGGAAGATCAGAGGGTCGGGGGGAGGGGTGGCCAGCAAAGCCGTGACATTGTTGTGTCCAGGGTTGGAGTGCCTGCACCTATTGGTGGGACAGCGGGAGAGGATTGGGATTGTGCTGGTGTACCGTGCTCCCCATGACCCAGCATTGTCCGTCCCAGAGCTCTCTGAGTTCATCTCAGCGGCACTGTTGAGGTCCCCCCACCTTCTGGTGGTGGGCGACTTCAATGTGCATGCTGGGGATGGGCTGTCTGGAGTGGCTCTGGATTTCTTGGAGTCCATGACATCCATGAACTTTTCCCAACATGTCATCAGCACCATTCATAGGTCTGGGCATACTCTGGACCTGGTGTTTTCTTCCATACCTGTGGATGATAATCTGAGGGTTAGGAACCTCAGGTTCCCAGCCCGTGTCATGGTCAGACCACAATCTGCTGACTTTCTCCCTCATAATTGCTGCCCCTCCTTGTGGGGAGTTTGGGTCCACCCCTGGAGGCTTCTGGATCTGTTCGGTATTTTGAGGCTTTGGGGGCTTTCTGGATATCCTGGCCAACAATCCTGTCGACGCCTTGGTGGATAGATGCATGGGGATGCCACTGGGGCTGTTGACCGCATAGCCCCCAAGTACCTCTTCCATTGCTGAGCTTGCTCCTCGCTGTGGTTTACAGCAGAGTTGCATGCAATGAAGCAAGAAAGGAGATGGCTGGACAGCAGATGGAGGAAGGATTGGACAGAAAGTAATAGGGCTGTGGCTAAACTGCTGACCAGGCACTATGTCAGCACGATCAGGGAAGCTAAAAGATCTTGTTGCTTCCCTGAGAATTGGTGAGGTCTCAAACCACCATGCTGAATTGTTCAGGGCAGTTTGGGACCTCTCTAATCCTGGTCAGCAGAGGCCTCCTTCTAGTGATTTTACTAGTGAGTCTTTCACAGCCCATTTTAAATTTAAGATAGAAGCCATCTGGGCTGATCTGGACTCTGGTTTCACTAGACTGTCCCTGAGATTTGCTTGTGCCACACCCTCTTGGTCTCCTCGATTTGTTGAGTTTGGGCCTGTGACTCCAGCTGAGGGCTCAGGGGGCTGGTTCATTGCCTGCCAGCCGCTTCTCCGTTCAGCCCTTGCCCATCTTGGCTGATTAAGGCCGGTGGAGGGAGCATGCCAGAGTGGGTGGCTACTATTGTGCCTGCCTCCTTCAGGGATGGTATTCTTCTTGTTCACCAGAAGGAGATCATGATCCAGCCCATTCTTAAAAGACCTGGCTGGGCTACAGATGATTTGTTCAACTATCATCTGATAGTCAATGTTCTCTTCATGGGCAAGGTGACTGAGCAAGTTGCTGCAGTTAGGCTCTAGTCGTTCCTGGAGGAAGATCATGTCCTGGACCCATTTCATTCTGGGTTCAGGCCATGTCATGGAACTGAAACAGCCCTGTTTGCATTGCAAGATGACCTCCTGACTTTCTCCCTGGCAATTGCCGCCCCTCCTTGTGGGGAACTTGGCCCTACAGTTTGGGCCCACCCCGAGGGTCTACCCTGTTGGTCCTCGTTCATTTGCCAGTGGCCTTCAATACTGTCGACCATGGTATCCTCCTGGAGAGGTTGTTTGAGGCGGGTATTGGTGGCCATTCTCTGTACAGCTCTGATCCTTTCTCAACAGCCATGCCCAGAGAGTAGAGATGGAGCAGCGATTTGTCAATCCCATGGACACTGTCTTGTGGTGTGCCCCAGGGGTCAGCGATCTCCCCTATGCTCTATAACATCTACATGAGGCAGCTGCCTGAAGTCATTTGGAGTTATGGGGTCTGCTGTCATATGCTGATAGCACAAAGCTCTATCTCCCCTAAATCTTCTCTGCTAAACCTAAACTTGATTTGATACAGAGTCAGCCCTTGGGGCAAAATATGAAGGAAAAGAAATCAAGTAGTCTCTGGGCGGTTTACAGTTTAATTACGGTATACAGGCTACACATTGTTTTTCTTCTGAAGTTATACAATTCTAGATAATTCTGTCTCAGGAACAGATAGCAAGCTTGTCGTAGTTCTTAGTTTCTGAAATAAATCATTTTAAAAAGAATGAGGATTAAAGTACATTTGGAAATGTTCCAAAAGCATCAGTTGTTGCTTTTAGAGAATGTGTTTTCTGCTTAGATGAAGGTGCCTTTGATACAAGCTTTAGTTTATCTTTTCCAGTGGTTTCACAGCTTACACTTATATTATCAATTCTGGTTTGCATTAAGAAGTGGTGAAAGGGATGAAAAATAGATGTAATAGTCCAGCACTGGAGTATTACTCCAGTGCTGGACTATTACAAGAGGAACTATTATGGACTATTATGGAGGAAGAGCAGAAGAAGAAATACCACCAGGATGCATACATTGTATGAAATCCCACATTTATTGGGTTAAAGAAGTAGGAAACAAAACACTGTGCAACTTAAAGCAATGAAAGGGGGAATCAAGGCTATCATGGATAACTAGGCAGGTGACAGTTGAGAAGGAGACAATCATGTTGACCATTCACCTGTGATTTGGTTTTCTGCATGGAGCAGGGGGGTTGTATTTCATGATTCTATGACCCTACCCTTGAAAAAAGCTAAACAACTTCAATTATTGCTTCTCTATCTCCTAGGAGATTTGATGTTTTAGCTTTTTAAGATCAAGCAGCCAGAACTCTCCACAGTTTCCCCAATGCAGTCACACCACAGATTGGTAACCAAAAATTGCAGTTGTTTTTGTTGTTGCCGCTGCTACTGCTGTTGTTCATATGTCTCCTAATATGAAACTTGCCTCTTTCACATGCACTGCATGCACCTATTGACTGTATGCAGCTATTTTTTGAGGACAACAAGATCCTTTCTCCAGCTCAGCCCCCTCACTGTATATGTTATGGTTCTTTGTCCCCGGATGACTCACTCAGTATTTTCGAACACATATCTATCGACCCAGTTTGAAGAGCTCTTCACAATATCTTTTTGTGTTTATAGCCCTGAATAAAGTTGCAGAGGTTTGAATTTCTGGTAATATTCTTTTTTGCTGGCACAGTAGAAGGACAGATCTCCCACAGAGAAAAAGAGCTACAAGTTCCCCAGCGTCCACCCCTTTCTCATTAACTGACACTCAAGGTCTCAATAATTCACTCTGAGACATTTATAGGAGGAATAATAAAAAAAAAACATTTCATTACTGACAGTTTTGAACAGACCAACAGCAAACTGACAACTGATTCCAACAGATTAAAGAGAGAGAAATTGCTCTTAGAAGAGAGGTTAGGCTGTCTTTTAAATCAAAGATCGGAAGGAAAGATTGGTTAGTGCTAGATAAATATGCAATCAATACAGCCCAAAAAATCCCTCCCAGCCACACAAGTTACAGGTAGCATGAGAAGCTGCAAATAAAACTCCAATAAATAATTTAATGATATCCACAAACATGGATGCATGGCCTCCCCTTTTATAGACTCCAGATTATTCATAGGCAAATTAAATAACACTTAATACCATACTGTTATGTGCCATCAAGTGGTCTCCAATTTATTAGGTCCCCTGTAATCTGTTTATTCTTGTCTACAGCCTAATCTTTAGGCAGTTATTAATCCACATGAGGGTTTTTCTTTTGATTCCAAGATTGTCAAGGGACATGGAAGTGATGCTGGAGGACTGAAGCGTAATCAATGCCTTGAATGTAAACAAATATATTTCTGTCAAAAGGAAGTACTGTATTTTTTTTTTTTCAGTGCCCGATGACTGATTCCTTTAGAGGATTTTAGAAGAGAAGCCTAGATGATATGCAACAGGCAGCTTGAATTATTAAATGTCATTTAAATTTATTAGTATCTGAAATTCCTTGGACATGCATTTCAAACAACTCTTACTGGTTATTCTTGCTCTATATGTGGCAGTTGGAACAAACTATTCTTGCCTTGATGCTATAATGTTTTTTGACAAGTATTATGGTCTTCAAGATACCGTGCATAAAAATAATGAGAATTTTTTTCTTCATTTGCTATGAAATGAAACCTTTTGTCTTAGTTATTTGTTTTTAAATTTTTAAAAATTGCTCATGCTATTTATGAAAATCAGCAGTGAATTATGTATATAGCACAAACGTCTTGTTTGTTAAATATGGTGTAGGCCTTGACAGTGGTCACATAGTACATTCAATATTAATTAATTAACTCTTAATTCAATATTAATTAATTAATTAATTTGAAATATTTTCAGGGCACTTAGATCTGACAATTTCAAAGTAGCATAAAACAAGAAAATTTACACAGTGCCCAGATTAAAATAGACTGTCCAAAATCCTATGCATAAATAGTGTGACTTTCAGCAAAAACCCTTGGTGCAAGTTAAAAACTCATTGGTGAAATTTAGTTTTGCCTAGCAATTTGCAAAATTGCTATGTATGCATAGAGTTCACAGCTTGCAGCAATTTCTGGCAAGGCATTACAACCTTTTCACTAGTCTGGCAATAGGAGTTTGGCCAATATTTAAATCATCTATGAAACCAAGGTAGAATACAGATGGGAGGTATAAGGTATGTTTTTACTATATTGCTAGCAATGCAATCCTAACTCAATTTGAGGTGTTGGAAATTCAATAGGAACTAGATATTAGATTTTAAATAGCTTTTAATGTTAAATGTTCTTATTAATGTTATATGTTCTTATTGTTAATGTTCTTATGAAGTATTTTGAATTCTTGGAATTTGCAAAGTTTTACTTCTGTTGGTATGATTGGTCTAAGATCATAACAATAAACTGTCTGAATCCTAACTCAAATGTATGTAGGCTATGGAAGGGTTAGGTGTTTTGGGGTTGGTAGAAGTGAATAATGTGGAGTGGTGGCTCAGCGGGTGGTGTGGTGGCTCAGCAGACTAGAGCGCTGAAACAGTCAGCTGCAAAGTCGGCAGCTCAGCGGTTCAAATCCAGGTGCAATGCAGTAGAGAGAGCTTCCACTGTTAACCCCAGCTCCTGCCAAGCTAACAGTTTGAAAGCATGTAAATGCAAGTAGATAAATAGGTACTGCCATAAAAAAGTGGGAAGGTAAACAGTGTTCCGTGTAGCCATGCAGGCCACATGGTCACAGGCTTGCACAGCACTGGCTTTTTGGCTTGAAAATGAAGACGAGCACCAATCCTAGAGATGGACACGACTAGCATGTGTGTGCAGAGCAGACTTTTACCTTTACCTTTGAGAAGTGAATGATGCCCAGTTGAAACCTCCTGCAGCCCAAGGACATTGATACAATGGTGGCATGATTTTAGGCAAGCATAGTTAGCCCCAAGTAATTTCTAGCTTCCTTAGATCCAAAGGGGTTTGAATTCTGCAAAGCTTTGCCTGGCCAAGTTTGAACCATCTGAGTAAGTTAAGATTGTGCTCAAAAATGAAAAGTTATTGGAGCATATTGCATTCAGAGATGTGAGTCCTGAGATGTAATGGATGCCACAATATTCAGTGACGTCAACTGAAGAGCTCTCAGAGCAGACCTAGAGAGTATGTGGCTCCAGCAAATTAACAAGACCTTGAAGCTAACCCATTACGTAGCTGGTGAAATTGCATTAAGAGAAGTGCAATTGTAGGCCACCCCACTCTTAAGCCTAGTTTCAGGTTAATTCAACATTCTGAATATTCATTGTGCCACTGTTTTTAAAGATACCTTAGATTGCTCTCTCTTGCTCAGTTGATTGTTCCCAAATACTTTCTAGGGCCTGAGAACCTTTTGCTATAAGATGTTTAGCAGCTAGGCACTTCCAGAATTTCTGCTTTGTAAACAAAATGTTTATTCACCCAATCAGCTTTTTGAAAATGGAAAACCTAGAAAATTCACTGTGTATTAATTTTCACTGTGACACACCTATGGTTTTACTTAATCCAGAATTTGGAATTAGGGAGTTTAATTCCAAACTATGTAGACCTGGGCATGCTGTACAATCCCAATGTGCCCCCAGTAGGAGGGACTAGCAGACCACTTCTGAGTATTTTGTACCTAAATAAAACCCTGGAAGGGGTTACCATAAAATAGAATCAGTCTGATGACACATTAGTTCATAATTGACTTCTGTTATATCTAATATTTTCTTCAACATGTGAAAGCAGCTGCTAACAAAAGGAGAGGAGTGTTTATATCAGTATTTGAAATGAAATAAAATAAAAGCATATCAGTGAATCATTATCTTTTCTCCTGTGATAAAGGACTCTTTGGTGTATACCCGTATGCTGGAAATTTTAAGTATTACAGCAATTTCATGCATTTTCTTTCTCTTTTCTTTTGTAACCTTAAAAAAATTACCACAACTCTGTGTCAAAGCAGACATAAAGAAGGACACCTATATTTGGTTTTCAGTTAACTACAGCGACCCCCCCCCCACCTATCGCTGGGGTTAGGGACCTGAGCCAACCCATGATAATTGAAAATCTGCAATATGTGGATGCAGGTCAGGTCAGGCCTGGGGGGCCTAGCTGGGGGCTCTTGAGCTTACCCCCAGCCTGGTGCTGCCCCAAATAGGCCTGTGAGGGCCTTCCTGGGCCTTCTGGAGGCCCCAAAAGAGCCTTCCAGTGAACTGGAAGTGACTTCTGGAAAACTGGAAGTGACTTCCAGATCAAAAAAAAATAATTTCTGAGGCCTCAGAGGAACTTTCCCCCCTTACACCAGGGGGCCTTTTTCATATACTGTGGTCCTGAAATATAGCAGGACCACAGTATATGAACCACAAACGGTCAGGGGACCACTGTATTAAGTGTCAGCACTTGATGAATGACTCCAATGCAGGTTTGGCAGGAGGCAGTATGCCTGATTTGTGGGGATAGATGGCAGCTGCATTTCTTGATGGATTCTTGCCAGTTAAAACCCTGTCAATTTATTTCTCTTCAAGAAAGCCACTTCAGGGATGGGAATGTTGGACAAAAAGTGCATTGGAGATGATGCCCTGATGTGGGATTTAGAGAATAGGAGTAGCAGCAAGAAGGTATGGTCTGTCCTACCAGGAGAAGAGAGATGAAAGCTAGAATACAGTAGATGTTTGAACTGGTGACAAAGGCAATCATTTGGTGTCATTGTTGTTGGCCTTCATGAAGGGATGGGGATTTCAGTTCTGTTAAAATAGCAGAATTTGGGGAAACATTTTAGGTTGCAATCTACCATTCAGACATCTAGAGATGGAAAAGAAAACTTTCTTTCACATCCCACTTTTAGAAATTTTGGTGAATTCAAGTGAAGATTGATTTGACCTGAAAATTTCAAACCCATGTCCAAGGATAGATAAATCTAACATTTACTTTCATTTTCCCGACATTTGAATGCAATAAGATATGAGGTCTGATGAGCATGGGATTAAAATTAAAGACCCGGAGGCAACTCTTTCAGTTTCACTGTCTCTCCCATTTAGATGTTGCAAATGTTGTCAAAATTTGAGTTCCAACAAATTATAATGGGTGTTCAATTCCCCCACTGTGCCTGGGCTTCCTTGGGCAAGAGGGATCCCATGCCATCTGCAGAACAAAGGTAACAAGTAAACTACTTCTGAGTAGAGATGGGCACAAAATGATATTTTGTTTTAATTTTTGTTTTGTTTTTGTTTTGTAATGAAACAAAAAAGAAACTGATTTTAAAAATGAAACTAAACGAAATGAAAATTTTCATTTTATTTCATTCTGTTTTTCATTTCCCCCAATTGGGTGTGTTGAGGGAGAAGTGCAGGGTTTTTAAATTTTATTTTAGCCCCCAAAGCAAGCGGTGATGGCCACAGTCACCACTTGTTTTGGGGGCTCAAAGGCAGTTTTAAAACCCCATGCTTTCCCCCCATGTGTCCAGTTGCGGGTGGGGGGAGTGCAGTGTTTTAAAACTTTTTAAAACTTTTTTTAGTCCCCGAAGCAAGTGGCGATGGCTGCTGCCGCTGCTTGCTTTAGGGGCTCAAAGACAGTTTTAAAAACCCGTGCCTTACCCCAACACACCTGATGGGGGGGAAGTGGTTTTTTTAAAAAAATAGCCCCCAAAGCAAACAGTGATGGCTGTAGCAGCCACTTGCATCGGGGACTCAAAAACAGTTTAAAACCTCCTGCTTCCCCCACACACATGCTCAAAACTTTTTATTAGACCCTGAAGCAAGAGGCGATGCCATTTCTTGTGCCATTTCTCCCAATGCTCCTGAAAAACCATAAAAACACACACATAAAGACATAAACTAACAGTTAAACACATAAAACACATAAAACAAAAGAAAAACAACAAAAAAGAAAAATGAAGCATTTTTGTAAAAAAATATTTCAAATGAAATGAAAAAAGGAAAAGAAAATTGAAATGAAAATTGAAATGCCATTTTAGCATTTTGTGCCCATCTCTTCTTCTGAGTACTGTACTGTATTCTCTACCTCGAAAACCCTGAAAAGAGTCACTGTAAGTCAGAAATAACTTGACAGTGCTTGAGTATTAAGATTCCCAGTGTGGTGTCGTGGCCAGTTTGGGACTCTGGAGAGCAGGGTTCGAATCCCCACTTGGCCATAAAAACTCACTGGGGAATTGGAACTGGTAAAGCCACTCCTTAAATATCTCACTTGCCTTGAAATGCCTAATAGGATCTCTGTAAGTTAGTTCCAAGTTCAAGGCACAGGAACCATACAGTGGGAGTAGATGAGTGTCATAATTTTCAGATGTCGGGAGTGGTTCAATGCATTTCTTTCCAAAGATCTGGTTACTTATTAATATTGCTGTTAAACTTCCAGAAGTCTCCTTTGGCAGGCAGAAGGTTGCCCCTTTGGGAGACAGCCAGGTTTCTTTCTTTTTTAGACAGGGTTTCAGCAATAACTAGAGAAGGCAACTGATTTTTGCTGTGGAATGCTTTGTATTTTAACTGCTTTACATGTTTTCCTGTGTTTAAAGTGCTTTTAAATTGCTTTTAAATTAACAGTCTTCATATTTTATATGTTTAACTGCTGTTAAATGTTATGCTGTGTTTTTAATTGTGTGTTTGATTGTACCTGTAGCTTTAATCATCTGTAAATCATGTTTGCTCCTTTTACTGCACAGGAATTAAATAAATAATAAAACATTCAGGATTTCAACTAGATTCTTTCTATTGCTTTCCCTGTTTTGTCCCAATTGGCAGCAGCATTGTGATTCAACCTTTCTAAGGAACAGACAGTTCAATAAATGGCTAATAAATCTCTATAGTTTCTGGGTGACAGCTTAATGTGCACTTGTCCTGATGATAATTTACAAATGGTAATGGCTGACACCCTTTCAACTTAGAACAGTTTGGTGCTTGCAAATGTTTCAAGTGAGTGTTTGATATACTTAGACCTTTCCATGTGCTCTGCTCTATTTCTTGTAAGTACAATATCCCTAAAGGATTCAATAATATAAGGTCTGTGCAGTAGAAACAAGTTTGAAGATAGGGTTATCAAAGTGGTAGATTTGGGTGTGGTGTGGCGTACGGTATCCAAATTGTTCCAGTCAGTATAAAGTAGTGGAATATTTCAGATGAACTGCTTTCAGGAAGACAAATCAAAGCGCAACAAAAATGTAGGGTGTTCCATTTCTAAAACCTGATCACCAGATAAAGGTATATAAAACAAAGAATAAAGATAAGGCAGACTTTTGTACATCTTCAAAGAACTCGATCAGATTTGCTCTGTGAAGTCTAGGATCCCCCGAACAAAATAGTCAAAGATTTAACTTTTCCTCTTATCATAAAAATCTTTTGTACTGTTGAATTTAGTATATTGTCTTTCACGTTCCTAGGAAAATGAATTCATTATGTTTTTAGCCGCTGGTACCACCAGGTTTTCTTTCTCTATAGACAGTTTCTGTTCTGTTAAAATATGTGGAATAACATGTGGAATTGCATTCAGTTTTACTAAAAATTCAAGAGGAAGCTTCAATTAATTAATGAATGTCTTTCATTCATTCATTCATTTGAAAATATTCCAAGTGTCCATCATATATCGATGCACAGTTGGCACATATACGTCACAGTCACATACTGGCTCTGCAGCCACCATTCCAATATGAAAATACTGTTCACAAATATTATTGCCTCATTTGCACATGCTCAAACCCACACTGAGAGAGTTTTGCATTGCGTGTAAAAATGATGTTAGGAAAAAAGGGAGAAAAGAAAAGATAGTTCATGTGTGTACACTTTCTGTGTCTAATGTGATGATGATTGATGAATAGCACATGTGAAAAGACATCTGCATCACCAAGAAGACAGATATCTATCCTTTAAGAACATTGGTGTCCTCATTTTCTTTTGGGGAAATATGTACATGGATGTTCAATTGTCCTTCTCCTCCTCCTCCTCCTCCTCTGTCATTTGCTTTTCAGTGGTATTTGTATTGAACCAAAGCAAACTTTTAAAAAAGGCCTCAACTGTTTTTTTAAAAATTGTGAGTTTATATAGAACAGGGCTGTTCAACTTTGAACAGGCCAAGGTCTACTTTTTCCGGTCCAAAGTGCCTGAGGGCTACTACACTAAAACCTCTACTTACGAATTTTATCTGTTCCTAGCACATGCTCATAAGTAAAAACTTTTGTAAGTAGAGCAGTGGTTTCCCATAGGAATGCATTGAAAACCAATTAATCTGTTCTGGAGGGAACAGATTTCAATGTGCCATGGTCCTTGAACTGCCCTACTCAACTGAGACAGTGGGCTGGCAGTCCCAGTACTTTGCTGTGGCAGTGGTGGTCCTTGGGATGGGGGAGGGAGGGGTGGAGAACTTATCCCCTCACTTTTTTATTGATGGCCAGCAGGCTACTTTTGAACCCTTCATGGGCTACCAGTAGCCCGCAGTCTACCTGTTGGGCAGGCCTAATATAGAGAAAAAATAAGTTCAAGGCCCCCCTATGATCTCCAGCCACTGAAAAAGAAAAGTTTCTGGTCCAGGTACATAAGCTAGGACCATCATCTTACAACCTTTGGTAGAGAGGAGAAGGAAGGACAAGGTTTGTGCATGTACATGCCTTCTGACATTAATAAATACTTTTGGCTGTTGAGATGCAATAATCCTGTTCCATTCTTTCCCTTCTGCAGGTTTTCTGAGTACTGGAGACCAAGCTGCAAAAGGGAACTATGGATTGCTTGACCAAATCCAAGCTTTACGTTGGATTGAAGAAAATATTGGATCTTTTGGAGGAGACCCAAAAAGAGTCACTATTTTTGGATCGGGGGCAGGAGCATCCTGCGTTAGTCTACTGACGCTGTCTCATTATTCAGAAGGTAATCGCCATATTCTTAATTAAACAAAAGTCATTCTGAACATGAGTAGTGAACTGAGAATGTCAATGTCAGCTTCAAATAATACCAACCATGCTTATGTCAAAAATGGCATTGCAAAGGCATATATTTTGCCTCATTGTTGCCATGCCAGAATTGCATCTCATTTAGACTACTGTAGCACTTTCCATTGGGAACCCCTTGAAGACTGTTTAGAAATGAAGATAGTGCAAGTTGTGACAGACCTTCATTTCTGGCATGAACTTTTTGACGCCAGCTGATACCAGGGATGCATAAACTTCACTGGCTTCCATTCTACTTCTGCTCCCAGTTCAAAGGGTATGAAAAATGTCAAGTAAGGAGTTCTGAAAGACCAGGTGCTCTGTTTTTACCTTGTTGTGACTTCACTGTATTGTATGTATTGTTCTAAACTGTACATTGCTTTGGGGTGTGGTTTTGTTGTTCAGTCGTTCAGTCGTGTCCGACTCTTTGTGACCCCATGGGCCAGAGCTCGCCAGGCCTTCCGATCCTCCACTGCCTCCCGGAGTTTTGTCAAATCCATATTGGTTGCATCGATGACACCGTCCAACCATCTCATTCTCTGCCGTCCCCTTTTCCTTTTGCCTTCAATCTTTCCCAACATCAGAGACTTTTCCAAGGAGTCCTCTCTCCTCATGAGGTGGCCAAAGCACTGGAGCCTCAGCTTCAAAATCTGTCCTTCCAGTGAACATTTGGGGTTGATTTCTTTCAGGATGGATAGGTTTGATCTCCTTGCAGTCCAGGGGACTCTCAAGACTCTCCTCCAGCACCACAGCTCAAAAGCATCAATTCTGCGGCGATCAGCCTTCTTTGTAGTCCAGCTTTGACTTCCATACATCACTACTGGAAAAACCATAGCTTTGACTATCCGGACCTTAGTTGGCAAAGTGCTGTCACTACTCTTTAGGATGCTATCTAGGTTTGCCATTGCTTTCCTCCCAAGAAGCAGGTGTCTTTTTATTTCATTGCTGCAGTTGCCATCTGCAGTGATCAAGGAGCCCAAGAAAATAAACTCTGTCATTGCCTCCACTTCTTCCCCTTCTATTTGCCAGGAGGTGATGGGACCAGTGGCCATGATCTTAGTTTTTCTGATGTTGAGCTTCAGCCCATTTTTTTCACTCTCCTCTTTCACCCTCATTAAAAGGTCCTTTAATGCCTCCTCACTCTCTGCTATCAGAGTAGTATCATCTGCTTATCTGAGGTTGTTGATATTTCTTCCGGCAATCTTAATTCCAGCTTGTGATTCATCCAGACCTGCCTTTCGCATGATGGACTCTGCATATAAGTTAAATAGGCAAGGTGACAGTATACAGCCTTGCCATACTCCTTTCCCAATTT
Source organism: Phrynocephalus forsythii (assembly GCA_029282475.1). Lineage (NCBI taxonomy): Eukaryota > Metazoa > Chordata > Lepidosauria > Squamata > Agamidae > Phrynocephalus > Phrynocephalus forsythii. The sequence continues at coordinate 96,822,828 of JAPFRF010000010.1, forward strand.
TAAACCAGTCCATTGTTCTATATCCAGTTCTGACGGTTGCTGCTTGTCCCACATATAGATTTCTTAGGAGACAGATAAGGTAGTCAGGCACTCCCATTCCTTTAAGGACTTGCCATAGTTTGTTGTGGTCCACACAGTCAAAGGCTTTAGCATAGTTGATGAAGCAGAAGTAGATGTTTTTCTGGAACTCTTTGGCTTTCTCCACAATCCAGCGCATGTTGGCGATTTGATCTCTATTTCCTCTGCCCCTTCGAAATCCAGCTTGTACTTCTGGAAGTTCTCTGTCCACATACTGCTGAAGCCTGCCTTGTAGAATTTTGAGCATAACCTTGCTCGTGTGTGAAATGAGTGCAATTGTGCAATAGTTGGAGCATTCTTTGGCATTTCCTTTCTTTGGGATTGGGATGTAGACCGATTTTTTCCAGTCCTCTGGCCACTGCTGGGTTTTCCAAATTTGCTGGCATATCATATGCAGCACCTTTACAGCATCCTCTTTTAAGATTTTAAAGAGTTCAATTGGAATGCCGTCACCTCCACTGGCCTTGTTTGCAATGCTTTCTAAGGCCCACTTGACTTCACTTTCCAGGATGTCTGGCTCCAGGTCAGCAACTATGTTATCTTGGTTATCAGGGACATCCAGATCTTTCTGATATAATTCTTCTTGATCTCTTCTGCTTCAGTTAGGTCCCTACCATTTTTTTTCCTTTATCATATCCATCTTTGCACGAAATGCCCCTTTAATATCTCCAATTTTCTTGAATAGATCTCTGGTTTTTCCTTTTCTGTTGTTTTCCTCTATTTCTTTGCACTGTTCGTTCAAGAAGGCCGCCCTGTCTCTCCTTGCTATTCTTTGGAAGTCTGCATTCAATTTTCTGTGTCTTTCCCTTTCTCCCTTGCATTTTGCGTCTCTTCTCTCGTCCGCTATTTGTAGAGCCTCGTTGGACAACCACTTTGCTTTCTTGCATTTTCTTTTCTTTGGAATAGTTTTCATTGCAGCCTTCTGTACAATGTTACAAGCCTCCATCCATAGTTCTTCAGGTGTTCTGTCCACCAAATCTAGCTCCTTGAATCTATTCTTCACTTCCACTGTGTATTCATACGGAATTTGACTTGATTATACCGGACTGGCCCAGTAGTCTTCACTACTTTCTTCAGTTTAAGTTTGAATTTTGAGATAAGAAGCTGATGATCTGAGCCACAGTCAGCACCAGGTCTTGTTTTTGCTGACTGTATAGAGCTCCTCCATCTTTGGCTGCAGAGAACATAATCAATCTGATTCCGGTATTGTCCATCTGGTGATGTACATGTGTAGAGTCGCCTTTTGTGTTGTTGGAAAAGAGTGTTTGCAATGACCAGCTTGTTCTCTTGACAGAACTCAATTAGCCTTTGCCCTGCTTCATTTGGAACTCCAAGGCCAAACTTGCCAGTTATGCCTTTTTTCACTTGACTCCCTACTTTAGCATTCCAATCCCCTATGATGAGAAGAACATCTTTCTTTGGTGTCAGTTCTAGAAGTTCTTGTAAGTCTTCATAAAATTGGTCAATCTCAGACTCTTCAGCACCGGTAGTTGGTGCATAAACTTGGATTACTGTGATGTTGAAAGGACTGCCTTGGAATCATACCGAAATCATTCTGTCATTTTTAGGTTGTATCCCAGCACTGCTTTTCTCACTTTATTGTTATGAGGGCTATTCCATTTCTTCTATGGGATTCTTGCCCACAGTAGTAGATGTGATAGTCATCTGAACTGAATTCATCCATTCCTGTCCATTTAAGTTCGCTGATGCCCAATATGTCAATGTTTCTTCTTTCCATCTCACGTTTGACCACATCCAGCTTACCCTGGTTCATAGATCTCACATTTCAGGTTCCTATGCAGTATATTTCTTTGCAGCATTGGACTTTCCTTTCTCTTCCAGGCACGTCTGCAGCTGAGCGTCCTTTCGGCTTTGGCCCAGCCACTTCATTAGCTCTGGAGCTACTTGTAGTTGTCCTCCACTCTTCCTCAGTAGCATGTTGGACGCCTTCCGACCTGAGGGGCTCATCTTCCAGCGTCATATCTTTTAGCCCTTTGTCTCTGTCCATGGAATGTTCTTGGCAGGGATACTGGGGTGGCTTGCTAGTTCCTACCCCAGGAAGTCTTATTACAGGCCTCATTGTCACCAGTGTAATTAGCCTTACACTGATGAAAGCACAGTTCAGCCTGTTTTATTTTGTAGCCTCACTGATCAACTGGGACACAAAAGTGGAAATGTGCCCCATTTATAAGATATTCCAGACTGAGGCTTTGGGGTGTGGTAGAAAAGCCATTGAAAAGTACTATTAGGAGTGGCAGTGGTGGTATTATATTCAACTTCAATTTTTTATTCCTTGACATTGCTAATGCTAATTAAGATCTTGCTGTCAGTGCAGCTAGGTAACTGCCAGCTTTTCCCATTGGAGAAGGGAATAAATAATGTGTGGAATAGGGGACAACACAACAGAGAGCCAATTATCATATGATTTGACTGCTAGATTAACAAAGGCCTGATCACAAGAGTGTAACCTCCCCTCCCCATTCACTTCATGAGTGGTGATATCACTTCCCCAAATGAGGAGATGCAAATTTATTTAGTTAGTTAGTTTAGTACCTTTGCATACCATCCTAGTTAATGCAGAGCACTATTCAAGGTGGTTAACACCAATCATAAACAATGCATCCCCTACTTCTAGCTACCCAAAAGAGCATTAGCAATCTCATACATTAAATAAAAAGAAACCAGCATCTAAGATTAAGCTGTGCTGCATTTATTGCTCCATCTTCTTATGTGAAATATAATGGGATAAACTTTTTTTAAAAAAATCAGTGGCTATGCTACACTTTAGTGAGGCAGTCCAGCTTTAGACTGGTTCTGGGTTATTTCACATCACTGGAGCATAGCAGAGATGTTTCACGGTGTCAATGAATCTGATCTCAAGTTCCCAGGTTCTGTAGGAAGATTTAAAAAAGCACAGTTGCAGTGTAATTTATGATCTAGTATATGGTTAAATTAATAAAAAATACATATACATAATGCGAAATGAGGTTACAGAGATTCTTTTTAGCCTTGTGGGGGGGGCATGTGAAGCAGGAAAAGACAGCAAGCTATGAAAAACAACAACAATGTGAACTAGATCATCAGACTTCTATCTTTTTTGGCAGCAGGGACTGTATTTCTTGCTGCATGTCTGGAAATTGAATCATGGCAACTGGACTTATTTTCTTGTGAGATCAAAATGTTTCGCTACTAATCCAGGAGCTTCTTCAGTCTGAGTAATGTTAGTCATGAAGCCTCCAATTTATAGTTCACCTTGCTTTCAAATCACCCTGGTCTAAATAGGCTCATTAGGTGGACAATGGCCTGAACAGGCTCTTTAGGTGGTACCTCCACTTGAAGGACAAAGTGCATTCATTCAAAGATGGGGAGGTACAGGTATTAGACAGAGAATATAGGTGGTTTGAGGGAGGGGTCAGGGAAGCCATTCATGTATATTAAAAACCCCTCTCTCAATAGATGTGGGGGACTCAGACACAATCTGCCTCACCCCAGATAAATCAGAAACACTTCACACCCCCAACAGCAAGGCCACACCTAATGACCCATACTTAATGGGTATTGGGAAGAGTTGCATAGGGGGGACTTTCACGCACCCCAGGCCATAGTCCACCGAAAAAGCCTATTCAGGCCATTTCCATCTAATGAGCCTATTCAGACCAGGATGATGTAAAATCGAGATGAACTATAAATTGGAGGCCTCCCAAACTTTCCTCAGACTGACGAATTTGCTTGGATGAGTAGCAAAACCTTTTGATCTCACAAAATAAGAAGTCCAGTTGCCATGACTCAACTTCTAGATAACCTCACCTGGATGAACAAGAATCTTCACAGACGTCTTGTTGCACTGGGTTTTTTCATGTGTGCGAGCACACCACTCTCCTCCTCCCATTGCTTTTGGCATGACCAAAGTAAAAATGATTGTCACAGGTACATGGAGGAAGAAAACTCCTGCATGTACCGGGGATGGGTGGTGGGTGAGAGCAGCATGCACACACGTTCGGGAACATGTCTGAAAAGAAACCTGGCTGTCTTTGCATCCTGGGACTGGTCCTTGGCTCGAGTTTTGGGGACCCCTGAACAGGAGCATCTTCCCAAGAACTGGTATAGAGAGTGAGGGAGGCCCATTTCCTGAAAAGGGCCTTTTGTTCAGTAGATAGGGGGTTAGCATCACACTGTCAAAACTGTCAAACAGGGTGCACCCTATTTACTCCTCCATTCATGGAAATATGTTTTCTGAACAGGTTGATGACAACAAACTGTTGGAGGAAACAGCTGTTGCTATATTGCATTTTTGCCCAAGCATCATCTGCCAAGGGCCCACTTGCTCCAATGCTAGCATTTTTAATCTGCAGGATTGTATTTACTCAAATGCTTTGCTGGCTGCGGAGTGTAGACAGATTTTTATTGGATTTCACATTTGTCGTTCAACAGCCAAAGGTCTGTGAGGCTTGAAAAATGAAGCTGAAGCATGGTGGAAAAATAGAAAGATTTTGAAATTATAGTTTTTATATAGACAGAATATAATTCGGCAAGTAGCACGAAGTGAGTCTGTCCTAGTTCTATTTTCCCACCTAAGAGCTAGACTGTTGGAAGAGAAAGTGCTGCAAATCATAGGGTCTGAGTCAAAACCTGTCACCCAGGGACAACTTGTAAACAACAAGGGTGACCAGGAAATATGTTGATGGCAAGAAAAAGGTCAATCTGTAAGTGCAGTTTTCAACAATGTGAAATGAAATAAAATTGTTATCTATTTCTAATAGATATTAAGGGCTTATTAGGATAGACATTCGATCTGCTGTTTGATGTCTTGTGGGGTGGACTGGTCTGCTGTTTTTCTCAGTGATCGCATGCTATAATTATTTGAGTGTACCAATTTGCACACCAAGCACTCAACCTGCACCTTTTTTTAACCCACCCGTTAGTGCATTCCAGTTCAGTCCATTCTCATTGACACTACACGCAAAACAAAACAAAAAAAACAAAGTAATTCAGTGAATCAGCAAAGATCGAACATAGGCAAAAACAACAATTTTGTGACTGCCTTGAGCAGTTTGCTTCTTCCCTCTTTGTGTATCAGCTTCCTGGGGGGAAAAGGAATAGACACACCTAGGAGCGCAGAGCAGCCAGAAAGAAGAGGAACACGCCTGACTCATTTCATCTGAGTGTTCTGATTCTCCTCTTCTCTTTTTCATGCTTGTCTTCCTTGTCTTCCTTTTCCTCCTCCCTTTTTGTTTCCTGATGCAGAAAGAGAGAGGGAGCTTCTTCACTTGCTGGTCCCCTTCACCAGCTTCATTCTGGCCTCCTTGCACAGCCTTTGTAGCTTTGTGGTTCTGACCGCTCTTTTTATTAAATGCCTCTCGCCATCTCCTCCCCCCCACACACACACAGTGTTGACTGATAGTGTTCAATGGAAAGGGAAAGTATTCAACAGACACTTGACAGTGGAAGGAGCTGGAGGGTCACTTCAGGTCAATATGTCATTTGGACATGAAGATCAGCTCCTCCTGACCTCAAGTAACCCTACTTAGGCCTTACCAGGCTGGACCAAAAAGCCCGTGAAGACAAGCCTTACATTATTTTGGTTATATTCTATTTTCTAGAGGGAGAATCCCAACCAAAACCTCAGCCAATAGGTAGGTTTAATGCCAACAGGGCCTTAGGTTCTGCCCATATCAAAAACAGAATATACTTACTAAAGTGCAGTGAATATTTATGAAACATTCTCACATCTAGGCACTTAATTTTATGTATGTCATTTGCATGAACATTAAGGAAGAATTCAGCTAGTTGTAAATTAGCCACCAAGGAAAGTCTCATCGTGTGTGTGTTTGGGAGTGGGGATAGATGCTGAAGTAAAAACATTTTTGGTACAAGCAGCATTGCATTTACTTTTTACTAGAATGTACTTCCTCTGGAAAACATACAAAAGATGCTTCTTTTTAATCAATGCTACTTGTTCATGTATTTTAATTTTAACTTCTGCACCTGCAGGTCTGTTCCAAAAGGCAATCATACAGAGTGGAACAGCCCTGTCCAGCTGGGCAGTGAACTACCAGCCTGCCAAATACACGGCAATTTTGGCAGAAAAAGTGGGCTGCAACACGCTGGACACGACAGACTTAGTGGAATGTTTTCGGAACAAGAACTACAAAGAGCTCATTCAGCAAACAATCACGCCAGCAACATACCACATTGCCTTTGGGCCTGTGATTGATGGGGATGTAATTCCAGATGATCCTCAAATTCTGATGGAGCAGGGAGAATTCCTCAACTATGACATCATGCTCGGTGTAAACCAAGGGGAAGGGTTAAAGTTTGTTGACGGCATTGTGGATAATGAAGAAGGCGTCTCTCCAAATGATTTTGATTTCTCAGTATCAAATTTTGTGGACAACCTCTACGGTTACCCCGAAGGGAAAGACACGCTGCGTGAAACCATTAAGTTTATGTACACAGACTGGGCAGACAAAGAGAATCCTGAAACACGGAGAAAGACTCTGGTAGCCTTGTTCACCGATCACCAGTGGGTGGCACCAGCTGTTGCGACTGCAGACCTGCATGCCCAATATGGTTCTCCAACATATTTCTATGCATTTTATCACCACTGCCAGAGCGAAATGAAACCCAGCTGGGCTGACTCGGCCCATGGTGATGAAGTTCCTTATGTCTTTGGCATCCCTATGATTGGTCCTACGGAGCTGTTTAATTGTAACTTCTCAAAAAACGATGTCATGCTCAGTGCCGTTGTTATGACGTATTGGACAAACTTCGCCAAAACTGGGTAGGTTTGCTGCGTAATGGCTATTGTATGCACCCTTCTTCAGAAATTCTGGCGCGGTGACTTTGACCTTCTAATGAAATCTGGCAAGCTTTGGGGTAGCCCTTCATAGAGCATTTCTCGGGGCAGAATTAAAGCCACATGTACATACAGTGGACCCTTGTATAGCAAACAGTTTGTATAACATAAAATCTGTATAACATAAAAATTCCTGAGATAGGGAAAATTTGCTTAATATAATTGCCTATGGGGAGAATCTGTACAACATAAAATGGGATTACTCCATTTTCAAAGCATTCCTATGGGAATCTGTATAAAGGAAAATTTGCTTAACATAATTTCATTTGGAATGAATTAATTCCTTTATACAAGGTACCACTGTATTACTGTTGCACAGAGCTAGAAGAAATAATTTTGTTAAGGGTACTTGTTTGAAAGTTTAAGGAGGAATTTTCAAGCCAACACTCTTCCCTGGTTCTGTAAATTCCTCTGGCGTAAAACACCTGATTGTTTGTTCTTTCACTGTTTTCACTAACATTTGAAGGGCCCAATCCAGCTAACTCTGTGCCAAAGAATGCTTTCAAAAACCAACCATGGGAGGTGGCGATAGGGCAATCAGCAACACTGAAGGGAGAAGCTGAAGAACCCCAGTACTGGCTATAGTACAATTGTATAAATGTTAATACCAGCCAGCCTTCTCACTCTCCTGAGAAGCTTGCTGACAAGGGAAATTCTCATGCATTTGCAGGAAGCCCCAAGTGTTTGAATGGATTTAAAAGATGGTCCAAAGAAACAGAGAATGCTCAGTAATCAAAGCCAGACCAAGGCACCACTGTGGACTGCATAGCCAATCACTCATAGGCTGGCTGGGAAAATCCTGGGAGTTGTAGTCCCAAAAGATAACTTACCCAAGTTCTAGGAGTAGAGATGGGTTTAGCAGTTTGCCTGCACAGCTATTCCATGGATGCTTTAGCTTCCTTTGCTCCATCTCCTCTAGTGGGTGCTCACTTAGTGCATCAGGATGGGTGCAGAGCTCTGCCTCTTCTGGGCACTGCTTCTGAGTGGGTACACACCAGAAGGTGGGACAAGGGAAGCCAGGGGAGCCAGAAAATAGCAGTGCTGCATTGAACGGGACCAAACCACAGTTTGTGTCCATCACAAGCCAGGAGTCTAAAAAAAAGGACTGATCTATAGTGTACCCTCACATAGACTGGGGGAACTGTTGTTCAGCACATGATAAAGAGATAAAATTATTAGATATGCTAAATGATTGTTCCCTGGAACAGAAGGTTGAAGAACCAACTAGAGGTACAAGAATCCTTGACTTGATTCTGAGTAATAAACAGGATTTGGTGCAAAATGTTAATGTGACTGAGCCAATAGGGAACAATGACCACAACACAATTACTTTTAATTTAATCAGAGACTGCCAATTACTGATAAAATCTAACACAGAGACCTTAAATTTTCAAAAAGGAAATTTCCCAAAGATGAGGAAACCAGTAAAAAAAGAAGCTGAAAGGGAAAATTGAGAGAGTCCAAACATTCCAAGAGGCATGGAGGCTGCTAACAAACACAATAACAGAGGCCCAATGGGAATACATACCCAAAAGAAAAAAAGGCACTGCCAGGTCCAAGAGGACTCCGATTTGGCTTACAGGAGCTGTTCAGCAAGTAATCAAAATAAAGAAAAGCTCATGCAGAAGATGTAAGGCTTGTCCAAATAAGGACAACAGGCAGAAACATAAATTCTGGCAGAACAAATGCAAAGCAACAATCAGGAAAGCAAAGCAAGACCTTGAAGAGCATATAGCTAAAAACACTAAAAGAAATAACAAGGACTTCTTTAAGTTCATTAGAAGTAAGAACCCAACTAGGAAGGCTACTGAACCATTAGATGACAATGGAGGACACGGGATTATTAACGAGGAAACAGGGGTTGCAGAGAGACTCAATGTATCCTTTTCTTCAGTATTCACTGAAGAAGACAGAGACCACAGGCCCAAAACAGAGCCTATCTTCACAGGGAGGGAAACCAAAGAATTAAGCCAGATGGATATAACCAGGGAGGAGGTCCTTGCATGTCTTGTTAAACTAAATACTAACAAATCATCAGACCCAGATGGCATCCATCCATGAGTTCTCAAGGAAGTCAAAGATGAAATTGCTGATGTCCTAGCCAAAATATATAATCATTCCCTCAAATCAGATGTTGTGCCTGATGACTGGAAGGTAGTGAATGTAAAACCAATCTTCAAAAAAGTATCCAGAGGTGATCCAGGAAATTACTGACCGGTCAGTTTGACATGTGTCCCAGGTAAAGTGATGGAAACCATCCTAAAAGATAAAACTAATAGGTACATAGAAGAGAAGGTGCTGCTGAAGGAGAGCCAACATGGCTTTTGCAAGTGCAAATCATGCCTCACTAATCTGAGAGTGTCAACAAGCATGTGGATAAGGGAGAACCAGTTGACATTGTTTATCTGGACTTTCAGAAGGCTTTTGAGAAGGTCCTGCACCAAAGGCTCTTGAATAAACTTGCCAGTCATGGAATCAAGGGACAGTCTTGTCCTGGATCAGCAACTGGCTAAAGGATGGGAAACAGAGAGTAGCACTAAATGGGCACTTCTCCAAGTAGTGGGACGTAAAAAGTGGAGTCCCCCAAGGTTCTGTACTGGGATCCATGCTTTTCAACCTCTTCATAAATGATCTAGAAGTAGGAGTAAATAGCAAGGTAGCCCAAATTTGCTGATGACACTAAATTATACAGGGTAGTGAAAACTGAGAGAGATTGTGAAGAGCTCCAGAGGGATCTCTTGACAATATGGGGATGGGAAAACCAGTGGCAAATGAGTTTCAACGTTAGTAAGTGCAGAGTGATGCAAGTTGGGGCAAAAAAACCCAATTACAAACCAGGAAAGAGACCTTGGTGTCCTGGTGGACAACCCAATGAAGGTGTCAACACAGTGTGCGCAGCAGAGAAAAAAGCAAACTCAATGCTAGGGATCATTAGGAAGGGTATAGAAAATAAGTCAGAAAGTGTCATTTTGCCTCTTTACAAATCTGTGGTGAGGTCCCATCTGGAGTACTCTGTACGGTTCTGGTCACCGTACCTCCAGAAGGATATTATGGAATTGGAAAAAGTGCAGAGGAGGGCAACCAGAATGATTAGGGGACTGGAACACATTCCTTTCCCTCTGAGGCTGCAACAGCTGGGCCTCTTCACTCCTGAATAGCGGCACCTAAGAGGTGACCTGATTGAAGTTTATAAAATCATACAGGGTGTGGACAAAATACATAAGGAAAAGATGTTTTCCCTATCGCACAACTCTACAACTAAGGAACATTTTGTGAAACTTTTGGGTTCTGGATCTCAAACAAATAAGAGGATGTACTTTTTCACCCAGAAGATCACTGGTCTATGGAACTCCCTGCCAAAAGAAGTGGTGACAGCTGGCAGCCTTGACAGCTTTAAGAAAGGATTAGAAAAGATCATGGAGAACAAGTGTATCAATTAGAGATGGGCATGGAATGAACATTTTTTTCATTTCCGTTACCGTTTCTCATTTCTGTTACGTAACGAAACGACAAACGAAAATTGTGATGAAAATGAAACAAAATGAACAGAACCACAAAAATTGTGGTTGTTACATTTCGTTTCTGTTAATGGTGACACGCAATGAAATGAGCTGTTTTAAATGTTAAAAAACACCCTGGACATCCGTAAAAATGCAGAGATAATTATTTATATTGTCTGATAATACCTACCAGGGGGGTTGGGGTCCTTAAAACATTTGTTTTTGTCTTCTTCCATCGCAATGTATTTTTCTATTCCCTTTAAAATGGATGTCACACCAGCCACAAAATGGAGGCAAGCCATGTGATGGGATCATGTTCAACCAATAGCATGCCCAGGTTGCAGACTGGGCGGGCAGGTCTGGCAGCCACAGAGGGCATAAAAAGCTCTGGCAGTCCCCGTCCTCCTTGCAGTCTCTGGTGGGAGTTAGGGTAGGAGTGCTGTCTCTGCGACTCTAGCTTCAGTCCTGCAGCCTCCTTGTGTGCGTGCTGCGTACCTCTCAGTGGGTACCCTCCCTTGCCCCACAGTGCAGTCACTCTGCGGCTGCCTTGCACCCTGGGCAACGCCCGCCGCTGCCTTTGCAGCCTCCCTGCGTACCTAGTCTATACTGTGTCTCTGCCAGCATCCATTTTTTTAGTGTTTTCCCTCTGGTCTGGGGTGTTGGGGGATGCCTGCGCACGGAAATGCTTTAAAAATCGCACAAAAAGTGGGTAGAAATGGCAAACGAAAAAACGAAAAACGATAACAAACTTTTTCCAAAAATTCACGACAAACGGAAACGAACTGAAACAGACCTCTCAACGACAGACGAAAAAACGAAACATCATTTTTTTGTTTCGTGCCCATTTCTAGTATCAATGGCTATCATTATGGATTCCTAAGGACAACCTCCAGGTTGCAGAGATAGGCAGGATATCTCTCAAGGCCATTTGCAGGGAATCATAAACTGGGGAAGACATCTGCTTGGGAACACCGTAAAGCAAATGGTGAGCCACTGTGTGAGACCAAATGCTGGACTGATTGGGCTGTGGCCTGTTCCAGCAAGGCTGTTCTTATGCTCTTATGTTCTTATAGTATATGCAGACATTTTACAGCAAGGCTTAACAGGTATGTGCCCAGCATCAGTGTTAACCCACATTTTCTTCATTAGCAGCGATTATTTTGTTACATAACACCCTTTTCATTCTGTTTTAAAACTTTCATTCTCTTGCTGCCTTGTATGAAAAAATGATTCATTGCCATTTTACTTTATAACGGTGCTGCTATTAAGCCATAAATGTTCATGAAAGCCAAGGGCTTTGGGTTAAGGCTATAAAGCACAATGAAAGAAAAGGAAGCATGATGTAGATCAAATAAGTCCTTTGTGCCTTCTCCACAGATATACCTACTCACATTTTATAAAGCCAAGGGGATGCGAGGGGTGGGGAGAGCTGGATCTATGAAGATTGATAGAGGCTCCTTTCCTCCTCCAGGCTTATGAGTGGAATTAAAGTTATTGTGTTGAATTTAAGATAGTGGAGGAACATGTATATTTTTCAAAGTATGAGCAAAGGAAAAGAGACAGGAGGAGTGCATATAAAGCGCTGATTAATATACAGTGGACCCTTGTATAACAAACAGCTTGTATATCATAAAATCTGTACAACATAAAAAATTCCGGAGATAGGGGAAATTTGCTTAACATAATCGCCTATGGGGAAAATCCGTACAACATAAAAATGGGATTACTCCATTTTCAATGGATTCCTATGGGAATTTGTATAAAGGAAATTTTGCTTAACATAATTTCATTTGGAACGAATTAATTCCTTTATACAAGGTACAACTGTAACTTGAAAATGTATTTTTATTAACATTTTCCTTGGATATATTGTCATTTACTCCCATCTCTGCCCACTGATCACCTCGTAGCAAGCAGAGTTGTTATTTGCGTTTTGATTTGGGGATTGGATTTTCTTCTTCTCTCTTTTCTTCTCTTGGCATTAAATTAAAATAAATGTCCTTGTGGCGCATCAAGGGCCCATAAATTTTTCCAATGTGAATTTCTAGGCAGAAGTGGGTTTTCAGAACTGCAGCTCTGCTGCAGTGCAGAGAACCACATACTGCAATATCCAAGAGTTTAGAGAAATTGGTAAGGTCACCACTCAGGGGTTGAAGCAGATTTCCCAGTTTTTCTGGAAAATCTTATCATTTGCATAGCCATAACAAAGAACCAGAACATTAATTGGTAAAGCAAATTGAAGGGGCCATGTAGTCAAGACATGGAGACTACAACTGCCCTTCTTATTATGTACTGATAAAAAAACACAGCACAACCTATTCAGTGATGGCTAATGTCCATGGGAGCAAATGAGGTCAATAGTGGACACACCAGGGGAAATATAAGGGGTCAACAGAATGAAAATTGAGATCTCTTATTCTTCAGAAATCTCCCTTACTTGGACTGTTTGCATGCATTTCTAAATGCAATTAATTTGGAAAAGAGTGACTCAGAAGGGCTGCAAACTGTCACAGTTTCTCATGAGCTAGAAGAAAAGGCACATGACCTCCATCACCCCATAAGGTTACCTGATCTTTCAATTTTGTGTCCTAGTCCTTGAACAATGGGGTATTTCTCCCAGCAAAACTTAAAGTTAAGAAACTCAGCTTCTGAGCAACCGTGGTGCCTGCAGGAACATACGTGGTCTCCGCTGGCAGAAAACGTCCATATCCTAGATTCAACTACCCCTCCTGGCCACTTCAATGTTCTAATTTGATGCCCCAGTCCTTAGGAACTAGTTACCCCATATCCTTGACCCCCAGGGCATCTGTGGAACAGTTGTGCTCCCCTGGAAAAACATGAGGGATTTTTGAAAAACGGGAGCACAACAAATCTCTGTTCCTTTTGGTCATGCATGACATTTATCTGGATCACAAAGTGCTGCTGTCCATGCTCTTCTGTTTCTTCTCCTCCTTCTCCTGTTAGTTGAATGACTGGCAAGCAAAAGATGTCTAAGTCAGTTCCCTGACATTTAGAAACAGAATGAGGGAAGGGGCAGAGATAGTATATGTCACTGTGATAATGGAAGGGGGAAGTCTCTTTTGCTTTGAAAGGAGGTCATTGTCTCTGCCACGCTTGTGCAGTAGCATCTCCACTGAAGTCAGGTTGGGTTTGTTTTTAAAAGAGCTATACCTTGGAGAGAGCAAAATTACTTGATTCATAAGAGGCAGTGGCATAGTGAGAGTTTGGAGCACCAGAGGACAAATTTCTGCACCCTTCCCCCCACAACGGTGTTGCACCCACCCAGCAAGGAGGGGCAGATCCTGGGTAAACAGTGGGGGAGGGGAAGAAGCCTCACCAAGTCAATCCGAGCCAGTCCTAAGGAGTGCAATGCATGGAGTGCCTAGCTTAATTCTGAGTTCCATCGGGACTCTGCCTGATGGTATTTCACCGGGATGGGGGGACAGCATAAGCAGACAGGATCCCTTCTTCCTTCTTCCCTCCTTCCTCACATGTTCTCCCCCCACCCCCACCACCATGTTGTTTAGAAAAGAAGAGCAAAAGGTGAAACAAGTGTGAGGTGTGCGGGCAGCACCCAGATTCAGATGGTTGGTGCCAGGATGCCAGGTGGACCCAAGCAGCCCAACAAAGATTAGGGGGATGAAAGAGAGAGAGAGAGAGAGAGAGAGAGAGAGAGAGAGAGAGAGAGAGAGAGAGAGAGATGGACCACACAGAAAGGGTTAAAGAGTGAGTCCTTATCTGCTGTTCCAAAGATTGTGATGGTGTTTGGCGAGGGAGGGTGTGTGTGGAGCTCAGGGTGCTCTCAACCCTGCCAGTTCTTCCAGGCTCATGCAGGGAGGGTGTTTTATGTGCCCTTAGATCTATGCGTCCTGGGGCAGGAGCCCTTGTCCGCCCTGCCCCGCCCCCCAGATACGTGCCTGATAAGAGTGTCCCTCAGCATAGATGAAGCAGGCTAAGCAGAGCCTTAGAAAATGGGGCAAAGAGTCTGAATGGGGCAAATCCTAGACTCCTAGAATCATGGAGATGAAAAGGGTCTGTAAGGCCATCAAGCCCAACCCCCTGCTCAAGGCAGGAATCCAAGTCAAAGTGTATCTGAAAGATGCTAGTCTGAATTTTCTTGGATGCCTCCAGTGCTGGAGTGCTCAGCACCTCCCAAAGTAGTGGACTCCATTTCCATACTGCTCTACAGTTAGAATGTTCTTCTAGATGTTCATCTGAAATCTGGCTTCATATCACTGGAGCCAATTGTTGCCTGTCCTGCACTCTGGGCTGATTGGAAATGGAAAGATTATCAGTGCTTTCAATATTTACTTTAATGACTCAGCCATGGTGGCTATGGGTGCAATTAAATCGATGCCAATAAATTGGGCTGCACAAATACATTGCTGTGTGTTGTCCATATGCATAGAGGCAGTGAGAGCAAAGAGACAGTAATATGTAAGACCTATTTGTCATATGCGAATTTCTTGGCCCTGGGACAGCTTGGCAGATCTGGAGAGAACAAAGATTACAGTAGTCAATGAGCCACGTTGTGTCATCATTCTGCTAAGCAATTACAAAGCAGAGTCCTTTTTCTACACAATTAAAGCTTTTACTCAACTTAACAGGCAGTGCTCTTAAAATTTTATTTATTTATTTATTTATTATTATATTTGTATCCCGCTTATCTCCACAATGGGACTCTAAGCGGCTAACAACAAGAGATATCACAATACATGCAAATTAAACATTTGCCCTATTAAATCCTAAAATCCTAAAATCCTAAAATACGAGAACCCAAGGCCTCCAAAGCATCCCAGCGCGTCAAAGACGTAAGCCTAACAAATAAAATTGGAGGCACCAATGGTCGTAATAATTAGCGATGGCGGAAAAGAAAAAAGGGGGGGAATTAAAATTCGCCAAAGGCCTCTCGAAAAGAAAGGTCTTTAAGGATTTTCAGCAAAAGGCCTGCAGGGACTCTGCAGAGCGCACTTCACTAGGGATGGCATTCCATATGGATGGGGCTGCCACAGAGAAAGCCCGGTTCCGGGTAACCGCCTTCCGGGCCTCTCGAGGGGTGGCAACCCGGAGCGAGTGCGCCGCACCTGCCGAACTGGGCGGGCCGAGATGGATCGCTGGACGTCTGACAGGTATTCTGGAGGGTTTTATAAACAAAACCAAGACCTTGAATCTAATCCGGGCTGCAACGGGCAACCAATGCAGGCGAGCCAGGACTGGGGTGATATGGTCATAACGACGCACACCAACCACCAGCCTGGCTGCCGCATTCTGTACCCGCTGCAGACTCCGGAGAAGAGTCAAGGGCAACCCCATGTAGAGCGCGTTACAGTAGTCCAGCCTCGAGATCACCAGTGCTTGGACCACTGTTCTCAGAGAGTCAACATCCAGGTACGGGCGGATCTGGGCGATCTGGCGAAGATGGAAGTAAGCGGCCCTGGTCACCGACGCCACCTGAGCCTCCATGGTCAGCGCCGGGTCCAGGACCACACCCAGATTCCGCACCCTCTCCACAGGCTGGAGGGAGACCCCCCCCCCAGCTGCGGAAGAGGGCCACCGTACCCAGATGGTGAGCTCCCAAAGAACATAACCTCCGTCTTCTCGGGGTTGAGCTTAAGCCTGTTCGCCCCGGTCCAGGCCAGGACCGCGCCCAGGCACTCATCAAGGATCCTCACAGCTTCCACTGCAGAGGTGGAAAAGGAGAGATAGAGCTGCGTGTCATCAGCGTACTGATGACAGCAGACTCCAAATCTCCTAACGACCCCAGCCAGCGGCCTTACGTAGATGTTGTGTAAGTATGTAGATGTCAAATATATGGGATATTAAAAATAAAAAAACCTCCTGGGGTGCCAATAGTCTTCTATCTGCTTATTATTTATTTTACTGCTGTTATTGTTCCTACAGAGTGTTAACAAGTTAGACTTCAGCATTTATCTAAGGATTACCAAAGCTCCCACATGATCCCATCTGTCAGTATTACTCATAATTTCAAGATGTTTTCCACAGCCGGCCTGCTCAAGTGCTAATTTCAGCAGGCGCAGGGTGTATATAGTCTTTTGGGTATGGCTCTCTACCATACTTCCTAAAGACAGCACAAATGTTTAGGAAGGGTCATTAATCATTTTAGTGTGCACCCAACTGATAAAATGGTTACTTGGTAGAAATGAGACTGACTATAACAAATATTCTGCTGTTGAATTTGCCCTGAGTTGACAATAAGTGCTTAGAGCTGTGTGAGCTCGAAATCCCACCTGTTCAGAAGAAAAACCCACCCTCGTTTTTGTTGAAAGGTTGAGAGAGAGAGAGAGAGAGAGAGAGAGAGAGAGAGAGAGAGAGAGAGAGAGACTTTGGGAATAATATTTCACACATATTAGAAGAATCATTTTTCAATCAAAGTCACTTACCTGTTCTAGATCATACTTGTCCTTCTCTGGTCCATTGCTCATAGCAGACATTTTCTTCTCTGAGAGTGATATAGAACAGATTCCTCATGAGCAGAGTCTTCAACACTAACCAATGTAGAAACAAAGCAAACAGTTTTGGACATTTTCCCAATTCTGAGTCACTACTGGGAAGGAGTAACTTAAAACTTTCTGTCCAGTCACTGCTGATCATTGAAAGGCCTTCATTGCTGTTTTAATTGCCACAGACCTCCTGGTGCTTAACAACCACCACATACTGTTTAATGGCTCTGTGTCCAGAACTGAATTTTCAGGGTAAGTCCATGTTGCAAAATAACTAGGTACCCAAAGATACAGCTAATGGGTCTATTTACACTCTTTCTGTTATTGAAGGTTGGGTATGAATCTCAGCAAAGGGAAGTGACCACTGAAAGCTGAGCAGGACATAAAAAATCCAAATACTGTATGCATTTGCTTATTTCTAGTTCATTCCAGCATTGTGCTTTTGTAGTATAGACTTGGAAAAATTGTGTTTATTGGTAGCTTCTTCTAGAATGTCAAAATGCTGTTATGCAAACAAAGCAGGAGTTTTTGTTCTGGATCTCCTCAACCAACTTCACATAGGGCAGGAAAAGACCGTTATTTGAGGCACTAGACACTGTGTGCCTAGGGTGGACTATTGATTATTAGTTGTCCAGTGGTGTTTCCCAATATCTAAGGAAACATCCTGTTGTATAATCACATTTCATTTTTGAGCACACTGTTGTAGAAGAATAAGGACCTGATAGTAATGAAATTCTTTGTCTATATCTCTTTTATAGATACACTAACAACGATGCCCCATTTTACAAGGTTTATCAGCACCTCAGCTCTCTCCCAGTTCTTTTATCTGTTCCTTCTCTTCTTCTCCCCTACTTTCACATTTTCTTTCATACTTCTAACACAGTGTTAATTCAGACTTTTCTTCACTTTCCCTGTCATCACTATCACCAGGCAGCATTAGTTTATGTCTGTCAGACTCTGTTCAGTCTTTGAAGAGATGGAATGACTTAAAGCATCATGTGGAACTTCCCAGAGGCCATTTTGGGAATAAAAATTGCAAATCAGAAACCACCTTCTATTCTACTGAGTAGGAAAGGTTAGGAGGTTGTGGGTTGCTTTTCATGTGTAATAGCCCTTGTTAATTTCTTCCTTGACTTTTCAGAGTCAGATATTAAAGCCAGTGTGCATGTTTATTTATTTATTTATGTGTGAGAAAGAGGTCCTGTGAGGGATAAAGAGAAGGGATGGCCTTACCATGTTAAAAATTCTTGCAGTGGTAGGGTAGGGTCACAGATTATTTAGCTGCTATATTGAAAACATCTAGGAACCACTACTATAGAACATGGCTTTGTCCCTGCACAGGGCAGAAGAAACACCAAATTGTGCAACATTTTAGCACTTCCTGTGCAGAAAAGGACACTTCCTGTACAGAAAGGGCATTACATAATTAGCTGTTTTCTACACTGCACAATATGCTGTGAGAGAGGTGTGTAGAGGGGGGGATAAAACTAGGGTCTCATTTTAACAGGATGCTGGGAAATCTCAGTGCCATGTGTGAAATTTCATTGGGCAGTTTCAGCAAGGTGAGACTTGGAAAACTGCCAAGAAGAAGACATTTTGCAAGTATTTGCCATCTCCTCTGTTATACCAAAACACGAAGGAATACAAATTGCTAAAAATTAAGAGCAGGGCAAACTGTCAGTTTCCATTCAGGTACAGGTATGTTATCACACCCATTAAGAATTTATACTAAGCAGTTAAGTAATAAATGAGAACAAATGAGCCCAATGAACAAACTGAATTTAGTGGAATTAAATTACCATTTAATGAGATAAAGTGAAGGCTTTGTGTGTCATCATGGTCCGACTGTTGCACTTCAAACAAGAAAGGTCCCTCCTGCTCAAAGTTATAATACTGCCTTATTTTCTTTCTGCCATGCTGGTTTTTGTATATCTGTGTTTGGGCTATTTGTTTATATTTCAGAAATGGAAAATATTTAAAATGCGATATCTACCTGACTCTCAAGCAGTACAGTGTATAGTACTCTAGGACTTTATTCCTTCATTTCTTATCAAATATGTTTAACAATAACCTGCTGAGAGAGGGCAAAGTGAAAAACATATGCACAGTAATGATTTTTTTTTTTAAAAATGGAAATGATAGCCAATATTTTTTTTAAATAGTGTACCTTTATTGTCAATGTACAACATGTTTGCAATGAAATTGGAGTATTCACTAGAGTCTATTTTTCTCTGGTTCCATTGGAGCATTTGGGCCCAAAGGATGGGTGAGAATGTTGTTCATACCCTTTTTGACAAGAACTTCCCCAAACTGCTAAGTTGCTTCAAAGATGTAGCAGAAAGAACTTGTGATTCTGAAGCATTAGGTGTGATAGAAAGCAAAGCAGACACATTCATTACACCACCCATATGGCTGGGAAGTACAACATGGTCCTCTCCATGATGAGAATAATGGTACCTAGTAAAGTATGCAACTGTGTGCTCTGCTCCTCAGTACCTTGTTGGGTAACTGTTGGCTTGGAATTCTGCATGTTCCTCTAGACAAAATCCCTTTCCAGAAGAACATCTGTCTGTCTGTCCATTTGTTTCTTAGATTCTGAATATTATTAATTCTTTTAAATGAAGAATATTCAATTTGCCTCATTAGTTTTAGGCATTTCAAAGACAATAGATGCTTCTAACTGAATAGGGAGTACCTTCCTTCACAGGCTTGACTGATTTGAGATATTTACAAATGAGCACAACCTGCAGTTATCAGGTCTTCTTCTTCTTCTTCTTCTTCTTCTTCTTCTTCTTCTTCTTCTTCTTCTTCTTCTTCTTCTTCTTCTTCTTCTTCTTCTTCCTCTCCTCCTCCTCCTCCTCCTCCTCCTCCTCCTCCTCCTCCTCCTTCCCCTTCTCCTCCTCATTTTAAGTATCCAGGTTGGAACTGAATGTCGCTAACTGCAGCCCACTGATGAACTCACTGAACTTTCTCTGACACTGGCAAAAACTGCCTTGTAGATGAAGAACATTAAAAAGTTTCTATTATAGTTCAGATTTTTTTCATTAATAACTGAAATGGCCATCCTAGCAAATAACAGATTACCATAGGTTATTGTTGTGAGCATATGTTAGCAACTTAAATAACAGTGGATTCTTGTCTTAAGACCATTCAATTCCCTATAGCTTTCTGCTGTATTTATGTCCTTGCAAACGTATATGCATACACTTAACCAGATATTGAACAATTGTACATATAGATGCTGAACTGAACTTTTAGACTATATCAGAAAATAGTCTGGCAGTAATTAATTTCTTGGTCGTGTTTCTTTTGCATCTTTTCTGTGTCCTCTGCATGTTTTGACTCAGCTCAACAGTGTTTGACCATCCACAATACATAAATTGGGCTCTGAAGTTTCTGAAGCTGTCATCAGAACTTATCTTCTGAAATTCTGAAAATATAAGTGTAATCAAAATTCAGACTGGATTTGAAGGGATGGCTTTAAAAAAATAGAATACTACATGTGCAAATATGCCGGAACATATCCTTTGTATCTTCTGTTTATGAGTCCCTTATATTAGAGTCATTTGATTAACATGTTTTAATTTATTGCCATCAGCAAAGAATATAGCTAGTTCTTGACCATAAGAATGTAGTTTACAAGTTGAAGTAAGTAGTGTTGGCCCTCCCACAAAGAATGAAGACACTGGAAACAGTGATGAGATTAAAAATAGGCACAGCACTGCTGTGTGCAATAATTGGCAGGAAGGAAGTTAGCCAAGTTTACATACTGTACATGATAAACTTGGTCAACTGAATTTGATGAAGAGCATTATAATTTCCACATCCAAATCATGATAGGGTAAACGTGTCTGTAAAGCAGCTTGCGGCAAAGCCTTGATATAGTAACAACCCAGTAGGTGGAACTGGTCGTGCCTGGGTTAGTTTTTGACCCAATATAACAAGATGTGCTCTTACTTCAAAATGAAATAAATGACTGTGCAATGGCCAGTCACTATGATACTGGGCCTGTTTTCCTACTGACCGGAAGGCAAGCTAATCACATTCATTTTACCTCATCTGAGATGGGGAGGGCAAAAATGCTTCCTCTGCCATGCCAAGGAGCATAAAATGGGAGTTCACTTTGGGTGCTCAAGTTCTGCACTCAGCCTCCTTGCCTTCTATGTCACATTAGCTAATATTACGTGGCAATGGGTTCTTGGTGGTGTCTTCACTTCCTCCTTCACTTTCTTCTTCTGACAGGGAAAATATTATCTCTGTTTTCACTATGAAGTTACTGTACTCCTGGGAAGTCAACAACAACAACAAAAAGAAGAAGCCACTGAATTATCAGTTTATTCTACTAGGACTATATTGATCAGGAAATTACAGTAGTATCTTTTCCTATGTTTGATTGTAGCACTATCTGGAAGGATGTATTCCCATATTTCAGTGACAGTAATGTAGTATAAAGATACTAGAACATGATCTGAGGGCACATGTGCAACCTATTTGAGAAACATAGGTATTAGTCACTTGGTGTCTGGATCACACCTGTGACTATTTTACATGCATGTGTTTGTGTTTGTGTGTCTCTGTGTGAAATCAGTACCATGGTTATATTTTTAAATTTGTCAGGCCTACTTTCCTTTCCCTTCCCTTATCTTCCTTTGCCTGACTATACCTTAGCTGACCTTACTGTACTTTACCTCACCTTACGTTCATCATTTTTAAAGCATCTATTTCTAAACTTGCACTAACATTAACTATGGTACTTTGTAGCCAAACCATCTGCTTTGAATAAGTTGTCTGGTCTAAGAAAAATGCAGGAAACAAGCTGTGTTTACACTTCACCTTGGAACCCCAGTTCTGACAAGAAGCAAACATTGCTACAGCTCATTCTATACATGGACATGTAATTCTTGTGCAGGTTTTTAACAGATACTGTTTTGTTTGTTTGTTTATTTCCAGGGATCCCAACCAACCTGTTCCCCAGGATACAAAGTTTATCCATACAAAACCCAACCGTTTTGAAGAAGTGGCCTGGTCCAAATACAATCCAAAAGACCAACTTTATTTACATATTGGCTTGAAACCCAGAGTTCGAGATCACTACAGAGCAACGAAAGTCGCTTTCTGGCTAGAACTTGTTCCGCATCTGCACAACTTGAATGAAATATTTCAATACGTCTCTACAACAACTAAGGTGCCTCCTCCGGATATGACATCATTTCCCTATGGCACAAAGCGTTCTGGGAAGTTTACCACCAAACGCCCATTAATGACACCCAGCAACAATCCAAAGCATTCAAAGGATACCCAGAAGACATCCCCAGAGGATACAAGTGTCCTGATAGAAAACAAGAGGGATTATTCCACTGAGTTGAGTGTTACCATTGCTGTGGGTGCATCATTATTATTCCTCAACATCCTAGCGTTTGCAGCACTGTATTATAAGAAAGATAAGCGTCGTCATGAGACGCACAGGCGCCCCAGCCCTCAACGGAACACAACAAATGATATTGCCCATATACAAAATGAAGAGATCATGTCATTGCAGATGAAACAGCTGGAGCACGATCATGAGTGTGAATCCTTACAGGCACATGATACCCTGAGACTCACCTGCCCACCTGATTATACTCTCACTCTTCGAAGGTCTCCAGATGACATTCCCTTGATGACACCCAACACCATAACCATGATTCCAAATACATTAACAGGGATGCAGCCTTTGCATACTTTCAACACTTTCAGCGGAGGACAAAACAGTACTAATTTGCCCCATGGACATTCCACCACTAGGGTATAGCTCTCTCATTTGCAAACCCACCCCATGCCACCTGGAAGATTAAAAATAAGAAAAGGAAATAAAATTAAAAAAAAAATTAAAAATCATATTCTCCATCCAGCACTTGTCAAATTAGAAAGGTGAAAGTGAAAGGCAGATGTAATTTTCTTACAGCTCCTTTCCATAGGAACTCGGATATTCTCTTTTTTGAAAAAACAAACAAACAAACAAAAAAAATTCACCTTCTCAAACCCTGTGAAATGTGAAATGTGTACATTGCTATCAGGATACCGCTTTAATATCTCAACCATTTTGATTGAAAGTTAATAGCTGAGGCCTGAGGAGAGTCACGTAGCAAAGGATATGTATTAAGTGTAACAAACAGAAGCAGAAACGTCTGAAATACAGAGCCAGTGACTGTACAGGTTTTTTAATAAATAAAATTTTAAAAAAATGTTCTCTATGTGCCATACCGTGAATGGCCCTTGTTATACAAAAGACATCACCATGGGCTTTAACCCATCATAAGAAGCTGTAACCCAGAAATGGGGAAAATAAGATTTTATTATTAAAAACAAAAGTAGGACTGACTATGCAGTAAATACGTATAGTTCTGTGCAAAGAGATGATTTGCCAGCCTGAACTATATTTAGGAAACTTTGTAAAAAAATGTACATAGCTGTGAGTTTTAAAAAAGAAGCTTTTATTGATGTTTTCAGTTTGAAAAGAGCTTTTAGAAAGATCGTGCTTTCAGTTGTGATCTATGTGTATAAACATTAGTCATGCCACCTCTGTTTCCTGCCAGGACAAAAGGAGGACTTTCTTCTTAATGACTAGTGGTAAACCAAGACGTGAGGGTTTTTCCTAATGTTTCATTTCTAGGAGGACATGGTGTGTCATGCAGAGGAGACAGGTGACTGTGCGACCTGCCAGCTTTTCCTTTACAGGTGACACATGTGCATGTTAAGGCGTTTGTAGGTTGGAAACAGGTTTCTTTTCTTGTGAGGGGAAAATACACACACACACACAGAGAGACACAAGCAAACACACACATGGACACATATGGACAAACACACACAAAACTTTTTTTTTCCCTTTTCTTTGAATTTTTTTTTTTTGCGTTAGCCTTCTTTGTATTGCTCCACAAAGACGAAATGGATGAATTATAAAACGCTTGTTCAATTGAGCTTAGAGTCCTACTTTGGCATTCCTGGTATTTGATGTGCCATGAAACATTGCTTCTGGATTGTGAGTGCCCTAATGCATTTTAAGAAACCCTGCTTTTTTTTTTTAGTGACTCTTTTTCTGAGGGGAAATTAGTCCTGCCTTTGCCAGGGATTTGCAGAAGAGGTTGAGTTAAAAAGACCACTGCGTGGAACAAGGGTACGATAGGCAAGAATTCTTTCTAATTACAATCGATAAAGGGAAGATCTAGAACAATGGTTTTATAAATCTTTTGACCCACCCATGCATTTTAACTGAGGCCACCATTTTTGGCGGTTAATTTTATCACATCTCAGAAAGGATGGATGCCACAGAAAGCTAGAAAGAAACCATATCAGATGTACAATAGGTGAGTTGCCTTGAAGAAGCTGGATCATTCCATGGTTCTAAGACAGTTGTTTATTTATCTGGTCCTCTAAATTTCATTCCCCTTAAAGGGACGTTTTGGTGTGAAATGCAGCTGGCCCAACAACACTTTTGGCAATTCTCTGTAAAGTTTAAAAAAAGATTCCACTATTATAAAAGTAGAGCCATGTTATTGATAAGCAGAGTATGACCTATATTTTATCTGTAGAAAACTAAAGTTAAGGATGGTAACCAAAGATATTTGAACAGTTGTGCTCTGCACAAGACCATATCCCTCCCAGGATGTATATTGCATTTTTCTTTCCTTGTGCTGAGAATGGCACAGTGCTGCTGTCTTATCATCGCCAGATATTCACATCTGACACAAAATGCCTTCTGCCTTTAAAATAGACAGCTTGTGACATTCTATCTTATAGGTACCTTTACATCTCACTGGTTGTCTGTTATGCACAGCTCTGTGCAGCTTCTGGTAGAGAAAGACGATCCTGACGGTAGCAAAACCTGGTTTAGCAACACAGTAAAATTGCTCATGTGACCCAATCTTACTCATTAAAAAGTGAAATCGATATGTGCTTCCCTTTTGCTTCCAGGTGAGATTTTAAATGAGCACCACTTTTTGCCCAATAATAAATGGCCAACTTATCGCCTTTACTGTTCTTTACCATAACTATAAAAAAGCTGGATCTATTTTGTGCCATCATCACAACCAACGCATTGCCTCCACTAAGATACAGCAATTCTTCATGACTCGGAGGGGGGGGGTAAAAAGGAAAACGATGGCATCTTATTCAGTTGGGTATGTTTGTTATGTGAATTATAGTATTTGTTTAGTACTTCCAGTTGTCTACTGCTAGCAATATGTACAGTACTGTGTCTGGCTTGTGACATTTGGGTAAAACCGTTTCTGTAAGTGAATGATTTTAGCATTTAAAAAAAGAAGAAAAGACAATGATGTCACTTTAATAATTTAATACGTCTGGAGAGATGTATGATTTATAAATGGAAATTTTTAGGCTCTTCATAGGATTCTATAATAATAACAACAAAGTATACTTTGAAGAAAAGAAAAGAAAAAAAAAGAACTTTCGCAGACTTTCCTTCTTGACCTTAAGAGGTACGCAGGGTTTCTTTTGTTATTGTTTCTGCATTTTTCTTTCTTTTTGGTTTTGCCTTAAAGTAAGGACAGAAGATATATATGGCTGGACACATATGTATAAACTTTTCAGCAGCATTTTTAATAATAAAATATCACAGTATTTTCTAATGCTTTGTGCAAATAATTATGTGTTCATCTTTCTTTCAGTAAAGGCAACAAATTTTTAAACACCTGAAATCTGCATTAAACTCTCAAGTCTGCAAAGACCCTTGACAAAAATGTTAAAAATTAACTGTATGTAGGTTAATATTGTCATTTGAAATTCTATACGCCTGTTATCCAATATGATGGAAGACCAGAAGTTGGTGATAAGAACTACTGGATTATTTCAGCATTATCTGTTATTAGTGAAGAATTTTATCACTTTTCCAAAATCATAGTTTATGTCACATGAAATTAAACATTAAATGTGTAAAACATATGCCCATCAACACTCAGATACTAGTATATTTCCAAAGTATTAGTATCTTAATAAACAATAGTTACAATGAAAATTGCATCAAGCAATGTGATGCATATGAGATAATAGTGGGCTGCCTAGTTGAATGCCATCTACCTCAATTTTCACAAGCTGGTGCTTTCCAGATGTGTTGGAATACAGCTCCTGCCATCTTGGCTAGTAGTCATGGTTTATGAGAAATGCCATCCAAAACTTGTACTTGCGATAATACCAGCTTGTTTAAGCTTGATCTACAAGGAGTGACACTGACTTTCTAGATTTCATAATGTGGGAAGGCGACCTGTCTGAAAATGCCAGTAGATAAACCTAGAACTTTCCTCTGATTTACAGGCCTATATATGAAGCAAAGAATTTATCCCAGGCATTCAAGTCCTTGACTGGGAACCTCACAGAGCAGATATCATCTTTGTAAAACTTGGCCTCAAATACCATTTTATTCAGTTTACGAACTATTCTGAGAAACAGAATATGTTGTTACAGTTACTGATAAATGTATAGAACTCTTGAAGTGCAACTTTAATATATTCACAAGTTTAAAATGAAACTGGGTCCATTATAAATAGCTGGCATTAATCCAGAGAATCATTAACCTCAATATATAGAAGTGAGTAATATGAAAGCATTCTGTGTCCAACCCTGGTCTATGGATATAATTAGAGGTGGGGACAATTTTTAAAAAATGCAAATTTCATTAAAATTAATTCATTAAAATTAATTCATCAATTTGTACTTCTATGAACTGATACCCCCAATGAATACAAATTAATGAATTTTAGTGTTTTTTTAAATTTGTTGATTTGTCGGGCTGTAAAATTGCCCCCAAGGCACCTAAATGCATTAAATTTGCCAGGAAGGTTCTCATGACTGTTCTCTACAATCCTCCCATTTTGGACAATATTGGACTTCTGGTTTCAAAGCTATTTCTCCCCCGAAGTATGCCTCCAAGAAAGTTCCTTTCCAGGTACATAGAGACACCAAAATTGCAGAGAACCTTCTTCTGTCTCAACAATTCCTTCAAATTGTTAAATGACACTTTACTAGGGAGGCACACTTTCAGATATCTAAAATCCAATCTTCAGCAAACATGGAGGGATTGTAGAGGAATGTCATGCGAGACTCCCTTTCATATTTGGTGTCTCTGCAATGCCTAAGGTCACTTTATTGAGGAATCATCATTGAGGGTGCATAGCTCAGACATCCCAAACCCAAACTTCACCACACTTGTAGGGCTTACAGGTGTGATTCATGTGACGTCTTCCTGCAAATTTGGTGCCTCTAGGTGCATTGGAGGCCATTTTAAAAAAATAATAAGTGGGAATAAATTCATCAGTTAGAAAAAAATACCTAATACATTCACCTTTTGTGACTCATTGACCTTGACATATCATAAATCAAAATGAATTACCATTTTTCTGATTCATCTTCATCTTTAGATATAATCCATCAGCAGGTTTACAATCCTCAGAGGTTAACTGTATGAATTAGTGGTGCACATTTAAAAATTCTTCCTGTGACTCAAGGCATCAGTCATAAGTTTTACATAGTTTCAGTCTGAATTCATTCAATAATTATTGGTTGATGTTAAAAACACATCTGATAGTTGATTCTGTGGTTTTAATTTACACTTCTTTATGTTTTGTATAAACAATGTGTCATATATATGTATGCTGTAAGGAAGAAACATACCCTTGTATGATCTCAAGAGGCTTCTGATGCTAAGAATATGTGTTGACTGGATGATTCAGTTTTGAACCTGAGTTGAAGCTTCCAAAAATGTTCCATTTGAGTTTAAAGTGGTTTGGAAATACAGAGTCCACTATAACTGAGGTTCCAGACCTAAGGTGAAATTAGGAAACATTGTGCCTTCTGTTGACCATAGTGAAGAATCCAGAATTGTTCTCTTGGTGCAGATTGGACAAACTGATCAGTATTACACCCAAGTAGGCGCAAGATTTTTATCAGAACAGTCTACATTTAAAGAGCATAAAAATAAAAAGGACAAATTTGCCCAAAACTTTATATCCTGGTTCTAATTCTGACATTTACACTATCAGGAAGATTCAGGCCATGGTTCAGTTCTTCCAAAATTTTGTATTTCAGATTATACTAGTCCCTGTGGAGACTGTTTGTACAAAAATGGCATATAGAACAGGAATGTCCTCAGATCAATAAGTTTCAGTCTCCGAAGGAAACGTGAAAGCACTAGGGTGTGTTATTAGTGCATAAAACCAAGTTGAGGCTTTTAAAATAGGGACATGGACAATGGTGGTCACCCTTCTTTGACTTCCTCTGCAAGGTTCATTTTTTTCAGAAGCCCCTCATTAAAAAGTGCTTTAGGTTTAGAAGGTGGATCTGTTAGTTAACCACACTCACTGCCTAGTCTCACACATCCCACACACCTACAGATTAGAAGTTTAAAAAGAAAACAGAAATCTCAAATAAAGTTTTCAGTCTGGATTCTGTTTAAGTTCCAGAGTCCTTTTGGAAGGAATACCCAGAACTGCTCCAGGGAGACTCCAGACTAGTTTCCCTACACAGTGCAATATCAGCCTGAACAGCACTGGACTCCCTCTAATGTCTTTTGGGTTTGTGCTTCAGAGAGAGATACAAGCACTCTGTTATCAATAATTCTAGGTCTGTTTTGTTCAAATGTTTTCTGCAGAATTACTTCTGGGTAGCCCAGTTGTTTATTTAGGTCTGTGGCTACAAAGGCGGAGTTTGGGAGTCTGATTCTCCACTGTGCATCTTAGACAGGGGCTGCACTTCATGATCCTAAAGGTCCCTTCCAGCTCTGCAGTTCTCTGATGATGGTGGTGGTGGTGGTGGTGCTGCTGCTGCTGCTGATGATGATGGTTACAACAAAAATATTTTTTTAAAAAACCATACTGCACATTGTTTGCTTTTAAAAGACCATGATTCAATTATTGCCAAAATGGCACATTTCACATGACTCTCCCTTTCAGGGACAAAAGGTTTTGTTCATACGAAAATCTTCCAAATTGAACTAGACTTCTTCATGTTACCTCATAAAATTACATACTGCATTTTCCATGTATAAGACTTTTTTTTTACTAAAACTGTAAAATTTAGGGTTGTCATGTACACGGAAGTTAGCCAATGAGAGAACCACATAGTAGAGAAACTGTCATTTTGAGCTGGAAAATTTGGGATCTATGTCATCTTATACATGGGGGCATCTTATAGATGGAAAAATATGGTAATATTTAGAAAATCAGTGTTAAGGAAGAAACTCATTATGTACTACTGGTCAAACAGTTTTGGTCTAGATCAAGGCTTGAAAGTTGTAGCAATCCAGTCCTCATGAATCCCACCAGAATGTAAGTTCGATACTTTGGGACAATAAGACTGAAAGCAGCAAAAAATGTTCTCTCTTTTGCCACTTTTATGGATGTAACACACAACAGACCTGTTAAAGAAACTGCAAGTAAGCAAGGCCAGTAAGTGACCTGACCTGAATAGCCAGTATAGGTCAAAATGAGGCTATTCAGGTCAGTAACCACATGCCTTTTGTTATAAATATTATGTGACTATATAAGAAAAGGTTATACTTGTGAATAAAATTCTGATGTATAACTGGGCATTTCTACACTGGTAAATTTTCCTCACATGTGGACCTCGGTGGGATTTCTCCTGACATTTTATGTGTCTTTGTGGCAGTCCCCAACTTGAAGCTTGCTTGCTTGCTTGCTTGCTTGCTTGCTTGCTTGCTTGCTTGCTTGCTTGCTTCATTCATTCATTCATTCATTCATTCATTCATTCATTCATTCATTCATTCATTCATTCATTCATTTTCCATCCTCCCTCCCCCTTTTAAAAGAATCATACTGCCTATATCCAAACGGGGGGAAGCACTCCAGACCATGCTAGAAGCTGGAGCTGGCAGTGCAAGAGAAATCCAATTTGTGCTCCGAGGATGAGGTCATATCAAGAGACACTGCAGGGCCTGGCAGCTGCCCTTCCAAGGATGCTGAAACAGAGAAGCATTTCATTGCAAGATCATCACAGGCAGGAGACGATCCCAATAAATCCAGCTAAAACCTATAAAGGCTTTTCTGCAAGTACCGACTGAGACAGAAAGGGGGGGATTCCTTATTTGGAAGATGCCAAGTGTTCTGTCTTTATCATGAGAATTCATTTTGTATGGCATAATGTCTCCTGTTTTAGAAACTGAAACAAAAAAACAAAAACAACAACAAAGGCTCTGCACATTTATAGTCACTGTGCAGTGGGCAAGAGTCAAGTTGTATTATTCACACTAGCAGCTTATGATAGTTGCTCTTAAGAGCCTGTCATGAAGAAAATACTTGATACATCTGACCTCTGTTTCTAAGAAGCTTGGAATGACATTCTACTAAACTCTATAGCCCTTGCCCAGGGGATCAGCTATAGCCATGAGGACTAGAAATGTGTATAGATTGGAGGTCTGAATGGGCTGTCCCATCCTCTGTTCTTAATGTCTTTAATCTACAGTGTTTGAAGATCATTTCTTCTCTTATTTGCTTACCGGCAAGAAACATGCTTTATGAATGAGGTTCTACCTTGATGCCTAAGGGATAGTTCTGCTCCTGTTTTAATGAACCCTCCTAAGCAGAACCCTCTTCCCCATCTTGTTGCTCACTATGGGGGAAAGATAGATATGAGCAAATAGGGTTAAATATGTGGTGTTTGTTTCTCTTTCTCTCTCTCATCTTGCTCTGCAAGCCACAGCCCAGTGATATGTCTGTGAAGATTCTCAGTCCTCCAGGTGAGTGTATCTGGAAGCTGAGTCATGGCAACTGGACTTCTTTTCTTGAGAGATTGAAATGGTTCATTGCTTAGCCAAACAGCTTCATCAGTCTGCAAAAAATCTAGTTGCAACTCCTCCATTTTATAGCTTACTTTGACCCTTGTCACCCTGGTCTGAAATAGGCCAGTAATATTTAATATTTAAACAAGGATTTAAGTACAATGAGTAAAACATAAGGACAAACAGGGTTAGCCAAAATGTGGCCTGGAGAACCCCCATGGCATCACTTCCCAAATTATTATTATTATTTTAAAAAATCAGGTTCAAAACTCCCTTTGAAGCTTGACAGACAATTTTGCCCTGTTTTGAGAAGCCCTCATCCATCCTAATTTCAATGTTTTAAGAAAAAACTTTCGGCCATTTTTCTTTAAAAATAAACACTTTTGTAAGAAACGTGGGGTGGGCTGGGGGCATTAAAATTAAGGATAGTTATATGTGGCCTGTAGGCCCCTGGATTACAAGAACAGTGAATTGGAAGAATGCTGAATTAGAAGAATACTTCTTATCTCCATGAATCCAAGGATAAATAAATGTCAGAAGGTTAGAATCCAAAAGAGTGGCTTCATTGAAATAATTGATTCCATTGGTATAATTGAGAGAGGATGGCCCTTGCTTGTCAGCCTCCCCCTATCAAAATATCTCTGAGAGCTGGTAAGCACTCTGCACTGCAGTTCCCATCTGGCAAAGAATACCACAAGGAGAGAAGTCCAAGCAGAAAGTTAAACATCTACAAAAAGGGGTGCATGAACAGAAAGTTAGCATTCATTTATATTTGATAGAAACAATGGAGCAGCATCCAAATTCACTGTCTGTCTGAGAGAGCTGGCAGCATAAACCCCTTGCGGTAGTCCACAGTGCCTCTTCACATAGCCCAAGTGGGTATCTTCTGACTGCTGGGAAGACATTTGCAGTTTTTCCTTAGCTTCTGACAGAAAAATCTCAAAAGCAGTTGCCAGCACAAATGACAGGCCCACGAGTCTTTAAATGAAAACTTTTTCATACAGGAGTTATATATGAGTGATGTGTTATGGAACATTATTTTTGGAATGCAGCTAGTAAGTGTCATTCTGGACACCTTCTGAGTTATAATAAGTCATGATAAGGTAAGATGTCACTTCTTAATAGTGTGTGTGTGAGTGTATGTGAAAACTACCAATTCTGCATGACAGTTTGAGGGACTGAATGGTTAGTCATGAGAAAGACTTGACCAACCGATCAAGTACTGTATCTGAGGATTATTGCAAATAACAAAATATGGCCTCTGCAGAAGATTCACTGATGTAGGATGATGTATATACATGGGAATACAACTGATTGAATGAACCATAGCACTGGCTATTTACAAATGGTTTGGAAATTATTTCTATCCCCTATTCTAAATCAAAGACCCACTCTCTGTCCACAAAATCTCCTCTAGGAGTGTGGAGAAAGGTGGGGTAAAAATACTCTAAATACATTTTTGAGGTCTTACGCCATGTTTTTTTCTCCACAAATATTGGAATTCCATATCACTGGATATGTTTACTCCAGTAAAGCCAACAATGTGTTCTGCTTATATACCACCCCATATGTCTTATGGGTGGTTTAAAATTTATGTATGCTACACATTGCCTTTACAGTGACTTAAGTACTTATATTGCTGACCTTAGAAGGATAGAAGGCTGAGTCAACGATGAGCCAGCTACCTGCCGGTTATAACTCAGTGTGTGTGTGTGTTGTGTCGTTACAGTCATGACTGACTCTTCATTACTCCATGTCACTACAGCTGTTTAACTCTATCATGGTAGTTGCTGAAATTCATTTCAGCAGCCTGAATTCTCTTTTTTACCTATGCTAGTATAAATTAAATGACATTATTAATCTCAGTGACAAATGGCTGCTAGTTAAGGCACTGAAGCCTGCCTTCCTTGTTGCACACCAGTTAATTGACATGACTTGGCATGCAATAAAGAATAAAAGTGGTTGATGCTTTATCTAGCAGCAATTCATCCACTATGATGTACACTACTGCACCTACACTGGCACAAGTAAGTACAGTGGTACCTTGTATAAAGGAATTAATTTGTTCCAAAAGAAATTATGTTAAGCAAAATTTCCTTTATAGAAATTCCCATAGGAATGCATTGAAAATGGAGTGATTGCATTTTTATGTTGTACAGATTCTCCCCATAGGCAATTATGTTAATCAAATTTCCCCTATCTCCAGATTTTTATGTTGTACAAATTTTATATTATACAAGCTGTTTGTTATACAAGGGTCCACTGTAATTGGATTTTGGCCATAAAGTCAGAAGCCTGGAATGTTATTTCCAAAACATGTGGACTAAAAAGAAGTTTTAACAATGCAGAGAATAGAAAAATCCTCTTTTGCCAAGTGTTTATTGTCTGTTGATGTATATGTGTGCGCACTTTCATGCTGCATTTTGATGGATGCATAAGTGAAAAAGATGAAAAAAAGAGAACAAAACAATGTTATTTCAACTTCAGTGGGTTTTAATTGTTCAAAAGTATGATCTAAGACTATTAGAAGGACATTTTTGGTTAAATGATGCACAGTAAGATATCTGCCTTTGCAAAAGACCACTGATTGGATAGCGAATAATGTAAAAATTGCCACAAAAGCAAAATCAATTGTGTTGGCATAAAACAATTTCCACAATGGATAATGAAGTGACCCCTTTCTTACTCTTATTCCTATTCTTATTCTTTGATATGCCATAGGTCAATTCAAAAGGAACAAAAATGTGTAGGTTTTTGAGAACACTGTTTCTTCATCAGGAAAGATGTTTCAAGGCAGTTGGGAAGAAGGCTACCTCACCATGTTATTACAATATTAGAATTCTGCTCTAGGCAGCTTCTGTTATGAATGGTGGAAGATGAATCATATTGAGGCAGCAGAGTGCCATAGGCCAATACTGGCAGTAGGGGTCCTCAGTCTGATGCCAGAGTTTGAACTGCCATTTCGGAGACGTTCTTGTGAAACACAGATATGCCTGTTGGCTTTGTGGGGCACATAACCACCCTGGAAGTAGACACGGGAAAGTTCTAGAGTCTGTTTGCTTCTGACTCATCCTTGCACTTCTCTGGATCCACCATTCAAGACAAATTTCAGATCAATGCTTCAGAAGTGGTGCCATGCTATCCTAGCTCATCTCAGGCATCATTCTCTTCACACACAAAATCATGGTCTGAAGAGATGAGCATCTGCTGCTGCCAGAACAGGGCTCCATGTTTAGAGGAAGCTTTTATTTTTAAACTATCATTCCCCACATATGTGGAATATTGATGGGGTGGGGAAAACTAGTATGTTCTTTCTCAAGTATTTATTATAAATATGTTCTGAGTTATTAAGTGTATTGCCATTATGTGCCATCAAAGTGTTCCTGTCTCACCGGTGACTCAATTGATTAAGTGAACGCCTAAAGGTCCTGCAAGTAACAACCTTCCTCAGGTCTCCCAATGTTAAAATCAAAATATTGTTTACTGAGTCAATCAGTAACTAATTAATCTTCATTCTCCCCCAAATATTTCCAGTTTCCTAGCTTTATTGTCATTTCTTGCCCTCTCATGTCACACCCACAGTATAAGACTCAGCTTAGTCATTATTGCTTCTAGTGATAATTTAAACTCAGTTTGGTCTGGACTCAATTTCTTTGTCTTTATGGCAATCCGTAACTCCAACATCATATTTCTCATATATTGTTTCTTTCCTATCAGTTGTCTTCATTGTCTAGCTGTATCATGTGTATGCAGTAACTTGAAAACACTGTGGCATGACTTATCTTGTTCAGAGTCACCAGTGACTATCCACCAATTATAAAAGTCCAAAACAGTTTACTGTATTATGTGTTTTAGGCATAGATTATCTAGATAAAATTTATCATTATCTGACATCTTTGATTCTTTGGACCATTCTGTTTCTTATTCTTATTTATAACAGTGTCCACATGTACAGAATATCAGGACAGTCAAAGATTGCAGCACGTCCATATATTTTAGAGCGATATACAATTTATCATGGTCCAGACATTCCAAAGCTTTGTTGCAATCTATAAAGAAGAAACTGAAATTCTTGAGTGCACTCAAGTGTACAACACATATCTGCAATAAGTTGGTTAGTACCTCATGCTTTTCTGAACCAACTCCAAACATCTGGTACTCCTTGCTCTATATGTGGTAAACGTTGTTGTAAAAACTTGAGAATCTTCTTATTTGAATCTCAAGTTAATATAATGATTATATAGTTACTGCATTCTTTCATATTTATTTTCTTGGAGACTGGATGGATAATGAATGTTTCCAATATGTGGGGCATTCTTTTGGTTTTGGGTTGTTTGGGGGGAGGGGTTGTGGGGATGTGTGATATTTCTTTTTTTTCCCAGGGTTTAAATTGATTTGTTTATGGTTTGAAATAGTTCTATAATTATTCCATATATGGCTGGTCTATATTTGTTACAAGTGGTATGAAAGCAAATTTCATTTCATTTTTCAAAACTGCATGTTACTTATTAAGAGATTATTTGATGGAAGCTGTCATCCTTATATCTCTTCTATATAGTTCTTCAGTATATTGATTCCATCTTCTCTTAATTTTATCCTGATCAAATAACACATTCTCCCACTGAATCTCTTCTTCCCCTTGCCTGCCCTCTCTTTTGGATTGTTCTTTTCCACTACTTTGCAAAGAATTAATTCAATCTTTTTCACTATTTGCAAGTCAATGAAAATAGTGAACCCTGTTTCCATCATTCTTTGCCCCCCCACTCGAAATGACCAGGCGAGACAGTGTGTTGGAGGTAAATGGGCCACACTTTATTAACACATATAACCAAACATCAACAACAACAACAACAGGAGGGGCCAGGCATCCATAACTTGGTTGGAACCCCGGGGTCTCCCGGGACCCCTCCAACCGGGCAGCATCGGGCGAGCCCCGAACCCCCAGGTGGTGCAGTCGTCCGACAGCACCCACCAGGCCAGTCGATTTATTCCATCCTCCATGCCCCTTCTGTCACCCATCTGGGAGATTCCCAGGGCAGGGAGGCATTTCCTCTCCCCCACCCCAGCACCGAGACCTCCTGGCCCGCAGTGCTGTGGATGAGGAGGTTTGTGTTCAGCTGTTAATTTTATGCTCGCCGCTGCCCTCCATCAGCTTTTAGCCGCCACTGCCGAGGGCCTAGCCTTGCTATGGCCCCGGTCACCCCAACAGCCACTTCCATAGCCAGGCCCCTCCTCTACTCCAGCAGGAACCCCTCGGTGCCCCTGTCCGTCAGGCGTACACCGTCCGGCCTGCATGGCTCCGTCTTGTGCCCCTTGATCTCCGGGTGGCCCATCACTGCCCCACAATCCCGGCATACCGCCCAGTTCACCCCATTCCGGGAGTGGCTCCATTTTGTGTGGGTCACCGTTTACTCTTGCCATCTGGCGTGAAATCGTCATTAACCAGGACACCCTGCCGGCCGTGGACCAGGCCTTCTCGGACACCCGGTCGCCCCACTTTGAGAATTAGGAACTTGCCAGTTTGCCTGGTCAAATCCTTTCCCCCCAAGCGAGTCAAGGGAATGTCTGTCGAGATGCCCCCCGCCGCAGTCATAGCTACTCCGGGGCAGTCGAGCCACCCCGCTCATCTTGTTCCCCACCACTCCATGGCTGCCCGTTTGTCCTACGTGCGCCATCCTACGTGAGCCGTTCCCGGCCTGGTACACGTAGCGGTGACCCACCAAACTATTTGTCGCCCGCCATGGGCAGCCTTCGGATCCTGGGGAAACAAATAACACATTAAAGCGCCGGCAACGGCCGCACGCATCCATCTAATATTGAGAGGCCCACCTCCCAGTTGGCCAATGGGGACAGATCATGGCCCACGGCTGCCGCTGTCAGTGGCCCACTACCCCCTCCAGGAGCTTGGGGCCAGCCCCTGGATGCAGGTAGACCCAGAAACGCTGAAAGAGCCCCGTGGGCAAGGGGGAACGTTAGTCGAGTCCCTGGGCGTCCCCAAAGGCAGTGTACTCCCCTCCTAAGCGCCGCCTTGCTGCGCCCCGCTTGACCCCATCCCAAGACGTGTCCCTGACCGTGAGACGCTCCTGCGATATCCCGGCCTGGACAGATACCCCCCTGGGATGGGGGGGTGATGGGGTACCCTGAACTCCCCTGAAGCTAGCTTCGTTACCAAGCCACTCGGGGACACCCGCCACTATGGTGCTGGTGGCTCCCGGAAGGGGCCGCGGACCTGGCCCCCCCGGACTTCTTTGGGGATGCTGTCCTCCGCCCCCCCCTACCGCCATATCCCTGGTAGCATTTTGTTTGCTAACCACGGTATGTGAGCCTCCTTAACGTAATGCAGGGCCCCGACTCAAAATTCTTGCCCCAGAAATTGTGCTGCCACTGTAACGGGTTATGCCGCAGCCCATCACCGCTACACCTCCCGCCCAATCGGGCTGGGTCCCTTTGCCGGGGGTCCCGCACCTACCCCTTTCGGGCCCTCCACCCTCCATGGCCGTCCTTGCCGGGGGGGGCTCTGCTGCGACCGGTCGCCGGGTGATGTGCACCACGAATGAAACATTCATATGTAACCCGGCAGGGTTTCCTGTCGTAGCCTCCCTGGCCATTGCCACCCCAGCAGACCAGCGGGGCCTAACCCGGCCGGCCTGCCGCGCGGGTGGGCGTTTGGCTTTCCTTAAGGTGTGGCTAGGGTCGTACCCTTCCCCACCATATTGGCCTAACTGGGGTCTTGAACTGCAACAATCGGGTGGCAGCGTCCCGTGACACGACATAGGGGTCCAGGGCCACCATACTACAAAATTCCTTCGTCGAAAGCCAGGTATAGCCAGGACAAACCCCGCCAGCCCACATATAATGTTGAGATACCTAAGCATCGCCTGCCCCCCCCTTGGGTGGGCCTGCGAGGGCAAGACATAAAGTTCAGGTATTCTGGCAGCTATATTTGCCCAGAAGCGATCGGCTATCTCCTGCGCCTGCGCTCCCTGCCTTGTGGGTCTTCCCCGTCCAAGTCCTTGATATCCCACTCCCCACCGCGTAAGCTGGGGACGTCCCTGAATTTCCCCCTCAAGCTCTTCTCCCTAGTGGGCTTAGCCAAATGATGCCAGAATGGGGAGGTGCAGCCGCCCCATGGCCTGGCTGCCACTGCCACCCCGGGGGAGCCCGGGGCTGCATCCGTCCCAGCCATGGTGCCATTCCCCCAGCCATACAGCCGATCACCATTGGGGGGGGGGAGCCTGGCAGAGTTGGTTGGTGCTAACCTGGCCCACCCCCTGGGAAGTGTTAGTTGGACTGGTCTCCGCCCCACCTGTGGGGGCGCTATCCGGACATCCACAGTGGGATCGGCCTCCAGGCAGCCTGGTCGCCGGTAGCTGGAAGGCGGTGCCTGGGCTGCTCCCTGCACCGGGGCAGCTACCCCCGCCCGGAAACCACCCCCCGGGCAAGGCCAAACGATAGTGGGTGCAGTTTTTGGGTGCACACGCCAACTCACTGCGTACTGTGGTCTCCGTTGCTGGCCACGGGGGCCGGTCTCAGCCGAGGCTTCGCTGTATCCCGCGGCCGGTCCCGTGGTTACGTCCCTCTGCTCAGGCACTATAAAACGAGACAACGTATCGTGAATCAAGGCCTCCCACTGTTCCCACTGGCGTGCCCCTGCGGGACACACCCCCATTCTGAGGGGTGGGCCTGGCTGGGTTCCCATGCCCACCACCCGCTTTGCCGCCTCCCATGCTCTAGGCTAGCCTCCCTGTGTAACGAGGGGGGGCATTGCTCATCGCTTGCAGCCCCTGCCGAGGGCTGGGCCTGCTATGGGGGCTGCCTCACTGCTGTCCACGCTCCCTTGACGGAGAACC
Source organism: Phrynocephalus forsythii (assembly GCA_029282475.1). Taxonomy (NCBI): domain Eukaryota; kingdom Metazoa; phylum Chordata; class Lepidosauria; order Squamata; family Agamidae; genus Phrynocephalus; species Phrynocephalus forsythii. The sequence continues at coordinate 96,861,356 of JAPFRF010000010.1, forward strand.
AGGGCACTGCAAACCAGGGTACTTCAAACCCTGATGGGGGACCAGTGTACTCCAAGGGCCAGGGGCAGGGGGGAGGTATCCCGAGACAGGTATCTAGTCTCATGTGCTCCCATAGGTTTTGTACCTGGATGCCTTCTGGTAAGAAAATACTTTTTTACTCAGCGTATTATTAGTCCGTGACACTCCCTGCCACAGGATGCGGTGATTGCATCCGTGCTGGGGGAAAAGTCTCTCCCGGGTTGCTATCCATGCTGGAGATGTGTCTCAGTGGGCCGTTAGTCTGTAGAACTCCCTGCCACCGGGTGCGGTGACCACAGCCAGGCTGGCGGAAAAGACTCCCCAGGTTACTGTCCCCGACGGGTATGTGTTATCTCCATGCTTAAAACCCGTGGACTTCGAGGGCCCGGTGCCAGGTAGTGTTATTAGGCGACCGCGATCCAGACTCATGTGCTCCCCACACGCCTCATGTGCTCCCCACACGCCTCTAGTCCAGGAAGCTGGACTAGATGGACCCTTGGCCCGATCCGCAGGGCTTTTCCTCTGTCCCTTGCCTATGGGCCCTCACGGCTGCCGCTGGCCTGGCCCTGGTGGCCCGGTCAAACCAGCCCCAGCTGAGGGGATGAGTAGTGGGGTGCAAGCTGCACCAGGGCCCAGCGCCTGCCCGCCCCCCAGCTGCCTCAGTTTGGGCCTACAGACGGGGGGGTGCAGACCAACTCGCCCACACCCAAGGTCGACAGGATACCTCCCCTGGTGGGCCCGCCCCCGCCTGGGATGCCTGTTCAGGCCCAGCCCAGGGACAGGGGTTTGGCTGGGCCTGGAGGCTCCGATGAAACCTTCTGCCCAGCAGCCGCAACCACCCCGCCTGGGCAATCGGTCCCGGCCACCCTCTCCCAAAGGCCTCCCGGCTGGGGCCTAGTCGGGGCCAGGATCCTCACTTGCGCCCACGTGGCGCCGCCTGCAGTGGCTCGGAATAGGGATGAGGGGCCTGCCCGCCAGGCTGGCCTGGCGTTTCCCTTCCGCCGGCGTGGCTTGATTGTGTTCCCCCGGCTTGACCCAGTGGACTTGGCTGGCTCCCCCGCCGCGCCTCCTAGTTCCGCGGCCCCGCTCGCTCTGGGGGCCCGAGCAACTAAGGGTGGGGGTGGTCCGTCGGTCTGCCCTGCTCACTCTGGGGGAGGGCCGCTGCCGCTCCCCAATCCACTGCCCGGCCACGGCGAGGTGCGGCGCGCTGCTCATTCATCGAAGGGCCGGGCACGGCCATAACTGATGGCCAGGCTCCCCGCCCCCAAGCTGCTCTGCGCAGTAGCGCAGCAGCAGAGGCCGGGAGCCGGTTACCATTAGCAGCCCCCCGTACCCCAGGGGCCGAGGCGCGGCCCGGCTCCCCGAGCCCCTGCCGTTCTGCGCGGCAGCGCAGCAGTAGAGGCCGGGCCGGTCACCGCCACGGCCACGGCACTCCAGGGGCCGTGGCGCGCCCGAAAGGAAGGCCCCCGCCCATCAGCCGCTCCGCGCAGTAGCGCAGCAGCAGATGCCGGAGCCGGTCCGCGCGCCCCGGCACCCCAGGGGTCGAGGCGCAGCCCGGCTCGCCCGAGCACCCGCCGCTCTGCACGGTAGCGCAGCGCCGCGGCAGAGGCCGGGCCGGTCGCCGCCACGGCCCCGGCACTCCAGGGGCCGCGGCGCGCCGGAAAGGAGGGAGCGCAGCCAGGCTCCCCGCCCGTCAGCTGCTCTGCGCGGCAGCGCAGCAGCAGATGCCGGGCCGGTCGCCGCCGCGGCCCCGGCACCCCAGGGGCCGAGGCGCAGCCCGGCCCGCCCGAGCACCCGCCGTTCTGCGCGGCAGCGCAGCGCCGCGGCACAGGCTGGGGCCGGTCGCCGCCACGGCCCGGCACTCCAGGGGCCGCGGCGTGCCGGAAAGGAGTGGAGCGCAGCCAGGCTCCCCGCCCGTCAGCTGCTCTGCGCGGCAGCGCAGCAGCAGATGCCGGGCACCCCAGGGGCCGAGGCGCAGCCCGGCTCGCCCGAGCACCCGCCGTTTCAGCGCAGCGCCGCGGCAGAGGCCGGGCCGGTTATCCAGGCTCCCCGCCCGTCAGCTGCTCTGCGCGGCAGCGCAGCAGCAGATGCCGGGAGCCGGTTGCCGCCGCGGCCCGGCACCCCAGGGGCCGAGGCGCAGCCCGGCCCGGCCGAGCACCCGCCGCTCTGCGCGGCCGCGCAGCGCCGCGCAGAGGCCGGGCCGGGTCGCCGCCACGGCCCCGGCACTCCAGGGGCCGCGGCGCGCCCGAAACCAAGCGGGAGCGCAGCCAAGCTCCCCGACCATCAGCTGTGCCGCGCGGCAGCGCGGCAGCAGCAGGTCTGCAGGGTGCCGGCCCGCCCGCCGAGGACTCCTCCGCTGGGCTCCGCTCCTGCCGGTCCGGCCCAGGCCAACTGCTCCGGCTACGCCCGACCGGAGAGCGGAGCCGTGCTGCCGGGTCGGCCGCCTGCGGCCTCGAAATGGCGCCGCCTCGTGGCGCCCTCTGTGCAGCCGGGCATTCGGGGTCTTCCTTCCCGAACGCCGGAAGAAGACTGACTGGTGTTTGGGGTGGGAGGAGCCGCCCTTTCTAGGGCGCTCCTCCCCCTCCCTCTCAGGACTTCTAGCTCCTGTCTCGCCCCTCGCCATTCTCGCGAGGGGCAAATCGGCTCCTCGGGCGGACAAGCCACCCGCGGAGCGTGCATTTGCTTCAGAACTATTGCCAATAATTGTAAGAGTTCTGTCAGTCATCTGATGAGGTTTTATTTTCTGCTGTTGTTTATTAAGGATGTTCAATAATATTACATTCCATGACTTTTGCTTCCTGTCAGGTATTTCGCTGCACTCCCATTACAACTGGGATGCCAGTTCTCTTCAGCTGAACATACCAGTTAATTTTTTATGAAAGTGAGATCATTTTAGTAGAAGGTCTCAGTTTTAACCATTCTGCCTCCTCAGACCCTGCTAGGAACCTAGACCTGTCATATTCAGACAACCTTACAATCTTAAAGTGCACACGCAAGAGGAAGAATAGGACTTAAGTATCCACTAATGTGAGGAGACAGTATGAAGAATTATTATATGGATAAAATCAGCAACAACGTCTCTAATCCGAGTGATAGCATTTTGTCTAGCCTGTGAGAATATGGAAATATCTACTGAGGACCTCTATAGGCAGCCAGTTAGTCTATTTTCAACCATAGATTTTTCTATACAAGTGAGAATTTTAGTATGCATGCAGATAAAATTAAACATGGACTGCTAAAGTCAGTGTTTCCCCAGGAATAGTCCCACTGAAGTCAATTGGATCTACATTTTCTGTAACTTATAAGTTACCTAGATAAGATTAACATTTAATATCAATTCTATGTAATCCAGACATAGCTGTTTGAGAAAATACTGAAACCAATTTCATCTAGGTGATAATGCAAATTAATTAATTAATCACTTAAATCTACCTGGCATTTATCCCTTATCAAAAATGGAACTATACTAAACTTTGATCCTATAGTATGCAATAATATATACCATAATCATGATACAAATATCTGTTTTGTATTTTTTTTTTTTATTTGGTGTGTGTGTGCGTGTGTGTGTGCATGTGTGTGCATGGTTTTTTCCTTTTCTGCCTCATTCTGGCACAATGACTGCATTCTACATTTTCTTTCTATAGAAAGCAACAGGTAAAACTAGCTTCTGGCATGCTGGATCACTGTCTTTATATGAGGGAAATTGTAAATCTCACTTTTCTGCAAATATTATGTTTTATAACAGAAGTTGATTTTGTCTTGTATTTGTACTCAGCAAATAAAAGAAACAAGCTATCATTACTGAACCATTCCCAAATGTTGTAAAGGGGAAAGAAATAACAAAAAACAAAGATATTTCTAACTGGAGTGTTTATATAATGCATTATATCTGTGGGCAATTCAAATGATACTGCTAATCCATAATAGAGTAAACAGTGCTGGGGATTCCTGATCACCTCTCTTACTGACTAGAAATATCATGAAGTCTAAGCCTATGCTTTTATTTTATGAAATACAAATGTTATATCAAAGTGGTGGCAAATATACCTTGCAACAACCGGATAACACTTCCACAGTATATATCAAATAAAGCCATTGTGTCCAAAATACTGTTACAGTACTCAAAATGTTTGCAAGGTAATCCATCAGCATCCACGCCATTGAATACAATTCTAGCCATTATAGTCAATAACCCAATGAGAATGAATCCTTTTTAAAAAGATACCATGCCTTTTGGGTATAGCAAGCATGCACTCTCATATTGATTCCAACTGATAGCAAGCATCCAAGGGTTTTCTAAGTGTAAAGGGCTCAGAAGTGATTTATTAGTCTGTCCTTCTGTTGGAGCCCTGCTGGGACTATGCAGCTTGGTCAAAATTGCACAGGGGGCATGGCATGCAATGCAACCCCCTCACTCATGTTTTGAGTTATCACAGCTGGCATGGTGGTGCTTCAAACTGCCAACTACTGGCACTTCAATTCACTGAGCTATACCAGCTTTTATAGATAGATAGATAGATAGATAGATAGATAGATAGATAGATAGATAGATAGATAGATAGATAGATAGATAGATAGATAGATAGATAGATAGATAGATAGATAGATAGATAGAGTCCTGAGACTCTCTTTCATGTCATTTCTTGTTTAGCAGGCAAGCAGGGACTTGTCTCAATAGAGCCAGATTTGAGGGTGGGGAGGAGGATTGGGGTGATCAATGACTATGCTGCTTTGTTTGTGTGTTAAACCGCATCCGGGACTTTGAAGCTGCTTTAACACCAGCCTGCCTCCTGATCCCATTGTGTGGTGTTTTCCATCTTACCAAAAAGATTCTCAGCACCTGATAGACAACACCTTCTATCAAGACTGCATTTTGGTACAATGCTTTGATAAAGATAGCAAGTTGCTATCGGAAGCTTAGCTTACATTTTTTTGTTTGTTATAGTAGTGACCATTAAAGGTATCACCCAACCTACTTTTGAAAATGTACATGAGAGTCTAAGCTGTGCTTGCGGCCTTTATATCTATGAGTCTATGATTCTATGCTACAAAGCAGTCTATGTAGAAAAGGATTTATTAGCTAAGTCCATATAATTCTTTGAGTGCAAGGTGTTTTCAGGATGTAATTGCATTTGTCCTGCAGAATGTGATGAAGGATACTGTATCTTATGGCTCATTTAGATTGGGAAATGTTATTCTCCATGGAGACCCCACAGAGAAATGTGTACACACATATGCTTTTTCAAAAATGTCTAGAGTAACAAATAAATTTGACAGAACGAAGCTACAGTACTCGTAGTAAAATGTAACTAAAGATGCCTCCATGATATAACCAACCACCACCTTTGAAGGTGGAAAGATATTTCTTAGAGCCAGATCAAAATAATGCTTTCCAGTGTTGCATTATTTATCCTCATAAAATGGCTCCCATCTTGCTTTTTGCATTGACCCCTTTGAAACACACACACACACACACACACACACACACACACACACACACACACACACACACACACACACACAGAGAGAGAGAGAGAGAGAGAGAGAGAGAGAGAGAGAGAGAGAGAGACAGACAGACAGACAGACAGAGACAGAGAGAGAGAGACAGAGAGAGAGAGAGAGAGAGAGAGAGAGAGAGAGAGAGAGAGAGAGAGAGAGAGAGAGAGAGAGAGAGAGAGAGAATTAAATCGGTGATTATTTTCATTAATTTTATTATCTTCTGTGTTGATACCCATTGTCAATATGCCGTGGAATTGTGTTCATTGTAGGCTATGTGGCTATACCTGTTCAGTGCCTTTTCTTTTACTTTGAGCATATCTAGGCAGAGGAAGTTGGAATGGTCTGGTTCATAATTAGAAGATTCATATCTTCAGAGTGATCTGGCTTATATCTCACTAGAGCAATCTTTCTGTTCACAGTGATTGACATTTCTTCTTCTTCAATGAGAAGGATACAGGCAGTTCTCTGGATCACTCCAATTTTGTCCCTTTTTGGATATTGACTAAAGATGGGATCAAATTGGGGGGGCGGTGATTTCTTTTGGGTCATGGGCTACAGAATGGAACACTTAAGAGCATTCCAAATTGCACCCCAAAACCTGTAAGCCTGTAAAAAGGGTAAGAATAGATCACTCTAAGGGCCTTTTTACACGACCCCTAAGATCCACTGGCCACTTAAATTCGGACCAGAGATCTTAGGGGTTCCTCGCTCTTCCTCTGTCCCCACCCCCTCCGCATTTCCTGGTTGCTGGCTGCCTGAGGGAGGGAGAAAAAAGAAAGAAAAGAATGCCCGTTTACCTCCGTTTTGTTCCCGGCAGCATTCAGATCTCTTAAAGGGGCAGGGTGAAAAAAAGAAAAAACAGAAGCCAGGAGAGCCCCGCACTCACTATCCTTACACCGGATCAAATATTTGTCACATCCAAAAAGCAGGTACAAGAAAACTGCTCTGGGTCGCGCTAAAGTGGAAGGGGTCGCATTTAATTGTCGGCAAAGTCCGAAGCTGGTGGGTAAACATTTTTAAGGTCCGGACCTTGCAGCCATTTGCGGCGAAGCTTAGGGGTCGTGTATAAACGCCCTAAGTCCAAAACATGTGTGGATGCCATAATTAGATTAGAACCAAACAGCACCAAAAGTGATCCAAATAGGGAGCTATTTGCCTTTCTGGGCATCCTTTTGTTCAGCTATCACAGTGGCATATGTAATGCCATCCTGTTTATTACATAATATCTCCCCCTGAAATGTTTTCCCATTTGTGTGTGTGTGTGTGTCTCACTTTCCAAAACTGTCCAGGATTATTTGCTTTGCAATGGATCTCCTTCTGTCTGTGACACACAATTAAGGATCATGGACTAGTATACAGAGTGCACCAGAACACCTGATTTCAGTTAGTAGTAAGAAAGCAAGTACAACTAGAACATGGGAGAGGAAAATGGAAAGAACTATTCTATTAGATTAAGACCTATGGATAAACTGAATCGGACTTGAAAGCCAGAAAAACTACCTCTCTCTCTCTCTCTCTCTCTCTCTCTCTCTCTCTCTCTCTCTCTCTCTCTCTCTCTCTTTCTTTCTTTCTTTCTTTCTTTCTTTCTTTCTTTCTTTCTTTCTTTCTTTCTTTCTTTCTTTCTGTTCAAGTATCTCTTTCCCTCCCTGCTGCTTCTCAAACAAACACCTCCCCGCACGCAGTCTTAACAACAGTCAAGGGAGGTTGAAATGAGTGTCCAAGCTAGTGAAACAACATTTGTTTCACAGCATTTGTCAGATCCAGAACTGGTCTTTGGATAGTTAATCACCTGTAGCGACTGAGCACATTTTTCAGCCTCTGCTGCTGTGTTCCTGCAGCTCTACCTAGCCTCTTAGTGTGACAGGTTTTTGACTATCGGAGGGCTGCTATGTCACGGAGAGTCACCTGTGGAAGTTTCATGTCTTTCATCTTCTCTGTCTTGTCCTCCCTTTATCTTCTCCCCAAGGCCAGCAGTGACAGCATTGATCCACCTGCCTTTCCTCTTTTGATCCTGCCAGCCAGCAAAATATATTAGCTGTAATCCATGCCCCAGTCAGTGCTATCTGTCCTTTGTCTTCTTTAGTGCCTTTAACTCCAAGATGCACTTACCTCTCACCTACTGAACCCTGCCCCCTTACTTTATGGCAGTGAGTTACACTTGTACATTTGATCTGTTGTTACTCTTTGCTGGATGCCTTCAATACATTGTGAATACAGGTTGGCATGGAATGAGGCTTTACTGGAATAAATAATTTCTGGGGTGACAAATGTTGAAAATGAGACCCACTTGTTTTTATGATGCGGCTTCATATGTGGCATTCATGGCCATATACATCCTACTGAGAAAATAATATAATTGCTAGCTCCTAAAGCTACTGCAGGCTGTGGCTTTTGAACTCCCACAGTATAAGGGAAAATTGACAGTTCTTTGCTTTTATTGCAGACTTTCATAGTCATGCCATTGGTTGTGGTTTTTACTACTGTCCTAATTGCAAGGAAGATTCAAGCCACCCCGCTGACGCTGGGTAGACATTTACCTGACATCTTCTCTGCAAACAGGCAACTTGACATAAGAAGTCCGCAAATGTCAGAGAATAGCACAAAAATAATCTGATCCTTTGGATACACACCTACAGCTGAACCACATTCCTCTCTACTCAGATGTAAATGACAAAGAATTCAGAGAACCCAGCTCTCAGGTACCTGAGTATAAGCTTACACTCTGGAGATCTTAATGAAAGGAAAGGAAAGATATTTGCCTGGGAATTCTAATGGGGAACAAATTTGAAGAACACACACACAGGACAAGTGGAGGATGTGTTGGTGTGTGTTATAGGCACAAGCACATCATCACATTACCTGATACATCTGACTTATAGTGACCCTTAAGGCAGCTGAGATAGTTGAGGTGTGGCATTACCAGTGTCTCCGCCCCCAATAAGACTTTCCAATAAATGCTATGTTAAAACAAACAAACCTGGAACTCCTTGAGAGCATAGAGTTATTGTGTATATCTTTTAGCCTTCTAATTAATCTTAATTAATTTTCCATCTCCTCAAAATTATTTAGGTTCTTATGAAATTTTTCTCATATTTCCATGCAAAGAAAAACATCCTCTTAAAGTGAAAGGTGTTCTTTTGGGATTTTATTTTATTTTATTTTATTTTATTGCACAAGGAAAAATAGTAAACTGCAATCTTAGATCACATTTGCACAGTGTATAGCCAACAAGCTGCATGGTGCTCCCTTCGGGGCGGGCATTTTCCCTTCACCCCCTCAAAGCCCCTTTGGAAAAGTTTGAAAATAGATTTAAAGGGGGGGTGTCACTCCTTGAAGTCTCAAAACATTGCAGTGTTTAACTTTTAAAGATCAAGAGATTCTTCCAAACCCCAAAGTCAGAACTGGGAGTGGCTTTCAGTATTTATTTATTTTTAATCTTCTTACCAGCATTTTTGGGTTAGTTCTAAGTCCTCAATCCCAGTCCAGTACTGCCCACCCCTGTTTTCGATGATGAACAACAACAGTTCGGCCTAAACACATTGTCACAAGTAATGGGTGCTGCAGGATAAAAAAAGTGTGGTCATTTCTTGGGTCAGGCTGTGACATTAACTCTGTTCAGCCATTTATACATGGGGGGAAAGAATGATGGGGCTGTGCTCAGTGGCATTGTCCAGGTTTCCAGCACCTGGGACAAATGCTCCCATGCAACGCAGAGCCACTTGAGGTCTGTGCTAGTGGCAGCAGCAATGGCGGAGGTGGGTGGGTGCCTCCTGGAAGCTCAGGCTTAGACTTCCAAGAGAGGTAAGAGGGGCACAAGGATCAGGCAGGGTAAACTATGCAACCCCTAAAAATTTTGCACCTGGGGCAACCACTCTTCTGTCCCTCCCCCCTACACCACCGGCTGTGTACACTGCACCTGCCCCCAAAATCACCTAATATATCAGCACCTGCCCCTTCACTCTCTGATCTTATCATACTGAGAAGTAAGTTCTAGAGCTACATTTTGCTTGTGTTCACTTGGATGAGGGTAGAACATTCCATCTGGGGGACTTGGTTTATCTGATTTCCCTGCACAGGTTCAAGTGAACACAAGCAAAACACAATTTCAGTCAGTCATCAGTGCAGCAAGGTTAGGAGGCAAACAAACAAACAAACAAAACTACACACACCTTGGATTAAAAAAAATACACCATCATGGGATTTCCAACTACTGATTGCCACTTCAGGCTCTCTAAGTTCATGTTAGATGTATATGAGTATTCATTTGGGCTGCTCCTCTTTTTTTAGACTTCATTGTAGAATGTCAATTTGCTCTGCTGTAAAATTAAAAGATGCACTATCGTGCAGCTGTAGTACTGCTTCAGGATGGGCATGAAATGGAAAAATGTTTTGTTTCATGCCCACCCCCATTTCATTTTGTTTCATTTCTAATGATTTTTAAAATAAATTGTAAAAAACGAAATGAAATGAAACAAAATGGCTCCCCTGGGTCCTAGAGGCACCAGATTTGGTGCCCGGGTGCCATTTTTAAAGGGGTCCAGCTGAACTGTCATTGGCTGTATCCCCTTAAAAGTGTCCCAGTCACCACCAGATGACCCCCATGGTGCCTACTGGGCAATTTTTAAAGGGGTTGAACTGATGAAAGCTTGGATGGATCCCTTTAAAATAGCCCAGTCGGCACCATGGGGATTCACTGGTGGTGACAGGGCCACTTTTAAAGGGGTACAGCCAATGAAAGCTCTGTGGGACCCCCTCTGAAAATGGCTCCCCAATACCAAATTTGGTGCCTCTAGGACCCAGGGGAGTCACCCCCCACAAGCCTCCCAGCTGAGAGGAGGCCAGAAACTGGGGCTGAGAGGAGGAGGCGGTGAGCACCAGAGCAGTTGCAGGGACCCACTTCCTTCTCTTCCCTCTCCTGGGCTCCTGTGGCGGTGGTGGTGGCAGATCATTGCAAGCCAAGCAGGTAAGGGACCCCTTTTACAGATGGAACAAAACAGTTCATTTCAATGAAAAAAGCAACCATTTCATTTTGTCTGTAACAAGATGCTTCTTTCTCCTTTCGTTTCATTTTGTTTTGTTTTGTTACCTAACAAAACGATGAAACTACATTTCATTTTTCATTTTGTGCCCACCCCTAGTACTGCTATAAGTGCACTTATGTGATCTGTTGTTGTGATCAAGTCATTTTGGGGTCAGATAACATTGTTTTGCTCCACTGTGCAAATTTATTATGGAGAGCATGCTATTAAACCACACGAAACAGACATTGAGAATAGGAATAAAGCCTGTCAATGGGGCAGGACGGAGTGGCATATGGAAATACCATCAGTCATTTTTATATTATGAATTGCGTAGAACTTGTTAATTTGGTTCTGAATGAAGCAAGATCAAAGGAATGTAATTAAAGAGTAAGTTCTTTGTTTCATAGACTTGTCATCTACCCAACCAAAATTTTATGATTAAAATAATCAAAAGCACATTTTGCATAAATCTTTAGGGTTTCATTTTTAATGGACATTGGCAGAGCTTAGGCTGGCAGTGAACTGTCTGGTGTATATGAGATATGAATTGTGTGACAACTGGATAAAGACTTGGTTATAATTCATGTACAAGATTTGTGCATAAACAGTGCTGCATAAGCAAAAAATGTTAATGTTCAATTTGTGCTGGATTATTATTCTGTGAGCTACTTGCAATATACAAGAAAAAGGGAAAATGCACAACAGGGTAAGAAATCAAAGGACTAAGGCACTACTTGGAGGCTGGTCACATTGTAAAATGAATATTGTTTTGATTCACTTACACCTTAATTGTAGGTTAAACCACTGTAATGCCACCAGGAGGAGGATGATTCTGAAGACAGTCTGAAAAGGACTGTGAATTCAAAACACAGCTACTACACAGGCATCTTGCCATTTTATAAACAAATGCATTTCAAGGCAAAATTTGAGATATGAATGCTTACTTCCATCAAATGTGGAACCAGTGTTGCTGAAATATCTCCTATATATCAGCTTTGCAACACCTTCAGGAGGCTCTATGCTTGTGTTCAGTTCACAATGAAGCAGGGGACAATGAAATCTAAAGGTAAAGGGAACCAGCCACATTTGTAGCTGATAAAGCCTGGTAAAAGTGAGCTCTTAATTCTGTTCCAGACATTTGTACTTTTTATCCATGAAAAGGGTGGTGACAGAGAAAAAGGTGGTGGAGCTATAACTTGAAATTGTATAGGTTTTCTCTGGGAGTTGAGTCATGGCAACTGGACTTCTTTTCTTCTGAGACTGAAATGTTTTGTTACTCATTGAAGCAGCTTTGTCAGTCTGAGGAAAGTTAGTGACAAGACCTCAAATTTATAGTTCACCTTGATTTCACATCATCCTGGCCTGAATAGGCTTTTTAGGTCCACAGTTGACCTGAATAGGCTTATTAGGTAGACAATGATCTGAATAGGACCATTAGATGTACACTACTGATTCTGGTCCTGAGCTGTTGCCCCTTCTATGTTGGGGCATCCTTCGGTTTAGTGGCTGTTTGGTTTCTCCAAAGTAGAGCTCTGCACATGCCTCACTGCTTTGAACCTATATTGCTCCTCTTGTGATTTGTTGTCGGGTCCTTTGGGTGGATGAGTCTCTGCCTTTGTGGGTTTGAAGTAAATGGGGATGTGGTGATGACCAAAAATCCTTTTAAGTTTTTCAGACACTGCAGACAAATCATATGCACTTCACACCTCCACCAGCAAGGGCACAGCTAACAACCCATACTTAATGGGCATTGGGAAGAGTTGTCTAGGTGGGACTTTCACACATCCCAAACCCTTGTAATCCAAATAGCCTATTCAGGCCATTGTCCACCATACAAGCCTATTCAGGCCACTGTCCACTTAATGAACCTAATCAGACCATGGTGACTAGAGATGGGCACGACCAGGGAAAATGACATTTTCGAATTGTCGTGTGTCGGAGCCGGCCCGTTTCGTTTGTTTCCGTTTTTCATGAAATTTTCCAAAAAATTGTCGTTTTGTTTGTCGTTTTTTTGACTGTTGTTAGTACTGGTTTTGGGGGGGAGCGGGCTCCTGGAGGCACCTCTCTGGGGTGGGTGCCTCCTCTGGCCCGCTATGAAGGGAAAGTGGGCTCCTGGAGGCACCTCTCTGGGGTGGGTGCCTCCTCTGGCCCGCTACAAAATGGCGTGCATAGCCAATTGGATATGCATACCAAGTTGAGCAGAGAGGCACCTCTTTTTTGGGTGCCTCTCTCTGTTGACCACAGGCCCACTGCTAACTGCAGTGTCACAGTGCGCACACTGGGGGAAGGCTCCTCCTCAGTCTGGGCACTCTGTGGTCCACTAAGAAGGGAACTGTACTTGCGTGTGTGCAATGCGAGTACAGATTTGACTTAGGGTTAGGGGGGTTAGCGCAAGGGCTAGGCGTAGAGTTGTTACGGGTAAGGTTAGGGTGAGTTTGTGGGGTGCACCTCTGGGTGCCTCTCTGACCCACTAAGAAGGACAGTGTACTGGCGTATGGGTTCGGGTTCGGGTTCGGGTTCGGGCTATGGTTAGTGGGCATTTTATGCCCGACAGGCACATCCCAGAAGTCTCGGTCAAAACCTGGTCAAGTGGCCATGCAATTGGTGGAATGGCTCCAAAAATTTGCATGGTCCACTCCCATGGCCAGACCATCATTGCGCAGGTGTAAAAAAATAAAAATAAAAATAAAATAAAATAAAATCAATGGAGACGTTTTGTTGCAAGAAAAACCCAGTGCTGCTACTGTAAAAATTCAGGCAGTTTTAAAATAGCTATTTTCGCATGTTTCTGTGGTGCTTTGGTGTGTTTTTGGACCACCACGATTTCAAAATAAATAAATATTGCTTGCAGTCGCCCCGTTTTGGATCCCCCGTCCGCACCGCATGGCATGGCGAGTTGGCGAGACGACGAGGATGCACAGCCCAGGAGAGGAGACGGGGGGAGGCCGGGGACCCCCCCCAGAAACCACCCTTCTGGTAGGTGCCCTCACTCAGGCAGGCATATTTTCGCCTGCTTTTTTGTCCAGGAATCGGGTTTTTTTATTTTTAAAACTTTTTTCTGTGCCGCGCCACTTGGCGAGTTGGTGAGACGATGAGGATGCGCAGCCCAGGAGAGGGAGGGGAGGCCAGCCCCCCCCCCAGAAACAGAAACCACCCTTCTGGTAGGTGCCCTCACTCAGGCAGGCATATTTTCGCCTGCTTTTTTGGCTGGGAATCGGGTTTTTTTAACTTTTTTTTCTGTGCCGCGCCACTTGGCGGCGAGTTGGCGAGACAATGAGGATGCGCAGCCCAAGAGAGGAGGGGGGAGACCGGGGACGCCCCCCAGAAACCACCCCTCTGGTAGGTGCCCTCAGACAGGCATATTTTCGCCTGCTTTTTTGGCCGGGAATCGGATTTTTTTTTATTTTTAAAACTTTTTTCCCGTGCCACTTGGCATCGCACAATCGCTGCGATGCTGCCAGTAATGACCATGACAAATCAGACCCAATTTTTCTTTACTCGGTTCGAGTTTGAGTTCTGGCGGAGTAATTGTCGTTCTTCGTTTCGTTACATAACAAAACGAGGAATGGAAACGGAAACGAGGATTTCGCCGAGTTGTGCCCATGTCTAATGGTGACATGAAATCAATGTGAATTAGAGACCTCGTCATTAACTTGCCTCAGACTGATGAAGCTACTTGAATGAGTAGCAGAACGTTTCAATCTCACAAGAAAAGAAGTCCAGTTGCCATGACACAACTTCCAGATACCCAAGTGATATGAAATTATATGAGTTTTGGTGCTACCATGGATATCAAAACTGCTTGGCATGGGTATAGATTGTTATTTCTTATGACTGCAAATACCTGTTAAAGGCTCCTAGGGGGATTTTTGGCCTCCTGGAATAGCCTATCTTCTTGTGCCTTGCTAGCTCTCCTTCATTACACAAGGACAAGGTGCATTTTAGTTTTCGTTTCTTTTCAAGCTGAGTATTGAGGTTTGGACTGGATTGTGTTTCCTCTTGGACATGCTGAAAGCAGCCAACACATCTGTTTGGAACTGCTTTCTGGACCACTTTTGCCAGAACTGGTGACAAAACAAAACTTAATCCCTGAATGACGTGCAGAGAAACAGCCTTCCCTACAACACCTCATGCTGTGCCCATCCAAGGCAGCTGGACATCAATGCTGGGTCCCTGGAAATCCTTGCCAGGCTCTCCTGTAGTAGCTTGAGTGAATACACTTCTTCCCAAGGCATAATTTCTTCTGAAAGAAAAGGCAAGTGTTGACAAGAACATGCAGCAGTCACAACTAATCTGGTGCCACCATGCTTCAGGATGTATTTGATGCTGCATAGACACTATACAAGGTCCCAGGTCCTTGGAAGGCACTGACCCACATATTGGGACATGTTGAGTAAGGTGGCAAAACCTGGCTGTGGGAAAAGGGGACGCTGAATGACATTAATTTAAGAGCCTGCAGTACCCAAGGAGAGGTGGTAGCACAGGAATGGTCGGGTACCTGTAGGAAGAGAAGTGCCTTAACCAGCAGGCAGCAACTTTTCTGCTAGATAATCAAATGATGCTTGGCAGTCAGGCAAGAAGTGCCCAAAATCAAAAGGAAACATAGCAGCATCAGAGTTTCTTGCAGATAATACCATGATGAGTCAAGGAGGCTCATTTGGACCGGGAAGAGAAGGTGCTGTACCATTGGAGTGGCTTAATACCCCTTTGTCCTCACCAAGATACAATAACCAATAGTACCTGGTTACCAATAGGATGCGAGAACTGACTTGGGGAGCTGGATATCTAGTGATCACTGCCAACTACACATGCATGGGGAAGAGGAAACGATAACATTTAGATCACATGTTGTAGAATCACATTTTAAAAAACATTGCTACACATTTTTCAGCAGCAAGTGTGATAACAGGTTGTTGTTGTTACTGTTAGAGTTGCTCTGATGGGACTAGCAATTCATTTCTTTGTCTGTTATTAATACATTGAGTTGCCCTTGACACCAGGCCTGGAAAATACCCTGTAGTGCCCCCTTGCTGACCAATTCTGATATTGCACTTTGGAAATATGAAAGTATGTGGGAGAAAAATTGAAGTTGTCTTGCCATTTTGAATCAGTAAGACAATGGCATACAACCTGATACAGTCCTCTCAAAATGTCTCAGAATGTGTTAAGCTGCCATTAAAAAGCAACTTTAGGTTATTCCTTTCATGAAGGGTAAAACATTTTATCATTCTTTGTTGGGCATTCCTTGTGTACTCACTGTTAATGTATTTTTTGTAGTTTTCATTTTTGGTTATTGTTTTAATGATGTTCTTTAACTAAGATGCAACTGACACTTTCAGTAGCTTCTAAGCAAATTGCATATAAACATTTTGATTAACTAATTCTAACAGATTACTTGTAGCATCAGAGCTTGGAAATATTCCTTTTGGAGACTACAAAAAAGTGACTTCCTCCATAGAGTCATGTCCAGGCCAATAATGACTTTAGGAAATTTCAGTCCAAAACAGTAACTTTCCCAGTATCTGAAAAGAATGCAGTATATATGCTGAAGCCACCTTGAATTCTGTGGAACTATGTCACCTTGGAACATATCTCTGCACAGTGGCTTGAGTTGTGATCTGTGAGGCAGGGGTGGGGGTGGGTGGGTCAAATACATGCCATCATATATTATGATTATTTTGTTTTTGTAAGAGCTAGCAATGCAGAAGACATCAAACTCAACAATATGGCAGGATTTGGCTAGGGCAGGAAGACATAGAACAATGAAAGGAAGACCAGCTTTTAACCCTTCTTGGAGGAACTTAAAGAGATGTTGTCATTCCTTCTTCGTAAGAGAGGGAAAACTATATCCCCAGAGTTGTGTAACTATGAAGGCACTTGACCATAGGAATCAGCATATTTGACCCATTATAGTTGTTAATCTCTGTCCCTTCCAAGCAAGGAACAACTGAGAGGAAATTACCTCCTTTTTGAAAAGGCAAAGCAAAGAAAAGAAAAGTGTTCTGCTTATATACCTCCCCATACTACTTCAAGTAGTCTCTGGGAAGTTTACAGTGTAATTATGTAGGCTACATATCCCCCCCGCCCCAAGCAAGCTGGGTACTCAGTTTACGGACCTCAGAATGAGGGAAGGCTGAGTCAACCATGAGCCGGCTACTGGGGATTGGTCCCCAGGTTGTGAGCACAGGTTTACCTGCAGTACAGGCATTTAACCACACACCACAATAAAAGAATCCTCTTTCCTCCATGAGGACAAATAAAAAAGCCACCAAATTGAGTACAACTGGTAGCAGCATCTTTATGTAATAAGAGAAACCACATTTCATTGGCCAGACTCTCACTTATCTGCTAAAATAGGCACATACTAATTTCAAATAGAACTGAAACTTCTTGCACAGGTTAAAAAAAAATAGAAATTCAATGAGATGCTAATAGTGTTCCAATCAAGGACCTAAAGAGACTCCTTTTTCTGCTTAGGGAAGAAAATGCATAAACATTGTACAGAGCCTGCATGTGTCAAAGAAGAGAGCATCGTGCTGCCAGGACTACCACCAGAAAAGGCAGCACAGTGGAGTAGAAAAACCCTGCTCCTCACCTAGAAACAGCAGTAGCTGAAGCCTTTTATCAGATGCACAAAGTGTGCTGAGTTAAACATTCAAGTTCTAGGATAGTGATGACAGTGAGGTAGTCTTTCAAAGGGGAAATGGCACTCAAGTTCTAAAACATGGATCTTATCAATGCCCGGGGGAGTTACTCTTTGCTGCTGCTGCTGCTTCGTCTTCTTTTCCTTCTTCTGTTCATAATTATGTGGAGGTGCTGGTATTTTTGTTTCACCCCCTTTAAGCTGCCGCTGTGAAATGAGCTGCCAAGTTCACATGCATGATACAGTCTTCCTAAGGGATATGCACAATGAACTCACAACTCTCTTCGTCTCCCTTCCCCTCCCTGTGATTTTTTCCATTTAAAAGGCAGCCAGTCGGACCTAAAGAGGCAAGATAGACTTTGAAATCTTTCAGATGCTGAAGCTTGAGAGACTCCCATGTGGAGAAGAGTGCCTTAGAGTTGGGCTTCTTGCTTTGGAAGATGGGAATCACCTTTTTCTCTTTCATTATGGATTCCAATGCAGTGAAAAGGAAAACCTCACAGAATTATCTCCTCATACCAGTAGGGGTTTTGCCCCATCACAGAGGAGAAGTGTCTCGCAGAGCACATGCTGCAATGGTTACATCTTATGTACAGTTTTACAGGCAGTCCTGTCCCACTCATGGGCTTTCTCCTTGTCAAGGGCACCGATGACTTTTGGAGTTGGAGGCAATGAACACACTAATGGAGGAGAGGTACAAAATGTCAGTGAAAGGGACATAAACCAGCAGGTACTTAGAAAAATCAACCTCAGACCCCTTCTGCTTACCATGAGCCCCTGGAAAGTGGAGAGCAGGAGACCCCCGAAGTTGAGCAGCACTTCCTGGTATCTTGGTCTACGCTGAGGCGCTCCAAGTCAAGTAACCCAGATTTATATATAGCTTCTCCCACAGCAGGTGCTCACAGGAAAGTGCTCTTTAGAAGCTGATTAAAGACAGCTTTCTTGGTGGTGGTGGGGAACCTTCTTTGGGAGGATGTAATTTGGAGCTCAAACCCAGTCTGTGGAGAGAAAGGGGAGGAGAGTCAACATAAGGCTCACTATGAGTTTGATGTCTCTAACTCATGCAGGGGTTATTTGACTGCTCACATAAGTCCTGAATCATGCAAACCACACAACAGTTAATTTGTCAGAAAATGTTTGGCTCATGGTTTGCGAACAGTGGCAAACTACAATCAATAATTGTCATTTCCCCAGTTCATGCCCATCTCAAATATATCTGTATTTGACATGCATGCAGTCAATAAAACTCTAATTACACTTATCTAGATATTGGCAACTTTGTTTATTTATTTTTTTGAGAAAAATATTTATTTAACAAATCACAGTCCCAAAATATATATATAATAAAAACTGTAAAATGATACTTACAAAGTGAATCCGAGTACCAAAAATTGCAGCAACTGTTGGTATTACCTGTTCTATTACCTGGAAACTGGAAAATGTGGAATAAAATAAAACATATTCATCCCAGACTCTCTTTCTGTACAGAATATAATTGTTCTTCAGTTGAAAATAATTATTTTCATAATAATCACACAGTATCTTTCCAAAATCTAAGCTGGCTTTGTGGTTATCCCATGGAAGTAAGGTTGTTATTTATAAACATATAAAATGGTGACAAGGTTTCTCAAATTGGAATTTTTTTCTAATTTAATTCCTACTTTTATTTTATTTATTGTTAATCTTTCATTGAGAGCAACTGATATTACCTGAGACATCCAAGTGTATATCATTAAACCACCCATTTTTCCTACTTTTGAGAAACATCCATCTTTTCAGTTCCAAATAATGTTATAATCAGTTCTTTATGAAAATGTTATTATCTGTAAAGAAATCTGATAAAAGTAAAAGCTGACCACAATGATCTATTGTCTGACTAGTTATATTATTTAGAAGTCAGGCAACACTTTCCCCAGTATTGTACTACCAAAGGGCATTCCAGCCATAGATGAATAAATGAGCCATACAGACCACATGCCCTCCAACATGTTGCCAGGTGTGTATTGTCAAATTTGTATAATTTAGCAGGGGCTAAATCACTGGTGTGCTATCTTTAATACATTTTCACAAACCTGGACAGATGTTGATTTGAAAGGGAACACTGAAAAAAAAATCACAATTGGAATCAAATATCAAAACATTAAGATCTGTTTCCAGTATCATTTATAATCCCTTTATCTTTCCATATGTGTCCCACCAGCCATTCATAGATTTTTCTGACTAACCCCTAGTTGTAGTAAATGAAACACAAAGTTCTTCATACGGCATTAGTGGTCTTCGTAGTATCTGAGGATGTACTATAAATGTGCCTGAAACTCTTGGTAACCGGTAGGATCGCTACCTTGAAGTTCTATCTGGAGGGCATTACTACGTACTGGTGATTCACTGTAGAAAAGATTGTACATTCTGAAGACCACTTATCTCCAGGTTTTATACTAGTTGAGATTCAAATTGTGAATGGTTCAGGAATAGACAGAGATGTGCTGGAGGTGGAGTGAATAGTTTGCCCCTGTGTTTTCATACATTATATGTAGCACAGTAGGAAATGACATTCTAATTGAATTATGTCAAACATCGGAGACTGAAATGGTGAAAGAGAATCTTGTATCAGATGTTGGTGTCCACCTTCCATATCAACCTGTGATACTATCATCTCCAATTACCTGTATTAATTGCTTAAAGTGCAAAGCTTGAGAATCCAAAGCTTGGATTAGCAACTGCCAGTCCTCCTCTAAATGCTGACAAATTGTTCTAGAAAATCTGGTTTCTTTTAGCCACAAAATTCTCAAATTGCCTTTCCATTTATATCCTCAAATATTGTTTAACTCAATAGACATTGTTTGGAATAAAAACCATTTTAAACTGAAGAATAAACATTTAAACGACTGCAAGTCTGCTAAGGAGTGGGAGCCTAAGATCTTTCCACTTTCTCATTTTAATTTTAACCCAGTTACCTAATAATTTATAATCTTTTAAAAATAGTTGACTTATGTTTTTAGTTAAATTTTCTCCTAAATCTTTAAGGCTAGAAATGTGTCATTTCAATCCAGACATATTCTGAACTTCATGCTCTAGCAGAAGTGGAGTGTTCATAGAATTTCTGATTCAAAATAATTAATTTTTAGCTCTGATAAGTTGGAAATAGTTCAAGCACATTTATCAGAATGAGAACAGCCTGCTTTGGGTTAGAAACAGAGAAATAGGTTAATCAGATGTGTGCTGCCATTTGTATTGACTTCCTCAGCAAACATAGATAGATACCAAGAGTGGTGTAGTGAACAGAATGATGGAGAGTTTGAATCCTCACTTGGTCACAGAAACTCACTGGTGGAGTGGAACTGGTAAAACCACTCCTTAAATATCTCACTTACCTTGAAAGCCCATTACCTTGAAAGATCACCTTCAATATACGAATTTATTTGCATCTCTAAAAGAGGTGCAGTTACAAATGCAAATAGCAATGGTGAAAGCATTCATCCTTGCCTTGTTCCTTTCTTCATTGTGATTGAAATCCTATCCGCTGCTGCTGCTGCTGCTGCTGCTGCTGCTGCTGCTGCTGTTATTATTATATCTTCTCAGCTTTGCTGATGCATGGAACAGACCAGGTATGAAGTCTTGAAAATGTATGAGTAAGGTAACATGTTTGAAAAATCACTTATTTGTCTATTTAATGTAGATGGCAATGGTGGATGACATGCCCTCCTAACAGTACTAGCAAGGTGGCAACCAGACATAAACGCCTACAGTGACCCCCCACCATTTCACGGTTCCGGTATTGCGGTCCCACTACATCACGGGACCACAGTAACGGAACCGGGGAGGCAGCCGGGTTGCTCTGCGCCCCCTCCCACCTCCGAGAAGCCTCTGGGGTGCGTGGGAGGGTGACGGTGGCTGATCCAGTCGCTCCGCGTGGCCCTCCCATGCACCCCGGAGAAGCCTCGGGCCGATTGCTCTCCACCATCCCCCAGGCCCCTCTGGGAGGCCTCGGAGCCACATGGGGGGACCACCGGGAGCGATCCGATCGCTCTCTACAGCCCCTCTGCCCCTTCTGAGAGGCCTCCGAGACCGGGCGGGGGTCGCCGGGAGCAATCCGATCACTCTCTGGGAGCCCTCCAAGCAGCATAGGGGGTGGTGGTGGGGAGCAATCCAGTCACTCTCTGCGCCCCTGCCGCCCCTTCTGGGAAGCCTTTGAGCTGCGTGGGGGTGGGTGGGGAGAGATATGGTCGCTCTGCGCGGCCCTCCCACACACCCTGGAGAATCCACGGGGCCGCATGGGCAGGCGGTGGGGGCGGGAGGTAAGATCCCCCTGCTGCCGTGGCGCACCGCAAAATTGACCCCACCCCCACCCCACCCCACCCGCTTCCACATATCGCAGATTTCCGTGCATTGCGGGTGGGGTGGGTCCCTAACCCCCACGATCGGCAGGGGGTTACTGTATTTGGTTTTTGGCTGCAATGTTTAAAATCCCAGTGCTCTGATGGAGGCTGTTATTTTGCCTTTTCCCAAGCTCATCAGCCAAACAGGGATATTTCATTTCCCAAGTAGGCATTGTTGGGATAGGCATATGGATTTTCTTTAGCATGGCTTTGTTTGAAGAGATGGATGGAAAATTCCAGCCAAATTCTACCAGGGATGAAGTTTGAAAAAAACCACCTCCCAAAGTCTATTTGCAGTGAGCATTTGAACTCACCTCTAAGAAGCAGACCTGAAACTACCACTGGGCATGAATTATTGTGAGTCTTTGATACGTTTTTGTGTACTACCCACAAAATATTGCTGAGTGCACTGAGTAACTGGACTTGAGCCAAGACAGTTCCCTGTTCTGTTTTTTCACCTCCAGTGGTCTCATAAAGGTATTGCCTGCTCTTGCATTTGGTCATACAGTAGGACACCCTATTAGAGATGGGCACAAAATGAAAAAATCTGTTTGGGTGTTGGGGCAGCAAAAATAGTTTAAAACTTTTCCCTGTGCCGATCGGGGGGGAGGTGGAGTTCACTTCTAAACTTTTTTTCACCTCCCCCAGCCCACCAGTCAGCTGATGGGTGCTGGGGGAGGCAAAAAAAGAAAAAGAAAATTGCATTTCAATGGAGAAAAAGAAAAATAAAAACCTCCCACCTTTTCCCATGCCCGATGGGGCAGGGAAAAGGTAGGAATTTTTATTTATTTATTTATTTAACTCCCCTAGCACCCATCAGTTGGCTCGCGGGCTGGGGGAGACAAAAAAAAATGGTGCCAGTGATTCCTCATTGGAACACATTGAAGCAATGTATTCCAATGAGGAAACATTTATCCATTGAAATGCATTGAGCCAATGCATTTCAAAGGAAAAAAAGAAAAAGAAAAATCTCCCACTTTTTACCATGCCTGATTGGGTGGGGAAAAGGCAGGAGGTTCTTTATTTTTATTTTATTTTTTTGCCTTCCCCAGCACTGATCAGCTGGCATGCAGACTGGGGAGGCCAAAATAAATCTGCGTGGGGAAAAGGCAGCAGTTTTAAACTTTTTTTGCTTCCCCAGTCCACGTGCCAGCTGATTGGCACTGGAGGAGGCTAATGCATTCCTATGGGAAAACGAAACAGAACAAAAAATAAATTTCTGTTTCATTTTGTTTTGTTTCTCCTCCAGAGTGGGGTTCATTATTCATTTTGTAACATTATGAAATGAATAATGAATAATGAAACTAATTTAAAAAATCATTTCATGCCCATCTGTACTCCCTATCTACGGTAGGAGTATCCACAGTTTCATTTATCCATAGTCTGAAAATATTAAAAATATTAAAATAAAATCTAAAAATCCAGAAAAAACTATGTTTATATGTGATACCAGAACCACCATTATAGGCAGTGAGAGAACGTGCTGTGAATACTTGACAATGACGAATACATAGTCTCTGGAATCCTCTACTGGCTAGGAAGGTGTGCAATCGCTCTGAAAGGGGAAGGGTGCGTCATTCTGAATAGAAACACATGTGGATGTGGTCTCTCCCCCCCCCCCCGCCAACCCCTAGATCCAAGCCATGCTATCAATGATCCATGGCCGGATCAATCTATATGACAATGTGAACACAGCTTTACCCAGTGTGCAGCCATCTGAGATCTGCAGAGGAAACCATAGTTTGGCATTCTCAAGAAAACCTCCAAGAGGGTGAGGTGGCAATTGGAGAAGGGAAGTAATGCCTGAACAGAAGAAAATAATTCTAATTCAATAATAATTCTCTAATTCCAATGTTTCAGGAACACCTCTTTCGGTGCTTTCCCCTTGTCGAAATACCCGACTCTCAAAGAAAGTAGTTCTATGAGAAAATTTTCAAGGGACTAAAATAAAATACAGGGTTTGAGAGAGACCATTACTCCAAGGATTTGCCCTCCATTTGCTCCTTCTGCACACAGGTACTGGGAATCCATTACCTGAATGAAAAAGAGAAAAGCCTAATTTCAGCTGCAAGGAAATAGAAGTGCTTGTGTTGTGCAGGTCACTCTCTTGCTAACTTTACAATTATAGCTCCTGCCTAAGGATTTTGCCCTCCACTGGGCCAGACTATGCAGGTTACTTTTCATTGTTGGGTTCACGTTGGTTTCCTGAGGCCAACACTGTGCACAGATCTCTTTGAAATCAAATCAAGACCCCTCTACTGTCGAGAGGTTGAAGCTGAACTGTATGAGGCTGTACTGGGAAAGCCACAAGGTACTAAAAGAGTGCAATGATATTATGGATCTGCAGACAAGTACTATATATCTAAATTGAGCACTAAGCACATTGATTGCTCCTGCACCAGCCAGCTAAAAAAAAAGAAATGGAGATTTGAAAAGTGAAATAAAGGAAGATTTATCTCATACTTGTTGTGTCTCCCAGCTAAAAGTGAATGGACAGTGTGGCAAGGTTCTATCTCCATCTGTAACTGGCCATCCAGAATTAGAATTAAAGTGCACCAGTATATAGGAGAAGCCAAAAAGGGGATGTCTGTGAAGACTGTCAATCATCCAAGTGAGGTTATCTGGAAGTTGAGTCATGGCAATTGGGCTTCTTTTCTTGTGTGATTGAAATGTTTTACTACTCATCCAAGGAGCTTCATTAGTAAAGATAGTGGTAAGTCCTCCAATTTATGGTTCACTTTGATTTCACATCACCCTGGTCTGAATAGGCTTGTTAGGTGGACAATGGGCTGGGGTATGTGAAAGTCCCACATATGCAATCCATCATAACATCCATTAAGTATGGGTCTTTAGCTGTGGCCTTGCTGGTGGAGGTGTTAAGTACTTCTGATTTGTCTGGGGATTGATAAAAGAGCAGCTTGATAAGTAGCAGACAGATTGGGCCTAAGTATCCCACCTCTTTTATGAGAGGGGTTTTCAATACACACATGAATTGCTAACCTGACCCCTCTCTCAAACCTAATATGTGTGCATCCTCATCTTTGAATGAGAGCCCTGTGTACTTCAAATGAAGGTACACTGCTGATTCTGATTCTAAGCTGTTGCCCCTCCTGTGTTGGGCCATCCTCCTGTTTAATGGCTGTTTAGATTCTCCAGTGTAGAGGTCTGCACACTCTTCACTGCACTGGACCACATATACTATATGGCTCCTCTTGTGTTTTAGTGTCCTTTCTCACTTCTGCCATTAGCTTGCATAAAACATCATTTTAATTTTGTTTGATGCTATTATCCCAAGTTAGGGAAATGGTTGATTTTAGTACCTAGTTGGATGGACACACTCATGTGTGTGCTGACATTAAGAAAGGAAAAATATTAAACACAAAAATGTTTTGGCCAATATATTGCTACCCCAAACCCAACTATTGTGGCACAGCTGCTTAACACTTATGTAAATCCCAGTCTTTCTATTGATCTACTTTAGTTGGGTCTAGGAATTGTCTATAGGCCATAGTTAAACACTGAAGTATCTATAATGTAAATGCAAGGGAACAACTTAAAACAAATTTCATTCATTTTATGGGTCAATTTGTTTTAAGAAAATTTTGCCATATAAAACGCAGTTTCCCATAGGATTGCATTGAAAATGGATTAATCCATTTCGGAGGCTAGAATAAACACAAAAATAACCAGTTTTTTTCCCCTGGGTACATGTGGAATGTATTTTTTGTCTTTTAAAGCATCTCATAGGGAATTTTTTTGTCAAGTGAACCAGGACTATTCCCAGAGGAATTTGTCTTTCCCCGAGGCATTTGTCTTTAAGAGGTACCACTGTGGTTAATTATTTCATTGTTCAAGTGTGTGAATAACAGAGTGTAGAGTATTCTGAAAGTCATTAAGAAAAACCTATTCTGGTCAACAGGGGTTTTAATTCAATTGGTGTCAGTCATTGGGTTTATGCTCATTGGAAAATCCATTTGTTTTCTTGCCCTTTGAATCCAACTTTTAAAAATGTGGATAAAGAAAGATTATATATGTATAGACCTTTTCACCTGCATGAGACTGTGAGCCTTTTCCCAACTTAGCATAGAGTTCACGCTATTTAACTCAATGGGACTTCTTTCTGAATGTGTTTTTGTAGCAAATTCAGATACATTTACTTCCGTTGCATTGAGTGAGATTTAATCCCAAGTAGCTGAGTATAAGATTTCACACTGTTATGCAGTGTTGTTGTTGTCATTCTCAAGTCACCATTCTATAGTCAGGCTTTGGAGGAAAATAGTTGGAGTTGATCCTTCTTGGGGGGAAAAACCATGAATTATGCTCTTCTTGAGATTTGCGGAAAGACAAACCACAGAGTGGTGCAAATTCACAGTTTGGAAGGCTTGTCATGCCTTTTGGAGATCTGAAATGCATATAAAATTGGGAATAAGTGTTACAAAATGCAGAGTCAGAATGAGTAAAATAAATATATACAGTTGTATCCTGACTTAAGAGCAGCTCGACTTAAGAGCAATTTGACTTAAGAGTGGAAAACTGTTGGCGTTTTAACTGCTGCCTTACAAATTTTAGATCTGGTCTGATCTACTTACAATTTTTTTCCATTTTTTTGATTTTTTAACTTTTTTTTGTCAATTTTTAAGATAGGTACCCTGACTTAAGAGTAGTTCGACTTAAGAGCATGCATTCGGAACAGAATAAATTTGTAAGTTGAGGTGCCACTGTATATACAAATACACTTTAGCTACTGCAGAAGTTTTGTCCAAAGATGTATATATATTAGCCCATGGAAGCAAAATTAGTATGTGCTCACAACATTCCGTACATCAGGAATAATTAGAATGTACCATGTGAGAGATAGTGTGCTGTAGTGGATTGAATGTCAGACTAGAAAGCAGGAAGCCTGGATTCAGTTCTCCATTCATTAAAAGAAATTAACTGAGAAGAGACAACATTAAATGATTTCTGTGATGTTCCATACTTTAAAAATCCTATTAGAGTCACTGACAGATAAAGGCAACTCTATGACACAAAACACATGGAACATCACATGTACACGGGCCATGATAACTCTTACCTTAATTACGTGCTATAAGCACTACCTTTGCAAAGTGGTGGAACACTGGGTTCTGCAACTCAACGGCTTACTGGAATTGCATACAGGGAAACAGAAATCCCTTGTTGCAGCAGCTTCCAAACTACCAGACCACTTTGGGCACAATTCAAAGTACATGTTCTGATATATGAAACCTTAATCTCCTGGGTCCCTGAAATCTGAAGGATGGTATCTCCCCATATCGAACTTTCATTTTCTTGCTTCCAACATCCTACCAGGCACCCACAGTGAGGACATGTCCAAAGGGTCTTTGCAATGACTAATCCCAGGCTGTGGATTTCTCTTCCAAAGAATGCAGTTTGCCTCCTCCATTCTTTTTGTACACCAACAGGCAGAAAGTTTTTTTTTATGCAGGGTTTCCATCAGTAACTTTTCAATCTAACTTGAAAGGGTTTTATCTGCTTCTTATTGAGTTGTTGAATTTGAAATAGTTTTAAGTTTTTAATCTTGTAACTTACAATATTTTTGCTATTTTAATATTTGTTGTTGTTTTTAATGTGATCTTCTGGAGTGTTTTTATGGTAGAAAATTAAATTAGTAAGCAAATACATAAATAATATCCTGCTATATGCAGGGAAAGGGGAAAAACACTTTCTGGAACCCGATACAATTAACAATGTGTTGCAATGATGTGCAATAAACAAGGATGGGACGAGAATGTCAGTGGAATTCAGCAAAATCAAAACTGAGTGGTTTTCACAGCTTTAGAGGAAGAAAAACACTTTCCCAAAACAAAATATAGCAACACATTTCTGCTGTACTAACTCGGCTCCTTGTCTTTATTGTAGCAATTCTAACTCCAGGAAAGCTTTCTAAATGGCATAATTGGCAATTAAGACTATCTTTGCTGGATCAAAGGAAAATACTTTGAAGACAAATGAGTTCCTTGAAAGCTAATTAGCTTTGTGGGATATGACTGAGTATGTTTGCAAGTTAGGCATCGCTTTGTTAACATAGTTAGGGCCTTTTGCAAGATGTTGTGCAAACCATGTTGCTTGGGTGTGGTCTTGCTTTGAACCAGGAAACTTCATTCTTGCTACCTAACAAGACTTCCAGAAGTCAGACTGTTAGATGAAAGAACACTTACAAATCTTCAGAGGCTTTGCAAGTTAAGATGCATTTGCTAAATCTGAATTGGTAAATAGCTCAGATCTTGGGTCTTGCAAGGATACTTTGCAGTATATAGATAGATAGCTTTAACGTATGTACTGCTTTAGGGTTTTTTTTTTGTTTTGACAAAAAGGCTCTTGAAAGCAATTTGCAAGGAAGTATATTTTTAAAAATCATCAAAAATGCTTACACTCCTGTGAGCAACCACCCACACTCCCCAATCATGAGGCAACGAGTTTCACAAACAGGCTCTTTTATTAGCACAATGCAACATCCAATGAGCCAAAAGTAAAACTCAATAACTTTGATGGCACCGGGGAGTTGATTGCACTCCCAGTCCAAACAAAAAACAAGTCCAAAAGAGTCCTTAACTGGGAGGAGCAGAGCTCGATTTTCTGTTTCACTTCCAGAGCTCCTTGTAGGTGGCCCAGAGACACAGTGCCACAGAAAGGGTGCTGGATGCAGGCACTCAACAGTTCTTGGAGTAGCATAGCCTGAGGACTTCTCCAGCTACCCCTGTCTAATCACTGTTAGCAGTCACTCTAGACATGTGCTATGGACAAACTCCATCCAGACATGACTGGGCTCACTAAAGTAGTGAGATGCAGAGGGTGCGAGCTAGAAGTGGGATGGTCAACTGGCGTTGGGTATGCTGACTAGGAGATTCTTGCTATGGGACCACTTGCTCCTGCTGCTTCCTCTGCAAGTGAGACACCTGCCACCGGTTCTCCAGCCTTCTCACCTTGCCTGACTCCCCTCCATGTACCTTGCTTCATCAAGTGGGTCCAGGAACTCTTTCAATGTCCTGTGTTGGAGTCCTGGCAGCAGATAGTCTCCTAGCCAGCTGTCAAATCCTCCAGCAACATCTATAACTCATGAGCTTCAAACACCTCCCAATCAACAATGTCCACCTAGGAGTCCTCCTCATCCACCTTGTTCTTCTCTTTATATCCCCAGCCCACCATGGCTATGGGTGTGGCCTTAAACATATCTTCTGTGACTGTGCTCCCCCTGTTTCAATCCACAAGTGGTGCATTGAGAATCTTGACATGACTCTTGGGGAGGTGGAGAGCCCACTTTCAGTAGTAGAAGGATTAGGGGCTGGTCCCACAGCCCCATTTTTAAAAACTAATTTTATAAATCAAGGTCATATTGAATAATACGGTTTTGGTTTCATTCCAGAAGCTGAACAAGAGACAGACTGCCTAGTCCTGTATTAAAAGACCTTTGTAAATACAGTAGTGCCTCTGCTTACAAGTTTGATCTGTTCTGAATGCATGCTCTTAAATCGAACAACTAGCAGCCGTATCTAAAAAACAAATGCAATCAATTAAAAATGAATAAAATTTAAAAAATGTAACTAGAGCAGACTGCATCTAAAATTTGCAAGGCTGCAGTTAAAACGCCAATGGTTTTTCACTCTTAAGTCAAGCCAATAGTAAGTAGAGGTACCATTGTACTTGCTTATATTTACTTGCTACCTCTATAATCAAGTATGGCAAATCTGATAACAGAACTTCTTTTCAAGATCTCCTCTTCTTGGTTTTCCCCCAAGAATGGCTATGATTATTTCAGAAGGGGCAGCCTTACAGTCTGTACATATATGATGTACATGTATGCTCACATTAGTGAAGTAATGTGGACTTGAACATAATGTACTACTGTGGCAATCAATTGAATAAACAAAAGGGAACCACTAGTGCAACAGCTCCATTCCTACTTCTAGTGGCTCACCTATGAAGACTTCAAAGATCTACCAGCATCATTTAAAAGTGCAAAATCAAACAGCATTATGTAGAGGTCTTGTTTGTGAGGTCCATTCGTGGTCATATACTGTACATAGGTGCCCTAATCAGCAAATTCTCCAGAATCGATAAAATGATGTGTTACTTCACATTGTATAGAACCAAATTGTGGCATGTGATAACTCTGTTATTAAAAGGTGCAGCTAAGGTGTGCACCTTTTTACTTAAAAGGGAGAACTGAAATTCGTGCAGGAGAAAGGAAATTCATGCCTTTTTGTTGTTGTTCAGTCGTTCAGTCCTGTCCGACTCTTCGTGACCCCATGGACCAGAGCTCGCCAGGCCTTCCTATCCTCCACTGCCTCCCGGAGTTTTGTCAAATCCATATTGGTTGCATCAATGACACCGTCCAACCATCTCATTCTCTCTCGTCTTCTTTTCCTTTTGCCTTCGATTTTTCCCAGCATCAGGGACTTTTCCAGGGAGTCCTCTCTTCTCATGAGGTGGCCAAAGTACTGGAGCCTCAGCTTCAAAATCTGTCCTTCCAGTGAACATTCGGGGTTGATTTCTTTCAGGACGGATAGGTTTGATCTCTTTGCAGTCCAGGGGACTCTCAAGACTCTCCTCCAGCACCACAGCTCAAAAGCATCAATTCTGCGGCGATCAGCCTTCTTTATAGTCCAGCTCTCACTTCCATACATCACTACTGGAAAAACCATAGCTTTAACCTTTTACATCTAGTATTGAAGGCAGTCTAGTGGGTTGGACTTGATTACAACTTGTTAGTGTCTAAGTGAACCCTTTTTCACCCATCATCTGCTTACAGACTTTCCAGGAAGATGCTAGTTGGCCAGCATGAGTATTAGAAATTTTTAAAGTACAGTGGACCCTTGTATAACAAACGGTTTGTATAACATAAAATTTGTACAACATAAAAAATTCCGGAGATAGGGGAAATTTGCTTAACATAATCGCCTATGGGGTGAATCTGTACAACATAAAAATGGGATCACTCTGTTTTCAATGCATTCCTAGGGGAAATTTGTATCAAGGAAAATTTGCTTAACATCATTTCATTTGGAACGAATTAATTCCTTTATACAAGGTACCAAAGGTATTAATAACAAAGCTGTGCAACAGATTTCTTTCTTCAAACATGATCATGTATGAAATTGATTTAAATGCTTTGGGTCAGAGATGTCCCAAAGTGAAAAGATGACAAGTGTACACAAATCTGCAGATATGTTCTCCCTCTCAAATACACAACTAATACTTCTGCTTTTCCAGGAACATCGTGTGGTTTCTTGTCCTTGACAAAACCTTTGCTCCTGGTTCATCGTTTCACATTTAGCAAGTTCATAGTCATGCTTGCTTAAACTTTATTGGAAAAATCCAGACTCAGAGACCACACCAAAGCAAATTAATACAAAATGGATTTGCCTGGAGGTGTAGCATATAGTCTGAGTCACCTATTGATATATATATTGGGTACATTGATTATATCCTATCCTCACATAAGGAGAGAATGCTAGACTAGATGGACCTTGAGTCTGTTTCAATGTGGTTGAAGTTACACAGTTATATACTGCTAAGGGGATGATAAAATACTACTAGTAGAGAATGTTAGACCTTCAAAGGTTACACAATTAAGTCAATGAAGTAAATAATGGTCTAAAATGGTAATTAGCTTTTTAAAAACCAGTTTGTGGTAGTTAGTTAAAAGGCAAGCTGCTGAAGAAATAAAGTTAAAGAGTCAAAATGAAAGTACAGAATGTGATGGCAAATATAAGCTTCTTGATGTTTGTTTGGTCTGAACGAACAGTGGGGTCATAGCCTTACAATAAAAATCAGGGAAGAAATGATCAGAGGTCACTTCTTGAAGATGAAATATTTGATATGCTGCTAGATTATAAAATGGGCTTTGAATATGTATTGAATGATTTTAGGGTGGTTTAGTGCTACCAATAAATGTGACTGCCACGCTTCCGGATAACAGTTAAAACAATAAAGGTTTATTGAATAGCAATCAGAGTTAAAACAGAACACAGGTTTACACACACACACAGGCTAAATAAATTTAGGGTCTCAGAATTTGAGTGACACTAACAGTGGTCACAGAAATTCTGGACCACCAATTAAAAGCTAGACATGTATAGGGACCTGGGTCAATGGT
This sequence comes from Phrynocephalus forsythii, assembly GCA_029282475.1. Classification (NCBI taxonomy): domain Eukaryota; kingdom Metazoa; phylum Chordata; class Lepidosauria; order Squamata; family Agamidae; genus Phrynocephalus; species Phrynocephalus forsythii. Next base: position 96,893,054 of record JAPFRF010000010.1, read on the forward strand.
GATCCCAAGAGTCAGGACCCACAAATGGAGCTGAATACTTGCTTATATACCTTTTTCACCACCAGACCCAGAATCCAGAATGTTTTACAGCAGTTCTGATTCTATGGGAACAAGATCAAACCAGTTAGTTCCTAGCCATGAAGTTCCCTCTTTCCGTACCTCAGATGACCTCAAACTTGATATACAGTATTCATTCATACATTTCTGAAATCTCTGCAAAGTGGCCAGACGAAATCCTCCCCATGAAATCATAATCACAGTAAGCAATCTTTATTAAAACACACCTTCTTGTCATGTCGTTCAGAGTGTTCCTCTTTCTACAAGAAACTGCTTGTGGATAGGTTCTGTGGTTTAGGCTCCACATGCTACGGAAGTTACCTAACTCCTTGCTAGCTCTGTGAGCTCTGCAGCTCCAAAAATCTGCAAATACACAGCCCATAGGCTGATTGATTATTGATTAAAGAAGACCAATCTTCTCAGTATATTGTGTTGTGCTATGCATTACTATTGATACAATATGGCTTGCATTCCTGGAGTAACCATGAAAAGTATTTGTAATGTAGAATCATCATAGGATATTAAGCTCTTCTTGAACTGACAGGGTAGCCAATAGAAAACTAAGAATGGGAAAGCTGGAAAAATCATACAATGCAAAACACTAATATATTTTAGATGCATAATGTTACAACTGATCATTCAAGAAAAAAAAAGAATCATGAGAAAGGTAACTTCTGTGTTTGAAACACTTAGAGGATAGTTTGAATGCAACATAGCTTCACTGTTTAAAATGCTGCATCCATCAGCAATCCATGGTGCTATTTAGCCTCTGTTAGGAAGGGAACATGAGGGAGGTGACAGTGCTGAATCACAGAAGATGTGTTTTTGCCTGCAGTGCTTCCATCACTGTATTCTAATTTGCATATTCTCCTCTTGAAGTGAATCTATCAAGCTTCACATCATTTAGGCTAAAAGGCATCGGGTACCATAGTGCTGTAACCATTTGAAACTGTTGAAAAGACAATTACAAATCATCAGTGATTGAGATACCATTCATCAGGACTGAGGAGTGAGGAGTAGCAGTATTTCTGCATTATTAATTTACACACAGTGCTCTTTGTAAAATCTGGTAGGACGAATCTGTGAATATTTTTACCACACCATTCCTAGATAATAAATTTATATATGTTTTCACTTTTTCTTAGTGGCAATATTTTCTCTCTTGTGCTTAATCCCAAAGTTTTACATAGCTTTTCTCTATCTTTTTTTTTAATTCTGCTTCTGCATTTAATTAACATTTCACAGCTCTTAATTTCTTTCCTGGATTTGAGTAATTTAGTCCCGTTAACACTTCCCCTCAAAAAAAGTGCAAACTCTGAGCAGATTGCTTAATTGCATAAATAGTTAATTTGCTATTACAGAGAACCTCATACATAGCGAGCAGTCTTTAACCTTTCAAAATTCCATCTGCAGGTATCTGAAGATTAGAACATGAAAGTACTGGAGATCAGTTGTTTGTTGGGCTATGGAGATGATTTAAAGAAAGAGGTAACTCCTGTGTTTACGTACCTGTACATCGGTTGTGGCTTCCTGTAGAGCTAATACGTGACAGCTCCCTAAAGACAGCATATTTTTGTCTAATAAACTTTGAAACCATAGCTATCTATCAAAATCAGAGTTTGAGGAAAGTGCTACTCTGCCTGGCTATTTATAGGCAGTTCATAAGTGCAGCAGTACCTGTTTTGTACCTCGTGGGAAGAACCTTCTCAGATTTTTAATCTAATCTATATAACAAATTAATGGTTGCATTTTCTATTTCTATGTTTTTTTTTCTTTTCAGGCCTTCCACTCCCTCCACTATAATCAGTGAATCTCAGCTTTACAGCAGCATTGTGATAAAAAGTCTGTCAAAATCCCAGTTCTTTGCTTTGAACTCCAGGTCATGAACACAGTTATAGCTGCAGCACAGCAGTTTTAACCACTGCACCATGAAGCACAGTCAAGAGGGCAGGACATGCAAAGCAGAGCCAATACTAAAAGAGCTGTCTTCACTGGCTCCATAATTATAGCACTAAGCACATAAAAGATGGATTTTTATCACTGAAATGATCTTCAAGCCATTACTTAATGATCAGCTCAAGCAGGATTCCCCAAATTGTATCCAAATGCTAATTTCTCCATAGAGAATAATTTCAGTTCAATGGTTGTTCAATTGCCTTTTTGGCCTGTTTGCAAAATGTTCTTTAGGAGATTCCTAACTTGGATTGGTCACAGGGATCACACATACACACGCCGGTAATACTAGCTCAACTAGCTACTGACCAATTTCCAGACACAATCCAAAGTGCAGGTGCTAACCTATAAAGCCCTCAATGGCTTTAGGTCCCAAGTATCTCAAGGATTGTATGTCTATTTACGAGCCTGCTCAAGTGTTAAGATTATCAAATGAGGCCTTTCTCCCAGTCCCACCACTATCACAGGCATTCTTGCTAGGGGCACAACAGAGGGCCTTCTCTGTTGCTGCTCCCAGACTCTGCAACTCACACCCACAGCAGGTCATGCTTACCCCCATCTTTGCTGTCCTTCTGAAACCAGGCAAGCTTTCCCTTAGTGACTGGCTACTTGAGTGGAGTTTTTAAATTGATCTTTGTTCCTTTGCTGTGTTTTTGATGTTGCTTCTGTCTACTGTTCTTTAATGTGGTATTTGTTTTATTTAAAAATATTTGTATGCTTACTTTTTTTAGTTTTAAATATCATCTTTTAATTATGTAAGCTACCTTGGATCCCTTTAAAAAACAAAGGCACAATAAAAACAAACAAACAAAATGGAAAAATAATGTTTTGTTTCATTTTGTTTTGTTTCATGCTCACCCTTTTGTATCATTTCGTTTCTTAAAATTTTTTTAAAAAAATTTACAAAATGAAATGATTTGATGCCCAGGACTCTGGGAGCCATTCTAAAAGGGCTCCTGATGAGCTGTTATTGGCTGGACCCCTTTAAAACTGGATCCCCCTGGTGCTGAATGGGCCAGTTTTAAAGGGGTCCAGCCATTGACAGCTTGGCAGGAGACCTCACAAAATGGCTTCCAGAGTCCTGGCCACCAAATGATTTCATTTTGTAAAACATCCCCCCCAAACACCTCCCCTGCAGTGCAATGAAAACATGGAGAAATGAAACCAGCGGCCCTAGCCCAGCCTTTTCCAGCCCAAAGTGCAAAGGGGAAAAAAAGATCCAAACAGAGAAACAGAAGCAGCAAGTAAAATCCAGCCTGTTTTTGCCTCCAGAGCAATGGAGAAAGCTTGAAAACATGGAGAAAATGAAAGCAGAAAGCCTAGGCCAGCCTTTTCCTGTCCAAAGTGCAAAGAGGAAAAAAAATCCAAACAGACAAACAAGCATAAAACCATCAAGCCTAACCCAGCCTTTTCCTGCCCAAAGTGGAAAGAAAAGCAGTGCAGAGATTAATAAAATCTAGCTCCCTACCTTTCCAAGTCCAAATCCCTGAGCGAAAAATGTCCAGAATGCCTCCAAAACACCATTAAAAATGTTCTAAGTCCTCCACAAACTACAGGGGCTGCAATGAATACTGGGTACACTTTTTCTGCAAGACATTTTGAAACATTTGTTATCTGAGGCAGCCCATAGGGAACATTTGTTATCCTAGGCAACCCTATATCTGGAAATTTTCCATTCGTTACCTGAAAAATTCATTATGAGGGACATTCGTGATCTGAGGTATTACTGTGATAGCAGAGAAAGAGGAATTTTTATGCCTATATCAGATAGAGCTTTGGCAACCATTGGTACTTGTTTTTCTCTGTTTGATTGTCATCCAATCCCTTTAGTTCACTTCTAGAATTATTATTTTTCCAAACATTTGATCTCCCAGTGTTATCAGATGTCAGATTGATCTCCCAGTGTTCTCAGATTTTTATCCACTTCATGGGAAGAGACAAAAATATGTTCAAACAATGCTGTGAGCAAGCAGATTTCATGCAAAGAGGGTGAGGCTGTGAATTAGCCAATAGGTTTCCAAAGAACTGACTTTTAAAACTCTAGAAGAGGCAACACTTGGATAAATGAAAGAAAATGATCTTCGGGGCCAGGGATCCTTTTTTTGATCATGATTTGTAAGACTTGTTTGCTCCGCTGCATAAAAGCCAGGCCCACCTCTTGGTGCAAAGACGCCGACTTTCTGAAAATGTTGCCATAAAAATTTTACGGAGTCCCTCTTCCAGTGAATTAATTGCTTGGATGGCTTCCCGTTTCAACATGACTCATGTTTTCTAATAACTTTCCTGGCTTGAAAGGAACAAAGAAAAAGGCTAGACCATCTCTGAGGTTTATTGTGCTGGAGCTCCAGAGATGAAACTGAGTCAGAGCTCAGGAAGGATTGGCCTTGGAATATACTCATCCCCTCTGCAGCATGGTAAGAAATAAAGTATGTTTGAGATTGTGTGGAGTGCTGTTTTCTTTTTAACAATACAAGTACCCACGTCTACTCTCTACAGCATCTGAAATAAGGAGTGTCGGCCTTTAGGACTGAAGATGTGGGTTCCAATCAATTTTTACCCCTGCTGTTTCTCATATGCTACTGTTAATACTGCTACCTCTACTATATTCTTCTGTTGTTTTGATGGTTTTACTTACTTAATTTGCCTCCACAGAAGACACTAACATGTGCTAGAAGCTTTGTACATGATGTGGCATAGATCTGAGAAAAACAGGAGAATATTAGAAACTCAAGGTAACTAGATATTCTATCCAGGAGATGAAATTAAAATACAACATACAGTATATCACAAAAGTGAGTACACCCCTTCACATTTTGTAAATATTTTAGTATATCTTTTCATTTGGCAACACTGAAGAAATTACACTTGACTACAATCTGGAGTTCTTTTTCTTGAGAGGTTGAAACGTTTCACTGTTCACCTGGATGACTGAGAATCTTCACAGACTTGACTACAATCTAAAGCAGTGAGTATACGGTTTGTATAACAGTGTAAATGTGCTGTCCCCTCAAAATAAAGCAGCACTGAGCCATTCATGTCTAAACCACAGGCAACAAAAGTGAGTACACCCCTAAGTGGCAATGTCAAGACTGGGCACAAAGTGTCAATATATTGTGTGTGGCCACCATTATTTTCCAGCACTGCCTTAACCCTCTTGGAAATAGAGTTCACAAGAACATCACAGGTTGCCACTGGAGTTCTCTTCTATCCTCCATGATGACATCACATAGCTGGTGGATGTTAGAGACCTTGCACAACTCCACCTTCTGTTTCAGGATGCCTCACACATGGTCAATAGGGTTTAGGTCTGAAGACATCCTTGGCCTTTGTTTTTCATTATTCATTTTGTTATGAAAAACAAAGTGCCATTTTAATAAAATTAAACAAAACTTTTAATTTATTATTTATTTTGAGAAATGCTGAACATGGTAATAATAAAATAAGTGCTGCCCTGCTGGTCCCACGGGCCAGCTGGTCGGTGCTAGAGTAAAAAGAAAAAGTGTTGACCCAGGTGCAGGGCAGCTGGTCGGCACTAGAGAAAAAATGGGGGGAAGTGCCATTCCGGCCCACAGCCCAGCTGGTCAGCACTAGCAAAAAAAATAAACTTCTGACCCAGCCCATGGGCCACCTGGTCGCCACTAGCAAATAATAATAATAATAAAAAATAAATAAATAAATGCTGGTCCCACGGGCCAGCTGGTCGGTGCTAGACTAAAAAGAAAAAGTGTCAACTCAGGTGCAGGGCAGCTGGTCGGCGCTAGAGAAAAAAAAGGGGGAAGTGCAAACCTGGCCCGTGGGCCTGCTGGTCCATGCTAGCAATAAATAAATAAATAAATAAACTTCTGACCCAGCCCTTGGGCCAGCTGGTCACCACAAAACAAAACAAAACAAATGCTGACCCAGCCCACAGGCCAGCTGGTTGGCACTAGCAAAAGAAAAAAATAAAAGAGCAACAACAAAAAGTGCTGACCTGGCCTTCATAATAGCTGATTGGTGCTAGCAAAAAAAGGAGCAAAATTGCAAAAAAAAAAAAAAAAAAAAACCACAGATGAAACTTTCAATTATTCCAAATAAAACAAATAAAAAACCAACAAAATAAAACAAAACACCATTTTGGTGTTTTGTGCCCATCTCTCAGTTTTATACAAGCTGTATAACAATCAGTGCTTTACATTGTAGCCAAATGTCATTTTTTCAGTGTTGTCACATGAAAAGATATACTAGAATATTTATGAAATGTGAAAGGGTATACACCTGTGATATACTGTATATAAAATAACTAACTACCCTCTCTTTTTTGTTGTTGGAAGAATTATTTCAGGTTCTGAAGAAAGAAATATTATTCTACTGTCTCACTCCAGTTGTTATTGTTAACATTCTGATCAAATTTGGAATACCTGAAAAAAAAATGTTCAGCTTTAAAAAAAAATACATTGCCAAAATGTGCATATCTCTTTATAAATTCAGTGGAAAGACCTGGGCTTTAACCCTCTCTCCCATATCTTCATATTTCACATGCTAGGCAGCTAAAATGTGATCCTCTTTAGGACAGAAAAAGATGAACCTATTGAATCTGACCAGTGTTGATGTCTGAGGAAAAACGGGAAAAATTACCAAAATCCACAGATTCTTTTTAAAAGAACACTTAAGGAATGTGAGATTTTAAAAATGTAATCAAGGTGAAGGTCATCCTAACAGACTTACCCAACCATCATTGAAATCTCATAAGACAAAAGCTGTCTGGAGGGCAACTTGACATCCCACTATTCTTTTAGCCTTGATGGATTCGAACAAATATGTGATATAAGACCAACCCCTATTATGGGGGGATTTAATGGATGTTTAGCAGTTTTGAAAACTTATTCACTGGATAAAATGTGCCTTGCTACTTGAATGTAAGTTTCAGAATTCAATGTTTGTCATCATTCTTTCAAAATCTTGGTCACAGTGATTTCTGATTCACCATGTTTAATAACCATCATTCAGTGCTTTCAAACCAATTCCCAGCTCATAGTTTTACATTTCACACTGTGTAAACAAGCAAAGCAACACAATCCACTCTTTCCTCTTCTGCTATTGATTTTCTCTAAGGATAAATGAGACACTCACTAGCTCACAACTAGAAATGTTTTCATTGTGTATTTCTTAAACATCTCCTGTCACGGCATATCACATCAAAGTGTATGTTCCATAGCTATTCAAAATGAGTCTGGTGGAACTCGGATTACACTGGAGAAGACACATGTCTTTTCATAGGGAAGAGTAAGCAGACAAGACCTCCACAGGTTTCCTAACCTGTCCTCCACCTGCTCTGACCTGTGCTGACCTTCCTTCATCCTTAGATTGCTACTACCGTATATACTCGAGTATAAGTCAAGTTTTTCAACCCTTATTTTTGGTTGAAAAAACAAACACCCTCAGCTTATACTTGAGTCAATAAGTTTCCCAGTTTTTAGGGTAAAATTAGGTGCTTCAACAGCTTGGGGAGGGTGGTGGAGGACAAGTCCTGATCGGGCAAGTGATAGCAGTGCCTCCGCTTCCCATATGATTCCAATGGGAAGGTTTAGGGGCACCCCCTTTGGAGCTTCATAACATAGCCCCCTTACCACCAAATGTTTCCAAATTTCAGGGGATTCCCTAAAATCACTTTCTGAAGGTACCCCTGCTACTTTGGTGACCACAAGGTAAGTAATTTTTGAGTGCATATTTTTAAAAATTATGCACTTGAATTTTTTTTTTTTTTAAAAATATGCAATCAAACTTTACTTACCTTGGGACTCCAAAGTAGCAGGCAGGGCTGGTGGGTACATTAAGGCAAACTAGGCAGTTGCCTAGGGTGCCAAAATGGACAGGGGGCACCAGCCACCACCATCCGTCCCCCCCTGCTGCCCCCTGCCGCCACCGCCACCGCCACCCGCCGCCGCCTGCCGCCCAACCCTGCCCCCTGCCCTGCTTCCGCCCTGCCCCCCACCGCTGCCACCCTGCCACCCGCCCCCTTGCTGCCCCCCCCGCTGCCCCCCACCCCACCGCCACCTGCCCACCCGCCCACCCCGCCCCTCGCCTAGGGTGCAAAAAACCTAGTGCCAGCCCTGGTAGCAGGGGTACATTTCTGAAGCAATTTTAAGGAACCCCCTGAAATCTGGAAAGATTTGGGGGTAAAGGGACTTAGTTATGAAGCTCTAAAGGGGTTGGGGGTAGTATTGGCAACTGTGCAGGGACTGTGGAGGCAATCAGGGACTTTACTCTATGGCATTAACTTCCTAATTGTCTCTACACTCCCAGCACACTACCCCCAGCCTCTTTAGAGCTTGGCCAGGATACCATGTATACTTGAGTATAATAAAAAAATGCCCTCAGCTTATACTCGAGTCAAAAAGTTTTCCCAGTTTTTTTGGGGGAGGTGGTAAAATAAGGCCCTCAGTTTATATTTGGGTCAGCTTATACTCAAGTATATGTGCTGATGTCACTATAACCTTTCTCATTTTCTTGGAAACGAATGTGGACTCAATTTCTTTAAAAGGGAGTAATGTGGTCAAATAAATGTTTTGAGTTTTAAAGACCTGAATCCACAAGGAAATGGTGCTCTAATATCATAGTATGTGTGTTCTTTAACAGTACCAACCATGTATTCCACCGAAGCAAACATCTGTAGGAGAAGACCATTATAAGATATTTATTCCCATTCCAAATATGAGCAAGAAAATGCAACATTTCAACATTCTGGAGTAGAGATGGGAACACACAGTTGGTTTGAACCAGCAGTTCACTGGATTTCCATGATCTTTCTGATCCAGCAAACGGGGGGGGGGGGACACACAACAAATACTTTTTTGTTCTTTTTTTCTCAGTGTCTCCTTGTTTGCACACCAGTAGGCAGAGGAAATAAAACAAAACACACATATGTGCTGTGCAGACAAAGGTGTCTCCAGTCCTGCTCAGCATTTGTGGCAATGTTGCTCTAAAGCCTTGCCACTTATGGGAGGTTTAAATTCAATGTTTAAAATAAATTCAAGATCAAATAAAAAAGTTTATGAGAATAGTGCTTTGTTTTTTTTTTGCTTGAAGAATGTGAATGGATATTGCCCCATCTTTCATAGTCCTGCTGACAGATGCAATAGCAGTCCTCCTCTTATTCTTCCAACTGGATTTTTCTACCCTATGATTTCTACAGTGCTGAATGAACTACAGTTGAACTCTGCTAAAGTGCTGCTGCATGGCCAACATAATAAGAACAAAGCCCCTGGTGCCTTCCTTCCTCTCTGCAATACCATATTTTATCTCCAAATCAAATAATGTTTCTTTCAATTTCATCCCCTTCCCCACAAATTGGACATTTCCCCATTTGTCATGCCGTTAGTGATTTGTGGCATTATATACTGAATGTTCTACTTTAGCTCTCTATAGACACTGGGTGTACTTAGCTATCGTTGTTGTTGACATTAGAAGTACATCCCATTACATTTACTGATATTAAATGAAGAGTGGCAAACCATTTTCAGAAAAGATGACAACTAGACCTCCATTTGTGCTTTCATGGAGATGTGCAGTCAATAGGGCTGTGGGGTTTTGTCTTGATGTGACATAGAATCCTCTAACTCCATGTATGCCTGCCACACATGTCCAGGTCTGGGTCTTTGAAATTTTGTTCTGAAGCTGCCCGATTCCACAAGATCAGAAAACCTCTGAGTCTATAAGTAAAGCCTTTTATGCTTTAGATTAGTGGTTCCCAACCTTAAGCTCCAAGTTGTTAGGCTACAAATAACCCCCCCCCCAAGTGTCTACTTGTTTGCACACCAGTAGGCAGGGGAAATAAAATAAAACACACATATGTGCACATAAGCTCCAAGTTGTTAGGCTACAACTCCTAGAAATCCCGGCCAGCACAGCTAGTGGTGAAGCCGTTTGGAAATTTTAGTTCAAGAGCATCTGGGGGACCTAAGGTCGAGAACCATTGCTTTAGATGCTCATCCTAACACATGGAGTGTATGGCAGAAGCTGGAAAGAGTTGCACAATATTGGGGAAGGACTAGGCGTATAATCTTCTAGCTTTTTCCATTGCACTTTGCTCCTTCATGGGAATAAGCCCGGAAGTGGGATAAGTTCTGTTTTCAATAATGTGTGACATAAAATATGAAGGATGTTTTACTTTTTGATGTTTAAGAGTATATCACTTGGACTTTTAATTCATTTCCTGGTTGTTTTCATAGAATAGAATCATAGAATCATAGAGTTGAAAGAGAACTCGCCATCCAGTCCAACCTCCTGCCATGCAGAAACCCCCATCACAGTATTTCCAACAGATGGCCATCCAGGCTCTGCTTAAAAACCTCCAAAGAAGGAGACTCCACCACCCTCCATAGCAGCATGTTTCATGGCCGAAATCAGCCACAAAGCTGATTTCAGGGCATCCTACTGTGCACATGTGGGGCAGCCACGGTGCATATGTGGGACAGCTGCTATTTATTGCATTACCAGCAGTTTTCCAGAATTAGAGAACATAATAAAGTGCCATTTCTTGATAGGATGAGAGCATGAGAGAATGAGAACAGACTGAACTTCTTTTTGCAAGGGTACAGTCAGTTTGTGCCATGGAAGGTGGATCTCTTTGCCGTTAAAGCAGCCAGTCTCAAGAAAAAGTAGACAGAAATTCATCTGTTAAATGAGCCTTATATATCTACCAGAATGAGAGAAGTTTATTTTATTAAGACTAATTGACTAACTAAATTGTGTCCATCATCTTTGACTTGTATGGTAACCCTTTGTGAATTAAGTGTTTGTCATTGCTTTTTAATGTATTTGTTATTGTATTTGCATTTGGAATGGTCTGGAGGTTTCTTCCACCAAGTGTCTGCCCATAACATTTGTCCTCACAAGCAGGTCATCTGAGGGTGCCGACCCCGAGGGAAGTCCATAAGACGGTAACAACAAATGGGGCTTTCTCGGTGGTGGCTTCTTGGCTTTGGAATCAGCTCCCCTTGGACATCTGCCAGGCCCCCTTGCTGTTGGTCTTCAAAAAAAAAAAAAAAAGCCTGAAGAACTCGTTGTTTAGAACAGCTTTCCCTGATTACTAATGTTTATTTGCTGATCTGCTGACATTGCTGTCTTCCCGCTTGTTCTAAGGTAAGTCTTGATCTTCATTTTTATGATTGATGCTACCGATTTAATTATGTCATAATTTGTATTATTATGCTGTGCTAGTTTTATTTTATCATATATTGTATTTGGTTTGTTTGATGTAGAATTGTTGTAAACCGCACAGAGTGAGGTTGTTGCCAGATGGGCAGTCTATAAATCTAACAAATAATAAATAAATAATAATATCTTCAACCATCTGCCCAAATATGAATGAATGGATAGATAAGTCAGTTTAGTCAAGAGTTTCTATCCTTTAACTCAAGAATAGAAACAAGTTCTTGAAACTGAATCCAGAGCTGCCAGTTAGAACTGTTAGGCTCCAAGCAAAGCCTCACAGATGCTTCCTCTGAAATGCACTTCACCTGGCAATCCAACCACCTGTCACCTGAAGTTCTGCACAATGAAAACTTAGGCAATGAGTTAAGAGTGTGGAGGCAATGTGTTGATCTTCTACTTACTTGTTTAAGAAGCTGCACATTTCAGATAGTGGATAATGGTCTAATGGGGTAATCAAGCAATTCCCACAACTAGTGTATTTATTTATTTATTTACATTTTTTTTAGCCACCCCATTACCAAGCAGTAATTTAGAAGCATCTGAGATATTGTGTCTGTCCTGACTCTGGATGCTTTATAGGTTTCTGGTGAATACAGAAAGAACACTTACATGAAAGCAGCAAAACACAGGAATCTTTGCCCCAGTATATTTCCTTTTCTGGTTCTAGGACAATTAAGCGTCTACCGTGGAAATGTTGGAACGAAGATGGAACATTGATAATTAATAGTCATTGCTTCTATATAGGCTGATGCAATTATAGCAGTTAAAGATCTCTTAATATCAGTGTATATTCTTGTTATGTTTATTCAATGCAATTGCTAGGGCATTTGTTTCTTTGCTTCCTTGCTTTTTGAGAGATACATATGGTATTTACAAAAGGCAGTTATGAATCCAATCCATTCAGAAGAAGTAGCTGCAAAATTCTTCTCGAGATTTATACAGCTACCTGTAATATCAGGAAGAACAAAAAAACAAAAACAAAATTAAAACTAAAAAAGTTAAAAATATTGTGGCATCTTAGGGCCTTTTCACATGACCCCTAAGATCCGCTGGTCCCTTAAATTCGGACCAGAGATCTTGGGGGTTCGTTTCTGTTCCTGCGTCCCCACCCCTCAGCACTTCCTGCTCCTGTCAGCGTGAGGGGAGGGAGGGAAAAAAGGACAAAAGAAGCCTGCCGGTGCCGGTCGAAGTTGCCACGAGCCCCGTTACTTCCTGGTTCCTTCTCAAGGGGCTCTTAATGGGGCGGGAGGCAAAAAAACAACAGACAAGCGAGGAGAGCCCGGCACTTTTATCCGCATCAAATTTTTTTCACCTCCAGAGAGCAGGTACATGAAAAATTTGCTGGGTCGCGCTAAAGTGGGCGGGGTCACACTTAATTGTCTGCAAACTCCAGAGCTGGTGGGGAAACATTTCTAAGTTCCGGAGCTGGGAGTCATTTGCAGCGCAGCTTAGGGGTCGTGTATAAACGCCCTTAGACGAACTGCTTTATTTTAATGTGAGTTTTCATGGATCAAGTCCACTTCATCAGACATAAGAGTGAGATTGTATGACAATTTATATATATTATGCATGGCCCCCAAATAAACAGTAGTTGGTTAGTAAACATAAGTAGCAAATTGTGTGAGTCAATGTTGTATTTCATACCTAGCAATATTTTGGGGCCATGTATAAATGTATTAAAAATTGCTATGGAATCTCACTCTTATGTCTGAAGAAGTGAACATGACCCACAAAATTTCATATTAAAATACAATATTGCCGCAATATTTTTGCCTGTTTTTATTTTTGTTCTGCTTTGGTGTGATGCACCAACTCATTTATTTTCCATCCCTAGAACAGCCAAATGTTACTGGATGAGAGAAGATTAAGGACTTTTTAAAAGCCAGTGGAACAAACCTCAATAATTCTCATTCACTGGCCTAACAATCCATGCTGTTGCATAGTTTGCTGATTTATGCTTTGCTTTTTATGATGTTTTTAGTGATTCCTATAGCCATCTGCTACATTGTCATCTACAACTGATATTTGTCCACCTATTGTTTTCCTTGAGACAAGTGCATTTAAACAATTCTGAGAGGAAACTATTGAAGTGTTTAAACTTGCAAAAATAATTATGTAGTTGCCTACCCATTTCAAACTTCATTTAAACTGGCAAATATTGCTTAATTTGCCCCCCACATGTGTCAAAAAGAAAATGTTAGCATTAGCGAAGCTGGAAAGATGCATGTTTTATTATATTGGATCAATTATTTTTTAATGCAGAAAGCTCCATTTATTGATCGGAGCTTTCTAGCCTTGATTAAAATAATAAATCTATCCAATAACATAGCATGTAAATGCTAGAGCTCAACAAACATGGGTAGAGAGGCTGGCAAGAAGCAACATTTAAATCTGACCTGATAGGCCCCATTGCAGTGGGTTGTTGTGACTTGTGGGGTATATGTGCTTTCATTTTATATCAGACTATAATGGGAATATGAAGTCAGCACCGATGGGAATAAATATATATTAGAGATGGGCACGAATAAAAAAAAGTATTTCGTTTGTCGTTTGTCTTTTAGGGGGTCCGTTTCGGTTTGTTTCCGTTTTTTGTGAATTTTTGCAAAAAAATCGTTTTCGTTTTTGTTCATTTTGTTACTGTTTCGTTACCATTTATTTCAATTTTGGTGTATTTTAGCATTTAAAGCAGTTCAATATATTGCCGTAACGAAAACGAAACGGATGACAAAATTTCTGGTGTTTCTGTTCGTTTCGTTTCATTTTAGAGACAAAATTTGTTTTTTGTTTCGTTACGTAATGAAACAAAAAAACGAAAATGGAAACAAAAAATTGTTCATTTCGTGCCCATCTCTAATATATATATTACATTATTTGTCTTTTGAATTCTCATTTCTAATACAAGTTCCATATGTCAAAGTACCTTTCTAGCAATACAACGTTGAAAAGTACGTACAAAAGAGGGAGCCGTGCTTGGTGAGCCCTCCCTCCTCCCTGCTGCAGTGGAGAGCTGGATGGATGGATACCAATGCTTTTGCCTCTACAGTATTTCGCCTCCTTTCTAAAATCCAAACCCATTAAGCCTGCAAGGGAAGATTGATAGTGTTTCAGATACTGCAAAAGGAACTGCTGTTGGGGATGGGATGGAGAGAGAGAAAAGAAGACGGTGTGTTCCCTGAAGGATGTGGCAGAGGACAGCGCAGGAGCTTTGTGGCAAAGTGGATAAACTTAAGTACTGCAGCACAAACTCTGCTTGTGACCTGGGGTTCAATCCCAGGTAGCTAGTTCAATGTTAACTTAGATTTCCATCCTTCCAAGGTCTGCAAATTGGGTCTCCAGCTTGCAGAAGAGGGGGCCAATGTGTAGCTCATATAATTAAACTGCAAACTGTCCAGTGAGTACTTTCAATTGTTATGTGGTAGTATATAAGGAGCACTCTTTCTTTCTTTCTTTCTTTCTTTCTTTCTTTCTTTCTTTCTTTCTTTCTTTCTTTCTTTCTTTCTTTCTTTCTTTCTTTCTTTCTTTCTTTCTTTCTTTGCACAATGATGGTAGAATATGCAGCTAAGTATACAGCCAGTGGAGTGCCCCAGGGTTCAGTTCCAGGTCCGGTGCTGTTCAATATCTTTATTAATGACTTGGAGGAAGGAATAGAGTGTGTGCTAATTAAATTTGCAGATGATACCAAATTGGGAGGGGTTGCTAATTCCCTAGAGGATAGCATGAAAATCCAAAATGACCTTGACAGATTAGAGTGCTGGGACCAAGCTAATGAAATGGGTCTGAACAGAGGGAAATGTAGGGTGCTGCATCTAGTAAAAAGAATGAATTGCACAGATATAGAATGGGAGATACCAGGCTGGAAAATAGTACCTGTGAAAAGGATCTGGGTGTCTTGATGGACCACAAATTGAACATGAGTCAGCAGTGTGACGCAGAGGTCAGGAAAGCCAATGTGATTCTTGGTTGCATTAACAGAAGCATATGTCTAGATCAAGGGAAGTGATCTAGACATTCTGCTCTGGTAAGACCCCATCTGGAGTACTGTGTCCAGTTCTCAATTTAAAAAGGATGTTGACAACCTCGAGCGGGTGCAGAGGAGGGCAACCAGGATGGTTGAAGGTCTTTAATAAATGTCTTATGAGGAATGGTTTAGGGAGCTGGGAATGTTTAGCCTTTCAAAAAAAGGCTGAGAGGGCATATGATAGCTATGTTTAAATATTTGAAAGGATGGCATATTGAAGAGGGAACAGATTTGCTTTCCATGGCTTCAGAGACTAAGACTCTGGGCAATGGTTTCAAACTGCAGGAAAAGATATTCAATGTAAACCTTAGGAAGAACTTCATGACAGTTAGAGCTGTTCGGCAGTGGAATATGCTGCCACGGAGGGTGGTGGAATCTCCTTTGGAGGTTTTTAAGCAGAGGCTGGATGCCCATATGTTGGAAATACTGTGATAGAGGTTCCTGCATGGCAGGAGGTTGGACTGGATGGCCCTTGAGGTCTTGTCCAACTCTATGATTCTATGATTCTATGGTAAGATTGGAACAAAAGGATAAGAAGCCACCAGTAGAGGACAACCAGAGTGTGGGTGAATGCATCGCCAAACTGCTGGGTATATTGCACTGTGTCTGTTAGAACCCCATTGTATAGACACAGCTGCTGAACTTCCAGTATTTCCCAGCAAGTGACAATGACTTCAATAGTCCATACAGCTACCATGATGATGTTCTTATATGTAAACCACTTGTACATTGAGCCCTTTATCAAAAATTTGATCTGATTGTTGAACCAGTCAACATAGTCCTTTGGCAACTATATAATTTAAATAAGAACATAAAGTTTCTTTGTTCTCCCCTGAAAAAATGCTATCAGTGTTTATGTAAAATTAAACTGCTATTTCAGTCTTTTACTACACTGGAACTATATTGCTCAGTGGATCTAAAAAGATGATGAAAAATATCCGGCTTTCTGCATAGAAATTCTATAAAAGAAAACTGCTTTTAGATGATTGAATTATGCAAATATGAATCATTCTCCACACAGCTGATTTTCAAATTTATCACCAGAATAGCAATTTATTTATCAGCATTAGTATCCAAAATGGGACAAAAGTGACACCTCTGTATCTATAACTCAGCATTAGAATCATGTGAAGTATCTTCCTTTTTGGCGGTGCAACTACTGAATCAAGCAACATGGCACTCTGGCCTACTCACTTACAGCAGAGAGCACTTCTAATTTCAGAAGTGATGATCATGTGCAGGAGAGTGCCATTATCTTATCTAAATCTGAAGAGTTTAAGACAAGGCGTAAAGTTTGAATTATTCATGTATTTCACGGGCTGCTGCAAATTGCAAGACATTGATTATTCAAATTACTTCAGGATGCTCTGCACTCCAGTAATTAAGATTATTCTAATCATTCACTATATAAGAAAAGAGGTGCATGCGTGCAGACAAGGACTGTGGAAAGGTTAATAAATTGCATCTGTTGGAGTCATATTGGTACAGTTCACAAAGAAGTGGTGAGAAAGGGGCCTTAGCAAGAATTGTGGCATTCTTCAAATAAGGAATGACTTGGATATGGTGGTGCTAAGTGACAGAACAAGAAAGGAAATAAACAAACTGAAGGTAGTAAAGGAAAACAACAGGTAGGACAATGTTGCCTCTCCCATCATCCTTATTAAAATAGTAAAGGTAAAAAGGTAAAGGTTTTCCCACACACACACATACATGCTAGTCGTGTCCGACTCTAAGGGAGGTGCTCATCTCCATATTCAAGCCAAAGAGCCAGTGTTGTGCAAGTCCGTGGCCACGTGGCCGGCAAGGCTGCACGAAAACACTGTTTTACCTTCCTGCTTTTTGTGGCGGTAGGAGCTGGGGTTAACAGCGGGAGCTCACTCGGCTGTATGGCAACCAGGATTCGAACTGCCAAGCTGCCAACTTTGAAGCCTTAGTCCACTGAACCACCATGCCCATGTTTGTTAAAATAACAGGCCCTCAGATTGGAGATAGTCCATCCTTTGCTCTTTTAGGGGCAGTCTGATCCGATCTGAATCTGTGACAGCATTTTTGCATCTCAGTCCTCTGTGTAGACCTCATTAAGCAGGGGACTTTAATTTCTTTTGGGTGGCCAGAATTCCCCTGAAATCCTTCCAAGGCAGAATTCTGATAGATATTCTACATCTAAAACCAGATCTTTTCAGAGGAGGTTTTGTTACCTACACATGGGCTTCTCCTCTGTTATTCACATTTCAAATGAAGGAGGAAACTGTTCCAGGGTAGGATATGAATGGCAAGGCTGCTGGGATTGCTGATGAATCATGAGATGGGCAATTCCTTGAAAAATACTCTCTATACAGACTAATGGCCAGCAAGACTATCAGTCTCATGATTCATTGGGACACTAACCAGTTTTGCCGCTCCTGGCCTATTCTTGAAAGCTGAAATCCATACGTAGCTAATGAAATCTTCTCTATAACATTATGGTTTTTGATATATCTCCCAAATGTCTGCCTGGGGGGGATTTGAGGTGAATTTCTAAAAGTTACTGTCCAAAAGAAGCTAAAATTTCATGCTTATACCTCATTCCTGCATATGAGAAGATGCATGTGGAAGGCCTGACCATTGATTGAATAGTAAAAAAGGACAGAGGGACATGCACAGCATGTTCTGTTTTAATTTTATTTTTCAACTTTTTCCCAATTGCCAGACAAAAAACTCAAAGCATCCCTGGGAAGGGAGTAGGGGATGGTGGGAACAGTTGACTGATTCTTTCTTAAAAGGGCAATGCATAGAGGCTGTTCTGGGACACTTTTTGGGTCTTAAATTAAATTATCTTGCAGCCACAGGCATTGATACTTTACTTTGGAACAGAAAAAGGCAAGAAAGGTACATTTATAAGACTAAAAACAGATTCTCCTTGTGTTTTTACATCAACCTGCTACCTTCCTTAGTGTACCCCTTTCATTTCCTTGTTTCTAATCACTAATCAAGTGGTCAAGTCATATGTGACATTCTGAAGTGCATACAGTCATTGTAACAAGCTTCAATGTCCAAAAACATAGAAATTTGTTTACTAATTAATTTATTTCCAACCTTTCTCCATAAAAGAGAACATTGTATAAGATATTGTTTCACATCTAGAACAATCCATCAACTTTCATTTTTGACATATTTTTATGTTTGTTTTATATTTAGATATTTGTTTTTTTTGTATACTATTTTGTTTAGGCTGCTTTGTTTAGCCTTGTGATGCAGTGGTTAAATGCTTGTACTGCAGCTAAAACTGTGCTCACAACCTGAGGTTCAATCCCAGGTAGCAGGCTCAAGGTTCACTGTGGGCCTTTTCACACGACCCCTAAACTCCGCGGCAAATGGCTCCCAGCTCTGGAGCTTAAAATTATTTCCCCACCAGCTCCGGAGTTTACAGATAATTAAGTGTGACCACGCCCATCTAAGCACGTCCCAGCACACTTTTCATGTACCTGCTCTCAGGAGGGTGAAAATTCCTGATGCGGATATAACAGTAGAGACTGCCGGGCTCTCCTTGCTTCTGTTTGTTCTTTTTTGCCCCCCCCGCCCCTTTAAGAGATCTGAATGCAGTGCCGGGAGCAAAGCGAGATGGCAGAATGGAGGTGAGCGGCATTCTTTTCTTCCTTTTTTTCTCCCTCCCCTCACGCAGCCAGCAGCCAGGAGTGCGGAGGGGGTGGGAATGCAGGAACGGCGACAAACACCTAAGATCTCTGGTCCAAATTTAAGTGGCCAGCGGATCTTAGGGGTTGTGTGAAAAGGCCCTCAGCCTTCCATCCTTCCGAGGTCAGTGAAATGAGTACCCAGCTTGCTGAGGGGAGGGGGCAATGTGTAGCCTGCATAATTAAATTGTAAATTGCCCAGAATGTGCTTGAAGCACTATGGGGAGGTATATAAGCAGAACACTTTGCATTAATGCTATCATATTTTTATTTTATGTCATTGCAACCTGCCAAGAGTTGTGACCAATAGATAGATAGATAGATAGATAGATAGATAGATAGATAGATAGATAGATAGATAGATAGATAGATAGATAGATAGATAGATAGTAGATAGATAGATTGATTGATTGATTGATAATTTATTTATTCATTTATTGCATTTCTACACTGCCCATCTGAAAGAGGGGACACTCTGGGAGTTTCTTCTGTAAGCTAATGCATCTCAACTGACCATTGGAGCCCATGGTATCCCAAAATACTTTGAATTACAACACAGATAACTCAGAAAAATATATTTTCACTGGGGAGATTAACTCTGTTGCCCATTGTATGTGAAAACTAGACTTAAGCTCAGAGGAAACAAGGAGTTCTGAAGAGTATGTCAGGGAGATGATACAAATGTCCCTCAAAAAGTCTTGATGCATCAACTCTGTGAGCCCTGGCTCCACTATCCCACTGAGTGCATATCCAGCAATGTTCCCCAGCTGGATTGGAAGGACTACATTTATAATGTAGAATATTTAAAATACAAAATACTGGGATATGCAATAAGAATATAACTAGAAAGGGACACATACAATGCTGGTAAAATCTCTCTAATTTTTAAGTGCTGGGAAAGTAGAAAAAATAGGTGGAAGCTCTCAAGAGGTTTTCATGCTTCATAGAAGACCTAATTCAGTCATAATAAGGCCTTCTGTGTCTAGGCAATTTTATTACAGGTTTACCAGGGACAAAGTCAGCAGGTTTCTCTAGACTGTGAGCAGAACTTGCTTCTGCAATTTGACAGAGAAAGGTACATATTCTATAGTAGAGAAATATATCTTCTCTTTCAATCAGCCTTAGGAGTTCAACAATGGAGGGACTGCAGAGAGCTCATCATTCAGTTCTGAAAGATTTCTTGGCAGAGATTTCCCAGAAGAAATCTTATCTTCCATGAAAGTCAATGTTACATAATGATTTGTCATATAATCCCTTTTTAAAAAAGAAAAGAAAGAAAGATGAATAGGCTTTCATCCTCAATCATGAGGTCTACCTAAATGTATCCAGATATAATGGATATATACAGCACATTCACAGCATAAATGTATATTCAAAAAGGACACCCTGCTAAATACATGTGTTAGTGGGTTAAGGACTGGTAAGCTTAATTGCAACAGCAAGATAAAAACATTTTAAAAAATAAATAAATCTGAAAGTGCCTCTGTTTATTGCTCAACAGTGCCCATCATTTACTTCAAAGCAAAGCAAAATGTGCTGGTAGTGCTTATACATTACCCCATAGTACTTAAATCACTTTCTGAATTGTTTATAACTTAAATATGCAGTCTACACATTGTGTGTGTGTGTGTGTGAGAGAGCACACACACACACACACACACACAATTGAGCTGGGTACTCATTTACTGACCTCAGAATGATGGAAGGTTGAGTTTAACCTCAAGTAAACTACTCAAGCCTATTGGGATCAAGCTCAGGCCATATGCAGAAGCTTGTTGCTGCACTGCAGTTAGCTAGAGATGGGCACGAAACACCAATATGGTGTTTTGTTTCATTTCTTGTTTTGGTTTTTTTAATTCATTTCATTTGGAATGAAATAATGCAAAAAAAATTGTTCTTTGTTTTGTTTCATTTTAAAATTTATTTTATAGCTGGCCAGCTGGCCCGTGGGCTGGGTTGGCACTTCCTTTCCCCCCTAGTGCCGACCAGCTGGCCTGTGGGCCTTTTTTTTTTTTTTTTTTTTTTTGCTCCCCCAGCACTGACCAGCTGGCTTACAGGCTGGGTCAGCATTTTTTTTTTTTTTTTGCTTTACCTCCCCTAGCGCCAACCAGGCTAGCCTGCAGGCTGGATCGGAACTTTTTTTAAAAGTCTAGTGCCGATGAGCTCCAAAATAAACTATAAATGAAAATGAAACTGAACAAAATGAAAATTTCCATTTTGTTTCATTTCATTTTTTTAAAAGGGCACTTCGTTTTTGTTTCATTCTGTAATGAAACAAAAAATGAAAAATGAAACAAAAAAAAAATCATTTCAGGCCCATCTCTACAGTTAACCACTGTGCCACAAGGCTCTTTCAGAAAGCAGTTTCCATCATCAGGGCAACATATAGCTTTCATGCAACCAAGATGCTCAAGTACCAAAATAATGCACAAAAGAGCTGCACAGTTTTGCAAAAGGGGATGAATGCAGAGATAGGAAGTATGAAGAAACAGTAGTATAGTAGAACATCTAACAGTTATTTCTCTTTTGTTTACATATAATCACAAATCTCTCAAATGCTTTTTGCAGCAAAACTTCAGAAAAGATGTCAGTGTCAAGAATGCCAAATTAGACTATTAAACAACAGAGACAACCTATAAAGTAAGACAACTCCATACTCACCTGACTTGGGGGGAGGGGGGAAGGACAGTTGAAGTTCGAATTTTTGCATAAATAATTATATGGTTATGACAGTATAAGAAATCTAACACTGGGAATATGAAATATAATTATAACATAGCAGTTTGAACAGCCATGATACAGATTACTTCAGGACAAAGAGATGTAACTTTGGAAATGAGGAAGGAAGGAAGGAAGGAAGGAAGGAAGGAAGGAAGGAAGGAAGGAAGGAAGGAAGGAAGGAAGGAAGGAAGGAACAGTTTTAATGTACTAAATGTCAATTGAAGGCTCACTACAGAGTCATTGACAAATCCTATAGTCCCACTCCCATGTAATGTGCATGGTTACAGGTAAAAAGTTCATTTGGTCTGCAACTGTAACATTTTTCATGGAGAATATGTGGAGTTAACTGGTGAAGCAGATTCTGTGGGAAAATGCATTGAGTCTGCTTGGTTAGGGGAATGACAAGGTAAGGTCAAATGCTTTTGTTTCCCTTAGAGAAGTTGTTGCTATTATTTAGTAGCATGCTCTATGAAATATTGCATTACCTGGCAAGTACTGGAACCTGCAATTCAGGCAAAAATGTATTAGGAAAGAAAAGGATATATGAACATCTTTTGCATGTAAAAGGGCTGGTGTAACATATGCAAGAGTTAAGTCCTCATATATTTTTAAGCATTT
Source organism: Phrynocephalus forsythii (assembly GCA_029282475.1). Classification (NCBI taxonomy): domain Eukaryota; kingdom Metazoa; phylum Chordata; class Lepidosauria; order Squamata; family Agamidae; genus Phrynocephalus; species Phrynocephalus forsythii. Next base: position 96,915,284 of record JAPFRF010000010.1, read on the forward strand.
GTACCTATAATTTTTGCTCATAGCTGTAAGATATGTTATTTAAAGGTCACATATATTTGACTTCTGAAAAATTTACATGTCTCCAACAACATTCGGATAGTTATGCATAGAGGACATGTGGTTGAATAAAGTTTCTAGAATTAGACAAAGGATTGTTTCCTGGACTAATTTTTTCTGTTCACTTCATTATGAATGAAAACAATGGTTTATGCCCATCTTCTAAATAGAGATGGAGCAGGTTTGAAAGCTTGATTTCTGATATAGCAGACAAGAGCAACTAAATGCCTTATACTTTGATACCTTGATAAACTTTGAAATGATTACCATGTTTTATGGTTCACACTATTCAGGGATAAATGTTAGTTGAAATGGATCACCGTACAGTCAAATGACCCAAGACTGTTATACGTTTCTACTAGAGATGGGCACGACTAGGGAAAATGACATTTTCGAGTTGTCGTGTGTCGGAGGCAGTCCGTTTCGGCTCATTTCTGTTTTTCGCGAAATTTCACAAAAATTAGTCGGTTAGTTTTTTCATTTTTTCGTTGTTGTTAGTACGGGTTTGGGGTGGGTAGCGGGCTCCTGGAGGGAGCTGCAGGAGTCAGCCAGAGCCACAAGTGACGGACTGGCAGACTCTTTGCACCCGCTGTGTCTCACGTACTTGCATGTAGTGCAATGCAATTAGATCTGGCTTAGGGTTAAGACGGGTTAGCGCAAGGGCTAGGGTTAGGCTAGTTACGGGTGAGGTTAGGGTGAGTATTGGGGTGCACCTCTGGGTGCCTCTCTGACCCACTTAGAAGGACAGTGTACTGGCGTATGGGTTAGGCTTAGGCTTAGGGTTCGGGTTTGGGCTACGATTAGTGGGCTGTTTATGCCCGATTGGCACATCCCAGAAGTCTCTGTGGTCAACCTGGCCAAATGGCCATGCGATTGGTAGAAAATTTGCATGGTCCACTCCCATGGGCGAGCCCATCATTGCAAATGTGCAGGTGTAAAAAAATAAAATAAAATAAAATAAAATAAAATCAACAGAGACTTTTTTTTTTGCAAGAAAAACCCACTGCTGCTACTGTAAAAATTCAAGCATTTAAAATAGCTAATTTTCGCATGTTTCTGTGGTGCCTTGGTGGGGTTTTGGGCAACGATTTCAAAAAAAATATTGTGGTCGCCATTTTGGATCCCCCGCACTGCATGGCAAATGGATGTGCCCTCCCAGCGTGGTACCAGCAGCGCAGCAGTAGCAATAGCCAAGGAGAGGGGGGCGGGGAACCCCCCCAAATAAAACACCCTTCTGGCCTGGTAGGTGCCCTCAGACAGTTTTCGCCTACTTTTAGGGCTGGGAATCGGGGTTTTTTTAACTTTTAAAAACCTTTTTTCTGTGCCGCTTGGCATTGTGCGATCGCCGCGATGCAAGTAACGAGCATGATAAATCAGACCAAATTGTTCGTTCGTCGGTTCGAGCTCGAATTCTGGCGGAGTAATTCCCGTTACCGTTTCCGTAGAGTAACGGATACGAGTAACGGAAACGGAAATGGGAATACCGCTAAGTCGTGCCCATCTCTAGTTTCTACAGTTAAAGATGGTCTTGTTTGACTGTCATACTTTGACAATGGATTGGAACTATGATGCAAGATCTTTCTCATTGCAGAATGTGACTCTCTGAATCACTGTGTGACTGCAGGTATCTCATAAGGACATAAGAAGAGCCATGCTGGATCAGGCCAAAGGCCCATCTAGTCCAGCTTCCTGTATCTCACAGTGGCCCCACCAGATGCATCTGGGAGCACAAAAGACTACATATTTGTCTCCTGATACCACTCCCCTGGATCTGGCCCTTGAAGTACCCTGGTTTTAAGCCTGGAGATTACAGATCTCCATCATGGTTTGTAACCTGTGATGGACTTTTCCTCTAGGAATCTATCCAATCTCCTTTTGAAGACATCCAGACCAGATGCCAGAAGATACCTGAATAGTGAACACTATTATCTGCTAGTTCAATTTCTATGGACCTCTGCCTGTATCTGACTATGCCATTGTCCGTACGAATCAGTAGATGCATTAGTTTATACCTGTTTCCATTGACTAAAACATACTTCATTGACTATATTATTATTATTATTATTATTATTATTATTATTATTATTATTATTATTATTATTATTATTATTATTATTATTATTATTATTATTATTATTATTATTATTATTATTATTATACCATAAGCTCTCCCTGATTGCCTCCCACACTCCCAGCACACTTTGCCAATTAACTACCCCCAGGCCCTTCAGAACTTTATAATTAAGTCCCCTTACTCCCAAATCTTTCCAGATTTCAGGGGGTTCCCTAAAATCACTTTGGGAAGGTAACCCTGCTATTTGGAGCTCCAAGCTAAGTAATTTTTGATTGCATATTTTGAAAAAATAATTTTGAGTACATATTTTATTAAATAATTACCTTGGGGCACCAAAATATCAGGGGTACCTTCAGAAAGAGATTTTAAAGAACCCCCTGAAATCTGGAAACTTTTGGGGATAAGGGGAGTGAGTTATGAAGCTCCAAATGGGGTGCCCCAGGAAAAAAACTTCTAATTGTAATCATATGGGAAGTATGATCAGCCTGATCAGCTTCTGATTCCAATTGGAAAGATTTTTTTCCTAGCGGCACCCCTTTTGGTGCTTCCTAACTAAGTTCCCTGACCCCCAAATGTTTCCAAATTTCAGGGGCTTTCAGGGAAGAGCTTGAGGAAGCTCTGCTGCCATTTACTCTAGAATCAATCATTTCATTCTAGTGGAAAAAATAGTGCTTTGTTTCATTTTTAAAGAAACGCTGCGTCTCCATTTCGTTTCATTTTGCTAGCTAATGAAATGATGAAACTCTGTGTTGTTTTTTGCATGGTGCCCATCCCTAGTGTGTGTGTTTGTGTATGTGTGCATGTGTGCATGCATGCACACGTGCACACACACACACACACACACACACACACACACACACACACAGAGAGAGAGAGAGAGAGATAGGTATAGATATAGATATAGATATAGATCTAGATATAGATATAAAAAGAGAGAGAGAGACAGGAGGGGGGAGAAAATCAGATATTTTACAGTCAAATGGTATTTCAAGGATCTTTGTTTTTCTAAACATCAATCAAAGTGATTACAAAATAGCAAATGTGATTCAATTCTTTACCTTGCATGCCCTCCTTGTTGCAATTTATTTATTGTTGGGAAGTTGCACTTTACAACATAAACTCTGTTAATTATTATGAGATGTAGATTTGATACAATACAAGATGAAAGGGAACATCTAAAGCACTGAAAAGTATGGAGAAATTCCATGGATCTATTCCACTATTATTGCCTGTTTTGTTCCATTAAAATTTTTGGGCAGATTCCTAGCATTTTTATGTTGCCAAAATGTATATCAAACCAGCAACAACCCAGAGACATTGCCCAGTTCTGATTTGCAGACATTAGTTAGGTGACTAGTGCATATATATGGAGTGAAATGAGCTTTGCAGTACTCTTGTGCTGTATGCATTTTGGACATGCAAATGCATCCGTCATCTGAGCTTTTGAACTCATATTCATAAATCTAAGAAGTATCACTGGCATGGGATGGCTCGTTTCACTGACGATGACTCCTTGGTGCATGATGATTAGGATGAGCTGAGTTGTCTGCTGCAGGACAGATATGTAATGTGGATGTGCTTCAATAATGCACACAAATGCCTGCTTTCACAACTGAATATATGACTAGATGTATTTGGATTTATTTTAGTCATGAATTCCTAAGATGCTGTAAGAAATCCCAAACAAAAAAGCAAGTGAAATGAGGAAATAAAAATGAAAAGAATCTGGTTGTGAAACTGGTTGGATCTGTTGAATATTCATTGAACTGGAGAGGAGGCCATTATAGCAGTCTCTCAGCTATATGCAGTATTAAACCAGAAACTCTTCTACCATCTTAGGATGTGGTCTGAATAGGTGACATGCCTGTTCACCACTGACTATAAGATTCTTAAACAAGCATAAACTATGTATATGGCCTGCAATAATATAATTTTGATTTTTTTTCCTGGATCTGATATTATGTCATTCAAGTAGTCATTTGGATGCTTACTGGAGTGCAATCATCAGCAGTCATTCTGGAAGGATTACTGGAGTGCTATTCTTCAGGGAGCCTTGACTCCCGTTCATTTTGAAAGATGAATGGGCATCTTTTGGCATAATAATAATAAAATTTATTTATGGTCAAAGACCAAAAACCACACCCTTTGGCATTAATTTGGCAAAATATGCTTGGCAGCTGTTACCATCAAAGCATGCTTAGTAATATGCTTTGTCTTAATCCCCCACTCCCAAACTTGACTGTCCATAGCGGGCTGGAACGTAGCCATTTCCTTGACATCTAAATATCATCAGAGACCAACCCAAATTTCCCAGAGCAAGGAATAATGTAGTCCACCAACATACTGTACATAAAACACTGGGAATTGCATAAGCTTAAATGCAGTTCAGTTCGATTTTTTATGCAATGGACAAGTAGCTGCCAACCTTGGATAGCCCAGGTGTTCTTGAACTGCAACTCCGTGCCAGTTGGGGATTCTTGGATTTGCACTCCGGAAACATCTTGGTTACTCAAGGTTGAGAAGCACTGGAACTGACCATCAGGCCCTTTGCTGAAATGCTAAAAAATTGTGTGTGGCTGATCCTCAATGAGAATCACTATAAAATGGACGACAGACAAACTGGACTCCTGGGAATGCAGATTTATTTTCAGAAGATTGTTTCAGAATACTGTGTGAACAAGGGGTGCCTGAACACAGGGACAACTTCCTGTATGGAATGTCCAGTCTTAAGTACTCTTCTGCAAACAGAAACCGACAAAAAACAATTTGCCACAGTGGAAAGCATGTGGCTTCATTACATATATGTTCATTTTCCCTAACACAACCAAATTTAAGCATCAGTGATACATTCCCATCTGCATTAGCAAGATTAAAGGTCATTAATTTTTAATATATTCTCTCTATCTTAATAGTGAGTTTCAAAAGCTGAATACAAAGGTGCAAAACCAAGATATTTTCAGACCTGAGATGTCTTAGCATGCAGTTCAACATTTGCTATACACATAGTATGAATTTTAGTATTCATTGGGGTCTCTGGATATAAGGATGAATAGTAAACAAATCAGTCATCTTCACTGAGTATTGTGATTTGTTGTTTTTAAATTGTCCCCATGTCTAGTCATCATTGCCTTGCCTACAAAGAGCCATACAACAGGATTTCATCCGTGGTCTTCAGGAAGGGGTAAAGATTTCCTCTCCTCTAATGGTATATTGGCATATTTGAAGAACCCTAAATGTAGCATAATAATCAGTGTCTGCCAGCAATAAGGATTTTTAAAGGGTTGTGTGCATTGTTCCTAGTACCAGTAACCAGGAGGTTAAGACAGTAGATTCCTGGATCCAACTATATTGTACCTTTTAAGAAAAAAGTAAACCATGTTCTCTATAGTGTGGCAGGCATCAGCCTATACATCTGAACTACTGTTCAATTGAGAATGGCCACTCCACCAACAGTAAAGTACCGTATTTAATCAACATTTAGTTAAGCTAAGTATGGTGGCAGGAGGGACAATGACATGTTTTCATAGATTTTAAATAAATAACTTTTACTCACAAACTTTCCTCTTTTTTCGTTATATACTTAGAGTGTCTATCATTGGAACAAATGAGGATTGACAGAGATTGTTAGGTATCAAGGAGAACAGCTGGCATGGGGAATGATGTGTGGTGTATAATTGGTTTGGTTTATTGTGGTTAGAAAGCTTCTATCTCATTACTTGGGAAATCCACAACATAAAATGGAGCTAAAGAGTCTTTATGCCAAGGGTATTTACTATGCCACATAGTCAAGATTTGTCTTTGAAGCTGATAAGGGCAAGAATTTCCCTGAAGGAAATTTATAAGTGTCTCAGTTCCTTGCAAAAAAGCAGCATAAGCCGAGAAATATAGGTCAAAGGAGAGAACTAGAAATAGTTCAGAAATAGTTTCAAGTTTGTCTGACAACTAGTTCCTTGGGTTTCCTGTGCTGAGCTTGATCCTCAAGGGCTTTTGACTGCAACCCTAAAACAATTCTCACTCAATGGGTCAACAGAAGGTCTATCCACTACTTGGGCCATGCCTAAATGAGACACATGGCCTGGTGCTTTTGCTATGTTTGAAGGTGGCATGAACAGCCATGGAGGAAATGCTTGCTATTAGATGCAGCCAAGAGCATTGACATGTTGCAACCCAGAGCTGGTTCCAGCTGCAAGCCCATCCAGACCTCTGTGGGTCTTAAATCCACTGAATACATTGGGAAGACACTGGCACTGTGCTATCTCAGGCTGAATGTAATTATGCAACATACATAGGAATGAGCATCAAGAGCTTCTGGACACAAAATCTATAGCATAACAAAGACATGCATACTTCCACCAGTATTATAATTCTTGCATTTTAGAGTGGAGAGCCCCTTCAATCCCTTACCAAATTAATCAACCAACAAACAAACTTGCCTCATTTCTGGAAAGATTCTTTCCTTAAATGTTCGTAATTCAATGCCATTAGTGGTGGTATCATATATTGTACCTCAGTGCCATAATTTGTCGTATGGTAGAGTGAAATGCAACTAGCCCCATTCATGTTTTCTTTAAATTTAATTGAGCTGAATAGGAGTTACTTCTTAGTCAATTTTTACAGCAATCCTATGCACATTTCCAAGGGCTTTTAAGGTGGCAAAGGACTGCATTCAAACAGTGAAATGTTATAAATGTAGTTCAGGTTAACCTGACTTATTCTGAGCTAGATTTCTATAGGGCTGCACACCTTGGAGTACAGTAGGACCCCAGTATCTGTTGGGGATTGGATACCAGGCCTTCCCATGGATAATGAAAACCATGGATAAGAGAAAACGCCTGCCCACCCACTCCCAAACTGCTGTTTCTTGACAGTAGCTTACTTTATGACTGCTGTTTTGAGACAGTAGCTTGCTTTATGCCTGCTGTTTGTGACAGTAGCTTGCTTTACAAATGCTATTTGTGACAATAGCTTGCTCTACAGCTGCTGTTGGTGACAATAACTTGCTTTGCGGCTGCTGAATTATTTAATTGCTTTCCTCTGCCAACTGTGGATAACGGAATCAGTGGATAATGAATCAGTGGATACAGGGGCCCAACTGTATAGAATTGAAATTGGGACTGGTATGGGAAAGAGGCAAGGGAACAGGAGGAAAATGCAGAGAGAGTATCAGATGTCAACATCATTGGGCAATAGGCAAAGGCTGTCTTTGGTCCATGGTAGTCTCTACTTGACCAGGAGCTCAAACAATAAATGTATCCCTATAAAAGTCTTGGGGATTGTAATTTGTGCTATTGCTTACCTTGGGCTCCTGTACCTATTAGAGATGGGCACAACTTGGTGAAATTCTCGTTTCCGTTTCCGTTTCTCATTTCCGTTATGTAACGGAAATGGTAACGACAATTACTCCGCCAGAACTCGAACTCGAACCGACTAAAGAAAAATTGGGTCTGATTTGTTGTTGTCGTTCCTGGCATTGCAGCGATCACGCAATGCCAAGCGGCAGAGGAAAAAAGTTTAAAAAATAAAAAAACCCGATTCCTGGCCAAAAATGAGGCGAAAATATGCCTGCCTGAGGGCACCTACCAGAGGGGTGGTTTCAGGGGGGGGTCCCCGGCCTCCCCTCTCCTCTCCTGGGCTGCGCAAAGTGCGCATCCTCGTCGAGTTGCAACTCGCCAAGCGGCGCAGCACAGAAAAAAAGTTTTAAAACTAAAAAAAAAAAAAAAAAACCGATTCCCGGCCAAAAAAGCAGGCGAAAATATGCCTGCATGAGGGCATCTACCAGAGGGGTGGTTTCTGGGGGGGTCCCCAGCCTCCCCCTCTCCTCTCCTGGGCTGCGCATCCTCGTCGTCTCGCCAACTCGCGCCATGCCATGCGGTGCAGGCAGGGGATCCAAAATGGGGTGACCGCAATATTTATTTTGAAATCGCGTGGTCCAAAAACACACCAAAGCACCACAGAAACATGCGAAAATAGCTATTTTAAAACTGCCTGAATTTTTACAGTAGCAGCAGTGGGTTTTTCTTGCAACAAAACGTCTCCATTGATTTTATTTTATTTTATTTTTATTTTTATTTTTTTACACCTGCGCAATGATGGGCTGGCCATGGGAGTGGACCATGCAAATTTTTGGAGCCATTCCACCAATTGCATGGCCACTTGGCCAGGTTTTGACAGAGACTTCTGGGATGTGCCAGTTGGGCATAAAAAGCCCACTAACCCTAGCCCGAACCCGAACCCAAACCTGAACCCTAACCCATATGCCAGTACACTGTCCTTCTTAGTGGGTCAGAGAGGCAGCCAGAGGTGCACCCCACGAACTCACCCTAACCTTACCAGTAACCCTAAGCCTAGCCCTTGTGCTAACCCCTAACCCCAAGCCAGATCTGTGTACTCGCATTGCACTACAGCAAGTACACTTCCCTTCTTTGTGAGTCACAGCGGGCGCCCGTAGGGGTCCTCTCTCACTTCATTCCCCAGCCCAAGTGCAGGCAGTGAGTCACAGAGGCACCCGAAAGAGAGTTGCCTCTGCCTGCCATAACTGCAACTTAATGGTATGCATATCCAATTGGCTATGCATGCCATTTTGTAGCGGACCAGAGGAGGCACCCACCCCAGAGAGGTGCCTCCAGGAGCCCGCTTTCCCTTCATGGCGGGCCAGAGGAGGCACCCACCCCAGAGAGGTGCCTCCAGGAGCCCGCCCCCCCAAAACCAGTACTAACGACAGACAAAAAACCGACAAACGAAACAACAAATTTTTGGAAAATTTCACGAAAAACAGAAACGAGCTGAAATGGGCCGGCTCCGACACATGATAACTCGAAACGTAATTTTTCCTGGTCATGCCCATCTCTAGTACCTATGGTTGCTCAGGACTGGTTGGATGAAAAGCATTTAGGAGAGTGACAGTTGCCATGTCTGACCTGAAGGGGGAGTACACATAAGCCATGCAAAATAGAGTGTTTAGTGGATTTATCTCTCATGAATCATGATGGGACAATTTAGCACCTGCTAGCTTGCATGTTATTGTTTGTTGCAAAACCCACACAGAATTAGAACTAAAATGCAGACATTTTACAACACTGTTGCCCTGTTATTTTTTAGTTTTTAAACCCTAGAAGTCATGGAAAATGTTCCAGTAAATCCATCCATCCATCCATCCGTCCATCCAACCATCCATCCATTCATCCATTTATTTTGGTCATAGGAAGATTTATTTATTTATTATACAGCCATTGTAATGTATTGGGATAACAGAAAGTGGTCCATGCTATTTTCCCCAATGAATCATGATGACAAAAGTAAAAGTTATGTATCCTGGCTTTGAATAGCTTGGTTCCATTTAGAGAGGAAAGGGAATGTGAGAATTTTCAACAGGTTAAGGAAATACAGGACGTGTACATGAAACCTACTCTTCACAAGTAAGCAGATCATCATAGTAAACCTCACAAGTAAGCAACATGAGTTTTATCAGCAAGCAGAACTCAGCAGAAACCTCCTCAGCTCTCCCATGGAGAAAAGTTATGCTTACCAACAAACAGCTGATGGAAATAAGAGCACCCCCTTTCATAGAATAGGAAATCCTCCATGCCTTCTATCCTTCTGAGGTCGATAAAATGAGTACCCAGCTTTCTGGGTGGTGGTGGTGGTGGGGAATGTGTAGCCTGCATACTGTAATTAAACTGTAAATCTCCCAGAGACTACTTGAAGTGGTATGGGGTGGTATGTAAGCAGAAAACTTTTCTTTAGTGATTTCCAAAAGGCATCTTGATGCAAAATGTCCTTTCTCTACTGATTAGTCATGGAATCTATTTCTTTGACTGGCATTGAAATATGACATAGAAACCAACAATCCCCAGATTCTAAAAAGCCCACTATCAGCTTCAGCTCAGAAATTTGCAATGTCCACACCTGCAAATTATCCCACACTGGATGTTTTTTTTTTTTTTTTTGCTTCTTTCTCAACAAATTTTATTGATTTATTCTGAGACTGGTCTATCTATTTCTCTGTCTGTCTGTCTGTCTGTCTGTCTGTCTGTCTGTCTGTCTGTCTCTCTCTCTCTCTGTGTGTGTGTGTGTGTGGGGGTGCGTGTGTGTTTGCTTGTATCTCAGGAGAAATATTCTGGATGATATTCTACACAATTTACAAGGGCTGGAGGGACCCCGTTTTTCTCTGCTTGAGGACAGATGGGGCTTTGAAATCTTCCACTGAGGTGTCTTGTCACAGCAAGTTGGCTCTAAATCAATGGTTTCCAACCTTTTTTTGGCCATGCCCCACCTAAATTTAAAGGTAAAGGTTCTCCCCACACATGTGTGCCAGTCATGTCTGACTCAAGGGGCGGTGCTCATCTCTGCATTCAAGCCAAAGAGCCAGTGTTGTGCAAGTCCATGGCCGCATGGCCAGCATGGCTGGAAGCAAACACTGTTTTACCTTCCCACTTTTTATGATGGTACCTATTTATCTACTTGCATTTACAGGCTTTCAAACTGCTAGGTTGGCAGGATCTGGTGCTATCAGCAGCAGCTCGCTCCACTACTTTGCACCCAGGATTCAAACAGCTGAGCTGCCAACTTTGCAGCCAACAGTTTTCAGAGCCTTAGTCCGCTGACCATCCATGCCCCTCATGCCCCACCTAAGCATCTCTAAAATCCTGATCCCCCGAAACGTATAATTCTTATTATTCAACAAGTGAACTCCTACTAATGCAGACAAAGCCCAAAAGGCCATTTCTTTGGTTTAAACAAGGTTCCAAAGAACATGGCATCCATGAAACAGAAAAATAGAAAAGAATGAAAGATAGTAGAAACACCTATTTAAAATAATAGTATGAAGGGATATGAAAAAACAGCAAAGTTTCAAAATATGTAATAGAGAATTGAAATGCATAAATATAAAATAATTTTAACGAAATTTAGTGAATGTTTCTTTCCATTGCTAATCATGTGGTTACAAACCCTAGTTTCCCCTATGAACTTTACTGACAGTAAAAATACAGGAAGAGGGGGAAAATATTTTATAGGCTGAGTACTAATACTGGCGCAGAACTACCGAAAGTGTTCTGATTTTTCTTTCTCTGCCTTGCCAAATCCTACTGGCAATAAAAGTTGTCACACATAAAATTGTTTTAAAATGGAGGTGGGGGGGGAGCATGGAAAAGAAATGTTCAAGAAGCCCTCATGAAGGGAACAATCTGACATGCCATATATCAGACTGCAAAGTGTCTACACAGATCCCGAAGATTTCAGCAGGTAGAAAATCGCCATTCAAAGGGGCCTTATTTCACTCCTGTGGTTGCTTTTTCTGCTTTCTTTTCATCTCCTGATAATATCACAACCAGAGGCCTGTGGCTCCTGTTTGTTAATCATATCGGGAACTGCCTTGGAGGGAAAAAATAGTGTTAAAAAAGAGAGTGAGGAGGAAATAGCATAAAGCAGTTTCCTTCTTTGCCTTCCACTCCCTCTGAGCTGTGTTTTCAGTAAAGCTTCAGCTAGGGAAAGTTTCATTTCTTTCAGGTACGTACATCTGATAAAAACAGTCTCCTTCAATAACATCTGCTATTGCTCCCGTCTAAAACCTGCGAGGGGAGGGATCTCACTGATCTGAATGAACAATGTTTGTTGCTTCTGTTTTTAAATTTTGATACCTTGACTTTATGCACAGATAAGAAAGGAGTGTTCCCAAGGCAGACAGACAGTTTTCCCTTCCCCAATGAAACCAAGCAAAGGAAGGGGGCAAGACACTGATGTTAGGAACAGTATTCAGGCAGGCCTAGTGTTCTTTCTGATCCTTATCACGTCACCATAAAGGTTAAGCTTTTCATCTCTTCCTGAGCTACTTATGCTTCTTTTCAAGATTCAAATAGATAAATTCTATCCATATTTCATTCAGAACATCACCCTTCCCCATGGTATGTGTATATATGTGAATGGTGTTTGTTTGTATGTGTGTGTGTGTGTGTGTGTTATATTCTTATTCTACACAGAAAATCCTTTAATCTTTCTTTCAAGGGCATCCTAGGACAGTAGCAGAGATGAGCCAAAGGCTAGTTTCAAAAAAAAACATTGATAATTTATATAAATATGATAAAATAAACCAACTATACCTATATTTGGATTTATAGCTACAACTACCTGCATTTAATACATGTTGCACAGAGAAATCTGTCCACTGATTATATGTGTACAAATAAAAGACAAATGAACAAATGACAAGTACAGATATTTTTCTTTTTGCTTTTATTTATGTATCGGTCTTTTGTGTTTTTCACTCATATTGGCCAATTCTAGTTGATCTACTTGAGCTACACAACTTGTTTTCAGTAGAAAAAATATTGTCACTGTTGAAAGGCTTCCTTTTTTATTTCAGGTTATCCAGAACTTCTTAGCATCATATGAGCTGTGTGCATCCAATAACAAAAAGAAGCATTTCAGCATCCTCATCATCCTCATCATCCTCATCCTCATCATCCTCATCCTCCTCCTCCTCCTCCTCCTCATCATCATCATCATCCTCATCATCATCATCACTACCACACAGCAGACAAGATAACTATGCTGGATTACGTGATGTATCGGTGAATTATGTGAGCAGATCCCAGTAAGGTGGCTTTCTGCAGCTGACTGATGGTGACTCTGTCAACTCCAATTTCTTCTAAATACTTGCTTAGCTCTTTAGGCACCACACCCAGCATGCTAATTACCACTGGGACCACCTGTACTGGTTTATGCCAGAGTCTCTGAAGTTCAATTTTCAGACCCTGATCTCAGGTAACTTTTTCAAGTTGTTTTTTGGTGACTCTGCGATCACCTGGTATAGCAATGATCCACACTTTTTTTCTTCTCCACAATCATAATATCCAGGATATTATGCTCCAAAACCCTGTCCTTCTGTATATAGAAGTCCCAAAGTAATTTTGCTTGATCATTTTCAATCACTTTTTGAGGCTTATGATCCCACCAGTTCTTGCTATGGGCAGATGATAGTTGTGACACAAATTCCAGTGGAGCATTTGAGCAAATACATTATGGCACTGTTTGTAATCAGTCTGAGCAATTTTCTTGCAACAACTCAATATATGGTGATAATTTCACCTGCCTCTTTCCAGAGTCTACAGGGGACTCAGCTGATTTTTCTATTCTAGCCTTAACCACATTTGTTCTAATAGCTTGTACTTGAGCTGCAAAAATCAGGGGTTCTGTCTCTTTTTTCAGTGTTCCATTGGTGAGCCATAACCAAGTCTTTTCCCCATCTACTTTTCCTTTGACTTTTTCAAGGAAGTGCCCATGCAGCGCTTTATTATGCCAGCTATCAGCTCGTATTTGCATCGTTGTTTTCCTGTATTGACCATTTGTTTGCTTTACTTTAAACACCTCCTTGTTCTTAACCTCCAATAATGCTGGCTCTGTACTATTTTTTACATAATCTGCTAATGCCTCCTTCTCTTCTTCAACTGTCTGCTTCTTTTGGAAAAGACCTCTACCACCTAATTTTCTATGTAAATACTGCCTGTCAACATCACTGTGTGGATGTGATGCATAGTGAATGGTAATAAGTTTTCTTGGTTTTGTATCCAGACTATCTAGTTCCATCTGAGTCCAATTTATAGTGCCACTGGTATACCTGATGAGTGGTATGGCCCAGCCATTAATGGCCTTGATGGTTGTACTACCATTCCGGTTACTTTTTAATACTTTTCTAACCCTTTGGATCTACTTGATTTAAAAAAATGGAATGGAATGAAAAAAGAGTTTGAGATAGAATAATGTTAGTAGAAATACCAGCAAAAGGAAAACAGTTGGGTAATATTGAAGTGGAAAAAAATCAGAGAAATTCAATAGATTTGAAAGGAGATTGTTTTGAGTTTAGTAATAAAAAATCAAGAATATCACCTAGGTCAGTGGTGGCGAACCTTTGGCACTCCAGATGTTTTGAACTACAACTCCCAGAGTTCCAATCTTAGATTGCCAATGACAAAGGATTGTGGGATGTGTGGTCCAAAACATCTGGAGTGCTGAAGGTTCGCCACCACTGACCTAGGGCCACTCAACCTAAATTTTTTTGAGTTTAGTAATAAAAAATCAAGAATATCAGCTACAGAAATTTCTGTCTAAAAAGCTAAGAGTTTGATTGGACTAATTAAGGCTAAGATTGGGAAAAAGTGTAATTTATGAAGGAAAAATTGGAAGTCTTTCAGGATTGTTTTCAGAAATTATAGAACAGCTACAAACCCTCCCACATTAGCTCAAATGATCATACTGCCAGGACAAATGCAAATACGTTGTCTGCAAAAAAAAAAAAAGGTAAAAGCCCTAGCAGTGGAAGGAGAAAATGGATGGAGGGGAACTCTGTGCTGATTTATTTTTACTTGTATGCCATGAAGTTAATGGAAAATTATGTGAATCTCACTGTCCAAATCCCAGAGCGTTTTTGTAGTACAGTATTTGCTAATGTAGTCACCTGCTCTTATAGACTGTACAGCTAAACTGGATTTCTTTTTTTTTTTCTCAACAGCTTAAAAGTCTGGTGATTATTTAAATATAACTCAGTCTTATTTCAACATAATTTGTTTCAAGGAAAGTATGTGTAAATTTCTGTTCGGTTCATGAGGTTCTTACAAAATTTTGAAAAGGCCACTGCCCAAATTAAAAGGGAATGCAGATAATGCTATATTTTTCAGAGATATGCATTAGTCTGCTTCAGCATGTATAATAAACACAAGGGGGGGGAGAAATGGAGAAGGAAGGAAGGAGCAAGTGTTTAGCAACTTTGGTCTTACAGTTATACTTCAATTTGAGCTTTCAACTATTAACTTCTTTAGATACATGGGGCAAAATTCTATTTATATTTTTAGGCTGGTTGTAGCACCAACTGCTTAAACCTTGGTGGCCAGTTGCTGGCTTGGATCCTTTCTCAGGAGAAAGGCAGGATAAAAGTATTTTAAATAAATTTAATAATAATCAAGAAGACTTGTTACCCAACAGTCAATGCCTGTCCTGACTTCTTACTTTCTAGCAAGTTGGCACTGAGATTTGTATACGGATTCCATAATCCTAAAGAGAGTAAGTCATATAATTTTGGCAAGAAGCAGACTTATAGTGACTGTAAAGAACCCACCCTAAAAGGAATTACCACTGCCAGAGGGAGCCAGTCTGGTTTCTCCCCTTCACCACTTTTGATTGACTTGGGTCAAGGTTAAAACCCAGAGAATGCATGAAGAGCCTCTTAAACCTAAATTTACTATTCTAGTTAGTTTCAGACCTGAAATCTATCAATTGTGTACTTTGATACTTTACATACAAAATCAGGACAGGTCAGATGCCTCATAATACTTCAGAGCAGCCAATGTAGCCAAGAGCTAGGGCTGTTCTTTAGACATTATTCCCTCCTCCCCCTAAAATAAATCTATTTTATATGATAAATGTTACATGCTATCATCTCCCCCCCCCCAATGATGCCACCTAGCTGGTTTGGGAGAAATGTAGCCCAGCATATGAATAAATACTTATTTTCTGAATATCATATGAGCCAATGAGCATTTGTGTACATGCAGCAGAGTTTGTGTAGATGCAGCAAAGTGAACTATTTTCAAAAATCATGAAACTAATGAAATGAGAATTGAAGACTAGGGAGTGTATCCTGAAAAACAATAACAATCTATTTGTCTTCTTCCAGGTGTTACTCCTTAGTTTACCTCCTATGCAGCCTATTTGACAAAATAACCACCACCACAACTACATAAGTCTTCTAAGGGAGTGTTGCCTACGAAAAGAGGCTTGCAGAATTGTAGAAATGTATTGTCTTGATCCTGAAGCTTCTTTCAACAAGAAGTAGAGAGACAATCCTGTTATTTCAATGTGACCTTCTGTACTGAGTGCCTGGATACTGTCAAACGAAGCAATCAAACTAGCAGAAATATATTGAGAGAGACACAATCCTCAGGAGATAGTGTCTGATTGGTGTTCTCTTTCGGTGGACTAGTCTACTGAATTACAGACAGAAAAATCCAAGTGTGAACAATCCACAAGATCATTTGTGCATAAGTATGACAGAGAAATGTCCATAGGCATGATGGAACAGGTCCTGCCTTTTTTTTTCACCCTGCCTCCTTAAAGTGCTTAAAAACAGAGATGAATGCTTTGCAATTTCCATTATGTACTGGCTTTCTATGGGTTAAATATAGTAAAGAGAAAGTGCTTGTGGGTAGATCCATGCTCTTCAATGAGAGTTTAAAGGCTTTTCCAGATAAACCATTCCTAGAAGCCTTCAAACATTATCTGTATGACTCATCATGTTACTCAGAGAGATAAATGTTCACCAGAATTCAAAGTCAGGGGGAAAATATGTGGTACATTTTGAACCATAGGAAGGGTAATGGGTAACCCACAGAGAATCTTGAATTTGAATTTTTAAGAGAGTGAAGGAATGTTTATTCTTGCCACTGATTCAGTGCTTTACACAAAGGGCCACTGGGGTCAGAGTGCCCTGAATTCAGTGCCTGAAGCTGCATGGCCATTATTTATTTATTTATTTATTTATTTATTTATTTATTTATTTATTTATTTATTTATTGTATTTTTATACTGTCCATCTTCCGGATGACACAGAAGGTAACAGGTTGTTATTCCAGTTATTAGTGTTGTATTTTTGCTCAAGGAGGCATCTCTGTGATTCTGTTAGGTACTAAAATAAAATGGACACCTCTGGGAGTTCTCCACCTTGACTCAAGGAGGGTGAGGAAGCTCTGTTTTTTTCCACCTCAACAAACAAAATTTTGTGGGCTAGCCTTGGGAATGCCAAAATATATCTAACACCATTGGGCTCAAGTCTGCAGGGAAAAGATAAGGGATGAATGATGTCTGGCAACTTTCTTTTCTGCTTTTATTGTTGTTCAAGCATCCCCTTCCCTTAGGTTACAACGGCAGAGCTATTATGTATACGAGCCTTAGAGCTGATGTTACTCAAACCTGGCTGTGTGACAGTGAGTATTTAGAACATTTGGATCTAAAAGCTCCCTTGTTTTGCTTATCCCATTACCTCAGAACTTTCCTTTTCCTCTTTGTGGTGTTGGATGTCTTCCATCTGAACACTAGGAACTGTGTATATTTCTGAAGGAGCATGGTTAGGGAATCTGGGGTCTGAAATAAAACTAGAGTATATCCAGATCAGGGAGACCAAGAAACGTCTGAAAACTAAGCTCTTTCGGGAATGGTTGAGGAAGCTGAATACATTTAGCTAGGAGGCAAGGAGATGGAGGCAGGACATGGCCGCAATATTCAGATATTTGAAGAGTTGTTACAGGGAAAATAGAGCAAACTTGTTTGCTGATGCCCCAGAGGGTGTGACATGAAGCAATGGATTCAGATTACGCAAATAGAGATTCCAGCTAAACATCAAGAAGAACATTATAACAGTTATTTGATAGTGCGACAGATTGTCTCAGAAGGAGATGGCCTTTCCTTTGTTGGGCACTGATTAGAAATGAATAAAAATATTTGTGTTGCCATCTGGCAGGGATGCTTTAGCTGTGGGTTCCTGCATTGTCCAAGGGCTGAGCAATGGCCTCTGGGACCCTTCTCACTCTACAGTCCTATGACTCTGTAATCTCCATTTCTGACCTTGGATAAGATCCAAACTTTCTTGTGTTCCAGACTCATATCTTGCAGTATTTGGGATTATTAATTTTTTGTTTAAATTGTTCTCACCTTAACTACTATATTTTCTGCCTCCCCCCCCTTTTTTTTGCCTGTGAGGGCTTCAAAAGCAGCATATAGGAAAGCCAATGGAAAACAGAAAAAATATTAAAAAAATTCAAAGCAAAAAATATTCAACGACATACCAGTACTCAAAACAAGATTAACTCACCAAATCTGATTGCTTAACCAACCAAACTCCCAAGATCATTTTCTTTCCAAAACATTTTGTTTTTGTTTTTTAACTGTGTTTATAAGAATGGCAAGATTCATTTTCCACCAGCTTCCCATGTCAGTCTTCCAAGTGATCTTCTGATATAGATTGTAGTGGTGCAAAGGTAACATATCAGATTATATATTGTTATTTCTTCCATGTTCTTGAAATATTTTTTTTAAACAAACAAGATCCAGAAGGCCTGAGCAAATAGATCAGCTAATTTCTGACTGATGATAGAAGGACTAAAGACATCAGAGCAGCTGTCTGTACATGAGAAATAAATTCCAGAGATGGGTACCACAACTGAAAAAAAAGCTTTATCTCAACATCCACATCTCATCTAATTATATGATAACTCAGAGAAAGGCATCCATGGCAACTCCGTGAAGAAAGAGATGCTCTTCAACATGTTGTCTTTGAATTTTGTGTTCCCTTGGAAATGCTAGATACCAATGTTAAACAACAGTCAATTTCACTTGTCCTTGAAGAATTTGTCAAAATGCTTCTCCATGCCTATCTCCTGTAAATGAAGTAGTGAAACATTTGTGTGTTTTCTGCTTAGATTTAAAGAGGCTCCTTGTACTTTTGGATTGGTCACTTTGAGTCAGCTTTCTGAATTATGAGAGATTCAGCTGGTGAAGCCTTAAAAATATAAGTGTTGAGGACACGACCTTCCCTTCCTTTTGGAGTCCAAGTTTTAGGGTTAAAGCAGTGATAATATGCTGGCAAAAAGAGGGGATTCTTTGACTGCTGAAAATATCTTTTATGCCTGTCCCTAATTCCAGATTAGCTGGCTTTGTGTTGCAACTGGTCACTGAGAGGGAAGCACAAGTGTCTGTTGCAAACATGATGGCACTAACAGTTGTTTTATTCGGGGGGGGGGGGGGAGAAATTAAATGTTGAATGAGCTCTCAGCATCACCCAAAACATGGAAGTGCTTCTTGATGACAAAAGAAGGAAGAGTAGAAGGGGATGGATACAGTCCTAAACTCACTTACTTGGGATGGGATTCTCACTGAACTTGGAATGACTTACTTCTGAGTAGCTGAGGGTTAGGATTGTAGTGCAAACTTCCAAGACTATACAAACCCATGAAGTAAAAGAAATACAATTATTCTTAATAAATGCCCATATAATCACACAGTGGGGGGAGGGAGTATCTATTTGGAGAAGCATTGTTCACAAGTTCACTTACGGCTTTAGAGACATTTAGAGCCATCATTATGGCTCAACTGATTGTACTCAGGGATTTATTTGAAGACTCTCCAGATTCCACATCCTGCACCTGGGACCGATTGACATCCTTCCTAGAATAAGAGGGAGTTTGGGAGTGGAAGGAGTTCTCCACTCTTTACGTCAGGATCTTTTCTAGAGAAGCAACCACATCAACCATCTGATGCAACTTCTGAAATATAGACAACACTGTTTTCCCAGTAATAATTGAATGTTCACCCATCAGCTTCAGTACTATTTGGCACTCAACTGTCCACAGGGTGCCCAGGGCCAAACTTGTCAAGCCAGGTGTAGTATCAGCTGCCAAGAAAGTCCCATTCCTAGTCCCGGTGTCAGCTCCAGACTGAATCAGATAAGATAGGTTGTTATTAGAGGGTGGGTGGCATTTCCAGGAGGTATTGTTTTCACTATACAGTGGACCCTCGTATAACAAATGGTTTGTATAACATAAAATCTGTACAACATAAAAAATTCCGGAGATAAGGGAAATTTGCTTAACAAAATTGCCTATGAGTTGAATCCGTATAACATAAAAATGGTCACGATTAGGGATTATTCTGTTTTCAATGCATTCCTACGGGAAATTTGTATGAAGGAAAATTTAACATAATTTTGTTTGGAACGAATTAATTCCTTTATATAAGGTACCACTGTATTCAGTGTTTTCAACAACCCCCCTCCCCGACCCTGAGTATCTGCAGTATCAGTATCAGTTGCCACTGCTGAGTATCTATTTGGAGAAGCATTGTTCACAAGTTCACTTATGGCTTTAGAGACATTTAGAGCCATCATTTAATCTAAGTGAAGTTGTTTGGCCACGTTGGAGGATGAATGAGAAGGAGACCTCTGGGTGTGTTGATACTGCAGCCTCCAGAAGTCCGATAACTCACAGTGAAAAGGCTCTCTTCCTTTTCTTTCCTCACTCCCCTACCCTTCCACTCTTCACAGCCTCAAGGTTTGTCTGCGCTGCTCTGGGAAAGTTGCCAGGTAATGTCCGGTAACATAAATAAAAATAAACAGGTGCACAATTAACTTGATAAAACTAAACTAAACCAAATGAGACTAAGGCTGGTACTTCACATCCTTTTCCTCACTGTTTGCGGTCCCACTTGGGACCGGTATGAAGAAATCTAACTGCACCTCCATTGTGGGACGAAGGGAGTTTGTCCCGACCACGCCCCCTGAACTGCGATCTAAGCGAGATGAGAGATTCCCCTCCCTGGCCTTGGGAATCTCCTCATCTCACTTCTCGTTCTGATACAAGTGCCCGTGAAGTAAGGCTCGTCACGCAACGTGCCATTCTCCATCTAGTGGCAGGAGTGCAAAGTGCCATTTGCCAGTACATTCCCTATGGAGTCAGCAACACAGTGCAGAGAGATTAAAAGACAAATGCCTCAAGCTTAGCTCCGTAACGCATTGAAGGCAAGGCTTCGGAGAATCGAAACATTGAAAAATGGAAGGTTGGGCCAAAAAAACAAAACAAAAAACAAAAAACGGAGAACAAAGGCATGGAATTTCACATCTCATCACGGAATGAGGACGTGCGGAAACAGTCATGCCGGTATCATCAAACATGCCCGTGTGTACACAGGAACAGGGACAGAACTGCAAGAGGACCATGTGACTGCGACTGACATCAACACGCAATACACTTCCTCCCAGGAGAAGAGTGGACGTGAAGTAACCATCTAAATAAGATATGCCTCCTAACCAGTAAGATCAAGCGATAATAATAAAGGCAAAATAATACAAAAACAGGATATTAAAAAAGTTAAAGTTAAAAGTTAAAAGAAGGGAGCTGAGCGTGCTCAAGCCACTCCCTTCGCTTGGCAGCCATCTTCTCTCTCTTTGGTGGTGATCCCCAACCTTGAGTCTCTGGGTGTTCTTGGATTAGAAATCCCAGGAATCCTAGCCAGTGCAACTGGTGGTGAAGGTTTCTGGGTATTTTTTTATGTGGGAACCCAGGGTTGGGAACCATTGCTCCAGAGCACACCAGGAAGTCTCTTTATGATTTTTGAGATCAGTGTTGAGAGAGGAAGACTCATTTACATTCTGCATAGATTTAACCCTGTTTCACTCCACTGTGCTTAATAGCCAGTTTGGCCATGGCTCATAATAACATATTTGTTCCAATATATTAGCTGAGATGTGGGTAACTGCAGATGTACTGCAGCATGAGTCATCATTTTTAAAAGGGTTTTAAAAACACATTGTTATATATAACATAGAAAATAGCCACACCTGAATATTTTTGAAAAGAGCTGTGAAGCCTCTAAAACTGGAATGTTTGTATTTCATGTACTTTATGTTGGTTTTTAATTCCCTCCCCCCCTGCTCTTCGCCAAACAGAGCTTTGTCCTTTAATCTTGCTTCTGCAATGTATCCACCTCTTTTCATAGAGGCCTACTTTACTTGCATGGTGGTGACCTGTGTTCTGATGTCTGATCCTATTCCATTTTGTGGCAATCTGCAGCCAGCCACTGCAAACAGTACTGAGTTAGATGATCCAGTGGGCCAACTCAACATAAGACATTTCCCTGCCAAAAACCCAACCAACCAACCAAAAATGGGAAGAATATTCCAAAATTTGGTTATTAGAACTGGCACAGGTCCACTCAACCTGCTTTTCTTGAAGTAATCCAAGCCTAAGTACATTTTATGTGACTGATTGCCAACCTAAGTCCTCTTAATCCTTGCCCAACTGTGTAACCTAGTGGTTTTCAACCTGTGGGTCCCCAGATGTTCCCTGGACTGCAACTCCCAAAAATTCTGGCCAGCTCAGCTAGTGATGAAGACTTCTGGGAGTTGCAGTCCAGGAACATCTGGGGACACCCCCAGGTTGAGAACCACTGGTCTAACCATTGCCTTCCAGTGGCTTTTTCAAGTCAGCAGCATTCTTTGCTTTCAATAAGGACAGTAAATTCAGGAGAAATTCATAGCAGTGCACGAGTCACTCTTTCTCCTTTGTAAGGATAACAACCCCCCTGTGTTTTAATCATTGACTTGATTTAATGAAGAAATGTTGGCTATAACCCTTTGACACAGACTTTCCAGTTATACTTGCAAGGATTTGAATGTTGTAAAATACCTTTAGATTCCTGCTTTTAATGTCTGGTTTAACCTTTTAAACCACATTAACCTTTGCATCATTATTGGTGGTATAAGGCTGTATTACACTTTGGTATTCATAAATTCCTTTCTTGCACTTGCAATGTTTAATGGCAGTCATGGGTTACTGCTACCATAAAGTATTTTTAAAAGCTGCTCTCGCTATTTGTAGTGATTTACTTCTCCCAGATCTCAAATGATGCAGACAGGCTGATGCTCATTAATGTGACTTTGTATTTTGTCATCCTAATTTGACATGCTGGATGTTATTGACAGTATCTGTGTGCATGCATTTTCAGTGATGTATAATCAATATGATTTTCAATCTGTAAATTTAAACTTCCAGCAATAACTTTTATTGTTTTTATTTCCTATATATTTCATCAAATGCTAGAATTCAAACCCTTCGTTGCCTCTCTGCTAGGAATCCTTGAGACCTTTATTTGTTTGGGCAGTGTGGAGGGTTTTTTAGGAAGGGCGAAGTAAACAGTGTAACTTCAGAATACAAGACCAAATGTGTGGCGTTCTAGATATATGCTTTGACATGTTTCCACTGAGGAAGAACAACATTCAAGATAATTGGCAAAACTGATATCGACTGATTGGTTCTTTGTCTAACAAGTTATAATCAAGTAAGTTGTTTTTATGGTATTGTGCACTTTAGTTATTACCCTTTGTTTTCAAAGAAAAAGAAAGTCTCACATCATTTCTAGCAGTTTTGCCATTTCACTGACCACAAACAGTTGCAGATTGTTCTTTAACATGCAGACATTGGATTGAGTCAGAATAGTCATATAGAGTTCCTCCTCCGTCTTTTCCTCTTCTTCCTTCTCCTCCTCCTGTTCACAACAACAGTGATGAGCCAGTAGCCTTTTAGCATGGACAAGTCACTGATGAATCATATACCTTGTATACTTCAGGACTTCATTTGAATCTTCTAAAATCCTGACATTGACATTTCCATACAAGAGAAGTCAAACATGGTGACATTATCACATTGCATACTTTATTATTTTTCTATTCCCCATTTATCAGAACTACAGGGAAAATGATTTCAATGCCTTTTAGAATATTTAAATGCAACAAAACACTGTTATGTTAAGCCTTTGCAGGAGTTTTATGTCCTTCTACAAGGCATATGTCTGCAGGAAGGGGATTTTGATAACATGATTACTCATCCCCATTGTGTCCCCCCCCCAGTGATGTGCACAAGATGAAAAGATGGTCCTTCAGCTCAGTCTGTCATATCTGAATATCAGCCTAATTTAAATGAATCTGAATATCAGCCTAATTTAAATGTGTGTGTGTGTTTTAATGTTGCATGACTTGCCACTTCCAAAGATTTTCTAAGAGTTGACATAAATAGGATTTTTGCTCCCCCCCCCCGTTAGAACAACTGGAAGCAAAATACCAACATGAGTATGAGGCAAATATAATCATGATTATATTAATGTGATTAATGTGATTAGGAGAGACATCTTGCTCTCTAGGAAACCAAACACACAGCATGAGGGCCACCTTGGTTCAACTGAGATCCATCCCAACATTTTCTTCTGCACTCTACAAGTACGTCACACGAGCCTTGGTAAGTAAACCATAGCAACCTAGCTTGTTACTGGCCAGCCACCATTTGTTCACACTAGGCCCTCCTAGAGATTCAGAGAGTTAAATATTGTTTTATGATGTAAGCCACCTCGGCTCCTTTTGGGGAGAAAGGTTAGAAATAAATAAATAAATAAATAAATAAATAAATAAATAAATAAATAAATAAATTCTCTACCCTCACATCCAACAACTAAAAGTCAAGACTAGAAATGTCCTTTTCAACTAATGTTTTTGAGTGCTCACCATTGATTCCAATTTTTTTTAATTCCCTGGCTCACCCTGTTAACTCCCTATAACTCTGTCCCCATGTCTTAATTGTGGTGCCGTGGCTTCACACAGCCTAACAAAATAGACCTGACAATTCCATCAAAGGCAATCCCTTCCTGAAGCCCATATGCATAATAGAGGCAAGGGGATAAAATGTATCTGATGGAAAGAGAACTGACACTCCATCTGCAACATGGATCTTTATAGTCATAGTGGGTGGAAGTTCCTGAGGGCATAGGTGGCTTCTTCCTAGATTTGATGTGTGTGATGGATCTATATTATTCTGAGAATTATAGTCCTGAAATAGCCTTTCCAGCCCCTTGTACTGACTTCCAAGCATAATTATCCAGATCACTTCCCTTTATTCTTTTCCTCTTCTTTCCTCTGTTTTTCCTCTGTTTTTAAAATAGCCATGGAGTATCATTGCACATTAGTCTTCTGAGTAACTTGTTTTGCTCCTGTATTTCATCCTACTAGAGATGGGCACGAAATGAGCAATTTTTCTTTTTTGTTTTTGTTTTTTCATTTCGTTATGTAACGAAACGAGAAACAAATTTTGTCTCCAAAATGAAACGAAACAAACTGAAACAACAGAAATTTTGTCGTGCATTTCGTTTTCGTTGTGGCAAATACATTGAACTGTAATGAATGCTAATGAAACAGCACTTTTTTGTTTTTGTTTTTGTTTTTTTGTTTCATTATGTAATGAAACAAAAATGATTTTTTTGCAAAAAATTCATGAAAAATGAAAATGAACTGAAACGGACCCCCTAAAGGACAAACGACAAACGAAACACCATTTTTTTGGAGTCATGCCCATCTCTACATCCTACCATGTTTTGGTATCAGCAGCAATAAGGACCAGGGAAATGGGAATTGAATTTTCGCTGTATTTCAATGCAATTTAATGATATTTTGAAGGCACACACACACAATCAGTTGGATGCTCCATCTAAGTAAAGCAGCTGGTCCACCCTCCTCTTCATGTTCTGCCACTTCTAAGGAGCAAGGGCAAACCTATCCTCCTCCAACCACCAAGCAGATGTGGAGTGATATTTTTGGTTCCATGGCATGCAGTGAAATTTCCTCTGTATTATTCACAGCAGAGTGTAAATGCTAGCTTGTTTCTGCAATGACTTACTAGTAACTAGAAACTTTGTCTAACTTGTTGGTCTCTTACCACAAGGACTAGGAGTACACATTCTGTTCTGTGGCAAAGTTATATTGCAATTTAATAAAGAAATTTAACAGTTTTCAGAATGCCTTCTTCATCCACAAGACTAATTCATATATAAGTGAATGTATAAATAAATGCAGACATGTGGTGTTATGATTCAGAGGGGAATAAAACAGATAACAATGCACATCTACTTGTAAATGTATTTTAAACTCCCAGGCAACAAGCTAATGAGTTATTTCTGTAAGTCCCACAATTCGCAGAGCCTCAGGACTTCTCTTTTGTTTATTATTGGAGGTAGGCTGCAACTATGAATAAAACAAGCCATTCTTGTCACTTGGCATTCTGTTTAGGGTTGTGTGGGTTGTGGCATTACTCTCTGTGACTCAGATCTTGGCTATACATCTGTGGAATGCTTATAAATGAAGCCAATGGGATGCCGAAGCATTTTTTAAAATGTAGTCACCAAAGTTATTCTATTGTAGAAATGTGGTCTTATCAATGTCTTCCCAAGCCTGTCCAAAATATGGTTCATGTATAAATTATGAATGTCTGAATTAATTGGCTAAAAGACAAGGAGGAAAATCTTGTCCTCTTCTACAAACATTATTTTAGAAATCCACATTAAAAACTCTTTGAGTATAGAAACCATCCATCCATCCATCCATCCATCCATCATTCACTTCTTTCTTTTATGTTGTAATACATCAGTTACAGTTATGTTGGAGCAGAAAACATGTCAATGGTTATAGGTTATAGGTTTGTTTTATTTAACATGTGCTTTTGTTTAGTTCTGTTGTAAGCTGCTAAGTGGCCAGATGGCCAGATGGCCAGATGGGTGGGGTATAAGTTTAATAAATTAAAGAATAAATGATTATAGAATGGAGTGGGCAAGAACACAAACAAGAGGAAAAAGAGCAGGAGAACAACAAAGGCACAGCAACAGCAGCAGCAATGCAAACAATGCAAATAAAACCAATATTTTAAAGGACATAATTCAAATAAAAACAGAAAGAATCATTTCCAAGCATCTGCAGCAACAACTCATTTTAGTTGCAGTCAGTCAAGTTCCTATCCTTCTAGGCCAAGTGAAAATGGCTAAATGGATAAAGACCAGACATTGCAGAACTCAGAACAACAGTTTCCAAGCAGCTTTGGGAGCAGCAATCATTTATATGCCACAATGTGTTGCAGACCAGATTGGGGAATTTCACAGGCTAAGTTTGTCCTGCACACTAAAGATTGTCACCTACCATGCAGTTCTTCATGGATGTACCTCCAGATTCACAAAGAAACACAAAGCAAGGGAAAATCCCAGAATCTGGCTCCTGTTTTTCATCAGTTAACCACTTTTCACCCAAACAGAAATCAATTGTCAGGGCTACTTTAATAGTGAAGAGATGAGGGTGTTCTGTAGACCATCTAGACTGCTGCCATTGGTGTTGACAACACTCAGGCTGTCTTTTGATATGTAAAGCTTGGCATCCTTTTTCCTGCTCGCAATATGGACATGATATTGTGGGCCATTACCTGGTGTTTTCAATTGCGAGTAAAGAAGCACAATGTCTCACATGGATAAATCAGAGCTTTTTGAAGAAA
This sequence comes from Phrynocephalus forsythii, assembly GCA_029282475.1. Taxonomy (NCBI): domain Eukaryota; kingdom Metazoa; phylum Chordata; class Lepidosauria; order Squamata; family Agamidae; genus Phrynocephalus; species Phrynocephalus forsythii. The sequence goes on from JAPFRF010000010.1 coordinate 96,942,305, forward strand.
TGAATTACAGTAAACACATCTTCTATTAATCTGAATTTTGAAATCAAAACAATGAGTTTCGTTTCTTGGTTTTTTTAGTGAATATGCATACCTCGTGAGTGGTACTCCTTTAAGAAAGAAGCACTTCTGATCTTGCCTGATTTCTGAAGCTAAGCAGGATCAGCCCTGGTTAGTACTTGGATGGAGGACCACCAGGCAATACCAGGTGCTGTAGGTGCCTGGAGTAGGAACACTGGCAAACCACTTCAGCATTCCTGCCAAGAAAACTCCATGGACATGGGGTCATGAAGAGTCGGTCACAACTGTAATGACACAACACACACACACATCAGACAAGCAGATCTAAGGGATTTGAGCTATCCACCATTCAACTTATCGTTTAAAATGGCCATAGGTTTTTTTTTAAAGGTACATGAAATCTACAGGCACATCTCCTTCCTTCAGAAGTCTTGCTTCCCCCATGTGTGTATTGTGAGGAGCAAAGAAAGATTTAAAAAGTAAGCAACCAGCACAACAGGGAATCACAGCGCTCACTTCCTTCCCTCTCCTTCACCTTCCCTCCCTCCTTTTGTGTGTGACTCTTTATGGCAAGGAGCCTCTGTCTTGACATGGTGATATCACTCCCTTGCAAGCCTAGATAGTGATGTCCATCTCTTGCAAGCCTATAAAGTGCTAGGCTTTGTTAAGGTGGGGCAGGCGGTTCCAGAACAAGGCTTGAATTACAACAATTTAATAACCCCTTATAGGCCCCTCAACAAATACACATCTTAAAATGGATTAAAGGTCTCCCCAAGAGTAGAGATGAGAAATTTCCAAAAATTCTGGAGATGTGGAAAAATCTTTCGAGAAAAATGGAAAAGTTGAGGGAAAACTTTTTTTCAGAGTTCCTGGAAATTATACATTTCCACCTAAGATGACACACAGACTGACTACCACATGACTTTAACCTCATTTCAAAAAACTTAGTCCAGCTACCAATTCATATTCATAGTGTAACTATGATCAAAGTTGCTTTAAAACCCATGATTAGAATGCACTGGTGATATTCTACGACATCTAGATTAAAAACTAGATGGGTGGAGCGCCAGTTAGATAAGCATTTCTAACACATTAAGATCCATGGAAACAATACACAAATCTCATTCAAATTCACAAGAAAGGGAAAAAGAGAATTAGGCTAAACTACTCAAATGATAAAATGCCTGAAAGTGAAGAGACAGAGATCAAGACAATTAATAAAAATTGTCATAATCCCCCCCAGCAGCTTTTTCTAAGGTCTGCTGTTAATAGTTTTTTTCCACAGCCAAATATATATGTTAGAACTGAATACATACCTCCAGTAACTTTGCACAATATCTCAATACAAACACTGTGATTTGAAAGGCCTATATGATACTTCTGACCAATTTACAGATGCATGTACACCATTTGATTTTCTGTCAAAACCTGTTGACTCACTGCTGAACAATAACAGCAGCATGTCAACCAAGAGAATCTCTCTACAGATCCAGATTTCTGCTGGTGCTATTGACACAACTGTTCTTCCAGATGTGTACCACTTGTCTTCACTACAACACTCACTGGAGGCCCACAAAGTTGTGTTGGTGCCTTTTTTAATGCAGACTGAGATGTGCATGACTTATGTTAGCCCTTAATATCCATGGACAGCTTCTAAATATCATACTATTATCTGAGTAGTCCTTGGAGGTGGCAACAAATAGGTCTGTGGAGTGAACCCATCTCTTCATGCTTTGTGCGTGGAAGTCTTATGGGAATTCTAAGAAGGCCGTTGCTCATTGCAGACGGCAAGCTGATGCCCTTCAGAAGACATCGGAATGTCCATTGCCAATTCTGACCTGGTGCCAAATTCGGGTATGTTCATTCCCATGAAAGCTCTCTGGTAAGATCCTTGTGCTTACACTAACACAGAGAACTAGAGATAGATGCAGCTACGACACCATATCATTTCCAGTTATATCTTGCTTTTGTGTTGCTCCAACTCTCCATGCCTCAGCTATTATTTTCCACTAACTGCACATGTTCTCATGACACCTAATCAATACTTCATCAAGCACAGTAAGTTGTCTGTAATGGACTCTACATAGAATTGCTGAACCTGGGCATTTTAATACAGATCCCCCTCCTCTAACTGCAAAATACCAAAAACACAATATGTAGTTGTAACTCTTCAGCAGGGGATGTAGGAAACTAACAGGGCAAGTGGATGCCTCTAAGTCCTGTTGCGATCAGTGGGGTTTATCTCTTAGCAAACATGCACAGGACTGAGCTGTGAGAATAAGCTGCTCTCTACAGCAGCATGATGTTCTTGCCATCTTGTGTTGTCTGATCATTTTTAGAAGCTTCCTGCAAATGTCACTGTGGGCTGTTCTCAAAAACTAGGCTATTTAACAAAGTGATCTATCAAAGCGTTATACAACTTGATTTAGAGAGAAAAGTGATGGGCGGGTGGGCGGCCGGGGGGGGAGCGAAATCTCTCTTCTACATCAGAGCTTCAAAGAGTGTTTTGATGAAGATGAGGCTTCTTTCTCCTTTGCAGCTGTCCTCACTTGTGAAAAGAGCTGGCAAGCAAGACAGAGGCTCCTTGCCAGCAAAGAATAAGAGGGAGCACGTGGGGGAGGCAGAGGAGGTGATGGGGCAGGTTTTGTCGCAGGTGTCCTTTTGGTGCTTGCGGTTTGATTTTATCTTCAACACAGCCCTTAAAAAATGAGGCTTATTTTTATTCTGAGCACTTGCCCCATTTTCAGAGGGAAGGCAGGAGGGGCAGAAGGGATTCACTCATCTTCATAATTGTGCTAATTAAGAAACAAGAGCTTCAAGCAAGCAAAGTCACTGGCCAGGAATGAAAATCGGCTCTAGTGTCACATTGTTGCCATTAATAACTCAGACTCTATGGAACATATTAGCAATGCCTCTGCCTTGCTTCAGTGTTATTACCACGTGCAACAAACCCCAACCCCGGGAAGGGTGTTTCCAGGGGAGCCATTGTAGCATCTGTTCCAGAAAAAAATGACAGCATCTTGTGAAAATTGGAAGACCAATAATGTTCATTCAAAAAAAAAAATTCTGGACTCTAGCTACTTGATAGACCCATTCTTAGCCTACAGACTAATAAATATCTGTCTACTGATATTACACTCTATACATTTGAAGACACGGGTGACAGTCCTGAGAGGCTGTAGACGCAATAAAATTTACTATTCATTACAGCACCAAAGGATTCTTTGTTGTTTCTAGGGCAGGCAGAGATTCCCCATGTGAAGGTTTTCCTAGCATGCAGAATTAACTTTGGGGGAATGTCTGCTTGTGGCCAACAAACATTGTCAGGTGGAAAGTCTAGCTGTTTTGGGAACATAACATGTATTTACAGAATAGGGGTGCCTGAATTGAATATATATTCACATCATTCACATTAATTGGATGCCTTTCTTCAGGTGCAGAAATTGTACCAGCTGTGTGCCCTTACCTGGATGAGCAGAGCCTTATGACAGTTATTCATGCACTGATAACATCCCATATTGATTACTACAATGTTCTGTACATGAGGCAGCCTTTGAAGATGGTCCAACAATCGCATCTGGTCCAGAACAATGCACTGCTGCTGGTAAATGATGGGGCCACCAGAGATCATATCACACCTATTCTTTACCAGCTACATTGGTTACCAGTTGCTGCCCAAGCCCAATTCAAAGTGCTTGTGGAAGTTGAGTCATGGCTAGTGGACATCTTTTTCTTGAGAGATAGAAATGTTTCACAGCTCATCCAAACAGCTTCATCAGTCTGAATACAGCTAGTGCGAGTACTCCATCTTATAGTCAGCTTTGACCTCTTGTCACCCTGGTCTGAAATAGGCTCATAAGATGAACATTGGCCTGAATAGGCTTGTTAGGTAGACAATAGTATCTATAGCCTTAAGGTGCTGAAACCTATAAAGTATGGCCTAATGTGCTGAAACCTATAAAGTATGCTTGTGTTAACATATAAAGCCTTCACCACCAAGGCCATAGCTAATGACCCACACTTTATAGGAGAGCAGGGGATCTAATTCTTTAATCCTGGTCCTTTTGGCATATGCAGTTCTATTATGACCTTTGTTTAGGTGTCTTCTCTGTAGATAGTGTCCCAATCCCTACCCAGTTCTGGAGTTTCTTCATCTACTTTCCCCTGGACATTGCCCCATGCCCACTCTTCCTTCAATTTGGAGTTGCCCTCTCCCACCCTCTCACCTCTTTCTTCCTTGGTTGTATTTTCTACTCTCCCCCCCTGCTACCGCTAGGGTCTCTTTTATATTACTCAGATTCAAAACCCAGACTATTTCCCCCGTTCCTCTTGTGGTCCTTCTTTTTCCTGCCCTTCCCTGTTCTTCAGTTCCTCCCTTTTCCTGCCTTCTATTTCAGGTTATTTCATCTATTTAAGCATCCTAGCCTATCAGAACATCAGTAGCAGAGAGTGCTTTAGCTGTCCTCAGGTCCTGTAGGGATTGGGTGAAGGCTTTGTGGTCAGATGGCTCGGTTAGGGCTTTGATAACCTTGGGTGTGCCAGGTGTGGTTTAATACATGTAGAGTAAAAGAAGGTAACACAAATTTTTAGATTACTATTGTGAGAATTTTACTATTTATTTCTTATTTTTATTTTTTAATTATTATTATTTTGCTGGGCAAAGCAGAGAATAGACAAATGGCTGAAAATCCTTCAGAAGGCAAAAATTGTTTGTCCATTTGAAGGAACCAAAGTAGGAACATTATCAGAAAAATCTTGCCACCATGTAAGCAGCTCACATTTCTTCAAATCTTAGAGATGCCTGAGAGCTCAGTTGTACTTCCTTGCTCTCTTTTCTTTTTTTCAAGCCCAGCCAATTAAAGTAGCCTGTGGCGAATAGCATATTAGGCAGTCTTTAGGCATGAAAGCATTGTGTCACAAAGAAGATCCAGTAGGGGGTATGCTGTGATTCAAAGGTGATGAACTGAAACAGAAGGAATGGTAGAATGGCAGTCTTCTTCCCTTAATCATGGAGTATGTCTGGAAACTTCAATCTAGATGTTACAAGGTGGAAGAAACTGTGTTATTTCCGCCTTCACATTCACCTGATGGGGTTCCTTATAGCCATGAAAGTGTGTGGGAGAATATCTTTTGAATCCTGATTGTACAGTCTCTGTGATGCCCTGTGAGGACACTCAGATTGCAGAAAAAAATAGGACAGAAGTGTTGTATCTGCAAGAGCTACTACCTCCAAGAGGTACTCAACAAAATCTTGCTGCCTGTGAATAATGTCCGTACTCCTGGATCTCAGTGGGAGACGAGCTGCTGCAAAAATGGAAGTGTCTAACATCCATTCATCCAAAGCCGAAAATGTAACATTGGAGTTCCTTCAAAAGGTTAGGCATTCAGCTGTGGCTGCTGCCACTGACCATGACGTAACAAAAGCCACAGCAGCCAGCCACAATACAATGTAGGCCAGTGCTCCCCCAACCTTTTTATCGCCGTGGACCAGTAAATGTTTGATAATTTTTCCGTGGCCCGCCTCCCACCCAAATATAACCCACCAACCCCCCCCATCCCCCGGAGGCTCCCGATGCCAACGTTGGTGGGGTAAAATATTCAATAAATAAAATAAACATTATCCCCCCTTTCCCCCCCAGCTGTGCATGCCTTCCGGTCGGGCTCCTCTCCTCATCCTGCACTGGCAGAAACCGGATGAGAGCACCTCCGTTCCCCCCGCCTCCTTCGTCTCCGAAACCGCCTTCGCCTTCCTCCCCCCCACCCCACCAACCTCACCCTGCTGGGCTCCTCTTCGCCTGCCTGCGGACCCGTGCACTGGAGGAGGAGGAGGAGGAGGAGGAGGAGGAGGTGCATCCTTTCTGCAGTAGCAGCAGCAGCAGCCCAGCTGGGCTTGGCTGGCCCCGGTCACATCAGCGGCGCCAGCGGGAGGAGTCACCGCCACCGCGCCGGCCACGTGCCCGCTCCCAAAGAGCCCAAGCCATGCTTTGAATTAAATTTACACATAAATAAATCAAAGCCACCCTCACACACACACACACACACACACACACACACACACACACACACACACACACACACACACACACAGGCGGGCGCGCACATGCCAGCCAGCCAAGAAATCCGGTCTCCAAACCAAAGGGCCGAACAAAGGGCTGCCCCGTCCCATCCTCTCTTCTTCTTCCCCATCCCCAACACCAGCCCCTGCCTGAGATGCCCCCCTCCCTCCCTACCCCCCTCTGCTCACCCCAAGACGGGCAGGAAGAACTGGGCTGGCGGCGCCGTCCAAAAAAAACCCACCAGGCCTGGCCTGAGCCGCCCCCTCCCCCCTCACCTCACCTCAAGACAGGCGCGTGTGTGTGCCCTAACCCTAACCCGTGCGGATGTGGGGGTGTTGGTGTGTGTTGGGGGAGAGTCCTCCCCCTGCGAGCACCCAGGCTGACTCAGGAGGCGGTGGTCGAGAAAAGGTGGGATGCTCTTCAGCCGGCAGCCCCGAAGGGCTGGACGCGAAGCCCCCCCCAAAAGCCACTGCCGAAGTTTTCGGGCCGCGCAGAAGAAAGCAAGGAGACCCGAGGAGGGGGGTCTCTCTACACACACACACACACACACACACACACACACACACACACACACACACACACACACACACACACACACACACACACACACACAGAGAGAGAGAGAGAGAGAGAGAGAGAGAGAGAGAGAGAGAGAGAGAGAGAGAGGCTGCTCCAGGGCGCTCCCCCTCCTTCCCGGTCCAAAAGTTTACAGAGGCCGCCGTCCGGGGCCGGAGAATTTTGGCGGCGGAGAGGGGGGACAACACAGCGGAGTCTTCCCCTTCCCTCCCCCCTCGCATCACCGGAGAGGAGTTGCCCCCTGCCCCGCAAGCTCCACGGGCGCTTCCCCCCCTCCGGTCTGGCAGGCGAGCGGGGCTCCCCACCCCCCACCCCAAGGGCCAGCCCACTTTGTTCTCTCACGGCCTGCGGCCCGCTCTTAAAGAAACAAAGTCAAAGGGCCATCCCCGCCGCTGCCACCGCCGCCGCACCCTCCACCGCCCCCTGCTTTTCTCAGTATCCCCCACCCATCAAGGGGGCCAGAAAGGCATGGCCAAAGGCGCACCCCAGTTCCCCCAAGGAGTCCTCCCTGCCGCCCTTTCCGCCAAACTCCGCGCCGAGTTCCAGCGAGTTCTCCGACTTGCCGCCGCCCCCGCGCCCCGCCCCGCCAGTCCACCCCTCTTTCTTGAGCTCCTTCCTCAGGGCGAGCCCGCCTGCCAGCGGAACGGAGGGAGAGACCCCAAGGAGGATGGAACGGAGGCGCGAAGGAAGGCGACAAGAGCCCTTACCCACCACCACCACCACCACCACCACCATTTCCCCAACCTACAGAAAAGCAGCCTCGCCCCCTTCCTCTTCCTCTTCCTCTTCCTCTTCCTCTTCCTCTTCCTCCTCCTCCTCCTCCTCCTCCTCCTCCTCCTCCTCCTCCTTGCAAAAGGCCACCCCGGACCGGACCGGACATCGGGGGCAGGCTTACCTCGCCCAGGGGGATGGCGAGAAGGACCGGAGTGGCGGCGGCAGCCCCAGCAGCCTGGAGGCAAGCCCCGCATGGCTCTTTGTTTGCGCGTGAGAGAGGCACGTGCGCAGCAGCCGAGGAGAAGGAGAAGAAGAAAAGGGGGGAGCGCCGCTCGCACGCAAGCCGCCGCCGCCACCTTGGCTCGAGCCCCCCTCACGCCGGAGCCGCGGAGGGAAAAGTTTCCTGACTTCACGGCCCGGGCTGGCTTCTCCGCCTCGCCTCCCCACCACCGCCTTCACCACCACCCTTCAGCGGCTGGAAGCCAAGAGAGAGAGAGAGAGTCAGAGAGTGGCGGGGCAACCCTGTCTCGCCGGCTCGCCAAGCCTCCGGGCGCTCTAAGCCGCGCTTGGCCCCGGGCTGCACACGCTGGCCGGGAGGAGGGGGAAGGGTGTCTCCCTCCAATGCTGGGGGTGGGGGGGAAGGCTGACTCGTGAGAGGCCTCCACAAAGAAGGAGCAAAACAAGTTCAGGAACCTTGTAGCTATAAAAAAAATTAAATACAAAAACAATGCAGGAGCTGGCCCCTGCTTCCCTTTGAAGTTCCTCCGGTGGCGGCCCGGTGTGGATTGATCCACGGACCAGCACCGGTCCGCGGCCCGGGGGTTGGGGACCGTAGGCCATGGTGGCCAGACATGGCTATGGTGAGATGGAGGCCACAGGGCATGGTAGGGATAGGGCAGTGAGAAAAGGATGAGGTGTACTCTTCATATTCATTGGGTCCTCCTCTGGACTTGATTAATAGGAAGGGATTAATATAATTTATTATATTATATTTGTTGAATATTCTAATTTGGTGGGGTTTTTTTCCTTACTCGTCCTCATATCTAGAAGTGCTGCCTGAAGTGGGTATGGAGATGCCAGAAGCCAGCATAAGTGCCATTATGTGGGCTCAACAAACAGCCATTTTTCCGGTAGAGTCTACAGTGTTTACTGACCTCAAGATTTTCTGGCACAACTGTTGTGATGGCTAAAGTGTGCTAGGAGATACGCTAAAAGTTGTGGGGTGAGAAAGGAATCAGTAAGACAGGAGGTGAGTTAGGACAAATCCAAAATTTCTCTAGGCCAAGGATTCAGCCACTATTTTATTTAATAAGAGCCTTATGGTACAGTGGTTAAATGCTTGTGTGTGTGTGTGTGTGTGTGTGTGTGTGTGTGTGTGTGTGTGTGTGTGTGTGTGTGTGTGTGTTTGTGTCATTACAGTCATGACCAAACTTTCGTGACTCCATGCCCATGGAGGATGACCTGCAGGATGACCTCCTTAGGGAGGCCGACAGGGGGTGTTCCTCCCTGCTGGTTCTCCTTGATCTCTCAGCTGCCTTTGATACCGTCGACCACGGTAACCTGTTGGTCCGGCTGGCTGAGGCGGGAATTGGGGGCAGGCTTTGGCCTGGCTTCGTTCCTTCCTTGGTGGCTGGACTCAGCGGGTTCAGCTGGGTGATGACTTGTCGGCTCCTTGGACCCTCCCTTGTGGGGTGCCCCAGTGGTCGGCAATCTCACCCATGCTGTTCAATGTTTACATGAGGCCGCTGGCGGAGGTCATCAGGAGATATGGAGTTCGCTGTCATCAGTACGCTGATGACACACAGCTCTATATCTCATTTTCATCATCTGGTGAGGAGGCAATTCGCTCCCTCGATCTGTGCCTGGAGGCTGTCTTGGAATGGGCCAGAGATAACCGGCTCAAGCTGAATCCAGAGAAGACTGAGGTTTTGTTCTTTGGGGTGCCCTTGTCTGGGTACAATGGCCCCCTCCCTAAACTGGGGGTGTTTCCCTCCAGCCTACGGACAGGGCCAGGAATCTGGGCATGGTCCTGGACTCAGCCCTTTCTGTGGAAACCCAGGTGATGGCTGTTTCCAGGGCTGCTTTTATCCATCTCCACAGGATCGCCCAGATCTGCCAGTACCTTGATGAGTCCTCCTGAGGACAGTTGTGCAGGCTCTGGTGATATCGAGGATCGACTACTGCAATGCCCTCTATGTTGGGTTGCCCTTGACCCTGGTCAGGAGGCTACAGTGGGTGCAGAATGCGGCGGCCAGGCTGGTGGTGGGTGCTCGTAGATATGAGCACATCATTCCAGTCCTGGCCCACACGCACTGGCTGCCCATTGTCCTCTGGATTAGGTTCAAGGTCCTGGTTTTGACTTTCAAAGCCCTCCACAGCCTGGGACCTGAGCATCTGGCGGAGCGCATCTCTCAATGATCAACGGGGGCCAGACCCACGAGACTGGCACAGGCGCGCTCACTGAGGGTGGCCACACCCAGAGAGGCGCGGAAATCGCGTACTTATGACCGCGCCTTCTCTGTGGTGGGCCCCATGCTTTGGAACCATCTCCCCAGTGAGCTGCGCCTAACAGAGTCCCTGCCCACCTTTAAGAAGGCCCTAAAGACTTATCTGTTTAGGGAGGCGTTTGGCGACCTTTCTTTTTAAGGTTTTTTTTTTTGCCCGCCGCCATCTTTGCCTTTTCTAGCCACCTTCTGTGTTTTACTATTGTTTTGCCTGTTGTACTGTTTTTTATTGTTTTACTGTTAGCCGCCCAGAGTTCCCTCCCAGGAAGATGGGCGGGATACAAGCTCCACAAATATATAAATAAATAAATAATGGAGTTTTCTTGGCAGGAATACTGGAGTGGCTTGACAGTTCCTACTCCAGGTGCCTACAGCACCTGGTATTCCCTGGTGGTCATCCATCCAAGTACTAGCGAAAATGCCTGTACTGCAGCTAAAACTGTGCTCATGACCTGGGCGTCAATGCCAGGTAGCCAGCTCATGGTTAACTCAACCATCTATATTTCTAAGGTTAGTAAAAGGGGTATCCAGCTTGCTTGGGGAGGGGGCAATGTGTAGCCTGCATAATTAAATTGTAAACCACCCCGAGGGTGCTTTAAATGCTATGGGGTGGTATTTAAGCAGAACACTTTGCTTTGCATTGCTTTTTATCTGAGAAGACACAGAAATGGTTCACCATTGCCTTCTTCTGGGGATGGCCTGGGACTGTACAGTTTGTTCAAGTGCAAACACACTATCTTTTTCCTAGGAGGTACTGTGGAAGCAGAATTCAAACCTTTGGTTCCATGGCCAGATACACAAACCACTGAGCTATCTAGCCAGTTAGACTGGACATCAAGGCAGCTAACAGTTCATTTTTAAAAAGTCAATTAAAAATATAAAAGCAAATTAAGAAATAAGAAAGCACTTTTTGAGTACAAGAGGATATATTGGCAGCAGGGATGGGCACCTTATGAAAAACGACACACTGTTTCATTGTTTTGTAAGCTTATGAAACCTTATGAAATGAAGCAAAATAGCAAGAAATGAAATGAAACACCATATTTTGTTTCAGAAATGGAACGATTCATCCTAACCTCTTGATCTAGCCATTTTGAGAACAGGAGATTTATTATTTTTTAAACTGATTGATTTGTTTTTCTTCTTCCCACACCTTTGCTGATGATCTGCCTGAAGATAGCCAGCCCAGGAGCTGAGGTGTTTCCTTTGCTGGATGTGTCTGCAATAGACATGGGCACGACTCGGCGAAATCCTCGTTTCCGTTTCCGTTCCTCGTTTCCGTTATGTAACAAAATGAAGAACGACAATTACTCCACCAGAACTCGAACTCGAACTGACTAAAGAAAAATTGGGTCTGATTTGTTGTGATCGTTCCTGGCGGCATCGCAGCGATCGCGCGATGCCAAGCGGCTCAGGAAAAAAGTTTTAAAAATAAAAAACCCGATTCCCGGCCAAAAAAGCAGGCAAAAATATGCCTGAGTGAGAGCACCTACAAGAGGGGTGGTTTCTGGGGGGGGCGTCCCCGACCTCCCCCCCTCTCCTCTCCTGGGCTGCGCATCCTCGTCGTCTCGCCAACTCGCCAAGCGGCGCGGCACAGAAAAAAAGTTTTAAAAATAAAATAAAAACCGATTCCCGGCCAAAAAAGCAGGCGAAAATATGCCTGCCTGAGTGAGGGCACCTACCACATGGGTGGTTTCTGGGGGGGGGGTCCCTGGCTTCCCCCCTCTCCTCTCCTGGGCTGCGCATCCTTGTCATCTCACCAACTCGCCATGCCATGCGGTGCGGGCGGGGGATCCAAAATGGGGCGACCGCAAGCAATATTTATTTATTTTGAAATCGTGGTGGTCCAAAAACACACCAAAGCACCACAGAAACATGCGAAAATAGCTATTTTAAAACTGCCTGAATTTTTACAGTAGCAGCAGTGGGTTTTTCTTGCAACAAAACGTCTCCATTGATTTTATTTTATTTTATTTTAATTTTTATTTTTTACACCTGTGCAATGATGGGCTGGCCACGGGAGTGGACCATGCAAATTTTTGGAGCCATTCCACCAATTGCATGGCCACTTGACCAGGTTTTGACCGAGACTTCTGGGATGTGCCTGTCGGGCATAAAAAGCCCACTAACCGTAGCCCGAACCCGAACCCGAACCCTAACCCATACGCCAGTACACTGTCCTTCTTAGTGGGTCAGAGAGGCACCCAGAGGTGCACCCCACAAACTCACCCTAACCTCACCCGTAACAACCCTGAGCCTAGCCCTTGCGCTAACCCCCCTAACCCTAAGCCAAATCTGTACTCGCATTGCACTCACGCAAGTACAGTTCCCTTCTTGGTGAACCAAAGAGCGCCGAGACTGAGGAGGAGCTTTCCCCCAGTGTGCGCACTGTGACACTGCAGTTAGCAGTGGGCCTGTGGTCAACAGACAAAAGAGGTGCCTCGAGTCTCAACTTGGTATGCATATCCAATTGGCTATGCATGCCATTTTGTAGCGGGCCAGAGGAGGCACCCACCCCAGAGAGGTGCCTCCAGGAGCCCGCTTTCCCTTCATAGCGGGCCAGAGGAGGCACCCACCCCAGAGAGGTGCCTCCAGGAGCCCACTCCCCCCCCCAAACCAGTGCTAACGACAGACGAAAAATGACAAACAAAACAACAAATTTTTGGAAAATTTCGCAAAAAACGGAAACGAGCCGAAACGGGCCGGCTCCGACACACAACAACTCGAAAACTTCATTTTCCCTGGTCGTGCCCATCTCTAGTCTGCAAGTTGATTTAAACTGATTGTTTTCCTTTCCTGTTTAAGTAGGAGTGTGAAGGTTTTTTTAAAAAAATATTTTCTTTCCTTCCCTTGATGTGCCAATCAGCAGTTGAGTTTATCTCCCTGATCTCTTTATGGAGCAGCTAGCTATTAGGTTTCTAGCTTGTTTACAGAGATGAAAGAAAGAAGGGACTTGAAAGAAACTTTATTGGAAGGTTTGAGGGTCTTTGATTTGGGCAGTGGGCTCCCTGTTAAATACAAAAAGGAAAGCTCCCCATTATTTATAGCCTTACAAAGCATTTCGTTTCATGATGAAAATTATTTTTAAAATTCTGTTATTAATGAAACAAAACAAAATGAAGACTGAAACGAAACAAGATGAAACACTATATTTCCATTTCAAGCCCATCTCTAACTGGCAGTGAATATAGGACACCCAGCTGTGTTAAAAGCTAGTTGATGCCAGTATGCTGTCACAATCTTCTCTCAGATTGAGGCTAGTCTTAAATCTTAATATTTTGAGGCTGGGAGGCATTTGGATTCCACTAGCTAGCCTAGTATTGGCTTGAGGGCCCTTGGCTTTAATCCTAATATCTGTAGGGGCCAAATTGAACATGAGAGAAACTGGAAGTAACAAATTTGTCTAGGCATTGTAGTCGATGCTTGTGGGATATAGCTTGGGGGCACTTTTTCTAAAGCATACTCTCCACGCAACTGAGAAGTATGAGTTGAGTAAGTTCATGATTATTCCATCTGCATATTTAGTAGAGAACACTAGGCTTTGCTAGGACTAACCATATCCTATGTTCTGTAAATACTGTGCATTAAAGACCCCTTTGTCATTTGAGTAATATATGAAGCAGCCCTAAAGTTTCATTCCTTATAGACTCTTGTCACATACACTAACGGCTCATTCCCAGGAAAGAATTAAGCCTATGCAGTGGCAAAACATGATAGATTTCACCCAGTGAGTTTATCTGGATTGAACTACTCTAGCTCTTATACACTTCACAGCTGGATGATCAGTGGCCAGCAGTCAGTCTGCTAATCTCCAAATCATTAATTAGCTGGATAAACCTCTTATTACTGAGCTCATTATGGGCGAAATTCTTCCCCTCTGCCTCACTTAAGTACCTCTTGTGCATTATATTAAGGTCTTAATCACTTCTCACTTGGAGCCAGCCCTTTGCATAGAGTGGGTTTCTTCTCAATATATAATTTATAAAACTCCTCTGATTTAAGCAAAGAAGGACAGATATAAACTTCAGGTGATTTATTCTCTCTTGATGCTTGACAGAGGAGGTTTATTGGCAGAGATTTGCAATCTTCTTGGCAGGAATGGCCTGAGACCGCCTATTGTGCGAGAATGCTTTAAGCCGCTTTATGCTTGCATGGCCTTGGGGAAGTCACCTGCTTTTGGCATTTTTGCTCCGTGTCTTGAGACACAGCCCTGTTTTGCATCACTGGAATATGAATGCCTTCAGCAATATAATCCAATTGCTCTTTTTGGCACCGAACAGCCTGAGCGACGGAAGAAATAAAGCATCTTTATATGTTAGAATCGAAATCAGTGTTTTGAGATAGATGCAGGCTTTCCTGCTGCGGTGAAACAACTGGTACCTTTTGAATTTTAGAGGCATGCAGAGGACATTTTGACATGACTGGATTTTTTTTTTTTTGCACAGTTTGGTCTGATTGTTAGAAAAATATATATGCTCCACTCTGCATGCAATCTGCTTCACTGAAACAACGAGTACCATTTTAATCTTAGGGCACTTTTACATGACCCCTAAGATCTGCTGGCCACTTAAATTCGGACCAGAGATCTTGGGGGTTCATTGCTCTTCCTGTGTTCCCACCCCCCTCCTCACTTCCTTGCTCCTGTCTGCGTGAGGGAAGGGAGAAAAAAGGGAGAAAAGAATGCAGGCTCACCTCCGTCTGCTGGTGGAAGCCGCCCCGAGCCCCCTCGTCATCGTGATTCCTGTCTCTTAAAGGGGTGGTGGGGACAAAAAACAAACACAAGGCGAGGAGAGCCCGGCACTCACTGCTTTACATCCACATCAGAAATTGTTCACTCTCGGAGACCAGGTACTTTTAAAATGCGTTGGGACGCGCTTAGGTGGGCGTGGTCGCACTTAATTTTCTTTAAAGTCCGGAGCTGGTGGGAAAACAATTTTAAGCTCCACATCTGGGAGCCCTTTGCGTCGGATTTTAGGGGTCATGTAAAAGCGCCCTTAGAGGCATGCAGATGACATTTTGACATGACTGAATGTTGTTTTGCACGGGATGGTCTGATTGTTAGAAAAAATATGTATGCTCCGCTCTGCATGCAATCTCTTGCAAAGTGGAGTGGGACTTTGAAGATCTGCAATCCAGTTGTGCCTGTGCATTCAGAAATGAGCTCCTTCAATGCGGGGACTTCGGACTGAGTTGTGGTTTCACACCTAGAGGCTGGAAGGGCAAGGTTTGTTAGTTCCCTCCTATCCACCCATCTGGCAGTCTCTCATTGCTCCTCCAATGCTATTCTAGGATCCTTCCAATAAGATTCTCCCCCCCGCCTGCCACCAAAGGAAGTCTAGATGGCTACAATGAGGAGGGGGAAATTAGTGGACATCATTTCCTCACTTCGTTGAGTGGGCCTTGAAAGGGCCCTTCCACTTGAGTGTGCTGATGGGCACCTTGGGTCTAATTTTAGTTTTTAATCATAGGAAGCAGAGATTATTATGATCAGAGACTGGCTACCATAGATAATGGTGGCTGAGAAAATTTCCTTCTTGCCTGCTTGCTGGATAGAAATTGTTGAGGTTAAAAATCATTGGAAATGGTTCACGAAATTCTACAAAAAATATTGTCTTTTGTTATACCTTTCTCCTTGATCTCTCAGCTGCCTTTGATACCATCGACCACGGTAACCTACTGGTCAGGCTTGCGAAGGCGGGAATTGGTGGTCAGGCCTTGGCCTGGCTCCGTTCCTTCCTTGGCGGCCGGACTCAGTGGGTCCACCTGGGTGATGCCTTGTCGGCTCCTTGGACTCTCCCTTGTGCGGTGCCCCAGGGGTTGGCAATCTCACCCATGCTGTTCAATGTTTACATGAGGCCGCTGGGGGAGGCCATCAGGAGATTTGGAGTTCGCTGTCATCAGTACGCTGATGACACACAGCTCTATCTCTCCTTTTCATCATCTGCAGTGGAGGCAGTTCGCTCCCTCGATCTGTGTCTGGAGGCCGTGCTGGAATGGACCAGAGATAACTGGCTCAAGCTGAATCCGGAGAAGACGGAGGTTCTGTTCTTCGGGGCGCTCTTGTCTGGGTACAGTGGCCCCCTCCCTATGCTGGGGGGTGTTGCCCTCCAGCCTACAGACAGGGCCAGGAATCTGGGCATGGTCCTGGATTCAGCCCTCTCCCTGGAAGCCCAGGTGATGGCTGTCTCCAGGGCCGCTTTTTTCCAGCTCCGCAGGATTGCCCAGATCCGCCATTATCTTGATGAGTCCTCCCTGAGGACAGTTGTGCAGGCCCTGGTGATCTCGAGGATCGACTATTGCAATGCCCTCTACGTGGGGTTTCCCTTGACCCTGGTCCAGAGGTTACAGCAGGTGCAAAATGCGGCGGCCAGGCTGGTGGTGGGTGCCTGCAGATTCGAGCACATCACCCCAGTCCTGGCTTGCCTGCATTGGCTCCCCGTTGTCCTCCGGATCAGGTTCAAGGTCCTGGTTTTGATTTTCAAAGCCCTCCACGGCTTGGGACCAGAGTAATTGGCGGAGCGTATCTCCCAAAGGACAACCGGGTCCAGACCCTCGAGACTGGGGCAGGCGCGCTCACTGAGGGTGGCCACACCCAGAGAGGTGCGGAAATTGCGCACGCGAGACCGCGCCTTCTCTGTGGTGGGCCCCACACTCTGGAATCATCTCCCCAGTGAGCTGTGCCTGTTGGAGTCCCTGCCCACCTTCAAGAAGGCCTTGAAGACCCACCTCTTTAGAGAGACCTTAGTCTGCTCCCCCCCCCCACGTCCGGGCCCTGCCGCCATCTTGCCTCATCACTTCATTTATGCCTTGCCTTGCTTTCTTTTTTCTTTGGTTTTTTTTTTTTTTTTTTTGCTTTATCACTTGTTTTTATTGCTGTAAGCCGCCCAGAGTTCCCTTTGGGAAGATGGGCAGGATACAAGATTAACAAACAAACAAATAATAATAAATAAATTAAGCCCACAATATATTTGTTGAATATTATGCCTGTGGTGCTAGATGTAAAAAAAAGAGAGATGTGTAGTGATACAGTAAATAGTGATATAGTAAATGCAGGAATAATATTATATGCAAGAGATTAAAATAAGACAGATATTTCAAACCAAGAAGACCTTAAGAAGAAGATTATAGAGGTGGCAGAAATGATTATCTTATCTGGGGTTTTAAAAGAACAAACAATTAAAAAAACCAAACAAGAGAAACTTGGGAAATGGCACATAAATAGATACAGAAAAAGTTTGAAAGTTCAATTTGAAATGAAAAGTTTGTATATGTGATGTATCTGAAGATAGAGCAGCACATATAGTAATTGTGGAGAAGATGCAAAGGTAAAATAATGATGACATATAATGTGTCACCTCTCTCCTAATACCCTATTTGCCATTCTGATTAATTGTATCCTTGTCTTTTATTATAAAATAACATTTAAAATATGCTACTATACTCTCTGTTTTTAACCTGTTCAAATTGGGCTCAGTAAGCCCACCCCTCCCCAATTCTGATAAAATAAGCAAACAATCATAAGACAGGGCTGGACTAAAATCCATTTAGAGTTGTAAAAGAAATAAAGAGTTGGATTGAGGATCTGTCTTCAACTAACAGAAGGGTTCTGTTCAAAAAACATCTCTCTGTCCTGTTTTGGGATATCCGTCCATCCTGTTCAGCCACATGCCTTAATGTGTTATAATAAGTATGCTGGAGAGACTCTTGTTAAAGACCATGAAATAAGCTAGGTGATATGTGAAAAATAAAAAGCCAGAGTTTGTTGAGACTGCCAGTGTTGTAAACTACTATATTGCATGCAATTAGGTTCCTAAAATATGCTATTTATATTGATTTGTATATTATACTTTACAATTTGCTTTGTTCTCTTTGCTACAGTATATACTGTATGGTGAAGGGATTGTAAACAATTATATTGTATTATCCCTATGGAACTGGCAGTGCAATTTAAATCCAAAGATTCAGAAGCTGTAGTGGGTTTAGAATGGGCAGAAGTTTCTTGCACTGGCACGATCATCTGTACAGGTTAACCTCACATCTGTCAACACAAGTGCTGGCTGAGATCAGTTGGTAGAAGAGCCAATAAGGGGCACAGAATGGGCAGATTGGGGGAAAGAGCAAAGAGCAAAGTTAGTGTAGATCTCAACCTCTCTTGTTCCAGACTCAAAACCACAAAGCCAGGGTAAGCCCAAGTCATTTCCAAATTCCCCAGGCTGGAGAGAATTTAGCACAACTTAAGCTGCTTGCTAGCTCAGCCAGCCCTTGGCCATATTGGCTAGCTAGGATTGTTCCTTTTGCATACCCTGTAACAAGGAGCCAGCTATAGTACTGCAGTCCATAGTCTGTTGTGCACATATTGGCAAAGTAGGGGCTAAGAACAGGGTGGTTAAATGTTGTTTCTGTCTTTTACCAGGATATTAAGCGATTTCCCCGCTAATGATTTACCTAATCACTGAACGTCAAAAAAATACAATTTTTAATATGATTGACAAGTAGGAACTAGCCTTCATACAAGCTTTTTCTTTTTATTATTGATTCAGATTTAATGAAAGTTACAAATGTTCCATTTTTAAAAAGTCCCTATAGAAACAGTAGGACTCATTATGTAAAAATATGTCACAGTGCTGTTATTTTAAGGAAAATCAAATGTAATCTGTAATGCTTCCTGGTTGGCATTACAAAAGAAAAATAGAAGTTTTCCATTGTTTATTATAAAAAATCTCATCATTTTTATTAAACTCTACTAGCTGAGTAGACATTTTTCAGTTATATTAAATAACTTTGTTCTAAAACCCAACAACTTCTTTTCCATTTGAGTTTTTTTGAATATTTAGGGATGAGGAGGGGGCTCATGGAGTGTATATTAGCAGCACTTTGGTTTCAATCTTAAGACCACGAGATAGGGAATATGGGTGCTTTTACATGACCCCTAAAATCTGAGGCAAAGGGATCCCAGATCCAGAGCTTTAAAATGTTTTCCCACCAGCTCCGGACTTTTAAAAAAAATTAAGTACAACCACGCCCACCTAAGCGCGTCCCAGCACACTTTTCAAGTACCTGGCATCCAGGAGGTAAAAAAATCTTCCGATGCGCATTGTAAAGTTGTGAATGCCAGGCTCCCTCGCCGTCTGTTTGTTTTTTTGTCCCCACCACCCCTTTAAGAGACAGGAATCACTACGGGGTGGCTCGGGGCTGCTCCAACCGGCAGATGGAAGTGAGCCTGCATTTTTTCTCCCTTTTTTTCCTCCCTCCCCTCACGCAGACAGGAACAATGGAGTGCGGAGGGGTGGGAACACAGGAAGTAGAACAAACCCCGATGATCTCTGGTCTAAATTTAAGTTGCCTCTGGATTTTAGGGGTCATGTAAAAGCGCCCTAAGCCTTTCTGAACTCAATGAGAGTGACTCCTGAGTAGACAAACTTAGGTTGTTTTTTTTTTTAGCAAAACAGTAACAAGTGTATCTAACTCAGAATGGTTCCTCCAAGAAATCTGGGAAATTTTGAGTGGAAAGATTTAGAAACAGAGGAACAGAGATGGAAAACTTAATTTTTACAAGCTACTCTTCCCACAACACCCAGTCGGTATGTGCAGTGGCTGTACTAACAAGCATAACTTGGACCTCAGAAAAAGTAAGCTGTCTTGTACTGAGTCAAGAGACATTCATTTGTCTGGTCTGGTGATATCAACACTGACAGTGACTGTCCAGGATTTTATAAAAGATTTTTTTTTTTTTGTATCAGTCATTCTTTCTCAACCGACAGGTCCCATCATTGCTCTGATTGCTCCAAGCACACAACTATTTTGCTTCATTGCACAAGATTAAGGCAGTGTTTACATACCATCAGGTTGGAGAAATACAGGGCAATGCTGCCCGTGTCTCTTTAATGGCTAGCTCTGCGAGTGAACCTTGGAAATGTTGAACTGTTGAATAACTCAGTGATGCGTCTCTTTATGGATCCAGAGGTTGGGAGTTCAATTCCCTACTACGGCTCTTTGAGAGGGGTTGAGATTGAGGATCCACAGGGTCCCTTCCAGCAATCCAGTTCTAAGATAATGATGATTTATAAAATAAGACAAGATAAAGCTAGATAATAGTTTCCTTGCCACTGTGGGACTGATTAGCAGACTGGCATATCTCAAGAATCTTTTTAAAGTGTTTCCAAAATCACAGGATCATATGGCTGCTCCTACTGTAAGGGAGGACATTTGACTAATTATATATTTATAAATATATATGGCTGCTTCACTAACCACAGGTATGGACAAGCCCTCATGTATTCAACAACAATGTATTCTAAGCAATACATATATATATATAGCCACACTAGTGACACGAATAATGTAGTTATATTCACTTAAGCACTCCACGTATATATATACATATATACATATATGTATCACATTCACATGTATCTACATTTGTATTCTTTGGTCAAGCCTTTCCGGCTAGAATAGAGAAAGGAACTTCCGCTAATTCAGCAAAAGCAATTATGAATTCAAGGATCCAATTAAGCTCCTAAGCTTTGAGGATCACACACTAGCAATTAACGTGTGTCCAAGGCGTACCAGGGAGGCCTTATCTTAGCGTCTGGGGTTTGTAACTGTCAAATGTCCAAGGACATAAGGATGATCCTACCCTCCCTGCCTGTGAGGGGAGGAGATCAAACGCGTACCAGTTAGAACTTTTAGGCAAGTGTCAGGAATACAAAATAAATGACCAAAGATGTCAATTAGTGTTTGATGCATGTAACAAATGTATATGACGTAAATTCGGATGGGCGGAGGGGGAAAGAGTGCTGGAAAAACCTTATAAAAATATCTCCTTTCGTTTTCTGGGTGGACTTCTCACCACCAAAAGGTGTGGAAGTGCCCTGATTGATCAATCAATAAATTCTTTTCTCGTCTCCTGAGACTCAGACTTGGTCTTTTGCAGCCCATGAAGCGCAGGCACGCTGGCACGGGACCCTCATAAATTTAAATTCCTTACATTTCTGGTGCATTGGCCGGGAAAAAGTGCCACTGCCCCAGCGCTCTTGGGAGTCTGACTTAAATCACAGTAAGAATTCATGCTGACCCTGGAACAAATCTAGTCCGGACCCTCTGATTTTGAGAGGAGACTTGTTCTATCAGCATTGGACACAATACTGTTATTTAAGGAGAAACAAAGCCGGCAGAACAACGGAGGAACTGAAAAAGGACTGCGCAAAAGAAATCTGGTAAGAAGAGAAAACTAGTTGTGGGGTGGCGTGAGTTCGAATCTAACAGCTCTGTGGAGTGGAGAAGATTGCGGATTCTTATGAGTCGGCCCCGGGGAGGGAGGAAGACGAGAAGGGACACTTGTGTGTCTCTAGCATCCCGCGGACCAGGGAGGACAAAGAGTTGAGAGACTCTGAGGTCCCCCGAGGGTGGAAGAGAGCTTCTCTCTAGTGACCCTAGTGTCCCCCTCCCCAAGTGTTTGAAGAATTAGAAGCAGAGCACTGCTCTGGCTTCCTCAGAGGATTTACTAATGTTTGAATATATATGTGGGTGTTAAGTTGAATTCTTTTTGGGAACCACAGGGAAGTGGCCATTCCCTGTGTCTTAAGCAGGGGCAAAGACTGGCAATCTTTGCCCTACAATACCAACGGAGTTCCACCATCTTCGTTTGATTTTAGAGAAGTTAGAAAGATCTATTCTTAGGCAAGGGATCGCAGTTAACTGGGGAAACAGAAATGTGGGAGAGTTGTGTATGGTTGCTGAATCACATGTTGGCGTGTATGATGGGCATTTGATTGTTGAGGTGTGAGTCCGCTTGATGCTTGTGTGGGAGAAATCATAGGAACACAGTTAGACCTTTAAAGTAAACCTATGGGGATAAATTAGTGCAGTTTATGCACCCCTTTTTGATGTGCGATGTGGTAACATTGGAATTCTGCCACCAGAAGTAATGATTTTGGTATTAAATGGAACATGAGTAAGCTTTAAGAAGAACCCCTCTAACTAGGATGAGGCAGGACTTTACCATCTCAAATTAAGATTCTAGCCCTCAGGGAGGACAGACCAATTATGACCTGCTAGCAAGAGGTGTGTGAATGTACAAGGACGTGCTTAGTTAATTAATATAAGAGACTAGAAACTCTGCCAACTAGGAGACCCCTCCAGCAATTTTGATAATACCAG
Organism: Phrynocephalus forsythii; assembly: GCA_029282475.1. NCBI lineage: Eukaryota > Metazoa > Chordata > Lepidosauria > Squamata > Agamidae > Phrynocephalus > Phrynocephalus forsythii. The sequence continues at coordinate 96,964,332 of JAPFRF010000010.1, forward strand.
GGGAATATGGGCAGTGAGAAAAATACTTTTGAATACTCAGGGATAAACAACATCCCGCATATTTTGTGACTGGCTGGTCACGCAACAAAATTTACCAGTTGAAGGGATATTTTACAAGGAAAAAAATAGTAGAAGGAAGGCAGCAAGACAGAAGTGGGATGGATAGGTATGATGTTGAGGGAACGGGAGGAGAGCACGGAGCATTGAGGGGACAGGAAGTGCTAGATGGGGATGCGTACCCTGAATTGCCTTATTCAAGCATTCAGGAGGTACTTCCATCCCGCTACGCCAATGCCCAACTCCTTGGATATGGAAGCTTTAAACAGAACTAAGGGTTGCTATGCACCACATGAGGAGATAGGTAGGGACGTTATTTCTGAACTATTAATAATCAAAAGCAGGGAAATCAAATCAGGGGCTGAGCCCCTTCTGGCAGCTGGCCACGACAGAAAGTAGAATCAATGCCTTTTTTTCCCCTTCTCTAAAAGTAGTTAAGAACATTTGATAAAAGACCAGGCAATTTAATTTCAAACACAGGGAGATTCTCAGGACAAAACTGCCAACAACTATCCTACTGCGCAAGTCTACCTTTTTTTAGACGAAGGAAAAGGGGGGAGAAGATCTTAGTCTCTCTCTCTCTATCCGATCTAGGCATTATTTGCCTCCCCATAGATATAAGAGTGAAGGAAGAAAGAGAAATTCTACATGTTCACCTAAGATTTTTTTTTCTCTCCCTCCTGATTTAAGTAGCTCTGTGTATTCATTACAAAAGCCACACTTCTCAAATTAGGCTTAAGCCAACAACAAGATCAATAGCCACTGAAAGGGTGAAATTGCCCCTTTGTTCCAGGGCATTTCACACCTAATACATTACAGAAGTAATTACAGGAGATTATCTGCTTGCCTCAGGCTGTAAAAGGCAGCCGCGGGGGAATTTAAAAGTCGACAGCCCCTCCTTTCTCTTTCTGCTCTCGGGGCCCCTTGCAGGGCAAGGCAGGATAACAACTCCCAACCCCTCCTTTCTCTCCCAAGCCACTTGATAGAGCTTGGACGCAAAACTTATATTGAACACATCAACCTAATGCATGCATAGCGAAGGGAATAAACTGACCCCTAAAAGCCATAAGCCAGTAAATTTTACAGGCAATGGCCAGAAGGTCACTCCTCTCCACTTATGGGAACGACCACAATTTTCCGTGCTGCCTTAAAAGCATAAAGAGGTGGCTTCTAGCCGACTTGCAGCATTTTTTTTTCTCTCTCCTGGATAGGGGGAGAGGGAAAGGGGAGTCTATTGTTTAGAAGAGAATCCAGGAATTCGGCCCCAAAACGTCACGTTTTAATTTAATTAAACCCTTGGAATCAAACACACCTATCAGGTATTTTTGCCAAAGAATAAGAGGTGAAAATCTTGTTATCAGAAACTTTAGAATAAAAGAATTCTTCGGAAAAAGGACACAAGAGAAACCTGATTATTATTTTTTTAGGATGTGACAGCACACGAAAGCCCCCTCCCCTCTTTGTAAGCTGTCCTGCAAGCATATTTTTATTTTTGCCTTTGAAGTAACTTACCAGTCAATCCCAAAGCGTTACAGTTAAGGCAGGCTTAAACACTAGAACTTAAGAAGAGCCTTGCTTGCTTTCTTAATGAGATTTTTAGAAGATATGTTCAAACGCTACTGGGATAGTGATTTTACTTGCGATTTTAATGACTCTTAAGAATATAAGAATTATCTTTTTGCCATAGGCGGTAAAAGGCTCACCTGGCCACTAAAATGTGCATAGTGTATTGGTGCAGCTTTTAAATCACACCTGGTCTCAGGAGCTCCCCTGAGGAAAATGAGGCTTATTTTCTTTTTAGAAAACAATATGGACTTAACGATTTTCTTTTTCCTTTTTTTTGTGTGTGCACATGAAACCTGTATGTAAAGGGCAAGATTCCCTATTTTAAAGGATGGCTCTGCAGTGCACATTATTAATTTGTTCCAAATTTCACAGGGAGCCTAGTAGCGTGGCTATGGAATATTGTTCCAGCTGAACTTGTGCAAAACTACTAAAGTGCAGCTGTGTACTATGGCCCTTTTTGTCATAGCCTGCACTACACTGTGCCATAGAAATCTGCACACAGTGTACTGCATGTAGCACTATCACACCTGGAGATCTGCAGATTGCTTGGCCATTCTTGTGTGTGGTTGTTTGTCTGTCTGTCTGTCTGTCTCTTTCCACACGGGAAGACGCTGGAGGAAACACCCTGTTTTGCATCTCATGGATATTCTGCCAGCTACACCTTTTTGTTGTCCCCGTGTAGGAGAGCAATTTGACTTGGGGATGGGATCTGTGGTTGATTAGGGACACCTGAGCACCTACACCTTGCAAGCGCTCATTGGAGCCAGCTGAACTTGTGCATATCTCCTGATGTGCAGAGGTGTCCTCATCATAGACCCCCCCCTTACTTCACGTACTGGTTTTACGAAGAGGAAAGCTTCAATCTGCCTTTTACGACATTTTTTTCCCCCGAGACTGTCAGATAGACTATACCACCCTGCCTGGCAGCACAAGGACAGCTGAGGGGCCATTTTGTGTGTTTGTGTTCCGTGTTTGTCTGTTTGTGGTCGTGTGTCTGTTCTTCTCTTACCCAGGTACATCCTGGAGGACGGGCTTTTGCTCTGGGAAAACGCCCACCCGTTCTTTATTTTTTGGATCACGGAGTCGGTCGGGTTTGGAAAGCTGACGCCGCCGGTCGTAGATGCTCAGATGGGGACCCTCCTGCCCTCCATTTTGCCATCCCTCCTGGACCTCCCCTCCTCGCCTTTGATGCCTTTGATGATGCCATCTTCGTGATAACTTCGCTCCGCGAGTTCGATCGATGTGGGCTCCAGGATCCAGTGATGTCAGCCTTTTCACCCAGCGTGACCCGTACCCCGCGACCGAGAGGGAGTGAGGCCTGACCGGTGACGCCTTCTGCCCTCTGCTGTAGATTGCCCCTATGCCTTAGATGACTTCACCCTGGACGGCGGGCGACAACATGAACCTGACCTGTGGTCACCGCATCCTTGCTCATCCTTCCCCAGATGACAGCATGCGTTTGATACTGGAGGGTCCCAAAGCAGCCTGCGGATTCACTTTCAACTCAGGTTGACAGATTAAAATCCTGTCTTCCTGTCTCTCATTTCCTTCTTTTCTTTTCTTTTCTGTTTGTTTCTGGGGGGAGAGAGTGGGTCTGAAACAGCCACTGACTCTTGTTTTGGATTGCGGCCAACAGACTTCACGTCTGCAATTTAACCCCCTTTTCACCGGGACAGAGACTTGGGGTTTAAATACTGCTTTCAGACCTTCATTGATGCCTGTGCGCGTGCCCTGGATCACCATGAACTTGTGTTGCCACACACGCACACACCAGCCTCCCAGCATCCGACAAGTGAGCGCTTATTTTTTTTTCTCCTGCGCACGGTAGGCTCCAGAGCAACTTTACATATTTACATTACCCTGTGCTCGATCTGGTAGGAAAATGCCCTGCGGCCTTAGAAGCCTTGCAAAGGGGACGTTAGTTATTGATCACTATTATGATATTGTTTATTGTCTATTATTGATAGTCACTGTGAAAACTCTTACTGAAGTGCTTCTCTGGATGTGCCTTTTTATGTAATGATCATGCTTGGCCACTGAAAATGCTTTTTACTCACAAAGCATTGAGTGCCAGAGATTATGACTTGCCTTTCTATGCAATTTGTATTGAATGAGAGACATTTTGGTGCCCATGGGTGTTCACGAGCCTTTATACCAAAGAAAAAAAGTGGCTTTATGAAGTAGCTATATCTACATTATTTTCTTCACCAAAGACACTGATGAACTAATCTTGGCCCCATGTTTATGGGGCAGATTTTTGTGTGTAAACTATCAGCCACAGAGACATTTCTGACCGGATTTCAACGGCTCATTCATGACTTTACCATGAGAATGTATGGCGCAAGGTGGGTTTTCTAAGCACCATCTAGATGTGTCTTATGCCTTTTTCAGCCTTCATGATATGTATATTACCTTTATTTAGTATCATTGCAAATGTCTATCAATTGAGAATGCACACACAACTGGGTGATTCTGCACAGCCTGCTATTATCTGAGTTTGAATGCACACCACACACACCTAAATAAGGTTGGAAAAAACCTGGCAAAGTAGCCTGGCCCACATATTTCCTTGGTGGGCTAAGAAGGGCATATTTTCCTTATAAGTATTTGGTTTGCAAAATGAACCTACAGTGTGGTGCTTTGTTAGAATTCAGGGTTCTCAGCCTGACTACCAAACACACAAACACGATATCTCACATGTGCACTGCTGTGGCAGGCAAATTAATTTGGGTTTCATGATTGTCCTAAAATAAGGTAATGAACAAATCTGCTGTTTAAAGCATGTTTAATTATCGCTTTGGGACGGGGATCGTGATATCCAAGTCTATCACAATATTATCAAAAATTCTTATGCCAGCCCCCTTCAACAGTTGAGAATTTGGGATCCTTGAGAAGTGTACAACATGGCCTGGGAGGTTACCTGATACTGCTGTGACCACGATGCATTTCTCCAACAGGGGAAACTTAAATGCTGTGGTCCATGGAACATATCCATCCGTTGCAGTCTGTGGGTCCGACCAGGGGGTTTTCTTACATCCCAAGCATGGCAACACTTCATCTGTTAACTTAACATTTTACTCTAGAAAGTGCCCTAGTGAATTAAGGGGTATTCCTTTGGCCTTCACCTATTTGATGCGTCCCCCTGACTTGAGACGCCACAAATCATTTTATGATAATTCATTTTCTTGAACTGTGCCTATAAGCCCTTTGGGGAAAAAGGACTGAGGATGTTTTTCTGACTGCCCTGCCTAAATTTTTGTCAGGAAAATAGAAAGTCCTTCCATGAGCCATGAAGACCATCTCACCCCAGGAATGACATAGGGGCTCACGCAATGTTCACACTTTTGTACATATACCTTTGATATGTTTTGTTCGGTCCTTTACAAGTCCATGACGTTTTCTGGGAAATTTACTGGCATAAATTTCCAGAAATCCGTTCAGGGCCGAGTGTAAGGGAGGACATTTGACTAATTATATATTTATAAATATATATGGCTGCTTCACTAACCACAGGTATGGACAAGCCCTCATGTATTCAACAACAATGTATTCTAAGCAATACATATATATATATAGCCACACTAGTGACACGAATAATGTAGTTATATTCACTTAAGCACTCCACGTATATATATACATATATACATATATGTATCACATTCACATGTATCTACATTTGTATTCTTTGGTCAAGCCTTTCCGGCTAGAATAGAGAAAGGAACTTCCGCTAATTCAGCAAAAGCAATTATGAATTCAAGGATCCAATTAAGTTCCTAAGCTTTGAGGATCACACACTAGCAATTAACGTGTGTCCAAGGCGTACCAGGAGGCCTTATCTTAGCGTCTGGGGTTTGTAACTGTCAAATGTCCAAGGACATAAGGATGATCCTACCCTCCCTGCCTGTGAGGGGAGGAGATCAAACGTACCAGTTAGAACTTTTAGGCAAGTGTCAGGAATACAAAATAAATGACCAAAGATGTCAATTAGTGTTTGATGCATGTAACAAATGTATATGACGTAAATTCGGATGGGCGGAGGGGGAAAGAGTGCTGGAAAAACCTTATAAAAATATCTCCTTTCGTTTTCTGGGTGGACTTCTCACCACCAAAAGGTGTGGAAGTGCCCTGATTGATCAATCAATAAATTCTTTTCTCGTCTCCTGAGACTCAGACTTGGTCTTTTGCAGCCCATGAAGCGCAGGCACGCTGGCACGGGACCCTCATAAATTTAAATTCCTTACACTACAGATGGCCATAAAACTGTACCATTTACCAGATAAGTATCTTTGTGTTATTTATTCGTGTATTTATTTACAAAAGATTTTTGCCGCCCCACTTCCAAATGGTCTCTGGGCAGCATAGAACAATGTATTAAAACTATAAAACAACATAACTATTAAAACTATAAAATACAATACAATTTAAAACAATCAATACACAATACAGATTATAAAATCCTGCTACTCATGAGCCCAGCTAAAAACATCTAATTAAAATGCTGGCTAAACAGGAAGGTCTTTGCCTGGTGCTGAAAAGCTAAAAGCATTGGCACCAGGTGGATCTCTGTAGAGAAGGCATTTCAAAGTTGGGGGGCAACTGCTGAAAAGGCCCTGTTTTAATATGCCATCCCCCTTACCTCTTTGAGGAATGGCACCTTCAATGGGGCCTCCTGGCCAGATCTTAAGGAACGGGCAGGCTTATATGTTACTTTGTTCTGGAACAATATTTAAAGTTTGCATAACTACAGAAATGAGACACTGTTTCATCAGATTGAGAATATTCCACTGATAAAGGATATGAGACTTCTAACAGCTGTTATGGGTTTTTCGGCCTGTTTGGCCGTGTTCTGGAAGTTTTTCTTCCTGAGGTTTTGCCAGCCTCTGTGGCCAGTATCTTCAGAGGGGGAGGAGTTCAGGGAACTAGGAGTTCTCTCTGCACTCTGTATTCAAGCATACATTGATATGAGACTTCCTGTAGTCTTGCCAGTAGTAATAATCAAAGCATTTTGCATTACTTTGCACATGTGAATTACTATGCAATAAAGACATTGCTAAAAGCATATTGTATAAGCATAATTAACTTCTTATATAGGATCCTGTTCAGCTTCCCTTCAACAGAGTGACTGTTTTCTGTAATCAAAATGGCCCTATAAATGTACCTAAAATACTGCACAGTAAGCATATGAAGGAGGAGGAGGCAAGCAATTAGAACTTATGATAATATGCATCAGAGAATCTGAAATAGCTGTTGCACTGAGCCATCAAAATACATTTTCTCCTTAATTCACATCCCACAGCTTTTTCTTTTTCTTTTTCTTTTTCTTTTTCTCCTAACAAAAGCGATGTAGTGGACAGGCTATTTATATTATAGAAGAGAGATAAAAACAAGCAGGTTTATATGACTTATTTCTCTTTCATTTTATAAAGCAGAACAATATGGCATGTTCAATTAACACATGAAGAGGTGTGAAAAAAATTGCAAAACCAAATAAAGGCTCAAAGGCAGATGCACATCATCAGAAGGAGATCCTTAGCAGTTTCCTTCTCACAGAAGTGGAGAAATGCTTGCTAGCAAAAAAACACGTGTGCACTTACTCATATACTCATATATTGAGGCGTATGGCTGTCATATTCACCTGAAGAATATTAAGAAATGCATCACTTTCACTTGAAATGAGAGGATCAGTTTTTCTCTTCCGACCCCAATATGAAGCATACCAAAAGCTGCTCTTCTCCCTCTCTCAAAATACCAGAACTAGGGGACATACACTCAAATTGAGTGCTGGGAGAGTAAGAACTGACAAAAGAAAATATTTTTTCACCCAGCGCGTTGTAAGTCTATGGAACTCCCTGCCACAGGATGTGGTGATGGCATCTGGCCTGGATGCCTTCAAAAGGGGATTGGACAGATTCCTAGAGGAAAAGTCCATCACGGGTTTGATGGAGATGTGTAATCTCTAGGCTTTAAACCAGGGTACTTCAAGGGCCAGATGCAGGGGAGTGGTATCGGGAGACAGATATCTAGTCTCATGCGCTCCCAAACGCATCTGGTGGGGCCGCTGTGAGATACAGGAAGCTGGACTAGATGGGCCTTTGGCCTGATCCAGCATGGCTCTTCTTATGTTCTTATGTTCTTATAACGTTTATCCCTTTCTTTGAGCATGGTGCTTCCTTAGTACTAAGGAATGACGTATCACCCCCTGGTCGAGCATTGTCAGCTGGAGATGTATTCCATAGGGTTTGTGCAGTAGCACATTCATGTAGGACCTGGGAGATGAGTCATGGTAACTTGACTTATCTTTTGGGATCAAAATGTTTCGCTACTCATCCAAGCAGCTACTTCAATCTGAGAAAAGTTGGTGGGAAGCTTCAAATTTATAGTTCATCTTGATTCCACCTCACCCTGGTATGAACTCTTCCCATCCCATAGTTAATGGGTGTTGGGAAGGGTTGCATAGGTGTGACTTTCACACACACCAGGTCATTGTCCGTCTAATGAGCCTATTCAGGCCATTGTCCACTTTATGAGGCCATTCAGACCATCTAAGACAGTTGCCATCACCATATCCTACAGCACGGAGTTCCATAGACTAACAACACGTTGGGTAAATAAATGTTTTCTTTTGTCTGTTCTCATTTGCCCTCAATTTGTGTGGATGACTCCTTGTTCTGGATTTGTGTGAGAGGGGAAGAAAACTTCCCCCTATCCACTTTATCCATACCCTGTACAGTTTTGTACATATCAATCATATCACCCTCTCAGGCACCTTGTTTCCCTAGACTAAAAAGTCCACAAATGCTGTATCCTTTCTTCATAAGGGAGATGCCCTAGCCCAATAAACATTAAGTCGCTTTCTTCTACAGATTTTACTCAGCTTCATGAAAGATGATCTACCTGCCTCAGTTCTTCACTTTATTTGCATATTGCAATCTTTGAGGATGTTAATTAATACTGCACATGCATCTATTTGTCCAGATCAGTGATGGTGAACCTTTTAGAGACCGAGTGCCCAAACTGCAATTCAAAACCCACTAATTTTTTTGCAAAGTGCCAATACAGTAATTTAACCTGTATACAGGTGGCTATGAAGGAGCAATGTTGGGTGCCCACAGAAAGGGCTCCGAGTGCCACCTTTGGCACCCGTGCCATAGGTTCACCATCACTGGTCTAGATGGTCTCAATGTGAGCATTGCTTTTTGTTATCTTTTTGTTTTGTTTTTTGTTTGTTTGTTGCCAAGGGAATACATGTTTTGACTTCATTACCTGAAATGTAAGTGGCTACAAGCAAGATTGCCTCCAAACTCAGATTGTGGATTCATTAGCACCCCCTTTGTGAACATGCATTGTTTAGGAATCCTCCTAATTTCAGGCTTGCTTCCAGAAATGTAAGTACAGTAGCCTCAATTGTACACTCTTCCCCACTGCACACTCCCACTTCATTTACTTCAGCATTGTATAAATAGGCCTACTCTTTAAGATGGTGGAGAAGCTCTGTCAAGGAATCAGGGAAAGAAGATGGCTGCTGTTAGGTCAGGTTAAGAAGGAAGCAAGAAAGGATTTCTCTGTGAGAATACAGGCTGTTGTTTTCCCCATTCTGTGCCCCTTGTTTAATTAAAATCAAAGGTGCTCGCTTATCGCCTGGGAAGGAGAATAAAGAAAAGTTTTACCAGACTGTGCCAGACCATAACATCTTCAGAACATCAAAACAACATCCAGTTATCAAATTCCAAAGAGACTGACCGCATGAGAAAGCAAGGTGTTGACACAGAATAAGTGCTTTGATGAACTCAGCCCCGTGATTGGACAATTAGCAGGATCGCTCTAGAAGGAGGGGGGAGATTGCTTTTGGGCAGATATGTTTTAAGTTAGAGAATAGAATAGCTTGCATTGCTTGGAACTTAGGATCTTGATGATGATTCTTAGGATGCCAATGATGATTCTTACTGGGACTTAGCTTAGAGCTATTATTCATCATGAGTTTTGTAGTTCAGAATGCTAGTGTAACTTAGAATTAGTTAGATAGAGTTTATTATTTTATTGATTGCAAGTCCTAGACCATGCAACTGATGTTATTGCTTTGCATTGTTCTTAAATGATTTTTGTTTTTCTTCACTTTTCTATTTTTTAATAAAATAATATTTTTCAACACCAGCCTGATTATTGCCCAGAAGTGTGTGTGGCCAACTCAGTGCCTTGACCAGAAGAACCTGGCTGAGGAACAACTTTGGAACTTTAGAATAATTTTTCCTTGGTTGTCCTACCTGCCAGGGCTGGTGTATTTTCAAAGTACACAACCTGTTAAGATTTTAAAATTACCTAGCTGCCTGCTGGGCTATAGTTCACCTCCACACACGATCACCCAGGTAACAGGAAAGAGTGGTGGGTTTTAAAAGTGCAATTAGCTATCAGGGGCTATTTCTTTTGAGGAGGTAGTCTTAGGAAGCCTCCTTGGAAGTTGTGACTCCCTGACAAGCTCCTACAGAATATGTCTTCCAGAGTTCTGTCTGGGATGACTAATTACACCACTTTTAAAATCTAGTCCCATTGGTTGTCTGATACGTTCCAGGAACAAAGCTTAAGAAAGTTACTATTTCATGCTAGAATTCCAGTATTCCCCAGTTAACTTGGAGCCTATGGGAAGCCTACACATAGTTCAAAAGTGCAATGGCAGTGTTGTCCTTCTTTTTCTCCTGCTTAGTTCTTGGTGATACTGGTGGTAATATCTAGTGATTATACTGGTGGTAATATCTAGTGATTATGACTGTTGATAGTTCTACAAAGATCGTTGTGATGCCAACTATTAAAGTCGGCCACTAGATGTGGAAATGTTTGTTTGCTTTCTGTAAGGAGATTCTCAGTGTGGTGTGGTGTGGTGGATACAGTAATGGACTAGGACCCTGGAGAACAGGTTTCAAATCCCTGCTCAGCCATGGAAACTCACTAGGGGAGTGGAACTGGTAAAATTACTCCTCAAATATCTCACTTACCTTGAAAACCTTTTTAGGGTAGCTGTAAGTTGGTTTCAACTTGACATTTCACACAAGGATCTCTGAGGAGCTGTTCCCACTGAACAGTGGTAGCTCCCGCTCTGTCCATGTATGTCCATGGTAGCAACCATAGGATACCAAAATCGGGGAGGTGGGGAAATCCATTACATGTATGGGGGTTGGTTGGTTGGCACAAATCTGCAGCGTGGAGCATGAGGTGACCGATCTATTTCACTTCCTAGTCACTGACCACCATTGAAATTGTTCTGTGTTCCTTTCTGTACAATTGAGATCAGAAAGTAGGGAAATGTAGCGTCAAAAGTAGAGAAATACAGCTACTCTAGGCTCAACATATTATAATAAAGGCCCACTCATGTCTTTTCAAAGCAGGAACTCGATATTAACATTTCTCAAATACAACAGCTAAAGAGAATTGCAACAGCATGTCAACACATTCTTCTAAACACGAAACTGTAGCTCGTTAATGAATTGAAACAAAACATTGGCTCTTGTTAAATAGCAGTTCAGAACTGCCTGTGTTTCTCACTTTGTTGACAGCTATAAATATAGCACTCCAATGGACTTGTTTCCATCCTGCACCCATTAAATCTACTCTTTGGCTGATAATTGCTGCCTGATCATAAGGCTCATAATTCGTAATCATCAGTTAAACCTGGTTTTATTTCTGTCCCACCAACATGTGTTTCGACAGCAGTTTGTGGTCAGTGTGCGCTGACAACTTACCCACGGCTGCCCATTATCTATCCATCAGCTCACATTTTCACAGCATTTCCTCTTGGAAATAACACATTCCATCCAACTTGGCTTTCCTGTATTTTGCTTTTGACGAGCCAATAAGCTTTTCTCGTACTGCACCATGAATTCTCATCTAAGACAATGGGAGCCACACATGCCTAATGAATGATGAAAAATGGCACATTTGTAGGCAGTGGCTATGAGTCACTCAGGATAATGTTTTCTTTCCTGGGAATGGGGAAACACTAATGCAAAGGTTCCCAGAAATTCACAAGGGCTTATTATTTAAGAAGTGAGGGCTAAACAGCATTACTATTCCAACCCTGACAATGTAGGGCTGTGTTTCAAACCAGACGAAAACTATAATCCCTTAATGACTAATTTATCCTACACAGTCTTTCTCTTTGAGTCCCGTGGCTTCAGTTATAACATTGAAGTCTGAGGGGAGTCTTCAAAAAAAGGTATAGCCACTTAGCATAAACATATTTTAATGGTTTTTTTTTTAAAAAAAAAAAAAACCTCACTTCCCAAGTAACACTGGCAGATAGTTTTCACTTACTGGCCAAAATCCTGTTGAACTTTTATGAGGTTGTGACACAACTGGTGTATATCTCATTGGCAAATCACCTGACTTGCCACCCAATGTCACATGTGCAACTTTTTCAAGCTGAGCCAATGAGCACAAATTATGTTGTGCCCTGTGTTGGTGGTCAGCTAATGTAGGTGGTGGGGAACTAAGTGTGTGAGAGAATGATAGAAAGATTGAACACTGGCTTCACCTTCGTGTTTTGTCCAGCATGTGTTTTATTACAGGAAAGAGGGCATGGCAACTGGAGGGATGGGCAAAGTACAGGCTTCTTGCTATTCCTGGACTGGGCCCAAGATGAAAGGCGGAAAACAGGGAATAAATCCTAATATAAAGTGATACAAGCCACGCACGAGCTGGGATATAACAGCACAAATCACCTAGAAATGCTGAATAAATATGAAAGCAAGTACTGCCCCAAATGTTTTGTGTGGCGAATAAAATAGCACATCACACCAACAGCAAATTACAACTGCACATCTTTAAAAATATTGTGATGCCTTGTGCTGTGAAAGACAACTCATTTATACAAATTTGCAAATATGCAAATTGAAAACACGAGTGAAAAATGTCAGGCTCAGTTTGACCTTTGCCATATTCTGTGGTATTTCAGTGCTAATAAAAACACCCATTGTCCTCAGTGAAGTTGGATTGGGAGCAGAAAAAAGTGTGGTTTATTGGTAATAATTCATCAATCTGAAGCCTGTGGGGAATGAGTCTCCTCACCTGCAATGGATGATTTGGTATCCAGTTTCTCATTTGGGGCTTAAAGAACTAACCTATCATGCTTGGGAAAGGGAAACCATGAGGACAAGCAGTGGAACACCACTGGTATTTGCAGCTGGCATTTTCAATTGGACTGCACATTTACTGCCCATATTAGATTCCCAGTGTGGTGTGGCAGATAGATTAATAGGTGAAGACTATGGAGAATTGGGTTTGAATCCTGGTTCAACCATCTAAACTCAGGTTATGGAACTAGTAAAATCAAATGCAAGGGACGCTTTGATCCAGCCCTGTCCTGGGAGGAGCTGCTTTGTCCACCTGACCAGGGAGACAGGTTTGACCAGTGGTCACGTGGTCCAGAAGGACCAAGGCCACTCTGGGATAGTGGGTCACATGGTTTGGCTATGGGCCGAGGGCATTTAAGGACTCACTGCTAGCCTCTTTCTGGGATGGGTGGACAAAGTGATCTGCTTACATACTGCACCACGGTGCTTAAAACCATTCCTTAAACATCTCACTTATCTTGAAAACCTTGTTAGGGTTGCTGTGAGTCAGTTATGACGTGACAGGACAGAACAGTAAGCACATATTTATATATGTTAAGTGTGTGCAGTAGCAAAGTCCTTGATGGAAAATGTAACTGTGATTGCGACCTGCCATTTTATTTTTGTGTTACTAGCTCTGTGTGGATGGAGCATCGGATTAAATTTTATTTATTTCTTTAAATTTATTAAATTTGTTTGTATGGTATATTTCTTTTTAGTAGAATTGTGGATTCTGTCTATCCCAGTGTTGCTGTGGTAAGGAATCCTGGGAGCTCTTCACTAACAACATCAAAAAGGTCATATCCATGCATTAGGCTTTCATGACAGCTGGGAAAAAGAAAGTCCTTATGAGTTCAGACATGCCTTCTTGACTTTATTGTCGTTTATGTTCATGATACATATGTTCTCTGCCTGAACTCTCATGCACTAGGATAGATCAGCGTGGCATCTCAAAAACCTGTTTTCCTGCACAGAACTATACTTACAGTGTAAACAGTCTTTTGAGTACATAACCATGAACAATGTTGCCAAATTTCTGCCGTGTACATTGTATTTTTATACCAAAAACAAATGTGTGTATTTCAGAAATCTTATTTCACACAAAAAATTGCCATGGATGATGACAGCCAAAGTGTAACTTACGAAACAAGATTTTGGCCACTAAATCATATTTTAAGAGTACATTTATTAAAGAGGGCTGAACTTCAGAGCATTGCTGCATTTGTGAATATTCTGGGCCCATAATAATGCCTCAGAGCTTTTCCTATGAGTTTACAGTTCTGTGTGTGTCATAAAAGGGAGACATTTCAGAGTGAACCCACATGGACATCATATTCAGAACCACATTCATGCTCTGAATAGGTAAGGAGCATCAGAACCTCTGCAAAGCTGACCTCAGGGGTAATTTTCTGCAGTGCTCCAGAGACTGGATTTATTTGGGGGTATTATGGGGTGACGGATCAGTAACTATCTGCCAGAAAGAACTACAAAATGCTACTCGTGTGTCACAAAATCAAGTGTATGCACATCCTGAACCCACTTTAATACCCAGGACATTTTGGAACAACCAAAAGAGTCTGTGCTTCCAAAAGGAAATGTTTTGTTTCAGGGAGAGTGAGTGGGGGGAATTGCATTAGAATTGATGCCACCCTCCACTAATATTAGGACAAAGATGAACAACATCTAGAGGCGTGGGCCACATTCAATACTGCTGAATTTTCCATGGCAGCATCATCCTTCTGACTAAGAAGGCTTGCAGGGAACTCACACTTATGTATAGTCACATTATCCCAGCTGGAGCAATCACGTGGCATGCCATGGAGGAGCTACCGAGGAGGACTGCACCAGGGGGAGCCGTTGGTTTCCTCATCCCGCCTGCCCTGGAAGCTTGAAGTCCATGTTTGTTGTGTGCTCGTTAGTGGCCTGGGGCATCCTAGCTGTGCCTGGTGGGGCTGTGGGGCTGATATGTGCCACCCCTGTATGGATTGGGACACTGCTTGGATACCATCTGGCTACCATCTGGCTGCCAAGACTGGGCTGGACTTCTAGCATGGGAAGAGGTCCTTCCCTCATTTTATCATTTTATCACCCTTGGCTTGTTGGCTGCAGGCTTGCATATAGTTATAGTTATTATTATTATTTTATATTATTTTATTATTAAGTAGTTTATTCTATATCAGGTAAGGAGAACTCGGGTTAGGCATTTGGTGCCATCCCCCATTCTGACCCTCTGGCCCACTGCCACATACCAGGGAACCATGCCTTCTGTATCTCCAACCAGTCCTGTTTGCTGATTAATGCCAGGTCAGTTCATAATAAGATCCCAGTTGTCCATGATTTGACTGTGGATTAACGGACTGACATGGCCTTCCTTACAGAATCCTGGGTGCCTACAGAGAGGTGAGCCTCTCTCTCTCTCTCTTAGCTGTGTCCCCAATGGTTTTGCATCCAGCGTCTGGGCAGATCAGAATGTCGGGGGTGGCCATTGTTTATAGGGAATCTCCTTATGTTAGCAAATCAGCAGTGTTGGTGTCTCCTGGGTTGAAATGTGTACACCTTGTGATGGGCCAGAGGGATAGGTTTGGGAGTGTACTTGTGTACCGAGTTCCCCGCAACCCTGCATTCTGCCTCCCATTGCTCTCTGAGTTCATCTCGTCAGCACTATTGAAGTTTCTCTGCCTTTTGGTAGTTGGGGACTTTGACGTACATGCTGGGCATGGGCTTATCCTGAGGTTATCCTGAGTTTTGGAACTTGCTTTCACCAGTACGCTGATGACACACAACTCTATCTCTTCCACCTCAGCAGTGGAGGCCGTCCAGAC
This sequence comes from Phrynocephalus forsythii, assembly GCA_029282475.1. Classification (NCBI taxonomy): domain Eukaryota; kingdom Metazoa; phylum Chordata; class Lepidosauria; order Squamata; family Agamidae; genus Phrynocephalus; species Phrynocephalus forsythii. Next base: position 96,979,876 of record JAPFRF010000010.1, read on the forward strand.
CCTTAATCACTGCATGGCTGTGGTTCTGGAATGGTCCAGGACTAACAGGCTCAAACTCAACCCTGAGAAGACTGAGGTTCTGTTCTTTTGGGGGGATGGGTACAGTGGCCCTCTTCACATCTGGATGGGATTGTCCGCCAACCTGCTGAAAGGGTGATGAGTCTGAGCATCATCCTGGATCCAAAGCTGTCTCTGGAGTGCCAGGTGGCAGCTGTGTCCAGGTCGGCCTTTTAGCACCTTAGGTTTATCACCGAGATTTGCCCATACCTTGATGGTGACTCCTTGAGAATGGTTGTACAGGCATTGGTCATATTGAGGATAGATTATTATAACACTGTTTACATGGGGCTTCCATTGACCATTGCAGAATATGGCAGCCAGATTGGTGGTTGGTGTGGGCAGATTTGACTGCATCACCCCAATTCTGGCTCACCTGCACTGTCTGCTCATTGCCTCCTGAATAAGGTTCAAGGTGTTGGTTTTGGTTTACAAAACCCTCCATGGCTTGGGACCTGAATATCTGGCAGAGCACATCTCCCAAAGGTCTGTGCTGGCTCAGCCCACCAGAGCTTCTATGGCAGTCTTGCTCTGCGTGGCCACCCCTAGGTAGGCCCGTAAGGTTTCCACATGCAATCGGGCCTTCTCGGTGGCCAGTCCAGCTATTTGGAGCAAATTGCCCAGTGAGATTCACCAAGCTCCATCCCTAGTAGCCTTTTTAAAAAGCAGTAAAAACTTGGCTCTTTAAAGATACATTCAGCAATTGGTAATGTTCGTCCTATGTTCCCCTGTGTTTTGATGTTTTGTTATTATTTGGTTTGTGCCTCTTGTTGGGTCATTTGTTCATTTATTGCATTATTGGTTTGACTTTGTTGGGTTTAATTTCTTATGTGTTGTCTCTTGTAAACCGCCCAGAGTTCCCATTGGGAAAACTGGTTGTGGTATAGAAATATGAAAATAATAAATAAATAAACACATTGTGAGTCCTTGGAGAGAATGTTTAGGTTTTAAAACAAGGCTATCTTTCCACTTGTTTTGTCAGTTGGGTATGGAATGGGAGAAGACCGAAAAAGGGGGGAGGGGAAGGCTGCTGGCCAGGGTTTATTCAGTGCAAGTGTGTTCAGTGAAATAATGATGATAGTAAAAGAAGTAACAATAATACCACATGTCAATTCTTTGAAGTATTTTTAAGAGCTTCTGTGGCTTTGCAGTGAAAATTAGAACTAAATCAGCCATGATTCTTATATTTGGCACAGATCTTTGTGGGTAGGAGGGATGTTGATTGAACCAGCTCTGGACAAGCAGGTGATTTAACACCAAGTCAAATGAAGAAGGAAAGCCAGCAATAGAGTGAGCCATATAAAAGCGAAGAAAGCAAGGTGGGTAATTTATATAATATGTCTCAAGTAGCATTCTAAGGAGTAAAAAAGTATTGGCTGCTGTGACTGAAAAGCAACATTAGCTATTCTCATAATAGATAGGCTAGGAAAGCTGTTCTGTTATAGGCATAGACAGTTGTATCTCAATCTCTTTTAGGTAAGGAACTGTCTCCTAAATTTTTGGAAGGTGGAGATATGACGTAGAGTATCGATGGTCAAAAGAGAGTTATATTTTGAGTCCGAATTGCCATTGCATCAACTGGCTTATATGAAAACAGGAGTATTTTTTGGATAGATTTTTAAATATATTGACCGAAATCCTATTGCTTTAACTTATATCACAAAAGGCTGATGGCATCATCCACCATAATAACAGGTTTTTATGCTAACTAACAATTTCTCATTCAATCTCACCAAATGTCATGAGGCTTCCTTGGGATCTATTTTGACATTGGGCAGAGAAATGTTTGTTTTCCAAAAAGCACCATTGCTAGGATGATTTTAATGGTGGTGGTGATTTTTGGAAATTCAAGACTTCCTACCCCATCTCACAGGTCCTGAAGGCTTGTCTGCAATGAAATTGAACTCAAGGTAGCAGTGGAACCTTTGACTGAGAGATCAGAACGTTTCAGCCCCCACCCCCACCCCCCAAAAAACCAGCCATCATAACAACATAAGCTATGCTGCTTGATTTCAGCAGTAATTATTGACAAAACTTTAAATAGATGACAAAGAGGCAAATTATATGCTGATGCTATTTGTCATCAATAGCTGCCTTGATCTTAGAGTGCTACAGCTTAAAGACTTATTTCTCTGGCTCCAATTGTGATTGAACCAAACTGGGCAGTAATTTTTAAATGGCTTTGCATGGAAGAAGCACGAACACAACTTTGGATGTCGCCCCATCAAATAGTCAATAAGGTTAAAATATTGCAAAAATGTTGGCAGTACAAGCAAATAAAGTGGTGTTGAAAACACCACAAATAACTGGCATTTATGTGATAAGGATTTGAAGAAAACTTTCTGAATGACTAGTAAGGCTATTGGTATTTTGAATTAAAAGCATTAGCTTCATGTCAATACTAACACATTTGAATAGTCACCCTAACAGAAATATATGATGATGGGAAAGAAAACAAAGGTATATTTGTTTCCTTTCACACATCCTATATGTTGTTCAAAGCTTAGATGGCAGGTGATAAATGGATAGTTATCAAGTAAATTCAGAAAGGCAGAATGGGGAAGTTTAAAAATAATGTGAAAAATTAGTGTATGATGTACTAAAGCCATTTTCTTAGAATCCTTTGTAATTTGTATATCTAATTAAGTTTTATTTCAATAGGAAGGATGTCCCGACTCAATCTCTTGCAAACAAGAAGTAACAATTGAAGGATAATGGGGAGCTGCAGACTCCAACCTGCTTGAGTCAGCTTTTGGCTGGAGTGCATTTGGTGTCCAGGGTTGAAAACAGAGATTTCAAGAACACAAACAGCAGTCCTTAACACGGGGGGGGGGGGGGGGAACAAGCTGAAAAAAATTAATAATGTTTTCTGATGAATTTAGCTGATTTGTCAAAATTTGCCAATTCATAGTCATAAATGGAGCTCCCCAATGAATATGAATTGATGAATTTTTAGCAATTTTTGAATTATTAGTCCATCGACCTATAAAATGGAAACCCTAAAATTGATGGAAAGGATCCCCTGACTCTCCTCTACAATCCCTCCAAGTTTGGGAGAGATTGGATTTTTGATGTCTGAGTTATACACCTCCAAATAGCCCCACCTGGAAAGTTCTCCTCAAACACCTAGTGGCTCCATGATTCTACTGAATCTTTTTTTACAATCCCCCCAAGTTTGGTGAAGATTGAGTTTTCCCAATCCAGTTTTTAAAGGACACTTTCTAATTTGTGAGTGTATAGCTCAGATATTTGAAACCCAATCTTCACCAAAGTTAGAAGAATTGTAGAGAAGAGTTGGAAGAAGTATCTTTGGAAACTTGGTGATTCTAGGAGCCTGGGAAATACTTTCTTTGGGGAGGGGTACAGAGCTAGAACCTCTGAACCCTGATCTTAACTAAAGTTGCAGGGCAAGTAGAGGAGGGGCATCCCTACAAACCCGGGGCCTCTATATGCTAGGGGGCTTTTTATAGCATTTTAATGGGATCCATTCAGCAATTTGTCAATTCATCACTGGAAATTTGTCGATTCATTGATTTGTTGATTCATCAGCCCTGATGTGGTACATATCATGAAGAATCACTATTTCTTAAATTAATCCCCACCTCTAGTCTTGACACTGAAAGGGGAAGTAACTTGCTGCAGCTGCCAGTGCTTGCTATTCTGATCAGGAGGATCCGGGCTTCTATGGATGTGATCCCACTGGGAAATAGATTTCAGTTTTGACCATCTGGGCAAGTTATTTCCTGGTGATCACACACTATAAGGGGGAAGGAAATATGATGCAACCCAAACCTGATCAGAGCTCAAGATGGATTGCTTTGGTCCAGCTGTAAGACTTTACTTTTGGGGGCTGGGTGGGAACGATTCCTCAGTGGATGGACAACTTGTTTTAAGAGAGATCAGTCCTTGCAAAGTAATCCTTTCTGCTGCATTTTTTCAAGCCATCTGATCACACCCTGGTTGTTACTACAAGTCAATGAATTTCTTTATGTCTTCAGATGTAGCCATTGTCTTATCCCAAGCACCAAGGTTTAGATAATGCAGGATGATCAATTTGAGATAGGGAAAGAACAGAGGCTCTGAGCAATGGTTCCCGATCTTGGGTTCCTTGATGTTCTTGAACTTGGTGTAGTGATTAAACTGCTGCACTGCTTCCAAAACTGTGCAATCCCAGGTAGCTGGCTCAATGTGAGCTCAGCCTTCCATCTTTCCAAGGTCAGTAAAATGAGTACCCAGCACACAAGGGTGGGAAAATGTGTAGCCTGCATAATTAAACTGTAAACCAACCACAGAGTGCTTTAAATGCTATGGGGCAGTATCTATAACCATCACATTTTGCTCTTTGGACTGAAGCACCCAGAAGCCTCCATCACTCACTGTGCTGTCCAGGAATTCTGGGAGCTATAGTCCAAGACTATCTAGTACCCCAAGACTGGGAACTATTGGGCTAAGGTATTCTTCCAAACCATTTGGAAAAGAGTCCAGTTTTTCTCATACTTCGTTGAGAGATGTGTCTTCAAACAATCCAGCAAACAATTTCTGCACATTTAGGTAATAAATCCTGGCCAAAATTTGAAATGTTGGGATAGAAGAGAATTGTTCCCCCCACAATTATGGCTTTGTGCTGCTAGAGGGCAGAAACTAGAATGTTTTCCAAATTACACAACAGCATCCTGTGCATAAATTTAGAAAATTTGTCCAGACTGCAGAGTGTCCCTGTAAACTTTTTGGAGAGCAAGAAATAACATCAAAGCTTTTTTCAGAGCTTGCAGATAATGTAATGGCAAATATAACTGGCAATCAAATACTTAACTAGTGAGACTGTCCCAGAAACAGGAGACGGGAGAGATGAAAAGGGTTGCGGCTGAGTAGGACTGTGCTGGTGTTTGAGCTACAGAGAAGCTGCAATGACATCTGAAAAGTTGGAAAGAGATGGGAAGATTGAATTACACATGGTTGGTATTTGCTGCTGAAAACAAAACTCCTTACCCATAGCAAGTGTAGATAAGTGGAATTTGAAGAAATGCTTGTAAAGGCCAGTTGGACTTGCTGGACAATGACAGCTTTGTCATTCATCTCTAGGAAAATGTCACAATGCAGATTGGGATCTCTTTGTAATTTTCAGTAGCTTGGCAAGGACTTCCAACTTCCAATTGCTTAACAGCAGCAATGGTAAGGCTTCCCAGATTATGGTATTATGGTGGAGAAAAAGTGGTGGAAGAGAACTAAGGGTGGATATTTGTATGATAGGATTTTGAGATCGGCGATGGTATAGAAAGCAAATTAGGGCGTTTATACACAACCCCTAAACTCCGGGGCAAATGGCTCCCAGCTCTGGAGCTTTAAAATGTTTACCCACCAGCTCCGGAGTTAACAGGAAATTAAGTGCGACCACGCCCACTTTAGCGCGTCCCAGCACACCTTTCAAGTACCTGCTCTTTGGAGGTGAAAATTATTTGATCCGGTGTAACGATAGTGAGTGCGGGGCTCTCCTTGCTTCTCTTTGTTGTTTTTTGGCTCCCGCCCCTTTAACAGCTACTTTTACAGAGACGAGAGGTGGAACAGAGGTGAGCGGCATGCTTTTCTTTCTCTTTTTCTCCCTCCCCTCACGCAGCCAGCAGCCAGGAAGTGCGGAGGGGGTGGGAACGCAGGAAGAGCGACGAACCCCTAAGATCTCTGGTCTGAATTTAAAGTGGCCAGCGGATCTTAGGGGTCGTGTAAAAAGGCCCTTAGCCTACACACTGAAGGTCCACCTTATTCTCAAAGTTGATGTCACTCTATGCTGCCACACACCCCAGGTCCAAGCTACTTTTAAAAACTTATTTGATTGGTTTTTTTATTTAGCTAACCTTTTATTATCTCCCAGTTTGGAAACATACAAATATGTACATAGGTCTGTAAAAAGCTGTAGGGGGGGCACATCCAGAGAAATATGGAGCAGGTCAGACCCAATTAGTATTAAAAGTGTTTGACTGTAAATAGCATTGGGAAATTGCACATCCTGCAGATTAGGGATGGGCAGGAAATGAAAAACAAAATGCTGTTTTGTCATTTCATTATGTAAAGAAACAAAACGAAATGAAATTAGATGAGGAAGCAGCATTTCATTACAGACAGAATGAAACAGTCGTTTTTCCATTGCAACGAACAATTTCTTTCTATTGTTTTCGGGCTCCTGCCAAGCTGTCAATGGCTGGACACCTTTAAACCTGGCCCAGTTGGTACCAGGGGGACCCCCTGGTGCTGACTGGTGAGTATTAAAGGGGTCCAATTGATAAAAGCTCAGCAGGAACCCTTTAAAAACGGCTCCCATCTAGGATGCAGTGAAGCCATTGATTTTTGTTTCATTTCGTTTCATACAAAAAAATTAAAATTTTTATAAGAAATGAAATGAAAGAAAATGGGAGTGAGCACCAAACAGAATGAAATGAAAGATTATTTTTCTGCTTCACACCCATCCCTTCTGCAGATGTACATACATCTTTGTTTCCTATGCAGTTGTGAAACTTACGAGGGTATTTAAATGAGCAAGCACATTCATGGAGCCCAATTGCATGGGTCTTTTTCAGGCAACACAGTGGTTTCAGATTTTATGGAAACATTCCAGTAATTATGCCTTTCACTAGGATATGGGAGCTTCTTGGAGATAAGCATCTCTTACAGAACTGAATACCATCTAAGATAAAAGGTTCTTTCTAAACAGTGAAGGAAAATATTTCTGAATTTCTAAGCAAACTTGCACAACAGATGGCAGGCCAATTCAAAGTACTTCTTGCTGGAATTCTGGATCCACAACCTCCATGCAGAGTTCTCATCTAAACAGTGTTGTCTCTGATTTAATCTAAAGCAGCAGCCTCTCACAGCTCCTTGCCCTGCCTGCTGAGATATGTTACAATACAGCCTTCTTTGCCTCAGTTGAGGTAACATTAGCTATAAGTACAGAAATTTTCTCTGGACCATTGGAATGGTGAAGATTAAGCAACGTTTGGTGAATAATTCAAGCCCCAGATGAATTACCTTGAAGTTCTGAAGGTGAATAGAATTGTATTTCTTTTTTAATCTATTTATTCATGGCTTGGCTAAGGGATATGCTGTTTCAAACAAAGCAAAACTATTTATAGTGATGTGTACTACAACAGTAAACTAGAAAGTGTACCTGAGAGATTTCTTATGGTACTTAAGAAATGTATTGCCAGTGAGTAAGGTAGATGAATTTTATTTTTATGCGGTCATACCATATTTCCCCCCAAAAAACTTGTTGCTATTTATTTACTGTTCATTTTATATGCAAGAAAACATGGCACATGATATTGCTAACAAACTGCAGCTCATATCATTTTGTAATTGTTATTTTGAGAGAGAGAGAGAGAGAGAGAGAGAGAGAGAGAGAGAGAGAGAGAGAGAGAGAGAGAGAGAGAGAGAGAGAGCGAGCATGCACATGTACTCTTCTTCCTTGTGAGACATTTTTATGAGGGGATATAATACTAGTGTGAGCAATGAAATATAATTAATGGATCATTTTTAATTACCAAGAGGCAGATTCAAGGGTTTTTATTTCAGCAAAAACTGTCATTGGTCTCTACGGGAATGCTGCTTGATTATGCATGGCAACACTGATTTGTAACAAAATATCTCAACAAGCTCCTGACACAGTATTTAATCAGTCAAACGCTTGTTGAAATCAGTGGAAGCATGAAAAGCTTGAAAAGGAAACAACATTTTGCCATCAAATATATTATCTGCTGTAGGGTACGTCAGATTCCATCCAAACATTGATGAATTGGTGCAGCTTAAATGAGGACCTGTGCAAATGTCTTTTTTTTTTTTTTTTTGTAGACTACAGTTTTCTGGGTATTGGCACTATATGGAGTAAAGTGGGGGAAATGGACCAAATAATAGGACTTTACGAAGTTTTGGGTTAACAACAGGACAGAGCAAGAAGGAGCTAAGTCAGCTCTAGAATGGCATACCATCCACATGCAGCCATCCACAACAAATAAAACTGATTTTGTTTCTTGTTTTTTAAATGCAGTATTATAAGCAGGAAAGGTCCAGGCAAGAGATTGACTGCCAAACCCCCAATGAAGCCCAAGAGCTCTCCTGAGTGGTACAAATGCTGAGGCAATGAGGAAAGACCATCATTCAGGAACTGGATTCTCCATATTCATCTGCAATTTTGTTTAGCTGCAGGTCAACATGAGGGAGTTGTTCTGTTGTGTAGATGAGCCTTAATATTCTGGAATAATCCTTTTCCCTCCCTTTGTTCTCAGTTTAGTTAAATAAACTGTACTCACAGATTTACTCTTTTAGGACAGAGTGTTTGTGAGAGCAGATAGGTACTTACTTTCTTGTCTGATTGTCTGGTTTACCCATGTGTGTCCACTCACTGCTCACCATTTTTGTATAGTGTTTTCACCTTGGCAGAGCCTTGGGAGGTGAATTTCATAATCGCAGCATTTGGACAGAGAAGGTGCCTGGAAACCATATCTGTACCACCTCTTGGTCTTGTAATTTCTTCCCTGGCATTATGACTTCTGTTCTGATAGATTCTGTCTTGTACTTCAATTTCAACTATGCCTTTTCCAGTCTTTTGCTGATTTGGTTGCCCTTTGTTCAGGCTTTGCCTGTCTGAAAACTGAACTACAGTGGAGTCTGATTTTGGATCATCTTTGCTGGGCATGCCTTGTGTTCTCTACTAGCTTGGATGAAGACTGCCTTTGTTTCTGCTCCTGAGTTGGCTTTACATCAATTGTTTGCTGAATCCTGCTAAGATATGGGGTCCACTTAACTAAGTGTAGCACCATTTTCATGGCTTACTAATTGTTATGTAGTGGAAGTACAGACAGTATTGCCGGGGAGGTAGGGGTTAATTGTGGCAGACCAGCTGCAGATAATTAACAGCTACCTTCTGGCAGTGTCTGTATAAATACGCATGTGTGTTCTTCTTTGCTGTTCGCTTTTGTCTTGTCTATCCTCGTTGTCGTGCAATAAAGCTATGTTGGTGGAGCTCCCAGTGTCGTGAACCCACTATTTAACACTAATAAAGGGAAAACTAGAGTATGGCTTTCCTTAACATTTAGCAATACAGTTACTATGCAGCAGTTGATGATCTCTGTAGACATGTCTAGCCAGAGGATTTTTGTGTCAGCAAATCTGTTTTTGTTGTAAAATCAAGATACACTTGCTCCCATTTCTCATTTTGCTTATGTATTAGAATAGTTGTTAGGGAGGATAGTTTGGGCAGATTCATAAATGTCAAGGCCATCTGAGGAAAATATATTTTCTTGAGTATTTTCTAAATGTATATATGTGTGCATTTTAAATCCACTAAATCTAATTGGGTTTATACCTATGCAAAACCCTTTAGTATTGACTGTGGTGGCAGCCAAGATGGATGGTGCTAATTCTACAGACTCACAGCAAGAAATGTTGATTAGATATTGAGGACAACTTAATATTAAGTAAAACATTTGCCTCAATATCTTTTAGTAGCTTTTTTGCAAAACTGCAAAACAGAAACCAGTTGATGTTTTCAATCATTGAGTTCTCCTTCAGAGCAAAAAGCTAGACATGTTGCTTACAGTACATAATACGCCATAGTACTTAATAGACATGGGCACGACCAGAAAAAATGACGTTTCAAGTTTTCGTTTGTCGGAACGGGTCCGTTTCGGATCGTTTCCGTTTGTCGTGAAATTTTTCAAAAATTTGTCGTTTCCATTTGTTGTTTGTCATTTCCACCATGATTTAGTGCAATTTGACTTCCCAGAGCATAGGGGCATCCTGCAATCAGGGCTGGCGCTAGGTGTTTTTGCTCCCTAGGCGGCGGGCGGGGCGGGGGGGCGGGTGAGAGGGCGGGCGGCGGCGCGGACAGAGGGGTGAGTGGGCAGTTAGGATATCACTTAGGATAGAGGTTCTGTTCTTGGCTTGCACCCCAAATGTGTGTGTGTGCAAGCAAATTGAAGTTTGGAAAATAGAAAATAAATGGTAGTATATAATATATTTTTAAAATAAATCCACACCTCCCACTCCCAGTCGAACCTCCCCCCTTTATCCAATATCAGAAAAAAATCCTCACAAACTGCCAGAGAAGAAATAAAGAATAAACTGCTATTCCCTTCAGCAGACAAAGCTGCAGGGAATCAAAGAAATTATTTTCTAATTCAATTCCCTCCCTGCCTGCCTAACTTAAATCCTAAAGCCTCCAGCCTCCCTCCTCAATCTCGATCGAATCACACCAGCACCAGCAGCCAGCCCTCCTCCCTCAACCACATCCATACACCCGACTGCGATTTCTGGAAGGTGCCTCAGCTTTTTATGCCCTCTGAGACATCCAGAAATGTCAGTCAAAAACCTGGCAATGCCATTGGTGGAATGGTTCAAAAAAAAAAGTGCATGGTCCCATCCCATGCCCAGCCCAAATGGGCAGGTCTAAAAAATAAAATAAAATAAAATAAAATAAAATAAAATCAACATTTTATTGCTATTAAAAACCCCACTGCTGCTACTATTGAAATTCAGGCATTTAAAATAAATAAATTTCACATGTTTCTGTGGTGATTTGGTGTGTTTTTTCACCACAATTTCAAAAGAAAATTTGTGGTTGCAATTTTGGATCCCCCACAACGCATTCCATGGCGAGACGACGAGGATGACCCCCCCAGCCTGGTTCAAGCAGCCCAGGACAGGAGAAGAGGGGGGGAAAGGCCGGGGATCCCCCAGAAACCACCCCTCTGGTAGGTGGCAAAGCCTCAGGCAGGCATATTTTCGCCTGCTTTTTTGGCCGGGAGTTGGTTTTTTAAAAAAAAAAACTTTTAAAAACCTTTTCTGTGCTTCGCATTGCGCGATCGCTGCGATGCCACAAACGGAAACGAAAAACCCGACCAAATTTTTCTTTTTTTGGTTCGAGTTCGAGTTCTGACGGCTTAATTATCGTTACCATTTCCATTACGTAACGGAAACGATAACCGAAAATGGAAACAACAATTTCGCTGAGTCGTGCCCATGTCTAGTACTTAAAGCACTCTCTGGGCAGTTTACAGTTTAATTTTGCAGGATAGACATTGTCCTGACTAGTGAGCTGGGAACTCAACTTACTGATCTCAAGTCCACTTTGAGCTAACTATCTGAATCCCCTGAGTTAAAACGCATATTGTGAGCTTGACTGTAGCACATGGATAGCAGTGTGTTATTAATTGTTTATTTGGTTTCTTCTTGTTCTTGTTTTTTAAAATACAAACCTTCCCAGTTAACTATCTCGTTACTATTACAGATGCATGAATATTAGGGCTTTGGCCTGGGTGTCTATTTGGGCACAGGGACACCTTTGTCCTCTTAAATTGAAAACATGTTATAAAGTTTTATGTACAGAGATACCAAAAAACAGGAGGCCTTTTCTCTTACACTGTCAGAACTTTTTTTTTTTTTGCTATACTAACCATAGAGCCTTGAAATAACATATGCATAGTTCAAAATTCAACAGATGCCAAAAACACAACAGCAAGTTTATGTTAGATTATGTAAAAATGAAGTGAAAGGCAGCTGATAACAATAAAGAAATAAAATGAACAATAGCTGTTTCTCACCTTGTCTCTTTGGACTCCACTATCACGCTTCACAGTATGCTAAACAATGTTTCCAAGATGTTGGAATTCAATCTAGGATGCTGTGTTCTGAGGATTTTCTCTTGTTTATGGTCTTTGGATTGTCACTGAATGTGACATTAAAGCTCAACTCAATATGTGCAAACATATGGAAGTAAACTGCACAGTCATGGCACGTGCATGTGTTATGCTCACAAAAGAGTGAGCTGCTTTGCCCTTTGCTCTTTGAAAAATCCTGCGAACAACCTTGGGCCAGAGCTGACTTCATCCAGAAATTACTATAATTCTGTGATAGCATGTTTGAATGGTGCCATCAATTCTCATGTGAAAAAAAAAATATCATGGCTCATTGCCCCTTATTACGTGAACTAATTACCCAGGAACATTTACCACAGCCACCACAGGATAAATTAAAACTGTATAGATTCCCATCACATATCCAGCACTGGCAATAAGCTAAACTGCATGCATGAACTGGTTCTGAAATGGGGCTCACTGGCTTCTAATTATTCTATGTCAACAGTAGGCCTGCTGTCTTTGGTTCACCATCTTTAGGACAAAATATTCATGTTTGAGAGAGATACAATCTTCGCAGGACACACATTTGCAGCTTTCAACAGCGGTATAAGGCTTAAACCTCCTCCTGGCATTAAAAACATTAATCAAGTGTAACATTGCAGTATGGGCCACCACTATGTTAATGTTCTATCTGAGGCCTCCGTTGATGGCAGATAAGATACAGACTTGAGCATGTTTTTGCTGGAAGCTGAGTGACAATTGATTTAGCAGTATCAAGGCATAACAATTTAAAGTATGCTTGTCATATCCAGTGCACATTCTGGAAACAACAAATAAATACTTGTCAATCCTAGTCATTTTTTCTGCCAGCAAATGGCAAGAGGAGGCAAGGAATGTTAGGTGTCTCCCATAAACAGGAAGCAATTGAGTCTGGTTACACTGTGGTAGGATTTTTGAGTGAGGAGAACAGTTGTTCGGGCTTCTCACTGTGGGATGTGCCTTTGCTTAGAAAAGTGTGTCCTTTTCTGGTGATATTGTCATCAAGTTCTCCACAGGGGTTTCAAAGCAATCTCATATTCTTCTGCTAAAAGAGCAACATTAGGAAAGTCCCCCAAAGCAGCATCACAATGGGGTGTAAATATCCTCTGCCATATCTTATTATTTCTATCGGTCAGCCATAGGTGTCCTTCTTCTGCTGAGGTGGATACACAACAATGCATGAGGGGCGATCTGTATTGTATTGTATTTTATTTTAGGCACCACACAGATAGTCATAAGAACATAAGAACATAAGAAGAGCCATGCTGGATCAGGCCAAAGGCCCATCTAGTCCAGCTTCCTGTATCTCACAGCGGCCCCACCAGATGCGTTTGGGAGCGCATGAGACTAGATATCTGTCTCCTGATACCACTCCCCTGCATCTGGCCCTTGAAGTACCCTGGTTTAAAGCCTAGAGATTACACATCTCCATCATGGTTTGTAACCCGTGATGGACTTTTCCTCTAGGAATCTGTCCAATCCCCTTTTGAAGGCATCCAGGCCAGATGCCATCACCACATCCTGTGGCAGGGAGTTCCATAGACTTACAACGCGCTGGGTGAAAAAATATTTTCTTTTGTCAGTTCTTACTCTCCCAGCACTCAATTTGAGTGTATGTCCCCTAGTTCTGGTATTTTGAGAGAGGGAGAAGAGCTTCCCTCTATCCACTTTACTCATACCCTGCATTATTTTGTATGTCTCAATCATATCCCCCTCAAGCGCCTTTTTCCAGACTAAAGAGGCCCAATTGTTTTAGCCTTTCTTCATAAGGGAGGTGCCCCAGCCCAGTAATCATTTTAGTCGCTCTCTTCTGCACCTTTTCCAGTTCCACTATGTCTTTCTTGAGATGCGGTGACCAGAATTGTACACAATACTCCAGGTGGGGCCTTACTATTGTTTTGTATAACGACATTATAATGTTGGCTGTTTTATTTTCAATCCCCTTTTTGATAATCCCTAGCATGGAATTGGCCTTCTTCACTGCTGCCACACATTGGGGAGACACCTTCATGGAGCTGTCCACCAACACACCAAGATCTCTTTCCTGATCCATCACGGATAACTCAGAGCCCATGAGTTGATAGATGAAGTTTGGATTTTTTGCCCCAATATGCATTACTTTACATTTGGTTACATTAAAACACATTTGCCATTTCTCAGCCCACTCCCCCAGTTTGGAGAGATCCTTCTGGAGCTCTTCACAATCTTCTCTGGTTTTTACCACATGGAAAACTTTTGTGTCATCTGCAAACTTGGCCACCTCACTGTTTATCCCTGTCTCCAGGTCATTTATGAACAGATTGAAAAGCACCGGTCCCAGGACCGAGCCCTGGGGCACACCGCTTTTCACTTCTCTCCATTGTGAAAATTTCCCATTGACACCTACTCTTTGTTTCTGGGATCTCAACCAGTCCAACATAATCCAAAGCCCACTAAGAACTTTAAGAGATTAGCCTCCTCTTCATTCCTTCCTGTGCATCCACCCCAACATCTTTTTCATTCGAACCGACTTATATTAGCCAGCCACCATTCTGAAGATAAGTAGGATATTTTTGAGTAATTTGTCTCAATTCTCCATTGAGTACACCTTTTTCGCCTGCTGCCTGGTACTACCTATCCTTATATTCTGATCTAACTAATCTATGTTGACTTTTCCTGTTGGTTGGCAGAGTGAAAGAGGAGAGGCTGGGGTGCTCTTGTGATGATTCACAAGGCACCTGGGGAAATAGGGAGATGTTTGACCACAGTAACTTTCATGATCATGAGCTTCAAAGGATGTGTTGCCTGCATAATTAACTTGTAATTATGATTTAAGTACATATAGGTATATCGGCAGTATGCTTTCCCTTTCCCTCCTCCCCCCTTTAAGTGCCTCCTTCACCAATACGGGGCTCCAGCGGATGCAAGATACCACCATGATGCCCACCAGCTGCACAACCATCTCAATGTCATGGGGCTTGGCCCTCTGGTGCCCACATTTGTGCTGTCCACAGAGCTGGGCCTGCACCAAGATAAGTCCACTGAAGGTGTTGCAGAGGAAGGAGGCTAGCAGCGAGGCCAAGTCCAGCACAGAGAAGAGGAGGGCAAAGGCTACCTCGGACCAGGCGGTGGGGTTTTGGACTTTGAGGAATCACCAGGTGCCTGGGGGCTCAATGATGTAGCCTCCTTCACCAGCACAATCATAACAGTCTGCTGTGTGGCAGACTCCCTAGAAGCAGATTGAACTGGGGAATCAGGCATTCAAGGGCAATGGTTCCTACCTGTCCTCAATGGCATGGGAAACATCCTCCGAAGAAGGGCTGTGAGAAATAAGTGCTGCCTAAAGAGAGCCAGGCTCAGACTCCCACTTATTTAGGAAGCTGACCGAATGAACTTGTGATCATCTCCACCCCTCAATCATTGTAAGCTCTCCTGACCTCTTCTTAAAGAAGACACAGTCTATAATTGTAACAAATAGATACATCAAACAACACACACTAAAACTCTTTGACAAAAGTCCAGCCTGTTGTTTGGTGTAGCATGTCACACCAGAAATAGTGTGGGTTTGGTGAGTCAATGCTCCCATAAGCCCCCTTGATTCAAATGGTCCTACTATGGTTCTGATTTACTATGTTTAAACTACCGTATTTATCGGCGTAAAACACGCACAGGCGTATAACACGCAGCTTCATTTTAAGAGGGAAATTTTAGGAAAAAAATTTAAATTGCCTCCACATCTTTTCGACGGAATAACTCCCCCCCCACAAACACACGGGAGAGGGGCCGAAGGGCTGAAACGAGTCCAAACCCGGAAGCCAAGTGGACTTCAAAGGCAGCCCCCGCGCCGTGGAACGAAGCCCGAAGGTGTGGCGGGACCTGAGCGCTCCTCCTCGCTCTCTTGCCAACCTCCACCGACCAGCCGGCTGGCTGGCCGCCTTCCCTCCGCGCGGAGGGGACCTTATGGTTCGGCCCAGCCCAGCGTTCAGCGCCGGCAGGAACCCACCCGCCTCTCCCTCGCTTGCCAGAGCGCGCTTTTTTGGAGGAGGTGGAGTGGGGGTGGGTGGGCTGAGGCGAGGCGTTGAGGGGGGGCAGCTCCTGCCGGAGAGAAGCAAGCTCCGTCGGGCAGGGCTGGCCCTTCTCTTTCCTGGGCAAGGCAAGGTGGCGCCCCACTCAAGCCCACCCTCACTCGCTCGCTCGCTCACCTGCTCGCTCACTCGGCCAGCAGACCACGCGCGCTTACCTCAGGCGAGCCCGCAAAAAAGGGCTTGTGCCGGCACCGGTCCCGGCTCTTGCTCGCTTGCTCGCTCGCACGCTGGATGCCTCCCGGGCTGCTCGCACTCTTCCCTCCTTGGCCAATCCGTCCTCTTGTTCGCCTCCTCCTCCTCCTCCTCCTCACACACACACACCACCCTCCCCTGCCACACTCATTCGCTCGCTCGCCCGCCCGCCCCCCTCTGTGTGTGCGAGTGTTTCCTCTCTCTCTCTCCCCCCGCCTCTTTTTCTCTTGAGGAGAAGCTGTAAAAACATGGCTTCTTAACATTATATCGGCGTATAACACGCATACATCATTTGCCCCCTATTTTCAGGGGGGAGTGCGTGTTATACGCCGATAAATACAGTAAGTCCAGCCCCACACAAGGAGGCACAGTGGGGAATCGAACTCCCAGTCTCTGGCTCCACAGCCAGAGACCTAAGCCACTGATCTATCCAGCACCTCACTTGAATGCCATCACAACAGGTGCAGCACACCTCTCCATAATATTTTTAAATACTTGGTACATAATACGTCCCTGGCATGTTCAAGCTACTCTAGTGTACTGATGCAGAAACCACTGCAGGGATTGTTTGTTTGCTAAACTGATTCTGGCTCATTAATACCAAGTGACAAGAAAAGTGCTGTCTGAATAGAATGAATTATGTAGCTCTTGCACACCTTCTCCAACACATTTGGCTCACCCTAGCACAAAGATGTTCCCTCCATAAGAACATCTCACTAGAACAATGATATGTGTTTTCTACGAATGAGGCAGAAATGGTTATAGAAAGTGATTAGAGGATATGACTGTGCCATAAGACAAGGGCAAAATGTTCAGCCTCAATCTGTCATCTCAGCTGAGCCTCTGATGTTTTGTAAGGCCATGCATTGGGATTTTGAGGAGTAGCTTGATTGATCATGATAAAATAAAACAGAAAATATCAGGCTCCTTTCAATTTGGCTATTTAATACAACTCCTTTTCAATTTGGATTTTTAAACCATTGATTTTCATCCTGCCTATCTGGGATTGTATTTAGGCATGGGCCTTACATTCTGGAATGGGTCCAGTTCTGAAATGAAGCACAGCAGCACAAGTGCCATTTGTAACTTGGACCCACCCCTCAAAATGAAATCACCCATTGACTTATCTTGCCTTAACTTTCACAGGGCTAAACTCTAACCAGGAAGTAGCCTCTGATGCATCATTGTACCTTCTTCCTGGCGCTAGCCAATCAGGCAGGGAGGCAGGATAATGCATGTATTTGCCATTTAGTAGTAACATGTTTCATTTTGGAACAGGACCCATTCCAAAATGAAAGGCCAATGCCTAAATACAATCCCAGATAGGCAGCATGAAAACCAATGGTTTTTCTACCATTAGGAAAAATCACTGTTTGTTCTTATAATAACTCAGTGACTAAACAATAGGAACCTATTGGGGTTCAATTTCCTAGAAAAGCAACTCAATGTAGACATACTTTATAATCGGATTACAGTATATTTCTATGTATAATAATATATGGTACAGTATTTTTTATTGAAAAAGTTATTTACTTATTTATTAAATTTATATACTGCTCTGTCTAGCTACATGGCTATTCTGGGTGGTTTACAAAGTTGAACAAATATCAATCAAGGCACACAATAAATAAACAATCCAAAAATAAAAATATAATAAGATATAAAACAATATCTATGTGAGCATCAAACAGGAGCAAGATGGCTTAAAAACAAACAAACATAGCATATATTAATACCCAGGGACAGCCTTTTTAAATAGCCACATCTTTAGATGTTTCTTAAATATCGGGAGGGAAGATGCCAGACAAATATCACGGGGAAGTTGATTCCAGAGGCGAGGAACTACCATTGAGAACGCCTGATTTCTTGTCAAAGATTTATGGGCCTCCTTCAGCAATGGCACCCTCAGATGCTCCGCCTGAAATGAATGGGTATTATGGGCAGTATTTTGTGGCAGGAGCCATTCTGTCAGATAGCAAGGTCCTAAACCATTTAGGGCTTTGTATATCATCATTAAAAACTTGAAATCAATGAGAAAGTGAATCGGCAGCCAGTGCCAAGTGGCCAGCATGGGGGTGATATGTTGATATTTCCTTATCCCCATAACTAGTCTAGCCGCAGAATTCTGCACTAGCTGGAGCCTCTACATTAACCTACAAGGCAGCCGCACATAGAGTGTATTGCAGTAGTCCAATCTTGAGACTGCGCTCCATCTAGCTGCACGGCTAGATGTGGCGAGCACGCCGGGGTCCAGGAAAGCACGTAGCTGATCAATCTGCCTAAGATGCAAATGGGTGGCACAGACCACTGATGCCACATGGGCGTTCATATAAAGTGTAGGGTCCGATATTACAACCAGACTATGTACCTCATCCTGCACTGAGAGATCCCCCCCCCAAAAAAAAAAATCTGAGGGAGCTTCCCAAACCACCAACCACTGGTGCCCCCACCCGGAGGACCTCCATCTTGCCCAGGTTCAACCTCAGTCTATTTGCCCTCATCCATCCCAGTACAGCATCCAAACAGACGTCAAGGGATGAAATGACATCCACTGCAGATTGAAAAGGGGAGATATAGAGCTGTCAGCATATTCATGACATGAAACCCCGTACCTCCTGACAACCTTCCCCAGCGGTCTCATATAGATGTTAAAAAGCATGGGTGAGATTACTGACCTGTGTGGCACCCCACTATTGAGGTACCAAGGGGTAGAGGCAATCTCCAGCTGCACTCTCTGAGGCCAGTCCTCCAAGAAGGAATGGAACCACTGCAAAGGAGTGCTTCCAATTCCTAACTCAGAGAGACCCCCCAGGAGGATACCGTGGGCAACGGTATCAAAGGCCACTGAGATATCAAGGAGGACTGGCAAGGACAATTTGCCCTTGTCGGCCTCCTTCAAATCATTATGCAGGCCGACCAAAGCTGATTCTGTTCCATGATGTGGTCTGAACCCTGACTGGAATGGATCAAGAACCCTAATCCAAACCCTGCCCTCCTTGAGTGACCCATTAATTATTGCTGTGGCCCATTCAGTGGTAACCAGCCTGGCCTCTATTATAAGCCAGGCTGAGCAAGGATCAAGTGCAGAGGTGGTGTCACGACAACAATCAAAGACCCTGTCCACTTGAGCATGGTTCCAAAAATGCACAGCACTGTGTGATGTTGGGTACTGCCATGCCAAAACATAGTTTTCCCCCAAGCTTTAATTCCATTTGAGTTTGGAATTGTTCAGCACTGTTCTCCTTGTGGGTAATCAAGTGAAAGCTTCATTCCTCTATTTCTATTTAAGATTCAAATTTTGCACTGGGAAGAGCTGAAGAACCAGGGGACCTTTTGATAGTCCGATTCAATATCTCTATTTCTGAAATTTCAGTTCCTCTAATGGAGGGGGAATCAAGAGCAGACCTGTCTTAATAGTACCTCCAATTTATATAGACAGCATGAAAGAGATGCTGGGAGTTCAATGCAATGCTGCAGCTCAAAAGGGGATCTTTGCTTCTCCCTTAAATCAGCCACTAATGGCTTGCGACATTGCTTTTTTCAAAGTGACTAGTCATGCCAGAGCTGTTCTTGTTCTGTGTCAGACACCTGCAGCTCTCAAAAGAAACACTAAAGCAGCAATTCACCTGAAGGAATTCTTCACCTGACAATAGTCTTTCTGCAGTGCCCTGTCAAAGACAGATCGCCATTTCAAGTGTTTGTTGCAAACTAAACTGAAGCAAATGATCATAGCAACAAATCAGGGTTCTGCACATCAAAGCACCAAATACTGAGTTTGACATCAACATTTGAACTGAATAGTGTACTGCCTCATTATTCTACCCCCTTTGGGGGAGGGTCACAGTTTTAACCTCAGAAGAGAATCCCATCAATAACTCCCTTTTCTTGTGTCAGTTGGGCTGAGATGCAATTCCTTCTCAAAGAAAATAAATTGAGCTTTGCTTTGAGTTGTTAACCACTGGACCCAGCACTTAAAAAAAAAAAAACAAATAGGGCACACACGGGCCCTTAACTTGATCATAGTGGTTTACCACTACCTAATATTCAAGAAAATGTATTTTTCTACTTGCACTTGTTTTTCTTACAGATCTGTGTCTCAATGACCAAGAATTTGAAGTTATCATCTGAGGGCCCACCACAAAGTATCATCTACTGGAAGGGAGATGAGAAAAATTGCATCCACATATAACCCTGTTGAATGGTTGGGAAAATCTTTATAAAACAGCTGTGTCTGGGGAAGCTGTATTAAAGAAATTTAGTGGAAGGGGAGTGGGTTAGTATAAGGTAGAATATAAGGTCAAAAAACAACAGCAACACAGAAACATGGAGATATCAATCCAGTTTTGTCAACATTCTATCTGGTTTTGAAGTCTACTTACAGTTACCATCTGTAGTTACAATCAGAAGAAAAAGGGGGATGTAGAGTTGTGGCTTGGAAGGTGGTCAATCACATTAGGCTTTAAAGACAGAGAACTGGAAAGGGGAAAAGATTTTTCTTCCCTTATAAACTGGAATTACCCCATTTCCACCTTGGTATAGGTATCAGAATGTCAGTGGATGATTGCAGGAACAGCAGTGAAAGAGTATGTCTACCAATCTTTGCATGGCATTTCAGGGCTGCTGCTGCATTGAATTTCCTGCATTGGCTAACTCTTGAGAATTCTTCCATCTCTCTGACCCTGGTCAGTCACTATTACAATACCCCCCCGGTCTATCATGGGGGTTAGGGACTGACCTAACCCGCGATCATTGAAAATCCACAATATGCGGATGCAGGTCAGGTTGGGCCTGTGGGGGGGTCGCACAATGTTTAAAATGTCTTTAAGCAATGGAGCCAAGTGCTTGGCTTAACTTATTAAAGACATTTTAAACATCTCTCGCCGCTCCGCTGGGGTGCAGAGGAGTGGCGCGCGATGCTTAAAATGACTTTCAGCAAGGGATCGAAGCACTTGTCTTCATTGCTGAATGCATTTTAAACATCGTGCACAGCTTCCCCTGCACCCCAGGGGCAGAAGCGGTGTGTGATGCCTCCATGGAGGTAAGCCTCTGGCTCCAGCTGATTGGCACTGGGTTGGGGGAGAAAAACCTTTTCTTTCCCCACCTCAGTGCCAATCAGCTGGAGCCTGGGGCATGGGGAAGGGGGAAAAGGTTTTAAAAGCCCCAGCTTTTAAAACCTTCCCACCCTCACTCAAGCCCTTTTGGGGTACTGTGGTCCCACAATATAGTGGGACTGCAGTATATGAACCGTATAAGGGGGGGGCACTGTATCAGAAGCACTTTGGTAACTCTTAACCTCCCTGGGATTTTTGCACTAGCAGTTAGTCACAGGGCTGCAGTTTTCCTTGGCAGTGAAATGGATGATTAGATTTGGCTCAAGAAATGCCTTTTATTTATTCATTCTGAATTGGCCTTATGTTTATTTTTTTATTGAAGGTTGTTGTGAGTAGTGTAAGCTCCCTGCTTAGTATTTGGCACCATTTTGTTCCATCTCTTTAAAGACTGAAGAAGACTTTAACTGCCGGGATACTCGTGCCTCGTGCTATTTCTTTTCCTTCCTCCTATTGTGTATTTTCCTTTTTGACAGTCTTATTGTGATGTTCATTCTGCGAACCTGGACCCTAACCTTCCCCTCTAATAAAAGATTTAAACCTTGTAAATGGGCTCTCCCTTACCAGCTTCGTCAAACCCCGCAGTTTGAAAAATGCACAAAGGGCCTGGACTTGCCAGATAATTATTTTCATCCTTCATTGTGATTTTCATTTCTTTGTCTGTGTTATTATTTAGCACTTATTAATTATTTAACATGTTCAGACATTTATTATTTAACGCTCACCCTGCCCCCCCCGCACTCACCCCACACTGTGGCTGTTTCTCTCTAGTTGCTCTTACGTGCCAAAAGCAGATACGTCTTCCGTGCACCAGCTCTTGCTGTTACGAGCCCAAGTGGAACATTTCCCATGGGCAAAGATTTAGCCTGTGAGTCTGTGTCACAACAAATGTAATTGACCTTTCCTTTCTGTTCCCATTATGATGCATGGGTTTAATTTTTGCCCTTTAACAAACAATTGTGCTTCCTAGCTGAAACCACCTTCCCCTGATTCACTGTTTAAACTGGTGCAGTAAAATAGTATTATTTCTCCAACCCTTCGGTATGATCCCCTCCTCTCCTCAGTTCAACAAATGTATGAATGAAGTTATGCCAGATATTGCTCAAGCAAATCAATAAATTAAACAATTATCACGCACACATAGAAACAAATTTTAAAAAATAATAATAATTGGCATATGGACTTATGGCCAGGGTAAAAAACAAAACAAAAAAATCCCACCATAATTAATGATCACCAAATGCCTCTCTAAAAAGCAGAGTCTTGAGAGTTTTGGTTTTTTTTAAAAAAGAAAAGACTGGCAGGGATTGTGCCAGGCAGATCTCACTCAGCAGTTTGGGCCCTGAATACCTGTCGGAGCATATCTCCCAGAGGTCAGCTGAGGCCAGACCCACTCGGATGTTGCAGGTGCGCTCACTGCGGGTGCCCACTCCTAGGGAGGCGTGGAGGTCGACCACCCGCAACCGCACTTTCTCTGTTGTGGGCCCCTCACTTTGGAACCACCTTCCAAGTGAGCTGCACCTTGCATTGTCCCTGTCCGCCTTCCGAAAGGCATTGAAAACCTTGCTATTCAGGGAGGCATATGGTGACCTAATTTAATTTAATTTAATTTAATTTATCCAACTCAGTTTTTTTCTTTTTTCTTTTCTTTTTAAGGTTGTTTGTTGGTTGCTATTGTTATTTGCTTACCGCCCATTGATCCATCTTGATCTATCGTTTTTATTTGTTTTTATCCTGTACACCGCCCAGAGTTCCATATTGGAAGTGGGGTGGTATAGAAATGAAACAAACAAACAAACAAACAAACAAATAGAGTGTAGGGGCAGCGACAGAAAAGACCTGGTTTCTGGTAACCATTTTCTGGGCCTCCCTATACGCCTGTGATGTTCTAGTGCAGTGGTAGTGAACCTTAGGCATTTCAGATGTTTTGGACTACAACTCCCACAGTCCTTTATCACTGGCAACAGAGGCTTGGAATTCTGGGAGTTGTGGTCCAAAACATCTGGAGTGCTGAAGGTACACCACCACTGTTCTAGTGGGTTGGGCCTCAGTTGACCTTTGGAAGATCTGCTCCACCAGGTATTTAGATCCCAAGCCATGGAGGGTTTTGAAAATCAAAAGAAGTGAACTTTATTCGGAATGCAATGGGCAACCAATGCAGATGGGCCAAGACTGGAGTGAGGTGGTCATATCTGCCCACACCCACTACCAGTATGGCCACCACATTTTGTATCTGCTGTAGTCTCCAACTAAAGTTCAAGGGCAATCCCAAACAGAGAGAGTGTTTCAGTAATCTATCCTCAAGATCACGAGCACCTGCACAACTGTTCTCAATGAGTCCTCGTCCTGGTACGGGCAAATCTGGCTGATCAGCTGAAGATGAAAAAAGGTAGACTTGGAAGCAGCTATCACCTGTGCTTACAGGGATAAAGCCAGATCCAAGACCATGCCCAGACTCCTCACTCTATCCACCGCTGAAGGGTAGTACCCTCCAAGTTGGGGAGAGGGCCACTGTACCTAGCAGATACCCCCCCCAAAGAACAGAAACTTGGTCTTCTCTGGGATGAGTTTAAACTTGTTTGTTCTGATGACTGAATCCAGGCATGGGATCAAGGGTCTGTACCACCTCCACTGCAGAGGTGGAAAAGGACAAATAGAGCTGATGACAGCAAACTCTAAATCCCCTAATGACCTCAGCCAGCAGCATTGTAGTAAAAACCATAAGAATGTTATAGAATCAAAATCATAATATGGTTGTCTCTTTGTTAGTAGAGAAACAATATTTAGAAACTGCAAGTTAGTTACAGCTGGCTTTCCCCTTGGGAGGTGGAAAGATAGAACCTCGGGGACACCTGGGGAAATTGTGCTATGCTTACACAAAGGAGGGGGCATTCAAATAAACATCAACCCCAGACAAGAATAGCATAATGGCTTAGTACAGGGATGGCGAATCTATGGCATGCATGCCAAAGGTGGCACGCAGAGAGCTTTCACCTGGCACACTGCCATCCCTGTCGCCGCCACCGATGACCCTGCCCCCGGCTCTGCCACCCCGCCCCCTGCTTCCACCAACCCTGCTGGCGCAGTCCGCATCGCCATCACCATCACTACCATCTCCCCCACCCCCTGCTGCCACCGCCACAGCCGCTGACCCTGCCTCAACTGCCCTCTCCTCGACCATCACTGCTGTCATCCCTACCCCCTGCCATGGATGACCCTGCCCCTGCCTCTGCTGCCATCACCACCACCATCCCTGCCCCCTGCTGCTTATGACCCCACCCCCATGCTGCCACCAACCCTACTGGCACTGTTCCCATTGCCATAGCTGCCATTTCCCATGCCCCCTGCCCCCTGCCCCCTGCCACCATCCCTGCCCCTGTTGCTGCTGATGAGCCCGACCCCACCTCCACCACCATCCCTGCCACCATCCCTGCCCCCACCCTGATGACCCTGACCCTGCTTCCACCCCATCACCCTTTCTGCCCTCGCCCCCAACCCTGCCACCCCACTGCCACCGATGTCCCCATCTCCCTCGCCCTTGCTGCCCCTCATCCTGCGTCCGCTGCCATTACCGCCACCATCCCTGCCCCCACCACCACTGATGACTGACTGCCCCTGCCCCTGCCCCATTGCCCTTGCTGCCCTTGCCCCCACCCCTGCCACCCCGCTGCCCCTGATCCTGATCCTCCTGCTGCCACTGCCCACACTGTCCCCATCTCCATCTTCCTTGCTGACCCTGCTGCCGCTGACCCTGGCCCCACCTCCTCCGTCATCACTGCCGCCATCCCTTCCCCCTGCCACCGCCAATGATCCTGACCCTGCTGCCCCTGTAGGCCTTGCCACCCTCACCCCCACCCCATGCTGCCACCAATCCCAACTCCTCTCTCTTCCATCCTGTTTCAGACCTCTCACTCCAAAACCCAAATTATGTGATGTGGGAACAACAGGTTGGAAATATATTTTGGGGTGTGGGGGGGAGGGTTGTAGAGAAATGCAAGCTGAAATATGCTTGTTTTCATGGCAAAAGAAGAATGTAGCATTCTATTTTCATGTACTTGATTCCACGAGAGACTAACTTGCAATTCAGTACACATTTATGGGGCACTTGATCAACCAGCTTTCAAGGGCTTTGCTGAGAAACCATAAAAAGGAGTTAAGATGTGCATTATAGTTCTGAATGTGAAGCAGTGATGGATAAACCAGTGCAGTTCTGTTTCCTTTTACTGCCCTCGTCTCTTAGCTTTTGTCTATCTTATTTTTGTATAAATGTGCAGATTAAAAGAAATGAAAGTATTGGAAGAGCACCCCTTTTAATGCACAATTTTGTGAGATGGGCTAAGTTTCTTCATCTGACAAATATTTTTGAAAGTTTGTCTGTCCCCAAGAGATCTCCAGAATATACTTATTTCCCTGCTGAAATAATTGCATTCTCTGTATCTCAACATTGGTTTCCTCAGAATCCTAGTTTGAATCACTAGTAACTTTTATCATTGCCAATGCCTGACCTAGGGCTTGAAATAGTGACTAGAGATGGGCATAAATTAAAAAAAAAAAAGGCGTTTCGTTTGTCGTTTGTCGTTTAGGGGGTCCGTTTCAGTTCGTTTCCATTTTTTTGTGAATTTTTGCAAAAAATCATTTTTGTTTTCATTTGTTTGTTACCGTTTCATTACCATTTATTTCATTTTTTGTGATTTTTTTAGCATTTAAAGCAGTTCAATGTATTGCCGTAACGAAAATGAAACGGATGACAAAATTTCTGGTGTTTCTGCTCATTTTGTTTCATTTTAGAGACAAAATTCGTTTTTTTACGTAACAAAATGAAAAAACGAAAATGGAAATGAAAAATTGTTCATTTCGTGCCCATCTCTAATAGTGACCTTTGCTCTGAACTTTGTTGGAGCCCTGTGGTGGTGAAACTGCAGTAGTGTGGTTAAGCATCTGCTCACAACCTGAATTTGATCCTGAAAAGTTCAAGTACCTGCTCAGTTTTGACTCAGCCTTCCAGCCTTCCAAGGCCAGTAAAATAAGTATCCAGCACACTGGGCTGGGGGGGGGGCTTCTTGTGTGCATAAATATGCCATAAACTAACCGGAAAGTACTCTAGCACTATGGGACAATATATAACCCTCCTGTTGAAGCAGCTCTACTGGCTGCTGATCCATTTGTGGGCACAATTCAAAGTGCTGTTTTTAAACCATAAAGCCCTAAATGGTGTTGGTCCAAGCTATCTAAATGACCACATCTCCCCAAATGAGCCTGCCCGACCATTAAGATCATCAGGCAAAGCCTTTATCTCCATCACACCACCTTCATAGGTGTGTATGGTGGGTACTCAGGAGAGGACCCTCTCTGTTGTTGCTTTCTAATTCTGGAACAACCTCCCATAGGAAGCTAGGCTAGCCTCATCTCTTATGGCCCTCTGTAGGCAGGCAAAGACCTTTCTGTTCAGGCAGGTTTTCCCTTATAATGACTGGTGGCCTCAGAGGGATTTTAAATAGATTATTCTGCTATGTTTTAAGTTTGTTAATATATTTATCTTTTCACTATTTTAATATATTTGCTTAATTGTTTTTCGCTATTCATATTTCTATTTGTTTTAGCTTTTAAATACTGTTTCATGATGTAAGAGAGTTGACTACACAGATTGCCCTGGCATTTAAATCACTGTTGCTATTCACAGAGAGATATTTAGTTCTTTCTGGAAGGTACAGTCCGTGGCATAGGCATCTTCTCCCTTACTCTTTCATGGCCTTATCACCACCTTCTTGGCCATCTCTTTCTCTGACCTCTCTTATTTTTTCATGTTCAGCAAGTGAAATAGCACAGGGCATAGTAACCAATGGAATCAGGGCTGTTCCATTTAGCACTCTCACACTGAAGGTGTGGTGGCTCAGTGGTCTAGAATGCCACCACACATGAAGGTGTGGTGGCTCAGTGGTCTAGAATGCTGAAATGTCCACTGCAAAGTCAGCAGGTCGGCAGTTCAAATCCTGGGTGCTACATAGCAGAGCAAGCTCTCGCTGTTAACCCCAGCTCCTGCCATCCTAGCAGTTCCAAAGCATGTAAATGCAAGTAGATATATAAGTATTGCCATATAAAGCGGGAAGGTGAACAGTGTTCCATGCACAGAAATGTGTTTGGCCATGTTGGCCACATGACCACGGACTTGCACAATACTGGCTCGATGGCTTAGAAGTTGAGATGAGCACCACCCCTATAGTCAGACACGACTAGTACACACGTGTGTGGGGGGGGACCTTTATCTTACACTTTCACACCATGCCCTGCTCTGTTCATAATTGATGATGTCTTCTGGGCATGCCCAACAACTGTCCGAAAGGAGTGACACAGGCCAAAGAAGGCTAAATAATATGAAGGGATAATAATATGACTACTTCCTGTCAAAGATGTCCAGATGGCCAAGCTGCGTCTTGTCCTGATGGGGGACACTCTTCAGCATATATCCATTTGGCACGGTGTGTTGTTTTTGTTGTCCATAGGTCTAGCCTAGCCTCTTCTGGCTTAATATTTAGTGCTTGGGGTGAATGTGGAAAACTTCTCCTTGATTTTAGCTGTCATCTAGGAGGCTGGTGTCAATGTAGTGGATGGATTGGGCATTTTATTCATTGCATTTTATTCATTGCAACTAGGATTGTCACTGGGGCTTCAGAGAAAGACAAATGTTGGGTGAGACTGGGGTGGGTAACTGGCAATTATGGAAACTGGGTGAAACAGTAGGAAGGTGGTGTCCAGTTTGCTGAGAGTGTGCATAATGCCTGCCTCACACCATATGACATTTGATTTTTGTTTTCAAATTACAAATCCAAGTGAGAATTAAAAAAAAATGTCCTGATATGAGGCAAGCATTATGATTTTTTTTTGTGCCAGGTGTAGTACAATTAGTCTTCTAGATAGAAGTTGTTGTTAGGTAGAAGACAGTGATGTGTCCCCCCCCCACAAAACACACGACAGGGCCCATGCCATTGCAGTGATCACCTGCATAAGCACTTAATGTAGGAATAAGTGACCAATTGTAGTTTATGGATCACACCTTCATTTCAAACTGGAAGAGCTTATTTCAAGCCATTACTTCTGGCATTGTTCATCTTGTTGAGAATGGCCTATCAAAGAGAAACCTCTTTATGCATAATGCATAGAGCTACGGGGAACGGTCTATGACCTACCCTCTTATTTCTGTCTGACAGATGTATTTCTTCATAAAGATTATTATCTCCTCCTTTCCTCCATTTTCCATCACTATTACCCTCTCTGTGTGATGCTCTGTAAAGCAAAATCATATTTCTTCTGGCAATCACTCTGCTTTTTCATGCCATAGTTTTCTAACCAGGAGGGGGTATATCAAATATTTTTTACATATGCAAAGGAAGCATATGTTATTTTCTGGACCAGGGTTTTTCAGCTTTATGACAATGAGCCCCCCTCTGCTCCAGGAAATCGGCTCAAGATTTTCAAGTCAAACCAAAGGGCTTTTTTTTCATGCATACTCATTTTCCTTCATGGATATAAAATGCAGGAACAGTACAACATGCCAAAGAAACCATGTAGCCACAGGTTCACTTTGCAGCAGATAGAGTTGCTGAGCACATTTATATTCTCCAGGAGTATGGCTATCTAATATATTGAGTCTGAAGCAGCTGAGGACTGCATCAAGAAAAAAGGGCAAGAAAAACCAAACCACCCTGCAATAAGAAGCAAAAATCCTATCTAGCTTGGTTTACTGCTTTGGCTGAACAAGGGGAGATTGTTTGCAAACCCTATTTATAACTGACACTCTTGCCCGGAGTACAAAAAGATTTAGAAATATATATTTTCAGCAGAAACAAATTTTATATATGCATGAGCACATTGTTGCTATTTAAATTACAGAACAATACAGAAACAAAATGGGACGATGAATGGAACATATACAAAAGTAACAAGGACATATTCATTCTCACTCCCTGTTCAGATATTTGTTACTCTGCTAGAGTGAAAAATACCCCAGATTTATGCACCTAACCCTTCACTCCTACCATCTCTATGTTAGCAGTGTTGAGTCCGGGGCTATTCCCTGAATTTGTCCAGGTCAGATTTGAAATAGCCAATAAACCTGACACGAGAGAGACTTCAAAATGGCTCTGTTTTAATCAGCTGAGAAAGGGAGGCCACAGCGGTATCTCTTCAATCAAGCAAGTAGAAGACTCCTCTGCCCCATACACAGTTTCCTCACATTTGATATATTAGCTATTTACACATTGTTTCTGTTGTCTATTTACATTGTCTACATTGTTTCCACTGTTCTTGTTAACTCAGTCAGATCACCTGAGTCTCCTCATTTCCTGTGTTGCGCTCACTAGAGATCTTATCTGTCCCTTGTTTGCCCTAATCCCGTTAAACATTAACTGCTTTGTATTAACATTTTGCACTGAGTTCCTGATGTTAATTCAGAGAGCTCTGGAAAAAAAACTGAATATGGTTCAACTTTTTAACCATATTGGTATATGGTTACAGTTCCTTTCCAGACCAGCACTGCCAATATGGAAAAGTTAAGAGTAAGCCAAACAAGGTTGTAGTGCATATCGCTGGTGACTTCTAATGGTATAGAGAAGTGAATACTGTACTACTATCTATACATTTTCTCTCTCTCTCTTTCTCTCTCTCTTTCAGTCCCCATCCATCCTGATATTATTGAAGAGTTCTGAATTTCCGGGTTTTTTTTTTTTTACTATAGCTACCAAGTGGAAATACAGATTCATAGAAGATTATGGTTATAAGTTTCCAGATAGTCCACCCCTTTCTCATTAACTGACAGTGTCAGTCTTAATAACTTACTCTGAAACATTTGTTGTTGTTTGTGTCATTACAATCATGACTGACTCTTCATGACCCCATACCATGGAGTTTTCTAGGCAAGAATACTGGAGTGGTTTGCCAGTTCCTTCTCCAGGTGCCAACAGCACCTGGTATTAGAATAATAAAAATGTTTCATTACTCTTAGTTGTGATCAACAGCAAACTAACATACAAACTGCTAACTAGGGATCGGCAATTTGTTTAGGAACCTACCAGTTCCAAAACAACCTGTGTGAGCCCGGGTGGTGTTCGGAAGATTCCGAAATACAAGCAGCAAATCTCTTACCTTTGTCTCCACCCACACAGAGCTGAGTTCCAACGAGGAAGCAGGCTGCAATATCATCTTTTCCTCTCTGTGGTGCTGGCCAATCAGGAGCTGTGCAGGAGCAGACATCATCCTGCCTCGCTGTCTGACTGGCCTGCACCATGGAGAATCAAATATGATGTCACAGCCTGCTTCCTCATTGGAGTTTAACCCCGCACGAACCCAGACTAAGGTAAGAAATTGGCTGCTTGCGTGTTATAGCTTTCCGAACACCACCTGGTCTCACACTCAGAATTGCCCATCCCTACTGCTAACTGATTTCAACAGATAAAAGAGAAGGTAAGAGAACACTCAGCCAAATGACTGAGCTCTCTATGAATTCCAGGGCAGGAAGAAATGATTGAGTATCTTTGGGTAGACCTTTTGGTAGTGGGCGGCATATAAGTTAAATAAATAAATAAATAAATAAATAAATAAATAAATAAATAAATAAATAAATAAATAAATACAATCATCCTATCCCTAAAAGATCCTTCACAGTCCCTCAAACCATGTCAGACAACATGCAAGGTTGTAAAGACTCCAACATATATTTGACTTTATTCTGGACTAGACTCTTTCAGAAAAAAGTGAAGCTCTGAAGTATGCATGCTTGCAGATTTGTGTATGTGGCATCACCATCAAACATGCTGTATTTGAACCAACATTTTGTTTGTGAAGTTCACTAAAACTCTACTAATAACTAAGTGGTCTTCAATAATGGTTTGGATCTTATTTAAATAAAACAAGTCATTATCAAAGCTGCTTTCAAAATACACATTATTATCTTTGTTTTTCATTTCTCCCAACAAAATGTACCGAAAACTGACTGGAATGTCTAGATAAATTAAAGGACAATCCCATTTGATTCCCACTTTCAGTTCTCCCACATTTTCTTGGCTTCACTAGCAACTCCAGTCTCATTTCCTCTCTTTTTCCTCAGCTTCTAACAGCTCATTCTGCATCTTCTGCCAACTGAAAGCAGCATCTTGAATTCTAACGAAGGGAAAACTAATTGAATGAAGGCAGACTGTGACTGATGAAAAGCTAAAATAACATCAGAGAAGTGGAACATGTAGCGGATTCGTACAAAATACAAAACTTGTGAACTGAGATGACTTTATGCATGATGAAAGTAAACATTGCAAAAATCCAGATCAACAGAAGATTTTAGGACACCACTTTCCCTTCAAGAGTGGGGATGGATGAGGAGAAACATGTTTACGATTGAAAGACTGGCATGTGAATCAGCAGATATTGACTCTCAAGATTGCCATATCTAGTCTGCTTTGTATTAAGAGTTCTAGACAAAGAAATGAAGGATATTTTTATTGGTAGTGGCTGGAAATTGATATCAAACAATTGCCCAAACCCCTCTATATATTGATCAAAATCCTCCTACATATTTTAGAGTTCAGATATGCAATTTGAAACATTATTTCCATGTAGACAAATATTGACAAGCTGGAGCCATCAGACCTCACAACTGTCCGTTTTTGCATTTTAGTTATGCCCCGTCACCTCTGCAGGTGTTCCTTTGCTGCTGAAAACTTCACGTCTGTGTCCCTCTATACAAGGAAGGAAAAAGGCAGATGTAGTAGTTCCAAAGGTCACTTATGTAATAGAAAAGATTAGAGAAAGAACAATTATACAAAATTACTAGAACAGTAGGATATAAATTCCTCCGTTTCTTACCAAAAACATGTCTTATATCACTGCAATTGGGCAGAACCAGGTTGGTCCATAATAAGATCCCTATCATCCACAATTTGCTTGTGGATGAGCAGGCTGATCCAGGCCTGTCTTCAGGGCCGGTGCTAGGTTTTTTTGCACCCTAGGTGAGGGGTGGGGGGGGGTGGGCGGGCGGGGCAGGGGGTGGCAGGGGGCAGGGGGTGTGCAGGGTGGGGTGGGGTGGTGTGGTGGAGTGGCGGGACAGTGGCAGGGTGGCAGGGCAGCGAGGGAAGCGGATGGCGGGGGATGGACAGCAACAGGCATGGGGGATGGGCGGCGATGGGCGCAGGGGGTGGTGGGTAGATGGCGACGGGCAGTGATGGGTGGACGGTGATTAGTGGCTGGCAGGAGGTGGGGGGATAGGTGGCAGTGGCCAGCGGCAGGGGGGTGGCAGGGGGCAGCAGGCTGGCCAGTGCCCTCTCTCCATTTTGGCGCCCTGGGCAACTGCCTAGTTCACCTTAATGGAAGCACCGGCCCTGCCTGTCTTACCGAGACCTGTGTGTGTGTGTTTCCCTCACCCAGCTTTGCCGCCCCCCCCCCATTTTGCTACCAGGATCTGGGCAGGTAGGAATGCCGGGGGGGGGTGGCCATTGTTTACAGGGATTTTCTTTATGTTAGCAAACCTGTGGCATTGGTGTGTCCAGCTCATCTCAGCAGCACTGTTGAGGTCCGCCTGTTTGTTAGTGGTGGGTGATTTCAATGTGCACACTCCAGCTGATGCCTCCAGGATGGAGGCACACTTCCAGCTGGTGGCGTCTCCGTTCGACCATTGATCATTGCCCCTGCTGACTGATTAAGATTGCCGGGGGAAGCATGCTAGAATGAGCTTCTATGATTGCATCTGCCTCCTTCAGAGACAGGATTTTTTCCGATTGTCTGAAGGAGACCATGATCAAGAGGATTCTTAAAAGACTAGGCTTGGCTGTGGACAATTTGTCCAACTATACCGTGTGTTAGTTTCCTCTCTGGGATCTATTGCATTAGGTGTGCATTCAGTAATGGCCAACTTAAGACTTTGCCCATTGCTGTTTCACTGTTTTTAACCATAACCCCGAGCCTGTATTAACTCTTTTGTTATTATTTGTTGGGACTAGAGGCAATTAATAGGCATAGTCATCATCCTGCTCCTCATCCATATTAGCTTGTTGCAGTCATAGTCAACAACCAACTATGTCACAACTTGGATATATCTTCTGTATTTTTGGAAAATTAAAAAAAAATTGATGAAACATATGGTTGCATTTAAGAGGAGTCTTCTGCAATCACACAGTATATTAGAATTCCACATAAACACAGCTGCACCTAAAACCGGCAGTATGAGATTGAATCATCCGGAGTAGCTTCTCACTAGATGGTTGCAGGATATAACTCAAATAAATAAATAAATAAATAAATATGGAAAGGACAGTTTCTGCTCTCTGCTTCTTCACTTTCATCTAGTATCTCACTTCCATAGTTTAAGATCTGTATTCTTGAAGGTTGAAGACCTGTACAATAAATTATGTAAGGAGGTCAATAGCAATCAGCATAGAGTTTCAGTAAAATGTCACCATCACATCACTTCAACAAACACTGGATCCCTACATAAACCAAATTTGTCTATGTCTTTATTTTAGGTTATATTCTATTCCAATGATTGTTTTCCCCTACCTCCAAGATGGATGGTAAACTGTGAACCTGAAAAGAACAGTGACTATAAAATTAACAATATCAAATGGAAGCAGAAAATATAGATATATAGCTTGATGCAGACAGCATAAGAGGGTGAAGAATTAGATATTTGTTGTTAATTACTTCTCTGAAGAGGTCATCTGTCTTCAATCATTAGTTTTTCTCTGGTCAAAGACTAAGAAACCAGTTCAATTAATCTCATTAGCAGATGAACAAATTGCACACCATTCTGGCTCAACAATAACATTATAAACACCATTTATCATTTCCTTTAATTATTTATTTAAATTCCAATTTGTGTTGTACACACATGCATTAAACAGATTGAATTTTCCAAGTGTCTTCCCTTCCACAGTCAATTTTCACCATCCCTTCTCCCTATATTGAACTACATCAAAGGTAGAAGATGGCAGAAAGGAAACCCTGATCTGATTCAAAAGAAGCTAATTAACAAATCTCATTTGGTGTTAATTGCAACTGCAGTCCTCATCGGAGTTTAATCAACACCTCAATCAAACAATCTAAGAAGGCTGGAAGATAGACATCAATTCCTTTCACAGTCAGAGCCACTTTCGCAAGCATTGCCATATAAGCATCTTCTGTTTCCAACAGACTAGATTGCTTCCACTGCCTTCAAGGCTACTCCATAATATTTGGTGTGCCATAGCAACGGAATCAGGAAAACAAGGCCCACATTCACACATCCTACCAGATTTCCACCCAATAATCTGCCCTGTCTGCTCCTTTGTGACTTCAAATAATACTGTGGCAAGCTTCAGCCTAATTTCAAGCACTCTCTGTAAGCAATTGGTCAGAGAGTTAAAACTTTAGAGTTAACAAGAAGAAGAAGAAGAAGAAGAAGAAGAAGAAGAAGAAGAAGAAGAAGAAGAAGAAGAAGAAGAAGAAGAAGAAGAAGAAGAAGAAGAAGAAGAAGAAGAAGAAGAAGAAGAAGAAGTGTTTTGCCTATACACTTCACTATGGTGCTTAATCATGTTCTGGGTGGTTCCCAGGTTAATTAGACAAGCCATACAGTGTCCCCTACACTCAGTGAGCTGGGTACACATTTTACTGACCTTGGAAGGATAGAAGGCTGAGTCAACCATAAACCAGCTGCCTGGCATTGAACCCTGGGCCGTGATCACAGTTTTGGCTGCAGGACAGCAGTTCAACCACTGCACCACAGGGCTCCTAACTATGGGCGCTTTCACACGACCTCTAAAATCCAGTGGCAACTTAAATTCAGACCAGAGGTCATGGGGGCTTATCACTCTTCCTGTGTTCCCACCCCTCCACACTCCATTGTTCCTGTCTGCGTGAGGGGAGGGAGAAAAAAAGGGGAGAAAAAAATGCAGGCTCGCCTCCACCTGCCGGTTGAAGCAGCTCCATGCAGCCCCGTAGTGATTCCTGTCTCTTAAAGGGGTCGTGGGGACAAAAAAACAATCAGAAGGCGAGGGAGCCCAGCATTCACAGCTTTACAATGGGCATCGGAAGATTTTTGACCTCCTGGAGGCCAGGTACTTGGAAAGTGCGCTGGAACGCGCTTAGGTGGGTGTGGTCATATTTCTTTTTTAAAAAGTCCAGAGCTGGTGGGAAAACATTTTTAAGCTCCGGATCTGGGAGCCCTTTGCCTCAGATTTTAGGGGTCGTGTAAAAGTGCCCTACATCTCTCCCAGCAACTAGGGGGCAGAAAAAGAGGAAGAGAGAGAAAAGCTCTATGCAGGAATTGTGTTTGATCCTGGGTAGAGCTGAGAAAGTGGCAGAGAATGGTAAGCCACATCTTCTATGTCCGAGCTCCACCAGGACATCAGTAAATCTTTTGTGGAGCCTGCAAAGTAATCTGGAAGTATATGTAGGTGAATGTGCTAATGGTGATCCCATAATTGGAAATTCTGACTTATCAGGTCTTCCAGTCATGGGACTGTGTAGGAATGATAAGACTACACATTGGTCCGGGTGGACACAATGCCATCAGCTCGTGCCGCCTCCCTCACTAGCCCAGCTGAGACTCTTTATCAATAATAAACAAGGCATCACACACGTGGGAGGGGTGGATAATCATTAACCATAGGACAGAGGAAGACAGAGGAAGGATGGTCTTTGGTCACGTATGAATTCCATTGGTGTGGGGAGTATGCATCCTTATCTAAGAGGAAATGATGGCTAGTGAGGACTCATTGATAAGGGAGAGAGGAAGGAGCTTTGGGCTGGTCACAGACCAGATGTGTCTGATAGCCTGATATCTGGGATTGCCATTGTTTCCCCTGGCCTCCTGAACGCTGCCAGCTCCAGGTCAGCTTAACCACACTGGGTTCCCTGGTGCTCTCTGGACATGTTTGTCCAGGGCTTAGGCTGCCTCAGTGATGTCAGGTTATTTTGGGGTCCAGAGCCTATTGAGGTATGGAATCCCCACAGGACTACCATAGATATATTCAATGGAAGTTCCTTCGCATGCCTTTATGTTAGTGTCTTGTCAACTTCTTTGGTGAGATAGGAACTAAGAGGCCTCCACTGTTCCTACCACCACCTGTATCCACTCATTCAGTATCCACTGATTCAGTTATCCTCATTTGGCAGAAGAAAAAAATTAAATAAATAATTCAGCAACCATAAAGCAAGCTACTGTCACAAAACAGCAGTTTGGGAGATTTTTGGCATTCTCTCTTATCCACAGTTTTCATTATCCATGGGAAAGTCTGGAAGCAATCCCCAGCGGATACTTGGGTCCTACTGTATATGGATTTGTTATAATGCCAGTTCAGATACCAATGCTGACATAATGGGATGGGGAAGAGAGAAGAGGTATCAAAAAGAGACAGAGAAAAGGAAGCTGGCCTGTAAGAGGGTGATTCAGAAAAGCAGTGACCCCACTCACAGCTGGCTTCAGCCCCACATACAGCCTTCAACAAGGACTTTAAAACTGTCTGAAAAGGATTGCAATTTTAGGACCTTGGACATTGATAGCACCCTCCTGAAATTCCTAATGATCAAATGTACCTGTATTTAGGATAGCTACACAGAAATATAGGCTTTAATAGGAAAGTTGTGAACAATATATTAGGGAAAGAGAGCACAATACTCATGATTTGTGGGTGTTAGGGAAGTTGTGTTTCAGATGAATGTGATTTATGTGTGTGTAGATTTTCAAAATTTCAGGGTATTCCTTAAAATAGATGGAATTGATTTACACAGTGGAAGTGACCGCAGTGATCAGTTAGGGCAATGGCATGCTGCTTTGCCTTAATCCACCACTCAATTTATAACTGAAAACATGCAAAACCAGAGGTTGTCTGTAATGAATTGATTATTTCCATGGC
This sequence comes from Phrynocephalus forsythii, assembly GCA_029282475.1. Classification (NCBI taxonomy): domain Eukaryota; kingdom Metazoa; phylum Chordata; class Lepidosauria; order Squamata; family Agamidae; genus Phrynocephalus; species Phrynocephalus forsythii. The sequence continues at coordinate 97,016,829 of JAPFRF010000010.1, forward strand.
CTCTTCCATATATTGCCATTGTAAAGAGGCACTAACTATGTTGTCTGCTGAAAACTTCTTGCTGCTACAAGATAAGAACTATAGTTTGACACTGTTAACCATATTCCAGACCTCTTTGTGGGGAAAAACAGGGATAATTTAATCACAGTTGTATGAGAAACATGGGAAAACACAAAAGTGTTTTGTTTAGACAGCTTTGCCTTTTGTGAGGGATTATGAAAATAATCTGTAATTTTAAAATTTGTAACTTTTAATACTAGCCAATCTACAGTATTTTGAAATGTAACCTTCCAAGCTCTATGCGAAGCTGCCAAGTAACCTGTGTTCTACATATGGAAGTAATTGCTAGGATTTGCTAAAAAGCCATTTTAGAAATTCATTTTATTTAAGTTTTTGTCACAGTGTGTTTGATGAATTGGTTTGAATCAGTGGTTCTCAACCTGTGGGTCCCCAGATGTTCCTGAACTGCACCTCCCAGAAATCCCTTCCGGCACAGTGAGTGGTGGAGGCTTCTGGGAGCTGCAGTCCAGAAACATCTTGGGACCCACAGGTTGAGAACCATTGGTTTAAGTGATGAGAAATCAACAATGCCAATTAAGGTGGCACAAAATTACCGTAAAGACTTATAACTGAAATGTGATGTCATATATAAGGTTGTGATGCCACATATGAGGAGGTGCATTGGTCCCTCAACCTTTTGCCCAAAAGAATAGTGGGAAGATTGTTCTGGACCCTCACCAACCCTCCATGCCCTTCTGGAGACAAATTAGGCTAATCCTTCTCTGGGGCTTGTGCATTCCTGGTTCTGCGTGAAAAAAAGCAAATGGGGAATCACAAACAGTAACCAGGGTGTGGACTGAATGGCGCAAACAAGACAGAAGGGCTTCTAGAAAAGGCAGTGGCTTTCTGCAGAGCTGGGCTCTCTGTTTTATTTTTATGCCTAATCTTCCTCAACTCTCAGCCCAGATCTCACCAATGGGAGGAACCTTAAAACAGCAATAAGGACCACTTTTTGATTCCTTCTTAAAAGGGCAATTCAGGAGGCCTGCACTTTTCTCAATTGTTCCCATCTTTTCCCTCTCTTCCTGGAATCTGAATTCAGTGCTAGAGATGGGCACGAAAAGCAAAAATGGTGTTCCATTTCCATTTTGGTTCGGGCCCTTTTCATTTTGGTTCGGTTCCGTTGAACTGGATTTTTCAAGAAAAACTTTGTTCCGTTTGTCGTTTTGGTTCGATTGTCGTATTCCCATAGGAATGCATTGAAGCAATGCATTCCTATGGGAAAAAGCAAGCACGGAAACAGCAGCATTTTTTTTTGGAACAGCCCCAAGCGCCAATCAGCTGTAGCGTGAGCTTGGGATTCAGCAAAAAAAAAAAAAAGTTTTAAAAGCTCGTGCTTTCCAGGTGCATTGGGGTGGAAGTGCCCTGGCTTATTTTTAAATCTCCTTTGTTTTTAAAAGAACAAGAATAATTCTCACCGTCTTCTGCCACCGCCACCGCCTCCCAAACTCTGGAACAGGTGCTTGCTTTCTTAAATTCTCCCCCTCCCACCACTGCCCTTTACCATACCATCACAAAAAAGCAAAATAGCAACATAGCGAGCTCAGCGAAATACACCCTCTTTTACCCCCACCTTGATTCAGGATCTCCTCCTGGGGTTGCTGCCTCCTCTGCCTCATGGTCCCTCACCCTCATTGCCAAACGGATGCGGATGTGGAAAGACAACCCGCCCCTTTAAGGAGCACAGCATTGTTCCCAGAATCCCCACCAGCTTATCCCTCTTCTCCATACACATGCACGGCGCACACATACACACAAACACAGCATGGAGGGCATGACCATGAGGGCGGAGGAGGCAAGCCTGGGAGATCTGGAGGAAAGGTGAGGCCAAGGGGGTGTACTTCACTGAGCTTGCTCGTTAATCCTTTTTTACGATGACAGGGGGAGGAGAATGTAAGAAAGCGAGCACCCAAACCTTGACTAGGAATAAATCACTCGATTTATTTAGGTATGCTTGACCCAGAGTTCCGGAGGTGGCAGTGGGAGGCAGAGAAAATTATCTTCTTGTTCTTTAAAAAGCAAAGGAGGTTTAAAAATATGCCAGGGAGCTTCTCTTCCCCAATGTGCCCAATCAGCGCTGGGAAAGCAGGGGCTTTTAAAACTATTTTTTGCCAAGCCCCAAGCCCCCACACTACAGCTGATCAGTGCTTGGGGCTCTGCCAAAAAAGCTGCGGTTTCCTGCGCCATTTTTTGCCCACAGCTCCAGTCCATTTTATCACCCGCCGCCACTAACGGAAATGAACAACACCGAACAAATTTTTGTTGGTTCTGTTCGGTTCGAGCCTGACCCGTCCAAATTGTTGTTCTTTGTTCCATTACATAACGGAAATGAAGAACGGTAATGGAAACAGAAATTTTGCCATTCCATGCCCATGTCTATTCAGTGCTTTTGCAGCCAACAAGACTTTGGTGATTTAATCAACATCTTTGCAGCAGGAAAGGCAACAAAGGCTCTTTTCCAATGTAAAGAACACACTTTTCTCAGTTGTGAGAAATCCTCCTTAGTTATCCCTCATTTTGAATTATTATGAGTGAATGGTAAACATGAGGAATATGTGGGAGTACCTTATGATCCTGTTCATACTTTTGGTCACTTGGCACTGCCCTGCGGTTGCCTCAGAACATCCCTCTTCATAACATATCTGCAAAAATACAAATGATATACACATAATTATTTTTTCATACAGATCTTTGTTTTGGAAGCTGAGAGGAAAGAAACACTGCTTTTGTTTTCATACATCACATCACTGTTACAGTAGAAATTTCTGCCATAGTCTACTGATATATGAATAAGCAAATTTATGGAACTTTGTGAACAGAAGTATTGTTGGTCTTCTGCTTAAGAATCAGTACCATGGAAATAATAATTTCATGCACACATTCATCTGTACTGTTTGGAAGTAGTTACCGCTTGCCTAAAGCCATGTGTAGAACTTCAAACAAAATTCACTGAGCTGTATTCTGTTTGAACTATGGATGTGTGAGAAAAATTGTTTAGTTTGCATTTCAATGAACACTCATCAAATTCATATTTTCTTAATCTAAACTCAAACTAAAATGCAGTTCGCCATAAAACCCATACTTTCCTTGAGTTTTGCAATACAAATGGTAGTAAAGGCCTACTTTGGTGAGGGGAGGAGAATTGTACCTGAACTGGGATCACTTTTAAATTGTGTTTATACTTTTAAAATGCTCCAAAAATGGCATTACATCATTAAAAAAAAAACACTTCCAGAAATGCATTTTTTAAAAAATGATGAATATATACTGCATTTTCATGCTCAAATAAATAAACAAATAAATAAATAAATAAATAAATAAATAAATAAATGTGATTTGGTGCAAAAAGAACTTAGAATGAACTTAGCATTTAGAAAATGAGAGCCCAGTCAAAACCAAAACAAAGACTCAATCTTCTACCCCTTCATTTGAATGGGTTTAGGATATTTCTTCCAATATCTGAACAAGTAAAGGTATACATCTGGCAGCTCATTCCCATTTGTCTTCTCAAGTATGAGACCATTTTTGGTATGACCATCTGTTTGGATCAAAGAAAAAGAACCCATTAAGCTTGGGGTTCACCTCTCCAAATTTAAGGGGCTTACAGGGAAGAGCTTGAGGAAGCTCTGCTGTAATTTCCATGCTGCTAGATGCCTGGGATCAATATTTTCAAGTACATAACATTCCAATTACAAATGATTTTTTTTCCTGGGGTGACCCACTTTGGAGTTTGTCTGTGAAGCTTCTCAGTCATCCACATGAGTTTATCTGGAAGTTGAGTCATGGCAACTGGACTTCTTTATCTTGACAGATAGAGACGTTTCGCTGCTCATCCAAACAGCTTCATCAGTCTGAATGAAGATAGTTGCAAGTCCTCCATCTTATAGTCTGCTTTGACTTCTTGTCACCCTGCTCTGAAATAGGCTCATTAGATGAACAATGGCCTGAATAGGCTTTTTAGGTAGACAACAGTCAATAGCCTTAAGGTGAACCATGGCCTAAGGTGCTGAAGCCCATAAAGTATAGGTCGTTAGCTATAGCTTTGGTAGTGAATGCTTTTTTATTTGTCTGGGTATTGTTGAAAGCACAGCCTGAAAAGTAGAGGTGGGGGCATCAGGCACAGTCTATCTGCTACTTATCAGGCTGTGCCTCTAGGACCCAGGAGAGCCATTTTAGAGTGTAATGAATCATTTTGTTTCATTTTGTTTTGGATATTCTTTTTAAACATCAGTTAATAATGAAATGAAACAACACAAACTGAAACAAAAATGAAATGAAATAAATTGCTATATTTTTGTTTCGTGCCCAAATGTGTGAGTGTTGGACACAAGGGGCACCACTCTTTACAACAGGTCTTGGCAGGTAAGAAATGAGTGCTTTTCCTTGAGATTTTTGAATCAAATGTAATAGTTTCCCCATTGTTGCGCAAAATAGCTGTTCTTCCCTGGTTTTATGTAGGCTGCAAATCTGTCCCCAGTATCTTCCTATATTTCCTCCCCTCCTTAATGACCTATAGAAGAGGAGTTATTGTCATAATATGTAAAATTGACAAAATGTATGTAATGTATATTTAACAGATTGAACAGAGAATTTGTAAAATGGAGTCAGTCAAAAATGCAGTGTCATGATATTAGCCACAAACGCAAGGAATTAGAAATCACTAGGAGGTTAAAGTGATTTAGCACAGGTGGAATAGTTTAATGACATCATGGTGTGTCAGAATGTGATTGGTTAAAATCATGTCTGATGAGTTCCAAATGTGTATAAAGGAACTGGCTTGTATAATGGAAAATTGGGACTGTTTATGGTGAGAAACAGTACCCCACTCTCTTTGTATTCTGCTTTGTATATATGTTATGCTTGGTATTATGCTGTTGTTATGCTTATCTGTATATCTACTGTATATATTCAATATAAGAGTTTTATTCTAATCATGTTTCTTTGTCTCTCTGTCTCTTAAGTTCCAATAACACTTATTGCTTATCTACACTTTATTTACATGCTGCTGCTGCTAAGCTCATTTTCTCTGCTATACACACAAACATGTACAATTGTGTATTTCTTTTCATAATCCATTAATTTTTGATTGATAGTTATTTAAATAAAAAAAAGTTCAAGATCTGCAGTAGTTCCAGTCTTTGGCAGACAGACAGAGGGATCTGCTTAAAGAAAAGTCCAGTAGGAAGGAATTGGGGTGGTTTGTGTCCAAAATTCTCTATAAGCTATGTAGCCATCCAGTACAGAGCTATAAAAATTGTTCATATGAAATTGAATGATGTATACAAGTTGTTTTTGAATCTATATTAAATAAAGATATTCTCACACCACACTGCAAACTTTGTGTCAGTGAATAGCGAAAACCATTAGAAAGAAAAAGGAAAACCAGCAGCACATAATCAACCATATGTACTGAGGGAAAAAGTTTTGCCTGAATAGTAAACAAGAAATGTTGCCTCACTTACTACCTGACATATTGAGTTTTGTGGGTCCCTTACTGATGTATTCATTGACTTGGAAAAGGTCACATGAGTCTTAAAGAGTGGCCATCTGAAGTACAGCCCAGGCTTAGTACCTCATTGGGTAACAGAACTTAGAAGAAACTTATCTCTCTTCTTTCCTCACTCCAACATTTTTATGCACGGGGATCCCTTCGCACCCCTGCCAACTCTCAGCCAAGGAATCATCTCCACTCACCTGGAAATGGAACTCTTCATTTAGACTGCCTCCAATTACTAGTTAGAAAAACTTTTTAGCCTAAACTTCTGTAAGTTTGTGCCACTTTTTTGCTTCAGAGGCTGGCATCCTACTGGTGTTTGCAGAAAATTTGCATAACTTGCCATGACGAATTGTAGCTAATTGCTAAGATGATGGGGCAAGTTTTGGTTGTACAATTGGACTCATGACCAGGTGTATAGCTGAGATGCACCCTGGCTCTTTGCCAATCAGCTTCAATTACCCACAGTAAGTTATGTAAATCTTCTATGAATATCAACAAGGTTTTGTCCAGAGTCTATAATCACCCTGTTTTTATAACAATATGGAATGCAGTGTACATTGTTGCATGGTAGAAAAGAAAGACAGGAATTGGCAGGAGCTTAGTAGACAATGGACAAACTACCTTGCTGCTGCTGCTGCTGCTGCTGCGTATTTGTTAATTAAAATCTCTCTCTCTCTCTCTCTCTCTCTCTCTCTCTCTCTCTCTCTCACTCACTCACTCACACACACACACACACACACACACACAGAGGGGGTTATATATTGCTGCTGTGAACAATAATCTTTGGGAATTGGAGCTGCTGAATCTGAATACTTTAATGGCTTAGTTTCTGTGTCATGTTCTTTTTGTTCTATTTTGCTGTTGAATATCACCAGGGTTTCAATTCCTTCCTGTTGCACTACACAGTACAAATGGTTTTCTTTCTAATGCTGTGCATATTTGCAGAAATGTACTGCTGGCAATTACTGCTGAGATTATTTAAATAGAGCCTTCCATTTAAAATGAAGGTCAGTGGATTTCCCCTGGTTAGCTGCTCACCACATTTCAGTCTTGTTTCTCTGAGAGAAAGCCTTTCAAAGATCTTCCTAACACTGATTAAGCAAGGTGGTGGTGGGGAGAGTATGAGAATAAGTTAGGTCATGAATATTGGATGTGGTTAAAATTTAATACATTGATGAAGAGGTGCTCAAAAGAAACCTAAAATATTCTCTGTAATGGCTTAATTATTGATTTTGCTTTCAGTTACTAGGCCGAAAACATGTGTTACATTATCAGTCAACCAGTTGGTAAGATCCAATTAAAACGATTGAACTACTCTGATTCTTTAGTTTTATACATTATGCCACTGACATTAGGCAATAAGTTGATACTCAGGCCATAATGTGTGCTTGCTTATTATTTAGGCTAATTTATTGCATTTGTATGTGGTATGCATTTTTGCCTTTCTAGGCCCTTTTATATTACCTTTTAAAATTTAATTTCTGTGCACAACACACACAACATTCCCTTGGCACTGAAAAGAGACCTTTTAGTGCCATCAGGAAGAAGGGGGAGATAGATTGTTAGGGTTGAAAGTCACAGAGCACAAAATCTCCCCAACATTGCTCACCCTGATGTTTGTTGCCTTATGGGGAAGGCATAATCATCACTGAAAATGTGATGGCCACCTCCTCCTCCTTCTTGGTTGCTTTCATCTCTTTTGCAGAGATCAAAGAAACTGAGGAGGAGGAGGAGATGGTGACCAGGGGAAGGCTAGCCATTTATTGAAAATTTATCACACTGAGACCCATGGCTTGAAAGGGTATCAGAGCTGCTCTAATACTGCTTTTGATGGGCACAAGCAGATATAACAAGATCTGGAAGATATTTGCACATATAATAAATTTTGTTTCTATTGCTATCCACTACATTAGCCCAGCAAGCAGTGGCTATATTAATCTGCTGGTTTCTCATCTGAAAATTGGAATAGTGACCCAGGAAACACTTTCCCTTTTCTTATTCTATGAAAGTTGGAGTTGTTTCGAAAAACACTTTGAGGAAGAAAAGAGATTAGGATGCATGCAAGAAAGCCATCGCTGCCCATCTCACACCTCAAGAATAAAAGGAAGATATCCACTTTCTCTCAGAAAAGGAGGAGGAAGAAAATGTGACAAGTGAGCCAGGTTTTCCAATCCTAAGAATATGTACCCTGTATGTAGGTTGAAGGTTAGTGTATGGTCAAGTGCACTGGAGGAAACCTTTTTAAACAGCGGGCCAGTCCACCACCCCTCAGACACCACTGGGGGCCGGACCACAGGGGAGGGAGGGGCAAGTTGGGCCACCACCACCCCATGATCAGCCCATGATCAGTGCATCTCTGGGGCCCCCGCAAATGCCTCCTGCTCCGGGTTGTGCCACTGCTGGGATCCCTCTGCTGCACCTCCTCCTCCTCCTCCTCATACAGTGGCAGCGGCTGGAGCAGCTCTCCTTCCTTCCTTCCTTCCTTCCTTCCTTCCTTCCTTCCTTCATTGCATCAGGAAGGAGGTGGCAACCCAGGCAAGCTCAGGCCCCTCATCACCTTCTAGGCAGCCACTCAGGATGAGGAGCAGCAGCCGCAGCAAGGCTGGCACCACTGCACACAGATCCAGCTGTGCGCCCTGACCATCATGCCCTTGCTGCGCCTGGGAGGGAAAGCTGCCTTCTCTCTTGGCCCAGCCTGGCCGGGCCTGACTTGATGCACCACAAGTGAGGGAGGGAACGAGCAAGGGCTGGGAACTGCCTCAGCAATAGAAGCAGCTGTGGAGGCTGGCTTGCTTGCGAAGCAGGGGGGGGGGGGGGTCTGCAATTGGTCCCGGGGGCCGGATTCAGGACCCTGAGTTTAGGTTGAGGACCCCTGCCTTAGGAGGTCATAGAATCAGAGAGCCCTAGAATAATTGATGTTGAAAGAGGTGTCTAAGACCATCAAGTCCAACCACCTGCTCAAAGCAGAAACTTAAATCAAAGATCTGACAGATACTTGTTCGATTTTCTCCAGCACTGGAGCGCTCATCACCTTTAATAATTATTAATTAAGACACACACACACACACCCGATATTCAACTGAAACCTGGTTTCTTTGAGCTTGAGTCCCCTCTGGGAGAAAGGCAACATAAATATAAAGTTGTTGTTGTTGTTGTTGTTGTTGATGATGTTGATGATGATGATGATGATGATGATGATGATGATGATGATGATGATGTATCCTGCACTCTGGGATGATGGGAAACAGATTTTGCTCTGCCTCTGTATATGATCTTTCCAGTATATGAAAAGTGCTATCATATTACACCTTCAGTCCTAGGACGCCCAGATGGAAACAATGAAAGGGTTCTTCTTATGCCATTAATGGTTGCTTAGAAGAAGACATCTCAGCAGGTACAGCTCTTAATGTAAGTTACATATGCTGAATTTTTCTCCACCCCACAACCACTGAAGATTTAAAAATACCCTATACCATTGTTCATCTGGGCATTCAACTGCTTACAGCTTCTGACTGTCTTAGATCATGCTACATTTTTGTGAATTCTATAGCCCTGCTTGCTGCCACTTGATGCGTGATGCATATTTTTTTTAGAGCAAAACAGACTTTTCAGTCACAGCATTTGCACTCCCTGGCTTTGTTTCCTCTGATGAACATCTAATTCTTAGGCACCTCACTGGGGAAGCAACCCCATGTATTTTAACAAGACTTCAAAATTAGCCTCTGTATGGGATGTGGGTGGAAAAATGCATGTTTTGAACCTTATGGTAGATTCTCTTTCTCATTGAATAATTTCAAATTCTCAATTATATAGGAGAACGAGCTTGGGGGAAGGAAGGGGGTTGAAGAGGTAAAAATGTCTCTTGTTCCATAAAAGTTCTTTTCTTAAAAATTTGCTCTTTCAAAACTAAGGCAGTATAAAATCTTAGACATTTGCGTTCGTTATGGAACAGTATGCCACTGCTTTCCAAAATGGATCTGGGAGAAGGTGGCCCAAAGGTACAAAATACCTGCATGACTAAAAAAAAAAGGAACACCTGCATGCTGATTGCTGAGAAAAGTCTAATTAACTGCAAAAGAACACCAGTTATTTTACTGCACCTGAAAGCATTTCCCCCTTCATCAAATGTGAGCTGGATCCCTTGTTGTCTTCCCTTTTGGCTTTACATTGTTACACCTCAGTTTAAATATAGGTAATCTGAAATGCAGTCCTGGCAAATATAGGGGTGGAAAATATTTAAAGGCGGAAACATACACAAATAGATTTTCTGGGAAATACTTTATTCTCAGTTGGACTTGTGAAGAACAATGGAAAGCAAAAATAAATTTTAAAAAAGTCAAAATGAGCTGCTTATATACCACCCCATAGTGCTTATAACATTCTCTGGGCAGTGTACAATTTAATGATGCAAGCTACACATCCCCCCCCCGGGAGCTGTCTACTTATTTTACTCACTTTGGAAGGACAGAAGGCTGAGTAAACCATGAGCCAGCTACCTGGGATTGAACCCTAGGTGGTGAGCACAGTTATAGGTGCAGTACAGCTGTTTAACCACTGCACCACAAGGCTCTTACATTGAAGTCTAATGACTGTCATTTGCTGGTGGTTACAACAGAGTTTGCAGATGTGCATTCCCTTGACCCAGTTTCCCCAGGTTTTTTTTTAAGGCGTGCATGTATGGAATGTGGATACATTAAGTTTTCAATGATCTTATGGTTTTAAATGATGCATATTAAATAAAATTTGTTTAGACACCAAAAGGAATAGCTGTATAAGAACAGGGAAAAGGGAATAAACAATGATATCAGTTCTTATATTCCAGGCCTCAAACTGTTGTCAAATTTTCAGTTTCTGGTAAGATTCTCGTTTCGCTATTCAGCAAATGTACCAAGATCCTCAAAGAAGAACAGCTACAATTTCCCCAGAGTCCACCCCTTTCTCGTTAACTGACATTTAAAGTCCCAGTAACTCACTCTGAGATATTTGTTGGAGAAAGAATAAATAATGTACAGTGGTACCTCTACTTACGAATTTAATATGTTCCGAACGCATGCTCGTAACTAGAAAAATTCATAAGTAGAGCAACGGTTTCCCATAGGAATGCGTGGAAAATCAATTAATCATTTCGAGAGAGAACAGATTTCAATGCATTCCTATGGGAAGGTAGAGCCTGCACACACCTCCCTTGCATCCGCTTGAGCCACAACAGGGTGATCCGTGCTACCATGAACTTGCCTCCCTTGCACTGAGCAGGTGCAAGGGAGGCGTGTGCATGTTTGCTTAAATCGCCTCTTGGAAGGGGTGATTTGCACTAGTATGCACATGTTTCCCTTCCACCCGCCTGAAGGGAGGCATGTACATTCTGATGCAGTTCACCCCTTGGAAGGGAGGATCTCTGTGAGCATGCACACATCTCCCTTCCACCCGCTCAAGCTGCACCAGCAAGCACCTGGCATGGCTCGAGCGGGTGCAAGGGAGGCATGTGCATGATCATGCGGATTTCCCCTTTAGGGGTGATCCATGTAAGGGACACCACCTCCTCCTTCTTGGTTGCTTTGATCTCTTTTGCAGCAAATTATCTGTTCACTGAAATGAATGATGTCTCATTATGTCATTACACAATGGAAACATGACATTCTATGTCACAGACACATGTACCTGTATCTGAAATTCTAACAGTTACTTTATTGGACAGTGTGTATGTGATTTGTTTATATGCATCTGAACTGAAAAAGCACATGTAGATAATGATCACACAATGTCCCAATTGACCTTTGGAGAGGAACAGAGTACCAGGGCATAGGGAAATCTAACCACTGCATATTTCTTCGCCATCTTTGTACAGTACATTGTTTAAAAGTGTTCCTTGAAGTGCTAAATTGACCTGTCTTCATAATAGCTATGTTAGGCCCCCACATGCTACGGCCTGTACTTGAACAATTGCTTCTCTATTGTGGCAGTGATGATAGGGTAGCTATAGAAAACCATGCTTGGGATTAAAATCACAAAATAAAAATGAGAGGTGGGCATTACTAAATTCTGTTTCCAAATATTATCCCTCAAGTGAATGTGTTATCAAATTAGTACACTATTGGTCATGGAATAATGATGGGGTAATGAAAATATATATGTTAGTGCAATTTGCTCAATTTTGTCTATATATAAGCTGCTTAGAAAGTTAATACTGTTATTTTGCAGTTGCACCACCTTAATTTTCCTTATCAGATCTTTCCTTTGCATAACAGTAAGTGTTATGCAAGTGCAATGTTCCAGATTGAAGATATATATTAAATGATTTCAGAGCTTGAGTTCTATTATATTCTTTTGAGCACCTGATACAACACCACTCTCGCTTTCACTTCAGCACCTATGTTTCACATAGTCTTTAAAATAAGATACACCAGAGAGGAGAAAGGGCTGTAAAAATAGTTTTGCATAATTATTTCCCTTTGGTACTATGCTTAAAATAATGAACTCTGTGCTGTCTCCATCTACCTCATTTCTTATTCCTTCTTTGGTGTTCTAACTGTTTCAAGAAGTCTTTTCAATGAACATGAAAACAAAAGGACTCCCTTGATTTTAGAGGAATAAAAGCAGGTGTTTCTAATGTGTAACCTTTTCTTTAATGAGATGGAAGTTTCTTTCATTACAGGTCCTGCTGCAGTGGACAGAATGTTAACCAGGGCTGATGGCAATTAAAATAGAAGGAACCAGCAGGTTTTCAAATGTGTTAGCATTTAACTGCAAAATGCTGTGCATATCTGTATTGAAATAAATCTTACAATGTTCAAAGGAGCTCACTCCCACAGAGGTGTACACAGGAAGGAAACCTTAACCTCATTTATTTACTCTATCAGCAAATTTATGTACAGCCTTTCACCCCCTCTGGATTTGATTGAGAGCAATAAGCAATATTGTATTAATAAAATGTTGGAAAATGATAAGCTATTTTCCTTCAGTAGAGACTGAAATGTGGATCGGTTGAAATACCAGATAAAGAAGAATGTTTTGCCTGTTGTTTGCTAGCTGGATAGGGCTGCTTTTACACGACCCCTAAAATCTGAGGCAAAGGGCTCCCAGATGCAGAGATTAAAATTGTTTTCCCTCCAGCTGCGGATTTAAAAAAAAATTAAGTACAAGCACACCCACTAGCGCACTTTAGAAGTACCTGGTCTCCAGAGGTAAAAAAAAATTCTGATGCAGATTATAAAGTTGTGGATGCCTGGCTCTCCTCACCTTCTGTTTGTTTTTGTTGTCCTCCCGCCCCTTTTACAGCCTGGAATCCCTACGGGGCTGCTCTGATGGCAGACAGAGGTGAGCCTGCATTCTTTGCTCCCTTTTTTTCTCCCTCCCCTCACCGCAGGCAGGAACAATGGAGTGCAGAACGGTGGGAACACAGGAAGCAGAACAAACCCCCACAATATCTGGTCCGAATTTAAGTTGCCAGCAGATTTTAGAGATCGTGTAAAAGCGCCCTAACTTTGTGAACAAAAGCTGGCAATTCAGTTCTGTACTGTGATGAAGTGCCAGCCTTGATTAGTCCTGAGCAAGCCACGCAGTTCCAGAAATGGCTTCCGAAGAAGCAAATGAGGGAAGAAGGAAAAAACACTTCCACCAAGAAAACCCTGGAAGAGATCTCTGCAAGTTGGAACTGACTTGACAGCACATAATTAGTATTGTTTTGCCTGATAGTTACAAGAACCCATTTGAGCTGACAGGCAATCTGAGGGCCATGCGATATGATAAAATAGCCCTTCTGAGAAAGCTTTTTCTGACGTTACTGAATGATAGATCCCTCACAGAGGCATTTTGTTCCCAAGCTGTTTAGGAGCATCAAGGCAACTATCAGCACAGAAAGGCAATCTAGTTACAAGAGCATTATGGCCTAATACTGAGCCTTCCCACGCATTGCAAACCACACAAACTTGTTGTTTGGGGAAATGTGAAGGCCCCAGCTTCATTTAACCTTGGATACATCCTGCAGTACTCTGACCAGGCATTGGTTTGGATCCGACCCATTGGGAGACCCGCCTGTCCCCTGATGTTCTCTGTATCCTCTGCCACCTTCACAGCTCCCATAAACTCTGTGGGCCCAGGCTCCTTTGGGTTTTCCTCTCAAGCCATGTTGAGGGGCTGTCTGATACCCCACCAGGTCCGTTGGGACCTCCCATGATTCACAGGCTGTGCAGGCTCCTTCCTGCTGCCATCTCCACCTGGAACCAATCCAAATGCCTCCAAACCACAGAAACTGTGACGTAAACAATAACATTAGTCACAATAACTAAATGACCAAACTGTACATATGTGCCAATGTTGTGGGTGGGTGGGAAAGTCTGGCTGCTAGTGCTGGCCCTTTATATAATCTAATGAGGTGGGTTCTGTTGTGCCTGCACAAGTAGGCAGTACCTGGATGCTCGCCCCATCATATGCTTTGGGGGCGCTCTGTGATTAACCATTCTGTCCCACATGGCTGGGGCTCCTCTAACCTCCAAGTGCCATGCAGCCGGTGCCATTTTGGATTCCTTCCTGGCCAGTGGAGATGCGGATAGCTGCCCCAGCCACAAGGTTTACCCTGGTAAATCGGAAACCATTCTTTTTCAGCAATGGATTACTCAGTCTTTTCTTCCATATTATAAAATTCAAGTACCTCTAATCTTAGAAATATAGACCATGATACTATACCAGGACAAATGGATTATATTGGGGGAAATGGCTGATTTTTAAGAAGCCAGATATTATATTTCTGAATAAGCAAAAAAGACATACCATACAGAGGTTTGAGTTCTGTCAACAAGCAATCTAGAGAGCACAGACATTGCAAAGTACCAAGCATTAAGGTCTCCTAAAATGGATTTCATCAACTTAAGTGGTTCCCAACTCTTTGGCTACTGTGCAAAAACAATCCTGAATAGGTGCTAATTTGTTTCCTGAAATGAAAATATCAGTGACTTTGCAAACCTGTTACCTCACCTGCAATTTTTTTTTAGGATTTCACATCTAATGCTTAGGTTTCATCCTTCAGTACATCCCCATGTATCAGCATTGCTGAAAATTAAACTATAGTAATAATAATGAATATATTGCACAGTTGTCTATTATGCCAACAAATAATAAAAATAGTGTTAGCTACCCTCTTGTTTGGTAAGAGAGAAACAGTGATGGATAAAGTCTTGAGTAGGATTTCCATGAGTGCATGACCAGTGGACTAGATTCCAGAAAGAGAACTAACACCTTTCTCCTGGAGTTTGGATAAAGTCCCCTGAAGAGCAAATATTTGTTTGGAAGGAATGTTCTACTACCACATGCAATTCATCAATTTGTGCAGGAACTGAACATAGCCAGTCTGCAAATCCTTTCCATCATGCTTCTTCTCAGTCTCGGAGTTCAACAAGCAAAACTAGACCCATTCAAGCAGATAGATTCTTCAGGATGCTTTAATGGAAACTATTCAAACAGTATTGCCAGTGAGGGATGGGATGCAGTTTTACCTCACTTTGGCATGCTTGCAGACCACTCGGTAAAGGCCTGATAAGGTGGTAGGTCTACACGTGCAGCAAGTGCAAGCTGGTTGCACTACTAGAAAAGAAGGTCCAGCACCCAGAGGCCTGCATATCTAACCAGCAACAAATTGAGCTTGAGCTGCTCTTGGACACAGAAGAGACAGGGTACATTTCTGAGGAAGAAGTCACTTCACTAACTCAGGAGGTAGATCCATGGACAAATGTGACTTGAAGAAGTAGAAGGGCAAGGGATCAGTCTAAGAGTCTGAAATTACAGAATCAGTTTGAAGCTCTTTCCCTCATCAAACTGACGACCTCTCCCTTAATATAGTTGATCAGGTGCATGTAGATGAATAGGCTGCAGGAGAGAGGCTCCTTGTACTAGGTGATTCAATTATTAGAAATACAGAGGGATGGATTTGTGACGCATATCATAACCATATGGTGGCTCGCCTGCCAGTTGCACTCGATGCAGACATCATGAGAAATCAAGATAGTTTGTTAGAGAGAACTGGGAAGGAGCTCGTCATCATGGTACACGGTACCAATTATGTAGGGAAGGCAAAGTGGTCAGTCCTGGAAGCCATTTTCAGATTGTTAGGAAGAAGACTGATGTCCCGGACTTCCAAGGTAGCATTTTCAGAAGTGCTGCCTATTCCTCATGCAGGACCCACCAGGCCGGCAGAGCCCAGAAGCCTCAATGTGTGAGTGAGGTGATGGTGTCGAGAGGAGGGCTTCAGATTTATCAGGAACTGGAGACCATTTTGGGACAAGCCAAACCTGTTCAGGAGGGATGTGTTGCACTTGAACAACGATGGGACCAGATTGCTGGCACTCAAAATAAAAAAGGCTGCAGAGCAGCTTTTAAACTGATAACTTGGGGAAAGCCAACAGGAGCTGGGCAGCATTCAGTTCAGGAAAATATCTACTTGAGTAGTGAGAATGATGCAAAAATTACTGAGCAGAGCCAGGAGCTAGTCACCAGCACTCCTGCAGAAGGATGCAAGAGGCAGGCTAATGTTGCAACTGGACTCAAAAGACTGCATCAGAAAGGCATCTATAAATGCTTGTATGAAAATGCCAGAAGTCTCCAGAACAAAATAGGGAAGCTAGAATACTTAGCAGTAGCTAAAAATTCTGATATTACTGCATCACTGAAACCTCATGGATGAATGATAACCAATGGGACACAGTTATCCCAGGCTACAAACTATACAGGAAAGACAGGAAGGGGCAAACCATGCCTCACTAATTTGTTTGATTTTTTAGATCCAGCTGACATTGTTTATCTGGACTTTCAGAAGGCTTTTGACAAGGTCCCACACCAAAGGCTCTTGAATAAACTTGCCAGTCATAGAATCAAGGGGCAGGTCTTGTTCTGGATCAGCAACTGGCTGAGGGACAAGAAACAGAGGGTATCTCTAAATGGACACTTCTCTAAGTGGAGAGAGGTAAAGAATGGTGTCTCCCAAGATTCAGTACTGGGACCCCTGCTTTTCAACCTCTTCATAAATGATCTTGAAGTAGGAGTAAATAGCAAGGTAGCCAAATTTTCTGATGACACTAAATTATACAGGGTAGTAAAAACTTAGAGAGATTGTGAGGCGCTCCAGAGGGATCTCTTGACACTGAGGGAGTGGGTAAACCAGTGGCAAATGAGCTTCAACATTAGCAAGTGCAGAGTGATGCATGTTGGGGCAAAAAAAATACTTTTATAAACTGATGGGGTCTGAGCTCTCTGCAACAAACCAGGAAAGGGACCTTGGTGTCCTGGTGGACAGCTCAATAAAGGTGTCAACCTAGTGTGCTGCAGCAGTGAAAAAAGCAAACTCAATGCTATGGGGTCTAAAACAAAACAAAATGAAATGAAATGAAACACAATTTTTCATTTTGTGCCCATCCCTACTCAAGGTCTTCCACTGACATCAAGGAGACATAAAGATGGTTATCTCTGGATAGATCTTATTTAATGTGGTTCTTAAAAATGTTTGAAATGGTCTTTTAAAAGAGACTGGATGAAAGAGAAGTAAGCATCCCCCCCTCCCTTTTTCCTCTGGTGGTTGCACTGAATGACAGAACAGAGTGCCACATTTCCTTGAAGTGATTGGCACTGGATATTGAGCAGAGTACTACGAGTGACTTATCAAATCATCTAATGGCAAATGACATTTTGTAGCTTCAACCTACAGCCCTAAATGCAATCATGTTGCCAATGGATTACATGCCAAAAACTTTGACCCAGTCAACATTTCTGCCTGTTGTCACTCAGCATCTGTCAATTTCACATACAATTTTTGCTCGTCATGATATTTGATTCATCCCATCACATGAAACGTCAAAAATGACACTGAAAGGGGCAAGGCAGCTAAGTACGGGCCAAACCAAAGGTGAAGTATGAAACTGAATCAGCTGAAAAAATAAGCTAAATAAATATATATGCGATCCAAGACCTAAGAACGTATGGCTCTGCAGACATTGTTAGAACCTGGTTAACTTGGCCTATAAAAATAAAATAGAAGGACAATGAACAGATGGGTTACAGCTTGCCTAGTTCTGCTTTGCAATGATGACGGTGATGATTATGATGATGAAGATGATGACAACGATGATGATGATAACGACAACAACAGCAACAGCAACAACAACAACAGCAACAAGGACAACAATAGCAGCAGCAGCAGCAGCAGCAGCAACAACAATGTGCCACCAACTCAATTGAGATATGAAGATGTATATTTTGTTCATGCAGAGAAATGTTAGATCTTACCTGGAGGGATTGAGGTTTTCTCAAAACTTCTCTCAACATTCCATAACTGCACTGGAAAAATCATGAATCATTCCTAGTCCTTGTTGTCTCTGCTTATAGCCAATCAGAGATTAGCATGATCAGACATAAAATGTGATACATGTCTTTGGTATCTTTCATTGTTGTGTAGAACTAATTGCATTCAAGTCTGACTCTTTTTCTGCAATAATTCTGCTGAAAAAATTAATAGACTATTAATTAATCTCAAGCTTGGAATCACCATGCACCCACTGTTGAAATAGTCTATAGATTGCCCTGCGACTGTTA
The DNA here is from genome assembly GCA_029282475.1 of Phrynocephalus forsythii. NCBI lineage: Eukaryota > Metazoa > Chordata > Lepidosauria > Squamata > Agamidae > Phrynocephalus > Phrynocephalus forsythii. The sequence goes on from JAPFRF010000010.1 coordinate 97,034,959, forward strand.
CTTTGGAGTTCGGCATTGTTGGTTGCCAATTCACAGCCACTGTATAACATTTCCACAATCTCTCCAGAGGAAGTTATTACAATTAGAGATGGGCACGGATAAAAAAAATGGCGTTTCATTTGTTGTTTGTCGTTGAGAGGTCCGTTTCATTTTGTTTCCGTTTTTTGTGAATTTTTTGGAAAATTTTCATTTTTGTTTTTCATTTTTTCATTTTTCGTTTCTACCCGCTTTTTGCACGATTTTTAAAGCATTTCCATGTGTGGGTGTCCCCCAACGCCCCAGACCAGAGGGAAAACACTAAAAAAAATTGATGCTGGCAGAGACACAGTATAGACTAGGTTCGCAGGGAGGCTGCAAAGGCAGTGGCGGGCATTGCCCAGGGTGCAAGGCAGCGGCAGAGTGACTGCACTGCAGGGCAGTGGAGGGTACTCACCGAGAGGTATGCACACACGCACACAGGGAGGCTGCAGGACTGAAGCTACAGTTGCAGAGACAGCAATCACACCCTAACACCCACCAGAGACTACAAGGAGGATGGGGGCTGCCAGAGCTTTTTATGCCCTCTGTGGCTGCCAGACCTGCCCAGTCTGCCACCTGGGCATGCTATTGGTTGAAGTTGTCCAATAATTTACATGACCCCATCACATGGCTTGCCTCCATTTTGTGGCTGGAGTGGCGACATACATTTTGTCATCCTTAAAGGGAAAAGAAAAATACATCTTCTCGCGATGGGAGAAGACAAAAGCAAATGTTTTAAGGACCCCAACCCCCTGGTAGGTAATAATTTCAAATAATGATCACATTATCACAGCATTTTTATGGATGTCCAGGGCGTTTTAATACCCAAGAAATCAATATTAGGCATCTGGGAGCCATTTTGGGTTGATGTCCCCTAACTCCCCTTAAAGGAAAAAAATACAGCGATCTGAGAAAAGACATAAATGCACGTTTTAAGGACCCCACCCCCCTGTAGGTATTATCAGACAGTATAAATAATTATCACTGCATTTTTATGGATGTCCAGGGCGTTTTTTAACATTTAATACAGCTCATTTCATTGCACGTCGCCATTAACGAAAACGAAATGTTGTGAACACAATTTTCGTGGTTCTGTTTGTTTCGTTTCATTTTCATCACAATTTTCGTTTGTTGTTTTGTTACATAACAGAACGAATAACGAATAATGGAATACCTGTGCCACCCAGTGGGACTACCTGATGAAGCTGGAGTAATTACATATGGAGACAAATCTAGTTTCTACCAGTGTTGAGAATGACCTTGGGCCTCTCATCCTGTCTTCATCATAATTTTTAAATCTTTATAGCTGTATAGCAGTAATTACTTGCCTTCAAGCACTCCTGCTCTATTTTTTGTCATCTTAAAAACATTTATATATCAGTGTAATTTTTGTAATCTTAAAAACCTTTGTATATCAATGATTTTCCACCACCGATATAACAAACATATCTTGTCATTTAACAAAAAGCAATTGTACTTCCTTTGCAGTACAATGATAACTTTAGAGTTTACTTTTCAAGTGATATACATTTGCCAATCCTGCATTTTGTACTGCTATCTCTTTTGTCTTTAACTACTTCAATGTCCTCAATGTTGTGTTTTTTTTATAAGTCATCAGCATCTAGGATTTGATGGATTTTTTAAAAAAGTAACTGAAAATATTTTTTTTAAAAAAGGGAATGTAAGAAGCTGTATTTTAAAACCCATGCATAATGTAGCTAACTACCCTTGTAGGACTTCAAAAATGTAACTAATTCCATTTTAAAGTAACTTTCCAAGCTCTGTTATATACTGCTTTCCAGTTAAAGAACTCATCTCAAGCAAGTTTGCAAAATTAAAGGAAATGCAAATATAATGCAGGGCTATCACAACCAACCAAAATAATAGTGATAATTGTTAAATGCTTCAGCTCCCACAGAAGTCAGCTAGCCAGTTAATTAGTAGAAATTCCAATTAAAGGCAGATTCAAGCAACCAGATCTTCAGATCCTATTTGTACTATAATGTGAAGCTGGAGGAAAAATAGATTTCTTAACATATTCTCTTCATAAATACAATGCATTCAGCAAATAAGATTAAGCCTCTTTAGAAAAAAAAAATGACAAAATTTATCATTCATTCAGCCACTTATAATCTGGCAATTTGGCAGATAAGAATTACCTGGCTATTTTCTGTCAGCGATTAGCCATTTGGTTTATTTATCTTCCTGTGAAATATTGATGACATGTGAAAAATTGGTAAATAACTTCTTATATTTTAATAGAGATGGATTGTTTATATGTTTTACCAGAGGGTTAGTTGAATTCCAGCTGTAGCTATAAAAATGTCTCTGACAAAGCACATTTGCAAGCATCCACATGTAACAAACTAAAGTCTAGCATGATCTAGAAGGATAGAAAACTTTGAATGCTTTTTTTCTTCTTCAGTAAGTAATGTTTGGATTAATGAGCTAATTTTGAACATGTGGTGGATTACTTTAGTGTACTATTATGTTAAATGGAAAGTCATTGAATTTAATCCATTCACACTTGCTGAAGAACAGCCCTCCCTTTTGCTATGAGTTTGGGTGAGAAGTGGTTAACTGATGAAAAAGAGAGTCAATGTCTTGGATTTTCTCCTACTTGATGTCACATTGTGAATGATAACAAGTGAGCACAAGAGGGTATCCTGTAGACCAGTGATGGTGAACCTTTTAGAGACTGAGTGCCCAAACTGCTATTCAAAACCCACTAATTTTTTTGCCAATACAGTAGTTTAACCTGAATACAGGTGTCTGTGAAGTGGCAATATCAGGTGCCCATAGAAAGGGCTCTGAGTACCACGTTTGACACCCGTGCTATAGGTTCGCCAACACTGCTGTAGACCATCTTAACAGTTGGCATTGGTATCATCAACATTCAGGGTGCCCTTTGCTATGTAAAGCTTGGCATCCTTTTTTTCTGCTGGCAGTGTAGACGCATTATTGTATAGCAGTACCAGGCCATTTTGTGACATTTTGAATTGTGGGTACAGAAGCACGATATCCCACATTGATAAACTAAGCCCTTTTAAAAATAATATGATTATTATAAAATGGGGGAAATCTCTATATTGTTACGCTGACATAGCATAGCTGGTGCAAATCTCCTTGGCACAAATTAATAAGTTAGCATGTGCATTTTCTGTTGTGTCCTGAGTCACATGACGTGGCACACAACAACTAATACTGAAGCAATGTTAGTGACACTTCACAGCCAATAAATACTTCAGCTGTGTTGGGTGGGTACGTTTTCTCCCACTTCTACTTCCCTTTGTTATTCTGCATTTTAAACAGTATGAGCTTCTTTGTTTTAACTTTTCTGTGCACAGATGAGTCCTTTGATGGCACACAATAATTAAATCATAAGAATTATGCTAATGACATAATTATAGCAACAAATAATGAGGTAGTAGCTATGACCCCATCTCCCTATATAGTTATATTCCCCTTGCATTCAATCAAGCACTTGAATAGTTCTTGGCCAGGAAATAGAGAAACAAACACAAAACAAAATTACCATTAGAGATGGGCAGGAAAAATGTTTTGTTTTTTGTTTTTTGTTTTGTTCCCTAACGAAATGAAAATGAACTGAAAGAAAAATGAAATGAAATGAAATGAAAATTTTTGTTTCATTCCATTTCATTTTTCATTTTCCCATAGGAATGCATTCAATGCACTGCGCCTCATGGCACAGTGGTTAAATACCTGTACTGCAGGTAAAACTGTGCTCACAACCTGGGGTTCAGTCCCAGGTAGCAGACTCATAGTTGACTCAACCTTTCATCCTTCCAAGGTTGGTAAATTGGGTACCCAGCTTGCTGGCGGCGGGGGATGTGTAGCCTGCATAATTAAACTGAAAACTGCACAGAGACTACTTGAAGTGGTATGGGGCTTTGGTATGGAAACTGCTTTAAAAACCACGCACCATTCCCCCGAAAGCTCCTGATCAGGTGGGAGAATGGCATGGGCTTTTAAAACTTTTTTTGCCAGCCACTGAAGCCCTGTGTGCCAGATGATCAGTGCTTGAGGGGCAGGGCCCCATGTGCCACAACCTGTAAAAAAAAAAAAGATAAAGAACAAAAAACAAACAAAAATGATTTTTTTAAAAAAATCATTCAAATGAAACAAAATGAAATGAAATGAAATGAACTATAATGAAACAAAAGATGAAACAAAACACCATTTTCACATTTCGTGCCCATCTCTACCATCAGTCTTAAAAAAAACTATCACAAGATTTAACACAGTTTCCACAGGAAAGCACTGTATTCATCTTGCGAGACATCCCATAGGAAAAATTCATCTTACAAGGTTTTCCTATTCCCAGCAATTTCATTCGTCTTACACGTTTTTCGTATTAAGCAGCATTCATCTTACAGGGTACAACTGTAGTATTTACTCTAGAGGCCCCAGAGTTCTGCTCATAAAAATGTTTCAAACCAAGCCATGATGAATAGATACATAGATATCACCCTTATTTCATTAAGACAAATATTAGGTTCTTATTGAAATAGTTAAAGTCACTTTCTCTGGTTCCTAAGTATTTAACTTACAGTCTAGAATCTGTCAATCCTCATTTCCAAGAAAGTGTGCAAATTGCAAGTCTGGTAATTTGGAGCAATTATACGCTTTCTTAATTACTAATTTGAGTAAATCAAGATACAGTAATTTCTGCACTGTGGGTGAGGATACACCAAACTTCAACCCAGCTGTTTCTGTTCTTTAATATAAGATGAATATTAATGCATTTTGATAACCAGAATAATTCATTTCTTGTCACAGACTGACATTCAATTAATAAAGACGAATCATTATTTTTTTCTGTCTTAAAATAGAACACCTAAAAATTAATCAGAAAGGTTGTAATAAGTCTTATTTGAGTACAGATCAAACATGCAACTATGGGCGTTTATACACGACCCCTAAACTCCGGGGCAAATGGGTCCCAGTTCCGATTAAAAATGTTTACCCACCAGCTCCAGAGTTAACAGGAAATTAAGTGCGACCCTGCCCACTTTAGCACGTCACAGCGCAGCTTTCAGGTACCTGCTTTTTGGATGTGACAAATATTTGATCCGGTGTAAGGATAGTGAGTGAGGGGCTCTCCTGACTTCCGGGTTTTTTTGTGCCCCGCCCCTTTAAGAGATCTGAATGCTGCCGGGAACAAAACAGAGGTAAACCAGCATTCTTTTCTTTCTTTTTTCTCCCTCCCTCACGCAGCCAGCAACCAGGAAGTGTGGAGGGGGGTGGGGACAGAGGAAGAGCGACGAACACCTAAGATCTCTGGTCCGAATTTAAGTGGCCAGCGGATCTTAGGGGTCATGTAAAAAGGCCCTATCTCTCAGGAAGCCTCCACTGTTCATTCTTAATTTGTTATTGTGTCAAACATCTAGATGTATTTTGATAAGGTTATGTCCAAATTCACTTTAGAGTGGGGACAGGAAGAGATCTTTTGAGCAGAGAGTTCCAGAAAAGGCCAAGGGGGAAAGGCATCTGAAGCAAAAATAAATGTAATTTTCATGTTTAGGGAAGTTAGGATATCATGTTTTGGTCAGATAAGATATCTGGAAGGGTTACTCTCTGACATTTATACTACAGTATTTCTCAATATTTACATGCAATTTTCCATCAGTAATCCCCTGTTCCCCTACCCCTTGCACAAACCTTGGATATGTAGTTTTTTGGGTGGTTACATAGGCAGTGAAGAGAATATTAACAATATTTCCCCACATAGTAGAAATGAGTAAAGTCATTACACATCACTGGGCTCAGCCTAAGAGCCATTCCATTTGGAGCAGAGGTAGTGAATATTTTTTGACCCGGCCTGCCCCATTTCATATGAAACAGCATTTTGAGAGCTGCTTTTCTGCAGTGGGCAGATACAGCCCATGCTAAGTATGGTGGCCACTTAATATAGCACCAAAAAAGAAGACATACATATATTTATTTTATTTTATTTTTATTTATTTTTCAGCTTATATCCCACCCACTACCCAAAGGTCTCTGGGTGGCTTACAATCAAAAGAAATAAAATAGTTAAAACATCAAAATGTCAATAAATAATTAAAACAATAATAAAAACATTACACTAAAAATTGACATCAGGACCCACAATCTACATTATGTCATTTAAAAAACTTCTGGAACAGGAAGATTTTTACCTGGCGCTGAATTATCATCAATGTTGGTGCCAGGTGGATCACACTCAGGAGGGCACTCCATAGCCTGGGGGCAGCTGCTGAGAAAGCCCTGTGTCTACAAGCCATTCCTCTCACCTCCTTGAGGGATGGCTCTTTCAAAAGGTCCTCCTGGCTCAATCTTAATTGCCGGGTAGGTTCATATAGGAAGGAGGCAGTCCTTCATGTATCTAGGTCCTAAGCTGTTTATGACCTCACACACATACACACAAGATGAAGAAGGACAATGAGAATGTTCCCTGTTGTTCCTATGTCAAAGAGTTCCAGGTGATGGCTATCTACTTTTCTGGCTTTTCTTACTCCACACATTTCTTACCAGAAGGCTAAAGGCTAATGAAAATCTTTAGTAATTATAGCTTCAAGACACGCCAAGCATCTTGCAGTAATAACTCCAAATAGAACTACTTTCCCACTTGCTCTACAGTTGAATGAGGAGCAGGTATTTAGTGGTGAAGGAATGAACTTTGTTGAAGGAAAGACTTTTTTCCTCATGAGCCTGACCATGTACTGAGAAAATAATAGGAATCCTTCCCTTTGAATGCTTCCTCTTTCTGAGGCTGGATGGGTGAGGAACTGCAAAGAAAGTCTTTTTGACAAATTAATTTGGAACATTCTGTATAAGGGAAGCTCACTTGGCATCAACTCTTAATGCCTTTCTAGCTACTGGCAAAGACCTTTTGAATGTCCCTAGGACTTTCCAAGTACTGTCTCATATACTTTTAAAGCTTTTATGGTTGTATTATCATGTAAGTGTTGCCTTTTTCACCTTTGCTTTTCTTGTTGTTTTATTTTTGATGTATATTCCTATGAGCCTTCCCCAGAAGCCGATAAAAAGGTGGTGTATAAAACAAACACAAACTTAATAAGGTCACAGATGAATCTATTTTCTTCAAGAATAGCATGGTTCCACTGGACTCTTTCTGGAGAATTTTTTTCTGGATGTTTTCCAAAATACCAACCCAACAGCTGTACCTATGAAAAAATCATAACTGCCCAGCTTTTCCACTGTAAACAAGACCTAGTTGTGGATATACTATGTAAAGAGGTAGCTTTTCTTTCGTTCTTTCTTTCAAAAGTCAACAATAGAAAACAGGCTCTTGCCATTTTCAATTGGTTGTATGGTCTTTTTTTTGTTAGGATTCAATGTGATTTATGTATATGCAGTCGCTGGAGTTCACTTAGTAATGTGCAATATTTGTTTGCTGATTCTTTCCCCCCTTTTAGCACCTGAAAGTGGACACTGCTTGGCTCTGAAGTATCTACATAATGAACAGCCAGACACCTGGTTGGCTTCAACTATCAAAGCATCAAGACAGACTCATTTGTAATGGATAGGAAATTGTCACCCTTTTCTGTAGAGGTTTCCAATTCCAGGTTGTATCCCAGAGAGATGATCAGAGGAAAGCTTTCAAGTTTGCCTAGAGACAGAAAGTGTCGAAAATGTTCAGCATGATTAATTCTCATTTTATTATACTGCGTGAAATGTTCTGTCTCAGTAGACAATGCCACTTCTGTTTCATCTGAATCAATATCAGGTGTAATAACACTGAGGTATGGGTTACGAAGCCATGATGTTCGTTGTTGTTGTTGTTGATGTGGTTTGGTGCACACTTGGTAAAGAATAAAATCCAATCATTGCTTGGGGGGGAAAGTAAGATTTTGTTGCCTTCTTCCAATTATTGTCCCAGGAACGCCCTAGCAAAACCGATGGAACAGTCAAAAGTATCGTCTGTCATAGCAGAATAAATGCCTAAAAGGAATGGGGTTTAGGGTAGAATAAGCGGGGACCTCAATGGAATAGCTGGCCTGAAGCCATTCTCTAACGGCTTGTTCAGAGTAATAGCTTTTTTTTTCTTCTTCCAGAGAGCCACCTTCTTAGGGTTGAGCAAGGTATTAAACTCTTTCTCTTCCCCATCTATTCATATGGTAATATAATGAAAAATCATTAAGAACTGTAGAGAAATCTGGATTACTTGGAAGAAAAGAGCTACAGGAGTGCAATTGTAAAATATTAATTATTATCATTATATACTCAAGTAGATAATGCCCGCTTTAAAAAGCAAGAGGGGTGTTCTTTTCCACTTTCCATGCTGACTTGTTTCTGAATGTTGTCTTCTCATTCACAGCCATTAAAAAAACTGATTATTAGCTCTTACCTCAAAATGACCTACAATCCCTTTTATGCTGTCTCAGTAGGATATTGTGGAAGATGCACATACAAATGCAATCTAGGATGTCACTGCCTTATTGTCTATGATTTATCAAAATACCTTTATTGCTAAATGTCTTCTAACATGTCATCCCTTGCAGGTACTTTCTCTTATAAAATTGTTTCTCCATTCTTCAAAAGCTACACACACGCACACACACACACAGCCATGGTGGGCTTTCTGCACCAGTGTTTTTTCTTCTGCATCACATAATTGGTAAGTACATGTACTGTCTTGAAATGACTGGTATTTTTGTAGGACTGTGGTATGTCAAAATCCAGTGTCAATTTTACCCACCCTACACAACTAAGCATAGTATTGTTCTGCTGAACTTCAAATCTGCTGTTGTTGCTTCCATTATGGTATGGCTAAAGTCACACAGCAAAGTTGCGCACTGACTTGATAGTGCCTGCCAAGCATTTCTGACACAAAGTTCCGTATGTTTATAAGCAGTTTGGGGGTGATTAGATTTGTAGGATAATTCAAAATCATGATTGCCAGGCAGCAGAATAGGGACTCACACTTTTTGTTGACATATTTCTCCAATAAAATCTGAGCACATTTAATATCCCTCCAGAGGGAAGAGGGGTTCTTTGCAAGTTCCACACCAGGAAAGTTGCACAGTGCTCTGTTTTGTTTGATTCTTTCCCCTTAAACTTCACTTTATTGTATCCCCTTGGTAGCAACAAACAAGTGACACAAAAAGCAAATGTAAGCACATAAATTCCCCTTGATACTATCTTCTGCATTCTCACTATCCTTTAGTACAGATTTGAAAACACCTCTGTGGCTTCCCATCTCACCTTTGTCATTTGGAGGACTGATGTACATAAAAGACATCTTCAGGTTCTCTCATTGCTATGTGCCTTTCAGAGACACTTTGCAAAGACACATAAAATAAGTCAAAGCAAGGGAAATAGCACTGGAAAACTTGGGTCTTTTCCTTGATAGCTAAGATGTGTGTGTTGCATCATTACAGTCAAGACCCCATCTTCGTGACCCCATGTCCATGGAGTTTTCTTGGCAGGAATACTGGAGTGGCTTGCCAGTTCCTACTCCAGGTGATTACAGCACCTGGTATTCCCTGGGGTCTCCCATCCAAGTACTAAAATAAAGTTTATTATTATTATTATTATTATTATTATTATTATTCTTATTATTATTATTATTATTATTATTATTATTATTATTATTATTATTATTATTATTATTATTATTATTATTATTATTATTATAACCACACAGCTAACTACACTGGATTTTGTAATACAAATCACTAGTCGAACGCTTCCCAAGCATTTAGGACTATGAGATGTATTGGTGAATTATGCGAGCAGATCCCAGTAAGGTGGCTTTCTGCAGCTGACTGATGGTGACTTTGTCAACTCCAGTTTCTTCTAAATACTTGCTTAGCTCTTTTGGCACCACACCCAGCATGCCTATTACCACTGGGACCACCTGTACTGGTTTATGCCAGAGTTTCTGAAGTACCCTGATATTGGGTAATTTTTTCAAGTTGTTTCTCGGTGACTCTATTATCACATGGTATAGGAACATCAATGATCCACACTTTTTTCTTCTCCACAATCACAATATCTGGGGTATTATGCTCCAAAACCCTGTCTGTCTGTATTCAGAAGTCCCAAAGTAATTTTACATACTCATTTTCAGTCACTATATTATTATTATTATTATTATTATTATTATTATTATTATTATTATTATTATTATTATTATTATCATCATCATCATCATCATCATCATCATCATCATCATCACAGATGGGGGTCTAGCTTTTTATAGATAAATTGTCACTAAGGAGCAAAAGAGATATTTTGTTGTTTGTTTTAAAAAGAGAAATGTTAGCGGGTGAGCTCTTCCAAAGTCCAAATGTGAGAATCTTTTGCCTCCTGATTTCTGAAGGTTGCCCATAATGGTGTAGATTGTGTAACCTCCACTTGTCCTTTGGGTTGAGTGGATGGGAATTCTGTTTGATCTTATACTGTATTTGGCAGTATTATAGCACATTGTAGATCTCCCATGTAGATTTTAGACATGAGTTGAGTTCATGAGATAGGGATTAGAACTGGTAAATATTTGACTATTTCATTTATCCTGAAAAGTATTCTGATTGCTATGGAGTAGATGTGATGTCATGAGAAAGCCACCCCACACATGTTCTTTGAATATATTTCCAGCTGTTATCCACACACCTGCTATTATGCAAAACTTGTGAGCATTTTGATTTCTGTGCATGCTGTCTGGTTTCATTAGATGACACCAGCTGATCACTGAAGAAGGAGCTTTCCCCCCCATATTTACTGTATGATGTCAGAACTACCCGCAGTCACTGCCTCAGTGGGGAGTGTAGCAGCCCTCATCACTTCAGAATGGGGCACCATCATTACATACTTCTAAACATTGACAATGAAGAAATTAAAACGGTCAGTAATTTTCTATACAGCCCAATCATCAAGTGGCCACAAAATCAGAAGACTCAGAGAAGCAGCTATGAAGAATTTAGAAAAGGTCCTTAATTATAAAAAAGTGACACTGGAGTCCAAGGGGAAAACCATCTGTACTATGGTATTCCCAATTATTATGTATGGATGTGGAAACTAGAAAGTGAAGATAGCTGACATCTCAAATGTGGTACAGAATATGATAATTGTAGAGACACCCCCATGTTTGCCAAAGAATTGGGGTGAAAGTATTTGATTTTCAAAAGAAATCAGGATTGGGATAAGAATGAGCTTCTGCCTTTAGTCATTGAAATGGGAAACTGTCAATGATAGAACCATTTCCTCCTCACACAAAAATGGGCAAACAAACAACAAAATTCAGTAGAGGTATTTATCCAAGAATTGGAGAGAACTACATATGAATTTCAAAGACATTGAGAGGATATTGAGCCAGTGTTTTCAGTGTTGATAGGAAACAAGTCAAAATCAGAGCTGTCTCCTCTTCCAAACCAATAAACTTCAAATCTTAAGCTAATTTCTAAAAGCAAACAATGGAAAATTCAGTTTTCTTTTATGAGGGAAATATTTCAAAGCCAAGAAATCCTATGACATTTCAGGTACATTTCTCTCAGTATGGTAAACTCTGGAACAGAAGAAAAGGGTCTCTCTCTCTCTCTCTCTCTCTCTCTCTCTCTCTCTCTCTCTCTCTCTCTCTCTCTCTCAAACACACACACACACACACACACACACACACACACACACACACACACAGAGAGAGAGAGAGAGAGAGAGAGAGAGAGAGAGAGAGAGAAGAAGAAGAAGAAGAAGAAGAAGAAGAAGAAGAAGAAGAAGAAAGAAGAAGAAGAAGAAGAAGAAGAAGAAGAAGTTGGATATTCACATTCATTTCACATTCAGACATATACCCAGTTTTGTGTGTAATATAGTGTCAGGGTCAATCTTCTTCTGCATTGATGATTTCATCTTTGGTTACACACCAACTGGTGTGGAATATTGTTCACATTTTTGTATTTCAAAGCTTGTATATGTTGGGGAAAACTTCAGCTATTTGCAGGAATGCCCTAAAACACCCAAGTGCATCTGGATTGGACCTGAGCATGCCCTCTCCTTCTGAATCAGCAAGCACTGGATCAGTTGCTCTTCATCTGCGAATAACTTTTCAGAAAGCAAACTTACCCACTATCTTTACTGGAATCTGGTATATTTCCAGTTTAGGGAAACATAACAGCACGAAAAATAGTTGCCATGGCCTTGACTGGTATCAATAATTGTTACTGGCAAGAGTAATATCACAGGAATCAATGAGACATCTTATGAGTTGTAGGAAAGAACTCTTTGTTTTGAAATCATTATAGGAGTGAAAAGCCTGGAGATCTGTCAGTCTTGTGATACATTTAATGTCGGAGTTATTATACAATGTTGACTGCCTTCCACGTTCTTTAATATGCAAAATCACTGGCATTGTGTGGCTGATGAAATACACCCAGCACATATGCCTTTCAGAGAAAGTGATAAAAGGTAATGTATTTGCCCTTTCATGCTTCATCACTGTTTGAACTGTTGTGATCTTTCCAGGTTTAAATATTTCCTGTCTTCCTAGAGAACAAATTCAAGGGCATCAGATTATTTGGCAGCCATTCATTTTGCAACAAAGCCAGGAGGCTGGTATCAGAAAGATGGAAGATCCAGCACAAAAAGAACTCTTGACATTTCTTAAAACATCTCACAGCCCATCGCTGATAGTCTCCTGAAATGAATGTAGTCTTTTGCCTTTCCCATTTCTCTCTGACTCTCTCTTTAATTGAAGTCCATTTACCCAAAATATACCCCTCTTTTTCTCTCACCCACTGCTTACTATCCTGTGCCTGAGATAATAACTATTTTTAGCTTCATAGAAAGCATGTTCCTTTTCCCCACACTCCAAAGGCACATAAAAATTATATATAGATAAAAAAAACCTCTTTAAAGTATGTTTTAGATATACTTGATGAGGTTAAGTATAAGGCTAATATATAATTGTGATTGAACAGAATAAGATTCATGGTATTAGTTTTGGCTTACAAAACCCTCCATGGCTTGGGACCTGAATAGCTGGTAGAGCGAATCTGTCTAAGGTCAACTGTGGCTCAGCCCACAAAAACAAACCTGGTGTTCTTGCTGCAGGCAGCCACCCCTAGGGAGGCCCAGAAATAGATTATTCAAAATTGGGCCTTCTTCGTGGCTGCCCCTACTTTATGGAATAAACATCCCAGTGAAAAACATCTGGATTTGTCCCTGCCAGCTTTTAAGAGTGCGCCTAAGACCTTGCTCTTCAAAGAGGCATATGGAGACCACTAATGTGTTTGTTTTAGATGATTTCTTGTGTTGTTGTTTACTCTGGTTTTGGTATTTTTTTAAAGTTGCCATTGTTGATTAGTGCTAGCTTTGTTTAGTGCTTATCTATAGACTAGTTTTATAATTTTACTGTTTACTTTTTTCTTTTCTTCTTTCTGTATTACCAAAAACTACCTGGAGTTTCTCACAGAAAACTGGCGATATACAAGTGTCTGTCTGTCTGTCTGTCTGTCTGTCTGTCTGTCTGTCTGTCTATCTATCTATCTATCTATCTACCTACCTACCTACCTACCTACCTACCTACCTACCTGAGGGCAGTTGGAAAATGTCGTAAAGGAGGCATTCAAGAAGGGAAGCCTGGTTATAATGGGGACTTCAATTACCCTGACATAGACTGAGTGAATTGTTTTTCAGCAGATGATAGACAAATAAAGTTCCTAGATATGCTAAATGATTGTTCCCTGGAACAGATGGTTGGAACCCAACTAGAGGTACAAGAATCCTTGACCTGATGCTGAGTAATACACAGGATCTGGTTCAAAATGTTAATGTGACTGATCCAATAGGGAACAGTGACCACAACACAATTACTTTTAACTTAATCATAGACTGCAAATGACTGATAAAATCTAACAGAGAGATCTCAAATTTTCAAAAAGGAAATTTCCCAAAGATGAGGAAACTAATAAAAAAATAAGTTGAAAGGGAAAATTGAGAGAGTCCAAACACTCCAAGACGCATGGAGGCTATTCACAAAAACAATAAAAGAGGCCCAATTGGAATGCATACCCAAAAGTTAAAAGGGCACTGCCAGGTCCAAGAGGATTCTGATTTGGATTACAGCAGCAGCTAAAAACACTCAAAGAAATAACAAGGTGCTCTTTAAGTACATCAGAACCCAGAACCCAGTTAGGAAGGCCATTGGACTGTTAGACGACAATGGAAGGCAAGGGATTAAAGAGGAAACAGAGATTGTAGAGAGACTCAATGAATGCTTTGCTTCAGTATTCACTGAAGAAGACAGAGACCACATGCCCAAAACAGAGCCTATCTTCACAGGGAGGGAAACCGAAGAATTAAGCCAGATAGAAATAACCAGTGAGGAGGCCCTCACATGTCTTGTTAAACTAAATGCTAACAAATCACCAGGACCAGATGACATCCTTCCACAAATTCTCAAGGAACTTAAAGATGAAATTGCTGATGTCCTAGCCAAAATATATAATCTTTCCCTCAAATCAGGCATTGTGCCTGATGATTGGAAGGTAGCAAATGTAACACCAATCTTCAAAAAGGGATCTAGAGGTCATCCAGGAAATTACCGACTGGTGAGTTTGACATGTGTCTCAGGTAAAGTGATGGAAACCATCTTAAAAGATAAAATTAATAGGCACATAGAAGAGAAGGTACTGCTGAAGGAGAGCCAACATGGCTTTTGCAAGGACAAGTCTTAACTCTTTAATCTGTTGGAATTTTTTAGAGTGTCAACAAGCATGTGGATAAGGGAGATCCGGTTGACATTGTAAGAACAGCCTTGCTGGATCAGGACACAGCCCATCAATTCTAGCATTCTCTCTCACAAAATGGCTCACCATTTGCTTCAGGGTATTCCAAAGATGTCTTCACCTGCTTATGATTCCCTGCAAATAGCACTGAGAGATATCCTGCCTATCACTACAACTCAGACCTTGTCCTTAGGCGTCCATAATGATAGCCATTGATACCCTTGTTCTCCATGAACTTGTCTAATCCTTTCTTAAAGCTCTCAAGGCTTAGAGCTGTCACCACTTCTTCTGGCAGGGAGTTCCATAGACCAATGATCCTTTGGGTGAAAAAGTACTTTCTCTTATGTGTTTGAGATCTAGCACCCAAAAGTTTCATGGAGCCCCCACCCAGTTCTAGTGTTGTACAATAGAGAAAACAGTTTTTCCTTATTTACTTTGTCCACACCGTGTATGATTTTATAAGCTTCAATCAGGTCACCTCTTAGGTGCTGTCATTCAAGAGTGAAGAGGCCTAGCGGTTGCAGCCTCAGATGGTAAGGAAGGTGTTCCAGTCCCCAAATCATTCAGGTTGCCCTCCTCTGCACTTTTTCCATTTTCATAATATCCATCTGGAGGTATGGTGACCAGAACTGTACACAGTACTGCAGATGGGGCCTCACCATAGATTTATAAAGAGGCAAAATGACACTTGCTGACTTATTTTCTATACCATTCCTAATGATCCCTAGCAATGAGTTTGCTGTTTTCACTGCTGCGGCACACTGTGTTGACACCTTCGTTGTGCTGTCCACCAGGATAAGGTCCCTTTTCTGGTTTCTTGCAGATATTTTAGACTCCATCAGTTTATATATGCATTTTTGTGGCCCCAACATGCATCCCTCTGCACTTGTGAATGTTGAAGCTCATTTACCACTGGTTTGCCCACTCCCTCAGTGTCAAGAGATCTCTCTGGAGCTCCTCACAATGTCTCTCATTTTTGATAGTGACAGAATCTTTTAGGTACCAAATGATGATCTTGCATCATTTCACTTCATAAATGGCCAATAGGATTTCTTTCAACCAATATTTTAAAATGTAAAGCCTTACCAATGTATGCCTTAATATAATTATGTGTACTAGAGATGGGCACGAATAAAAAAAAGGTGTTTCATTTGTCATTTGTTGTTTAGGGGGTCTGTTTCGGTTCGTTTCCATTTTTCATGAATTTTTGCAAAAAATCATTTTTGTTTTTGTTCGTTTGTTACCATTTTGTTACCATTTATTTCAATTTTGTGATTTTTTTAGCATTTAAAGCAGTTCAATGTATTGCTGTAACGAAAACTAAACGGACGACAAAATTTCTGGTGTTTCTGTTCGTTTCGTTTCATTTTAGAGACAAAATTCTTTTGTCATTTCATGACGTAACTAAATGAAAAAACAAAAATGGAAACAAAAAATTGTTCGCTTCGTGCCCATCTCTAATGTGTACCTATGTTGAGGTGTTTCAGTTTAAATTTTATTGGAGTCATATTTGATGAAATACACAGAAATCTTTAGGATAACATTTCTGAGTAATTGTTTTTATTTTATATATATATATATATATATATAATCTTTCCACAACTGGTGTATTGATGCATTGGCTAATTTCTGTCAATGGGTTTAAAGCACAAGCACTCCATCTACTGTCTGGCAAGTGGCACAATGCTGTGGGAATGTTAGGTGCATTGAGTGCAGTGCATTGCTTCCAGATGTTCCTTTGAAAAAGAGGGAATTCTAACCATCAGGAAACACTACCCAACATATTGAAGTCTTGTTTTTTATAAAATTTAAAACACATAAAAGTTGAGGAGCTTCAGTAACTTATAAAACAAGAGAGAGAGAGAAATTGGCACTGTGGTGTAGCCAGCCATAAGAATTCAAATGGAAGAAAATGAACTGGTAATGTTAAAACACATTTGGACACTCATCTAGGTATATATGGGGAGGTGTGGTGGCTCAGCAGATTAAGACCCCAAAAAGCTGTTGGCTGCAAAGTCGGCAGCTTGGTGGTTCAAATCCTGGGTGCCATGCAGTGCAGCGAGCTCCTGCTGTTCACCCCAACTCCTGCCAACCTAGCAGTTCAAAAACATGTAAATGCAAATAAATAAATAGGTACTGCCATAAAAACCAGGAAAGTAAAAGAGTGTTTCCTTGCAGCCATGCTGGCCATGTGGCCATGGACTTGCACAACACAGGATCTTTGGTTTGAATATGGAAATGAGCAGCATCTCTAGAGTTGGACACAACTAGCACACATGTGCAGGGGGAACCTTTACCTTTAGCTAGGTATATATACCATGTGACTATGGTAGTCTGGAAAGATATGGAAAATATTGCTGAAAGTGGTGAACCCTTCCATGGTTGACTGTGGCCTCAGTTAAGCAGAATTTTACAGAATTTTGCAGTAACGGTTGAATTGAAATGCCATATACTGAGGGAGGTCTTTGCTAGAAGTATTGCAGCCCACCAAATTAGTGTTTGCGTAGAGTGGGCACTCAAGTTGGGCTGTTCATATTTGTATCCCTGAGGATACAAATACAAATATCAGCACCACTGGTGCCAAGGAGATCCAACCCTTCTCCCCCTTCGAACTGGCTGGTCCACTTACTGGTTGATGAGTGGCCTGTGCTACCATTGTCATGCCAATTATGGCAGCAGTCCAGCCAGCATTTCTCTTCCTATAGGGGTGACTGCTCAAGAGTTGAACAGGGAGACTCTTCATCCTGCCTCCTTTCCAGAGTGGTTGGCTGCACAGGGAGGCAGGGAAACTCTGGCTGGGCTACTGCCGTGATTGGTGCAGCAAAGTGGACAATGGCCACCTGTGTGCTGCATGGCAACCACTAAGCAGAGTAGCTGATTTGGGTAGAACATATTGGATGTCATTGGCACTGGGTGCCAATATTAATGTTCATATACTCAAGTATATGAGTATGAATAACCCATCTCTAGTGGGCATGTCTATGGTGGGCAAACCCCAGAAGCCAAACTAGGAAAACATTTACAGGCAATTGAGTTATTTCCCTTTCTCTTGGCTCCTTCTCAGCTGACAAATTCTCAAAATGGTTAATTCTGCCTCAAATAGCCTATTAATTATGGTGGTCATATTGGTGGACTGGGAATGTTTCATCTCATTGAGGTTGGATACATTTTTGGATTTGATGGAAGATTGACTCAGGTAATATGGTATGCAAAATCCCTGCTTAGTGCACTCTAGATGTGCTTCTCTGAAACTGTCATCTAAAGAATAAGTGGACAAAGCACAGGAGTTAGGGCAAAACAAGAAGAGTGCTTTAACAGTGGAGATGTGAGGGTAAAATCAAGCATGATATGTTTCAGAGACTTCACTTGCTGAAGTATGGAAAGGATGATCCTGGCACAACCAAATGAGATTAAACAACTTTAAAACTGCTACGTGTAACATTGATTGCAACCATGAAAAGTGCTTATATGGCCTGATGGTCCTAGCGTCATTAAGATTATTTGCATAATTGCCAGAAAATATCACAGTTGACCGTGCTTAAAATGTTGCATTATGAATGCAGCATTCACTTCTCTGATGAATCAAAATTAAGCTGACAGTTACTTCTAAATGATTTTGAATCAGCAATCCATAATTTACACTGTATTGTGGCTGATCCTAATAGCTGAAGACCTATGTAAGTGTGGTGCACTGTTTTTGTTTTTCAAGAAAAAGCATACCTTTCAATTCTCATTAAAATTTATTGGCTTTTTTCCTATTCCATTTAAAATCCTCCTTTGTATTATTTATGTCACTGTTACAAACTTATATGCTTTCCCATTTCATCTTAATATTTTGATTTCTGCATAAACTGAGTCAAAATCTTTCCGAATTTTCAAGCACAGCAGCAGGAGAAAAACTGCCACAGCAAAACACCCTTGACTTTTATAATTATTGCTGTGCAAGTGTGCAGCAATAGATATTGTGCAGCAGAACAATTCAGCATTCCATCAAGCACCTAAAACTTAAAAATAAAAGATGTGCCCCAAACAAAATTTAAACTTAGAAACTGGACCTCAGATTGGCACCAAACTTAGGCACACATCTTTCAGACAGTCTGCTTTTGTTTTGGGGTGATGATTTTTTTTAAAATGTAAAGCTCTTCCCTCCCACATACACCAGCTACCTATTATGTGTATAGATTTAAACATTTGTCTTCTTTGGAAGAGAATAGTTAATCCCAACCACGCTTTAAAAAAATTGTGAAGAATTTATTTTCTCCCTCTTCTAAGCTGCCTGGTTAGGGTGTTTCATCTCGTTGTTATCTCTTTGGAGTCATACAACCCCTTTTGTTGTTGTTCAGTCATTCAGTCATGTCCGATTCTTCGTGACCCAATGGACCAGAGCTCGCCAGGCCTTCCTGTCTTCCACTGCCTCCCCATCAATGGGGGGAAGGGAGTTGTCTGTGACTGGTTCAGAGTCATTGTCCTATTAAGAGATCACATACCTCTATTTCATAAAGGAGAAAATTGGCACCTAGCAATATCATTGGTATAAAGTTTATTAATAGGGAACTGATGCATATGTACAATTAACAATTTAGCTTCATGATTAGCAATGCTGAGGGCGATATTGTGATGGAAAGGAATAGAGGAGAGGAAGATAAATCTATCTCATATCATGTGCTTCCAGGACCGTCTTTCTTATTAGCAGGCATTTCATTACTTATCTGGGGGAAAGATTAAGCTTTGTGAGCTATATTCAAACTTTTAATTAAAAAAAAAAAACATGCCCAAAATGGATGATCATGAAGGTCAGGAGATTCATTTTGAATAGCTCAGAATAACAATGACATTTTGCCACCAGATTTCCAGTGCTTTAGTGATATGTTTTGTGATATTTTGACAAATTAGCTCTAGAGAGACAGAGGAACAATGCTTATTCATTCATCAACTGGATAAACATCAGCTTTATTCATTCATCAACTGATAAACATCAAATATTTCTTTATTAGGAAAATGACAAGTAATTATAAAGGGAATCAAATATTAAATGATTCTTTGAGGGAAGTACTCATGCCAATCTTGCAGGCATTTTTTCAGCTAATGGTAGCCCCCGGTACAGGAAGCCTTCAAATGGCCCTAGTTTCAAGAACTCATGCTGACATAGGGATGAAATCCATAACTGAATCAAGCAGTATACATGAAATTATAATGTTGTTTGCAGGGAACACAACACAAGACAGAAGAGAGGAGGGGGCATAATTTGAAAATTCTGGCTTTTAATTACAATGATTGTTTTTTACTAGGATTTTTCAGTTGTGTTGCTCTGAGTGGGGGAGAGAAGGGGGGAGGTGGTGAATGATTGATCAGATTTCAGTGACTTTTTTGCTACTTTTCTCTAAAAGGGGCTGGTATACCAAAAGTGGGCTGATGAAGCTTATGGGACCTTGGAGTGTCCGGCACTTGATACTAATTTAGTATTATAGACTCACAGAGACATAGAGTTGGAAAGGGCCTACAAAGCCATTGGAATCAAACTCTTTCTCAATGCAGGCATCCAAATCAAAGAACATCCTGACAAATTTCTTGAATTCCTCCAGCAGTGGAGTGCACCTCTCTCAAGTTAATTGGTTCAATTGTTGTACTTCTCCAACAGGGAGTTTTTCAAGACATTCAACCAAAATCTAACGTCCTATAACTTAAGTCAATTATATGTCCTACACTCTGGGATGAGCAAGGACAGATCCTGTCCTGCCTGTGTATGACAGTCTCTCACATTTTTGAAAAGTGCTACTATATCTCCCATGACTGCACCTAAGGCTTTCTGTTCTGTTGCTGTCAAGTGCCACATCTATTACAAAGCTCAGTCTATCCAAGATGGACTACCAATGGAAAGTCTCAGGAAATTTTAACGGGTCCAAAATGCAGCGGCCAGATTGCTGACGGGGGGGGGGGTAATAGAGATCACATTGCACCCCTATTAAAGCAGCTCCACTGGCTGCCAACCAGGTATCAGGCACAATTCAAAGTGCTGACCTTAAGCTACAAAGCACAAAATTGCTTGGGTCCAAACTACCTCAAAGAATCTATCTCACAGTATGAACCAGCTCGGGTGCTAAGGTCATCAGGAGAGGCCTTTCTCTCCATCCCGCCACCTTCACAGGTACATTTCAGAAGAACACATGAAAGGGCTTTCTCTGTTGCTGCTCCCAGACTTTGTAGGGACTGTATATTGGGACTGTATATTGTCTCTCATTATTGTAAGCCACCTTGGTCCTTTTCCAAGGAGAAAGCTGGGGTAAAAATATACCAGATAAAATAAATAATAATAAATAAACTATCTGTGCAACTTGAGCACACTCCTGGTCAATCAACAATCTGTTCCTTTATCAAAGACAAAAACAAAACAAAAAGTGAATGCAAATATGAAAAAGCCCAGCATTTACTTTGTTGATAGTTTAATCCTTTCCAAACAAACAAATGGTTGTGGTGATGGTAGGAGCCTTATGGCACAGTGGTTAAATGTCTGTACAGCATCTAAAACTGTGCTCACGACCTGGAGTTCAATCCCAGGTAGCAAGCTCAGGGTTGACTCAGCCTTCCATCTTTGTGAGGTTGGTAAAATGAGTATCCAGTTTGTGTGGGGGGGGGCAATGTGTAGCCTGCATACTGTAATTAAACTGTAAACTGCCTAGAGACTACTTGAAGTCGTATGGGGCGGTATATAAGCAGAGCACTTTAATGGTTATTTTCCTGCATTACTTTTTACAGCAAAATAGGCATATGCTAAGCCAAAACAACAAGAACAAGAACAAAACACCAAGATAGTTATCTGATAACTGTTCCAAATTTAGTATAAAGAGTATTATTTTATCAGATATTTTATTTAATGCCATACATTATTTTTCCCATGCTTGGTACAAGCAATCAGAATAATATATGAAGAGTGCTTCACCCTTTCCTATTATATTGTCAGCTTTATAGCTGTTTGTGACATACTAGTTGTACTGAAACACCAGCATCTTAACTTCCACAGATTCTTGTGTGCAAAGAAAATAAAGAACCTTTAATTAACCGCAATTCTTCTTTGCTTCGCCGTGAGTATAAGCAATACTTTGAATGCATCATTACTTTATTGATTTTATCTGGAGAAAGAGAGTGGTTTAGTTGAACATTATTACATCTATATGAGAAATACAGAATTCAGTCAGATTTATAAAATCTCTTGAGAGATACAATTAGAATGCATTTTCAAAATATATATATACTACCTTTTTTGAAATGTGAGAAATTGGAAGACTTCTTACAAAGCTTTAGAGTCTTCACATGACAGATAATTTAAACACATCAAGGCAGCTTGTTGAGAAACTGCTAACTCCTGAAGAATTTCATGACTCAGTTGCAAGAGGAAAAGAAGCACTTTTGCCCAAGTGTTCTACAATTTGTGCAAAATTGGTATCAGAATAAAACTAGAGTCTTTTGAATGCATGAAAAGGACCCTACCCCTGAAACACCCACAAATGCACAGGAAGCACAGAAAGGCAGTCTCATTGGTCAAAATGACACAAGCAATCCTTCTGTTGTTTTCTTCTGTTTTAAAACACCTGAGCTAAAAACAAGTCAGCAGCTACTGTAGCAAGTAATAAGTCTGGCAAATTCACGTTTTCCCCGAGGCCAACAAAGTAGGTCCCACTTAAAAGGAAAAAAGACAAGGAAAGATTTATCATTCTAGGAGATGCCAGAACATTGAGACAAGTATTTTACTGGGGAGTCCCACAAGTGCAGCTAATATTGCACAAGAAGTTGTGCTGTTTTGTGCACTTACTATATGTAACAACTCAGGCAGTAGACACCTTGCAAACTTCAGAACTGTCTACACATCATTAGCTGTGCTCACAGAAATTTCCAGCCTTTCTCTTTCTGTTTCAATTCATCTCGATCCATTCCGCTAATTAAATTTATTGAAATAATTTCATTAGCTTCTATGCAATTAAAGCTTTTAACAAAGAAAAACAAAAAACCCTTTGTTGGATATTTCCTTTATTGTGTTGTTATTCCAGTCAAGCTGAAAGATACAATCAAGCTTACATTTAAATTCTGCTCTCCTACTGGTTTGTTTCCTGATTTGGGGCAAATAATTCTGCCAACAAAATGCAAGTGGCATAGAAAGCCTATTTAAGGTTATTTGTATTGTATTTCCTAAACAGGGAGCTTCTTAGGCAAATCAAATATTTTTTTACAATGTAAAACTGAAATAGTAAAAATGAACATGTTATTTCTTAAAGCTTCCTTGTACAAGTAATGACTGAGCTTTGAATATGGCTGTATTGGTACTTTAAGTGTACTTAAATTTAAATTTATCATACAAATCAAAATTTGTAGTAAAATGCACAACCTCACTCTAGCACAGCCCCCCAGATGTCTCATGGACCATTGTCTTGTACCAATTTAGTCTTGGGTATCGCTGCCGCCAGTCAGGTATCCCAATTGAATCACTGAATCCCAGACAAGATGTAACGTAGAAAAATAAAATGAATGTTTATTGAATATAATAAGATGTTAGCTACAGATTACTTGTGCTCAGTTACTTAAAGTTTCTCCAAGCAGTTCATTCAAATACTGATTTAATTCCCTCATTCAAACTTAATAGTACCCTAACTGTCCTGTCTCTTCTTCAGTGCCTGTCAGTTTCCCTATCTTAGCCATATCTGACTGTCCTTGGGTGGAGCTATTTAAGAACTAAGGCTCTGCCTCCACATTCCATATTTGGGCATAAACAATAACCCATTATTCCCCTCCTGTACAGTCACATACACAGTAACAGGGTGAACACTACAAGGACAATTTCAGCAGCAAAGTTCAAGTAGGGGATTACTTAATGCTGTTCCTATCTATTTTGCCCCTATGCATAAGACAAAAAGAAAGCAGGATCTATCTCATAGAGCTGTTCTCTGCATCCAAAGACCAAATATTTAACTTTATTCCTGCTGAGAAACTTTTATAGGCTCAACACCAGCTGTTTGTGTTATTCTCTATTACAGGGCAAATATCACCTCAGAGGGTGTGGGGGTCATTCTTCAAGTTTGTTAGGCTATATTGGCCCATCCCTAACACACTGTATTGTAGCTCCTGTTATGTTTCCATTAGCTCCAAATCGTTTTGTAAAAGTACAATCAGATAACACTGTTATATTATCCAAGCATACATTGGCAAAAATATTCTCATTGACTAAATAACCAATTGCATCCAAGATTGAGGGACATTCCCAGTCAGTAATACTTTTACACATTTCCCTCTTTCTATACATCAGTGGTTCTCAACCTGTGGGTCCCCAGATGTTCCTGGATTGCAGCTCCCAGAAACCCCCTTCCAGCACATCGAGTGGTGGAGGCTTCTGGGAGTTGCAGTCCAGGAACATCTGGGGACCCACAGGTTGAGAACCACTGCTATACATGACTTAATGATGCTTTATTTCATTATTCACAAATTTATTGCATATCCTGTATATCCTGTATTCAATTTAGCACAGCTTTTAAATGCCAGTCCTTCAACTGGGATGCTCTTACAAATGCAAAATTAGTTTTGGCTAATGAGAGAATCCATTTTAATGTAAATAAATCAATGTCTGTCTAAAGTTTTTTATATATGTTTCCTTTGATGGCAATGATTTTAGTATAAGGTTTTGCTGAAATTATTTATTGATATTTTATGTCTTAACTGTTTTAATTCCTTGTTGTAAGCCGCCCAGAGACCTTTGGGTAGTAGTGGGCACAATAAATAAAAAAGGAAATGAAATGAAAGATCATTGTGACTATGCCTACTATCAATACTGCTTAAAATATTTATTAGGGCATTAAGGCCATTCCTCAAATAGTTGACTAATATAAAGGCATCAACAGTTTTGAATGCTTCTTTAAAAGAGGAAAGAGCACATAGCATGCTACTTTGAGCATACTAGCACCTATTGGAATAATGAAGCCATAAGAAGTCACCTAACTAGAGTAATCTCAAAACTGATGTGACTGTAAAGCAAGCTTTGTGAATTAACCGTTGCCACTGAATGTGAGGTCTGAATGAGCATGCTTGGAACAGAATGTTGAATTTATGAGAGATGTGTCTATGTTGATTTGTTGGTTGTTGACCAATGGGAGAGTTTGGGGAGGAGCCTGAGAGGTTTTGAGGCTCAGCCCATTACTGAGAGAGAAACAGATAGGGACTTACTGAGAGAATCATACAGGGACTGACTGAGAGACTGACAGGGTCTGGGAGAGAGAGAAGAGATAGGATTTAGAAATGTCTGAGATAACACTTAAGTGTTGAGTGTGTGTAAACTTAAGAACATGGTGTCCAAGTGATCAAATTTGTCTGTAACCTAACCTTAGTGTATTTGAGCTATATTCTTCCTTTTGTTTTTACCTGAACACATTACCATTTATGCTTTTAATTTTACTTTGTAATAAATAAACTTATTTTATCTTTATTCAATTTAAATCAGTCTGAAAGCATTAATTTACTAGAAAAGGTAGTTGGTGGCAGTGGAGGTGTGAATTAGTGATGGTACTTGTCAATAGCCTGTGAACAGGCCGGGGGGCAAAGCACAGTAATGTCACACAGAATACAATCTATATACAGTATTTCTTCCTAGTGTCCACATGAGGTTGTATGCTTATGAGTGCTGTTCACACAGCAGGGAGGGATGCATGGCTGCGTCTGTATATCTACTAAGCGCTTATTGATTGCAATAGAATTGCCAGGGGAGCATGGACTTTTTATTGGCTTTTGAGCTGTCAGTCTCTTTCTGCCTTGGGTTTCCTGGTTCTGTTACAGCATTACTTTCTTTCTTTTTTGTCACTCTTGAAAAAAAATAACTTTCAGCTTTTTAAACCCATGAAACCTCAAAGCAATATTTGGGTACCTGGAGAGCCCTTCTTTGACTCAAGTATTTCTTTTACTTCCCTTGCTGTGCTTCAAAAATAGACAAATACATCCATTTTAATGAATCGAAATAAATTCTGAACCTAAATCAGATGTCTAATGACAATATGTAGTATCCCCCTGCTCAATTCAGTCCATGCCTGAATTAGGGCACATAGTCAGATGTTCAACCCATTTGGTTCCCCCTTTAGGAAAACTTTCACCAAATGTGAGCCAGGTTAGTATCTGTGTGTTTTGGGGGTTTTTATGAAAAACTTATTCCCATGAATGGAAACATTCAAGCTAGAAGGTCAAGTCGTAGGATTCCTGTAATCACCCACCACTGAGAAAGTTTTCATCTCACCAGTCAGCACAGCAACTTCCTTAAGCAGCAACAGAGAAGGTGCTGAGAGATTTAAGAGACTAAGTGTCCTTCTTCCCAAAACTGTCTTATCTGCATCTCATTCATGCTACCCTAATTTCATCCCAAATCTGTTCTCCTTCTCAGTCCCCTCTTCACCTGTCCATCAGAATGATGAGTAGGTTTGTTCAAGACAAGCAAAATGTTACTTTTATTGAAAAAGAAAGATGGAGGACACCTTCCAGTTCTCCCTCTACACTTTCCATCTTTCTTTCTCCCTCACTTCCTCTTCCTCCTCTTCCTTGGATCAAAAATTACTGGTGTTTCAGCCTTCTTCTACTGTTTCTCTGTTACTGACACTGTGCAGGATATGTATATTTTATCTGCACAATACAAACTTTGATGAGTTAATCAATGAATATGGAATAGAAAAAGCAAGGAAGGTTCATTTACTGTATAAGTTAAATAACATAGGTTCTTCTCCATTGTCAACTCACTGTCTTCCTCATTTCTCTTTTCCCTTTCTTGGCTGTAAAGTCATCACATCTTTATGTTTTAATTTTTAATTGCCCAAGTGCTGGATTTAAAGCAAAGTTTTCATGGAAGGTGCTATTTCATCCATTAAGTTCCCATGGGCTCTTTGGTCTACATTATTATTGCTTCAGAGATGTGCAAAGTGTCCTGATTTGTTCCATATTTACATATGCATCAAACAGTAGTGCATACAGTATTCTAAATGTTAACATACACAATCAGTTCCTCTACCAAAATTCCACTGGGAAAGTGCTGTGCAGAAAGTGTAGGGCAAATCAAACTCATCAGAAACATATTTGTTATTTGGTCATCTACCACCAAAGTTGAGGCTGAAATCAGGGTGTGTTTTCCTCAAAACCTTTGCTCCTCCCAACAAGCAGTCCCCACAGACCATTTATGGAAAGTGAGCAAGGAGCTATTGGATAACTGGGCAGAACCACAAGACTTTCCACCTCCTGGACAAGAACAACCTTGGCCTACAGGAAAAGCAATAAAGAGGCTGCACACTGGGGTTGGAAGATAATCTGAGAAAATGAGGTTTCCCTACAGAAGACAGCTTGTGTGAATTCGGAGAAGAACAAAGCATCTCACACATGTTACAATGCATATGATGCCCCTCAACATAAACAGAGGAAGATCTTATGTTGGCAAGAGGAAATGCAGTTGATGTGGCCAAGTATTGGGTGAATGTCGTCTAGTATTGTTTTGAAAAAAATCTTATTCATTTTATATGTGTTTTATACATAATAATTTTATGACCTATTTATATTCTGCTTAGTAGAAGACATGTATCTGTCAATAGATCTTGTAGGTACTTCTGACTTGAATAAAGATCAGTTCCTCTCCGCAGGACAGCTTTGACACCCTGTGTATATACATGTAGGTGGGAATCTTACACTGTTATATAGGCAATGACATACTTCTATAGTAAGCAAGGTATAGGACTGTGTTGGTATGGATACAAAGAGCACAAATCAGACTACAGAGAGTTTCTTGGCTTGTCTGCAATCGTATCCATATGTATGGAAAAATTCTGGAATTCTGCA
This sequence comes from Phrynocephalus forsythii, assembly GCA_029282475.1. Lineage (NCBI taxonomy): Eukaryota > Metazoa > Chordata > Lepidosauria > Squamata > Agamidae > Phrynocephalus > Phrynocephalus forsythii. The sequence goes on from JAPFRF010000010.1 coordinate 97,062,558, forward strand.
GAGCTTAATCCCAATTGTATACACAGATCTGCAGTTCAATATACTGATATTTTGAGATTGGGTATTCTAAAAATCAAAATTCTAAAGCATTGACAGTATGTAGTATTATCAGCTCAATGTTTCAAATTAAATTGGAATCAAAGGTATGGGATTCATTAATCAAATTAATCAAATCCAATGTGCACACATAGCAAAGCATAATTCATGTCACCACTAGTGATCATGCTCTGTACACCGTATATTATACATGCAAAATATTCCAGGCTAGAGATTTCCAGTTAGATCAAACGTGTATAGCAAATGAGGGTATTAATACAAGTCCCTTTGAAGTTGATGGCAATGTTCTTGTGAATTCAAATGAGTGTGACTGAAGTCTTAAAAGAAAAATGAAGTGTAAAGCACATATGGGTAAAACAACAACAGATTTGTATTCAGACAGAGAAGAAGGGCAGCTCCGAGCCCGACGGAGTTCAGGGGTGGGGCGTGTTTGCCCACTTGCCCCGGACTTCTGGCACCAAGGCTTTGCGCCTCCAGGTCTCTGCTGCCCGGGGATGGGAACCAATATAAGGTGCCTCCCTCCCTGCCCCAGCCTCTTTACAATAATGAAGGCAACCACACCCTCCCACCCTAACAAATAGAGAATGAGATTAGCTGGTTGCTATGGGGCCGAATGGGATTTTATGGTGGCCGTGATTAGCCACACATTTTTGCCCATCCCATTCTCTTTTGCGCATGGGATGGATATTGTTCTTTTCTAATGGTCACAATCTTGGTAGGCGGGTAGTTCAAGAAGTAATGGTATTCAGGTATGCCCAAGTAAATTGCCCTTAAGGTGCCAGACAACCCTCAAATAAAGTTAAACATCATTGGTAAGTTTAGGAGTTAAATAAAGTCAGTAAGTAAATATTAGGCTGAACTGAGGGCTGTGATGGGCTAGCAGATTCACCCAAGTTGGCATGATGCTGAACAGGTGGACAGCATCTTTCCAGGGATGAATCTCCCTGAATACATATTGGGTTGGTAGGGAATTATTTCCCGGCCATTACCTGCTTGCACTACGTTTCTGGTCCACTTAACAGGTTATAGGCATGTTACCTGATATAAGTTAAATATGTTATGAATAAAATTGTCCCAAAGCTCCAATTTATCCCAAAACTGAAGTTGTCTTGCCTCTTTATTTCCAGGGCATGGAGGGCAAAGTTGCAAGCTGCGATTATTAAATTATTTTATAGCACAAAGGTGAATAAACCATGTTCTTGTTCTAGGAATAATACCTCTTAGGCACACACTTCTTTCCCCCTTTCCAATTACCCTACTTTCCACAGCAATATCAAATGCAGGCACCTTCTGTCCCTGTCTAATGGTGGGGCTCAATGTACTAAAAAGAAAAAAAATGGAATGTTGTTTTCATGAGGGCATAATGTTTCTCACCGAAACTTAAGTGTTGGATGTTGAGGAAACCAATAAAGATGATTAGGGGGGCTGGAAAGCCAAGACCTATGAGGAAAGATGGAAAGAACTGATCATGTATAGCCTTGAGAAAAGAAGACGGAAGAGAGTTATGATATGACTTTTCCAATTCTTGAAAGTTGTGGGAGGATCCTGATGAAGAAAGACTCGAGTCCAGTTGTCCGACCAGTGGAGCAATCACGCCCCTTGCCATTGGCACATTTTATTACATATCATTTACATCCCAGAGTATGCACAGCATCAGTGATTGGTTACAGGGGTAGAGATGGCATATGCTGGTTGGATGCTCCATAGGGAATTGCCTCATGAACAGAGCATGCTTGCACAGTTATTGATTACAATAACACCTGTCCTTGCTGTTTACAGACGAGGGGTGAGTTAATGAAACATAGACAGGAATAGATGAAGGGAAATGAAAGGTAAGCAGAATAAGTCCAGTAACCAAGAGTAAATAAATGAAAGATGAGCAGAGCAAAATCAGAGTGAGTAAACAAGCTGAGTAAATGAAAAGTAAATAGTAGGTAACCCAAGCTGTCTTAGAGAGATTCCAAGGTCTGGAACATGTGGATTGAAGCAGAGTTCCATCAAGAGGGTCTTCCCTCTCGTGAAATGGCCTCTAGGCCCCATCCCAGCTGTCTGAATCAGACTCCATTAGAAAGGTAGCAATGCAAAGGCAGGACAGTATCTATTCTCAATCATTTTGGAGTGAAGGATGCATAATAATAGGCTCAAGGTACAGGAGGCCAGATTTAGGCTGAATATCAGAGGGAAAACATCTGACAGATCAATATGACAATGGAACCAATTACCTAAGGAGGAAGTGAGCACTCCAAGACTGGAGGCATTCAAGTGAAAATTGGACAACCACTGGCCAAATTTGCTTTGATCTGGATTCCTGCATTGATCAGGGGTTTGGACTCAATGCCCTTAGACAACCATTCCAATTCAATTTTTGGTTGATGCTATGTTTCTATGATAATAATCCAGAAATGTTCATGGGGAGGTTCCTGGGCAATTATAAAAGAGTGGCCCCATCATTGAAAACATTCATTCTAGACAAGTAAGTGTACCTGAACATATTCCTGGAAAAGATGCTCCATGATAGCATTTGTTGTTGTTGTTGTTGTTGTTGTTGCTGCTGCTGCTGCTGCTGTTGTTGATGATGATGATGTGGTTGTTGTGGTTGTTGTGGTTGTTGTGGTGGTTGTGTCATTACGGTTGTGACCAACTCTTCGTGACCATGTCCATGGAGTTTTCTTGGCAGGAATACTAGAGTGGCTTGCCAGTTCATACTCCAATGATAGCATTTAGGCCACTTTAAAAATATCACACATGAGCTTTCATGAATAATATTCACCTCTTAAATCATACTTCACCTTAAGAGGTTTACTTGGCAGATGTCTGCCACGAAAACATTTGGGCCTTCATTTATCATTTTTCTGCACTACCCACAAGATATTGGTGCATGCCTGAAGGGAATTTTATTCACGGAAGCTCAAGTGAAACATTTGATTTTTTTAGTGGTCTAAATAATGGTATAACCTCTCTTACATCTCCCAGAAACAAACTGATTGTGCCTAGACAGTAAAAATATCAGAAAATGGTTGGAAATAACCACCAACAAGCTGGTGAACTAGAGACTGTTAGTTTGGTAGCACAAAGGGAGAAACTGGTTCCTTTTTTCCACAATATGAACATAGGATAGAGTGCTGTCTTTTGCTGTCTTCTTGGACCCAGTATGTCTACTTTTTTCCATGAACATAGGATAGAGTGCTGTCTTTCGCTGTCTTCTTGGACCCAGTATGGCCTTCCAATGAGATACCAACTGACCATCCATATAGAGATAACTCCTGACTAGTATAGTGTAGCCATCTTCCTTTCCACCCTACAACCAAGCAGAGCCTATGGTACTAGAAGGCACCACATGATTTATAGAGATTTAGCAACATATTCACATCTGACAGTTCAATGGATTTTTCCAAATCTTTACACATTAATTAGTTGTGTTACATATTGTGCAGCACAGCATCCAATCATCATCATCATCATCATCATCATCTTCATCTTCTTCTTCTTCTTCTTCTTCTTCTTCTTCTTCTTCTTCTTCTTCTTCTTCTTCTTCTTCTTCTTCTTCTTCACGTTTTCCTGCAGGTGTGGGGTCTGCTTTGCCCAATCAATGGTATCTTCAGGGCATAGGCCAAGCATATAACCATATCACATTCACAATATATAGCAGCACTCCAATAGCTGATTAAAAAGATGGGTTTCTGAGCCATATAGTATGGTTTTCACTGCCTTTCTTGCATAATACATTACATGTAAGCAAAAGAAGCAAATTATGCACTATAAGGACATGTCAAGCAGTAAACCTTAAGGTATCAGTCAGATGCCGCACTGTAGTTTGCTGAATCAACAGAGGTTTTTAAAGTAATGCTATGTCCCTTTATTTACTTCATACATAATGTTCTTGTGAGTGAAATGCTTAAATGAAAAAAGCTGTACCATGCTGAATATACTATACACGGAGCAGGCATATGCTTTTTCCCTTTTATTTGGGACTGCTGTGATAGACTCTGGGAACATCAGAATAAGCTTTTTTCAAACTCTGAATCAAACACATCCTGCAACCCTATGGACATCTCCTCCGAAATCTGCTTAAACCCAATCCAGTGGAATTTAGGCTTAAGCAAATGGATATAGGAGGGTTGGATAATGTGGCCCTCCAGATGTAGTTGGACTATGGCTCCCAATCAGTCCTAGCTGATATAGATCAAGACTCTCTGTCATGGTCCCAAGACTGTGAGTGGAGGCATCCCTCCAATGTGCATAGGGAAACAACACCTCAAATTTCAGTGGTTGTTTTGATGGATTCCCAATTATGCTTCTGGGAAAAGAGCCAACTTATGCAAGCTCCGCAGCCAGAATTAGACCCGCGGAGCTCCCTTGTTCCTCTCGCGCAAGGTGGGCAAGATGGATGTGATTTTGCATCCTGGTTGGGAGGGGGAGGAGCGCCCTATATAAGGCACCTCCTCCCCACCTCCGCAGAGCAGTCTTGAAGCGGCGTTCCCCACCCCCTGCCACTGAAGGACTAGTGTGAGTGTAACTGGTCACCTTCGGGGGCCATATAGGAATTTTTGACCCACACTCTAGATTGGCCATTGACAGAGGGGATTTTTCACCTATCCCACACTGGTGTAGGGGATTGTAGACAATGTATGGGATTTTCCATTGTTTCGGTCACACTGGTGGCAGAAGCAGAGGTAAGGCAGCTGGCGAATATCAAATCAACATCTGTCCCCAAGTATCCAACAACCACGGCACTGTGGATCTGGAGATCACAGTGTTGTGGGGGATGTGAGGGGATGCCTCCCTGGGTTGATTTAAACATCTGTCCCTAATCAGGACCCAGGGACGGGGTGTCATTGACCGGCCCGGTGGGTGCTGTTGCCCAACCGCGCTACCTGGGGGTAATCACTCGCCTCCCGCTGCCAGTTGGAGGGGTCCCGGGAGACCCCAGGGTTCCAACCCTTGTAATGCTAACTGCCAGGCCCCTCTTGATTTTGCTTGCATAAAGTTCTGTTCAATAAAGTGTGGCCCAGTTTTAACCCCATCTTTTGGTCTCGTCTCGTCATTTCGCGTGGGAGGGCAATGTGGCCTTTGGTCTCAGAGTACCCCAGAAGAAGGGGTGAGTACTTATCTGAGTACTTCTGAGCACTTTATACTCTGAGAATGTTAAGAAGGTTCAGCATAAATCACAATTGACTTGATGTCACAAGGGTATTATTGTTTAAGTTGCAGGTATTTGGGTGAGTGTGCTCCAAATATGATTAAAATGGGGCACCAGAGGTTACATTTATCTCCCTCTTCAGCCCAAGGGGTGGAATCCATACATCTGAATGAGAAAAGAAAATCAACATAGCAGCATATTAACTATGGTAAGGCAACATGCAGTTTGGCCCTAGATATCATACAAACATTTCCTCTGTCATATTTATGAGGCAAGTTTGTTTAAAAAACAATGGATGAATCAGGTGTTTATGTGTCTTCTTCAAGCCAGACAATTGTCTAAAAACATCCTGCTTCTATTTTTCAGATGGTGTTCTGCCAGTAGTAGATCAGATGCTGAAGTATAGCTTAGAATAATGCCCAAATGGCATATTGCCTCAGATAAACTGTGAAAAAGATAATGTAGGAGCTCACAGATACAGATGTGGTAATATAGAAGATAATGTCTTACCTTTGATGTCTTGTTTCGGATGTTATTGACTCAAGCTTGGTAATAGTTCATATATTAATGCACCACAATAATGGGATGAGGAACAAGAACAATGGATAGGCTTGTCAAGATTCTCCAACACTTTTAACAATGCGGAGTTCTTGTGAATAAGCAGAGTAAAGTAGTATAGTAACAGAACACTTAAATATGACACAGAGAGAATGTATGAGTAAAAACCTTATGGCAGTGTATTTAAAATACTTGCAATATATACAAGGCATTCATCATAGCATAACATCATGAAGACAGCATAACATGACATTCAATACACATAGTAAAGTGATCTGACTTATAGCAAATAAGAGATCACTCTTGCCCAGTGCCTTATATGCAACTTCCCACCAATCACAGAACACATTACCTCACTAGGCCTTACATTAGATTGCATCTGTTTATCTCAGTTGCACTGAATCAGTAATCTATCACATCAGATCAGTTCATCTCAGCTGTACTGAATTACATCATTAGATTAAGCAACCATCTTGTCCTTGACTCAGAAGATTGCTAAGCACTTTTCAGCTTTGACAATATTAAATTTTGACACATACATACATACATACATACATACATACATACATACATACATACATACATACATACATACATACATACATACATACATACATACATAGTATAAAAATCTTAACAAAGCTTGTGTATGTGTGTGTGTTATGATTTTTCTCTGAAATGCTGCCATGTGTGGTCTTTGTTACTAAATCAACTTTAAACTTAATTATCACTGAACTGTAACTTTAGGAGGGCCTGTGACGTAGCGCAAAATTAAAGTGACAAGAATAAATTTTTTAGGTCCCGTTGCTCAGCCAATTTTCTGTGGCCTGTTAAGCTGTCGCAGGGAGGATGCCTACAAGGTCTTTTCGGCATCAACCAACTTAATTAAACATTGGCAGCCCTCTTTAGTGTGGTGGGTTGTTATTATTCGATCCCTAACTAATTCCTATTCGAGTTTATTAATTGAGGGCTGCCGATGATCTGAAGATGTAACTTCAAGGCGGGTCCTAGATGGTTAACATTTTATGCGCTACCCACCTAGTTGTGACCGGGGTAATTAACTAGAAACCCATTGCCAACATGTGCATGGTGGGATGGGTGAAAACGCACCACCATTCACAGCCAATTCAAGTGGCGGTCAAAAATTCCCAATCAGCCCTGAAGTGACCAGCAAAGCATCACCATCACATTATAAACAGTGGCGGTAGGGTGGGGAATCTGGCTACTGCGGAGGCAGGTTGTGGGGAGCGCGCTGGGATCTTATAAAGTTGCGCTCCCCCAGCATAGGCTGCACAATTAGACCAGCCAATAGCTGCCTCCTTCAACCGGACAGCAAATACATCCCTGCTCAGCACAAGGCAGAGCCGGGCAGCCATTGGGCTGAGTTCTTCCCTGCTTGGATCACAGGCTGCCTCTAAACAGCAAATCCTGGGCCTTTTCCTCCACCTCAAAGATATGTTCATCTGCTTGGTATCTTTGATAATAAATGCTAACTAGACAATTTGATGACTGACTAGAATAGGCAATTCCATTCCCTGTATAGGTGTATCTGATAATAATCTTACTATGCCCACATGTGCACCAGGAACACTGTGTTCCGCATTGGACAGATACATTGTTAGGTGCTATTAGAGACAGATATTAAAACAAGGGTAAGCTATGACAAATATAATTTTCATAAGCATGGTTCTAACATTGTTTTATTTTTTTATGAAGAAGCTTCTTATAACAAGAGTGGCCCAACTGCAATTAATTCCCACAACCAGTGAAGACATGGCTTGTGGTACAATGGATTTCAATATTTTAACTTCCCAGTGTTAGCATTCCTTCTGTCAGAACTTCATGCTGCTTGCAGATGTCTTTTATTTTCTTCTGGGGAACAAGCAGATGGGTGACTGCACTTATCAAAATGTTGCAATGTTCGTTTTTATAAAGTTAATCTTGATTTGGATGGAATTTTCAGAATATACATGGCATAGCTCTGGTTAAAGGGAAGGATGTTACTGTTATGTTCCGTCAGGTCAGAACTAATGTATACCAAAGCAAAGCAAAGCAAAGCAAAGCAAAGTGTTCTGCTTATATACCACTTCAAATAATCTCTGGGCGGTTTACAGTTTTCAATTACAGTATGCATGCTACACATTGCCTCCTCCACCCGCGCAAGCTGGGTAGTCATTTTACCGACCTCGGAAGGATGGAAGGCTGAGTCAACCATGAGACTGCTACCTGGGACTGAACCCCAGCTCGTGAGCACAGTTTTGCCTGCAGTAAAAGGCATTTAACCACTGTGCCACGAGGCTCCCTAATAGGCTTTTCAAGATAAGTGAAGAATGTAAAGTTTTGCCAGTCCCTTGGCCAAGAGTTTCCATGGCAGGGCTGAAGAACTGAACCCAGGTTTCCAAAGTCGTACTTTGTTACTCTGTCCTCTACACCACATTGGGTACATGTTTTAAATACATCATTCATTTCTGTGTGTGTGCATGTGTGTGTGTGCATGTGTGTGTACACACACACACACACACACACACACACACACACACACACACACACACACACACACACACACACACACACGAGTGGTACCTGCACTTTGCACTTACTTTGCCGCAAAACACTGTTGTAGTGAGGTATTTCTATCCTGTAACTGGCTTTGGTCAACAGCCTGGATCCATTGTTTTGGACCTGCTGGAGATTGCAAACGCTTTCCAAGGGCAGTCCCATGCATCACATGTAAACCAAATGAGATGTGTCACCGTGCTTTAGATTACCTTTCTTCACAACTGGGCACAGCTCTAACTGGGCAAGTGCATTCTTGACCTGCAGTGAAATCTGGACATCGAGGCTTAATGCTAAAGCCAAGAGTACCCCAAGCTGCTAATCTTGTTTTCAGGGAGAAGATAATTCCACCCATCACAGATCGACTTCCTGTTCTCTCATCTGGTTTTCAACTGATCAGGAGCACTTTCATATTGTCTGAATTAAGGGTCAATTAATCCACTCAGTTGCTGATCTCAGGCACTGGTTTAGAAGTAAAGCAGAGTTTTGAGATGAGGATAGAGGGGAAATCAGCTTCTTTGAGACTCACTGATTTAATTGCTCCTTGGTTCTGGTTCCTCATCAATATGCCTAACTCACTGAACTATACAGCTGGGTTATCCTTGCTTCTAGAAGGAATGAAAGATGAGATGCATAAGATTGTAGAATGATTAGTTAGAAACCATCTGGATGTTTTTATGCATTTTCAATACTTTTGGTATCTCAGCATTCTTTTCTATTCGCTGATTCTTGAACAGAAATTTACTTATGTTTCTATGATTTAGAGTGGCAACTTTTTTTACTTTTTAAATAAAATTTTATTACACAATGGGAGAATCTACCATGTTTTGAAGATGTACATCTGCAAGCATATACTTAAGATTGCACTGTGAACTATCAAGAGAATCCAAATTTGGTGAATTTGTTCATACCCCCCCCCCAATAAAAAGAGTGCAGAAAGTTTGAGAAGCACTCTACAGAACAGAGAGTTCCCCCATAATCCACGTTTGATAGTGGCAATGCTAAACTAAGGCAGGTAGAATCCTGTACTTAAACAAACTTAAATCCTGCTGAGTAAATCCCAGCGAGAGAAGGTTGGAGTGTGTGTCTTTGAAGGCCTCTAACTTCTGACCAATCTGACAGTAGAAAGTGGTAACGGAGGAAGTTCTCACTGATATTTGGCTGAGCTTGGAGCAGCAAATGTGTGGCATGCTTTCTCTTCATGTTTATATAGGCAAGAGTTGTGAGGAAAGAATGGAATAGAAGGCTGATTCCCTGGATGTCTTTTAACGCAAAGAATCTCCTTCTGCCCTGCAACCCTCCCACATCCTATAGCCTTGATCCTGTCAGGCCATTGAGCATAATGTCTGTACTCAGAACTCGGGATGTCGGTTAGAAGATGAGTTCACAGAATTTTACTTTGATTCCAAAAGTTTAGGATGTATGGATTTGAATTCATTTTTTTACACAAGTACTGCATGCCATGTTTTATTGTGCATCTCAACATTATAACTATAGGTAAAGGTAAAGGTTCCCCCTGCACATGTGTGCTGGTCATGTCTGACACTAGGGGTGGTGCTCATCTCCATATTCAAGCAAAAGAGCCAGTGTTGTGCAAATCCATGGTCACGTGGCCGGCTAACTATATCAGTAGACAAAACATAAAAATTAATCAAGATAATGTTTGAAGCCCTAAGGTAGCAACAATTTGCCTTGTATTCTAGCTTCACAGATTCCTTCACACACACATTCTCTCTCTTTGTGTTCCATCTCATGAGAAGTGTACACAGATGGAGCAGCTTTCTCTTCTACAGACTGTCATTAACACAAAATTCACAGAGGGGTTGGTGCTAGCAGTACACAAGTTTTCAAAGTGACTGAATGAGGTGCATGTGTCTATATATCCAGCATCCGTAAATAGGAATGGAATTTATTCAGTTATGAAATTCACATCTCTCCAGATTGCAACTAGACATGGGCACGACTCAGCGAAATTTTCATTTTCGTTTCTGTTTATCGTTTCCGTTACGTAACAGAAATGGTAACGATAATTAAGCCGTCAGAACTCGAACTCGAACCGAAAAATGAAAAATTTGGTCAGGTTTTTCGTTTTCGTTTGTGGCATCATGGCGATCGCGCAATGCGAAGCACAGAAAAAGTTTTTAAAAGTTTTTTTTAAAAAAACCCTGACTCCCGGCCAAAAAACCAGGCGAAAATATGCCTGCCTGAGGCTTTGCCACCTACCAGAGGGGTGGTTTCTGGGGGGTCCCCGGCCTTTCCACCCCTCTTCTCCTGTCCTGGGCTGCTTGAACCAGGCTGGGGGGGTCATCCTCATTGTCTCGCCATGCCATGCGGTGGGGGGGATCCAAAATGGCGACCACAATTTTTCTTTTGAAATTGTGGTCAAAAAACACACCAAATCACCACAGAAACATGTGAAATTTATTTATTTTAAATGCCTGAATTTTAATAGTAGCAGCTGTGTATTGATTTTATTTTATTTTATTTTATTTTTTATTTTTTTAGACCTGCCCATTTGGGCTGGGCATGGGATGGGACCATGCAATTTTTTTGAACCATTCCACCAATGGCATCGCCAGGTTTTTGACTGACACTTCTGGATGTCTCGGAGGGCATAAAAAGCCGAGGCACCTTCCAGAAATCGCAGTCGGGTGTATGGATGTGGTTGAAGGAGGAGGGCTGGCTGATGGTGCTGGTGTGATCCGATCGAGATTGAGGAGGGAGGCTGGAGGCTTTAGGATTTAAGTTAGGCAGGCAGGGAGGGAATTGAATTTAGAAAATAATTTCTTTGATTCCCTCCAGCTTTGTCTGCTGAAGGGAATAGCAGTTTATTCTTTATTTCTTCTCTGGCAGTTTGTGAGGATTTTTTTCTGATATTGGATAAAGGGGGAGGTTCGACTGGGAGTGGGAGGTGTGGATTTATTTTAAAAATATATTATATACTACCATTTATTTCCTATTTTCCCAACTTCAATTTGCTTGCCCACACACACATTTGGGGTGCAAGCCAAGAACAGAACCTCTATCCTAAGTGATATCCTAACTGTCCACTCGCCCGTCTGCCTGCACCCCCACCCGCCTGCGGCCTGCGCCACCGCCCACCCACTCGCCCACCCACTCGCCCACCCACTCGCCCGCCCGGGTCTCCCCCCTGCTGCTGTCGCCGCCCACCCATGGCCCCAACACCACCACCGCCCACCCGCACCTCCCCCCTGCCGCCCGCCCCCCGTCCTGCCCGCCGCCTAGCATGCAAAAGCACCTAGTGCCAGCCCTGATTGCAGAACGCCCCTATGCTCTGGGAAGTCAAATCGTGCTAAATCGCGGTGGAAACGAGAAACGACAAACAAAATGATGAAATGACAAATTTTTGAAAATTTTCACGACAAACGGAAACGACCCAAAACGGATCCGTTCCGACAAATGAAAACTCGAAATGTCATTTTTTTCTGGTCGTGCCCATGTCTATTTGCAACTGCATAAGGTGGGGGGGGGAGTGGGGATGACTCCACTGACTATCTCTTGAGACTGACTCTCAATAGCAATTTCATTTGCTATAGATGTTTAGCCAAAAATGTGTGGAGAGCTTCTCTGAAAAATAATGAGGGGTAAGGGAGCGATGATACCCAGGCTTTCCCCAAATACAAGTCGGTCTATAAACTCGTATTTTGCTTTCTTGCTCATATGCCTCCATTTACATGGAAGGGAAGCAGGCCAAATACAGGTGAAAGTCAAAAAATTAGAATATTGTACAAATGTTCATTTATCTCAGTAAGTCAATTCAAAAGGTGAAACTAATATACGAAATAGACTTACTACCTGGAAAGTGAGATACGTCAAGCCTTACTTTGGTATAATTGTGATGATTATGGCGTACACTTGCACAATATTCTATTATTATTATTTTGAATTTCACCTTTATATGATGTAAATTTGCACTAGATCACTTGGGCAAGCCCCTTTCCACTAAACAGTAAGTAACAAGAGGTGTCACTCAAGCCACATCTTGCTTTCCTACATATGTTGCTACTGCTGTGCCTGCCTATGAATTGAGGGAAGTACTTCCAGGGCCATTGACAAGTCACTGACTAGTTTCCATGGAATATGAGAGACAGATAGACTAGCATCTGTTGCATTAAAGTATATACTGTTTATATTCCCTGCAGTGAGAAAGCACTATCTATTTAAAATCTCTCCTGTTCCATCCCAGGCCTAGTTTATGGGTTCACATTGTTGCCAGGAAGAATATTGATTTGATCAGGCTCAGCAGAGGTGAGCAACAGATCTGTGTAATAGTGTAATAAAGACCGTCATCTTGCTGTTTGCTTCACAATCAGCTTCCTTCAAGCAACAGCTTGAGGAAGTAGAAAGCACTTTAGATTTCATGCTCCCTTTAGGCTCCAGCCTAATTTGCATCACAGACTTTTATTGTTGTCCCAGGCATGTTAATGCAACAGTCAGTCTAACCTCTTGGCGACCTCTGAAGATTTTATTTTTTAGGAAAATATGCATTAGTTATGCCTTTTCCTAAGCATTACTTATGACTTTACTTTGCATGACTGGTTATTTTAAAAATGTGTTTACTGTAAATGATTACAATGGTCCATGCTTAAGGCATGCAAGTATCATTCATAAATGTTTAATTAAAATGTGCTGGAATGTTACTTGTGAGAAGAAGGAATATATTGAGATACTGACACTATCCATTATAGGGAAATGATAAGCTGATGATGCAGCATCAAACCATATCTCCATTACAAGTGGCTCCAAGATTCTACTATACAATGCTACCTCTACTTATGAGCAAGAGAAAGGACAAGGGGGCCATCACGCCTCCCTCCCAACCTCTGTCCTTTTGAAACCCACACACTGGCCAATAGGACCCCCTCATGGTGGTTTCAAACGGCCAGAGCTGAGCTTCATCAGCTGTAGCCCTTTCAAACCTGCCCACCCACCACTGCAAGAGACTCCTCCTCCTCCTCCTCCTCCTCCTCCTCCTCCTCCTCCTCCTCCTCCTCCTCCTCCTCTTCACCTGAGTCTCGGTGCAGAGACCTGGGTAAAGAGGAGGTGGCTGCCCATTTAATCAAGGGCAGCTGAAGGCTGCTCTCCACAACCCCCATGGAGAACCAATGTTGACAGGTCCGACCTGTCAATGTCAGCTGTTTGGTGGGGCTGTAGGACAGCAGCCTTTAGCTGCCCTTGATTGAGGGGTTTGGGACAGTCTTCCCATTGTAATGCATTGAAAACCTATTAATCTGTTCCCTCCTATGGGAAACTGCTGCTCTACTTATGAATTTTTCTACTTACGAACATGCATTTGAAACATATTAAATTCGTAAGTAGAGGTAACATTGTATGTCTTCTTCTGAACCTCAGTTTTCCAAACTCTGCATTCCATGTGGCATTTAGAGATAAATGATGGCAAGTATCCTGTGCAATATTTATATGTCAACTAGAGATGGGCACAAAATCAAAATATAGTGTTTTGTTTTGTTTCAGTCTTCATTTCATTTCTTCACATTGGAGGAATTACACAGCTCCCGCTGTCCTAAGAAAGCTCAGAATACTGTAGGAGATATTTCTCATCCTGGTCACTCTCTGTTTGTACCACTACCATCAGGCAGAAGGTATAGATCTATTAGAACAAGGACGGAAAGATTCAAAAATAGTTTTTACCCAAAAGCATTATCCATGCTAAACTCTGTTAAAAATTAAGTTGATGGGTAATATTGGTGTTGAATGTGTTACATATATATCGTATAGGTGTATGGCTGTTGTTGTTTTTTTAAATTGTAGTTTTTATGGATTGTGTAGGAATGTTGCTAGGTGAAAGAGTGTAGGGATGTGGGTATGTTTGGATTTTATGTCAGTTTTAAATGAGTGTAAGTGATGTTTTGGCATGTGAATGTTGGAGTATGTGTATGGATGGTTTGTTTTTAAATTGTAGATTTTACGTCTTGGATTTTTATGCTGGGTTGTGTGAATGACTGACTGGATGGCACTTTTAATCTCGTTGTATTTATACAATGACAATAAATTGCATTCCTATTCCTATTCCTATTCCTATTCCTATTCTCATTAATAATAATTTTAAAAGAATTTTTGTCATGAAATGAACCGCTTTGTAAGGCTATAAATAATGGGAAGCTTTCCTTTTTTATTTAACATAGAGCCCACTGCCCTAAATCAAAGACCCCCAAACCTTCCAATTAATTTGCTTTCAAGCAAAGAACCCTCTGTAAACAAGCTAAAAATCTAATAGTTAGCTGCTCCATGGAGAGATGAGGGAGAAAAACTCAACACCTGATTGGCACAGTGAGGGAAGGAAACAAAATATTTTTAAAAATAACCTCCACAGTCCTCTTTAAAAATGAAAGGAAAACAATCAGTTTAAATCATCTTGCAGGCACAGCCAGTGAGGGGAACACCTCAGTTCCTGGGCTGGCAAACTTCAGGCAGATCAAGCTTGGAGATAAGCTATCTCAACAGCTGAGGCATGGGAAGAAAGGGAAAAAAATAAATCGGTTAAAAAAAACCTCATGTTCTCAAGACAGCTGGATCAAGAGGCTAAGACAAATCATTTCATTTCCAAAACAAAAAATGGTGTTTTGTTTCATTTCTTCATGACATGCTGTTTGCGGTGTCATTTTGTTTCACAATGTTTCATAAGCTTACAAAACAACGAAACAGTGTGTCATTTTTTTGCAAGGTGTCCATCCCTAGTGCCACCATCCCTAGTGCCAACCATGGGAGCTGTTGCAACCATCAGATAAGATGCCAGGTATGTATTTGAGCATAGGACCAAGGCATGCTCCCATGTGCAACTGACACCTCACCCGACTGACACAGCTGCTGCTGCAGTCATAGCTCATTCAACAGGACAGTAGCCAATGTTTTAAGAGTACACTTAAAATGTCAAAAAGCACAAAATGTTGTGCTTCAAAGATGGAGATGTCTTGGTGAAGAGTGGCTGAATGTGGCTGCTTCTTTGCCCAATTGCAAGTCACATGACTTATGGGGGGGAAGACCTTTAGTGTCCTTCATTGTCTTAGGGTTCAGATTCAGAGAAAGGAAAAGTATAGCTCACTGGCCTGAACATCTCCAAGATCTGTGATATCACTGATGCAGGTAATCTCTCCTGCAAACAGGTCCCAGGTATTCTGTGTATAGTTTGCAATAGTCCACTAATCACCTTACAGGCACCCTTCTGATGATGAGGCCTTCCCTAATGAAATATAGTAACACCCAAGTAGCTAATCTGCCTCCAAGGTCATACCTGAAGTCTGATCAGCTTGGTAGAATGTGAGAGCTTATGCACCATTGCTATGGCTTTAGGAAATCTCAGGGAACCTTAAGCATCCCCACAACAAAAATCCAATGATTTATGCCTTTCTACAGGACAACTTCAATACATTTTATTATGTCCTGTTTATATTTATGTCTTCAGTTTTTAAGAATTGGAGACCTAATTCAGACCAGAGTGACAAGAGGTCAAAGCTGACTATAAGATGGAGGACTCACACTAGCTGTATTCAGACTGATGAAGCTGTTTGGATGAGCAGTGAAACATTTCTGTCTCTCAAAAATGAAGTCCAGTAGCCATGATTCAACTTCCAGAGAGACCTAGAAGGCAACTTCAGTGCTTGAATTACAGCTGTGAGAAGCAGAGAACCATACTACACACCAGAGATGGGTGTTTCATATTTATATCCTGAGGATATGAATGGGTGATTCACATTTTTATCAAGGCCCAATGCCTTCCTGTAGAACCAG
Source organism: Phrynocephalus forsythii (assembly GCA_029282475.1). Lineage (NCBI taxonomy): Eukaryota > Metazoa > Chordata > Lepidosauria > Squamata > Agamidae > Phrynocephalus > Phrynocephalus forsythii. Next base: position 97,078,639 of record JAPFRF010000010.1, read on the forward strand.
CCTGGTTCACTTGCTGGACTGCATGTACCACAATGCTTCACGGTCATGGAGGTGGAATGGGAAACTCCCCACTCAGCTGCTTAGAGATGGACACAGGGAAGACTGAATACAGTAAGGTGTGCTGCAGAAAGGATTCCAAAGTGGGCAGAAGGACCTTCTGCAAAAATAATTTTATTATTTTAGTAGAATGCATGTCCCGAACAAAATCCACTCATTTTATTTAAGAGCCTATGGATCTGAGGGAATCATTTCTGAAGTACCGGTAAACATGTTAAGGATTTCAGCACTGTTTTTATTTAACCATGTTTTTTAAAAAGAGAAAAGAATAGCACTTCTACAGTAAAGGTTCCCTTCCTTTAGGTTATTGCAAAAGTCTGTCACTATGGGGGAAAATGAAGGTTATTGGGATGCTTGACAAAAATGCTTAAAATTGTCATAGCAGGTAAACACTGCAAATTCATCATCCAGACAAAAGTAAGCATCCTTGACAAATGGCATTGCTGAGATTTCAATAGTGAACCCCCCCCCCTCCACAGTTTTCATCTCTTGAGAGGTGGAGGAAGTAACAATGGTGGAACAAGAACAAGGAAACTTGTTCAGGAACTCCCGGAAATCTGAATACTTGTTTCAATTTTTCACCTTTTGGTTAAGACCAAGTGTATAGTAGAGAGATGGGTACTTGTTATTTGTATCCTGGAAATACCACTGTGAAGCACATTTCCTCCCAACACAGATTAATTTCCTTATTTGAGTGTTAAGGTTATCTTTTTGAGGATGTCACCTGTGGGAGGAAAAATTGCATTGCATTGCATTGCCTTTGCATTTTTACCACCACCACCACCACCACCCACCCACCCACCCACCCACTCAATCTGGCCAGAAGGCCACTGAAAAACAGGTCAGTTGAAGAGAAGTTGTATTCTACTGAATGCCTAGTTCAGCCCTCTTGATGATGTGCGGCCCCCTCACATCATCAAGGTATCCATGCTGTAATTGGACAAGACTGATATGATATGATTATCTGTACCAGTGGTGGTGAACCTGTGTGGTATATTGGTTATAGCGTTTTCCTGGAATGTGGGAGATCCACATTTGAGCCCCCACTTTGTGACTTACTTTGTGGAAAAAAATATTGTTTTATTAGGTTTTACTTTCTATACAATAACACACAAGGAAGTTTGGGGGTTCTTATGAGTGCAGTTAGTATTGAGAAATAACTGAGCTATAAATATAATAAATTTAAATAAATAAATAAAGGTAAATAAATATAACTGTGCCAGCCATGTCTGTAGGATCATCAGTTTTTCCTATACAGTAAATGTATTTCACTTTATGAATGTGATTTAAAAATTATGTTTTGATTCTTAGCCTTTTCTGCCTAGGTATTAGCTCTTCCTCAGATGGCTATTTTATGTCACATTGCCTCATTCACTGACCAAGCATCCACAAATATATTAACTGTCACTTCAATTCAGGACTTCACATCTACTGAGATAAATTCTTAATGTCCCTTTGAGGAGCAAATGGTGGATTCATTTTACTTTGATGTCCTTATGCAAAGTGTGTCTCCAAATATTTAGAGAAAGCAGTGTAAGATCATATGGAATTCTCTTGAAGGGATTTTGTTCTTTAAAAAAAGAGAGAGAAAGAGTCTGATTTTAAGTATCTGATATCTTTCTTGTCTCAGATAGATGCCAAAGCAGTGTGTATTCCATGTGTATTCCACTGAGGATCAAATGGCTGAAATGTTGAATTGGGTTTGGACCAGGTCAATATCAACATCATCTTGAGCTACTGAAAGCCACTGGGTGACCATCAGCCAATCACTTTTTGCCTGATCTACCTCATAGACCTGTTATGTAACTAAAGTGACAAGGGGGAAAGCCAGTATCTAAGAAGTAGTTCACTTTATTGTTGGAAGGCTGGGATATGAATGAAATTGGAAGCTGCCTAAGATGGAACATTCAAGACAATCATCTGCAATCCAGCAGGAGGAGAGGGAGAGGAGTGGAGAGGGAGAGAGAAAGAGAGAGAGAGCATTGACTCACTTGTGATCATGTGACCTATTCCAGTGATTGTATTGCAAGACATTGCTTGCTGATCAAGACAAAATTTAGAAGAAATGCTTGCTTGAATTGCAAAAACTCTTAAACCAAGGTACTCTTGAACAAAGGTATTACTCTACAGAATATTATTGCTGCACAACTCACACTTGTTGAAGAACAGCCATGATAATTTCTTTGTGTTTGGGTGAGAAGTTGTTAACCGATTACAAAAAGGAGTCAGCTTCTGGGATTCCCCCCCCCCATGTGATATAACTGTGTGAATGATAGCACAATAAGGTATCCTGTAGACCAGGGATCTTCAATCTATGCCCTGTGGGCTGGATCTGGCTCTCCAGGGTCCTGAATCTGGCCTGCCAGCAATTGCATATGGCCTGTCCCCTTCCCCACTCAGTGTTCTTCACTTGAGCCGAAAACTTTCCGTGCAGCAGCAGCTGCCGCCGCCTCAACCACCAATGCAGCTTTCATGGCCCTCTTGCTGGGGTGGGGCATCAAGTGTAGGCAGGCAGCAGGGCACGCAGGCAGGTGGGCTCTTTGGGAGGGGGCAACCTGCCTTTCCTTGGGGCAGGATTGGGCCTCTGGATCAGGCCTGCTCTCAGGCACCCTCCCAGAAAAGTGAGCAAAGGCTACCCAGGAATGGACAGGGTGGGGGTTGGGTGGGGGCAGGCATCCTCCCTTCCTCGGAGTCCTCTGTGGGGCCCTGTCCCACCTCGACTTGCCTGGGGAGCTTTGGCCTTCTGCCTGGGCCTTGCCACCCCAGCCAGGGAGAGAAGAAGGGTGAATTGCTGGTGGTGGGGCCAAACCATTTCTGCTTGAGGAGAAAGAAATGGACCCTGGCGTGGTCGGATGTATTTTGGTCAAATTGGCCATTATGCCAACATGGATCTAACATTATACAAAAAGAACTGGGTGAGATGACCATTTTCTTGCAGCGGCCCTTCCATAGTAATGGAATTTTTCTGAATGGCTCTGAAGACCAAAATAATGATTTCATTTGTTCTTCAATTGTCTGGCCCCAACAGTGTCTGAGGGACAGTGAACTGCTCCACTGTTTAAAAAGTTTGAGGACACCTGCTGTAGAACATCTTGACTGCTGTTATTAGTGTTCTCAACAAACAGGCTACATTATGCCAACATGGATCTAACATTATACAAAAATACTGGACCATTTTCTTTATCCAAAATAATGCCTCCCTCCTCCAGGACATATAAAGAGGTCGATCAGAGCACAGCTTAAGCCATGTCACGTATTGTAGGCTTTCATTTCTCCATTCCTCCCTCTCCTGCATATATCACAAAGCTCATCATAAGTTCAGGAATGTGTTCCTTCTTCTGATATGATTTTATTCCTCTACCTCCCACAGTTTCATTTAATGTATTTTATACAATCAGCCTTCATTCACATGGTAGATTGTAAATCAAAGTAAATAAGATGAAGAAATAAGCTATGACTTCAAATCCCTTTCATAGCTTGCACATGCTTCCATAAATCAGTCTACTGTTGATCGAGACATGTGGCTTTACAATGGAGTTAATCCCAGACCTTTCAGTTTCTGATGACCCAACTGTTCAGTTATTCACATTCCTTGCATTTGCTTGACTTTGCTGAATCTCAACTGAGCAGTCACTGGGAGTTTTATATTGGAGGACAATGGTTTTGTACAAAATGTCAGCCTGCTTTAATTAAATGTAACCAGAAGGAGTTAATGCTGAACATCTACAGCTTGACATTTAACTTAGAAAATGGACACTGGAAGTATTATACAAAGCCAGCCAAACCAACCAAAACCAAACTAACCCAACACAAAAAACTTAGCTCACATTGTCTGCTGGAGTGTTCAGAGAAGTCAGTTAATAAAGCAGATGGGAACCTATAAGCAATGCAGTTTCTTTGTGGTACAGTCACACCCCCATATCTGCTGGGGATTGGCTCCAAGCCACCTGTGAATAATGAAAGCCATGTATAAAAGTGAACACACACACACACACACACACACACACACACACACACACACACACACACACACACACACACACACACCATGGTAAAAGGAGAAAAACACCCAGGAAAAAAAAACACTATTTTCACATGCATTACCAGAACTGGCCAATAGAAGGTGAAGAAGACCATGCTGTTTGAGATGGCCACAAAATGGAAAGTGAAATGCTGTTTCATCATTATGTAATGAAATGGTAGGACACATTTAGTTACGAAATGAAATGAAATGAAATGAAACACATTTTTCTCTGGGAATGAAATGATTTGTCCTAGAGAAACCAAAATGGCAGAGGAGCATCTTTTTGGACCCTTTCCTGTAAGTCCCCCAAATTTGGACAGATTTGGGGTTCAGAGGGCTGAGTTATTAAATTTCTGACAGTAAAAAAATTCTAATTGAGTCAGAAGCTGGTGATAGTCTCCCCCCCCCTCCGCAGGCAAGCAATTAGTGGCTTCCTGACTCAATTGGAATTTTTTTCCTAGGGGGACCCCCTTTGGAGTTTAATAACTCACTCAGGAAATACTCACCATCTTCACAAGAAGGGAATTCATATCAACATGTGGGTTACTCAGTAACACCAACCACAGAGGATGACCCACAAATGTGAAATGGCTTCCAGACATCAAATGTCTGGTCCTCAGTCCATCCGGCTTAGTGCACGGGAAGGACTCTGCAGAGCAGATTGGAAGCACCTCTTTCCCCAGGTCCCATTTCCTTAGAACTGGCAGAACCTTCATATGACATCCCATCACTTTTAGCACAATGCATCTCAGTGGAAGCTGTGAACACTCTGAGTGGAGTGTCATTCATTAATTAGTCATTGAGCAATGATATCTCAAGAGGTGAACCATGAGTGTATGAATCAGCGCTCAGGCTTTTGGAAACGCTGTCAAGTGTCTAAGTTATAATGAAGACATATTAAGAGGATTTTATTCAAAGGTTAACATAACCTTTAACTTTTTTTTTTGCTAATTTCAACTATTCCTCAAAAGACCTTTCTGAGATGAAACCTTAACTCTGGGAAGAACATATCAACAGCAATTTAAGAAATAAACGGATACATTTAAAGAAATAAATGGATACAGCTTTAGCTGCAGCAGCATAGGCAGCCCTGCTCTTTCTTAATCTACCAGTTCTCTCTTAAATTGATGAGTTTTTACATTGTGCTGTTGTTCTAGACAATATCTATCCATCTGATGGTATTTGACAAGTCCATCCAAATAGCAAACCATGACACATTTCAATGTTTGTATTTTAATATAGAATTATCAGCTGGGCAAACCCTGTGTATACGGTTTAAAATAAGAAGGGGAAATGATTGTTTTTATTTCTGAAGGGATCACAATAGGAGATAGAGATGGAGGTCCACTGCTGGAAGATAGGAGAGGAACAGGAAGTGGAAGGGGATGATGAAGATGAGTTTTAGATACTGGTGCTGGAGTGTCCCCAATTAGAATTTATTCATCAGGAGAGGCCTTTCTCCCAGTCCTGCCACCTTCATAGTTGTTTCTAATGGGAACACAGAATAGCAAGTTCTCTGTTGCTGATTCCAGACTTTGGAACTCCCTTCCACAGGAAGCCAGAATGACTTGATGGCCTTGTAGGCTCCTTCCAATTTCATGATTCTATGAAAACTATGTAAGCTGCCTTGGGTCCTTTTCAAGGAGAAAGGTGGGGTAAAAATATTTTAAATAAATAAATAAGATCTGTAAGCCTACAGAGTCTGCTCCTATGATTCAGGCACCCAGTTAAATATCCTGTTAAAGAAAATACAGTTGCAATGACTCAAAATTTTGGAGACAGAGGTAGAAGCTACATAGAAACTGACACACCCAGTTTTCTTTCTATAGGTGGTGGGACTGAAGCCGCCCCATCCACTTAGGGTTCCTTGATTTAACTTAAGATGTAAGATGCCCCTCAATTCCTGTTCTCAAATTTGAGTACAGTATGTCTTAATTGTACTGGACTGTACATTGTCCCATTCATTACTCTTCCAAACTCTGTTGGTTTGATTTCTCCGATGCAGCCCTCCAATCCATCATCATTAACCATGTTTGATTAGTATCTTTTTATAGCTACTGTCTTCTCCTTCTTTTCTAAATGCTGCTATGAGGGCTGCCTTGCACTACTTGGATGCCTTACCATGGAGCTCCTCTGAATTCTACTATGTCTTCCACTACCCACCATTGGGACTGTATGACAAGGCTAACTAATCCTGTGGTGAAAATTGGATGGGTGAAAACTCATTGGCACCTGAGGCTAATTTGGGCATTGGCCAAAAATTCCCATACGGCCCAATATGTGACCAGCTACTCTCACTCTTACTGCTCTTAGGATTGGTAGGAGGGATGCAGCCTCCAAGACAAAAGAGTCCAGGGCAGGCTTGTGCAGGCTATTTATAGCCTGCTAATTCCCCTGCATGCCAACCCCAAATTAGGCACATTTTCATACCTAAAATCTGGGAAGGAGGGCAAAGAATCTCTGCCTTGTAGCTGCACCCATTTTGAAGAGAAACCCATAGCATTGCTGTTACAATAAAATGAAATGAAATGAAATGAAATGAAATGAAACAAGAAACCTGGAAAGAATGAGTGAGAAATGATCAGACATGCCATTTTTAAAGTACAGTGCATGGAACATTTCACTTATTTGATATTAGTCATAATTGGTTCAAAAAGGGGGGCTACAAGACTTTGTTGTTGATTTTTCCACTCCCAAGTTGAATCATTGTTCAGAACTAGACATGGGCACGACTTGGCGAAATTGTCGTTTCCGTTTTCGGTTATTGTTTCCGTTACGTAACGGAAACAGTAACGATAATTAAGCCGTCAGAACTCAAACTCAAACCAAAAAAAGATAAATTTGGTCGGGTTTTTCATTTCTGTTTGTGGCATCGCGGCGATTGTCCGATGCGAAGCACAGAAAAAGTTTTTTTAAAAAACCCCGACTCCCGGCCAAAAAATCAGGCAAAAATATGCCTGCCTGAGGCTTTGCCACCTACCAGAGGGGTGGTTTCTGGGGGGTCCCCGGCCTTTCCCCCCCTCTTCTCCTGTCCTGGGCTGCTTGCACCATGCTGGGGGGGTCATCCTCGTGGTCTGTCTCGCTGCATGCCATGCAGTGGGGGGATCCAAAATGGCGACCGCAATTTTTCTTTTGAAATCGTGGTCAAAAAACACACCAAATCACCACAGAAACATGTGAAATTTATTTATTTTAAATGCCTGGATTTTTATAGTAGCAGCAGTGGGTTTTTTATAGCAATAAAACGTCGTATTGATTTTATTTTATTTTATTTTATTTTTATTTTTTTAGACTTGCTCATTTGGGCTGGGCATGGGATGGGACCATGCAGATTTTTTGAACCATTCCACCAATGGCATCACCAGGTTTTTGATTGACACTTCTAGATGCTGAGGCACCTTCCAGAAATCGCAGTCAGGTGTACGGATGTGGCTGAGGGAGGAGGGCTGGCTGATGGTGCTGGTGTGATCTGATCGAGATTGAGGAGGGAGGCTGGAGGCTTTAGGATTTAAGTTAGGCAGGGAGGGAGGGAATTGAATTTAGAAAATAATTTCTTTGATTCCCTGCAGCTTTGTCTGCTGAATGGAATAGTAGTTTATTCTTTATTTCTTCTCTGGCAGTTTGAGGATTTTTTTCTGATATTGGATAAAGGGGGAGGTTCGACTGGGAGTGGGAGGTGTGGGTTTATTTTAAAAATATATTATATACTACCATTTATTTTCTATTTTCCCAACTTCAATTTGCTTGCACACACACACACACATTTGGGGTGCAAGCCAAGAACAGAACCTCTATCCTTCCTAAGTGATATCCTAACTGCCCACTCACCCGTCCGCCTGCGCCGCCAGCCGCCCGTTCGCTCGACCACAGCTGCCGCCCACCCATGGCCCCCTGCCGCCGCCACCTGCCCACACCTCCCCCTGCCCCCCGCCCCGCCCGCTGCCTAGGGCGCAAAAACACCTAGTGCCGGCCCTGATTGTGGGATGCCCCTATGCTCTGGGAAGTCAAATCACACTAAATCGTGGTGGAAACGACAAACAACAAACGGAAATGACAAATTTTTGAAAAATTTTGTGACGAACGGAAACGAGCCGAAATGGACCCATTCCGACAATCGAAAACTTGAAACGTCATTTTTTCTGGTCGTGCCCACGTCTATTCAGAACTTTTGTTTAATCTGGAAGTTGGGTCATGGCCACTAGACTTTTTTTCTTGTGGGAATGAAATGTTTCACTACTTATTGAAGTAGCTTTGTCAGTCTGACAAAAGTTGGTGCAAGGCTTCCAATTTAGAGTTCACCTTGGTTTCATACCACCCTAGTCTGAAGAGGCTCGTTATGTGGAAAATGGCCTGAGTAGGCTTGCTAAATCTACAATGGCCTGGGGTGTGTGAAAGTCTTGCCTTTGTAGCTCTTCCCAACACCCATTAAGTTGGTTCTTTAGGAGTGGCTTTCCTGGTGGAGTTGTGAAGTGCTTCTGATTTGTATGTGGATCAATGAAAGTGCAGCACGATAAGTGGTAGACAGATTGTGCTTAAGATCCCTATCCCTGTTGAGAGAGGAATTTTCAATTCACACATATATGGCTTCCCTTGACTGCTCTCTTGAACCACCTATCTTCTCTGCCTAATGTGTGTACATCTGCATGTTTGAATGAGTGCCCTTTTTCCTTCAAATGATGGTACACTGTGTGCTGATTCTGCTCCTGAGCAGTTGTCCCTCCTATGCTGTGCCATCCTCCTGTTTAGTGGCTGTTTGGTTTTTCCAAACACACTCTTCACTGCATTGGACTTCATATGCAGCATTGCTCCCTTGTGTTTTGGTATTGGTTCTTTTGGGTGGGAAGTCTTTGCTTAATGTGCTTGTGGGTTTGAGGTAAATTGGTATGTAGTGTTTGACAAGAAATCATTTAAAGCTTCTAAGGCCGTTACTTCACGAACCTCTCGCTGCGCGGCGAGCCGTAATTTCCGTGCGAATCGATCGCTTCAGTCCGCACGCTCCTCCTCTTTGGATTCGGCGCCACCCCGACCACGCCCCCTAAACCGTGCTCCAAGCGGGGCGAGAGATTCCCCTGCCAGAGGCCGGGAATCTTCTTCACTTCGCATCCCGCTTCGCATCCAAAGTCACGTGTGGCCAGTTAATATATATATTTATTTTTTTTAACTTACTTTTTCTCCGAAATGCCGATGCATAGATATTTCGGTTAACCCGTTCTTTTGATCTTGCCTTCTGTACATGGGGCAGGGGCAACAGAGGGGGGGCAAGCGTCCCCGGGTGACGTGAGCAGAGCCCCTCCGCTGGCAAGGGATGGCGAAGGGCTGCGCAGAGGGAGGGGGAGGGGGTGTCGGTGCCGCCGCTGCAAGACACCCCCTCGCGCGCCCACCCAGAGAGCGGCGGCAGGGCACACAGGGCGATTAAGCTGAGAGAAGCCTCTCCCCGCCCCGCCCCCCCCAAAAAAAACCCAACCCAGCTGCTCTGCTTCAGGGAAACACGATGGCCACCCACAAGTCCTCGGGACAACCGCAGGGGCCTTTGAGCGCCGGGCTTGACCGCTGGCTTGTGCGCTTCTGACCGCAAATGACAGCCGGGTATTGATGCATCGATACGCCGTGGTAATTTTTTTTTAAAAATGAAAGAAAGCAGAAACCGGACGTTGCAAGTAAGCTTCCGAATGCGAAGGGAGCACGTGAGGTAGTAATGGATTCGATCCTAAAATTTCGCATGGTGAGGACAGAGAAAGAGGGGTGGGGGCGAAGGGAGACCACGTGACTGGCTTCGCATTCAAAGCGAAGGCAATCCCGCTGCGAAGCGAAGTACTTCGTGAAGTAACGGCCTAAGACACTCCAGCCATGTAAGGAATGACCTGGTTCTTCCATCGGTTCTGGGTCAGGCTGATCCCTTGTTCTTCTGGGTCAGCCCACTGTTTTCTTGAAGGCCCACTTTGGATATTGACAGGCCTTAAGTGCTGTCTTAAGATGCCTGTCTTCCTTCTTCTTGGCTTCTGAGGAGGTGGGGATGCTGTCAGCTCTCGATGACAGAGAATCTTCACAGACTTTTGCTTAATACTTCTGTCTTCTCTTGCTTCTCTCTTACTTGAAGCTGGACATCATCATGGCTCTGTTGTTTTTGGAGGCAGTAATGTTAAACAGTGCAGACTGGCAAATCTTTTAATTTCACTTTCTTCTACATTCACATTTTATGAACCTGGGAAACAAACTGATCTGAATTGTCCACCCCAACCCACTGATAATGTCCTTCCATAATACCTCACATTAATTCATTTACTCTTCCTGTTTCCTCAGTTGAAGAGATCACTCCCTTGTGTTTCATAGTTGATTGCTAGTGCTTTGAAATCATTATGTGGTTATGCAATGGGAGAAAAGAAACCTGCATTTAACATTGATATAATTAATTTATCTTTGTATAGGGAAGGAAGATGCAGGAAACACTTGTTTCACAAATGAATGAGTTTCCGTGATGTGAATATATGTCCATAAACCACTACTGCATTTTAAAGTATTCTCCATTCTTGTGTTCTTATTTGGCCTCTATGTGTCCCTGAGACCTGGCTATGGGACTACACATTTCATCTAGTTCAGGAGATGAGGAGGCAAGAACAATAAAGTGAATTGTTGGTGTGAAAAGGATTTTCCACTGTTAACAGAGTATAAATTCTAATGAAGCTAAACAAAATGAATACATTGTCTTTCATTTCTCAATGTGATATGAGATTAATGCCCTAAACCAGCAGCCAAGCACTTGCTGCCAGCTGGGATTACTGCTCTCTTCACAGTGATGCCTTCCTTGCATTCATTTGCAAAAGGCTTTTCAATTCATGACTGAAATTGGTCTTAAAAGATTCAGGGACGCAGGTTTGGCAGAGGCTTCAGGAAAGTACCAATGGAACATGGGAAGCCAGCACAGGAAGATGAAAAATTAAAGCATGATTTACAAAGAGGAAGCAGAAAGTGGGAAACTTTCCAGTCCAAAAATACAAATAGGAATGGTCAAACGCCGTGCTACTTGCTTTGAAAAAAGTGTGTCTCTTCAAACACTCATTCTAAGTACTCACAAAATTCCAAGGGTGCCAGTAAGGAACACCTGCAAATGACTGTCCCTGACTTTTTTCAGGGACAACTATTCCCTTATGCAGAGTAGGGTTGGGGGACCATTGGTCATCCAGATGTTTTGACCTACAACTTGTACCAAGCCTGGCTAATGACCGGGGATTCTGGGAGCTGTAGTTCAGAAGATCTAGAAGGCCCAAGTTCTTCACCCCTGAAGTAAAGTGAGGAACTCAGTTTAGGCAACAGATTTAAGGTCTCCTGAGAGGGTATCTAGTTGATATTAATTTAATTAATTACTTGAGCATTTTGGCTATCTGTGAGGAAGAAGTGGTTGTGGGATTTTAACTTTCAGGTATCTAGCTATTTTGGCAAACCTTCATTCTATTTACTTTGATTTGATAGAAGAAGGGATGGCATTTGCTGCTTTGCCTGCTTTTGTCTAGGTCTCTCTCCTTTCCTGCCAATTCCATCTTTTCTCCATCATAAGGAAACAGGGAGGAGACATATTGCTGTGAAAAGGTGAGGTGCAGCAGGAGAGTACTGTTAATGTTCCATCTTCCACTGCCATCTTCTACTGGGATAGATGGAGGACAGTGGTGGCAAACCTTTGGCACTGCACACATTTTGGGCCACAACTCCCAGAATTCCAAGCCTGTACTGCCAATGACAAAGGACTGTGGGAGCTGCAGTCCAAAACATCTGGAGTGCCAAATGTTTGCCACCACTGATATAGGAACTGATGTCTGAAAAGTCCCTCCTGACTTAAGTGATGTAAACTAAAGTTCCTTCTTTCTAAAGGCTATCCTCCATTGCAAGAAATACCTCTTCCAATGATGAGCACTTAGTGTAACCTTATCCTATCAAACATTGATAAAATCAAAAGGAGAGTAGGAATCAAAGGACAGGAGTTAAGGAATTTAAAAATATCTTCAGATATCAGAATATTTTACTGTACGGCTTCTCCACGGTTTGGGACCAGAATACCTGGCAGAGCATATCTGAGGCCCGACCTACCAGAACGTCGCGGGCACTCTCACTTCAGGTGGCCATGCCCAGGGAAGCTCGGAAAATGATGACACACAACTGAGCCTTCTCTGTGGCTGGTTCTGCACTATGGAACCATCTCCCAAGTGAGTTGCACCTTGCACAGTCCCTGCCAGCCTTTAAAAAAAGCCTTAAAGACCTGGCTTTTCTGCAAGGCATTTGGCGACTGTTAATCTTTTTTTCCCCCTTGTCCCACCGTCTTTTCAGTGATTTTACTGTGGTCTCACCATGCCACGTATATTATGATTTTTGTTGTTTGTTTATTCAATTATTATTGTCATTTACTATTATTTCTTGTTGTTCCTAATAGTTATTGCTGTAAACCGCCCAGTTCCTCCGGAAGACAGGGCAGTATATAAGTATTAAATACATACATTAAAAAAAAGTTTTTCTGGGTATTTGTTTGTTTGTTTGAAATACTTAACATGCTTTAAATAAATAAATAAGTAATAATGACTTTTTGAAGTTATCAATTTGCACAGTATTTATTGACACTAGAGATGGGCATGACCAGAATTTTTTTTTGAGTTGTCGTTTTTCGGGACGGGTCCATTTCGGGTCGCTTCCTTTTTTCGTGAAATTTTTTTAAAAATTGTCATTTAGTCATGTCGTTTGTCGTTTGTCGTTACCGCCACCGCGATTTCGCAATTTTTGACGTCCCAGTGAGTGGCATCCCGCTGGCGCTAGGTGTTTTTGCGCCCTAGACAGCAGGCGGGGTGCCAGGGGGCAAGGGGTGGGTGGCGGCAGCGGCAGGGGGAGGGGCGGGCGCGCGGGCGCATGGGCGGCGGGCGCAGGTCCCACAATGACCCAGAGCAGGCAGAAAACACTTTAAACTGACTTGCTGCACAAGACTGCATTGAATAAAGCAATTGCAATTTTTGCAAACAAAGTGGGCAGTGCACCCACAGCAGAGCTGCAGGCAGGGTATGAAAGGACCTTGGCTTGCCACCAAGCAAATGAATTTTTTAAAATAAATCCACACCTCTCTTCCCACTCAACCCCCCCCCTTTGAAGCACTATCAGAAAAGAAATCCTAACAAACTGCAGGAGAATAAAAAAGAATAAACTGTGTTGCTATTCTCCACAGCAGACAGAGAATGAAAGGAATTATTATTATTTCCTAAAAATTCAATTGAATCAATTCCCTCCCTGCCTGCCTAACTGAAATCTAAAGGCTCCGCGAAATCGAAACTAGTCTAGCACAGCAGCCAGCTACACACAGCCCTCTCCCACCCACATCCAAGCCAGGACTGCGACTCTTCTGGGAGTGCCTCGGCTTTTTATGCCCTCTTGCACATCCAGAAGTGTCAGTCAAAACCTGGCCATGCGATTGGTAGAATGGGTCCAAAAATTTGCATGGCCCCATCCCATGGCCAGCCCATCATTGCGCAGGTGTAAAAAAATAAAAATAAAAATAAAATAAAATAAAATCAGTGCAACCTTTTACTGCTATAAAAAACCCACTGCTGCTACTGTAAAAATTCAAGCATTTAAAATAGCTAATTTTCGCATGTTTCTGTGGTGCTTTGGTGGTTTTTTTGGACCACAATTTCAAAAAAAATATTGTGGACGCCATTTTGGATCCCCCGCACCACATGGCAAATGGAGAGGCCGAGGATGCCCCCTCCCAGCCCGGTACCAGCAGCCCAGGACAGGAGGGGGGAAGGCTGGGGAACCCCCCCCCCCAGAAACCACCCATCCGGTAGGTGCCCTCAGGCAGGCATATTTGTGCTTGCTTTTTTGGCCGGGAATCGGGTTTTTTATTTATTTTTAAAACTTTTTTTCTGTGCTGCTTGGCATCGCGTGATCGCCGCGCGATGCCAGGAACGACAACAACAAATCAGACCCAATTTTTCTTTTTTCGGTTCGAGTTCGAGTTCTGACAGCTTAATTGTCGTTACCGTTTCCGTTACGTAACGGAAACGATATCCAAAAGCGGAAACGACAATTTCGCCAAGTCGTGCCCATGTCTAATTGACACAAATCAGAACAAAAACTCACTGGTGTATAAGAACAACAGTTTAGTTCTTAGCACTTCCAACCAATCTTTATCTGTCAGGCTCAGGAGCTCAGAAGCTTACTCACTGGAAGAATAATGGTACCACTTCATTCTGACTGCGACTGCCCCCAGTCATGTCAACCAATGACTGACTTATCTTTCTCTCTTTGGTCTCACCAGTGGAGGGATAGTAGAGTTGATTTCCAGAGACGGTGATGAAGTCATTACCATGTATCCTTCATGTCCAAGCTGAAATGTCAGCATCATAAAAGCACTCTCCTGTGCTTTGCTTTGGACCTGCTTGTACAACATTGTTTCTGCCTGATTCAGTTCATAAACAAGAAGCAATCTACTGGGTCATCTTTGTCAAGCTAAGAGATGATATGCCACTATTCTGGATACTCTGGGAAACTTGCATGACAGCTTCAGCACTGCAGTACAAAACTCTGAACTTCATATAACATCTAGTCCCCTTTTCTTTAAGGTTTGTTTAATTTAAAATGAATTATTGTACCTTACTATTTGAATGTGTTTTGTTGTCAGATATTAGTTAGTGAAATACATGTATTAGACAGGATGTTCTATATATATATATATCTGATATGTATTTAATTGGTTTAAAGATGGAGTCTGTAAAAGTGCAAAGTCACAGTGACCCAATGTATAGTTTTTTCTAAGGGAGTACAGATGTTAAGAATGAGCATAATGAATTTTGGCTGATGCAAGGGGTTGCAATAGCTATGAGGTAATGTCATTTATGATTGGACAGACACATGTATTAAAATGTTCTGTAAATTGTTCATTGGGCCTTCTGTGATTAAGGCACCCACTTTGTTTCTCTGTCATATATTTTGTCAATGTAATCTTATGCTGTTATGCTGTTGAACTTTGTATAAGTTCTGTGATGCTGTGATATATTTTGTTCATATGTAATATAGCTGTTTGGTTTTAAGAAAACGCTGTCTCTTTCTAACTATTTATTTAATAAATATTGCTTCCGCTGGCTGTTCAAATAGCACAAAACTCTGACAGTATTGTATAGTGTGGTGTCTTTCTGTTCCTTTTTACTATTTGTATACTCACTCTTGTTCGCTTTAAGCACTGTATTGTAATTATGTAAGCGTACTTGAGTCTCATTTTTAAGGAGAAAGGTGTAGTAAAATATTTTAAATAAATAAATAATACATCCATTTGAAATTTAATGCTTGTATGTATTCTTCTATATGAAGGCTGATCTCTATAGTTTTGCAACTGTTATATATGGTCATGCATTGGTTGTCAAGGCTCTGCAGTATTTATTGGAAAAGCTATCCTTTTGTCATGCAGGCTAACAAACTGCACAACCTCTCCAATGCCAACTTTGTTGTCACAGCTGACAGTTTTGGCTGCATTCGCATGTGACCATAATGAGACCCACAGGCTCCTCTCTTTAGCAGGATACTTTCCAAAGGCCAGGTGTGGGCTAGTGTCCACTTTGGACAATGATCATACTCTCCTGCAGACATCCTGGCATGCATGTAATGGAAAGCCATTGTCTACTTATGTACTGCTCAAGCTTCTGGCAAGGAAGTCAATTTCATTACAGCAGTTCCATGAGGAGATGTCATGCCAATTACCAGTGAACTGTCTTTCCATCACAGCAGGCTAAGAGAGGATGACCTAGAACCCACCGGGTCTACAAACTATTTGGCCAATCTTCATGATGAATTAAAGTGTAATTTAGCACCTGCTTCCACAGATCGTCACAGAGCATCAGCACTCCTGGTCTCCCATGTGTAGAAGGGCAAGGAGTCAACTGCCAGTGATTTAACCACAGCAGATGCATATGACAGTATCTGGTGATGGTATTATCTTGTCTTATTATCACTTGTCCAAACAGGGCACACCTAAACCTCTAGCTACTGTTTAGATTGTTTGCATGATTAAAATGGTTTCTATCAATTTTGCTTACAAATTGTACATTCATGAACACATGGTTCAGAAGATATCCAAACTAATTATAAGATTCTATGGACAGATGGTTTGTTTGTTTTGGCTTTTTTTTTTTTGAGAACTGCCTAGGGTACAATGTAGATAAGTAGGAAATACATTTGAAAGGAAGGAAAATTTATTATGAAATTGCAAATGTGATAGCAATTAAACTGAAGGAAATTACACCTCTAATGGCCACCAATGCAACCTTTTGATATGGGCTCAGAAAATTCCACAACTTCAGTGGTACTTAGTCCTAAGCAAACAGGTATAATGTAGAATTTCAGAAAAAGCTTTGCAAAGGGAGCAGAAACTTTTTAGAACAAGAGGAGATAATGAAATTAAATTATAGGTTAACTTCATTCATTAGATGTTGATTTATATGGGAAGCAGACATGTGGAGATGTGCAAAATAAAATAAAATGTAATTCATAATTTTGCATTTTTTATTTTTGGTCTTTTGAGGGAGTATCTTTTTCATTTTTGCACTTTACATGTGGCAGTCCTTATGTATCCTGAAGAATAAACTGTAAAGCACCCACAGAGTATATAGGCAGAACAGTGTGCTTTAGATTTACATGGAAAGGAAAGTCTTCTATTTGTGTTTCTTTGTTTGTGTTTTTGGCTCACCAAAATATCTTAAGAGCCATTAAAAACTACTCCCAAAAATTGGAGATCTGAAGCAACAGAGAATCAATCTGCTCCAAAAGCATATTAACAGTACCTGGCCAAAAAAAAAAAAAAAAATCAGACTTATGCTGACACTAATTTATATTGTCACATCATCATTAAGCAAGAGTACAAATGAGAAAGAGAAATCATGATTAGATTCCGAAAGAATCAGTTTATATGATCACATTCACACAACCCAATGGCACACTGGCAGCCACCAAGGCCATCCGTCCTGGCCTATACACTCTCACAGAAGCAAACAAAACAGTCACCAAAACGTATTAAAAAACACACTTTCAATATAATCAAAATACAGGAAATTATGCAAATGACAATTTTTGAAAAATCAGTCAATGAGGAAAAGAACACCCTCTTCTCCTAGGGAAGAAATAGCAAACTAAAACACACATAGCCCCTTCTCTGAATAGACCAGAAACACAAGGAGGAAAAGTTATAAAGGAATGTATCCAAGATTTATGCACAGCAGTCAAGCGACAATTCAAGAGCTCAGCATACAGGGATCCCACAAGGAATGATTGAAGTAAAGTACTAGGGATGGGCACGGAATGAAAATATTGTTTCATTTAATTTCCTTTTCTCCCCCACCTCACATTTTTTTCATTTCATTTCATATGATTTAAAAAAAACACAATTGTGCAAAATGAATCACTAATGAAGTGGTTTGTGAGAGGGGGGCTGGAAAGTAGCAGAGGGGAAAAAAGTTGTTTTAAAAGCCCCGGCCTTTTTTTTTTTTTTTTCCTCCCTCAGCCCCACCTGCCAGCTGATCGGCACTGGAGTGGGGGAACTGGAGGCACTTTTTAAATTTATTTTTAAAATTTATTTTATTTATTTATTTATTTTTAAAATTCCCCTATAGACAAGGGCACGACTCGGAGAAATTGTCGTTTCCGTTTTCAGTTATCGTTTCCGTTACGTAACGGAAACGGTAACGATAATTAAGCCGTCAGAACTCGAACTCGAAATGAAAAAAGAAAAATTTGGTCGGGTTCTTCGTTTCCGTTTGTGGCATTGCAGCGATCGCGCAATGCGAAGCACAGAAAAAGTTTTTAAAAGTTTTTTTAAAAAACCCCACTCCTGGCCAAAAAAGCAGATGAAAATATGCCTGCCTGAGGCTTTGCCACCTAACAGAGGGGTGGTTTCTGAGGAGTCCCCGGCCTTTCCACCCCTCTTCTTCTGTCCTGGGCTGCTTGCACCAGGCTGGGGGGGGGTCATCCTCGTCGTCTCGCCATGCCATGTGGTGGGGAGGATCCAAAATGGTGACCACAATTTTTCTTTTGAAATCGTGGTCAAAAAACACATCAAATCACCACAGAAACATGTGAAATTTATTTATTTTAAATGCCTGAATTTTAATAGTAGCAGCAGTGGGGTTTTTATAGCAATAAAACGTTGTATTGATTTTATTTTATTTTATTTTTTATTTCTTTTAGACCTGCCCATTTGGGCTGGGCATGGGATGGGACCATGCAAATTTTTTGAACCATTCCACCAATGGCATCACCAGGTTTTTGACTGACACTTCTGGATGTCTCGGAGGGCATAAAAAGCCGAGGCACCTTCCAGAAATCACAGTCAGGTGTATGGATGTGGTTGAGGGAGGAGGGCTGGCTGCTGGTGCTGGTGTGATCTGATCGAGATTGAGGAGGGAGGCTGGAGGCTTTAGGATTTAAGTTAGGCAGGCAGGGAGGGAACTGAATTTAGAAAATAATTTCTTTGATTCCCTGCAGCTTTGTCTGCTGAAGGGAATAGCAGTTTATTCTTTATTTCTTCTCTGGCAGTTTGTGAGGATGTTTTTCTGATATTGGATAAAGTGGGAGGTTCGACTGGGAGTGGGAGGTGTGGATTTATTTTAAATATATATTATATACTACCATTTATTTTCTATTTTCCCAACTTCAATTTTCTTGCATACACACACATTTGGGGTGCAAGCCAAGAACAGAACCTCTATCCTAAGTGATATCCTAACTGCCCACTCGCCCATCTGCCCGCGCCACCACCCTCCTGCGGCCCGCGCCGCCGCCCGCCCACTCGCCCGCCCACGACCTCCGCCTGCCCACACCTCCCCCTGCCACCTAGGGCGCAAAAACACCTAGTGCCGGCCCTGATTGCAGGACGCCCCTATGCTCTGGGAAGTCAAATTGTGCTAAATCATGGTGGAAATGACAAATGACAAACGACAAATGAAACGACAAAATTTTGAAAAATTTCACGACAAACGGAAACGACCCGAAATGGACCCATTCCGACAAACGAAAACTCAAAATATCATTTTTTCTGGTCTTGCCCATGTCTAGTCCCCTATGCAGGGCTTTCCCCCCCTTCTGGCCCACTGCCAGATTTCCAGGCAAGGAGGTCGGCAGCGACAAGGTAGGAGATGGGGGGGTGACAAAAAACAAAATGAAACAAAATGGAAATTTCCATTTTGTTTCATTTCATTTTCCTTTGATTGGTTGGTTCGTTATTCGTTTCGTTAGCTAACAATTTTAAATACATTATTGATGCACAGCAACTACTAATACTAGCTAAGGATGGTTAAGAACTCAGATTAGTTTGTTTTTTGATAACTTCCAAAAATCCACAGGTTGTTTTGTAAGCTGAAGGTAAAGGACTTGAGATTTTAAAAGCTGAGCTTGACTGAATAGCCAGTACCTTATTTTCCATATAATAAACCATTGTCTTTTAAAGCAATTTCTGAAAAAGGCAGAATCAGAGCTAAAAGGGGAGATAAGGATAAGCCCAGATAAATGCAGAAATGCAAAACAGAATTTACAGCACAGATGAAAAGCATATTCAGCTTTCTGAAAGTTATTAATCATACCCATAATGCTTTCTCTATTCATGCTGGGAAGATTTAGCATGTACTGGATAGGTTTTCACCACAGGAAATGAGAAATGATAGACTACAGCAAAATATGGTCCTTTTTAAAAAATGGATAAAATATATGACTTCATTTCTGCTTGTTTGCATTAGGGCTGCCAGGTGTTTTCCACTGCAGATTTGTAATGCCCTTCAGTGGCATGGCTTCTGTCCCAATGTTACACTAGATGGATAAAGTACCATGAGGCTTATTCCTTTCTTGATCTATGTATCTATGTATTAGAGTTACACCAAGTTCCAGAACTCAGCAAATCAGCAGTAGCATCAATTAGGTGCTCACAAGGGGGAAGAGAACTTTTATTTAATTACTCTTTCTAGTATTCCCTCCACAAAAACTGATTGGAACCATCCTAGAATATTTATCCAGTACCATAGGCATGAGAAGCTTGAGTTGATATCTTTCAAAGGAAAGATTTAAAGGACACCAAATCACACAGTATGAGGAGACAAATATTTTGGTACAAGTTACAATTGGTCAAGAGGCAAAATTCAGTAGTATATTTCACATGTTTGTAAAAATATTTATAATTTTTCTGTATTTAGGGGGCTACTGAATGATACACCAAAATATGTCTAAATTTCATTAAAAAAACTTAAAATGCCATTAAAAACTAATTTCAGAAGGAGATGAAGAACAGATCCAAAAACATAAATCTATTGTAAAACACCCTAGCCCATGTACAACTGGGAATAAAGCAAAACATACAATCAGAGTTAAGCGAGCTGAGAGAACAGCTTAGCTGGTGCTGCCATGAGGAAAGGCAATGCAGGCAGGGGCAGGCAAAAAGGAACATAACTTAATATATAATATTATACTTGATCTTGTTTTATTGTTGTTGATCTTATTATCACTGTGAATTATAAATTTCATTTAAGGTTTCAGACAATGAAAAGGAAGGGACTGATTCCATAAGTGCTTTCCTTTGTATAGCTCACTCACATCTTATTCCAGTATACAGTATAGAGATGGGCATGAATAAAAAAAATGGTGTTTCAGTTTTTAATTTTTCATTGAGAGGTCTGTTTCAGTTTGTTTCTGTTTTTTGTGAATTTTTGGAAAAATTTCATTTTTGTTTTTTGTTTTTTGTTTTTTGTTTCTACCCGCTTTTTGCGTGATTTTTAAAGCATTTCCGTGCGTGGGCATCCCCCAACGCCCCAGACCAGAGGGAAAACACTAAAAAAGATTGATGCTGGCAGATACACAGTATAGACTAGGTACAGAGGGAGGCTGCAAAGGCAGCGGCAGGCGTTGCCCAGGGAGGAAGGCTGCCACAGAGTGAATGCAGGGCAGGGCAGGGGAGGGTACTCACCAAGAGGTATGCACACACATGCACAGGGAGGCTGCAGGACTGAAGCTAGAGTCGCAGAGACAGCAATCCCACCCTAACTCCAACCGGAGACTGCAAGGAGGACGGGGGCTGCCAGAGCTTTTTATGCCTCCTGTGGCTGCCAGATCTGTCCAGTGTGCAACCTGGGCATGCTATTGGTTGAACATGATCCCATCACATGGCTTTCCTCCATTTTGTGGCTGGCAACATCCATTTTGTCATACTTAAAGGGAAAAGAAAAATACATTGCGATGGGAGAAGACAAAAACAAACTTTTTAAGGACTCCAACCCCCTGGTAGGTAATAATTTCAAATAATTATTGCATTATCACCGCATTTTTATGGATGTCCATGGCATTTTAATACCCAAGAAATCAATATTAGGCATCTGGGAGCCATTTTGGGTTGATTTCCCATAACTCCCCTTAAAGGAAAAAAAAATACAGCGATCTGAGAAAAGAAATAAATGCATGTTTTAAGGACCCCAACCCCCCCCCGGTAGGTATTATCAGACAGTATAAATAATTATCACTTCATTTTTAATGATGTCCAGGGCATTTTTTAACATTTAAAACAGCTCATTTCATTGCGCATTGCCATTAACGAAAATGAAATGTAACGAACCCAATTTTTTTCATTCTGATCGTTTCGTTCCATTTTCATCACAATTTTCGTTAGTCGTTTCATTACGTAGTAGAACAAATAACGAATAATGGAAATGAAAAATATGTTCATTCCGTGCCCATCTCTAATACAGCATATATGCTTAAACTAAATAGTGGCTTACAATAATGAGGGACAATATACAATCCAGAACATATAAGACATCTAGACATTAGAGATGGGCATGAAACAATCTTTTTTTTGTTTCCATTATTCGTTATTTGTTTTGTTACGTAATGGAACAAATAACGAACATTGTGATGAAATTGAAACAAACCGAACAGAACCACAAAAATTAAGTTCGTTATGTTCCGTTTTTCATTAATGGCGACTCGCAATGAAATGAGCTGTTTTAAATGTTAAAAAACACCCTGGACATCCATAAAAATGCAGCGATAATTATTTATACTGTCTGATAACACCTACCGGGGAGGGTTGGGGTCCTTAAAATGTTTGTTTTTGTCTTCTCCCATCATGATGTCGCCACTCCAGCCACAAAATGGAGGCAAGTTATGTGATGGAATCATGTAAATTCTTGGACAACTTCAACCAATAGCATGCCCAGGTTGCACACTGGACAGATCTGGTAGCCACAGAGGGCATAAAAAGCTCTGGCAGCCTCCGACCTCCTTGCAGTCTCCGGTGGGAGTTAGGGTGGGATTGCTGTCTCTGCGACTCATTATTTTCATTTTAGGCCAACCAGGCAGGTGTGTGTCTCTGTGTTCTTGCCAGCTGCAGCCTGGCTCTTAGGGGAGAGAAAGAAGAGATTTCTCTCGAGCTTCAGTCCTGCAGCCTCCCTGTGTGCGTGCATGCATACCTCTTGGTGAGTACCCTCCCCAGCTCTGCAGTACAGTCACTCTGTGGCTGCCTTGCACCCTGGGCAATGCCCGCTGCTGCCTTTGCAGCTTCCCTGCATACCTAGTCTATACTGTGTCTCTGCCAGCATCAATTTTTTAAGTGTTTTCCCTCTGGTCTGGGGTGTTGGGGGATGCCGCGCACGGAAATACTTTAAAAATTGCACAAAAGCGGGTGAAAACAAAAAAATAAATAAACGAAAATGATTTTTTTCAAAAATTCACAAAAAATGAAAACGAACCAAAATGGACCCCTCAACGAAAAATGAAAAACTGAAATGCCATTTTTTAAATTCGTGCCCATTAGTTACCACCACCACCACTGCCTGTTCCAGGCACAGCATACTAACCATCACACTATACTGGGTCAGCCATATCAGTATTTAGTGAATAAATGATCCTGAAACTAAAACATAATGATAGAAAGACAGCACAGCAACTGCTATGCTGAATTTTCATTATAGGAAATATAAGAACATAAGAAAAGTCATGCTGGATCAGGCCAAAAGCCCATCTAGTCCAGCTTCCTGTATCTCACAGTAGCCCCACACAATGTGTATGGGAGCGCATGAAACTACATATCTGTCTCCTGATACCACTCCCTTGCATTCGGTCCTTGAAGTACCCCAGTTTTAAGACTGGAGATTACACATCTCCATCATGGTTTGTAACCTGTGATGGACTTCTCCTCCATGAATCCATCCAATCCCCTTTTGAAGGCATCCAGGCCAGATGCCATCACCACATCTTGTGGCAGGGAGTTCCACAGACTAGCAACACACTGGGTAAAAAAATAATTTCTCTTGTCTGTTCTCACTCTCCCAGCCCTCAATTTGAGTTTATGTCCCCTAGTTCTGGTATTTTGTGAGAGGGAGAAGAGCACCCCTCTATCCAGTTTACTCATGTCCTACATTATTTTGTACATCTCAATCATATCCCCCCTTGGGCACCTTTTTTCCAGACTAAAGGGCCCAGTAATCATTTTAGTCACTCTCTTCTGCACCTTTTCCAGTTCCACTATGTCTTTTTTGAGATGTGGTAACCAGAATTGTACACAATACTCCAGGTGGGGCCTTACTATTGTTTTGTATAATGGCATTATAATGTTGGCTATTTTATTTTCAATCCATTTTTTGATAATCCCTAGAATGGAATTGGCCTTCTTCACCGCTAACACACACTGGATAGACACCTTCATTGAGCTGTCCACCAACACACCAACACCTCTTTCCTGATCTTTCACGGATAGCTCAGAGCCCATGAGTTGATAGATAAATTTTTGATTTTTTGCCCCAATATGCATTACTTTACATTTTCTTACATTGAAACGCATTTGCCATTTGGCAGTCCATTCTCACAGTTTGGAGAGATCCTTCTGTCACAGCAGGAAAATTTTTGCAATATGTAAATTGGATTTCCTAATGTGCATAATATCTATGTTAAGCTGCCTAGATTGAGGAACTGCAAATTGACAGGCCCTGTCGGCTTAAAATGGGGTGAATCTAAGTTGTATAACAATATTTTAAAGGCTGGCTAATAACTTTTGAACTGGTTACAGCTATTGAACCCTTGTCAGGTTCAGTCCAATGTAAAACACATTACACTAGCCTAATTAGCAGGTCGCTGAGGAATAGATCACTGTGGACAAACCTTTCTGTCTTTGGATAAAGCACTACTCACAGAAACCCATGCAGTTTCAAAAGTGACACTATGTCTAAGAGCACTGCAAACATGCTCTTTCAGATGAAAGGTCACACATCTAGATGAGTGGTAAACTTCATGAGAGCTTGGCTTTTCTGATGATTTCTGTGTTCTCTCAAGTAAGCCTCAGTTTTGTTTACTAACATCTAGCCCCTCACTGCCTTCCCTTTTGCATTTATATTTGTATTCCTAGTAAAGAACAGTCATAAAAATCATGGGCGGGGGGGGGGGACACACATTGAATATTTCTGAAGGATAAATCTTTTGCTTGGCAATGAGGTAGCAGGCTCTTTTTGCTGATTTCATCTTAGTTGCTTAGAACTGCAGAGCTCGAAGGGAACCTATTCATCACCGAGTCCAGCTCTTGTCAAGAGCTCTTGTCAAGAGGCACAGTTTAGTAATGAACTCCCAAACTTTGGCTCCGCTGTCAGAAACCTAAACCATTGAGCTATCCAGCAGCTCTGTTGTCCCTCTGAAAGAGAACAGATAGTAACGCCTAAGTGACAACCAGGGGCTGCTATTTTTCCTTCAGAAGACACTGAATGTCTTTACATCTGAGATATGGCAGGGCTGAGGAGAGTTGTCCTTGCTCACAGTGAAGTGGTTGATTTTGGGGAAAGCACTCTCCTTGAACTTAGCAGGGCAAGTCTTGTAAAATTAGCAGAGATTTTGGCAGCAGTAGTGGCCAGTTACAAATAATGGATTCCAAAAGTGATTGCTTTTAGAAAATACATATTTCACCTTCCAGGATTTTTCTTCAACATTAGATATTTCTGGGGCCTCCTTTGCCGGGCCAGGTTGAAAGAAAGAAGCGACACACATTCCGCTTGGGTTAAATAAGGGCCACAACTTTATTAACTACAGTAACGAATTTTAAATTACTTATCAATGAACAATAACTTTAGGAGGGCCTGAGCCATAGCGCATCATCAAAATGGTAACAACAAATTGATTAGGTCCCGTTACTCCACCAATTTCCTGCGGCCTGTTGAACTGCCGCAGTGAGGATGCCAACGAGATCTTTTGGCATCAACGCTTGATTAAAGGTTGGCAGCCCTCCTAGGGTTTTGGGTTATTATTATTATTTGCTCCCTAACTAAATCCTATTGGGTTATTACTGGAAGGCTGCCGAAGACGTGAAGATGTAATTAGATTCGGGACCTAAATGGTTAACTTTTTATGCGCTCCCCGCCAGTTGTGACCAGGGTTATTACCTACAACACCCACCGCCAATATGTGAATGGTGGGATGGGCGAAAAAACACCACCGCTCAAGGCCAATCAGAGAAATGGTCAAAAATTCCCATCCGGCCCCTAAGCGACCAGCAAAGCATCACCAGCACATCATAAACTGTGGCGGGAGGGTGGGGAAACCGGCGATTGCGGAGGCAGGCTGTGGGGAGCGCGCCGAGGACTTATAAAGGGTGCACTCCCCTACCGTAGGCTACGCCAATAGCGGAGCCAATAGCCGCCTCCCTCAACCGGCCGGCAAAGGTGCCCCTGCTCGGCACGGGGCCGGGCGGAGCAGCCATTAGTCACATTCCCAGTGTGCGTAGTCCACATATGATGAGAGCAGTGTCCTCAGTGTACATTTATACAGTGTGCTCAGTGCACCTCAGTACTCTGTCATTTCTTTTGTGATGGAAATATAATTATCTAAAGAAGGAAAGCTTATGATAGATGGTACCCACTCTGTATGAGTCAGAAAGAATCTTAGTGTAAACTACACTGGGTTGAGACTAGGCATGGGCCTTTCATTTCGGAATGGGTCTGGTTCTGAAACGAATCACGGCAGCATAGCTGCTGTTTGGAACTTGGACCCACCATCCAAAATGAAATCACCCATTGCCTCACATGTGGGTAAACTTGGACCCACCATGCAATATGAAATCACCCATTACCTCACATGGGGCTAAACAACTAGGAAGTAGTGTCTGACATGTCATTTTCCTTCTCCCTAGCACTGGCCAATCAGGCAGGGAGGTGGGATGATGCATGTCCCTGCACAGATCCTGATTGGTCAGTGCCAGGGAGAAGGAATGATGATGTGCGAGAAGCTACTTCCTGGTTGGAGTTTAGCCCCACATGAGGTAAGGCAAAGTAAGTCAATGGATGATTTCATTTCAGAGGATGGGTCCAAGTTCCAAACAGCGGCTGTGATGCCTTGATTCATTTTGGAACCAGACCCATTCAGAAATGAAAGGCTCATGCCTAGTTCAGACATGACTTAAGAAGGCTTCTGTGATAAACTCAAATTTTGAAATTCCAAACTCCTAGAAAGTATGCATGTTCTGTTACATGCCATCAAGTTGCCTCCCACCTATCGTGACCCTATGAATGTCCTTAAAAGTCTTGCTCTCTTCATATAAATTTCCTAAAGGGCGTCAACTATACTTTATTTTTTCTACCTCTTTCTCTGTTACCTTCAGCCTTTCCCAACAAGATTTTCTTTTCCAGAGAATCTTGTCTTCTCGTGATGTGCCCAAAGTAGTTTCCATTTCAGTATTTTTGCCTCCAGTGATATTTCAAGCTTGATTTGCTGCAGCACCACTTCTTCATCTTTTTGGAAGTCCATGATAGGTCACAACAGTCTCCTCCAGCATCACATTTAAAATGAATCATTTGTTTCCTATTTATTTATTTATTTATTTATTTATTTATTTATTTATTTATTTATTTAACTTATATGCCGCCCACTACCCAAAGGTCTCTGGGCGGCTTACAATCCAAAGAATAAAACAATTTAAAATAGTTAAGAGTAAAATATCAATAAATCATCAATAAAAACCTTACACTAAAATCATTATTCTAAAATTGTCATCAGCAGACCCACAATCTATATTATATCAATTAAAAACCTTCTTTAATGTCCAGTTTTCACACCATACATGATGATCAGAAATATAAGAATATGGATAGTCTTGGTCTCCAATGACACATCCTTACAATTGGTGATCTTTTCTAATATCTTCATTGCTACTGTTCCAAGTCTCAATCTCCTTCTGACTTCTTGGCTTCAGTCTCAATTTGGATTGAGGATTGAAACAAGTTATACAAAAGTCTACTTTTTTAAATACCTTCTTCATTTTCTTCATTGCCCACATAACAGTTGTGTAGCTCCTCTGCAGTTATGAATGATTTTTGTCTTCTTCATGTTCAACTGCAGTCCTGCTTTGGCACTTTCTTCTTTAACTTCCACTAAAAGTAGTTTCAAGTCATGCTGAGTGGCATCTGCATATCTTAGATTACTGATTTTTCTTCTGCCAGTTTTCATTCTTCCTTCATCTGAATCTAGTCTGACTTTCTGTATGATACATTCTATAATGGATTGAACAGATAAGGGGATAAAATGCACCCTTCTCAGATATTTGACCTTTATAACTGGTTTGTTTCTCCAGATTCTATCCCAATTGCAGCTTCTTGCCCACAATATAACTTATGCATCAGGACAATCAAGTGCTGAGGCACAGCCATTATATTCGGTGCAATGCATAGTTTCCTCTGATCTACACATTTAGAAGCTTGGCTCTTGTCTATAAAGTATAGACTGCTTTTCTGCAATTCTTTGATGCACTGCAGTAGCCAGTGGACATTTGCAATATGATCTCAAGTGGTTCATCCTTTTCAGAATCATGCTTGAACATCAGACATTTCTCATTCCAGATATGGTAAAATCCTTTATTGCAATAGGTTGAGCATCACTTGGATTGTATGTGAAATTAAAGCAATGGTCTTATAGTTGCTGAAGTCCTTGGAATCTCCTTTCTTGGAGATTTGAATGTATATTGGATGTTTCCAGTCTATGGGCCATTGTTTCGTTTTCTATATTTGATGAAATATTATTTATAGAATTTTGACTAAATCAGTCAATGTGGCTTGAGACTGTTCTATTGGTATTCCATCTACTCCTGATAATTTATTTCTTCCAAATACCTTCAAAGCAACTTTCACTTAACTTTCCAGAACCTCAGGTTCTTCATCACTGGATTCAGCTTCAAAGGTGTTTGTTATCCTTTTGCATCTTCTTTATAGGTCTTCAGTATACTGTTTATTTTCTCCTGATTAGATAGTGTGCTTAGCATTCCTAATGTCAGCTTAAGTTTCTCTTTGATATCTTAGAAGACATCACTTGTATTTCCCCCTTTTGTTGTTGTTCTCTATTTTTTGCCCTAATTATTGTGATAGCTCTTTTTTTTCTCTGCATGACGGTCACTGGAAAATGGCCTTCAGGATTCTTACCCTATTCCTGTCAGATTTGCTTCCCACCTTCCCTCCACAATTTCAAATATATCTTCCATCATATAGCTATTTTTTTTCTATTTAGTACAAAAATTGTATTTTTTCATTCTTCCCTAATAATGTACCTGTTTCAATCCAGAGTTCTTTGGGTTCACAGTCAATTAAGTTTAGTAATGTGAATCTATTCCTTATTTGGACATTAAATTAATCAGGAACATTGTTTACAATTTGGCAGTAATAAATTGCTGGATTTGCAGGACTCTAAGAGTAATTATCCTCTTCATTTCTTTCCCCTAGTTCATGTTTTCTGGAAACATTTGGTTCTGCTTTGTTCCCTACTGTTGTGTTCAGTCACATATTATTATAAGCATGTCTTGTTATGTTGTGTGATCAATTTGCTTTTGGATATTTTCATAAAAGCTCTCAATTCATCTTCTTCAGCCTTTGTAGTTTGAACATATACTTGTATGATGGTTATGCCAATAGGTTTTCCATGGATCTTAAGTGCTATTATTTGATCAGACCTTACCTTGTAACCTCTAACTGCCGCATCATGCCTCAGTACCCGAGCCACTCCATTTTTTCCAGATTAGTCATTTTCAGAATAGAAAACTTTGCCGTTGTCTGACTGAAAAAGTCCCAATCCAGTTCACTTTATATCACTGACACCAAACACTGCAATGTTTATACATTCAATTTCTTGGTTTACAGTATCCACTTTACCCTGATTCATACTTCTCACATTCTATATTGCAATTGTATGCATTGTGGTACATCAAACGTTCATTTCACTTCTGTGCATGTTACCAATTAGACGTCCTTTCTGCTTTAATCTAGTTGCATTATTAGTGATAGAGTTAGTTGCATTATTAGTCACAGAACTATTCATTCTTGTCCTTCTTCAGTAGCTGATTGAGTACTTTCTGATGTTGAAGTCTCATCTTTCAGCACTTTCAGCACTATCTCTTTTTTCATTTTGGACTAATTCCCCATAGTGTTTTCATTGACAACAGGTTTACCATGACCATCCTCCATGCAGCACTAATAAAAGTTAGTGTGAGTGTCAGCACCGTTGCCTGCCCTCTCAGTTAATCTTTAGCTACCACTGCTGCCCAGCAGCTGACTTGAAGAGTGTGGATTCACCTTAGAATCACAGAATGGTGAACAGAATTGGAAGGGGCCTATCTGCGAAGTGGTTGTCCAAATTTCTCTTGAATGCCTACACTGCAGCTTGAGGTAATTGATTCCATTGCTATACTGCTCTGACAGTTATGAATTTTTTCTAATCTGAGTTCTTGTAACTTTGGCCCCTTGTTGTGTGTCCTGTACTCTGGGATGATCGGGAACAGTTCTTTTTCCTCCTCTGCCTGACAGCGCTTCAAATATTTGAAAAATGCTATCATATCACACTTCAGTCTTCTTTTTCACTAGGCTAAGCATGTCCAGTTCCTTCAGAACTTCTTGATAGGGCTTGGTTTCCAGCCCCCTGATTATCCTTGTTGCCCTCATCTGAGTTGTTCCAATTTGTCATAATCTTTCTTGAAGTGTGGTGCCCAGAACTGGATACAGTACTCAGGCTGAGGCCTAACTAGTGCTAAATAGAGTTTGTCGTCTGGTGTCTCACCTGTGATCATTCAACTTTGGGTTATCCTGCTAGGATTTCAGCCTCATAATGCTTCCTGATGGCATTGTTGTCAGCTTCACTGATACAACCAAACCCCTTCAGTCCAAGAAGGGGAATGCACGAGGGAATTTTTTAAAAGAATTTTTTTTGGGAAAAAATGTAATTTTTTAAATGATAAACTCATATATTAGAAAATGATGGAATAAAAACTAATGGGCATTCTGACTCCTTTGATATGTGGATTGTCACTGGAAATTTCAGCAATATTTTCTCTTGGGGAAAGACTTAAAAATAATGTATATGTTTATTTTACTTCTGTTGTCGACACTGACAATGGCTGGAGAAGGTCTGCTATAGACTTTTTAGTGGAATTATATCTTCCTTCAGTCTGCCATTAGTTCAGGAAAAATGTTCCTTGGGCACACAGCATCTTCATTATATATGTGAGGGTGATTACCAGAGGCAAATGTTAATTAAATTCTGTGCCATTAGAGATACCATGCATTGCTTAATTATTGCAACCCAAGCAGGTGATGTCCATTTGTAACTTAAATAAAGACAGTAGCTTGAAGCCAATAAATGGAAGCCTTTTATAAGGAACAGAACTTTTCAGGGCCATGCCCTGATGCTTCCTCAAATCCCATAAAGATAATCCTTACATTGGAAATACAGTTCGGGATAGCATATGATATAATGCTGGGAGCTGTAGACTGAGGTTAAAGAAAGGTGGAGCAGGCCACCCAGGGTGTCTTCAGGAATTTTTCAGGCAGAGGTGCATAGCAGTATGTTAACATGATTTACTTGGATAGTGCACTGCTGCACTTTTGTTTAATAATGTACATTAAAATAATATAAGGCGTATACAATTCCAAATGGAGAAGTATTTATCTTGCCCCACCCCTCACATATCCATATTGGATGGAAAAGCAATGAAGTGGACCATTACAGATGTTGCCTTTTATGAGCAAAACTGCCATCTGTTCACACAGTAGTGTCTTTCTGTTGACCCAATGATGCCAATGTAAGTACAGCTCTTCAGTGAGGTGGTTGACTTGCCTATATAACTCACCAGTTTTAATTTGATTCTTGCTGTAATAAACATTTATTTTCTTCCTTTATTTAAGTAAATTTTACCCCAACCTTCTCCTTAGGAAGAACCTACAGCTGCTTACATCATTAAAATAAAAGATTGAATGATAAATACATAAGTGGTCTGCTTACATACTGCTCCATACCATTTCAAGTAGTCTCTGGGCAGTTTACAGCTTTAATTATAGTATGCAGGCTACACATAGAGTAGCATCCCTGTATCTGCTGATTTATCATCCAAAGAGTCAGTTATCCACAGTTGGCTCTCAGTGCGAGGGATGGGTGGGATCCTGTGGTCAAAAGCTGTGCTGCGCGGCCCAGCCCTTTTGCCCCTGGCAAGCCACCACCCTCTGCTGCTGGGCAGAGCAGTGGACTGCTTTTCATGAAGGACTGGTTGCTGTACTGCCTGGTCCACCATGACGAAAGCTTGAATGGCTGGGTACACTCCCAGACAGTCGAGGTTCCTGGGTGGCAGACTGGGTGATGCAGCATCTGGTCCACTGCACTCTCCAGTGAAGCTCAAACAAGTGGGAATGGCTGGGTCTCCTCTTGTGTGAAAGTGAGGAAGGAGGCTTGAGTGAGTGCTGCCATTCACTCCTAAAGCTTGCCTCCCCACCCTCCCCCTTTGCCTCTTCCTGTTCAGCATGACACAAAACCTCCATGTTGTGCCTGAAGCCACAGATTGGGAGCCAAGCCTCCCTTTCACCTGGTCTCCCCTTATGCCATCCTTAAAACCACCAGTGAGTTCTCCACCTCTTCAGCAGTCAGGAGGATGGGCAGGTTGCTGCTGCTGCAGCAATGGAAGCAGCGGCCTCACCTCCATCTTTCTCTGGCTCCCCCTGCCCCACTGCAGGAAGCTCCTCCTTCACTTGTAGGCTGGCAGACACCTCTGGCCATTCAAACTTCCCATGGTGGCTCTTCCTGC
Source organism: Phrynocephalus forsythii (assembly GCA_029282475.1). Classification (NCBI taxonomy): domain Eukaryota; kingdom Metazoa; phylum Chordata; class Lepidosauria; order Squamata; family Agamidae; genus Phrynocephalus; species Phrynocephalus forsythii. Next base: position 97,110,795 of record JAPFRF010000010.1, read on the forward strand.
AGTGGAATCAGCAACAGAATTCTAGGTTGTGTGTTTAAAAAAATACAAGGGTGATAGGACTTCAGCTTGGAAAATTAAGATGGGCCTATAAGCAAGAAATATGAATAATAAGTGGCAGCAGTTAAAGGAAATTCATCTTGAAATCACAATGTCACCAGCAACTGCCTTTTCCTGGAGGACAGTGGTGAATATATATCATAGCCTATATCGGGCACGTCCAAACTTCAGCCCTCCTGATGTTTTAGACCACAGCTCCCAGAATTCCAAGCCTGTAATTCCAATGGCAAAGGACTGTGGGAGTTGTGGTCCAAAACATCTGGAGAGCCGAAGTTTGGACATGCCTGGCCTATATCTTGCCAAGGACTCGCTGCTCTGCTCTGTTATCCAGCTTCTCTGAAAACCATTTCCAGGGCTAAGGTAGGGTCATTTCTATGGCAATCTGCTGTGGACCACAGATTCAAAAATAGTAGCATATGGAATATCTGGGAAGGGAAATGTACAAATAATTGTGTCTATTTACTTTATGTAATTGCATTTTAGTCTATAAACACTGATAAGTAAATGGCTTAAATAATCAAAGAAACAAATCAATATTATTTAACTTTTTATTCCAAGCCGTGTGTGTCCCCGTGCATATGTGTTTGTCAAGAACTGGAACAAAACTGGCTCATTTGTATACAAGTATAATCCAAGGGTCCCCAAGAATGGCAGCTGAAAGGGTAAATAGCTGACACTTTTTCTGCTGGTTGGGGTCCAGCAATTGGATTGGTTGGCATGCAAGCCATGTAAAGTGGCTGAGAAGATTTCCTCTTTTCATTCAGATCATTACATAGTGAGATTAGTGATTAAACAGAGCTAGTTTCCCTTTCCCAGAGTGGCCTTGGATAGCAATGCCTGTAATTTCCTAACAGCTGCATAGAATTAGCTGAAAACAATCTTCTGCAGGCAGAGACAATTCAGAATATCAAACAAACACAAACAAGCCATTTATGCAATCAAGTGCCTCATTCCCTCAAGTTTGTTTAGGCCATTTATATGTGAAGATCTACTTCAGTTTGAGGAGAAAGGTAAGGAAGAGTCCATCATCAAAAGGCACGCATGGTATTTGCTAATCTGCAGTCACCAGTGTGTTCTGAAAGGCTTGATCCCAGGGAACACAAAAGAACATCAGCAGCTAAAGCTAAAGCTAAAACCCAATTTTCTGCTTAGTAAACTAGGTGGAACCAGATGAATTGGGTCTTTTTCTTGACATCACCTCCCCAACACACACATCCCTCTTGCTGTTAAATTAGCAAAGGTAGTTTTGTAGTGCTCTTGATAGCTTCTCTAACCAAGAGGTCTCAACAGATACTGGATCAAAAAGAAGGACCTGTTCCTTTCCCACCCTATCTCATATTGTCCAATAAGTGTAGAACCAATTAGATGAGCATAACAAAATGAGATAAAGGCGCCTGGAGTAGGAACTGCCAAACCACTCCAGCATTCCTGCCAAGAAAACTCCATGGACATGGAGTCATGAAGAGTTGGTCATAGTCCTAGCAACACAACACAACACAACACAACACACACACACACACACACACACACACACACACACACACACACACACACACACACACACACACACACACACGTGTGTGTGTGTGTGTGTGTGTGTGTGTGTGTGTGTGTGTGTGTGCGCGCGCGCATTGCAGACAATGATAAAAAATAGAATTGATATCATAGCCATGGTGAACAGCCAGGACTTGAGATGAGCATGGATTAAAAATAATAATAGCAAAATTCATTCAAAATGACTAATGAGTTAAATTTGTATATGTATAAATTGATACTCCCCAAATGGTTACAAACTGATGCATTTTAGCAGTTTTAATTCATTTTTAGCAATTTTAATTAAACAATTTGTTGGGTTATGAAATGGCCCTTGAGGAACCTAGATTCCTTGTTTCTGAGTTACGTACCTTCAAACCAATCCAAAAAGTTTTTCCCAGGTACCGAGATACAGCAAATGTTCAAAGAAGCCTCCTATGACTCCTTTCTACAATCCCTCCAAGTTTAGTGAATGTTGGGTTTCCCCAAGCCAATTGCTAAAGAGCGCTTTCCTAGGGGGTTGGTGGGGTGGGAAGGGCAATTTGTATCTGTATAACTCAGATGTCTGAAACCCAATCTACACAAAACTCACAAGGATTATAGAGAGAGTAATCGTGTGTCTAGATGCCTTTTGGCCCATATTATAGGGCTTTAAAGTAAAAAATCAGTTCATAAATTCATTTTTCCTGATTCCTCAGTTCATAAATTTATTTCCCCCCTGATTTTCTGATCTTGATGAATCACAAATCAAAATTAATCACAATTTCCCCTATTTGCCCCTATCTCTAGCCTGGACTTTTGACACACAGAGAAGGAGGAAGTACCTGATTCAGGTTTTTCCAGCCCCAACATTGATTCAGGATACATTGAGACTTAGCATCCCCAGAAAACTTCAGTTTTCATCCTGGTCTTAGTCTATACTTGTTTGTTTTTCTTATATCATAGACATCGCACAAGGATTATAGGAAGGCCATCCACTGCCTCCGTGATTCATAATTTATGCTGATTTGCATTGTAGTAAAGTTGACAATTAGAAAGCATGCTGAACAGCAGTTGGCTCTCCCTGCAATTTTGAACCCTTCAGAAACAGGGTTTCAGTCCAGTTAAGCATATGTGTCTCAATGATATTTTCACGACAGACCAAACATCCCTAGCAGATAGGCATTAGGGTCCAGGCTGCAATCCCAAGGGCACAGCCTCATCATACATTTATAGCCCTCACTCTGTAATATTAAAGGCAAGAGAAAGGAGTGTGAAAAGAATGTCTAAGTAAATCTCTTTTCAAACCAAGTGATCTGGTCCTGCAAGACCTATTAGCCATGGCTGAGACCTGTCAGACATTCATTCAGCTCATGTTCACCTTCACAAAAGGCCACTTAACTTTCAATGCAGACATGGTTCAGATGGACAACACTGATCCCAAAGCACACTTTTGTTCCTCATTGCTTGACTGCAAAACTTTTGACATGGCAATGAACTGTTCCAGCAAAAATACTCTCTGAAAATACAGTTCCTTTCAAGGTAATTTTAAAGGCTTTCGCTTGGTCTAGTTCTGATTTTCCAAAACAAAAGCAGTATATTTAAGTGCAAGGAACATAGTGGTTATTGTCTGTTTATTCCATCTAATAATTACAGCAATTACAACTGTTGATGCAAGTCAATCACTTCTCTTGAGCAAATACTGATGCAAAGGCAAATGACATCTCATTCCAGCCAAATAAGTGAGAATGGACCCTGGGGCAATGGAGCACCTTGATCAACCCACATGTTCATGCAAGGAAATTTAAAAAAAAACATTTATGTTTGTTTTCCTAATTCTTCTGACTATTCGAGGCACTTTCACTGGAGGCTTCAGACCAGTATGTACATTTGATCATAGATATTTGTCACTCACTGAAGCAAATAAATTATCCTGAACATGTAAGATGCCACCAGAGTGCTCACAAAGGTTTCAACCACACCTTATTCCACTCCATTTGAACATTTCCAAAATGGATGCTCTAAAAGTTGTTCCTTGCTTTCCATTTTTCAGTCACAACACTTCCCCTTTTGTGAGTCCCTACTTTACCTGCAACTCCGTAGACTTACTGTACTTGTTCCTTCACATCTACTTGCTTTACTTTTCAGCACAAGGTGAAGGGGACTCCCTTTTGTATGCAGCCTTATCCCATCTCTAGATAATGATTCTAGATGGAAACAAGTTCCTTCTCCCCAGTTTAAGCTTCATTTGAAACACAAGAAAACGACTCAGTTTTGTTTTATGGGAATCCAATGACATCAAGTAAAGGCAACACATCACAACATAAGCAGCTATCTGTTACTGTTTCCTCTCTCACACAGTGGCACAAACACAGAGAGACAGCTAACAACTGGACCACATCTAGGAGATTCTGGGCAGGGAACAAGTTGTCAGTAAACCCATATATTTGGACTGATAAAAGCACATAAATGCCCATATATATTTCAAATGGAGTCAGTTTTCATTCTTCTGTGTGCCTTTGGCTCACTCCCTGTGGCTACTCACTTGAGGCATATGATGTGTCTTAAATTCCAAGATGAAAAGGTCAAATGTCTCATCTTTAATCACATAATTTTCCAGCTTCCGTGTAAATCAAAATTTAGTTTTCTGTTCGCTTAGGAATTACCATAATAACCTCAACATTCTTGTCATTTCTGTCTGTCATATATCAATCTGTCAGAACCGTGCTATGCAGTTTTGCTTCACATGTTTTGATGAGATGTTTTACTAGGGAAAGACATTTGCACAGGGCCTGTTTGCCAGTTGCTCAGCACTTCTGCAATGCAAGATTGCACAGAGGAGCAGAGTAACTTCCCTTTGGCATTTTGTTGAGTGATCAGGCAAGCTTACTGGTTGCAACCAGTTGGACTTATCTGTAATAAAGCTTATGCAAGCAAATCAGCCTTCTCTCATTAGCCTGTAAGGAGGCTCACCCACACAGGCAGTATAAATCATATATATATGGAACTCTCTGCCCATATATAGAAAATCTAGCCACCCACATAAATAGAAAACTCCTTAAGGTTCCCTCTGGCCCAGTAACCTGGGGGTCATAGACTTTGGGTAAAATCCAGCCTTCCCTTGAAAATACCATCCTGGTAATTTTGCCACTCTGTTCAATGGAACTTGAATTTTATTCTCTGCTTGCAAAGCCAGAGGGAAATGCTAAGCCATTTTGGATTGGTTGGTGAGGTGGTTGACCTGTGCAGTCACACATGTAAAATGATTTATAAAAGGTTTTAGTTACCTTGTTAACAAATTAGCATTCGTTAAATCTTTGCCAGGTATGGATTTGGAATAGCAGTCTTATGAAACCCTAGGTTTTCAGCTATCCAAGTTACTTCTCACACATTCTAGAATACTCTTTAGAGTGGGCCATATGTTTACTTTGCTTCCAAACTTTGCTATTTCATTATCAGTGAGAAGTTTTTTTCAGTTTGCCATGGGAGGTGACATATTCTAGCTCTTAAAATCAAATCTGTCTGTCTGTCTGTCTGTCTGTCTGTCTGTCTGTCTGTCTATCTATCTATCTATCTATCTATCACTCCTTTTGCTTACTTTTCTATGGCTAGAGTTGGCCACAAACCGCCAGTATGGGGGCCCTTAATGATTCATTCTTTGAGCTTCCATCCCCTGCCTCCTCCAGTGGTTGTCCACTTAGATGCAGTGTCCTGGGCTTCCTTGCCTTCCTTAGTCCTCTGAGTGGGCACCTGCCAGAGAAGGCAGGGAAAGGAAGCCAAGGCATCCACAAAACACCTGTGCATTTGAAGAACAAAGCATTACGAACTGTCAAACTGATGAATCATGCCCATCTCTATTTATGGCTTGCTATACTGTCATTCTTTTTATATTTGTTGCTTAATTTCTTCTTCATCATCCCTCTGCTCGTTACAAAATCTTCTTTGGAAGATTTGAGAACTCTCTAGAAATGGGGTGGCAGTGGTGGTACAGGGGTGCCAATTGAAAGTGAAACCTGTAAGAATGGTCTATTTCTATTTCTAAGCTGAGCCTTGACATCTTTGTAGAAGATGTTTACAAGAAACCTGCCACTTCTACTATCGTGCGACTTAACTTCTTTCCCGGCTTCATTTGGAAACATGCTGCCAGAGGGTCTTGGTTGTGTCAGCAGATACACTGAAAAGAATAAATTCCCAAGCTACATGGCAGTTCATTTATTTATCTTAAGACTATTTGGATGGCAGCTTCTCTACAGTGATGTGTGACCTTTCCACAAAGTTGCTATTTGTATCAGAGTTGATTTAATTGCAGAGATGAACTTTTACTTCTGAAGAGTCTTAGTCCAACCATTTGATGCATACATCTTTGGCCTTCTTGTCCTCTGTCTATTACAAACAGCCTATTAGAGTTCGAAGCTTAACAATTTAAAAAGAAAAAAGAAATCTGAAATCACAGAGTTTTCCTTTTCTTAAAAAATATGGATGGGTGACATTGTCTTGATGTGGCCATGTCTTTTCCTGCAACAGTAGTACTTTAAAAAACAATGAAGAAACCTCAGGTCATTTCTCGACACAAGACAAGGTCATTTCCCACCCCTGATTGCTTTCACTCTTGATGAACAGAGGGAAAAAATGTAAATTCTAAACAACAAACATCTTTCACTCTCATTGTCTCCATTGGTATCTGTGTGTGTATTAAAGTTCCCTCTGACTAGATTAAATACCTACTGTTAATGAACACAGCAATAAACTGAAGTTCTCCTCCAAGGCTATTTATCAGGGTAACTCTGCATTTCATCTGAAGGGCTGAACAGAGTCTTCTATAACAGTGATGGTGAACCTTTTAGAGACTGAGTGCCCAAACTGCGATTCAAAACCCACTATTTTTTTTTTTTTTTTTGCAAAGTGCCAATACAGCCATTTAACCTGAATACAGGTGGCTGTGAAGGGGTGATGCCGGGTGCCCACAGGAAAGTCTCTGAGTGCTGCCTTTGGCACCTGTGCCATAGGTTTGCCAAAACTGTTCTATAGGATTAGCTGATCTGGATTAGTTCCTAAACACATACATGCTGGATAGTAACATGAAACAAAGTATTTCTGCCATACATAAAATGAGTCAGGGACCGTGTGGACAAAGTGTTGAAAAAACACAATTTACAAACAGTATTTAGACCCACTACACAAAAAAATACAACAGATGCTATGGTCAGCAAAGGACAAGGGGAACACACTCACAACTGCAGGAGTATACTGGATACCTTGTAGTTGTGGCCAGGTAAATATTTGGACCAGAATCAAAACAAACAGAAAAATCAACAGTAGCTGAACATACCTTGAAACAAACTGGACATGAAATCCTTTTCTAGGAAACAGAGGTACTGGACAACATTAACAATCACTATGTCAGACTGCACAGGGAAGCCACTGAAATTCACAAACATAAGCACAGTTTCAACAAAAAGAAGAACATCAAAAAATCAACAAAGCCTGGCTTCCAGTACTGAAAACTACAGCCTACAAAAGATCAAAGTTCAATGATTCCCATCCAGCCACAAGCACCAGTGATCAGTTCACACAATAGAAAAGCTAATGGCACCCATCAATAACAGAGAAGTATCACTGCCATGCCACCCCTGATTGTGATAAAATTTATTAACCCCTCAATCACAATACAATAACTAACACATATTCTCCTACATAGGACAAGCTTCCTCTTTTCCACAACTTTAAAACACTCTTACTCACTCTACACCCCAGAGCACAGAGAGAACTCCTAGTTCCCTGAGCTTCTTGCCCTCTGAAGATGCCATCCACAGAGTCTGGTGAAACATCAGGAACAAAAACCTCCAGAACATGGCCAAACAGCCCAAAAAACTCACAACAGCTATCAGATCTCAGCTGTGGAAGCCTTTGAGAATAACATGCAAGTAATTCTTTGCATTTTGCTCAGTTAATAAAGGTTACAAGTGGGACCACCACTCTGTAAGTTCTTTCAAAGCAGAATCACCATAGATGCTTGGGGCATTAGCAACTGTGAGGGAGGATGGGAATTGCAGTCTGGCAGGATGTGGAGAACCACTAATTCACCATTTAGCAAATAATGATTTTCAGAGCGTGTTGCTCTTCTTATAGTATTTTCCACATCCAACAAATGCAGGCTAAAATGAGGAGCAATTTTCCCTATTAGCTGCAGTTCAGCTGAAGATCTGATCAGAAGGTTCTATAAGGACCAGGTGCCTTGAGATAATCCTCTTCTAGGAAACCTATGTAGTTTTTTAAGGCATGTACAGACTTTTTGCTAAATGAACACAAGGGGAAGTGGGCCAAGCAGATCCAAAGGTTAACTCCCTTCTCCACATTCAACTCATACCTCTTAGTGAGTGAACAGCACTTACATGGGAATGAACCCTTTCCACAATATGATTTAGAAGACAGCAATCACTTAACTGAGTGCATGTCATCATGTGGGGGATCTTATAAATGCAACAGATTACCCTGGGATCCCAGCTTTGGATACTGCATATATTTATGTCTGCAGGATGTCTGATACTGCATCAAGATGTATTTCAGAGTTTTATTGCTGTCAGTGCTATGACTAATTCTTGATGTTATGTAGTTGTATTTTTTAATGCCAAGTATATAAATCTCTGTAACAGATTAACATTCATAGTCATGGCACTCATTCCTCAGCATTCATCAATTTCTGTCCCTTCTAGCACTATGTAGCCAAAGCTCCATGCTTTGTGCCATTCTTCTGGTGAATCCACCATGACTCATACAGCACTTATGAAGGCTACCTTGTTGAGTAAGGTGAGTATTCTGACATTCACAACACAGTGTGTGTGTGTGGGGGGGTTCTGGTGCCAGATTTAAAATTCCTGTGTTGTGGCGTCTGTGGTTTACATTGGTAATGATAGGCAAAGGCACATTAGATGTTTAGATGTTGACTTTCATTCAGGACTGAGTCAAAATGCACTGACTCTCAATTGCTCAAAGCAGAAGGAAACCCTTTCTTTCTGCACTTAATTGGGGTCAGAATTGTACTGGGAGTCCATGGCATCCTTAGTTCAGATAAGGTATGTTTTATATGCAAGATGTCCTTGTTCATTTCAGTTTAACCTGCCAGTCAGTCAGCATAATATCTTTGGGAGGTTACTTGAGCTGCAGACAAATTATACTTGCTGTCAAGCAACTTCTGACACCTCCAAAAAATTTCATTCTCAAGATAATGTATTTGCCTATTGCATAGGTGTGGATACAGCTAAATGAATCCATAAATGTGTCCATATATCTCACTGAAAAAAGGAAGTTGCAATAATATTATAGTTTAGCAGATTCCTTGCGCACACACACATACACACACACTTCAGAATTTAAGAGCAAAAAATAATGTGAAAAACTCTGCGTGCCCGACATGTATGTATGTATGTATGTATGTATGTATGTATGTATGTATGTATGTATGTATGTATGTATGTATGTATGTATGTATGTATGTATGTATGTAGCTGCCTAGACGCCCTAAGCACATCCGATCTCAATTGATTTTGGAAGCTAAGCAGGGTTGGCCCTGGTTAGTACTTGGATGGGAGACTACCAGGGAATACCAGGTGCTATAGATGCCTGGAGTAGAAACTGGCAAACCACTCCAGTATTCCTGCCAAGAAAATTCCATGGACATGGAGTCACAAAGATTCAGTCAGGACTGTAATGACAAAACACACACTATGTATGTATGTATGTATGTATGTATGTATGTATGTATGTATGTATGTATGTATGTATGTATGTATGTATGTATGTATGTATGTATGTATGTATGTATTGCTACCCTGCCTTTCTCTATAAAAGGATCCAAAATTTAGGTCCCAATGAATAGTATAATCCTAAATCAAAGTCGTGTTGGGTCTAAGGGCATGGAATAAAAGCTTCTATTGCTTGCAGAAATTTCCTTACACAACAGAAATGTGGGAGGAATGACCTTCCGGTTGATTGATCTAAGAGAATTTGTAGAGGGGGAATGTGCCAGCAGACCTGTTTTGGTAGCTAAGATCTGTTGGCAGAAGAGAAAGAAAGGGGAAGGGGAAGACAATGGGGAATCAGAATTGTGCCAGATTCCAGGCTCTAGGGAGAAAGACAATGCCAGGAAATGCCAGTTAGGCAGAAATTTCCAGCACGGGCTGGCTAGTGGTCTGGATTTAGCAGAACTTCAGATGGCCTAGAGTCTATTGAGCTTCCTTTTAACCATCTTACCTATTTAGGATGTCTCTTCTTTCTAATATTGAATAGACAGAGGTGTCTAACCATTACATTTTCCTTGGCACGTCCTTGGACTGTGCAGCTTTCCCAAGCCTGCTGAGGCTGGCTCTTCTCCTGGGACCTGCACCTGGAGTATTCTGTACAATTCTGGTCACCACATCTCAAAAAAAGACATAGTGGAACTGGAAAAGGTGCAGAGGAGAGCGACTAAAATGATTACTGGACTGGGGCACCTCCCTTATGAGGAAAGGCTAAAACATTTGGGACTCTTTAGTCTGGAGAAAAGGTGCCTGAGGGGGGATATGATTGAAACGTACAAAATAATGCAGGGCATGAGTAGAGTGGACAGAGGGATGCTCTTCTCCCTCTCACAAAATAAAAGAACTAGGGGACATCCACTCAAACTGTGGGTTGGGAGAGTGAGAATTTTTTTTACCCAGTGTGTTGTTAGTCTGTAGAACTCCCTGCCACAAGAGGTGGTGATGGCATCTAGCCTGGATGCCTTCAAGAGAGGTTTGGACAGATTCCTGGAGGCGAAGTCCATCACAGGTTACAAACCATAATGGAGATGTGTAATCTCCAGCCTTAAAACCAGGGTACTTCAAGGGCCAGATGCAGGGGAGTGGTTGCAGGAGACAGATATCTAGTCTCATGTGCTCCCAAACGCATCTGGTGGGGCCACTGTGAGATACAGGATAGGCCTTTGGCCTGATCCAGCATGGCTCTTCTTATGTTCTTATGACCCACCATGGAAAATCAAATTCCCAACCACAGCCAGATACTTAATCCACTTATCATGAGTAGGCATTACACAATCAGTGGTGGTGATCATAAGTCTTGACCAACTGATGTTCAAATCATCCAAAACTGGACCCAATCAATTGTGTTAAAATATTATAATGAAAATGTTCCCATGATGAGGGAAAAAATAAAACACCATTAAATTAATTGAAGACTTCAAAAGGAGGTTTGCCATGTTTACATGTTCTTATTTTAATCTCTCTCCAAGTGCACAGCGTCTAACAACTGGCAGTAACATTTCCCAAGTTGATGATAATCCATTCTTTGAAGTTTTCTGTTAGATTATAAAGGGGATATGACAATGGCTGGCTACTTTACAGTGACAGCTGGGTGAAACCATTTTAAATGCAGCAGATAACATTCCATCTGGCAAGAATTTCTGACAGCTTATATGATAATTACCACTACATCTTCATTAAAGTCCAAGAAATAAGATTCTATTGCATTAGATTTCTAGTTTCAAATTGATTGGATGCTTCCACAGTATGCTGTTTCAATGCAATTCAAAAGATTTTGTTCTTGCACAGGTTTTGACCTCTTTGCTCAAGGAGACATATTTGACTTTTTTTGTGATTACGTGTGAATGTATCATTTGAAGTTTATTTATTTATTTATTTATTTATTTATTTATTTATTTATTTAATTTATTTATTTATATGCCACCTACTATCCAAAGGTCTCTTACAATAGAAATGAACAATTACAACAAAGCATTAAAATGTCAATAAAAACAATAAAAACATTTAAATGAAAAACACTAAAATTGCCATCAGGACCCACAATCTATGTTATGTCAGTTCAAAAACTTCTGAAACAGAAAGGTTTTTATCTGGGGCCGAAACATCATCAGCATTGGTGCCAGGCGGATCTCAGATATGAGGGTGTTCCATAGCCTAGGGGCAGCTGCTGAAAAGGTTCTATTCCTACAAGCCATCCCTTTCACCTCCTTAAGGGATTGCTTTTCAGGAGCCCCCCTGGCTAGGTCTTAATTGCTGGATAGGTTAATATGGAAGGAGGTGGTCCTTCAGGTATCTAGGTTAGACATGGGCACGACTCGGCGAAATTGTCATCTCCATTTTCGGTTATCATTTCCGTTACGTAATGGAAACGGTAACGATAATTAAGCTGTCAGAACTCGAACTCGAACCGAAAAAAGAAAAATTTGGTCGGGTTTTTTGTTTCCGTTTGTGGCATTGTGGCGATCGCGTGATGCGAAGCACAGAAAAAGTTTTTAAAAGTTTTTTTTTTTAAAAAAATGACTCCCGGCCAAAAAAGCAGGCAAAAATATGCCTGCCTGAGGCTTTGCCACCTACCAGAGGGGTGGTTTCTGGGGGTCCCTGGCCTTTCGCCCCCTCTTCTCCTGGCCTGGGCTGCTTGCACCAGGCTGGGGGGGGTCATCCTCATCGTCTCGCCATGCCATGCGGTGCGGAGGATCCAAAATGGCGACCGCAATTTTTCTTTTGAAATTGTGGTAAAAAAAACACACCAAATCACCACAGAAACATGTGAAATTTATTTATTTTAAATGCCTGAATTTTAATAGTAGCAGCAGTGGGGTTCTTTATAACAATAAAACATTGTATTGATTTTATTTCATTTCATTTTATTTTTTATTTTTTTAGACCTGCCCATTTGGGTTGGGCATGGGATGGGACCATGCAAATTTTTTGAACCTTTCCACCAATGGCATCGCCAGGTTTTTGACTGACACTTCTGGATGTCTCAGAGGGCATAAAAAGCCGAGGCACCTTCCAGAAATCGCAGTCAGGTGTATGGATGTGGTTGAGGGAGGAGGGCTGGCTGCTGGTGCTGGTGTGATCCGATCGAGATTGAGAAGGGAGGCTGGAGGCTTTAGGATTTAAGTTAGGCAGGCAGGGAGGGAATTGAATTTAGAAAATAATTTCTTTGATTCCCTGCAGCTTTGTCTGCTGAAGGGAATAGCAGTTTATGCTTTATTTCTTCTCTGGCAGTTTGTGAGGATGTTTTTCTGATATTGGATAAAGGGGAAGGTTCGACTGGAAATGGGAGGTGTGGATTTATTTTAAATATATATTATATATATTACCATTTATTTTCTATTTTCCCAACTTCAATTTGCTTGCACACACACAAATTTGGGGTGCAAGCCAAGAACAGAACCTCTATCCTAAGTGATATCCTAACTGCCCACTCGCCCGTCCGCTCGCACCGCCACCTGCCTGCGGCCCGTGCCACCGGCCACCCACTCGCCCACCCGCGTCCGCCACCCGCTCATGGCCCCCCGCCACCGCCACCCACCTGCACCTCCACCCGCCTCCCTCCCTCCCACCCCGCCTGCTGCCTAGGGCGCAAAAACACCTAGCGCCGGCTCTGATTGTAGGACGCCCCTATGCTCTGGGAAGTCAAATCGCGCTAAATCGTGGTGGAAACAACAAACGTCAAACAACAAACGAAACGAGAAATTTTTGAAAAATTTGGCGACAAACGGAAATGACCCGAAACGGACCCGTTCTGACAAACGAAAACTCAAAACATCATTTTTTCTGGTCGTGCCCATGTCTAATCTAGTTCCTAATCTATTTAGGGTTTGGGCAGCAACTGGTAACCAATGTAGGTCATATAGAATTGGTGTAACATGGTCTCTGGTGGCCCCTCTACTAACCAGTCGCACTGCACGATTCTGAACCAGTTGCAATAACCAGACCATCTTCAAAGGCTGCCCCATATAAAGTGCATTACAGTAATCAATACGGGATGTTACCAGTGCATGCGTAACTGTCATGAGCCTTGCTCATCCAAGTAGGGGTATAGCTGATATATTTTCCGCAGCTGAAGAAAGGCACCCCTAGCCTTGGGCTTTCAGAGTTAGACCAGGGTCCAGGAGCACCCCCAAGCTGCAGACCCTGTAACTTAGGGGGAGTGCAACCCCATCCAGGATGGGGAAATGGCCCTCTAGCCACATGTGTTCTTTCCAGGGGCGAAAATGCTTACAATCCCCTGTGTTCCTTATCTTCCCAGTTTTCTCCTACTTCTTTGCAATAATTGCATCAACCTGCTACTACCTAGGTCTCTGCTTCACTGTTAGGCTTCTCTCTCACTTTCAGTCTCTTGTTAAGAACCTCTTCACTTTTTCATCCTCCTGAATCAATGAATGTCATCAAATATCAGTGTGCATCAATGAATACTATGGTGTCAGTTTTGGCCATTGACTGACATGAGGACAAGACTTCCATTGTGTAGACTCACTGTTTTCTTATTAATATTAAAATACATTTTAATTCAAATGTCTATTACAGCTTCAATTTTGTTTTTTCATCAAGTGATTACCAGAATTCAGACATACACATTTTAGGTCACATTTTAGGTTACACAAAGTTCCAATGGTCTTCATACTAAGGGGTTTGGGATATTTTAAATTTTCTTGTTATACATTTCCTTAATATGTTGTATCAAGGATATTGTGTTTTTCTATGATATTTGTGACATTTTGGCAAGCTATCCACATGATCTCAATATTTTTTAATTGGCTGGCTAATTTCAGATTTGATTCCACTGAAATGTATGTGACCAGAGGGTTTCCACTTGTCCTCTATGTTGAAATTACACTGAGCGAGTTATTGTGTGAGTAGGGATGGGCAATTCGTTTCGAACCAATATGCCAAAGTAACTAGAGATGGTAATCATTAGGGAACAAACAGCAAATGGGTTCGATAATATTTTTTATCTCTTGAACATATTTAATAGCTCACACTTAGGGATGGGCAGTACGTTTCAGAACCAGTAGGTTCCGAAATGACCCATGCGAGACCAGGTGGTGCTCAGAACCCTCTGACACACATGCAGCCAATGTATTACCTTTCTCTGGGCTGGTGCCGGGTTAAACTCCAACCAGGAAGCAGGCTGTGATGTCATCTTTGCTTGCTCTGTGGTGCTGGACAATCAGGAGCTGTGCAGGGACAGGCATCATCCTACCTCCCTGTAGGATTACCCAGCACCATGGAGCAAGTAAAAATGATGTTGCAGCCTGCTTCCTCATAGGAGCTACGCTCTGTGCCAGCACAGAGAAAGGTAATACATTGGCTGTGTGTGTGTGTGTGTGTGTGTGTGTGTGTGTGTGTGTGTGTGTGTGTGTGTGTGTGTGTGTGTGTGTGTGTGTGTGTGTGTGTGTGTGTGAGAGAGAGAGAGAGAGAGAGAGAGAGAGAGAGAGAGAGAGAGAGAGAGAGGGTTCCAAGCACCACTTTGGCTAATGTGGGTCATTTCAAACCCACTAGTTCCAAAATGAATTTCCCATCCCTATGTGTGAGCTATTAAATATGTTCAAGAGCTAAGAAATTATTGTACCCATTTGCTGTTTGTACCCATTTGCTCTCTCTTATGTTGCTTTGGCATTTTAGCAAACGTTTATTCCTAAAAGAAAGAAAGAAAGAAAGAAAGAAAGAAAGAAAGAAAGAAAGAAAGAAAGAAAGAAAGAAAGAAAAAAGAAAAGAAAAGAAAAGAAAAAAAGAAAAGAAAAAAGAAAACCAACATTAGATAGACTTTTAGTCACTAAATGAATTTGGCAGTAAATTTAGAAGAGACAAAGGAAATGCTTAATTCAATGCAAAATTATAATCTTGTGGAATCTATTCTCTTGCTTTATAGTATTGTAATCTAAGAACAATGTATTGACTTTTATTTAATTACCTGTAATAAACTAGTGCTACCTCTGTTGACCTCATCCAAATGTTTTCTTTTTCAAATCAGATGTTCATCAAACATTCTGAAAATTATGACAGAATGTCAACATTGTACATTTTTGGTGTGAGCATGGCATTGACATGGTGCACTGCAAGCACTGCCATCTGTCACTAGATTTTCTTTTTCACCTTATTTTATTTAGTCACATCAAATAATTGGGATAAAGGGTCACACACAGTGACTGCACACAATTTTATTGATTTATCTAGCATATCTGAACTATTGCTGAAACACGGTGAGAGAATTAAATACATAAAATGGGGTAATACTTTTTAAATTATTCAGGCACTCCCAAATATGGATTCAAATTAGTTATTTTTATCTCCCATAGGCAGTTTGTCTCTCCTTATCATCCCTGGAGGATAATTTTACCAAACATGGATTATTCTGAAAAGAATGGGGGGGGGGCATATAATTTATCTCTCCATCACAACAGTAACAGTAGAATTTAAGAGGACAAAAGTTCCTTTTACATCCAGCAAGAAAAGGAAAAAAATGGGAAAAGGGAAACAAGCAAAAGAAAATGTGAAGATGATTTGAGGTCAACGGACAAGAAAATTAATCAGATGCCCACAAATAATTGGTCAAGCTATCTCCCTATACATCGGTTTCTGCTTGGGAAACCCTTCCAACTGAAAGTTGCTCATAGGTTCCAATAACATGGAATGGAGGGGTAGTTTCTATCATTCTTATATGGTCAGTTAAGATTTTGTGATCAAGATGGGCGGGGTCTTGGGGACAGCATCTAGTTTTGTTTCATCCATCCATCCATCCATCCATTTATCCATCCATTCACATTTTTACCTCACCTTTCTCCATAAAAAAAGACTAAAGGCAGCTTATACTGTTAAGAGACAATATTTGAACGTAAAAAATAAATAAATACAGGTGGCTAACATCACTAAAATACAATATTTAAATCTAAATTGATATTAAAATACAAATATTTAAAGGGATCAAACAAATAACACTCTGAGAAATGGCAAACAAAAGCAAGACAAAAATCACATTTAAAGCAGAAAAGCCATTTACAATCCATTAAAAATTCCACTCAGGCAGCCAGTCAGTGAAGGAAAGCTTGTCTGAAGAGCAATGTCTTTGCTTGCCTGCAGAAGGACAGTAAAGATGGTACCAGCCTAGCCTCCTGTTGTAGGGAGTTCCAAAGTCTGGGAGGAGAAACCAAGAACGAAACACACCTGTAAAGTGTGCAATGCGTTTCATCCTTGGAACACTGCCTGGATGCTGTTCTGGAGTGGATGAGAGTGAATAGGCTAAGGCTGAATCTGGGCAATGGAAGCCCAGGTGGTGTTCGTGGTGCACATTTCCTCACCTTCCTCAACCCTGCCACCCTCACTATGTTGGTCCATGCATTCATAGTCTCAAGATTAGACTACTGTACTGCACTCAAATAAGGCTGCCTTTGAGATTAATGTGGAGGCTCCAGCTAGTGCAGAATGTCACCCTGACACTGACTTCACTGCACTGGCTTCTAATCTGTTTCCACATTCATTTAAAGGTTTTAATGTGTACATACAAAGCCTTAAACAGTAGGACCTTGCTATCTGTCAGAACAGCTCATAAGAACACAAGAACATAAGAAGAGCCATGCTGGATCAGGCCAAAGGCCCATCTAGTCCAGCTTCCTGTATCTCACAGCGGCCCCACCAGATGCGTTTGGGAGCGCATGAGACTAGATATCTGTCTCCTGATACCACTCCCCTGCATCTGGCCCTTGAAGTACCCTGGTTTCTCCATCATGGTTTGTAACCTGTGATGGACTTTTCCTCCAGGAATCTGTCCAATCCCCTTTTGAAGGCATCCAGCCAGATGCCATCACCACATCCTGTGGCAGGGAGTTCCATAGACTTACAACACGCTGAGTGAAAAAATATTTTCTTTTCTCAGTTCATCCAGCCCTCAATTTGAGTGTATGTCCCCTAGTTCTGGTATTTTGGGAGAGAGAGAAGAGCTTCCCTCTATCCACTTTATTCATACCCTGCATTATTTTGTATGTCTCAATCATATCCCCCCTTAAGCGCCTTTTTTCCAGACTAAAGAGGCCCAAATGTTTTAGCCTTTCTTCATAAGGGAGGTGCCCCAGCCCAGTAATATTTTTAGTCGCTCTCTTCTGCACCTTTTCAAGTTCCACTATGTCTTTCTTGAGATGTGGTGACCAGAACTGTACACAATACTCCAGGTGGGGCCTTACTATTGTTTTGTATAATGGCATTATAATGTTGGCTGTTTTATTTTCAATCCCCTTTTTTGATAATCCCTAGCATGGAATTGGCCTTCTTCACTGCTGCCACACATTGGGGAGACACCTTCATGGAGCTGTCCACCAACACACCAAGATCTCTTTCCTGATCCGTCACGGATAACTCAGAGCCCATGAGTTGATAGATGAAGTTTGGATTTTTTGCCCCAATATCATTACTTTACATTTGGTTACATTAAAACACATTTGCCATTTCGCAGCCCATTCCCCCAGTTTGGAGAGATCCTTCTGGAGCTCTTCACAATCTTCTCTGGTTTTCACCACACGGAAAAGTTTTGTGTCATCTGCAAACTTGGCCACCTCACTGCTTATCCCTGTCTCCAGGTCATTTATGAACAGATTGAAAAGCAGCGGTCCCAGGAGAGAGCCCTGGGGCACACCGCTTTTCACTTCTCTCCATTGTGAAAATTTCCCATTGACACCTACTCTTTGTTTCCGGGATCTAAACCAGTTCTCAATCCATAAGAGGACCTGTCCTCTTATCCCCTGACTGTGCAATTTTCTCAGCAGCCTATGGTGAGGGACTGTGTCAAAAGCCTTTTGAAAATCCAGATAGACTATATCCACCGGTTCACCCAAATCCACATGCCTGTTGACCTTTTCAAAAAATTCTAAAAGGTTTGTCAGACAAGATTTACCCTTGCAGAAGCCATGCTGATTTTCTCTCAGCAAGGTTTGTTCTTTTATGTGATTTAATATTTTCTCTTGGATGAGGCTTTCCACCATCTTCCCTGGGACAGATGTAAGGCTAACTGGCCTGTAGTTTCCTGGGTTCCCCCCTCCTTCCTTTTTAAAAAATTGGTGTGACATCTGCTATCCTCCAGTCCCACGGCACTGTGGCCGTTTTAAGAGACAAGTTGCATATAACCGTTAAGAGATCTGCAATTTCATTTCTCAGTTCCCTGATAACCCTTGGGTGGATGCCATCTGGGCCTGGTGACTTGTTAATCCTCAATTTATCGTCCTAAAACCTCCTCTCTTTTAACCTGTATTTGATTTAATTCTTTAGTCAAGAGGGGCGGCTCAGGCAACGGAATCCGCTCAAGGTCCTCTGTTGTGAAGACAGACGCAAAGAAGTCATTCAATTTCTCTGCAATGTCCAAGTCCTCCTTAACCTCCCCTCCCCAACTGGTTCTCTGGCAGGTTTCCTACTTCTATCATATTTAAAGAAGCTTTTATTATTACCATTTATATTGCTAGCCATGTGTTCCTCAAAATCTTTCTTTGCCTCCCTTATCATCTTCTTACATTTCTTTTGCCACAGTTTGTGTTCCTTTTTATTTTCCTCATTTGGGGAGGATTTCCATTTACAGAAAGACCTCTCCTTGCACTTTAGAGCCTCTCTAACTCCACTCATTAACCATGCCGGTGTCCTCTTCGACTTAAATGAGCTCTTCTTTCTTTGTGGTATGCACTTGTGCTGGGCCTCTATTATTGTTGTTTTAAACAGGCTCCATGCACTCTGAAGAGATTGGATTCTTCTAACATTCCCCTTCAATTTCTCTCTAACTAGTTTCCTCATCTGAGGGAAGTTTGCCCTTCGAAAATCAAGGGTTTTTATGTCTGATTTGATTGACACTCTTCCTCCGACATGCATGGCAAAGGAGATTGCAGCATGGTCACTGTTCCCCAGAGGCTCAGTGACATTCACATCCTTGACCAGGTCCTGAGTATCACACAGTATTAGATCCAGAGTTGCCTGTTTTTGGGTGGGCTCCATGACAAGTTGCTCTAAGGCACAGTCATTCAGCAAGTCGAGAAACCCAGTTTCTCTTTCTTGCCCGGAGCTCGCATTGGCCCAGTCAATGTGGGGATAATTGAAGTCCCCCATCATTACTATCCTATCCCTCTTAGCCACCTCAATGATTTCTCTCCTCATTTCAAGGTCCCCCTCAAGTTTTTGATCTGGTGGACGATAGAATACTCCAACTAGCACATCTCTCCTGGGACCTGGTAGTTTAACCCACAGTGATTCTATGGTGGAGTCAGACCCTCTGTCCATCTCCATTCTGCTGGATTTTACCCCTTCTTTGATATAGATGGCCACTCCTCCTCCAACCCGCCCCTCTCTATCCCTTCTATAGAGTTTATAGCCTGGGATTCCTGTATCCCACTGGTTCTCCACATTCCACCAGGTTTCTGTTATGGCTATTATATCTATGTTATCCCTTCAAAATACTGCCCGGAGCACTTGCTCTTCCCAGGTGGGTCATCTGAGGGTTCCAATGCCAAGGGAAGCCCATAAAACAATTACCAGGAATCAGGCTCTCTCAGTGGCAGCACCTCAACTTTGAAATCAACTCCCCACCGAGATCTGCCTGGCACCCATGTTGCAGATCTCTTGAAGACCTGGCTTTTCAAAATTGCTTTCCCTGGCTATTAACTATCACTGCCGGTGATCTGTTTTCAAAATCTTTACTTAACCTTTCTCAGGGCTTTTTTAATGTTATGGCATATATTTTTTAAAAAAATCTGATGTTGTTTTTGATTTTAATAATGATCTATGTTTGTTATGTTTTATTGTTTATGTTAAAATTCGGTAAACCACCCTGAGTGGGTTTTACGCCAGATGGTGTGGTATATACGTGTAAGTCAAATAAATCATAAATAAATAAATAAATAAATAAATAAATAAATAAATAAATAAATAAATAAATAAATAAATAAAGCTATCTCCTGATGATCTTAATTCCCAGGCAGGCTCATTATGGAAACACGATTTAAGTCAGGCCTGCACAACTCATTGCCCATGGGCAACCAGCAGCTCATGGTTGAAGTAGCCCACCAGGTCTCTGCCAGCCTCTCAATCTGCTGCCTGTGGTGGCATGGTTGGGATGAAAAATTGGTCCCACCCATATGTTTGGTCAGCATTTGTTCCTTTACCTGCCACCGCCACACCCCACCCCCTTGCTCGGCTCCTCTGTAGGGCTCTCCACCCTCCTAATTTAGAGCACCAGCAAAATTCACATGTGTGCATGTGCACATGCAGGTGCACATGTTTCTGAAAGTAGACTGCAGCAAAGAGTCAACCACAGGGACTTCAGTAGACCACGGTTGCTTATGAGACTCATAATCTGCAGTAGGTTGTAGGAAAGAATGCTAAGGAAAGAAGGGGTGGAAACAGCTGCAGACTTTTGGCAGGGACTGCATTTCACAGCTTAAAAGTGGAGCTAAGGTTGAAGCAACAGTTCCACTGAACACTGATCTATCAAAATATGCTACTCACTGAGGGAGTATGGTACAAACACACTGAAAACCTGGAACATGTTCTGAGCTATTTAAGGAATAAAAAGGAAGGCCAGGCATAAAATGAGCAGAAGTCCCAGTTATACTAATGCCCTTCTAAGAAAAGAAAAGATCAAATCTCCCGGCTTGCCTGACCTTCTACCTAATAGTGAAGTCAGGAAGGTGACTCTTAGAAGAGTGAGATTCTTACTAGTATGAAAAATCCATATAATGCCACCTTTGAGCAGAAAGCGCTCTAAGTAAAGCTGTGTGCTTTTAGATGCCTTACTACTAACCTGTGGACTTGATTTTCTTTCCAGTGATTCTTTAGTCACTTGTCCTGCTTTTCAGTTTTTTAAAGACACTATTAGAGTGCTGAAAATTGGCCTGTGGAACATAAAAGTAATAATATGGATGGAACTGGCCCACTTTGCCAAACACACTGGGACTTGTGGTCTTTGTACCACAGATGGAGTGATCTTTGTCCGTCCCCCCAGACCCAAATAAAGGGTCAATACAAATTGATTATAGGTTTAAATTGGGCTAAAACTTTATTAATATTTAAATCAGAATGTAACTTCAATTGAAAAGTACACTTCAATTGAAAAACACACGGTCATCCCTTGGCCAATCAGGGTAATGACCAAACATTCCCATTCAGCCCCAAAGTGACCAGCTAATTTCACTCTCATAACCACTAGGGATGCATCGAAAGAGGCCAGGCTGAACGCAGAATGTACATTTTAAAGTATACTGACCCAGAACTTACCCAGTCCCATGTGATGGCACCAACATCAGACCAAAACTGGGAACAAAGAAGCCCCACCATGGAGCTAATGCCCTAGTGGAGCTGCCATTTTCTCTTGCACCAATTGTGATTTCCATCTCTCTTATAAACAGCTTCAGCATGTGTCAGAGATAGCCAGGAGCTGTCCCAAAGTTGCTAAGCTTGTAACAGGGTGTGTGAGCACTCAATAATGCCAATGGTGAGTAGTATTATCGGTGGCCTCAGGAAGCTATATTAACCTATTTTAACCCCATGGAAGATGTCTTAATTCTTTAGTAGACATGGGCACGACTTGGTGAAATTCTCGTTTCTGTTTCCGTTCCTCATTTCCGTTACGCAATGGAACGAAGAACGACAATTACTCTACCAGAACTCGAACTAGAACCGACTAAAGAAAAATTGGGTCTGATTTGTCGTTGTTGTTCCTGGCATCGCAGCGATCGCATGATGCCAAGTGGCACAGAAAATTTTTTTTAAACTAAAAAAAAACAACCCGACTCCCGGCCAAAAAAGCAGGCGAAAATATGCCTGCCTGAGTGAGGGCACCTACCAGAGGGGTGGTTTCTTGGGGGGGTGGGTCCCCGGCCTTCCCCCCTCTCCTGTCCTGGGCTGCTCTGGTGGGGGCATCCTCGTCGTCTCGCCAACTCACTCTCCATGCCATGCGGTGCGGGCGGGGGATCCAAAATGGGGTGACCGCAATATTTATTTTGAAATTGTGGTCCAAAAATACACCCAAGCACCACAGAAACATGCGAAAATAGCTATTTTAAAACTGCCTGAATTTTTACAGTAGCAGCAGTGGGTTTTTCTTGCAAAATAAAAAAAACCCGATTCCCGGCCAAAAAAGCAGGCGAAAATATGCCTGCCTGAGTGAGGGCACCTACCAGAGGGGTGGTTTCTGGGGGGGGGTCCCGGCCTCCCCCCCTCTCCTGTCCTGGGCTGCTCTGGTGGGGGGCATCCTCGTCGTCTCGCCAACTCACTCGCCATGCCATGTGGTGCGGGCGGGGGATCCAAAATGGGGCGACCACAATATTTATTTTGAAATCGTGGTCCAAAAACACACCAAGGCACCACAGAAACATGCGAAAATAGCTATTTTAAAACTGCCTGAATTTTTACAGTAGCAGCAGTGGGTTTTTCTTGCAACCAAACGTCTCCATTGATTTTATTTTATTTTATTTTTATTTTTATTTTTTACCCCTGCGCAATGATGGGCTGGCCATGGGAGTGGACCATGCAAATTTTTGGAGCCATTCCACCAATTGCATGGCCACTTGGCCAGGTTTTGACCGAGACTTCTGGGATGTGCCAGTCGGGCATAAAAAGCCCACTAACCCTAGCCCGAACCCGAACCCTAACCCTAACCCTAACCCATACACCAGTACACTGTCCTTCTTAGTGGGTCAGAGAGGCACCCAGAGGTGCACCCCGTTAACTCACCCTAACCTTACCCATAACCCTAAGCCTAGCCCTTGCGCTAACCCTAACCCTAAGCCGGATCTGTGTACTCGCATTGCACTACAGCAAGTACACTTCCCTTCTTAGTGAGCCAGAGAGCACCCATAGGGGTCCTCTCTCACGTTGTTCCTCCTCCCCATCCCCAGCCCAAGTGCACCGTATGCCAGGCAATGAGTCACAGAGGCACCCGAAAGAGAGGTGCCTCTGCCTGCCACTGCAACTTGGCATGCATATCCAATTGGCTATGCATACCCTTTTGTAGCGGGCCAGAGGAGGCACCCACCCCAGAGAGGTACCTCCAGGAGCCCACTTTCCCTTCATGGTGGGCCAGAGGAGGCACCCACCCCAGAGAGGTGCCTCCAGGAGCCTCCCTTCAGGGGCCAGAGGAGGCACCCACCCCAGAGAGGTGCCTCCAGGAGCCCACTTTCCCTTCATGGTGGGCCAGAGGAGCCACCCACCCCAGAGAGGTGCCTCCAGGAGCCCGTGCCCTTCTCCAGGCCAGAGGAGGCACCCACCCCAGAGAGGTGCCTCCAGGAGCCCGTTACCCCCCCAAAAAAACAGTACTAATGACAGACAAAAAAACAACAAACAAAACAACAAATTTTTGAAAAAATTCGCGACAAATGGAAACGAGCTGAAACGGGCCGGCTCCAACACACGACAACTTGAAATGTAATTTTTCCTGGTCATGCCCATCTCTATTCTTTAGAAGCCCTTTCATTGACCATGAGCGTATATGTTTGGTCCATCAGTGTATATTGCCTGGTTAAGATAATCAGTCCCACAAGCATTTCACACACACATCAGGGAGCATCAACTGCAAGCAAGTGCTGAAGGGGTGAAACCTGGCAGCAAGGAACTGGAATGGCAGAACAATGGAATGCACATGTCCTACTCTTGATGCTGTGATTTGGTCTATGGTCATTATCTGTGCTAAAGGATATTGTTCACTTTATTGATGCTGGGGAAAGATTCAGCAGAAGGTCTGCTGACCTTTGACAACTGTAGTGGAAATAGAGGTTCTGATTTGTCCACTGGGATTGTTTTTTTGGGGCTGTGTTGAATTTGGGTTGTTGGAGATATGACTAGAGAGATGGGCTGGTGGATCAGCCTGTAATATCAGTTTTGGAGGGTTGTATATATGATTATAGCTGCCTAGATGCCCTAAGCATGTCTGATCTTGCCTGATTTCAGAAGCTTAGCAGGGTCGGCCCTGGTTAGTACTTGGATGGGCGACCACCAGGGAATACCAGGTGCTGTAGGCACCTGAAGTAGGAACTGGCAAACCACTCCAGTATTCCTGCCAAGAAAATTCCATGGACATGTAGTCACAAAGATTCGGTCAGGACTGTAATGACAAAACACACACTATGTATGTATGTATGTATGTATGTATGTATGTATGTATGTACATGTATGTACACACACATGTATGTATGTATTGCACACAGTCACAAGAATCACAACAGTCCTCATGACACAACACACACACACACACACACACACACACACACACACACACACTTATGAATTGCACAGAGTAGTGTCTTGCACTAAATTAGGTGGTATAAAAATGGATAAAAACAATGAATACATAAATAAATAAATGCCATACATCTCAAGTGGAGAAATATCTTAGGCTAGCTGTTCCTATGAATTACAGCCTGAAGGAAGGAGATAGGCATCAGGCATTGATTCTTGTCCACTTTTGGTTCTTGCTTTTGCAGGCTCGAAAAAGAACGTAGGATGATGCTCTTCCTTACACTGTCCCTCTGGGCACAGTGGGAAGATTCTCAATACCTCATCATCTGAAGCAATTGCCTATAACATTTACTAGTGCATAGATGGTAGTAAGCATAAGTTCCCCAGACAATCAGAAACTAGATCAAAGAAAATCTGCATCAAAAAAGCAGAGTCTGATATTTAGAATCCCTTGGTCACATCACTTACTCTGATCTCACTGGGTCTTGTTTCTTATATCACTGTAGCGATCTTTCTGGGTCATAGAGTGTATAATGTACAGTCTATTGCAAGAGGTATGTCTTGGAGTATACATAGGACAATTCCCATACAAGGGAGATTTACAGATTTCTACTGATTGACATATGAAAGGAATTTGCAATCATCTAAAAATGGCAGAAGGCAGCATGAAAGCAGGGAAAGCTTTGATCAGTACAGTGGAGGCAGATTACTTTGATGTTGCAGGATGGGGGAACCACTTTGGGTTTTTGTCTGGACTAACCCTAAGTGCTATCCAAGGTGCTGAGTGCAGTACATTGCAATGTTCAGACTAAAATATGGAGCCAATCCACTGTGTCCGCTAAGTCATTCCCAAGGAGGATTGGAGGGGGGGGGCAGCATATCCAGTCCTAAGCTACTGATGTTCCCTGCCAAGTGGCTGATAGTTCAATCCAACAAGTTGTCCTTTTATTCTGGGGGTTACCCAGGTGAAGGATGGAGGCTGAAAATGGAGATGGTAACCTGAACCATGATTTGTATATGACTGACAAATAATGTATTATATGGTGAAGTTATAATGTGACCCTGAAAGTTTAGCTGTGAGTATGAATCATAAAGTATCACTAAACTAAGAAATTAAAATCCCAATTAATGGTTAAGACATTATCTGTTTTAGAGCAGGAATTAGAGATTTTGCATAATGAACAAGAACTGAAGAACAAGAAGTTAAGAAGAGATTAAGCCATTTATGTCAATCAAAGATTTTTCTGTGATTAATAAGTACATAAACATCAGTCCTATTTCAAAATTTCATCCAATACAGAGCTCAGTAATAGTAATAATTATTCTATCAATAGTTTGAAAATATGTGAATACATGTTCTAAGCAGATAAATTTAGAAAGAGGGATACTCAAGCCAAGGTGTATCATGTATTTAGTTCTTGGACTCCAAACTGAAATGAGTTGTTAATTTGTCTACTTTCAGATCCACTAGAAAATGAAGTAGCACTGTAATGTATATCACACATTTGTTCCTAACTTTAAATATAACATATTTCCCAGGGGCCTTTCAACAACAGTGTTCCAGTTGTAGAATATTTTTTCCAGAATGACTCACTGGAATCTGTCTCATAATATTTTTTGCACCAAGCTTTTTAATTCACCCCAAGGTTTCCATCTGTCTTCTAGATTTTTAAAATATATCTTAATTGCTTTTGCTAGTTTTACTTTGATTGATGCAGCTGATGGTTTTTCAATTATCTATGACATGGCATTTGTTTGGTTTGCATTTTAATGCCAACATAGCAAATTTTACTGGAGCAATTTTAATCATAGTTCACACCTCTGTAAAGGAAATCCAAATTTTGATCTCTTCCATTGTTGGCTACACAATCGCCCCACAGACTGTAGAATTAAGACTTCTGTTGGCTTTCTTTTACTGTACTCAAACAACATATTTCTTCAGATTTCTCACCTTTCACATTCCAGACAAACATACCTCTGATGAGAGCAGGACCTCCTATGAGTTTTCATGAGAAATTTAAAAACCAGGAAGGCTCAGTAGATGCTTTAGAGATCACAGATTCATGACAAAATAGGCGAGAACAGACTTTGGGATGGGTGCCTGTTAATAATCCTGGGCAGAGTGGAAGGAGATACCTGCTTTGCCCACCTAGCCTGCAATAAAGAGGCAAGACAAGTTTGGATGGGTTAAAATTGGGCCACAACTTATTAATTACCACCTTTTTAATTTTTAATCATTAACTTTCCCCCTCTGATAAGGGAGGCTGAATGTAGTGCAAGCATATGAGCGCCTGGGATCTTGTTGACTTCCAAAGGGTGCTGCCCACCTGTTCAGCACCCTTATGGACTCTATAAATCTAATGACTCTAGGGCAGTCCTCAGGTCCAGCATTTAACAGTAGTTTCAAACCTATTACCTTATTATTCCTAATTTTCTGCTCCTTCTTTCAAATTTTGCATGAGGGCTGCCAAATACCTTTAGCGTATCTTACCACAAGGCTCTTGAACTCTGCTACCTCTTGCACTACCCACCAAATTGTGATCAGGAGAATTATATGCTACCCCCTACTCCAGAGAGAGAATGAGATAGGAGAAAACTCACTGTTAATCTCGACCAACCTGATTGAAAGCCATAAATTCCCATCCAGGCATTATGTGACCAGCTAATCTCATTCTCTCTGCTTATAGGGTGATTGGGTGGGAACAAACCCCAGAGAGAAAGGGTGTCTGATCACTGCATGAGCAAGCTGTTATATAAGCTGCCTGGCCCCATAGCTGGTGTGTTTTCATGCCAGAATCCAATTGGGTGGGCAAATAAGCCCCACCCAGAAACTTTGTCCCCTGCATAGCAGCCATATGTAGCAGCATGGAATTGGGAGTTGATGAAGTGAAATAATCTAGTGGACCTTAACAGGAATTATACAGAAGAGTTAAGACAAAACTAGTTCCACTAATTCAAGAGGTCTCTTTGACTTTAGTGAGGCATAATCTGAAAGAAACTTTGTTATTCATTCTTTCTCCTTCTCCTTCACCTTTTCTTGCTCTGCTGATGGAGCCCCTGAGGAATAAATCTAGTGTCCTCTTGCTTAGTGAAAGGATGGGATCCCACAGTGCAGAAAAGGGCTACAAGGCATAAATCCTCCTCTGTTTCTGGCATTTTTCAGCTAACAGAAAGCAAAGTTGGAGATGAAAAAGTCCTTCTGGCTCCATGAGGAAAGATAAACTATGTTTTCCCCCAAAGCACATTCAGCTGCAAGCAAATGGTCTTCATTACTTCATGTTCTTCAGTTCTAAGAAGCAGGAACAGAGCAGATGGCGGGTCAGGGCAAAAAAGCAGTTGGGTCATAGGCAGAGAGAAATAATTTGCCTTTGCACCCAATGAAGGAGTCTGCAGTAGTCACAGAGGAAGAATTTGGTGGCTTTTCTACATTACTCTTTATTTACAGTAATAATGATGGGCAAGCAATGGAATTGCTCAGCTAGATAGAGTGTTTTGCTTTTTCATTAGTTTTTATTCAATCATGCCCGAAAGCTGGTAGAAAGTGTTCAATGACTTGCATGAAAAAAACATTTGGTGACATGGTAGGCCATAGAAAGGAATGGTCTTTCTTTCTTTCCTTCTTTCTTTCTTTCTTTCTTTCTTTCTTTCTTTCTTTCTTTCTTTCTTTCTTTCTTTCTTTCTTTCTTTCTTTCTTTCCACTTCAGCTTCCACACTAACTGGCATCTACACTGAAAGATGCCAGAATTCGGTTTCTATATGGACTCTGTTGACATGAGTGTGAAGGAATGTTTGGTCATCATAAAATAAGAACTTAAGAAAATTGTCCATAGAAGAAAAATGAAAATGGTCAGGTTTAAAAACAAATATAACAATCCTTGTAACTCTGATGGGACTATACAGCCTAATTCTGTTTCGTATGCTCCTGTTTTCATTGAAAACAATGAAATGCCAACCCTCAAGATGATAAGAATCATAAAGTTGAAACAAACATGGAAAGATTTCAATTCAACCAAAATATACATATATTGTATTTGAAAATGGAATAATACCCCCTCTCTTTCTCTCCTCTCCTCCAAAGCTCATAATTTTATCCTAAAACTGCTTTTTGAATCAGTTTGTTAATATTCCAAATACATCTGTTTAATTTTTAAAGAGCTATGTGAGACCACAACAAAAGCCTCCTGAGTTCACCATTCTGCCTTGACTGCAGCTCACTTGGGGTTATTTTTAGGAATGTGTATATTTGGTGGGAAAATCTAACAGCAATTCTGCACCAAGGTTGCCTGCATTCTGCACCAAGAAAAACTGAAATATGCATCTTGTATAATATTGAATGATATAGATGACTACCTTTGAAAAGTCATCTCTTTCACACTGCAATCCTGTATTTACACTGAGAAGGAAGTTTCACTGTTTTTCAATGGCTCTTACTTGAAAGCTCAAGCACTATTCAGGGGTTTTAAAAGTTTAAAAGAGTAAACAGGGAAAGAACACCCGACACTTGCCTGGCACCATCTCAGGAACAAACGGCTTGCTACCAATGGAGTCTTTCCATATGAACAGAAACCATGGTTTTTCTGGATAAAGAGACTTCACATGTAGCTTCCTGAATCTTTTTCATATTATTTTGGCCTCATGCTTTCATATTAATCCCATGTTGATGCCTGATGAATTCTTCAATCAGACACTTTCTAAGTTACCTTGAACTTGGAATAAAAGTTGTTCTCATAGAAAGACTTCAGTGCACCCGGTAATGCTGTCCTCTGTGGACAGTGTGTCCAGGGCTGGAGCAAAACAGGTAAGAATGTCTCTGAGCCTACAAATGCACAGGATTGTGCACTCCTTTATTTTGTTTCTGAAATGTGTGCAAGGAGGCAAATGGGGCCCTTCTTTCACCCATAAGGTAAAAGTCAATACATTGACTCAATGTATTCTAGCTTCTGAGGAGGGTTTCCGGGTAAACAACAAATGGAGAAACGGGAACTTGAAGCAATGGAGGTGAAGAGGAGAAAGGTTTTAAAAAAGAGGTAAAGAACTGCTGAGTAATGACAAGCAAGAATTTATGACAGGTAGTTTTATAAAAAAATATACTTATATTTGGGAGCTATTGCAAGAAAGCCAAGAAGTTGACTCTTTGAATAAAGAGGACTCGGACATTCCATAGTCCCCCCCAAAACACACACACACACACACACACACACACACAGAGACAGAGAGAGAGAGAGAGAGAGAGAGAGAATCTGTACCTGGAAGTATAATAAGCTCTTACATTCTTGGTAAAAAGGAGTTAATAGAAGTGTTCACATGAACACCATCACATACTCATCCATAATGTCTAAATCTATGGATTTCTTCCCATTATCCCATTCATGTGTGATCTGTGTCCAGTTTCATTGCTTTGGTTTCATTTTCTTTCTGTGCAGAAAAGTATATCCCCTCTCAAATGTGTGCATTTTATGCACATTTTTAAATCACACATATGTTTTCCCTCCCCGAAATACAAAAGACAATTTAGTGTGGTTTTGTGTACATATAAATTTATTTCAAAAATGCATTTTCAAAGTCATGTTAACAGCTGACCAGCAACTTGCTTCCAGAATAAAAATTGCATCCAGCCAGCATTAAAAAACAGGAGTAAGGATCCAGAAGGCTAGTACTGGAAGTGCGCCCCTTCTGTCATACATGGTAGCCCTATCTGACCTCATACATTGAAGCACCTGGCTACACACCATTCATTGTCATATTCTTCATGGTTTCAGAGCCAGGTCTGAAGAGAAGAGACCTGTTGTATATTGAGTACATTTGATACTTCCATAGTTTTGTTTGTGTGTACAGACTACATGAATGGTTGAGTAGTGCAGGAGTTTGTGTATCTGGCTGTAGAGCCAGGCGTCAGAAGTTTAGTTTCCCACAATGCCTCTTGTAAGAAGAGCCAGCCTGTTTGATCTTGGGCAAACTGCATAGGTAACCACAGAAGAAAGGAATAGTGAACCACTTCTGAGTACTCTCTACCCGGAAAAAGGTCACTATAAGTCGGAAATAACTCAACAGCACATGATTACTGTATTATAAAAGCCTACAGATGAACAAAAACCTCTGTCCTAAAACAATAAAAATGTAGCAGCAGAGTCAGTGAGCCTCTCTAAGATTATACATGGTGTGGGGTAGAGTAACACCTGACTAGGGATGCACAGAGCTCATTGAAAAGGCCCGTGACATTGAGTTTGCTTGTTTTGCTCAAATTTCACATTTGCACATTTGCATTGAATTACATATATTGATTTGAAATAACAAGGCTTTCTTTTATTCTTAGCCCATAGTTGGTTGACGTATTTTAGTAGTGAAGCAAACAAGTCCTTCTTCTTGTTGTATTAGATGTTGTCGAAACTGGGGAAAGGGATGAGAGAAATGAGTGTATGGACCTTGGCATATTTAATACTCTGAAGCCAAATGCTGAGCAATGCCAGCATACTTCCTTTAAGGATTAATTAAAATGAAAGTGAAATGCCTAGTTGTTGGATTGAAATGGCTGATAGCACTTATCTCTGTCTTTCTTCTAGGAAAAGCAACCGTTGTTGAAAATAACACATTGAGAATTAGCTTGGTGAAGGGTTAACATTCTTGAAAATGAGCTAAGATTTCATGACCTGAATACAGACTTAGCCAACCTTAATTTATCCACCTTAGCCTGCCAAATTGCCATCTTGTCATTTATTATTGCTTTGTCCATTTGTCAGCAAAATTAGTTTCATTCCCTATATATAGCAGATGTTTCCTTGGCAACTATCTGTTATGACCTGCAACTACAGAGCCATTTACTGCCTATTTGTGGAAGTCCACAGAATTATTTGCTTCCTTCTTTTTCAATATTTGTCACAGGGCAGAAGTTGGAAAAGTTGCCTTTTAAAATGGTATTCTCCATCCAAACAGCATGGCTAAGTTGTCTAGATGTTTCAGAAACATAGTCTAACAAAACAACCTTTCCTAATTGCATTAAACAAGAATAGCCAAAAATTGCAAAAGTTGTGGAGTAACTAGATAAAACTAATATATCTACCTTCAAGTAGTTACTTTTTGGGTGATGATAACACAATGTAACAAGTAGTTATGAAAGTTACTTCCAAGCATAATGCAGAATTAGGGTTTACATCATTCTCTTATACCATTCTCTGAATGCCAAGGAAAGTATTCTCTGATGTATTACCAGAACTGCCTCCTAGAAAAAAATAGATTCCACCCTGCCCCTGGACTGCTGGTAATGGTAATGTGATGTGTTTGTCTGCAGTGCAGCAAACTACCTTTTAAAACATAACACTTTGAGCTCTAAGCAAAACAGAGGCCTAATTCAATCAAACTTTTCCTCATCACACACTTGCTTTGAAATGACCCGTAAATACTTTGTTATCTTGAAGAGCCTGGAATCCAGGTCACAACTGTGGCCAGGAGCGCATTTGGACAATAAAGGCTAGTACACAAGTTACACCCGTTTCTTGAGAAACCAGCTCTGGCCACAGTGACACATGCCCTAGTGACATCCCGGCTAGACTACAGTAATGTACTCTACGTGGAACTACCAATGAAAAGTCTCAGGAAACTTCAGTGGGTCATTAGGAGAAGCCTTTCTCTGCATCCCACCACCCTCACAGGTGTGCCTCATAAGAACACATGAAATAACCTTTTTGGCTGCTGCACCCAGACTCTGGAACTCCCTCCCACTAGAGGCCAGGACTGCCACATCTCTGCTGTCTTTCCAGAAACAGGCAAGGACCTTTCTCTTTGAGCAAGCTTTCCCTGAATGATGGACTACCTATTCTCAAATGTGCATATGTCTTAATTGTACTGGACTGTATATTGTCCCTCATTCCTGTAAGCTGTCAAGCCCCGCACACAGAGCACACACAGAGACAGGGTTCAGTTCTTTGCCAAGATCTTTAGTGGAAAGCTGGGGAAGTTCTAGTCCTTTGCCAACAATCAAGTGCCAGATAAATAAGAGAATCCAACTCCCAGCAATTAACAGTCCAAGTCAAAACCAGAATATCTCACAGAAACCAGATGCCAAACCCAAGGGAACAGATTAAGCCGTTGTCCAGGAAGCCAGTCCGAAATCCGGAAACAGAGCCAAGGTCACAGACAGGAAAGTGGTTGCAAGTTCAAATGACGTGTTGCTCCCACAGAGAGCTCAAGGTGAGCTTACCAGCTTTATCCCAAAACAGGGAACACACCCTTACTTCTGGGAAGGCTCCTGCTAGTACTTAGGGCTTCCCAACCTGATTCCCCGTCTAGCATCAAAGACCCTTTCCCTAGCTCTCCTGGTAGCATGTCTTTGCAGAATCCTGTTCATAGCCCTTCTAGGGGGAGAAGATATGTTTTCAGCTGAGTCATCAGACCCAACTGCCTGCTGACTTGAGCTGCAAGGCTCCTCCAGCAGCTCTTCACCATTTAACCCCTCAGAGACAGGTTCTGTGACAGGCAGGGTCCTGGCATAAGCCACCTTGAGTCGTTTTCCAAGGAGAAAGGTGGAGTAAAAATACTCTAAATAAATAAATAAATAAATAAATAAATAAATAAATAAATAAATAAATAAATAAATAAATAGTTCAGCATTGACATGTTTTGGGAATGGCAGATACATGATAGAAACAATACCAAAAACAATACAAAAAACAAAGAATTGTGGCAATTTTAAGAGTATTATGTTTATTTTAGGATATTTTTATGGATTTTGTGGACCTTATTCCAGACAGACCCAGGCTGCTAACACTATCCATTATTTACAAATGTTTAGGCATTGTTTTTCATGCCTCTCATTGTTTTGTCATATAATGTGTATTGTGGACAAGATAACGCCATTAGGACAGAATCTGGAGAATCAGAATGGTTTCCTATGGGCAAAAGTGTCAGAGAATGGTGAATTTTATCCCCTTATAGGCTCATTCTGTACACAGAACACATTATTATGAATGTCAGACAAGATTCACATGAAGAAGGGACTGTATGAAAATTTGGGAAATAAGCATCAGTTATGTAAGATATGCAGATGAAGCCATCATAGTAGGAGAAAATGGCAGTGGCTAGAAATGACATTTAGTGAAAGAAGACGGGATCATCATTTATAAATATGTATCACCAGAGACCAAGACCAAGATAATGTTGAAATGGAAGCTGACCTTCTTTGGATGTATCCTGAGAAGATAAGATTATCTGGAAAAATATAATAATGTTGGGAAAGGTTGAAGGCAGCAGGAAAAGCAGAAGACCAAATACAAGAGGGTTTACTTCATCAAGGATAACATATCATCACAGTTCCAGTCGCGGCCACCACTGCCAACCCAAACCCCACCGCCACCCCTGCTGTCCCTGGCCACCACCACCACCATTGCCATCACCACCATCATCGCCGACATCACCCCCACCCTGCCTCCCCCACTGCCGACATCATCCCTGCCACCGGTGTTGCCCCCGTTGCTACCGCACCCACCACTGACATTGCCAACAATGCTGACATCGCCCACTGCCGACATCGCCACCACTGCTGATATTGCCCCCACTGCCAACATCACCACTGACATCACATCCCTGCCATTGCTGTGATATTTGCTCACATGCGCAAGCATGCGTGCAACACAAGTCAACCGCGGGGAGCCTTCAGTAGCAACAGGTAGGCCACTGGCTGTCCAAGGCTGGGCAGCCCTGATATAATGGATGGTTGCTACATAAATGGTAGAATAGCAATTTTCCTATATCTAAATTTTTCTTCTTTACATCCCCTCCTGACTCCTGCAAGGATATCATACTTCTCAGGGACTCAGGAAGAGAATTCCAAAGCAGCAGAAAAAGATATTTTTCCTAACATATTCAAGCTAGACTGCTTTAACAAGTAGAAAATAGTTATGGGAGGCTTTGTTTGGTGCAGGGGAATATATGGGTAGACGTAGTCTGGTAGGTATGTGGGTCCCATGCTGCATAGGACTTTAAAGGTAGAAACCAACACCTTGAATTGACCTCAGAAAACCATTGCCAGATGATGCAGCTGAAGCTGCCTATGGAGCATCTTTGTCCCAGTATGTCACATTGTCTGGTCAAAGAGATGGCAGAAAAGGATGATATGATTGTTGGGGTAATTTCTGTCCCATATCATTGTCTCTGTGTGTAAGAGCACACAGCTTGAACTGCACAAGGCAGTA
This sequence comes from Phrynocephalus forsythii, assembly GCA_029282475.1. NCBI lineage: Eukaryota > Metazoa > Chordata > Lepidosauria > Squamata > Agamidae > Phrynocephalus > Phrynocephalus forsythii. The sequence continues at coordinate 97,145,551 of JAPFRF010000010.1, forward strand.
ACAAAACACATGCACATTTCTTTCAACTCTTTAAGTCATGGTATCACAAAAATCTGTAGGTTTAATTCTGTAATTAATCTTACACCAAAATTGGACTGTAAGGAATAAAAATACCCCATCAAAGTAGATGAAGCTTAAAAACACATTCAATATAGAAGGCTTCTAACAAATAAGAAATTCAGTGTGTAGTTCGACCATAACTGTCAACTTCTTCAAAGGATAAAAATCATATTGCTTCTTGAACATTTTCAAGTCTTCATATTCCTAAATAAAAACAGACTTGGATCTGTAACCAGACCTCTCCATCCACTTCACAACTTGGTCGTAAGCACTATGATATACTGAAGCAAATAATGGAGCCCTATGCCAGCAAATTTACACAGTGGTTACCTATATATCTTAATATAATCAAGTGGTCCTGTATTTGGGTGGTAGTTCTGATGCACACATGCAATTTTAGTTGTTTAATTAGAAATCCTCAATACTGTAAAGAGAAGAAAAATGCAATATTTCAGACATATAATGTTCAATAAGAAAAAACCATCTGCTGCAAGTGAGCACAGCTGCTCTGTTTAGAATAGCCTTAGATAGAAACCAGTTCAGGCTACTGATTGCCAATGTTCTATAAGGAAATGCTAGCTCCGCGGGCGGCTAGTCCCCCCGCGGAGCCGATTTGCCCCTCCCAAGGAGGACGGAGGGGCGAGGCAGGGAGGACGTGCCCTGGCAGGGCGGGGGGAGGAGCGCGGAATAAAGGGCGGCTCCTCCCCCCCAACTCCAGACAGTTTAGACCGGCGTTACCCACCCACCCACCGCGTTAGGGCCAGTGTGAGTTTACCTGGTCGCCTTTTTGGGGGCCGAATAGGAATTTTTGACCCGCACTCTAGATTGGGCCTGTGAGAGCGGGGATTTTTCGCCTATCCCACACTGGTTCCTCGAGATTAAAGTTGCGGAATTGTTCTTTGGTCACACTATGGCAGCGAAAAGCTGAGGGAGGGCAGCAGGCAGCCATGATTGACAGCTAAACCCAAATGCCCCCTCACCACAGCACCGCGGGCCAGGAGGTCTCGGGGCTGGGGTGGGGGAGGGCAGACGCCTCCCTCCGCTGGGAATTACCCAGGTTGGAGAATAACAAGGGCAGGGAGGAGATAACCAAATTGACTGGCCTGGTGGGTGCTGTCGGACGACTGCACCACCTGGGGGTTGACGGCTCGCCTGAGGCTGCCCGGTTGGACGGGTCCCGGGAGACCCCGGGGTTCCAACCAAGGAATGGATGCCTGGCCCCTCCTGTTGTTATGATATTGTTATTGGTTAATAAAGTGTGGCCCAGTTACCCCCAACACCTGTCTCGCCTGGTCATTCCGAGTGGGGGGGCAATGGTGCTTGAAAAAGTATTTCAGTTGTGCTAACGTGTTCACATAAAACTGCACACATCCATGATGTGAATAACACATGTTCAGCCTATTCTGCATCCATCAGAGCGGACTAGATTTACTTATATTTTATACACTTGCAGTGATACACTTAACCTACAATACCCCATGCTGACACAGTGTTTCCTTTACCAAGTGTGTGTGTGTGTGGGGAGGGAACAATCTTTGGGACAACACTGCAAGATTGAACAAGGCCATTTCAATTTCTTTAATCCCCCCAAAATGAGAATTCAATATTCTGTTTTGTGAAATATGTGCTTCTTAAACACAGAAGTTTTCTTTTAAGTTTACAGTCAACAAGGAAAGCTCCAAAAAGGACGAAGTATTTAAGTACCACTTGTGAAGAACTGCTTCCAGGCAATAACATTTAAAAGGTTTTTCGATGGAATTTTTTTAGGATTGTGGTAAATGTTATTCTTTCAAGGATTACTTTGGAGAATTACTTTTCATTGTTCCATTTGAATACACATTCTAGAAAGACCAACCAATATTTTCAGAATTGTGTTTTTTCTTTTGAAGACGCAGTAAAAGAAAAGTTGGGGGAGGGAAGCAATACAATTTATTAGGAACCATATTAATCTGTGAGAGTTTTAATTTCTGAGTTATCCATCCCCAAAAAGGCCCTCAGTAAGCTGATGAATCATGAACCATGATGAGTCACCATTTTAAATATAATACACACATTAAATTCATTTGTAATAATGTATAAAATATATAATTAAAATAAATTATAATATATAAAATAATGTACAAAATATATAGGGGCATGGTGGCTTAGTGGGCTAGAGCACTGATAACTATTGGCTGCAAGGTTAGTAGCTCAGCGGTTTGAATCCCAGGTGCCATGCACTGATTCGTATCCTGCTGTTAACCCCAGCTCCTGCCAACCTAGCAGATTAAAAGCATGTAAATGCAAGTAGATAAATAGACCACACTACATTAAAGCTACAAGGTTATAAGTAGTTATAAACACAAAGTGTATGTGAACCTATAAAATACACATGGTAGTCAACCATCCAGGGAAAACTTGTCTGAAGAGAAAGGTCTTTGCCTGTTTCTGGAAGGACAACAGAGATGAGGCAGTCCTGGCCTATAGTGGGAGGGAGTCCCAGAGTCTGGGCACAGCATTTGAGAAGGCCCTTTCATGAGTTCCCAGGAGACGTACCTGTGAGGGTGGCAGGATGGAGAGAAGGGCCTCTCCTGATGACCTTAACGCCCAAGTCAGTTCATACTGTGAGATTTGATCTTTAAGGTAGCTAGGACCCAGGTCGTATAGTGCTTTGTAGGTCAAGGTCAGCACTTTGAATTGGGCTCAATAGCTGATTGGCAGCCAGTGGAGCTGTTTTAATAGGTTCCAGCTTAAAGGTACATAGCAACAACAAACTTTGTAACATATGTCTCACATTTTTTTGTGGAAATATTGTGCTTTCTATTTTATTTTATTTTTATTTTGCACTGGACAGAGGACAAGCAGGTGGTGTTTAGCTCTTTTACACAGGATAGCAATTTGTAGTGGAGCTTGTAGCATATTGTCCCCAGCAGCTTAAGGGAATGGTGCCAAATGTAAGCTTTGTCTTTTCTCTGGAGTGAGGAAATAGGGATACCAATCATCAACAGATGCAGAAGGCAAGGACAGCTATGGGGCCTAACCAGATTTAACTACAGTAGTGCCTCTTAAAACAAATTTAATTCATTCTACAGGAGAATTTGTTTCAATAAAATTTTGACTAACAAAATGCAGTTTCCCATAGGAATGCATTGAAAATGGATTAATCTGTTCCAGAGGCTATGGATCACTTTGTTTAATGAAAAACAATTGTCTTACAAAATGTGGTTTCACAAAGGAATGCATTGGGAATGGATTAATCCATTCTGGAGTCTAGAATAAAAACAAAAATAACTGTGTGTTTTTCCTGGGTACATGCGGAATGGTTTTTCGTCTTGCAAAGCATCCAATGGGGAATTTTTTTCTCATGTGAAGCATGCATGCCTATTCCCATAAATATTTTTCTTCCTGTGATTTTTTTTGGTCTTACGAGGCATTTGACTTAAGAGGTACCACTGTACTTAGAATTGTGCGGCACCAGGGTGACTATGAACATCCATTTCTTATTTTTTCCCTCTTCCTCTGGGTAGGGTTATAAAGAGCTTCAGGTTCAATTCCTGCCAGTTCTGAGATAGCTACTCCTATAATTCTCTCCTTCTATAGATCTTTAGTTAAACAAGGCCCTTGCTCAGTCCACTACTTGCTCAGTCCTATCCCTGGAGTTATCTTCCTATTTTCCTGGTGGCGATTCTCATAGTGATGATGGTGACAATGGTGGCAATATTCAGACCAGATGGAATTGCCAAATCCACAATGCAAAAACTGAAGGCTTCCACTACTGTTGAAAAACCACCAGCGAAGTCATAGAGTGGAATGTTGCTCTTCACATTTAGTATTAAGTTGTTTGTTTGTTTGTTTGTTTGTTTGTTGTTGTTGTTGTTGTTGTGTGCCATAGCTGTGGTGAAATCTCACCAAAGGTAACATTCAAAATACATTCTACTGTATTGTATAGTTTATATCTGCCCTGAGAAGGATCCTTTAATCTTATGTTTTGTTTTGTTTTAAAAAGCATGGGCAAGGAATTCCATCTATTGATATGAGCTGTTCCACCTGACATTCTTTAGAGCAGCTCATATGATGATGAGTTTTAAGAAATGCCCCCCATTACTTTTCTTTCTCTACTTTTTTGCCATTTTAGTCATGAGCCACAGGAACAAAAAAGAGAGAGTCTTAGTATCATTTCTTACTGGTAAATGGAATTTATAGTACGCTTATAAATAAGTGGATGGTCTCCTCATTTTCTTTCAGCCAAGCTTCTGAGGCAAAATGGAAGGCAGTTTTTCACACCAAAAAAGGTCATAAATGAAACAGAATGCAGTGACACTGACAACAAATACTGTAAAGATCTATTGAAGGCCTATTAAGGGCTGTTTGCTCTTGGATGAAGAATTACCTATTAAATCCAAAAAGGTTGGAGGCTGAATAAACACTGTCTACTAGGGTCAGTACTCTTTAAAGCCATGTAATGAAAAGCACAGAAATGTTCTGGGTGTTTTGGTAATGCACAGTCTATCTGTATAATATTGTATGGGGTGAGAGATAACACTACAGATTTGAAGTGGCACTTACAATGATGAGTCTCCTTAGATGTTCAGTCTTATAAATACATAATTATATATATATATTTTATATTTCTAGCCCAAATTGGACAAAGCCTGTTGACGCTATTTCATCTGATGACCATCAAGAACAAAATGAGGAAAAGGCGATGCAAGTTGGGAAGTGAGGAAGAGGGCAATGTGCAGCTATCCACAAGCTTCTTAATGAGGAGCTGTTTACCAGTTTTTATTGTTTCCTCAAAGTTACTAAAATCAGCAGAGACATTTCACATACTAAAATACACATTTGATGCCATTTAGCTACTGAACAGAACTGTGTAGAGCAGGAGGGGGCATTACAGGAGAGATTCAGAGGATAGAGATCCTCTGTTACAACTCCCTTTCAGAGCTTAGAATCATAGAATCATAGACCTCAAGGGCCATACAGTCCAACCCACTGCCATGAAGGAACCCCCATTACAGTACTCCTGATAGATGGCCAACCAGCCTCTGCTTAAAAACCTCAAAAGAAGGAGACTCCACCACCGTCCGTGGCAGCATATTCCACTGCCAAACAGCTCTAACCATCATGAAGTTCTTCCTAATGTTCAAATGGAATCTCTTTTCCTATAGTTTGAAACTATTGCCTCAAGTCCTAGTCTCTGAGGCCATGGAAAACAAACCTGTTCCTTCTTCAATATGACATCCTTTCAAATATTTAAACATAGCTATGATATCCTCTCTCAGCCTTCTTTTTGAAAGGCCAAACATTCCCGGTTCCCTAAGCCATTCATTGTAAGACATCTCTTCCAGATCTTCAACCATTCTGGTTGACCTCCTCTGTAACCACTCGAGGTTGTTAACATCCTTTTTTAATTGAGGCACACAGAACTGGACACAGCAATCCAGGTGGGGTCTGATCAGAGCAGAATAGAATGGTACTATCACTTCCCTTGATCTAGACACTATGCTTCTGTTGATGCAACCAAGAATCTCAGTGGCTTTCCTGGATGCCGCATCACACTGCTGACTCATGTTCAATTTGTTGTCCACCAAGACTCCCAGATCCCTTTCACAGGTACTATTTTCCAGCCAGGTATCTCCCATCCTATATCTGTGCCATTCATTCTTTGTACCTAGATGCAGCACCCTATATTTCCCTGTGTTGGAACCCATTCCATTAGCTTTGGCCCAGCACTCTAATCTGTCAAGGTCATTTTGGATTTTCATGCTATCTTGTAGGGAATTAGCAACCCCTCCCAATTTGGTATCATCTGCAAATTTAATTAGCATACTCTCTATTCCTTCCTCCAAGTCATTAATAAAGATATTGAACAGCACTGGACCCAGAACAGAACCCTGGGGCACCCCACTGGTCACATCTGTCCAAGATGAAGAGAGGCCATTTATGATCACCCTTTGGGTACGATTAGTCAACCAATTACAAATCCACCTAACAGTAGCACCATCTATCCCACTTTCTACTAACTTCTTAGCAAGAATACCATGAAGAAACTTATTGAAGGCCATACTGAAGTCCAGATAAGCAATATCCACAGCATTCCCCTGATCCACCAGGCCTGTGATTTTATCAAAGAAAGAGATCAAATTAGTCTGGCATGACTTGTTTTTAAGAAACCCGTATTGACTTCTTGTAACAACAGCATTGTTTATTAAATAATTACAAGCTGCATGTTTAATAACCTGCTCTAGAATCTTTCCAGGAACTGAAGTCAAGCTGGCCGGGCGGAGGTTTTTAAATTGAAGATTAACAAGTCATCGGGCCCAGATGGCATCCACCCAAGGGTTATCAGGGAACTGAGAAATGTAATTGCAGATCTCTTAACAGTAATATGCAACTTGTCTCTTAAAATGGCTACAGTGCCGGGGGACTGGAGGATAGCAGATGTCACACCAATTTTTAAAAAGGAAGGAGGGGGGACCCGGGAAACTACAGGCCAGTTAGCCTTACATCTGTCCCAGGGAAGATGGTGGAAAGCCTCATCCAAGAGAAAATCTTAAAACACAAAGAAGAACAAACCTTGCTGAGAGAAAATCAGCATGGCTTCTGCAAGGGTAAGTCTTGTCTGACAAATCTTTTAGAATTTTTTGAAAAGGTCAACAGGCACGTAGATTTGGGTGAACCGGTGGATATAGTCTATCTGGATTTTCAAAAGGCTTTTGACACAGTCCCTCACCAGAGTCTGATGAGAAAATTGCACAGTCAGGGGATAAGAGGGCAGGTCCTCCAATGGATTGAGAACTGGTTGAGATCCAGGAAACAAAGAGTAGGTGTCAATGGAAAATTTTCCCAATGGAGAGAAGGGAAAAGTGGTGTGCCCCAGGGATCTGTCCTGGGACCGGTGCTTTTCAATATGTTCATAAATGACCTGGAGACAGGGATAAGCAGTGAGGTGGCCAAGTTTGCAGATGATATAAAAATTTTCTGTGTGGTAAAAACCAGAGAAGATTGTGAAGAGCTCCAGAAGGATCTCTCCAAACTGGGGGAATGGGCTGCGTAATGGCAAATGTGTTTTAATGTAGCCAAATGTAAAGTAATGCATATTGGGGCAAAAAATCCAAACTTTATCTATCAACTCATGGGCTCTGAGTTATCCGTGACGGATCAGGAAAGAGATCTTGGTGTGTTGGTGGACAGCTCCATGAAGTTGTCTCCCCAATGTGTGGCAGTGGTGAAGAAGGCCAATTCCATGCTAGGGATTATCAAAAAGGGGATTGAAAATAAAACAGCCAACATTATAATGCCATTATACAAAACAATAGTAAGGCCGCACCTGGAGTATTGTGTACAATTCTGGTCACCGCATCTCAAGAAAGACATAATGGAACTGGAAAAGGTGCAGAAGAGAGCGACTAAAATGATTACAGGGCTGGGGCACCTCCCTTATGAGGAATGGCTAAAACATTGGGGGCTCTTTAGTCTGGGAAAAGGTGCCTGAGTGGGGATATGATTGAGACGTACAAAATAATGTAGGGCATGGGTAAAATGGATAGAGGGTTGCTCTTCTCCCTCTCACAAAATACCAGAACTAGGGGACATACACTCAAATTGAGGGCTGGGAGAGTAAGAACAGACAAAAGAAAATATTTTTTCACCCAGCGTGTTGTTAGTCTATGGAACTCCCTGCCACAGGATGTGGTGATGGCATCTGGCCTGGATGCCTTCAAAAGGGGATTGGACAGATTCTTGGAGGAAAAGTCCATCACAGGTTACAAGCCATGATGGAGATGTGTAATCTCTAGGCTTAAAACCAGGGTAGTTCAAGGGCCAGATGCAGGGGAGTGGTATCAGGAGACGGGTATCTAGTCTCATGCGCTCCCAAACGCATCTAGTGGGGCCACTGTGAAATACAGGAAGCTGGACTAGATGGGCCTTTGGCCTGATCCAGCATGGCTCTTCTTATGTTCTTCTGTTCTTAATTATTTGGGTCCTCTTTTTCCCCCTTTTTGAAGATGAGGACAATATTAGCCCTCCTCCAATCAATGGGGACTTCCCTGTTCTCCAGGACTTCTCAAAGATTATTGCCAATGATTCTGAAATTACTTCTGCCAGTTCTTTTAATATCCTTAGTTGTAATTCATCTGGCCCAGGAGACTTAAATTCATTTAGGGTTTCCAGGTGTTTCTGTACTACCTCTCTCCTAGTCTATGTTGCAATTTCCATCCTACCTCATCTACTATTTGTCCCAGTGGATCTCTTTCTTCCTTTTTGGAGAAAACAGAGGCAAAGAAGGTGTTGAGTAGTTCTGCCTTTCCTTGTCTCCTGTTAGTAACTGGTTATCATCACCACTCAGAAAGCCTATCATTTCTTTAGTTTTCCTTTTGCTGCGGACCCTTTTTACTATTTTTAATCTTTCTAGCAAGTCTAAGTTCATTTTGTGCTTTACCTTTTTTCCATCCCCCTGCAGATATTAGCTGTTTGCTTATATTCCTCTTTGGTGCATTCCCTATTTTTCCATTTCTTGTAACTGGTTTTTTTAATATAGTTAGCTGTAAAAAAAACACTCTTGGCATGGTAGTCTAATCTTTAGATGGAAATAGAGGACATGTGGGGCTTCAAATGCTCTGAGCTCACTCCATCCACCACTTCTTGACTTCAGATCTTCCAAGCCATAGTGTCCAGCAATTGCTTGCAATATCTGCAACATCATAGAGCCATGGAGTTTAAGTACATCATCTAACCAAGGGCTTTAAAATTAACCTCCTGGTAAAGCTTATATTTTACCATGTATGAACTTCTGGGACCTGCTTTGAAGAAGGATGATTTACACTCAAAAACTTGCAATGTTCTTTTCTTTTTTAAAAAAATAGTGGTCTATAAAGGTATCACCTGTAACCTATTTTTGAAATATAGCATGCCTCTAGATGTCATTCTTAGGGCTTCTGAGACTTCACCTAATCTGGTAGTCACAACAGCTGCCTTGAATTGATTTGTGAAGCTTTCCATTTAAATAATGTGGGTGTGAATGTGCCTGTTGTTTGAATTACTTTTGAACTGTAGGGACTGAAAATTCACACCAGATCAAAAGGTCATATTTTCTGTCCTTCATTAGTGAAGATATAGTAAATGACTCATACTTCTCCATTAAAGCAAAACTGAGGATTCCCTTTCTATGACTTTTAGTCATCAAAATAGTTATCTGCCAGTGAACGTATATGCATGCTCTGCATCAGAAACTGTTTGCCTCCATCTCAGCATTTCTGTAGCTTCTTTTAGCAATGTTCAGCTCAGGACTCTGTAATGCTGCACATCTCAATGTTGGGTCATAAACAATTCGGTGACTGTTTTGTCCAGTGAATTCAATATAGCAAAAGAGCCTTTGTACACGACCCCTAAACGCCGCAGCAAATGGCTGCAAGCTCCGGAGCTTACAATGGTTTCCCCACCAGCTCCGGAGTTTGCAGGAAATTAAGTGCGGCCACACCCACCTAAGCGCGTCCCAGCGCACTTTTCTTGTACCTGCTCGAGGAGGGTGAAAATCGCCAGGTCCGGATTTAATCTGGTCAGTGCGGGGCTCTCCTGGCTTCTGTTTTTTGTTTTTTTTTTGCCTCCTGCCCCTTTAAGAGAAGGGGCGGGAGGGGGAAAAAGCAAACAAAAGAGAAGGAATCAGCACTACGGAGCTCCGGCAGCTTCTCCGAAGTGAGTCTGCATTTTTTCCCCATTTTCTTCCTCCCTCCTCTCAGCAGACAGGTGCGGAGTGGTGGGGAGGAAGGCAGAACAATGAACCCCTAAGATCTCTGGTCCGAATTTAAGTGGCCAGTGGATCTTAGGGGTCGTGTGAAAAGGCCCAAAGTCAAATAGGATTCCATCGTTTTGGAAGGATGCTGCTTCATTTTCCTGCACAGTGCATCTGCAATTGTCACAGCAGACACATGGGCATTTTACAATGAAAATGTGTGATCTCCAAAGAGTGTCAATTCAAATCAAGGCAAAAAGGAGTTGAACCGCATGGCCATCACAAAACACAATTGCAAAAATAGTTTACAGGCAATACCTTCATAGGCCACTATTAAAAATAAAAAAGGAACACTGCAAACTTTCGAGTGCAGTCAATCACCCTTCTTCAAAGCAGGTCCCAGAAGTTCAGACATGGTGAAAGATGTTCTTCACCAGGAGGTTACTTTTAAACTCCTTAGTTAGATGATGTTTGGGATTGGGATAAAAAAAAATTGCAAGTCCACTAGGTTTGCCAATTGGAACCAGATTGAATTAAAGTTATATTACCTAATTGAGTCTTGCCCTTTGATGCGGAGAGTTCTTGTGCCTCATTCCAGGTCTCTGGGGAATGCCGGCTATTTCTAGGTATCATCACAATTCAAATCAAGATATATATAATATATAATATGTCAATATAATTCCCCAATGCCATTGAGTTGTCCTCTTCTTCTGCAATCAGTTCCATGTTGATAAGAAACTAATAGTACCAAGAACTCAGTTTATGGTCTTTGGGCAGCTTCAATGTTTCAGTGTTATAATAAAAATATTGTTCAATCACTCAAACCAGTCTTTCTATTTGAAGCACTACATGCGTGCTGTTTTTTAACTCTCATCCCCTTTTTTCTTATTTTCTTTGTTCTCCTTCACTTCTTTTGTGCCTGGAAAAATTCTGTATATACACACAAACACAGATACACATTTATATGTGTGGGTATTCATAACTATCCACAGTAAAGGCTAAGATGCATGTGTCAATATGCACTCTTTCCTAAAGGCATATATAGACTGATATCTATAGTCAATTGATTCCAGAATTGTTCAAAAGGCAACAGGCTACTCTGTGAGTAAGTTGTGGTTGGCAGTCCAATGGATGAGATAATGAATTGCCCCGACAGACATCTGCTTGAATTCCGCAGATGTGTCCTCTTTATCTGGTTGACTGAGAGGTTTCTTGTATTGCTCATAGAAATTATTAATTTCAATTCAGGAGAGTTATCACTACCAGGATGGAAGTCTCTCTTCCTTCATTCAGCAGACCTCCAACAGGGCATATAGTAGAGAAGGAATTTATGAATACTCCCACTCTCTTCTGATTAGCACTATAAATAATACAGGATGTGGAATGATAAATATTAAAAATGAGCCCAACCTGACCTTCTAAGGAACTTCTGAAAGTCAATGCCTGCCACCTCTCATTTGTCGCCTAAGGGAAGCAAATATCAGAGTGATAAGGGCATCAACAAATAGGGTCTTTTGTAATGTAATTCCTCCTGGAAACAAAGGGATTATTTGTTTACTTTCTGATAGTAGATCTACAGTCTTGTTGGCTCCTCTATTTCTATTGGGCTCTGTGTATTTTTCTTATCACTAGACCAGAATCCATGAGAGAAAAGTGAATGGTAAATAAAATCTTATTTTTGTTCCTCTTGAAAGAAAGAGAGAGAGAGGTGCAAAATTTGGTATTTGTGATTAAGAGAGTGGAATTCCTGCACTCTACCTACTTTTAGTTTTGTTGGTATATCTGAGTGGTTTATAAAAATTTAAATTTAAACATATACAGTACAATAAATAATACATTGTAAAATATATTGTATATATATTGTAAGTAAAAATCAACAAATCAATCATAATTAAGTCAAACAAAACAATAATGATAAATCTAAACATACAAGGAAAACAGATAGAGGTGAATTAAAATGTAAGAACCAGATCCGCAGGACGATGGACAATTTTCAGGGAATGTGAGTTTATACAGCCAGGGCTTGAGCTGTTTTTTTAAAGGCTTGCAGAGTGGGGGCCAGACAAATCACAGAAGGCAGCTGATTCCATTGGTGTGGTGTGACCATTGAGAAAGCCCAATTCCTGGTATTAGTTTTCTGGGCTTCCTTTGGGTTCAGCTCCCTCAGATGACCTGCCTGAGAAGAATGAGTGCTACAGGCAATACTCTAGTAGGAGCCTTTCTGACATAAAAAGGCCCAAACTATTTAGGGCTTTGTATATCATCATAAGAACCTTGAAGTCAATGCAGAATCAGATCAGCAGCCAGTGCAGTGTGGCCAGCACTGGGGTAATATGTTGATGTCTTCTTATACTTGTTATTAATCTAGCCACCATGTTCTTCACTAGCTGGAGCCTCCACATTTACTTCAAAGGCAGACACACATAGAGGGTGCTACAGTAGTCTAATCTCAAGACTACAAGTGAATGGACCAGCATAGTGAGAGTTCCTGGATCAAGGTAGGTGCACGGCTGAGCAATCTGCCGCAGTTGGAAATAAGCAGACCAGGCAACTGACACCACATGGGTCTCAATGATGAATGCCAGGTCCTGTGGGATGCCCAAACTGTGCACCCCCACCTGGGGAGAGAAAGTCAATCCCCTCCCCCTAAACTGAGGGAGTTTACAAATCTCCTGACAGTGGGAGCTCCCATCGGGTGGACTTCCGTCTTGCCCTGGTTCAACCTCAGTCTGTTCATTCTCTTCCATCTCAAAAGATTTCCAAACAATGCTCAATGGATGGATAGGAATCCACTTCAGATGGACAAAAGGAGATATGGATCTGAGTGTCATCAGCATACTAATTACACGAAACCCCATACCTCCGGATGACCTCTCCCGGAGGCCTCATTAAAGAGCACAGGGGAAATGACCAACCCCTGTGGTACACCCACCCCCAGTTGAGGGACCAAGGGGTAGAGGTCATTACCTCCAGCTGAACTCTCTGGGGATGGTCCCCCAAGATGGAACAGTACCACTGCAGAGCAGTGCCTCCAATCCCCAACTTGGAGAGCCTCTTCAGGAGGATACCGTGGTTGATAGTAGCAAAAGCTGCTTTGATTGAGGAGGACCAACAAGGGCGATCTGCCCTTGTCAGCCACTCTCAGGTGGTTGTCATGCAGGGTGGCCAGTGCTGATTCCATACCGTGGCGTGGCCTGAACCCTGACAAGAATTGATTGAGAGTGTCAGTTTCATCCAGAAGCCCCTGGAGATGCTATAACATAGATAAACTCACAGTGTGTACAGGAGAACCATGAGTAACACCACCTCTTCTGTTCCTGGCCTCAGACAACACACATTGTACCTCACATTTCCCATCTCAAAGCACAGCTGAATCTACAGCAAGTCCTTCCAGCCAAAGGCCTATTACTTTTTAAAAAAATCTGCATTTTGTCTCACTTTTGATTTTGGGTTCGGTGTGAACCCATGGTCATAGAACATTTATTTTCATGTTGCCTTTACAAAATGCTCATTTATCTCCTGCTATCCTGCCCCCTTCTTCTTCTTCTTCTTCTTCTTCTTCTTCTTCTTCTTCTTCTTCTTCTTCTTCTTCTTCTTCTTCTTCTTCTTCTTCTTCTTCTTCTTTTCTTCTTCTTTTTTTTTTTTACATTTACCACATGGTGTGTCAATTCCTCTATATGCCAATGGATAACTTGTGTTTTCCAGCAAGGGTGTATAACAAATTATTAGCCCCATTGATGTCCACAGACTACACCAGAAAATCATGTATACTTTGGCACATGGCACATCTTCAGTGGTACAAAAAGGAGGAAAGTGAAAGGCAGATCTATGAAGTCAAGAAAGGACACTCTCAAATTCATAGGATGTTCAGGGGGATTTTTTTTTTTGCACAAAGATCGGCCTCTCCAAGTGTTTTCACAGGAAAGGCCCTGTTAGAGACAGTGGAATCACATCAGGTGGCATGCAGGACCTCCCTGAGGAGACGGATCCAACACAATGCTAGCCAGGTAAACTGCTGCTGTAATTAATAAAGCTGTGGTCTTTTCCCTCCAATTTTGTGTGAGTGTGATTATTATTGGGTAAGGGAGGATGACCAGGTTTTAAATAGGGTCACAAGCAACTACCTTTAAACATAAGAATGTTTATATTTACTTGCTTTTAATAGGTTTCCCCCCCAGCATTTATTCTCTATGGTTATGCTTCTGGCCTGCTGATTATGATTTAATGAACTGGTAGCTATAACATGATCCAATGGAAACAATGTTGAATATTATAGCTGGTTTCCCTGTGAAATACTATACCACCTCTTGCTTTTCAGATATCCTACATCACAAATTTCTTCAGTGAAGGCCAGTATTTCCTACACAGCAAAGCTGCATATATGTCTGTGAAAGAAAAGTTTTCCCACACACCCAAAGGCAATCATTTTATTCCATGATGCATGAGATTTAATTTCCCTTATCATTAGTTTTCACACCTACAACTTCTATTTGCTGTAATAATAATTACCCCAACTTTCCTTTCTACCTTTAAAGAAGAGAGAGCTGAGTCATAATATTTCCTTATGTTGCTGTAGTACAGGTGAGAGCAGAGAACAATGCCACAGGTTTTATCAGACAGTTCCAATAAAATAGAACTTCCAGTTATCAGTTGAATTTGCATTATAGTCACAAAATCCAGGAGACGCTAGCTAAAGGAAATATTTAGAAATTAGATCTTCTCACTGGGTCCCCAATCTAAATTGAAGGCTAACTTGAGATTTTTGGAAAGTATCCTAATTGGGTCAAAAATGAGTTTGGGTCCATCTAATTTGCGTCCTGGGTCCAAAACATTTTGAAAACCTTCCATTGATTTGAAATGAAAAACCAACATGGCTTTCTTTCTTTGGAGGGAGGGATTTGTACTATTAATACAAATAGCATTTGAAGAAATGATAGACTGCTAAGTTTTAGCCAGCTAGCTTGTGTACTAAATACTTTAAAAAGAAAGGTCTTAAAAGAAGAAGGGAGAATAAAAGGTTTGAAGTTGGTTGCTCCCCAGCAAAAGTTAAAACAACAACAACAACAACAACAACAACAACAACAACAACAACAACAAAACAACAACAACAGATCCAGCACACAGGCCCGGTACCAGCCCACAAGCACTGGACCCGACTCACGGGCTGGCAAAACTAAAGAACAAGGTGACTGGACTGCACTACAGCTGGTAGGTGGGCCACATGGTTGGCAGTTAAAATTAAAATTAAAATTAAAATTAAAATTAAAATTAAAAATAAATAAAAAATAAAAACAACCCGATCTGGGCCGGCAGGATTAAAAATAAAAATAATAAAATAATTTTAAAAACCTGACTGGTAGAGTTCAAAAAAAGAAAGAAAGAAAGAAAGAAAAAGAAAACAAGCCTGAACTAAAACAAGTTACAAAACATTTTTTTTCTAACAAATCACCATTTTTTTGGTTTGTGCCCATCTCTACTCACAATCCAATGTGAACGGACAAACCAGAGTAAAGCTAGGATGAGGACAACAACCATTAAATTTGACCTAGTTACTTTTGACTCCTTATGTGCATGCTTTCTTTCAAGACATTCAAAACTATATGGTTTTTCAACCAAGAAGTGTCACCAATTTTGCAGAAACTGCAAAATGGATAAATCTGTTTTTAAAAACCTCATTGGAGTAAATGCCCTTCCAACTGCTTCTGTGAGGGAAGAATGTAGCAGCAAAAAGCTATTTCCAGTGACATGGTGGTGGCCATCATGCTATAACTCCAAGAGCTGCTCATTCTCCACAGAAGGTCATTGGTCAGTTAGCACAGAAATGTCAATATTCTAAATTGTTTTAAATATACTGAAATCATAGAGACGCCCTTTGTTTTGAAGGATAAAAATATTTTCCTTGTTACTCTTTATAACAAAAAGCAAGTTACCTCACGAAGATGCTGCTGTATATCTGCAAATAATCCCTGAATGTATAGCTTGGTATATAATAAAAATGTGAAGCAGCAAACACTCCAGCCCTGGCTTTTCATCTAGAATAATGTCATGCATCTTTACCCATGAACAAACAAGGACATCACAATATAGTTTAGTTTACCTCATTAGTTACTAGAGCAGTGATGGTGAACCTTAGAGACTGAGTGCCCAAACTGCAATTCAAACCCCACTATTTTTTCGCAGAGTGCCAATACAGCAATTTAACCTGAATACAGGTGGGTGTGAAGGGGTGATGTTGGGTGCCCACAGAAAGGGCTCAGAGTGCCACCTCTGACAACCGTGCCACAGTTTCCACAACACTGTACTAGAGTCATCAGTGAGACAACAGCAAAAGAGCAGAAAGTATTGGCACTGATCACACAGTTACCTGATTCTAACTGCCTATTGTTTCTCCATTTTGTGTATCATAAAAATCAGAGGAAAATGAAGTTTACTTCTTTTACCTTTACTCTGAGTTGTGTTCTACCTCTGAAGATCTGCAGCTGCCTTTGTGAGAGACTATTTGGAGGACTTTGCTGCCGTGGGAAGGCAAAATAGGGAAGAAATCTATATATCAAATCTCTCTTGCTTTTTCTCTCTCTCTCTGTTTTATTTAATTAATCATAGATGATTTTTATGCCCCTCATGCTGCAAATGCTATTTTATCTATTTTGAGATGGAGTCATAGTTAGAGTGGCAGAACAGACTGAGGTATAGCTAGGGTTTGGAGCACCTGGGGACAAAGTCAGGTTTTGCGCCCCCTCCTGCTCCAACTGTGTCTCACCCATTAAGCAAGGGCTACCCAATCCTGGGAGAACAGCAGAGAGGGGAAGAAGGGTCCCTCTTTCTCATGCTCTCTTCAGCGGTTTCCTGGACAAGGCTCTCCTGTGCAAATCACACAGTGCACAGATAGAGTCAAACAGGCATTTTTTTTGATGCATCACCTCCATTGCATGCTTCCCCCTCCCCCTCCTTTTCCCCAGCTAAGGCTTGGCGATCGTTAGCCCGGGGAAAGGAGGAGAAGGAAGCAGGCTATGGGATTTTTTTTTTCTCAAGCAGCACCTCTGTCATATGCTTTCCTCTCCTCCTTTCCCCAGGCTAATGCTCAGCAAGCCTTAGTGGGTGTGGGGGAAGGAGGAGGAGGAGCAATTGATGGAGGTTCTGATTGGGGAGAAACATCACCTGATTCCCTCTCCTCCTTTCCCCTGACTAAATATCGCCAAGCCTTAGTGGGGTGAAAGGAGGACTGCTGGTGGGATGGCGCATGGCTTCCTCCTCCTGCTCCCCCTCCAGGACCCCTGGATTGCTGCACACCCCAGGGCAAATGCACTGTTCCACCCCTTCCTAGTTATGCCAGTGAGAACAGAACTTACTGGTATCACTCCTCAAATATCTCTTCAAGTAGACTCTGGGCAGCTTACAGCATCTCTGGGAGATGCAGCAAAAACAGACTTTGTTCCCAGGCACTCCAAAACCTAGCTACGCCTTTGCAAGGGTATTGGCTCAGCTGCAATCCAGGAAGTTGATCAAACACATTTTGCAAAAGGGAAAAGAAAACTTTCTTTCTATGATCTTCCGCATGCTTCTGTTTATTTGTTTGTTTACTATCAAAGTGTTCAGTTATTCTACCCCTGAACCTAGGTAGTGGGGTATTGTGTGAATGAACCTGGTGAAATTAGTACATTCCCTGCAATGTTTGTCCTGATACATGTTAATCATATGCTTATTGCCAGTCAAGATGGAAATGTTGTTGCACAGCTATTGTCTTTATTAAATTTACATTCCATCTTTTGACTAATCTCCATATAAAGCAGAAATGAGTGTAGGACAGTCCCAGCCTATTACACACCATCTTCTGGTTGGTTTAGTCAGGGTCCTCCTAGGGATCTGCAGCCTCTCTATTAGGCAGCTTTGTTTAAAGTCACATTTAGAGATGGGCACGACCAGGAAAAATGACAATTCGAGTTTTCGATTGTCGGGACGGGTCCGTTTCGGCTCGTTTCCGTTTGTTGAGGAAATTTTCAAAAATTTGTCATTTCCATTTGTCGTTGGGGTTGGGGTTGGGGTTGGGGTTGGGGTAGGCGGGCTCTGGGAGGCACCTCTCTGGGTGCTTCTCTGACGTCTGACCCACTAAGAAGGGAAGCAAGGGAAGCATTTCGTGGAGCCGCCGCGTACCATACATTTACATTACATTATGTTAGGGTGGGGTGGCAGAGGCACCTCTCTGGGTGCCTCTGACTCAGTAAGAAGGGAAGCATAGTAGCATTCTGCTGTGCAGGTTAGGGAATGGGATAGGGGATATTGGGTTCTGCGAGGCACCTCTCTGGGGGCCTCACTTTGACTCACTAAGAAGGGGAGCGTACTAGCGTACTGACGTACAGGTTAGGGGATGGGATAGGGGATAGTGGGCTGTGGGAGGCACCTCTCTGGGTGCCTGGGACCCACAAAGAAGGAAAGTGTACTTGCGTACGGATCTGGGTTAGGGTTGGGGTTAGGGTAAAGGCTAGGCTTAGGGTTACGGTTAAGGTTAGGGTGGGTTAGTGGGCTGCACCTCTGGGTGCCTGTGACCCACTAAGAAGGACAGCTTACTGGCGTATGGGTTAGGGTTGGGTTAGGGTTAGGTTTAGGGTTAGGGTTTGTGGGCTTTTAATGCCCTCTCTGGCACACCCAGAAGTCTCAGTCAAAACCTGGCCATGCGATTGGTGGAATGTGTCCAAACATTTGCATGGTCCCATCCCATGGCCAGCCCATCATTGTGCATGTGCAGGTGTAAAAATAAAATAAAATAAAATAAAATAAAATCAATGGAGATGTTTTATTGCAAGAAAAACCCACTGCTGCTACTATAAAAAAATCAGGCATTTAAAATACCTAATTTTCAAATGTTTCTGTGGTGCTTTGGTGGGTTTTTGGACCACGATTTAAAAATAAATATTGTAGTCACCATTTTGGATTCCCCCCCACTGCATGGCAAATGGAGACGATGAGGATGCCCCCCCAGCCTGGTACCAGCAGCCCAGGACAGGAGAGGGGGGGAAGGCCAGGGACCCCCCCCCAGAAACCACCCCTCGGTAGGTGCCCTCACTGAGGCAGGCATATTTTTGCCTGCTTTTATGGCCAGGAATTGGGGTTTTTTTAAACTTTTTTTCTGTGCTGCTTGGCATCGCGCGATCGCCGTGATGCCATGAACAACAACGAAAAATCAGACCCAATTTTTCTTTTTTGGTTCGAGTTCGAGTTGGAGGGAAGTAATTCTCGTTACTGTTACCCATTACGTAACGATAACGAGAACCGAAAATGGAAATGAGAATTTCGCCTAGCCGTGCCCATGTCTAGTCACATTCCTCATGGAAGGATTGGACCTAGGACAAAGGCAGGGAATCAATCCTCAATACCGAGAACCTCCCAAGAGTATACCATGGTCAATGGTATCAAACTCCACTGAGAGGTCAAAGAGACAGAACAGGGACATTTTGTCCCTGTCAGCCTCCCCCAGAAGATCATTGTGCAGGGCAGCCAGTGATGCCGCTGTGCCATGATGTGGCCTGAAGTCCAACTGGAACTGGTTGGATGGCAAAGAATGAATAGAGTGGCAAGGGATGAATAGAATGGCAAGGGATGAATACAGTGGCAAGGGATAAATAGAATGGCAAGGGATGAATACAATGGAAGTAATTTATGCCCACTGTCAGTTTTCTGGATGAATTGATGATCCAGCTTGGGGGGTTATTATGACCTTCCTGCAATGAAGAACTTGGAGCTGTGTGACATATAAAACTGGTTGAACACCCAATAATATTTTTTAAAATGAATTTTGTCTGGGCTTCTCAAGACATAGGTAACAATTGCTAGCAACCTTGAACTAGGCTAGCCCACTTCAAATGCTTGACCAAATAACATAGATGTGTGTGCCTAATGTAACCATGATGATAGATACATCTCCTTGTGTCATCACTTTCATTATTCTCCTACATGTGCAATGTGTCAGGTCTGAAGAGAAGAAGTTTCTGTATCCATGGAGTTTTTCCATGTAATTTGGTGTCTCCCCCCCCCATCAAAGCCATGTGGAGAGCCTCCATGGATAATGACAGCATTTCTTTTCAGACTGCTGCTCTCTACTTTGATAGGAAATTACAGAGGGACAGGAAATTAGGATGGAGGGGTGGAGCAAGCTACCCCTCTTTACTTGTGCATTACCCACACTTAACAAATACCTGTCTAGAGCTCTCATTTCAAAGTAGCTGCTTTCCCCTTGACAGACCAAATATACAGTTGTGTATGGTAACATCATCAATTTTTCAACTGTCCACTACAAATACCCTGAACATTGTAACATGGTGTACAAAATTAGTTCCTGCCATGTGTAATTGGCAGGAAAAGTGATGACTCTAAATCTGCCAGGCCTGCTTAATACTTGCTTTTCAGCATCTACCTAGTAAAAATAGAGATGTACATATGGGTACATCTGTGTCAATAAACAGATTATAGCTGGCTTATACTCAGGTGTTTTATACATGCTAGATCTGGGTTTCTGACAGACCTGACCACCTCTTCCCTTCAAATTTAGAAGTCCACATGTTTAGGGTTAAAAAAAGAAGAGAGCAGGCCTAGTTATTTCCCCTTCCTTACATATTTACATTCAATTCTATATGGAGTGGCTGAACAGAACACCTAGAGACATTTTAAAAAGAAATTTAACAGGTCAATGACCAAGATGGGACTCTCTCTTAGGCTATTTTTTCATGTGCAGCCACCTCATAACATACGTTCCTAAGAAGCTCACAAAATCAAAATAAGAAATTAAAAGTGACAAAAGCACAGTAAGAGGAAGCTCAGCATTAACACAATACCAAAGTGGTTTTTAAAAAGCAGATCAAAGAAAATGGGGAACAGAAAACACAAAAGCAACAAGACTGAAATGTTGTGCTTTCAAAAACTTGGGAAAAGAGAACGGGTTCTGCCAGGTGGCCCTAAAAACACATGAAAGTAGACATTCTTTATATCATTGTGGTGTGATCATCCCTGCAGTTGGCATTCTGCAGTTGAAATGCCTTTTCATATATGTGTATATATGATGTATATATATGTGTATATAATGTGTAGCCTGCACACTGTAATTAACAATTGTAAACCGCCCAGAGACTACTTGTAGTGGTATGGGGCGGTATATAAGCAGAACACTTTATATCACTGCTCATAGGAGTGGAGTCAGTTGAAAAGTTGGTGTTTAAACCTTTTGTTTACTATTTGGTTTGACTGGTCTTCTGAGAAACAACCAGGTTTCCTTTGGAAAAGCTCTCTAAGTGGCCCTTGCCGGTTTGATCAAGATAAGTGACTAGAAGCGTAGATCTGGGAGCAACCATGGAAATGAAGCATTTTCTAAAGCCCACATTGTTAAGCTATATCACTAACCATTTTAGTAGTGTATGGTTCTGCATTATTCCTTACTTAAATCACAGGGGCGGCAGCTGTTCAACCATCTAGTAAACATGCTCAGGCCATTTCAGAGTATAACAATAGAAATTAATTTAATATCTGGATACATTTACTTTTATTACTCGAACACCTGTCATATTTCTAAGGATCCAACTCCAAATGTTTATTTGTCTGCATGAAAATAATGAGCATTTTCTGCTCCTTTGAACTTTAATTAGTTCACTGATGCTGTTTTATATGAGTAGAATTGTGGAACTAAATGTGAATGTAATACTTTGTTGATTGCAATGCTTGAGATTCATTTAGGAATCTCCATGTCAGGACCAGCCATTTATGTGTTACCCATCCCTGCAACTGAATTTCAGGATCTCTAGTGCTAAGATGTTGGCTGAAGTAGCACTCCAGACTCACTTCTCCTATCAGCACTACCTACCAATCACAACACATTCCCGAGTTGTATGCATATGTCCCAGGGGTAGAGATGGGCATGACTAGGGAAAATGACGTTTTCGAGTTGTCGTGTGTCAGAGGCGGCCTGTGTCGGCTCGTTTCCGTTTTTCGCAAAACTTTCCAAAAATTTATCGTTTCGTTTTTCGTTTTTTCATCTGTCGTTAAACTGGTTTGGGGGGTAGCGGGCTCCTGGAGGCACCTCTTTTTTGGGGGGTGGGTGCCTCCTGTCATCACCTGCTAGGGAAAGCAGGCTCCTGGAGACCCCTCATACATGGGGGTCTCCTCTCCTCACCTGCTGCAAAAGGGCATGCATGCACAGCCATATGGCTATGATTGCATACCCAGTTGCACGGAGAGACACAGCAGACTGGCAGAGGCACCCCTCTTTTTGGGGTGCCTTCCCTGCATCAGTCAGGCCTCGGGGGCATGGTTTGCATGATGTCACACATGCTGCCGGCTGAGCCAAGCCTGCAGGAGTCACCCAGAGCCACAAGTGGCGGACTGGCAGACTCTCTGCACCCACTGTGTCTCACTAAGAAGGGAATTGTACTTGCTATAGTGCAATGCAAGTACAGATCTGGCTTAGGGTTAGGGTTAGCGCAAGGGCTAGGCTTAGGCTAGTTACGGGTGAGGTTAGGGTGAGTATTGGGGTGCACCTCTGGGGGCCTCTCTGACCCACTTAGAAGGACAGTGTACTGGCGTATGGGTTAGGGTTAGGGTTAGGGTTCGGGTTTGGGCTATGGTTAGTGGGCTTTTTATGCCCGGTTGGCACATCCCAGAAGTCTCTGTGGTCAACCTTGCCAAGTGGCCATGCGATTGGTGGAATGGCTCCAAAAATTTGCATGGTCACTCCCATGGCCAGCCCATCAATGTGCAGGTGTAAAAAAAATAAAACAAAATAAAAAAATAATTTCAATGGAGAGAGGAAAGAGGAGACATTTGCTTGCAAGAAAAACCCACTGCTACTGTAAAAATTCTGGCAGTTTTAAAATAGCAATTTTTGCATGTTTCTGTGTGGTGCTTGTGTGTTTTTGGACCACGATTTTAAAAAAAAATTGTGGTCGCCGCCCCATTTTGGATCCCCCGCCCGCACCGCATGGCATTGGCGACTCGAGTCCGGCTGCCCAGGACAGGAGAGGGGGAGAGGCCGCCCCCCCCAGAAACCACTCCTCTGGTAGGTGCACTCTGCACTGCAGGCATATTTTCGCCTGCTTTTTGGCCCGGGAATGGGGGGGGGAGTTTAAAACTTTTTTTCTTTGCCACTTCCGCTTCAATTGCAGCGGCCGGCGGTGAGTCCGGTGCTTTGCGAGCGACTATTACGAGGATTCCCCCCCACCAGAGCAGCCCAGGACAGGAGAGGGGGGGTCAACCACCCCTCTGGTAGGTGCCCTGAGCCCTCACTCAGGCAGGCATATTTCCGCCTGCTTTTTGGCCAGGAATCGGGGTTTTTTTTACTTTTAAAAACTTTTTTTCTGTGCCGCTTGGCATCGCGGGATCGCTGCGATGCCAGGAACAACAACGACAAATCAGACCCAATTATTCTTTAGTCGGTTCAAGTTTGAGTTCTGGCGGAGTAATTCCCGTTACCGTTTCTGTTGTGTAACGGAAACGAGTAATGGAAACGGAAATGGGAATTCCGCCAAGTCGTGCCCATCTCTACCCAGGAGCAATCAGAGAGTGGTAAGCAAAAATTTCCTACCAATTAGGTGGGGCAGGAACAAAATTATTGGATCAATTGCAAGGATCCATCTGATTTCACATTATTTTTACATTGGATCATGATAAAACCACTATCACATATAGAGCCTACCTCTGTCCACGGAGTGCATACCAAAATCCTGGGTCCATCAGCGCATGGCTCCACAATGTTGCAAAAACATGGATCCAAGGCACAGATCCACATGGATCTACCTGATTTTTATTCAAGATCAACACAAAAACAATCTCTCATCCTACACTCCATATCTGCCCACAGATTGCACACCAAAAATCAGGGGCCCATCAGCACATAGCTCTGCAGTGGCACAAAAACATGGATCCAAGGCACAGATGGATCTAACTGATTTTATTCAAGATCAACCCAAAACTATTCTCACATCCTAGGCCCCATCCTTACACAGATTGCACACCCAAAATCAGGAGTCCATCAGTGTATGACTCCGCACTGGTGCAAAAACATAGGTCCAAGCCACAGATCCACATGGATCTAACTAATTTTTACCCAGGAACGTCCCCAAACCAATCTCACATCCCAGAACCCATCTCTGCACACAGATTGCACACAAAAAATCATGGTCCATCAGTGCATGGCCTCACAGTAGTGCAAAAACATGGATCCAAGGCACAGATTCACATGGATCTACCTGATTTTTATTCAAAATGCTCTCCCATCATAGGACCCATCTCTGCACACAGATTGAACAAAAAAAATCATGGTTCCATCAGTGCACTGCTACACAGTGGCACAAAAACATGGATACAAGCACGGATCCACACAGATTTTTATGCAGAATCACTGTGGTGCCATGAGCAAACTGTGCAGAGATGGGGCCTATGATGGGAGAGTGGATTTAGTGTGATCCAATGTAAAAATCATATAAAATCAAGTTGATCCACACCATGGATCCATGTTTTTTCACCACTGCACTTAAAAAGTTATTATTGTTATCATGTAGTTCTTTAGAAATTAGGTACTAATGTGGGCTCCGCCGGCGGCTCGTCCGCCCCGTGGAGCCTATTTGCTGCACGCGAGAGGGACGGCAGGCGAGACGGGACAAGAATGTCCTGGATGGGAGGGGGAGGAGAGCCCTATAAAGGGCGGCTCCTCCCCCAACCCTGCAGTCAGTCTTCTTCCGGCGTTCGGATGAGCACCATCCGAGCGCCGGACTTGCGGGGCGCCACGTGGCTGGCGCCACCTTTGGAGGCCGCATCGGCGGCGGCTCCGGTCGCGGCGCGGCGGCGCTTCCCGGCCGGGCGAGGGCCGACGAGGCCAGGGGAGCCCAGGTGGAGGAGCGGCCGCGGAGCTGCGGCGACCTGAGCGACGGCGGCGGCACCTTGTCGGGAGGAGCGGCGGTGGCGGCGCAGAGAAGGGCAGCGCAGCCGCTTCCCGGCTGCGGTGCAGCAGCGGATTGGGGGGGAGCGGCATCGGCCCTCCCCCCCAGAGTGAGTGGTGCCGTGGAGCCTGGGCGGGCGGGGCGGAGCCGGCCGGCTCCCTACCCTTCCAATTCCACAGGCCGGTAACAGGGGGGTGGCGACCGGGCAAAGCGGGAGGAGCGGCGGCCATGCCATGGAGAAGGGCGGCGCGGCTGTGTCTCGGCCGCGGTGCGGCAGCGAATCAGAGGGAACGGCACCAGCCCTCCCCCCCCAGGGTGAGCGGAGCTGGGGTGGCGTGGTGTGGAGCCGGCCGGCTCGCCACCCCCCCCTTTTTAATGCTCGGGGACGGGGACGAGAGAGATGCAGCCGGGCCAAGCCGGGCTGGATGCGTGGGCTGGGGGCGGGCTCCTCACCCTCTCACACCCCTCGGCAGACCGCACCGCCAGGGCGCAAGGGAGCAATCGGGCCCCCTCTAGGCCCCAGCCAGCAGGCCTCGGGGGGAGGGGGGTCTGAACACGCTTGCCCAAGCAGGGAGGCGGAAATTGGCGGGAGAGTTACTCTGGCCTACCGGGCCAAGCCGGGCGGGATGCGCGGGCTGGCGGGTGGGCTCCTCACACTGTCCTACCCCTTAGCAGACCGCGCCCAAATGCAAGGGAGCAACCAGGCCCCTTATAGGCCCCAGCCAGCAGGCCTCGGGGGGGAGGGAGGCCCAGGCACGCTCGCTCAGGCGGGCAGGGCGGGAACCGGGCGGAAAATTTTCTCTGGCCTACGGGCCCCGGCCGACGAGCGGCCTACCCAGGGAGCATGGGTTAGGCCTTACCAGCCGTCCAGGCCCATCAACGGGCTAGCGGCCACCGGGCGGGGGTGGGCCAAACAGCCTAGGCAAGGGGGACTCCCCCAGGCCCGGGGGGTGGGTGAGAATGTCTGCTCTCCCCCCCCCGCTTTGGGAGGCCCCCACCCACCCACACCCTGGGCCGCGGTCGGCCCGGGGGGAGCAGACCAGGTCTTCCTGACTGTAGTCGGCAAGGGCCGGCCTACCTGGGCCCACCCAGTTAGCAGCCCAAGCTACAGGGGGGCGTATCACCAAAGCAGGAGGTACGTCGGTGAAGATTCTCAGTCATCCAGGTGCATTTAACTAGGAGTTGAGTCATGGCTACTGGACTCCTTCTGGGAGATGGAAACGTCTCGCTGTCCATCCAAACAGCTTCATTGGTCAGAATGCAGCCAGTGCAAGTAGACCTCCTTATAGTCAGCTTGACCTCTTGCCCCCTGGTCTGATTTACTCATAAGATGAAGAATAGCCCAAATAGGCTCGTTAGGGAGATATTAGTGTCCATGGCCTTAAGGTAAACAATGGCCTAATGTGCTGAAACTCATCAGGAAGGGGTCGTTAGCGGTGACATGGGAGTAAGGCTACTTGATTTGCCAGGGTACTTTGAAAAGTACAGCCTAATGAGTAGCAGATGGCCTATGACGGAGCCCACCACCTCTGTTGAGGGAGGCATTTTCAAGGCTAACTCCTCTCTCAAACCACCTCTCTGCTTTGTCTAATATGTGTACATTCTCATCTTTGAAAGAGTGGCCTTTGTCCTTCAAATGGAGGTGTACTGCTGATTCTGGGCCTGGGCGGTTACCCCTCCTATGTGGGGCCATACTTCTGTTAATGGCTGTGTAGTTTCTCCAATATAGAGGGCGGAACACTCTTCACTGCCTTGGGCTGCATATACTATATTGCTCATTTTAAGCAGGGGGTGCGAGATGGCACCAGGCAAGGGCGGCAGAACTGGCAAAGGGAAGCTGCCAGCAGCTAAGCAGCCCCCACAGCAGGCCCAGCCCGCGGCAGAGGTTGCGGGCGATGAGCACTGGCCCATCTTAGTGCAGATGGAGGCTCACCCTAAGGTGTTGGAGGCAGCAAAGCGGGGGGTGGGCACAGGAACCCAGCCAGGCCCAGCTCCCAGGACAGGGGCGCATCCTGCAAGCGTACATCAGCAGGCACAGTGGACGGCCATGATCCATTATGTCTTCTCGCCTTACAGTGCTCGAGCAGATGGCGGCCCCGGGACTGGCTGTGGGGCGCAGTGAGGCCCTAGCTTCAGTCAAGCGACCATGACCGGCCCCGCAGAACGCAGACGAGGATGAAATCCTGGCAGTGGAACCAGGGGGACGAGACCAGCCCCTGAGGCCTGCAACGGAGAGCCCGGCACCCAGTGAGTTGGCGGGTGCACCTGAAACTGCGCCCACAATTATTTGGCCTTGGCAGGGAGGTAGTCCAGGCCGGGGTAGCTGCCCCGATGCAGGGAACAGCCCAGGCGCCGCCTGCCCAACTTCCGGGGATGGGTGCAGCCCCGGGCTACCCCGGGGTGGCGGCCGCCGCCATGCCATGTCGTGACTACGCCTCCCCATTTGGGCATCATTTGTCTTAGCCCACTAGGGAGAAAATCTGGCGGGGGGAATCCATGGATGTCTTCAGCGTACTTGATCGGGAGCTGGATATCAAGGAATGGGACAGGGAGGACCCACAAGTTAGGGAGCGCAGGCTCAGGAAAAGCCGGAGCGCTCCGGGGCAACACGGCAGGCAGCCTACCTGAAACTTACTTGATCGGGAGCTGGATATCAAGGAAGTGGGCAGGGAGGACCCACAAGATAGGGGCGCAGGCAGGTGAAAGCCGAAACGCTCCTGGGCAACATGGCTGCCAGCCTAACTGATTCTATGTCTTTGATCTTGCAGGCCCACCCAGGGAGGGCCCTGGCGATGCTTAAGTGCCTAGATATTATATACAGGGCCTGTGTGGAGGGTACAGGCCATACCTGGCTTCGGTACGACATGGAATTTTGTCGTAGGGCGGCCCTGGACCCCTACGTCCATTGGGATGCGCCGCTGCCACCGATTTGTTGCAGTTCAGGACCCCAGTTAGGCTGACACGGGGGAAAGGGGGCGACACTGACCACACCATAAGGACAGGGCCGGCCAACACACCTGCCCGCACTGCGGGCCGGCCGGTTCAGGTCCGGCTGGTCTGCGGAGATTACAATGGTCAGGGAGTATGCAACAGGACACCCTGCCACTTAAAACATGGGGGTTCCGTTTGCGGAGCACATCACCTGGCCCCCGGCTGCAGCAGAGCCCCCCCAACAAGGATGGCCCAGGGTGGGGGGAGGGCCCAAAAAAGTGGGAGGTACAGAAGGACCCCCTGGAAAAGGGGCCCAGCCCGATTAGGCTGGAGGTGTTGCGGCAATGGGCGGCAGCATATCCCGTTAAGGCAGCAGCACAGTTCTAGTTTAAGGTTTTGAGTTTGGGTTTCATATTCTGTTAAGGGGGCCCGCATTCCTTGGTTAGCAATCAACCCGTAATACCAGGATATGGCGGTAGGGGTGGCAGAGGACCACATCCCCAAGGAAGTACGGGTGAGCCGTGTCCGCGGCCCCTTCTAGGAGCCACCAATACCAAATCTGTGAGTGCCCCCGATTGGCTAGGTAGCAAAGGTAGTCTCAGGGGAGTTCCAGGTACTACATCACCTGTCCCATCTCAGTGGGGTACCCCTCAAGGACGGGATACCACCGGAGTGTCGCACAGTCAGGGGCGCGTCCGTCGATATGGCCAACCGCATGGTGCACACATGCGGGGGCATGGCGTAGACGGCGAAATGCGACATTAAGTCCAACTTCCGCCTTCTCCCCATTCACCCAGAGGACTTTGAGCTGCGGAGGTTCCGATTCCGGGACCGGTTCTACATGGACCAGGCCCTCCCATTTGGATGTTCGGCATCCTGCGCCGTTTCGGGGACCTTCAGCTCACGCGTGGAGTGGCGGCTCTGCCGCGCCACAGGCTGGGAAAGTACAGTGTGTTACCTGGACGCCCACCCATTCTGTGGATCCTAATGGCTCCGGCAGGGGCAGAGCCCTGTTGGATCAGTTCCGCGCACTGGCCCGTGAGCGGGGGCCTCCCATTAGTTGAAGAAAAAGGCCAAAGGGCCCAGTCAGGCGCTCGCCTTCCTGGGCATAGAGATAGACAACAGGGCCAAGGCGCGCAGCTTCCCTCTGCCACGCGGGCGCCCACAGGACGCGGCGGGGTGACGCACCGGTGGGATGAGTTCACTGCCTTTAGAGACGCCCAAGGCCTGGCTGACGCCCCCCCTGCCCACGGAGCACCTCCAGCGATTCTGGGTCTACCTACACCACAGGGGACTGGCCCCGAGCTCCTTGAAGGGGTAGTTGGCCGCTCACAGCGGCAGCGGTGGGCCTTGAGCTGACCTTTTGCCAGCTGGGAGGTGGGGCCTCTCAAGCTTTTACAGATGCGTGCGGCCGTTGCCGGTGCTTTAACGTGTTGTTTTGTTTTCCCAGGATTGGAAGGCTGCGCATAGCGGGCGAGAATTAGTTTGGTGGGTCACAGCTATGTGTACCAGGCTGAAAAAGGCGCACATAGGCCAACCGGGCAACCATGGAGTGGTGGGGAGCAAGAGGAATGGGGTGGCTGGAGTGCCCCGGAGTAGCGATGGCTGCGGCGGGGGGGCATCTCGACAGCCATTCCCTTGACGCACTTGGGGGGACGGGAGGTGACCAGGCGAACTGGCACGTCCCTAATTCTCAAATTTGGGTGATTTGGCGTCTGCAAAGGCCCGGTCCACGGCCTGCAGGGTGCTCTGGTCAATGATGAGTCTGCGCCAGATTGGAAGAGCTAACTGTGACCCACACAAAATGGAACTACCCCTGGAGAGGGGTAAACCAAGAGGTTTGTTGGGCGGTCTGCCGGGATTGTGGGGCTGTGAAGGGCCACCCGGAGAACGATGGACGCAGGACGGAGCCATGCAGGCCGAACGGTGTACACCTGACGGACATGGGCACCGAGGTGTTCCTGCTGGAGTGCAGGAGGGGCCTGGCTATGGTAGTGGCTATTTAATGGGTGACCGGGGCCATAGCAAGGCTAGGCCCTCGGCAGTGGCGGCTAAAAGCTGATGGAGGGCAGCGGTGAGCATACAATTAACAGCTGGACCCAAATGCCCCTCAACCACAGCACTGCGGGCCAGGAGGTCTCGGTGCTGGGGCGGGGGGAGACCAAACGCCTCCCTGCACTGGGAATCACCCAGGTTGGTGACAGCAGGCAGGGAGGATCGAATAAAACCAACTGGCCTGGTGGGGTGCTGTCGGACGACTGCACCACCTGGGGGTTATGGCTCGCCTGATGCTGCCGGGTTGGTGGGGTCCCGGGAGACCCCTTGGACCCAACCAAGTCATGGATGCCTGGCCCCTCCTGTTGTTGTTGTTGATGATGTTATACGTTAATAAAGTGTGGCCCAGTTACCCCCAACATACCGTCTTGCCTGGTCATTTCGAGTGGGGGGGCAATGCATTTTGCTGAGAAATGATTTAGAAGTTCTTCTATGATGGTGACTTAAAGTAATGTCATGGATCCCTAAGGAAGCATTAAGTCTGGCTTCCTTATTTCCAAATCCATGTTGTACAAGTGATTTACCTCTCAGATATTCTGGGATTCTGTGATGCTTGCAGAAGGGCAAAGAAGCTGGCGCTAGTAGAATGTCAAAATGAGGTCTGTGGTTATCAGTATAACACAGCACTTGATGACAAATATAAAGCTGGGTGGATACATATTCTTGTGTGCCACTGTGGAGCGATGTGCCGATAAACCCACTCCTGGCATTCAGTCTGTGGGCAGAGATGGGGCCTACGATGGGAGAGTGGTTTGTGGATGAACCTGGATAAAAATCAGGTAGATCTGTGAGGATCCATGCTGCAGATCCATGTTTTTGGGATGGTTCATGGCAGGTGTTGGAAAATTTCCCTTATTTTCAAATCCAAAACTTGAAAGGTATGCCCTGGACATTTTCATATCATCTGTGCCTGAAATGTCACATATGCTTCAGCACATGCCGTCAAAGGTGGATCAAGTTCCTTTTGCAGGTTATGAATTTCCTGGCTGGAGCTCCCAATAGAATCCACTTGTGCATTGCTTTCAAAAGGCAGGGGGATCTCATGAAAAAGACTGAGGAGGGTGGAGGAATCCAGGCATGGATGTGCAAATGCTGATGGGACATTGCATATAATTAACAAGGTGATACTTGCATGCATAGTTTTGTCATTTGCATGAAGCATGACACACAACCAGCACTTCATTAAGTAGCTGCAATTTATATGAGTTCACTTTCTCTAAAATAGAATCTTGATAGCATTCTAGTGATTATCATGATCTAAGGTGAAAAGAGTGCATCATGCCATAGGGAGGGATTTGTGACATGGGCACTAGCTTTGCCTGCTGTACAGAGGCTGTTGATGGGTCCTGCTTGCTTTCTTATCAATTTTTGAAACCATAAAACTGGACATGAACTAGATGAACCTTGAAACAGAAGATGCCTTCAAGCAAAGGACTCCCTTCTGTAAAGTTGGACAGATGGTCAGCCTAGCTCTAGAGTTTGTGGCATGTAATCTTTAGTGTCTGTGAAGATTCTCAGTCATCCAGGTGAGTTTATCTAGAAGTTGAGTCATGGCTACTGGACTTCTTTTTCTTGAGAGACAGAAACGTTTCACTGCTCATCCAAACAGCTTCATCGGTCTGAATACAGCTAGTGCAAGTCCTCCATCTTACAGTCAGCTTTGACCTCTTGTTACCCTGGTCTGAGATAGGCTCTTAAAATGAACGATCTTTAGGACTCCTAATTTCTTTCACAAATCTCTTGCTCAAGAGTTGTCAAAATGGTTCTCTCGTGATGCACTCGGCTACTTCCCCTCATGTCAACTGCCACTTTAAGGCAGAACTTTTCTCAACTTGCCATAATGACAGCTTTCATTTCTGTAGGCTGCCACTTATATTTCAATACAAACTCCAGCTTAAAGCCAAGTTCTATTTTGCTGGAAACTTGTCTTTCCTTTTAGTGATTGATTATGCTCTTTTCCACCTCAGTGGATTTCTCATCCATTTTATTTTTAATTGTTTTATAATTAAATGATATATTTTACTTCAGGCATGCAGGAGGATAATAGGAATGCAAGTGGGCTGCCAGATGTTTGGGAGGATTGCATACCAACAACATTTCCCTACAGGCACAGAAGCAAGGATGCTTGGGGAGTTTTTAAACAGCCTGTGCGGTCCGTAATGCATAGTGTTTACATGTTCTTATTGTGTGTAAACATTAGTGGAGCGGTATTCTTTTCTCTCCATGCACACCACTTGTTCAGTGGACTGGGTAATCCCACAGCATGCTAATCAACTGTTTATGGCTTCCAAACTACCCATTCAACAGAAGGGTAGGAACCATGGGGATTAGGGCAATCTAGTATCAGAAGCTGGTTTTATCCAAGCATGAATGCTTCTTGGAAAAGATTTCCCTACATGATTCCTGATGCTCAATTCAAATGGCTTGCACTGAGATCACAGAGCCGGTGCTATAAAAACATGGTGATACAGGGGTTAGCAAAGAAGGAGGATTTCCATATGCCACATTGTGTGGGCAAACAAATACGCTGGGTGCCTCATATGTGTGTGTCATTACAGTCATGACCAACTCATGTTTCTCTCAATCAGCTGCCCCTTTCGGTCTGGGTATGGGCAAGCATCCAAGGGTATCAGATAGACAGGGTGATAACCCTAGATGATTGCCCACATTCACGACAGATGAAGATGGTCAAAAGATCAAAGATGGTGTTTCCAAGTGCAAATAAATATGCATGATGCAGGCCAGCAGCAACTGGCATAATCAGTACTATAGTGGAGCTAGGGCTCATGGGTTAAACAAAACTGGGACATTTTGAGTATCAAGGACTATAGCAGCATCTGCTATCCCTTGCAATATTTGGATTTTACCAGGAGAACTACAGCATATTATTTATTTATTTCAATTTATTTTATTTTTGAGTATTTTTACCCCACCTTTCTCCTTGGAAAAGGACCCAAGGTGGCTTACAATAAAGAGGGACAATATACAGTCCAGAACATTTAAGACATATTTTAAGTTAAGAACAGGAAATATGAAGAGGCATCTTAGAAAATTAAAAAGGTAACATTAGAACTAAAACGAGTATGCAAGAAGAACAGAAAAATCCGTTATGAGGGGTGAAAAGCAGTTTGAAAGAGGCTTACCTCAAAATCATTGGTAGAAAGCCCTGGCCAAGTATGATAGGGACATCTCAGAAGGTCTGGTGACATAGGGGCTCCAGAATTGGTAACCACCCCTCTATCATCTTTTGCACTCTAAAGTCAGCCAAGCAGTGGGGGCAACCATGTGCTCTGGCATAGAAGGACAATGCAGACATTCTGCCTTGAATGGACCTGAGCACTAAGCATATGTTGTGCAGGTGTATGGCACCACTGGGCCAACTGATCACTTTTGGTAGTCATAAGGGCTGAACCCCCCTTTTAATAGCAAAGACATTGTACTCAATAACAGCTGCAATATAAATTTTCCTGGTGCTGGGGGCCAAGACAACTGCCAAGGCTTTGTTTGCCTCTAGTAGCTAATGACCCATAACTCCTTCAGCAGCACTTCTGGAAGTGTCTGGGTATCCGGGACCAACTTCCAGAACCGCACCATCTGTTGATGGGAGAGGGCATCAGTGATATCATTGCTCATCCCTGGCATATGCTTGGCATGTATGACAATGTTATACCTTAAACCATGGCCTTTTATAGGGTTCAAGTTATAAGCACATCTGGGTACTCGTAAACTAAAAGCCGGGATCCTGAATCTGAACTTAAATCTATGCCATAAGTACTGGGCCATGTCCATTTTAGGATAATATCACAGCCAGTGGGACTGTTCCTCAACATTATTTGGGCTGGGCCCCTTTGTGAACCTCAGGGTTCCTCCTGTCTTTGGTGCCTGCAGTGTTTGACTTGACCCTAGGATAGATGCTGGCATTGTGTTGCCCACTGCAGTTAGAGCATATGTGCCTGCACCTACAAGGTCTTTGTGTGCAGAATCCCTTACCATTGGATTCCTAGCAGGCCAGCTGGAGTTGAACTGGCTGTGCTGAGTACCCACAGGTGGAGGAAGATTCACTGTGGCCACTATCAAACTGATCACCCAGCTGAGGGTGAGATGGTGTCATAGTTTGGAGCCACAGCAAGTTATTAGGGATACTCAAGTTGATGCCTAGGTCTTTGACCACTTGCATTCTGAATCCCTTGTCATACTGAAGGCAGGCAGAACCAGAGAAATCATGTAAGACCTAAAGATAATGTCTAGGCATTTAAAGAGTTCTGAACTTCTCTCTGGCTTGGCTTTGCTAAGGATTCCCATATAAATGAGAAACCCTGCCATGCAATTGGACCAGGATCTGTCCAGAACTTTTGTTTCTAATCTTTTCTTTGTCTCTATCCTCTAGCTTAGCCACGTTAGACTCCTCAACTTCTCTATTAAGGAGTTGGATGAGATCAACACAATCCCAACTCAAAATCTTGTCAATGGTGGTCTGAGATAGGTGCAATCCCATGTGGGAGGGCTTGGTGCCACCTGGAGGATTTGCCTCCTGAACAGTACTGGGAATACTGGCAGTGCTTGGTGTGCTGTGGTGATGGAGGCAGTGGGTATGGCTTCCACCTGGCTACATGCAGCCACGGTGCACTCTCGGTCCCCTGGTTGTGTGGATGCAGTGGAAGCAGGGTCCTGTAGCAAAGATATGTTAGGACTTCCAGCTTGCGGCTCATGATCCCAGGGCCAAGTGGGAAACATGGTAGTGGAGACTTGGTGTGCAGTGATAGTATTAGTGGACTCACCTTGTGGCCTGTTAGATTAATTCTGCTCAGGTAACTGATCATCACCTTCCTCCATGATAACGGTGGCAGAAGTGCTGGTAGCTGGCACTGAATTTTCAGTGGAAGGGGGAGGTAGTGCCGGGAGCGAGGCAGTAGGTTGGTTGGCCACAGCCATTTTGCAAGTGGAGACTGCTGTTAAATGTTGCTGCAGCATATCAATGTGAGAAAGCATAAGGTCATTAATGCATTTCAAACCTCCTTCACCCTCCCTCCCCCTTTCCAACTGTTGGGAATGTTCTTCCTCTAATCATTTGAGTTTATTACATATGGTTCTAAAGGCCAAACAATCCTCCTCATCAGAGGATTCCTGTGGAGGGGTTGCTGTGTGGCCAGGCTCTTATATTCCTTCTGGGTGGGTTAACTTTGGCTGTAGGCTGACCCCTTTTAGGTGGCAAGATTGAATCAATCAACTAAAGAGTATATGGTAGAGTATTATAAGCTCCAATTGATATGATGTTACAGTATAATTAAGATCCAATTGTGGTAAGCAAGACCAGTATTTAAAAATATACTGGATTAATTGATTAAGGTCCAATTGATATGATACAATATGTTATAGTATAATTAAGTCAAATTGTGGTAACAAAGACAATTAATTAAAATATATTGGATCAATTGATTAAGGTCCAATTGATGGGATACTATTAGTTAAATCAGCAATTAGTCAGCCATAACATTAAGGAGTAATGCAACCAGTTGAGTATCAATCAGGTAGATTTGTGAACAATCAATCAATTTATCTTTAAAATGAATTATTTAAATCTGATAGATTAATTGATTTCAATCACTCAAATACTTAATCAACCTTAAAATGAATTAATCAACTCAAGGAGATGAGTTAATTTAAATCAAATAACTTGGACATTCAATCAGGTAGCACAAACACAAACAAGAAAAAGCAGCAGGTCAAATGTGAAATGAAACGTAAATGATTGCTATAATCAATTGGGCAGCAGAAGCAAAGCAGGGAAGATGGGTTCAAGCCAGGGCAGGATGGAGCATGTGGCAAAGGTTTCTGTCTTGATAAACAATGTAAGGGGATAGGGAGGAAAGAGTCAATGGGGATGATAACTAAGCCACACAGGGTCAAATTAAAGGGAAAAAACAGCTGAATTTTCAGTGAGGAAAATATGCATTTTGCAGTAACAGGCTGGAGTTTTCCACAAAGCTGGCTGAATAATGCCAACAAGCACAATAAAGGAAACTCCAGGAAGAGCAGTATTGCAAAGTTCCATCACCATCAACCAACTTTATCAGCCCTCACTCGAAGGACTGTGGCCCAGATCAAGAATCATACTTCCCCTCTGCTTCTCCAGACCTAGACCTCTGGGTATCCCAGGGAAGTCAGTGGGACCCCATCCAGGCTGACTGCACTCAGGGGAGAAAGGTGGCATAAAAATAAAGTTGATGTTGTTGCTGTTGTTGCTGTTGTTGTCGCTGTTGATGATGATGATGATGATGATGATGATGATGATGATGATGATGATGATGATGTTGATGTTGATGACAATGACAATGATGGCAACAACAACAACAACAACAACAACAACAACAACGACAACAACAACAACAATGACAACAACGTCAGAAACCCATACTCCTTGGAATGCAGCGGGAGGGACAGTTGGAGTTGTCTTTAAGGAAAATTGTCATGAGTAACAAAACCAGCGTGGGACCCAGGCAACTGAGCCTTTGGGACTTCTCAATTGCTAAGCCCATGGGAAGGTGGGCCTCACAAGTGCAAAGTTGTTATTTAATGCTAGGTTAGGCTTTTAATTCTGTGCATAATATAATGAATAGACCAGGGACATCCACTGAAATATTTGGCCATTTCGGGGGGGGGCTATAATGCTCTTTATTCCAGTATAAAATGCCTGACATGTTTCAGCCTATCCATCTTCTTCAAGGATGTTTTTCTTAAATTCTAATTAGGGTGCCCTCACCTCATTTTATACGGTCTGTGATGAGCTTCTTCCAGATTTGATCATGAAACCCCACACAATTTCCTACAAGGTTTCTCAGAAGAAAAATAACTTGTGCAAAGAACTATTGTGAGGCAGTTTCTTTTCTCTGTGTTTCATGTTTATTTTTGTGTTTGGTTTCTCACCAATAGTGAAGGGCTGTGGAATCATATCTCTTCTGTAGTTTCCCTGACTTGGGAAACCTTGGGAAACATTTTGTCTCTTGTCTAATGTCATCTGTCAAGATCCTATTTTTAGGTGACTGAGCATAAATGAGCAATTGAATCAAAATCAAACTACCTTGCCTCAAGCAAAAATGTATTTATAGAAACATTATTGCTTGGTAATGCTAAACACATCCCATTCTCTACCATCACCCACATCACAGCAAATGACATATTGTGTATTATGGGACCATTCAAAGCAGTCACGAGGGATACTGAATCTATCATAAAGTATGCTATTTTACCATGATAGTGTCTAGTTTTCATTATGCCTTTTTTCTTTTCCATTCCCAGCTTGAGAAATGGGGTATAAGACACATTAAATGCCTTTCACCAACTGACTTTTTTGCCTGATTTTGTAAGAGGCATTTCAGCCACACACTAGAGCCTGGAACTCAGATTATGTTTGTATCACCAGTCATCTCTCATCAGAAAAGAACATCTTTTATGCCAGAACATGTTACTTCTATAGATGATAATTCATTTCAGAACACTTGACCTTTCTGAACTGTTGGTCAAAGTACATAGCAAAACTAAAGAGCCTTTCTCCATTCTGCTGTTTTGATCAGTGATCCTGCCTGTTTTCCTTACATGTCACGGCCAACTCTTTTGCATAGTGCCTGATGCTCCACTTTTACAGCAGACCCAATCAAATAACACTAAGGATGGGATGAGCGAAAATATATCTGTCTCCTTGCAGCCAATCAAGGACAGGCCAAAAATTCCCATCCGGCCCTGAGGTGACCAGTTAGACTTGTTCTTAATAGAGGGTGGATGGGCAGGACGACAGTTCCAACGAAGTGGCCTTGCTACTGCTTGAAGCTCCATTAAAAAGGGTAGCTCCCAAATGCCTCTTCGTGCCTGCCTTCCCCGGTCAGATAGGCAAAATGGCTCCCCTGCTGCGTTTGATGCCACTGGAGAGCATTGGGTCAGGAGGAACTCAACTCCTTCCCTGCTCTTACTCAGTTCATCTTTTCCTCTGACACTTTTTAAGGGTATTTGACTGTCTGATACAGAAGTGGTGCTGGCAGGCTTAGTGGTGCTGGCAGCTCTGAGTTCAGCAGAACAAATGGGTTATGGTGGCATGAAAAGCTTCTGCCCATTCCAAATCCCCAAATGCCAGCCTGTCTTTGAATTCAAATTGCAAAGCCCATCCGTTGAAAATCCAAGGCAAAGAACGCTTTCTCCCACCCCTTGCTTTATAGTGCTGTCCATTGCTTATCAAAGAGGTCACTTTACTTCTTATTTTCCAATCTAGACACTTAAGAGAGTCTCCATTCACACAGAGAAAAATGATTTAGCTTCCCTGATTCTAGAAGCCAACTTTGAAAGTTGAATACTGCCTGCTATTTAAAATTGGCTCTATAATGGGAAATTCATACGAAAGCTACAGTCCCAAAGCATGCTTACCTATCAATAATATAAATTAAATTTCAGTGAAATTAATTTCCAAGGAAAAATACAGAGGACTGGTCTGCAAGGTTCTTTAGGAATATTTTTCCTGTGCTTTAAATGAGACAAAATAGATTATTTCATTGAAATCAAAGGTTGATGTAAAATGTTGCCCCAATCAAGTAAAGAGGAAAAGCCGGTTAAATGACAAATTCTTCTCATTAGTGCAGTGTTCTCACAATGCTAGAGGTATGATTATATGCATTTCTTTTTACAGCAGATTCACTATAAAGCATTGCACAAAATTTAAATCATTTACAACAGTTTGGAGAAGTAGGAACATTCAAACAAAGATTCCAAATGCAAATACTTACAAAGATATCTGAAGTATCTGCATAGTTATAAACTGGGTGGTTGTGTGCTTGGACTTTCAAACAAGAATCAAAAATGGGTAAAGGAGGGATGCATCCGTATCAGCAGAGTAGATATAAGGTAGTTTTAAAAGTCCCAAATACATTGGGGGGGGGGGCCTCCAAATACTTAATTTTTTTCCAGTGTTTAATAGATTACGATGCTGGTGTTTGAACAAAAATACCTGGTACCAGTTGCTGTAGCAAAAGAAGCAGCAACGCAGTAAAAGATTGATAGCAAAAAGCTCCAATGAAGGACAAAATTATTCCTAGAAGCTCCAATTGCTGAGCCCTGGGGAGGCCTTAGATTAGTGTCAATGGACTATTTTTATTCTGGGATGTTTGGCCCTGTTCTGGAAGTTTTTCTTCCTGAGGTTTCACCAGTCTCTGTGGCCAGCATCTTCAGAGGGCAAGGAGCTCAAGGAAGTGGGAGTTCTCTCTGTGCTCTGGGGCATAGATTGAATGAGATTTTGGGTTTTTAAAGTTGTGCAAAACAGGAAACTTGTCCTATTCAGGAGAATATGTTTTAATCATTGTATTGTGATGTAAAGGAATTAAGAAGTTTCACTGAAATCAGTGTTGGCTGTGATCCTTCTTTGTGGTTGATGGGTATCATTAGCTGTTCTATTGTGTGAACTGATCACTGGTGCTTGTGGCTGGGTGGGAGAAGGCCTTCAAGAATACATTGCTATACTATTTAAAATTTTATCAAGTGGATGTTTGGGTTTCAAACACTTTCAGGATAGACTAC
Organism: Phrynocephalus forsythii; assembly: GCA_029282475.1. Lineage (NCBI taxonomy): Eukaryota > Metazoa > Chordata > Lepidosauria > Squamata > Agamidae > Phrynocephalus > Phrynocephalus forsythii. Next base: position 97,184,779 of record JAPFRF010000010.1, read on the forward strand.
ACTCACAATGTTACTGAGTTTTCCACAACATTCGTGCAATGGAATCTAGGGGAACATTTCCACCAATAGAAAGCACAGTTATACAAGCCCTTACTCATCATAGCATTCTCCCTCTCTACACAGACAAAACAAAATCTCCCCAAAAGCCTTCAGCACTAGCTGTGCTGTTCAGGATTTCAAGGACTTGTACTCAAGACCATCTGCAGACCTGAGATTGGGAACTATTGGTGTAAGGCATTATAGGAATTTTACATGGGTACACAGACAAGGAAGGGGAGAAGCATAGAGAATGGTCTAAAAACTTCCTTTGCTGGCCCAAGGACTTAACTTTTTTGGTGAAGTGAATTTCCAGCATTGAACAATACTAAAGCAGGTATATGTTGGCTATTGCTCTGTCTGTTTTATTCATTTTACCTGAACTTATCTACGGTATCTTATTTTTTTCATTTTTGTGCTAACTGACTGAGTGATTTGCTATGTTCTGTGAAATTCAACTCAAATCTTTACTGAGGAGCATTTTCCTTAAAATTAAACTTGCAGAGCATTAGACATGCAAGCTTCCTTGCCTACTCCTACTGTTTATATGCATGTTGTTTAAATCTTTAAAAATATGTACTATTGCCAGAGGCACATTGAGCCTTCATCTAGAAAGGACTAAATTGACTCCAATTTGCATGTTGCAAGGTGAAAAAGAACTCAGTATTGACTTATTTTGGCAAACAACTGATGTATATAAATGGACCTATAACAGATATGGACTTTTGTTTTCTGAACTGGTTACTGGGAGAATTCATAAGCACTAATACTGCACAAGTCAATGAAGGATTCATTTCACTGTTTAGCTCAGGTCTGTTTCTATTACAGTGTTGAAATAAGATTGCCTAGAATGCTGTCTGCAACCTTAAAAATACCCTAGACTCAACCAACAAGGGACAGGTACTAAATGCAAAACTTGATTACTACAGAATATAAGGAAAAAAAGACAGGTTGCAATAGCATTTTTTGGAATTATAATATATTTCATGGATCAAGTTTTTAAATCATATAAACACTCACCTTTTCAATTTGAATGCAATGAACACCTGGACTGACAGGGGCGGCAGAGGGGAGTAGTAATCCCATGGTGACCTGATCCAGTGCTTGTCTACATATAAACAAAGGCATGCATTAGGTGTGTGTCACCTCTTGGAATGTCTGCATCAGAGGACAGCTGCCATGATGCCAAATCTTTGCCAGCTACTGTTCCAACAGTCAACTGGGAGGAACAATTTGGTGGCCCTCCAGATGTTCTTGAATTGCAACTCCCAACAATCTTAATTGGTAGCTATACTGACGAGCATTACAAACCATCCCCATTCGGATACATTCCCCACCCTGAAGTACAAAGGAGCTCATTTGCTGAAGACACAATAATGTTTTATTGAAGTCTTGACTAAGAGGAGTTAATACTGAATGCCAAAGAAAAGTCTCTTTTATACTGCAAAGTATTATCTCCATCCCATTAGATTCTTTTTAAAAATGGAAACAACTTCTGATTAAGTTGATATACAGTAATGCCTTGAATTACGACTGTCTTGAGTTAAGAAAAACGTGAATTACAAAAGGAAATCCACAGGTATAGGAAAATTTTGAATTACAAAAATTTAATCCTTTTTTAAGTTATGAAAAGTTTCCAGTTGTAATACTGTCATATACTGGCCACCCCCATTACAGTACTGCAAGTGTGAAATAGGCAGGATTTCATAGTCAGACACAGAGAAAAGGAACTGCCTGTTACAGAGGCATTAGGGAAATATGTGGCACTATTTGGGGGAGTTTTTGGAAATTTTGGGTGGACTCCTCAAGCAGTTCAAAGGTAGGGAGCTGAGCATCTGTCATTTACATACCTGTTAATGTGCTTTTTTCATTATGTGAGGGGTGATTTTCCACTTGGAAAAAATTAACTCATTTCCAGTGCAGGCCTATGGGAAATCACATTTTGAGATAAGAAATTTTTGAGTTAAGAAAATCCCATTGGAATGGAGAAATTTAGTAATTCAAGGCATTACTGCACTATATTTACAAACATACACTTCTATAGTCAATGATAGTTAAAATAGATGCATTGAAAATTCCAAATTTCCTTGTGCTCAGAATTTCTTCCAGTAGTGAGAGAAGAGTCAGTTAACAGCTTTGAGTGTCAGTCGAGCAGGTGTGAGATCTTGTAATTGACTAGGATCTGGTTTATAAAAGAAAGACATTGTCATAGTAATTCCTGTTTACTTTAAAATAAGTTTTATTAAAGCATGTGATAATATCAGCTAAAGCTATCATAACAATACTGAACATCTGATTGTAAAACAATAAATTTTACATGTTTGTTTTGAAAACCTCAAAAAGATTTCCCCCCTCAACTTAAGAGAAAGAAATTGAAATTTGAAACTGGGCTTGTTAGGGAATGTTGTGCTTGGTTTGGATGGACTTAAATGCCTCCAAAAGACCAGGTCCACAATTTGAGTGAGCTTCTGGAGCCATTTCTCTCAGCAGGTTACATGACTGTGGATCTTTCTTGATGTCAAGCCCCGCACACAGAGCACACACACAAACTGAACCTAAATATTTATATCTTGACACTTACTGTATGGTTCCGAGATAAAGCGGGTTTTCAAAGTAGAGAAAGCCTCTTCTGCTTCTGGAGTCCACTGGAAAGGCTCTTTGGGATGAAGGAGACGGTTCAAAGGTGCAGCAATGTTGGCGTAGGCAGGAATAAACTGGCGATAGTAGTTGGTGAAACTGAGGAACCGTTGCAAATCCTTACGGTTTTGTGGTCGCTGCCAGGACAACACCGCCTCTACTTTCTTGGAGTCCATGCGGATTCCCTGGGGAGAAATAATATGCCCCAGGAATTCACCTCCCTTAATATCAAACTGACATTTTTCCAGCTTAGCATATAGTCCGTTTTCCCGGAGACGCTGTAAGACCTGACGAACATCTTGAACATGCTGAGCTGGATCAGCGGAATAAATCAGGATATCATCTAAATAAATGACCACACAACGATCTAGTAGATCATGGAAAATGTCATTCATCATCTGCTGGAATACACTGGGTGCGTTTGTCAGTCCAAAAGGCATTACCAAATGTTCATATTGGCCATACCAGGTCCGAAATGCAGTTTTCCACTCATCTCCTTTACGGATACGCACCAAATTATACGCCCCACGAAGGCCCAGCTTGGTATAACACTTTGTCCCTTTAACTGGTCCAAAAGCTCAGAGATTAGGGGTAAAGGATAGTGGTCCCGAATAGTGATCTTGTTTAATGCCCGGTAATCATTACAAGGTCGAAGCTCCCCTCCCTTCTTCTTTACAAAGATCACTGGTGCAGACAATGGCGATTTGGAAGGGCGTATAAACCCACGTCAAAGGTTCTTGTCTAGGAAAGCCCTCAGAGCTTCTAATTCAAGTTCGGACATAGGATAGACTCGTCCCACAGGGAGGGGTGCCCCAGGTATCAGATCAATGGCACGGTCATAGGGCCAATGTGGAAGTAACTTGTCAGCCCCCTTTTCCTCAAATACATCTGCAAAGTCTTGGTATGCTTGGGGCAAGACAGGATCACATCTCATGATCCTGGTGTGGCTACATTGGCTTCTTGTCTGCTTCCATACCAAATTCACTGCATTTATTATGTATACATTTATTTATTTGCTGGATTTTTATACCGCTCACATGGCAGCGAGGCCACTCTGGATGTTTACTAATATTAACCTATAAAGCCCTTAATGGTTTGGGACCTCATTAGTGCATCTCTTCTTAAGATCGTCTATCCAGATCACACTTCTTACTAGGCATTGCTACTGTGGTTGAAAACCCAAGGAAAACACAGAAAATGACCGCCATGATCAGATCACAATGCCTTAAAAAGCACTGCATGTATGCATTCCAGACATTCTTCATCCTGTCCTTCAAGAAATTTGTTAAAACCTTATTTTTAAGCAGGTCTTCAAAATGAAATGAAACACCATTTTGGCCTTTAGTGTCCATCTCTAGTCCCGACTATACCTAGTCTAAATAATTATAATAATAAATAAACTGGTATACAAATTGAGAATTTAATGATTTCCCAGTTATTGCCTTATCTCTATCTGAACTCTAAATTTTGGCCCACCCCAGTAAACCACATTGAAAAGGCCACATTACAGCTTTAAGATCCATAAGATCATAAGAAGAGCCATGCTGGATCAGGCCAAAGGCCCATCTAGGCCAGCTTCCTGTATCTCACATTGGCCCCACCAAGTGCATCTGGGAGTGCATGAGATTAGCTATCTGTCTCCTGGTACCAATCCTCTGCATCTGGTCCTTGAAGTACCCCAGTTTTAAGCCTGGAGATTACATATATCCATCATCCAAACAATATGGAATTAGGCAAATCATAAAATTCAGGCAAACAAATACATGGGGATGTTGATAGAAGAGGTTGTGTGCCTGTTTTAGTTTTAGTTCTGTGGAGGCATGTAGTGTACCAGCAGCCTAAATGTAATGTAGAAAGCATTATATATTACCAAGTATACCAGTGTTTCCTTGCAACCATGTTGGCCACATGGCCATGGACTTGCACAACACTGGCTCCAAGGCTTGAATACAGAGATGAGCACCGCCCCTAGAGACAGACACGACTAGGACACATGTGAGGGGGGGGGACCTTTACCTTTACCTTTACCTTTTACCTATATCAAAGAAAGCTTACCTAGAAAGAAGACTTTGCAGGGATGTGAAGATACTGATAAATGAATGCAACAGTTCCTGTACTCTATGTCATGTGTTGCACTGTTAGAAATTTCCTGGAACCCATGCATTGCACATAAGATTTATTCATCCAGCAAATTTGACAAACAGAACAGTGGTTTCCTTATATACCACACACTCATTTTGATGAGTTTCATCCACACAAATTTCACAACACATTGAAAAGAACAGTGGAGCAGAAAGATACTTTTTAGTGAAAATGAAAGAGACACAGTGCCATTCCTAACTGTCAAAACAAGCAAATAATTGTACTGAGCAGCAATTCTACTGCATGTGTATCATTAAAGAATTCATCGGATGGCAGGGGGAGCAAATCTGTCATCCAGTCCCTGAAATGAAATCCTCATTAAAACTTGAAAAGCATGTAATATTTGCAAGAAAATGATTGCCCTTTTTTTCGTCTGCCTGTCCTTTATTGCCACAAAAAATCCAGGATGGTGCTGTGTTGCCTAGATTTTTTTTTTTTTTTTGCTCCCTAGTGAGATGAACTCCCTCCCGCCTGCTTCGCCATAGCTGAAGAGTGTCAAGTGATTGTGTTAGGATTGGAACTCATCAATCACTGCATAACCAAGTGCACAAATAGGATATTCAACCAATCAGGAGCTCTTTCCACTTCCTCTTCATTGACTGTTCATTGATGTTTGGAGCCAAGCTCCTCTTGATGCTTAGTTTACAAAGTTGAGGCCTGCCTTGCTCTCCTTTGCAATAGACAACCAGGTTCTGGGACACTGGCTCCCAATATAGGCGTTCATGGACTTCATTTCCCAGGAGCCTTCACCACCAGCTGTGCCAGCCAGAGTGCCTGGAGGTTGCCGTCCAAAGACCCATGGGTTGCGAATACTTTTCTCTAGCATGGAGCCTTCTTCAGTATGTTGCTAATTCCCAACTCATCCTTCCTCTGAGTAGTGTACGTACATTTTCAGTGGATGCATGGATTGCTGCAGGGCTAGCAACATTGGTACAACCACATTTCCCGGTTGTCTCCAGGAAGACAATCTATGAGCACAGGGGCAAGTGCTAAATGAATACAAACATGCAAACCAAAAGAGCTAAAGCACAATGAACATTTCACACTCATAGATGGATATAATAGAACTGGTATCTCATAAAATTGCACATTCAGGATGCCCAGTTGTTGCTTCTTTGGCTCAACTCCTTTCTCAGGAAATCAACCCTCCTTGCCCTCCATCTCCTTTTTTAGAACATATCTGAACAGGCCAATAATGGGCACCTTCTATTTGCTTTACTGTTTGGGTGTCTGTGCCAACCTCGTTAAGGAAAAGAGGACACAATAAGAAACCGATTTGCTTGAAATGGCATTTGCTAATCTATAGTCATGGATGCAAAATGATAATTTTTCACCTTGAACAGAAATACAGTGCATCACAAATAGCAAAGACCTGTGTGAGTCTGCTGGCCTGCAACTTCAAGTTCATTGATCTTTCTTCTTAAGGTTCATTAGCTTTACATCAAGCTTATATTAAAAAGGGGCTTTAATAAAATAATACAAAAAAGGGCTATTGGTCCCATCAACTGTTTAAATGGAAGATTGTCCTCCTTAATACTTGGAGCCAACCTAGCTTCCACACAATTTTGAGATTTACACAGACTCACAGAAGGCTGTGGGGGGGGTATGCCATGGAAGTATGCAAAGTGTGTGCAAGGATATTGCTAGGTTAATTTCAGTTTTCCTCTTGGGAAGTTTTTTGGTCCCCTCCACAAGAATATCACTGGTTGCAAAAGAAATTTGTTAATCCTTTGAAAAAGACATGTAGAACAAACTTTTTGGAGTTGAGTTGGACATCAGAAGCATTCATAATACCCAGAGCCCATTCCAAAATAAAGGAAATGTGGCATTTGGAGGTATGTGAAAGGTGCTATAAAATGCAACTTTGTAATTTGGTAACTGGGCAAAGCAAGTACGGTGTGTACAGAGTCAATGGAATGTGTTCAAAAATGTACAGCACACATTAAAATGTGTTGTTGGGAAATGTTTTACTGGGGGAAACAATCATATAATCAGCTACAAATAAATGACTGTACAATTGCTGGTAGAATTCAAAGAAATACAACAAAAACAAAACAAGAGTTTTGTCCCATCTTTAGCCAAAAAGAAACAACACTTCTTTTTACATAGCTTCCTACATAGTTTGTAAAGAAGGCCCGGGGTCTCCTTCTCATGAAAGCTGGCTGGCTATGTTCTTCCTACCATCCTGAAAGCTTTGATTATGAGCTTCCTCTTTTATTCACTAATCAGTAATCTGTTGTTTCTGGCTTACTTCTTTAAATATACCATATTGGCCATGGGTCGAATGGCTGCCTCAGTGAAATAAGTCCCTTATTTCCTCCAGTTTATCACATCTGGATAATCTGTCTATCTTTTAGACCATTCTCAGATAAAATAAAGGCTTAGTTAATTTGGTTTAACCTAAACACAGTATTTTTATTCAAAAGTTTGATGCCAAAATAAAATGAAAAATGACAATACTACAAGATACAAGATTCATGCTCAGAAAATATAGATCTCTTCCAAGGTGAAGTAAGTTGGTGGCACTCAATCTCTGGTACGTTACTAAAATCTGAAGGCTTTCTAGTGTGTACTTTTGTCTTTTTCCAGCTTTAAAATTACCTCGCTTAATTATACCTTACTATGTTAAAAGTGTAAATACCTACCGGAGCTTGGTGCTCAGCTAAACATTCTCACTAAGCTCCTTCCATGCTAGTTAATATAAAAATTCATTTTGATAATATGTTTAGTCTCCTTTACTCATTAAATGGACCTCTGCCTTCTCTATAGTCTCATCAACCTCACCCATGGCTTATGTGCTATTTCATATTGAGCATGTGCAGATATAGCCCTATCTTATTTACTAAATAAGCTATTAAAACAAAGAAAATAACCACGTCCTAAAAGCCAAAAAGAAAAGGAGGGGTTCCAAAAGCCTACAATCTGGGATTTTGACTAATGCACGTGCTAGGGCTCAGTCAATAGAAAAAGATTAACTTTAATAAATAATGGAAAGAAAGCTCTGGATGAAAGAACTCTTCTCATCCATATACAGTATTTTTCTGTGTATAAGGCTATTTTTTCCATCTAAATTTGTTAGACTAAAAATTGAGGGTTGTCTTATACATGGAAGTAAGCCAAGGAGAGAGCCGTGTGGTTGTGAAACTGTAGTTTTGGATTGTAAAAGTTGTGGTCATCTTATACATGGGAGTGTCTTATAGATGAAAAAATATGTGTAAATAAGACTGCGTTCTCGTGATCCAAGTTGAAAGCTCATTTTAGCACAAAGGAATGGTGCCAGCTTCACATGCCATACACAGATACTGTAAATGGTATCCTGCATCTTGTCTTACATCACAGGAATGGAAGTACAAATACACCTTGGCTTGTCACAATCATAGCAATGGTGAAAGGAAAGAATAAAGAGAAATAAAGATGACAAAAGATGAATAGTCAGATTGTTCCCAGTTGTAAATATGTAGAGCAGAATAACACATGTAAACACTCAGCAATATCCCATATGGAGACATAGACAGCAGCCTGTTGTATATCAGGAACTAGAAGCAACCAAAATTGAGCCTCCCATTGCTCCTTACCATTGTTTAATGACAACTGCAGTCCTACAATATTTGGAGTCCCACTGATTTCCTCCCCCTGGTTTCTACAACACAGTCCATGAAAAGATGTGCAGCAAGATGCACAACACATTCCAGTGTGTGCATTGGCATAGGATATATACAAGCAAGCATATTAAGCAGCAAGTCACAGACAAATCACAGCAGCACACTAGACTAAAAACAAACAAACAAACAAACAAACAAACAAACAAACATGCAATAGCACACCATGCAGATCAATGCAGAAATATACAAAGTTTCAGTCTAGGATCTCTAGCAATGGCATTGCTTTTGTTTGTTTGTTGTTGTGTTTGTTCTTTATTGTGTGAAGCAGGTTTTGCCAGAGAATGTTCAATGTGCTGAACAGACACGAATTGTACTACTTGCCCTTAGTTCAATGACTTGATTTTAAAACGAGTGATTGAAAATGACTGACTTCAAATGACTTTGACATCTCACTGCATTTGGGAAAGGCAAGAGGGGTCCGGCAGACTAGCAAAAGCACCACCTTACAACAACCTGGAATGTTTAATATCATATAAGTCATGAAAAGAAAAAAACAACTCTGGCATGTCTTGATGTGGGAATGAAATTACTGCACATGCTGAGATACTTCATCCACCCAGCCCGGAAATACAGAGGTGAGACACTTTTTGGGATTAAAATTGGGCTACAATTTATTGATATGAATTCACTCAATTCAACTATTAAATGTCCCTTAAACATGGGGCCTGAATGTAGTGCAAGTGGATCAGTTAATGACTCCTAATAGTATTACAAGGGCACTGCCCACCTGTTCAGCGCCCTCCCAAAACCTGCGGTCTGGGCAGCCCTCATTCCTAATCTTTGAACTATTTATACCTAACACATAATGTTCCTAAATTACTAATCTATTTCCTAATTCATATTGAGGGCTACTGGCTCAATAAGGCTACATTATTCAATAACTTTCACCTGACTTAAATTTACCACTTGCACTACCCGCCAATTGTGACCAGTTATAAATCTCCCCTTAGCCTTAAAGAGAATGGGATGGGTGAAAACTCACTGTCACTCTGGTCCAATCTGAGTCGAAGCCAAAAATTCCCATCTGGCCTGTATGCAACCAGCTAAAAAGCAAAAAAAGTGTTCTGCTTATATACCGCCCCATACCACTACAAGTGGTCTCTGGGCTGTTTAGTGTGCAGGCTAAGCCCCCAAAGTGGGTCCATTTTACATCTGGAAGGCTGAGTGAACCTTGAGCCTGCTATGCAACCCAGGTCTACCTGCAGTACAGGCATTTAACCACTGCGCCACGAGGCTAATCTCATTCTCTTATTAGGGAGGGAGGGAGGGAGGGAAGATGGCTGGATTGAAAAAGAGGCCTTTCATCATGTGGCAAGGCCTTATCTAACATACTGCCCCTGCAAGCAGCCCCATAGGCTGCACATACATGACACCAACTGGTTGGGTAGACAAAGAGGCCCCTCCCAGCACTGTGGCTGATAGAAACCACTACATGTAGTGTATCTTGGGGAATGTGGCAAATACTTGTAAACAATTGAGGTGTGTGTGAACATGTATCCTTCCATGCTGTTGTTGAGTGCAACTCTTACTACAGGGCAATACTGTAAAATTGCTTGCCTTTGCTTTTAAATAGGGTGCATATCATACATACATGTTGTGAAGGAGCCTCAATGAAAAGATTACATTGAATGCATCTTTCAATATGCTACCCAAAAACTTTTAAAAAATGTTACTGGATCTGGAAAACACCAATAAAATGTAATAGTTTTTTTCAAAAGTTTTCAACAATTCACAATTCCATGTACATTTTTTAAAAACAACTGTAATTTATCCAGGTTTCATAAGGCTTTTCTAAAATGGGCTCAGATTATACTCCTCTCAAAGTAGATGTTCTAGCAAAGTTTCCTACTGATAATATTGTTCTGATTTTATGAAAAGCATTTTCAGGTTTTAGCTAAGGCATTGTGTTTGTGTATGTTAAAAATACATGTATTGTCCAAAAGATTATAGCATTGGTCTGGGATAATTTGTATATATTAAACCTCTGAGAAGCACTAGCTGATTTTGCTTTTAGATCTCAATATAAATACAGGTCTTCTATTTGTTAGTCTCCTATATTCAGCACCACCTGTTTCTTCTTTTTATAACTCCACTTATTCTACAATATGACAGTGATGCATTACTGTCTTGGTGATGATTACTTTGTACAGTTCCATATATCAAATAATGTTTTCAAGAGCTGAGCATCTGATCTTTTTGCCTCTTTCCTTTTAAAATGGCAAGCAGGGCCTATTCGTTTCATATTACTGCTACTGTTATTATTATTATTATAATACCACTATTGAGATTAGTATTAGAGATGGGCACAGAATGAACATTTTTTTCGTTTCCGTTACCATTTGTCATTTCCGTTATGTAACAAAACAACAAACAAAAATTGTGATGAAAATGAAACGAAAAACAGAACCACAAAAATAGTGGTTGTTACGTTTCATTTCCATTAATGGTGACGCGCAATGAAATGAGCTGTTTTAAATGTTAAAAAATGCCCTGGACATCTGTAAAAATGCAGCAATGATTATTTATATTGTCTGATAATACCTACCAGGGGGGTTGGGTCCTTAAAATGTTTGTTTTTGTCTTCTCCCATTGCGATGTATTTTTCTTTTCCCTTTAAAATGGATGTCGCCACCAGTCACAAAATGGAGGCAAGTCTTGTGATGGGATCATGTTCAACAAATAGCATGCCCAGGTTGCAGACTGGGCGGGCAAGTCTGGCAGCCACAGAGGGCATAAAAAACTCTGGCAGCCCCCATCCTCCTTGCAGTCTCTGGTGGGAGTTAGGCTGGGATTGCTGTCTCTGTGACTCTAGCTTCAGTCCTTCAGCCTCCCTGTGTGTGTGCATGCTGCGTACCTCTTGGTGAGTACCCTCCCCTGCCCCACAGTGCAGTCACTCTGCAGCTGCCTTGCACCCTGGGCAACGCCCACCGCTGCCTTTGCAGCCTCCCTGCATACCTATTCTATACTGTGTCTCTGCCAGCATCCATTTTTTTAATGTTTTCCCTCTGGTCTGGGGCGTTGGAGGATGCCTGTGCATGGAAATGCTTTTAAAAATAACACAAAAAATCAGGTAGAAATGACAAATGAAAAACAAAAACAAAAATTTTCCAAAAAAATTCACGACAAACGGAAACGAACCGAAACAGACCTCTCAACGACAAACGAAAAACCGAAATGCCATTTTTTTGTTTCGTGCCCATCTCTAATTAGTATATTAAAGTGATTTGACTTCATAATTCTAAGGTAGAACAATATCTGCCCAGGTAATGAGGCTCTAAAAGTCATTAGTGGAGAAAAAAAAATTTCATCCCCACCCTCAACACCCAGTAAGTGCTTGTAGGCAATTGGCTAAATTCTAGGCTGCCACTTTATTTTCAGAAGATTGCTGCTACTACAGCTAAAGTGGAGGCACCTACTGCTAGGCAAATCAGCAAGCACTTCCTTCTGCCTGCCTTCTTGTTGAAAGTCTTTAACTCATCTCTAGGATTAAAAACCACAAAGAACAGGAATGTTTATATAAGGAAATCAAGACATGTTTTGATGGATCATTGGATCCTTGCCATGTCCTAAGGGTTTTTTTAATTGAATGGTGAATTTATATATTGGTGTGCATGACATTTTTTACAGCCCAGCCTAGAGTTTTTAATTGGTTGCTCCTTTAACAATCCTCACTTGAGAGAGCAGCTCACTCTAATAAATTACAGAACTCAGGACTTCCGCTCTTCCTTCACCAGACTGCCCTTTCTGGCTCAGAGAGGCTACTACATGTAGAAGGGAAGGGAAGGAACAGAGATGAAACTAAGATGGTTACTTCACATCCATTCTCATCCCGGGATGAATTTTGTTGTGTGTTGATGTCGGTCATGGTCACATGGTCTTCTTCTGGTTCTGTCCCTGTTCCTGTGTATGCACGGGAGTGATTGATGATACCAGCATGAGGGTTAATGCACATCCTCGTTCCGTGATGAGATGTGAAATTCCATGCCTTCATTCTCCATTTTTTTTTTTGGCCCGACCTTCCATTTTTTGACGTTTTGATTCTCCGAAGCCTTGCCTTCAATGCGTTATGGAGAAAACTTTGATGCATTTGTCTTTTAAAAGCTATTCACTGCACTGCTAACTCCATAGGGAATTTACTGGCAAATGTTGCTTTGCGCTCCTGCCACTAGATGGGTTCTGTTCTTATCGTTCCACGATGAGTGTGACTTCATGGTCTCTCATTTCAGAATGAAAAGCATGATAAGCAGATTCCTGAGGCCAGGGAGGGGAATCTCTCATCCCGCTTAAATCACAGTTCAGGGTGTGTGGTCGGGATGAACTCCCCTCATCCCGCAATGGACGTGCAATAAGATTACTTTGTAATGGTCCCAAGCGGGACCGCGAACAGCAATGAGATGGACATGAAGTATCAGCCTAAGGGTAAAAGTTCTTGGTAGTTTCACTTGCTTTCATTTGGCCATAGGCTTAGTTGCAACCAAGTGTAGGATCCGAAGGGGCTGCGCTAAGAGGAGGTGACTGTGGACATGTAATAAGGGGTAATAAGGGAATCTGAGAGACAAGATACTGAGTGAAAAACAGAAGTCATGAGAGGAAAATATCACAAATCATGGTGTGTATGCAAGACTTACAAACCTATTGTAGAAAAATTTGGTAGAAATTCTGCCCTACTTAAATGCCATTTCAATATAGACCCAAGATGAGTGACACAGGACTGTCTGGATGTTATCTGGCTGCAATTTGTGTAAGACAGAATCACCATAAGTAATGGTTACAGACTGTGGGCACTGAAAATCAATAACCTCTGGAAAGCCATGAGTTGCCTAAAGGATATTTAGAATCTGTCACTTTTTCAATAGAATATCCATTCAAGTGTCCTGCCACTAAGATCTACTGTCACTGTTCTCCCAAAGTTTTGGAGTTGAAGCCTCTACGACATTGCTTTAATGGAGGAAAGTGCAGAATCATACTATCACAGAGAAAACAACATTACCAGATCAAGCCATCTCATTTACTTCTCTCCACATAAATGGTGTATAACAATAGACATGCAGATTAAAATAAACACCATGAAATGACTTTGAAAATGAATGAAATGTTTCTTCATATTGCAGATGCTTGTTAACGTATGATCTTTACACTCAAAGATTTAGGTTGACAATGATTTAAGCAAACACTGTTCTAAAATCATGATAATCCCTTGCAATAAACTTAATTAGAATCACAGTGCAGGCATTGGATATGACTTACAATGCAGTCTAACAAAATAAGTTACAATGGTGATTATATTATTACAGGGTGTAAGAAGGAAGTTAAGGAAAATGGAAGACTATAATTGCTTTTTCAACATTCTCCTAGCACTGTGTTAGGATGGATCTAGTGTACTTATTCTCTATGATACATAAATTGCAAGATAATTATTTCAGAGCTGCACTGTATATATACTGTCCAAGTAATGTTCCAGATAAAAATGCCCTCAGGCAACTCACCTTTTATATTGTGTTTCCTCTAGTAAATCAATAGTTCATTACATTATTAATAAAAATGCAACAAGCCAAATTCTGCTATCACTTGCACTGATGATATCCTGAGGTTTTGGTTTTTTTAGCACATTTTTCTCCCCTTTTTTTTTTTTAAAAAAAAGAAGAGTTATACTTAAAGCTCAAATAGAATGTTTGTGGTACAGCAGTAAACAAAGAATGTGTAGGCAGAAAGCAACACTTGATTTAGGCTTTTCTGTGCTCTCAGTCTATCTACATTTCTATCTGAAAAAAATTCTTCTTGGTTAATTTAACTGAGTGCTTCTGTTGCAAGGCTGCTGGTTTTAGTCCAAAACTCGTATTGGAAGAGAATATGAGGAGGAGGAGGAGGAGGAGGAGGAGGAGGAGGAGGAGGTTTAGGTTAATTTTTGTGACTTTGGTGAGACACAACAGTGGGGGAAAACGAGAGGAAGGGAAGAGGAATGGAACTTGTGTCTACAGTATGTAGTTATAGTTTTAGTGATATTTGGGCATGGAAACCAGAAGATAGAGTCAAGAGGAAAGTGATCCAATAAGAGATATCAAGGGCGAAACAAGAAAAGGAAGCAACAAAATGGAAGACCGAGAGCAAAAGATTGAAAAATCTGGACAAGGAATTATTTACTATGGTGTAGCCTAGCATTCTTGTTTAAAGGACAGAGAAGAAGGACCATATTATTTCAATGTCAGAAAGCAGGAATGGACTACGTTATTTGGTGTTTTGATGATAACTTAGCCCTTTTGGAAATGTTGGAGGTAGACCAGTGATGAGCTATGGAAAGTAAGGTGGCATTATGTCTCATGTGTTGTTTTGTGCTATCAAGTCACCTCCAGCTTTCAGGAAGTCTAATGAATTAGTGAGCTCCAAAACGCCTTGTCATAATCAGTTCCATTCCAGTCTTCCAAACTCAAGGACACTGTTTTCTTTACTGAATAAACAGTTTATATTGGGTGTTCTTTTTTTCCAGCTGCCTTCCTTTTTTGTAGCATTAATCCCTTTCTTGTGAATCTTGATGTCTCCTAATGCGACCAAAGTATAGTGACTAAAGTTCAACCATTTTTGGTTCAAGGGAGAAATTGGGCATGATTTGATGTAGCACCCACATATTTTTCTTTCTGGCAGTCCATTTGTGAAGCTATTGTTTGCCCTTCTTTTCACTACAGGAAAGCATTCAGTGTCTCCATATTCTCTCCTAACAATAGTATATTATTTCATTTATATAAAATATTTTACCCCACCTTTCTCCTTAAGAAGGATCCAAGGTGGCTTACATCATCAAAATATCAAAAGACAAGATTGAAACCTAAAACCAGTATGCAGATACTGACATGGATCAAAAAGATGTCACAATAAAAAAGTAAACAAAAACAATGCAAAAAGTGCACCCAAAACAAACTCCCACTCAGCAGCCATTCAATCAGGAAGAGGTACAACATAAAGAGAAAGGTCTTGACCTGCTTTCAGGAGGACAGTGGCAATGGGGCCAGCTGGGCCTCCTCAAGGAGAGAGTTAAGTATAGTTGATGCATCAGGGTAATGAAATGTTGTGGCACCCCGGCTACTTTAGAACAATCCATACCTTTTCACCATCCATACCATCTAAAGCTTTGTTGCACTCTGCATATGAAGCAGTGACTGCTTTTCATCCACAAACACTCACAAACAAACAAATGTGTTGGTTTTTAAAGTGCCACAATATTGTGTCCCCTTTTAAAAAAATATCCCCTCCCCTCCAGCACTGTAATTTGGCCAGCCGCAAGCTTAATAACACATTCTGTAGGATTCTGAGTGCATCTTGCAACATTCTTGCATGCAGGCAGGGACCACCTTTGGCACCAGGATCATATTATGTTGTACCTTAAAAATAATTGCATGCTGTCAAGTCGGTTTACTTTTCAAACTATATATATATGGTGAACCTGTAGCTTGGTCTGAAGGTGAATGTTCCCAGAAGACTCCCAAAAGAATGATTCCACTAGAAAATAAGGTGCATGCCCCACACATTACTTTTTAAAAAGCTAAGTGGTGGCTTTTGTGCCACTGCGTCATCAAATATCAGATGTGCCAGAATGCTGGAATATTTGACAAGATTTATATTTCAGCCATTACAGGGTTAATGTGAATGTAGAGTATTATGGGCTGGATTTAATGTGAAGACAGAAGCCAATTGGTTGTTGAGATCACACCACTTGGAATGTTCTGGTAGAAGTCTAGTTAGTGTGTGGTGTGCCTTGTATTCTTAGAGAAGAGAAGCATGTTCCTGGCTTAGCAAGATGGCTGTTAGAATAGTTATAGTTAGAAACCTCCTGTGTACCCTTCCCTTCTAGATAATTAAACAGTTTTTTCATATAGTAACACAAGAGGTGTCTCTCTCATTAGAGCAACTAAAATCATCTGCAACAACCAATCCAACAAAGATCCCCAACACAGAAGAATGGGAGTTGGGGAGTTCCCGACTTCCAACTATACCATGATGCATCAGTAATATTATGGTTCAAAGAATGGATAAGGTTAGAAGATGAAAAATTACTGAAATTAGAAAAGAAAGACCTAAGATCTGGAATGCATGCATACTTATGGTGCAATAAGAAAAAAACAAGCAATGTTTTTGAAAATAGCTTGGCAAGGAAGGCCTTGATTGAGATTTGGGGGAAATATAAAGGGAAATTTTATAGAGGAATGGTGTTGTGGATGTCTCCGCATGAGGCTTTTGGGAAGCAAATAGACGTGAAATCAGGGGAATGGCTGAAACATAGAGAACTATTATTAAAGACTAAAGAAGGCAAATTAAGATTTAAAACAAGAGGAGGATTAGCTCAGGAGGGAATTACTGTATATGTCATTGGTTCTCTCATAAACAACTTTTGGAAAGGATGAATATGGACAGTAAATTAACAGGATTTGTCAAACAGACCTCAGATTTAGATAAGGTAATTTGGGGAAAAGAATAAAATCAAATCTCAAAGCTATATAAACTGTTGTTAGAGATAAATGGAGCAAAAGGTAATTAAGGAAAATATGATTAAATGGATGTAGGACATAGGGAAAACAATACAGCTTGATGACTGGTATAGTGCATGGAATGAAAACCAAAAAAATAATTACAAGTATTGATTTGAAAGAAAATTATATAATAGTCTTATATTGATGGTATATAACTCCCGAAAAGCTAGCAAAAAATAACTAAACCAAATTAAAAAAATGTTGGAAATGTAAATCAGAAAAGGGCTCACTCTGATACATATGGTGGAACTGTAAGTTAATAAAGAAGTTTTGGAGGGAAATTGACTATATACTGACCAAGAAATTGAAGTTACAAATAGAATTAAGACTAGAAATTTATTTGTAAAATATGATAAGAGGAAAATTAAGACAGGAGGCTAGAATATGTTTACATATTTTAGGTGCAGCTAGAAATCAAATAACAAGAGAATGGAAAAGTGAAGAAGAAATGTTTGTTGATGACTGTTTAATAAAATTACAAGAGTATATATTTAAGTGATAAACTCACAAAATCATTAAAGGGAGAGTCTGCAACAAAATTTGAAAATCATTGAGGTGATATAAAGAAGTACTTAGAAGTAAGATGCAGAAGACAAATTAAAATCTGAAATTGATATAATGTTATAGAATGTTATTATAATAAGCATAAAATCACTCTCAGTTATGTAAAGTATATATGATGCAACATACAGTGGTATATTCTTTTATTAAAAAGAATTGTAAATGTTAGGAATGTAAAAAAGACGAAACAAAGGTATTATTTTATGAGCAAAGAAAATAACAAATGAAAATTAATATAAAGGAAGTTAAACAGAAGCAATCTTCCACTGAAAACAAGAAATAGATTAAACTGTTTGTTAATTTATTAATAAACTTTATATATATAAACTTTATATATATGCCACAGCAAATGTAGTCAGAGGAACAGGTTGGATCATTTCCTTCAAGAAACGGCAGTGTCCCCCACTCCCAATTATAGGTGATGGAACATGAAGAATTAATGTGCTATTTCTATATTTTAAACCTAATGGAAAATTTGCATTTGAATAGTTCACCTTTCCCCACTGCCCACTCGGTATTCATTTCCCTTAAAATACACATTTTGCATGCTGTTCCTTCTAAAATATTCATTATAGCCCCTAAAGTCTGTATTTCTTTTACCAGAGAACTAAAGTTTAATATTTAGGGAAACACACAGCCCAGCTTCTGAGCAGGGAGATGCCTTATCCTGAAACAATTGGAGCAGTGTTCCCATTGCTCAATCTATGTCAACTTTAGTCCAACCTGTTTATTTATCCAGGATCCAGAAATTAAGGTGGTTCACTTAAAAATGCACAACACAGATTATATTTTCTTTAGTAGGTTGAGAAGGGAAAGGAAAATGCAGAATAAAATACACAAAACATTTATATTTTCTATAACAGATTTTAAAGGAGAAAGGGAAAAAGAGATATAAGATGAGGAAGAAACAAATCAGAGATGATAATATTACAATAGTTAATGCAGGATTTAAAAAAAGAGGATGATAAACTTTTAAAGGCAGGACATATGGTAGCCTAGCCTGTCTCATATTTCATGGATATATCCATTCAAATTGTTTTAACATTACATCAGAATTTCATTGATTTCGACTCTTCCTAACTAGATTTTTTTTTCATACTTTGCAAATGCCTGAAATCCTCTGCTTCATTTATGTCACACACACCCCATTCCACTCCAATAAATGTAATTGGATCATCGCAAATGCCATGCTCCCTGAACTGTCTAGACAAGAAGAATCTGAGCTGATGCTATTGTTTAACATTTCAAATATCCCAAAGTATTTATAAGGGATTTTCTTCCAGAATGCAAAATACTGTAGTGGGGCAGGGGGAATAATAGAAAATTAATTGATTCAAGAATGAATGCACTGCCTACAGCATAATAAAGCCTCCCCCCCCTTTATTGTTTCATCATCAGTATAGTGTTTGTAATTCAGTAATGCAAAGGTTTGCTGACATATTGTTAAAGCAGAATGACTTTGTGACTGAAAAACTGCAGAGTCGGGAATTTATAAGTTTCCCCATCTTTACTGTCTCTTGTAAAAGCAGAGTCTTGTAAATCTATATGTATTGTTGACAAAATGTCTTCATGAAGCTAGAGCGTTGTTGAAGACAGCCAGCTCCCTCATTCCTTTCCCTCTGGTTTCACAGAAGTTTGAACAACTTGACTTAAGTTTCTGACATCTGTGGAGGCCCTGATGGTATCTACAGACGTCTTGTTCACCTGAACATGTATGTTACATCTTTGCATGTTGACTGTGAATGTCTATGAAATGCTCTCTGGTTGGGCTCAGGAGAGCATAATCAATACTACATCAGCAAGAGTGCTAACAAGTTTGGGTTCCTAGTCATGGGAGCTCAGCAGCCGTGCTCAACTGTAGGGCTCAAACTGGGGACATGGAAGCAATTGTTCACACTATCCTCTCCCTGAAATGTTGCCTTGTGTCTGGAGGCACTGCATGTGGAACAGGGAAGTCTGCCAGAAGGCTTTATAGCCATTTTAATATTGTTCAAACTCCAAGATTACAAAGTATTCTACAGACCCTTCAACTTATGTGTGAATTCGTAACACACTGCTTCTTGCACTTCATCAGACTAATGCATGAAATATCAGGTTAAATGGAAATATTTATTTTATTGATTCATTGGATTTATATACTACCCATCTGGCAACATGACCACGTTTTGTGGTTCACAAAACTACAAGCAACCATACAAGAGGGAAATAAGCAATCAAATCAAATCAAAATAAACAATATTTAACATAAACTATATATAATAAATATACACAGTTAGAAAGAAGGTGGTAGTAGGTGTAGGAGCAGCAGCATGGGGGTTATATCCTGAGCTCTGGGAAAGCCACTGTGAATGCTCAGGTTTTTAGCTTAAATGCTCTTGGTGAGTAGGCCAGGTGAATTTCAAAGGCTAGCGTGTGTCAAAGGCACAGGGATACTGCCAAGAATCTCCGATTCCTAGTTTTATCTTTATGGATCTTTCTTGGGGTTTAAGTCCTGAGTTACCCTGCCTGAGAGGAAGAAGTGACATGGGCGGTTCCTATTTAAAGCAGTCACTCTGACAGGTACTGAGGTCCTAAACCGTTTAGGGGTTTGTATGTTGTCATCATTACCTTGAAGGTGAAATTTAATCAAGAGGCAGGATGGAATGCCAAAGGGCGATTTTTCTAGATAAAAATATCCACATCAATCTGGATGGAGTTTTATTCTCCCTTAAAGAGCAAGTGTACAGTTTTGAAATGCTCTCAGATATGGATTTGACTTGGATCTATGGTTTTGTTTAGGTCTGGAAGCTACTTTGTAAGCTTTATCTCTATATGCTTTTCCCTCTTTCCTCTTTCCCTACCCATTTTCCCTGGACTTTCCTTAAGCACTTACATTTGCCCCATTTACTTCCAGTGCTGACTTGAGAAGGCTGCTGTGTACACAACCATAGGACCATATTCTACTGCTTGCCTCAATTGGATTGTCTCCCCCAATCTTTTTCTGTGCACTGAAGAGTTTAGAGGTGGAAAAAAGGTGTCAAACAAAAAGGTGTCTCGTCCTGCCTGAATCAAACAGCATACACAGGAATTGCGGGTTTGGGGAACACATTATTACATGTTCAATGTTCCTCTGTGGACTTCAGTGAAATAAGATTAGGACTTTTTAGTATCAGCTCAAAGATTTGGAATTTGCAGCTCAAAGATTTGGAATTTGTAACACTGGCCATCCATTATAGACCTCCAAGGTTTAAATGGTTTGAGCACACTTTTTCTCCTGTTGCTTCTTATTATCTTGCCCTCTCTAACTACTATTTAGGACAGATGGGTGGTTTAGTTGGCTAGGTGATTTGTATGTCACTGATTCTGATTCTGATATGATTTTTCTTATTCACTTGAAGAGGGGTGCCTACTGACTGACAAAGGTAAATAAAACCCCAGGGCCCAAATACAGTTAACTGGATTCTTTACATTAAATGGGAATAATATTCCATAGTAGAGATGGGCACAAAACAGAAAAATGGTGTTTTGGTTTTTTGTTTGTCATTGAGAGGTCTGTTTCAGTTCGTTTCTGTTTGTCGAAAATTTTTGGAAAAATTTTGTTACTGTTTTTCATTTTTCCGTTTGTCATTTCTACCCACTTTTTGTACTATTTTTAAAGCATTTCCATGTGTGGGCGTCCCCCAATGCCCCAGACCAGAGGGAAAACACTAAAAAAAATGGATGCTGGCAGAAACACAGTATAGACTAGGTTCGCAGGGAGGCTGGAAAGGCAGCGGCGGGCTTTGCTCAGGGTGCAAGGCAGCCGCAGAGTGACTGCACTGCAGGGCAGGGAAAGGTACTCACTGAGAGGTATGCAGCACGCACACACACAGGGAGGCTGCAGGACTGAAGCTAGAGTCGCAGAGACAGCAATCCCAGCCTAACTCCCACCAGAGACTGCAAGGAGGATAGGGGCTGCCAGAGCTTTTTATGCCCTCTGTAGCTGCCAGACCTGCCTGCCCAGTCTGCAACCTGGGCATGCTATTGGTTGAACATGATCCCACACCACATGGCTTGCCTCCATTTTGTGGCTGGTGGCGACATCCATTTTAAAGGGAAAAGAAAAATACATTGTGATGGGAGAAGACAAAAACAAACGTTTTAAGGACCCCAACCCCCCTGGTAGGTATCATCAGACAATATAAATAATTATCACTGCATTTTTACGGATGTCCAGGGCGTTTTTTAACATTTAAAACAGCTCATTTCATTGCACATCGCCATTAATGGAAATGAAACGTAACGACCACAATTTTCGTGGTTCTGTTCGTTTCGTTTCGTTTTCATCACAATTTTCGTTTGTGGTTTCATTACATAATGGAAATTACAAATGGTAGCGGAAATGAAAAAATGTTTGTTCTGTGCCCATCTCTAATCCATAGGGTTAGAGATTTCTAACCCAGGTTATAGCATTGAGCTCACCAGCCCTGAAATGACTAAAATGTCTAGCAGAAAAGAACAGTAGTTTGATAGTTGCATGCATATTTTATTTTAATTAATCAGGCATACTAAAGTGACTATAATATATTTTTATGTGATTCTTTTATAAAGTATTATCAAAGTATCAAGTTTTGCTAAAACATCAATTAGATTATACATTGCTTAAATAAGTGAGTGAGTGAGTGTGTGAGTGTGAATGAATGAATAGAAGAAGAATCTTCCAATTGCATGGAAGTCCACATCTACAACTGCATCATGCACATTGGAACATTGGAACAACCAAACTAAGAATGAATGCTGTGGCAAAGAGACTTAAATCTAGGTCCAAGAGTGACTTCTAGCTCTATCAATATTGTTCTGGGGGCTCTCAATTGTTCTTGATGCTGTTGTGATGTTAGAGATGGTGGTGTTTTTTTTATTTTATTTTTTAAAGAGTTGGTCACCTTTCATGGTCTTCTCTCTCTTTTTTGTCAGAGAACATGTTGGCTCAGTAGGTAAATACATAAAACACCCACTGCGACTGCTTGCTGTTCAGTATGGATTTATTATCCATAAAATCCTTTCTGCAAACAATGTACTCTGCAGGATTTGTTGCCAGTGGCTTATTTCAAAACCTATTTTTGATTCTGCCTGAGGTGATCGTCTAAGGCAGATCAGAGTTCTTCATCATTTTCTTTGCTGTAATTTGTTCTGTCTTCCTTTTTCATTCGGTTACACAACCTACCAATCCCTTGATATGACTGATAGAACTGGGTGTGACGTTTCGCCTGTCATGCTATAATAATAGCTGACTGGGAGAAAAAAAGTAAAACAGTAAAAGTTCTTGACATTTTCAAAACTTCTGCACTTTGAAGAGTGATTTAGTGAGATTATACCTCACCACACTGCAAATCCCTTGTGTTTTATTCTGACATCCTGGGAGGAGACAATGATTAGGTCAATATTAGTCTGCGTCAAGACTTAGGACTCAAGTCCCTCAAGATAGCCAACAGTGTTTTAGTGTTTTTTATTTTTGTCTTTTGTTTGGTCCTGCTGCAGGGCATGCCACTTGTACTTCTGATGTGAACTTTTTAATTTCATTTTAAAAAGAGCAGTAAATACATGCACCTCCTCAAATCATAATAAATGCAAGAAAGGGGGGAGGTTGTCTGGCGCACATGACCCAGTTCTGTCACAGAGTAAAAGTAAGGAAGAGCGGGAATTCCTGGCCAAATGTCAGCCCCTGTGGGCCGAAAGACTGCATAGTCAATGGAGTGAACTACTTCATTAAAGAAATGATGGGAGTATGGCAGTTTTAAACTAAGCCATCAAGGCATTCATCTACACAAACTTAATCCAGTTAATGTTCCAAACAGCACAGCCTTCCTGCAAAATGGCATGTTGTATAACCCCGAGCACCTTCTCAGGCAGGCTAATCAGTCATGCAAAATAAACACTGAAAAGGGAGAGGATGTCAATTGGCACCTGCATTGCAGTGAGTGACTGTTGCTTTTCTTGGCACGGTGTCCTAGTGAGACACCACTTTCCACAAGACCAGATCAGTCATTTCTCATGCCATGCACTGGAAATCATCAATCAATGCCAGGACTCAGAGAGAAGCTTTTCAATTTTGTTTTGTTTGCCTGGCGTTTGAGTCCTTAAATGCTCTCAGCACTTTTCAAACCCTGTAACCCACTGTCCCAGGTGGCGTTGGTCCATTCTGGACCATGTGATGACTGGTCAAAATTGTCTCCCCGGGTCAGGTGGACGAAGCTGCTCCTCCCAGCACAAGGCTAGTTCAGAGCATCCCTTGTGGATAAAAGGAGAGCAGCACAAAGAGAGAAAAAGGAAAGAGCAGATTATGTTGTTTTGATATGAAAAATATTTTGTCTGGATCACAACTCTCTCAATTGTTCTTCATTCGCATCTGCAAAGGACTATAAATAAGATTCTGTTTCTCCAGTGCAGACAACATACAAGAAATGCGAAGGCAAGGACAATGGAAAAATAAATGTCGGTTAACAGTGAGCTAATAATCACTTCTTCAACCTGTTTAATGCAGAGGTGGAATTCAAATATGTGTATGTACATGTGCACCCATGCACCCACCCATCAGGAGTTAATTGTTTTAAAATAAAGACATAAAGGCATTTTTTAGGGATTTTGTTGCATTTCTTTAGACCATTTCTGTGAAAAAGAAAATACATTAAACACGCTGGCCCACATTTAGTAACAGCAACAACTTTTCTGGACCAGAAAGCACTAATGGATCCAGTACCTCAAGAGACCTGATTGTCATCTGAGGTCACCACCAGGGATGGCCGTTTCGGGGGTGTGTGCTAATATGCTACTTCTTGGTTCCCTGCCACAATGCTGAGCCTTCTTCCCCCACCCCTGAAGGGATTCCTTACTAAGCAGAGGCAACAGATTCTGCCTGTTATCCCTTACATTGCCTCAATCCACCTCAATGTCCTAAAACACCTACAAAATTGTCCCAAATGAATTCAAAAGCAGGAACAAGAATAGTTCATTGCAATTACTACGCACCCTTTGCACATACAAATCCAAAAACCTTTACCTGCGGAATAACAGCCTAATAAGCATTAACAACAGAGAGGGAGAGAGGGAAGGCTGGCAAGACACACATAGTCTGGGGAGTCTCTAAACTCTGAATTGCATATAGAAGAGATGGACTTGAGTGGAAACTGCACCAGTTTGCCTGTTCCTAGCAAATTTTCAAATATGTTGCTAGTAAAGGGGAGGGCATCAACACCATTGGCATTGTTCCATCATCCCCTACACTTGCAGCCAACAGGGAGCTGCATCACCATTGTTGCCATTCTTCTCCCCCCCGCCACCGCCTCCGGACCGCCTGCACAAGCCACACCAAAGCCCTGGCAACAAATGGGTGGCCTCATCAATCACCCCCTCCCATGTTGCAAAAGGAATTGTGTGGTATCTCACTCAGTTGCAGAGATGTCTTTTCTTCAGAGGAAGCACTGTGTTCTAATGCACACCCTCTTTCAGTTTTAGGCTTTTAACAATGGGTGTGGGGACAATCCCCCGATTGCATGCGCCAACTGCCTGCAGCTTTCTACCTACATCAAGTGTTGTGTCATTGTATACAACTAGATACAGGCAGAGAAATACAGATAAGCAGCTGGAAGGCTTCTTGTTCCCCTGTCCCAAGAGTGTTCACCTGGCTTTCCCTAGCTCAAGTCTTCAGGATGATCTTTATAAAAATAAATATCTGCTCTGAATTGCATATGGAAGAGATGGACTTGAGTGGAAACTGCACCAGTTTGCCTGTTCCTGGCAAATTTTCAAATCTGTTGCTAGTAAAGGGGAGGGCATCAACACCATTGGCATTATTCCATCATCCCCTACACTTGCAGCCAATAGGGAGCTGCATAACAGAGAAGGGCGACCAGGATGGTTGAGGGTCTGGAGGAAATGTCTTATGAGGAATGGTTTAGGGAACTGGGAATGTTTAGCCTTTCAAAAAGAAGGCTGAGGGGGGGGGATATGATAGCTATGTTTAAATATTTGAAAGGATGTCATATTGAAGAGGGAGCAGGTTTGTTTTCCATGGCTTCAGAGACTAGGACTCGGGGCAATGGTTTCAAACTACAGGAAAAGAGATTCCATTTGAACATTAGGAAGAACTTCGTGACAGTTAGAGCTGTTCGGCAGTGGAATATGCTGCCACAAAGGGTGGTGGAGTCTCCTTCCTTGGAGGTTTTTAAGCAGAGGCTGGATGGCCATCTGTCTGAAATATTGTGATGGGGTTCCCACATGGCGGGGGGTTGGACTAGATGGCCCTTGAGGTCTCTTCCAACTCTATGATTCTATGATTCTATGATCACCCACTGTCTTGTCTTTGTATCACCTTCCCCTCCTCCACCCCTGCTATACATTTTCTGTAAAGCTTTAAGGTTGACGGCCCATACATGCTAATTTCGCTGTTCCTCTGCAAACTCCCTGCTCCCTTTGGCTTCTTTGCTTTCGTCTCCTACCCTGATGCCCCTTGACACAGCCATCCTGCCAAACTGCTGCAGGCTTTCTGAACACTACAGCCCTGCAAAATGTCAAATGATCTTCCAGCAAAGCTTTCTGGCTCAGTGGTATCTATTCATGTGCTTGAAACATCTCCCTCTGGGCTTCCTGGAGCCCTCTGTTCTAATCCTTTCCTCCCTCAAGAGCCCATCGCTTGACATATTGATTTCACAAGCCCCTATTAGCTAGACCAGATACACTATTCTCAACTGAGCTGGTTCCACAAGGCTCTCCAGACCCATGTCCCATGATCCAAGCAGCAGCAAATCTATTAGAAACATGCCACATATTATGCAAAGGGAGAGCAAATCCCATGCCCAAACCAGCAGATGGGTACAAAGTTTCTCATCAGAAGCTATAGAAAGAAAGGAGCAGGGAAACAGTCTTTGTTAAACATTAAATAGAACAAAGTTAGACTAGCCTGTTGCCGTCTTTAAATTAATTTGAATGATTTTAATTAATTAGTTTGACATTTATGGTGTTCTTTCATGTATAGCTTTTCAGAGGCAGTGCCTGAAGATTCGTGTTTCCTCTGGCTTGATCGCTCCCTAGCCCCTTCAGTAATCCTTCAGTATAATTGCATGACACAATCTAACCTTTAACTAAAGATCAAACATGCTATGTAGATCTTATTAGTCTTTCTGGGGCACCGTTGTTGTTGTCTGACAATTTGAAGCCACTGCTTTTCAACTATGACCTTCACAGGATGACACCACCCCCTTTGTTGCAGTATTTTAGCTTGTTCATCTTTTAAAATGAGACTGCATAGGCATTTCCTCCTTCCCTGCCCTTGTTATTTTGATTTTTCCTCCTTTCATGGACACCAGAGCACTTGGGGTGCTTGTCCGACCTATTTTAATAGTAGAGCTACTATTGACATAAATGTAATCATTTATTTGGGGGGTCAAGAAACAAGAATGGGTACAGAATGGCCATGACATTATTGCACCATCATCCTTCTTTGGTCATGTGACTTAAATCGTGCCTGGCAGATAACCACTGGACTTTGGCTTTGAAGCAAAAATAGCAATAAACCACAATGATATCTGGGATGACCACCTACAATTATCCTAAGTTGTGTGTATGGTAGCCAACCAAGTAGTATTTTGTTGTCTACTTCAAATAACTTAGGGAGCCTTTTTAGCAGTTGTCAGAGCAGCTCAATTGATTCCTAGGTTGCTTTTTAAAATGTCCAGCCAACTTTCCAATCAGCTCCATAATTTTGTTGGTGTATCTATTGGTATTTCCCTCCTATCATATACAGAGGGAACACATACATACAGTGGGAGGTGGTGTGTGGAAGGGAACAGGCAAAGCTGGAACCAAGATGAGAACAAGTGCAAGCATACAAAGGTTTTAAAAGGCACACTTGCCCTTGATAGGGTAGACAGTAGGGATGGGCAATTTGTTTCGAAACCACTAGGTTCCGAAAAGACCCGCACGAGCACAGGTGGTATTCAGAAGCCTCCAACACACATGCAGACAATGTATTACCTTTCTCTGCACCGGGATGGAGCTGAGATCCAATAAGGAAGCAGGCTGCAACATCATCTTTGTTACTCCATGCTGCTGGCCAATCAGAAAGGGATGCAGCATGATGCCTGTCCCTACACAGCTCCTGATAGGTCAGCACCACAGAGAAGCAAAGGTGATGTCGCAGCCTGCTTCCTGTTTGGAATTTAACCCCGTGCGAGCTCAGAGGAAGGTAAGATATCGGCCCCGTGTGTGTTGGAGGCTTCTGAACACCACCTAGGCTCGTGTGGGTCCATCCGTAGTAGGCAGTAAAGTTATGGGCCTTGTCTACTTCATCCTTCTCTCTCTCTCTCTCTCTCTCTCTCTCTCTCTCTCTCTCTCTCTCTCTCTCTCTCTCTCTCTCTCTCCTTCTCTGTCATTCCTCTTAACCAGAGACACAACTGTCTCTTGCAAATGAGCACTTGGCAGCAGTGACTGCTTTGTCACATTTGCACATTCATCATATTTGCCTTGCTTATTCAGGAGCCACAGGGGGATGCAAGCAACCTCCCTGCTAAAATATTGTCAAAGGCTTTCAAAAATATATCACACATTCAAGAAATACAAGTTGAGGAGCTGTGTAGCCATCACAAAAAACAAATACAAAAGTGGAACAGGTGGTACCTTTATAATACTATAAAAATAGCAAAACATTGCTAATATTTTATCCCAATCCTCAAATGAAATGCATGGGCCTTCTCACCAGCCCCCCTCCCCCATCGCTGACAAAGCAGGGGCTTTTGGCCTTGACAAGTCACATTGAGGAGAGGTGTTAATGTGTGTACGTGAGAGCCATGACATGTCTTTGGAAGGATTGGGACAATCAAAACATCTCCCTCCCTTCATTTCGGATGCAGCCTAAGAACACCCAAGCTCCATGCCTCAAGTAAACAGCCTGGCTTTTTTTCCATCTTGCCAAGGACCTATCATCTAAGAAAAAACTCCTGGCAAATCCATCTTTTGCCATGTTATTACCTATTGGTACTGCTCTGAGGAAAGCAGAGGAAGGGGATTTCGCCCCCAAAGTATTAGCAATGTTTTGTTCTTTTTATAGTAGCCTAAAGATACCACCTGTTCCATTTTTGTATTTATTCAAGAAATAGAACATGCAGGGATGAATTTTTTTTTTCATTTTCTGGTCCAAAGAAAGGCATTTTGTGTATAACACCAACACCAACAACTATCCCTAGAACAACAATTCAATGCAGTGTAAAAAATCTTTAATACTAATGGGACAGGGCATTATATCCTAGATAATATTCCACTAAATGTTTTATCAGGACTAGGGGGCTGAGGAGGATACAGGAAAGAGCAAAAATAATCAGTTTCCATCTGCCAATTCCAGATTCTCAAAATAATGGTGCTAGGGAGAGTATCAGTGGGAGGGCAAAAGTGCTGCCTCTTGCAAAAGTGAACAATGAGCTTATTTAATTATGTTAATCAAACATGGCTATTAATTTAAAGACAACTCATTGTTTGCAGGATGCAAAAGAAACCATTCTTGTTCTTAAATACATTGTCATAACATTGACAACTACTAAAATATGAGAAAGAAATTAAAAATGTGCTTAGTCTTAGATAATGCTTACGCATATTAAGGGCAATTATAAATCTTGCACTTTAAATGTGCTGTGAACTTAATAGTAGATTAATGACTGAGGAGCTGTCTGATTATTATGCAGCTGGAATGGAAATCTTACAGGGAGCATTCTCTAAATGAAACATTAGCATTTCATATACTGTACTGTACTTCTTTGAAAGTCTATGCATACAAAGAATGTGCCAATATGCATTTTAACCATTTCCATGTTTCAAGCTATTGATGCTTCAATGGGACATTTATTTATTCTTTCATTAATTCATTTAGTAGAGTGGGAAATCACTGAGCAATCCAGTATTATGCCTATTGTTCCATCTTAAATGTCTGGTTTCATTGTAACATCTTTCTCATCTGTATCTAAGGCTGTTTTGTTTTGTTGTTGTGTTGGGATACAATGTGGAAGTGAATATTTGAGAGAACAAGTACCATGCTAGTCTCTTTTTAGTTTCTCATTCTAGTTATGACATAAAGTATTTTGATTGTTTAAAATCTTTTGGTACATTCTTTTTTTCTTTAATACAGTATATATTTTATTCATTTTCAACATAAGTAAAGAAAAAAAGAATAGTGTTTATTAAACATAGTGTTACATGGATTCCAGTCATATTCATATTACAGCAAATTTAGGCCTTATTATTTGTTTCTCTTTTCTAACCATTAATAGTGCAAATCCATTCTAAGTTCTCTAAACTATATCTAATAAAGACAATTCTGGTTTAAAATCTATATGCCCTTTTAACATTTTAACAAGCCAAACATATATTTTAATCCAAAGACTTTTTCACTTTATCACAAGTCTACCATTCATGATAATACGTCCCCATTTTTTGGCTCACATTTTCAACATTTACTAAACATTTACTAAACATATTTAGAAACCTTTTACCTAATCTAACAGGTGGCAGATACCATCTATAAGACATTTTTATGAATTCTCTTTAAGATATCACTATTCATTATAAAAACCATATATTTTCAGATATCTCTTATATCTAGTTTTGTATTTATGTTAGAGGCCACCAAAAATAAACCAAACTCTAGTCTATAAAATATTGTTTAATTTTTTTCTCTTCCCTATCTAACATGTCCATGTAGGTTACGTGTAGGTATTTTCTCAGAATTTGAAAGATTAAGGTACACAAATGCTTCCATAGCTGAAACCCATCTTAGAGTTTTCATGTACAATTTCCTTTTTATTTTTTCCCATATCTTAAACCAAAAAATTCTAAAATAATGATTTGAAAGAGTCCATGAGTTTTAGCTTTCACATGCCATAAGAATTTCCTTCTTCATAGACCTTATACTTAGGCTTTTTTTGTACTCGTCTTTCTTATTTCTTCCACATCCAGTTCTTATTCCATCTTCTTTTCCAGATTTTTTTCTCCTCTTTGCTCATCTATCTCTTTTGATGTTATTTTCCTTTTCTTTCTGTATTTCTCATTTGTGTCTAATTTCTGTGATTCTTCTTCAAAGATGCTGATATTTTTCTCATAGAATTCTCTTGCTTTGTCAGTAGCATCAAGTTTCTATCTTCTTGATTTCCATTTGTTTAAGAGCCCTTCTGGTACCAGCCATCTACAGTTCACTCCGTTCTCATTTAATTTAGTAGAGAGAAAATAACATTGTTTCCTCATCTCTCTTATTCTCCAAAGTTTCTCTTGTCTCATTCCGTCCATATTGCATGGGTTCCTCTCTTGCTGTTTCCAGTGTTCCATCCTTTATTATTCTCTTGACAAACTTTGCCCTCCCAGCCCGGAAATAAAGAGGCAAGACATGTTTGTTGGATTAAAATTAGGCCACATTTTATTGGCATGAAATTCACTCAATTCAACTGTTAAACATCCCTTAAAGTATGGGGCCTAAACGTAGTGCAAGCAGATCAGTTAATGATTCCTAACATTATTAGAAGGGCGCTGCCCACCTGTCCAGCGCCTTCCCAAAACCTCATTCCTAATCTTCGAACCTATTTATACCTAACACCTAATATTCCTAATTTCCTAATTCATTTCCTAATTCATATTGAGGTCTACCGGCTGACTAGGGAATATTATTCAATACGTTTCACCTGACTTAAGTTTTCCACTTGCATTACCCACCAATTGTGACTGGTTATAAACCTCCCATTTGCCTTAAAGAGAATGGAATGGGCGAAAACACAGTGCCACTCCATTCCAATTCCAGCTACTGTACTCTCATTCTCTCAATTGGGTGGGTGGGAGGGAAGGTGGCTAGATCACAAAAGAGGCCTCTCACCACATGGTGAGGCCTTTTGCAAATTTTGGCCCCTGCTGGGAAGCCCCTAGGCTGCACAAATGTGATGCTAGCCCGGGAGGGGGGCAAAGTGGACTATTATTTAACCAGCGCTATTACTGTTCAGAGCTTCCATTACATGGACTTCACATGGGGTTCCTTTCTTTCTCATACAGCTTAAGTTAACTCTGTATACTTGGTCTATTTCATTTTTCATCTCTTCTCTCCCCATTCCCAGTGTGTCTGCTAGAACTGTTATAATCTGCTGTTGTAAATTCCCTTCCTTTAATTCTGGTATATTTGGCAGCCTAAAGGCATTTAATGCTCTCTCCATGTCAATTATTATAATTCAATCTATTAGGGTTTTATTTGCTTGGCACAGTCTTTGATTTTCTTCTTTCAATTCATCTGGCCCCTTTGTAGTTTCTTCTGTCCTGTTTTCCAAATTCTTGATGCCTTGTTGGTTTTTTAATAACTTTTTGATGTATGTCCTGTAGTTGTGTATTCGTTGAAGTAATCTGTTTATTCATCTTAGCCATTTTCTCTTCTAATTTTTGATGTTTTCCCTCTCAATTCTTCTTCAAATGAAGCTGTTCCTTCTTTGTGTGTTGTCACTGTATCTTGAATCCTTTGAAGCATTGCCTGAAGGTCTTTCTGAAACTTCTGATGAAACATCTTGTCAATAGTTCTTTGCTGGCCAGTATTGGAATCACTTGTGAAGGAGCATCTGATGTTTCCTTTGCTATTTTAGAAAGATTTATTATACTCATCATGTATAATTTCCTTCAATACTTCAATCCGATTCTAAAAACTTACTCATTTGGATACCGCCCCATCCACCTACTGCCATTCACTCAACTCATTATACCACTGTCCTCTCATTACCACTATTCTACATTTCAATCCACAAAATCAACAATCTAGAAAAAGGAGTATGTGGGAGGAGAGAGTTTCGCCAATTTTAGTTCAACCCTCAAGTTGTTGAGTTCAGTCAGAGCTTAATTGGGTCCACGTTGTCTCTACCAGCCGAATTTTTTTACAATCTCTCTTAGTCAAGTGTTGGCAGGTAGAAAAAACACAGGTAACAGAAAAAGAGAGAAAGGGGGAATGAAAAAAGGAAAG
Organism: Phrynocephalus forsythii; assembly: GCA_029282475.1. Classification (NCBI taxonomy): domain Eukaryota; kingdom Metazoa; phylum Chordata; class Lepidosauria; order Squamata; family Agamidae; genus Phrynocephalus; species Phrynocephalus forsythii. Next base: position 97,217,313 of record JAPFRF010000010.1, read on the forward strand.
AACAAAAGGAGAAGGTTCCAACTTCCCAGTTCAAACTCAGCTGGTTCATCCATTTCGAATACTTTAACAATAAATTGTTCAATTCAGTTCTGTTCAGAATAGGATGACAAAGAATCTTCTCATGTACATCAGGGGTTAATTGTCCCGATTAGAGATGGGCATGAATAAAAAAATGATGTTTCGTTTGTCGTTTGTTGTTTGGAGGGTCCGTTTCGGTTCATTTCCATTTTTTGCGAATTTTTGCAAAAAAAATTGTTTTAGTTTTCGTTTGTTTTGTTACCATTTTGTTACCATTTATTTTGGTTTTTTGTGATTTTTTTAGCATTTAAAGTAGTTCACTGTATTGCAGTAACGAAAACGAAACGCACGACAAAATTTCCGGTGTTTCTGTTCATTTCGTTTCATTTTGGAGACAAAATTTGTTTGTCATTTTGTTGCGTAACGAAATGAAAAAACGAAAACAGAAACAAAAATTGTTCATTTCGTGCCCATCTCTAGTCTCGATTCTCCATTTCAGCACAAAGTATAAACAGACACACAAGAGGTTAAAAAGTAGAGCCGGATGCCTTTCCCTCTTCAGTTCACTACTCACTCACTGTTCATGGCCAGGCTGTCTGGACTTCCTGTCAGATCCCTCAGTGTTTAGGTGAGAAACAGCCAAGCAGATCTACAGAACTCCAAAGATCAGTTTCACCTTTTAATGTCCAGTATGTATACTCCAATGTCCCTTTTATTAATAAATTATTAATGGCTGCCCTGCCCGGCCTTGTGCCGAGCTGGGGCATCTTTGCCGGCCGGTTGAGGGAGGCGGCTATTGGCTACGCTAGGGGCGTAGCCTACGTGCGGGGAGCGCGCCCTTTATAAGTTCCTGGCACGCTCCCCATAGCCTGCCTCCGCAATCGCCTGTTTCCCCACCCTCCCGCCACTGTATATTATGTGCTGGTGATGCTTTGCTGGTCGCTTCAGGGCCGGATGGGAATTTTTGACCATTACTCTGATTGGCCTTGAGTAGTGGTGCTTTTTCGCCCATCCCACCATTCACATGTTGGCGGTGGGTGTTGTAGGTAATAACCCTGGTCACAACTGGCGGGTAGCGCATAAAAGTTAACCATTTAGGTCCTGAATTTAAAGTACATCTTCAGATCTTCGGCAGCCCTCAATTAATAACCCAATAGGTTTTAGTTAGGGAATAAATAATAATAATAACCCAATCCCCCAGGAGGGCTGCCAATCTTTAATCAAGCATTGATGCCGAAAAGATCTGGTTGGCATCCTCACTGCGGCAGTTTAACGGGCCGCAGGAAATTGGTAGAGTAATGGGACCTAATCAATTTATTGTTACCATTTAGATGGTGCGCTACGTTGTAGGCCCTCCTAAAGTTATATCTCAGTGATAATTAATTTAAAATTTGTTACTGTAGTTAATAAAGTTGTGGCCCCTGTTTTAACCCAATCTGCATGTGTGTCACCTCTTTCTTTCAACCTGGTACGGCAACAAACAAACAAAAAACCCACACATAACAGAGACCAGAAGAAAAAAATAAAGAAAAAGAGAAAAAACCAAGGCTGGTTTCTATTTCTTCTCTCAGAGTCCCTTCAACCAGTCCGAACGAAATAATATTCCTTTGGATCTGTTGATGCTGATATGTTATCTCCTTCCCACTTTCAATTCAACAGCCACCTTGCTTAGCTTGGGGAGGGGTACTAGATCTTGTTTTTAGGGAATATTTAAAAGTTATTTCCACTGGTATTGGCACTGTTATATAAAAAAGTAGAGACAATCTCACCCAAGTATAGCACAATGTGCTGAATGCTTAAAGTCACTGCTTCTTATCTCCAGAGCCAACAGCTTGCAAGATGCTAGATGGGCATCTTGTTTTCTTCATGTGGGGAAAAGGGGCATTCCTGCATCAAGCAGAAGACATCCGCCACCACCTTCTGCGATCAACTGCTACTGCCCCTGTTTGCCACCCCTCCATGTTAGCTTGACCCCTTGGGGATCCCCTATCAGGGAGAAATTCAGTCTCGGGGGGCAGAGCCCTGCTTCCCCATGACTGTGTCACCATGACATCAAACCTGAAGTCCACCTTTTCGTATCTTCTTGTTCACTGTGTCCTTGACTTCCTTTTTTCCACTCTTACAAATAACCACCCAAACACTTAATGCCTGACATTCATCCGGCATCTTCTGTCAATTTGACAATTTCATCATGATACTTAACAAACTCTACATTTAAGAAGAATGAAGGGGAGGGCCGCTGCCTTTCCCACCAACTACCACAGGTTCCATATCTGATTTGTTGGTTAGTGGAGTGGGAGAAATGGGAGATGCTATACAGACCCCAATGCCGGACCTAGAAATGTATCTGCCTCAATGGCTACAGGCCTTACTGAACATTGTTGTGGCTGTGGGGAGGAAAGGGCTAAATGCCCACAGTATAGTGGACAGAGACCTGAGGGAGCCAGGTTTGAGTCCTCGCTGAACATGAAACTGAGTGACCCTATACCAGTCGTAGTTTCTCAGCTATGTCACAAGATGGTCGCAAAGGTGAAATGGAGGAGAGGAGCACCACATGCATTGCCTTGAGCTTGTCTGAAGAAATATGTTATAGAGCTGCAGTTTAGAAATTACAAATAACTTAGGGTAAAAGTGGAGCTCATTCATTAGCAAAAACAGGCAGTATCTGTTGGAATTAATTGCTATTAAAAAGATATTTGCAGAGTACAGAGTACAGTTCATGAAGGGGGTCTCAGTAGCAGCCAAGAAATCCTTGTTTCTCTTTATAGAGGGGAAAATAAAAGTTGCCTTAGAAAATGATTCTTTCCAGTCTATAAGGTGAACCCAGAGCTATTCCCACTCAGGGCGCTTTTACATGACCCCTAAAATCCGAGGCAAAGGGCTCCCAGATGCGGAGCTTAAAATTGTTTTCCCACCAGCTCTGGACTTTAAACAAAATAAAGTACGACCACGCCCACCTAAGCACATCCCAGTACATTTTCTGAGTACCTGGTCTCTGAAGGTGAAAAATTTCTGATGCGGATGTACAGCAGTGAGTGCCAGGCTCTCCTCTCCTTGTTTTTTTTTTTTTTTTTTGCCCCTGCCCCTTTAAGAGATTGAAACAGACTAAAATAGTTCCTGGAGCAGCTCGATGGCAGAGCAGAGGTGAGGCTGTATTCCTTTCTCCCTTTTTTTCCCCACAGACAGGAGCAAGGAAGTGCAGAGGGGTGGGAACACAGCAAGAGGAGCAAACCCCTAACATCTCTGGTCCAAATTTAAGTTGCCAGCAGATCTTACGGGTTGTGTAAAAGCACCCTCAGACAGCATCCCTGTTTTCTTCTGTGACATGCTGGAGGGAATGAGCTTGTTGCAGTGAACACATTAGTCACCCCACAAGAAAAATCCATATATAAACAAAAGAAGTTGTAAAAGCATTTTCTTGGGATTTTTGCATTGGCTTCCAACACAGATGGCTTGCTGCTAGCTGGAAACAACATGTAGACACATTTCCAGTACTTACCCTTTGGCTACCTACAACTACTCAGCTGGAACCTGTCTTAATACAAAATCTCGTGGTCATACTACAAATAATTAAATATACACTGGTGCCACAGAAAGATGTCTTCTCAAAACAGACAGAGGGACAATACCACATTCTGACAATGTGCTTTTTTAGTTTTGGTACTTATTTTTATGTGCATAGGGGAGGATGCTGATATAAAATGTTATATACATAGCTTCTGCAGTAAAAATGTGTAAGTGCTTTATTATACTTAAAGTTATATCACAAGCTGAATAAGAGTCATTGGGCTATAATTAATAATAATAATAATAATAATAATAATAATAATAATAATAATAATAATAATAATAATAATAATAATAATAATAATAATAATAATGCTACCAAAGTTACAGCAAAGTGAGCTGCTTAGTTTAAATGGAATTATGCAGGCTACACATTGCCCCCTTCCCCCAGCAAGCTGGGTACTCAGTTTACTGACCTTGTAAGGATGAAAGGATGAATGAACCTTGAGCCAGCTACTTATTATTGAATCCAAGGTTATACTCACAGTTACAGCTGCAGTACAGTAGTTTAACCACAGTGGCACAAGGCTCTAGGTTAGTGCCTATTTAGTCAAGGCTCCTACTAAAAACCAATTGCTGCTTGTAAAATGAATACAGGGCTGTTCAAAGATTTCCCTGTGGGCAATAGGGAAACGGCTTAGTGCTCATGGGAATTAAACACCAAACAACTGGCTCCAAAGTGAATGTTTCCTCCAGGGAACTAAAGTGCCAAATAAATACAACTGAAAATAATCCTCAAATATCAAAATCTAATTTTCTGCACTGTTGTGATTACTTTCTTCATGGAAATGTATCTGTGCATCTACCCATGGAGACAAAATGTATTTCACTCCCTTTGGCTCCATACTTTACTCACCATCCTTATCAGTGTTAAAAGCAAACATTTGAATTGACAGTAAATGCATTTTTGCAAGATAGGCATACCACACATTTTATTGTGCTCATTATTTTTCTAGTAAAAAAATTGATACACTATATATGCCATCAATAAGGGGAAGGAAAGGGGAGGGAAAAGATAGATTGGATAAGGCTTGGAAAATCTGGGATGGAGGTAGATATAATAGAATTGTGGCTCACCATATTCTTTAGAATACAACTCCCATACCCACCTGCACTGGGAAGGGCAGTGGTCACTGATAGTGACACTTTTAGTCTAAAAGAAATGCATGGCATCAGGTTAGGGAACAGTGACATGCTGCACTGCAGGCATATTTGCTGGAGAATAAGTAAAGGAATGAACATTGTGGGAAACAGGACAAAATGCAGATTGGGCTGGTTTTATTTTGAAAGAAATAGAAAGCATGCATGATATTTGGAAATAGTGGATAAAGAATGAGGAGATGCAACTGGACAAGATAAAGGTGGAATTCCCATTCTCCTCCCCAGCCCAGGAACCTTTGCATTCTCCAGTCACTGATGATCAGTGAATCCCATTCAATTGGTTTATCTGTGGTGTGGAGATCCTCACAGTTTGGATGGAGGCATCTTCTGCAAACAGACCTCTGATATGCAACTTATATGCATTTTTATACTAGGATAGGATCTGTTGAGAATTAGCAACTTCTTTGGTACAGTGCCTTAGAATTTCAATCACATAAAGGCAAGTAATACAAGCCTGGATTCAGACTAGCATATGTTACTAAATGCAGACCAATTATAATTCATGGGGCTTCAGTTATTGATGGTTCTACTCTAAACATGACTAAATCAGGACAATGGAAACATTTAGTGCCAGAATGATTTATTTTCATGCACACGTTGTATTATCAAAGAAATTGTTCTGTAGTCTTTTCCCTGGAGTGGCTTTGCAGAATCCTTCCATCAGGGATCATCTTCAGCTGTCCATAACTGTGTCCCAAAAAAGGGAGTTTCTCTAAATTACAACAATCACTACAATTCGATACAAGAGGTAACACTGTGAGCCATTACACTGTGTCCTATGAGATCCTCCAATGGGCTCTACTAAGAAGCTTACTGTAGGTTAAGTTAGACAGCAGGCTTATCTCTCATTTAGAAATAATAGTGTTGAAATGAATCATTGTTTTGAAATGGATCATGAAAAACTATGGGTTGTTCTGAAAGGAACAGGTGCACTCAGGACTTGATTGTCCTGATGTTTAACCTGTGTTGTGGACACAAATGAATATGTAGAAACAGAATGGTTTCCTATAGGCAAAGATGTCAGAGAAGAGTGGATTTTATCCCCTTATCTGTTCCATCCGTACACAGAACATAAAGGATGAGTGAAAATTGGTGGACGAAACATCAAGATTTTAAAATATGCCAATGACCTTACCCTCCTGACAGAAAGCAGCACTGATGTAAAACAGTTTTAGTGAAAGTGAAAGAAGAAACTGTCAAACTGTCCATTCCAGTCTGGGTTCAGGCCCGGTCGGGGGACCGAGACAGTCTTGTTCGCTCTGCAAGATGACCTCCTCCGGTGGGCCGACAGGGGGTGTTCCTCCCTGTTGGTCCTCCTGGATCTGTCAGCGGCCTTTGATACCATCGACCATGGTATCCTGCTGGATCGGCTCTCCGGGGTTGGGATCGGAGGCACTGTTCACAGTTGGTTCCGGTCCTTCCTCGGGGACCGTCCCCAGCAGATTCAGCATGGGGGCGAGCTGTCGGCCCCTTGGACACTCCCTTGTGGGGTTCCACAGGGGTCGTCTCTCTCTCCCATGCTGTTCAACATCTATATCAGGCCGCTGGCTGAGGTCATTAGGGGACATGGAGTCTGCTGTCATCAGTACGCTGATGACACACAGCTCTATGTCTCCTTTTCTACCGCTACAGATGAGACTGCCCGGACCCTCGATCGGTGCCTGGGTGCAGTCATGGAGTGGACCAGGGCTAACAGGCTCAGACTCAACCCCGATAAGACTGAGGTCATGTTCTTTGGGGCTTCTCCATCCAGCTACGGTGGCCCGTTTCCCACCTTGGAGGGCGTTTCCCTCAGGCCATCGGACTTTGTCCGGAATCTGGGAGTAGTCCTGGACCCGGCGCTCACCATGGAGGCCCAGGTGTCCACTGTGTCCAGGGCTGCCTTTTTCCACCTTCGCTGAATCGCCCAGATTCACCCGTACCTGGATGGGGACTCCCTCAGAACAGTGGTCCAGGCGCTGGTGATCTCAAGACTGGACTATTGCAACGCGCTCTACATGGGGTTGCCCTTGACTCTCATTCGGCGACTGAAGCAGGTCCAAAATGCGGCGGCCAGACTGGTGCGCTGATTTGAGCACATCACCCCAGTTCTGGCCCGCCTACATTGGCTACCCGTTGCAGCCCGAATTAGATTCAAGGTCCTGGTTTTGGTTTACAAAACTCTCCATGGTCTAGGACCTGGCTACCTGACAGAGCAAATTGACCAGCGGTCAACTTCGGCCCGTCCGACTAGGTTGTCGCGGGCGCAGATGCTGCGCGTGGCCACGCCCAGAGAGGCTCAGAGAACTTCCTCCCTTACCCGATCCTTCTCTGTGGCTGGCCCGACGTTGTGGAATCATTTCCCAGCAGAAGTGCGCCTAGCAGAGTCCCTGCCTGCCTTCTGGAAGGCATTGAAAACCTTTCTCTTCCGGGAGGTGTTTGGGTGATTTTTCCCCCCCGCCATCTGCATCTCCTGGTATTGCTGTTTTGTCTTCTTATTTTATTAATTTAATTTATTGGCTGTTATTGTAATTTGCTGTCTTCTTTATTTGTTGTAAACCGCCCGGAGTTCCCCTCCAGGAAGACAGGCGGTATATAAGCTCCATAATAAATAAATAAATAAATAAACCAAGACTGTTGAACATTAAGAAGACTAAAACCATGAAAAAATACACAACTTTAATGTTGACAAAGAAGAAACAGAAATAGTTAGTGCTTTTTTATACCTTGGTTCAATCATCAATCCAAATGAGCCCTTCAGTCAAGTAATCTAAAGAAGACTGAGACTTGGAAGGACAGCAATAAAGAGATTAGAAAAGATCATCAAGTGTAAGGATGTGTCACTGGAGACAAGGACCAAGATCATAAACACCCTGTGTTTCCAATAACCATCTATGGCTATGAAAGCTGGACCATATAGAAAGCTGTCAGAAAAAAAAATGATTTGTTTGATATATGGGGCTTGAAGAGCAATATGAATGCACTGGGTTTCCAGAAAAGCAAACAAGTGGTTGCTAGAGCAAATCAAGCCTGAAGTATAAGTGGAGGCAAAAATATCGAGACTGGGGCTATCCTACTATGGGTGTATCCTCAGAAGGCAAAATTTGCTGTGAAGAACAATGATTCTATGGAAGCTGAAGCAGTAGGAAAAGCAGAAAACCAAATACAAGGTGGATTGACTCCCTAAAGGAATCCACAGGCTGAGAAGGACCATTGAAGGCAGGATATTTCAGAGGTTACCATACATTGGAGGTGACTTGAAAGCATGTGACAAGTGTGTTTGTCCTAGCATAAACTCTCCCCTTCCACATCATGCAAACCCGCAGGCCATGCTTAGTCATCAAGACATAAGCATGGCCTTAATTTGCAAACCCAAGTGCTCTGGAATGGAGCAATTCTATCACTGGAAGTTCAAGATTCTAATAGCAGGAAATGTGTGATCCTCTTAATGTTTGATTTGACAAGAAGCATTCACATATGTTTTCATTGAGTCCCTGGTCAGTATTTGTTCTGCCAAAAACTGGAAAGAGAAAAAGTTGTTCAGTTTTGTAGCCAGAAGGAAATGTGTAACATTAATTATGTCTGTGAAGATTCTCAGTCATTAGGTGAGGTTATATGGAAGTTGAGTCTATACTGCTGATGATGGGTCTGAGGAGGGGGACTCCTTGCTTGTGAATCTTGGGAAATCTGTACAGGCAGGAGATGGCTGCTCCAGGATATAAACAGTGGTAGGTCACCCAGTCAATTATGTTGTCCAAGTATTTCAAGCATTCTATCACTTTTTCTTGTAGTTGCTGTTGGGATCTCTTGTCATTTATCCATATGTGTGTTGATAATCTAAAAGTGAGATATTTTTTTCTGTGGTAGTCCACAGTGTTAAGGATGACAGTGCACCTTCCTTTGTCCACAGGCACAGGTAAGGTTGGATGGCGGTGGTTGAGCACTGGAAAATGCTGCAGAGACTTTTAATCAAAATTCAAGCTGCTGTCCACCTAGTGATCCTATTCAGACCAGGGTGATGTGAAATCAAGGTGAAATTGGAGGCCTTGCCACTAACTTTCCCCAGACTGATGAAGCTGCTTGGATGAGATGATGAAACGTTTCATTCTCATGAGAAACGTCCAGTTGCCATGACTCAACTTCCAGACAACATTAACTATATTCCAAACCTCTAGTAAATGGAAATTCTCATGAGGTTAGAAAACAACAGACAGCACAATGGGTGCAGATTTTTTGTTTGGTGGGTGTTTGTTATCAAACCCTTACTAGTGGATAAAAAGGCACACTCATCCATGTGTACACACACACTCCTTTCATACTGGCTGACATAAACAGCAGGGTTTGGGAAGAGATCATAGATCTCACTCTTTACTTTCCTCTTATATTATTTTGTGCTGTAAATACTGTATTAATCATAGAGGCACAGGAGCCTTCTTAAAATTATGCAAAGAAATCACAAATGTACACATGAAGCCCCCGCACAGTTAGATTTTCAATAAACAACTGATGCTCTTAAGTCTTACTAGATTTATAAAAAAATTAATGCTTTATCTTGATGTTTGGAAAATACTGGCTTCTTACCCTAAACTTGTTTAATACTGATCGAGGAACACACTGTTATTCCAACCATCTTCTTGAATAATTATACTGTGGTGCCCTACTTTTTCTGGGCGAAGTTATGAGTGATCAGCTGCTTGCATAGAATGCATAAAATGAAATAAACCATTTAAACCTGTGTTATCTCTCAGCATGTCATTCCAGATAATCTGACATTTCACTTTAACAAGTATACACTATTGGTATATAAGGATTTATATTAAAAGCCAAATTTAAATCTAGATGATCTAAATAACATCTAGCAAAACTATACGACATCTCAGGCACCAAATGTTATACTAAATAACTAGGGCTTGTGCAGACGAATGGTATCCACAATTATCTAGCTATAACTGGCATTAAATAAGTGTATCCAGTTTTGTGCTTTTAAACTCTGACCACCCAGAGTTCCTTCAGAATTCTGTACACAAGCACAAACCTGTAGACTTCTACATTATTCCCTGTAAAAAGAGGCTTACCTCTGACACCATTATTCTTTCACCGTCATCTTCTCTGCCTTTGACTCCTGTTGGTTAGGCGTACACTGGGAATCATAGAGTTTCCACTCATTCGGTTTTATAGAAAAGTGCCTCCCAAAGAGCTATAACTCCTATGAAGTACTGTGGTAGCTTTATTTTATTTTTTAAATGAACGACAGGAGGCAAAGGCCTCAGAAACCAATGATAGGAGTGGAGCAGCATCAGATGTAAGTCCATCTAACCAACATGAACTCTTAAAGATTGGACTGAGAAGTGAGCAAGCAGTCACAGCTGAGTTTCTTCATCATCATAGTATACCGGCTGATATTGCAAGAGCTCCCGGCTCTCCATGGATTGTAGACCTTCTGGGTGGAGAACATTTTGGGACAAGGCAGGAAAGAAAGCAGAAGAGATGGGTTGCAGAGCTGGTGTTTTGGTGAGATTCCATAACCATTCAAAAAAGCTGCCAGCAGCTTTTAAACTGATTTTCTTGCCAATGTGGCATCCTCGTTAACAAAATGGATGAACTGAGGTTACAGGCCAGTAGAATCAGGATGGTCAAAGACAGCTGTCTTTTGCTGATAACAGAAATTGGCACCGGCCCAGCTGTCCCAGACGAATGTTTGACAGTTCATCTACTGAAAATAAAAGACTGTGGGAAGAGCAGAAGGAGCAGCTGTTGTATGTTAAAAACTGTTGGTGCACGAATGCTAAAATCATAGACAGTCAAAGATGGGAGAATTTGAACATTTGATGGTCAGATGAGACCAATATATCTTCCCAGAAACCTTACTGGAATCTTAATCAGTGGTTGTTTAGCAATCCCAGGCTATAAACACTATAGAAGATTTAGCTCTGGGTTATTTGGGGAGGAGTGGCCATCAGGCAAAGAAGATAAAATCCAGATGAATGGAGATTGACAGAGGGGACTTTAATCATGAATGATTTGAGGACAACTCTCCCTAAATTCTATCAGCATGTGAACTGTGCCACCAGAGGAACAAACATATTGGGGGAAGGTCTATTCCAATATAAGGAATGGCTAAAAGGGATAGGCAGTTTCCACACTTGGGTCTATCAGATCATTTGTCCCTGATTTTAGCAATGCTTATATCTCTTTAAAGAAAACAAACTGCAATTGTAACAAAGACTGCTGAAACACTGGCCTGAGAGCAACTTCACTGCAGCTGCAGGACTGCTTTGAAGAAACAAATTGGGATGTTTTTGATAACTCAGACCTTGAGGAAAATGACCATGCAGGAATTCTGGGTTATATTAAATTTTGTAGGAATACTGTTACTGTAATAAACATAAAAACCCTATCCAAATCAAAAACCATGGATGACCAAAGAGGTGAGAGAAACTCCTGGGATGACAGGAATAAGGCTTTCAGAGTCTGGTGATGTGATCAGGTATAATATTGGCCCAGCAGATTTGAGGATAGGCATTAAAAAAGAAGAGGTGGATTATAAGAAAGAAGATTGAGGCTTGTTTTTACAGTAATAATAATGTGAGGCTCAAATGTGCAAGGGAGGTCCTTCAGCAAATCACTAAATAGGAAAATAAAAATGCTGCCCCTTCTGCTGGAAATGCTTCTTTGGCTGAAGAACTGAACAATTTTTTTGCTAGGTTTGAACAGAAAAACAGAGGAATTTACATCACAGCCATCAGCAAGTTTAGCCCCTTCCTTCTTGTTGAAACGTAATAATAAAAACATCTTTAAAACAGGGAACCCGAGGGCCAGATGCAGGACCTGGTGGCATTTCTGGTTGGGTGATTAGGGCGCTCCCACATCTGTTGGCTGGAGTTTTACAGGAAGCTGGACTAGATGGGCCTTTGGCCCAGTCAACTATTCCATCTTGTCTGAAGGCCTATATTATTGTTCCAATGCCAAAGAGTTATCTATTAAGTGCAAATGATTATAGACCTGTAGCACTTACCTCCATTGTATGGTGGTGGTGGAGCACTTAGTGAATGCTGCAGATCATCTTTTGCCTCAAAGGCACATTTGATAAATATCAGTGATCCTATTCAGACCAAATGATGTGAAATCAAGATGAAATTGATATCACCTTGCCACTGCTCTTCCCCAGACGGATGAAGCTGCTTGGATGAGATGTGAAACGATGCTTCTCATGAGAAAAGTCCAGCTCTGCCATGACTAAACTTCCAGATAACATTAACTCTAAACTCAAACCCTTGGAAATGGAAATTCCATCTGTGCCTGGAAAACAACAGACAGCACAATGGGTGCAGATTTTTGTTTGAGGGTGCTCAGATTATCAAAACCTTACTAGTGGATAAAAAGGCACACTCATCCATGTGTACACACACAGGGCTTTCATACTGGCTGCCATAAACAGCAGGGTTTGGGAAGAGATCATGATCTGCACTCTTTACTTTCCCTGAAAATTTTGTGCTGTAAATACTGTATTAATCATAGAGGCACAGGACTCATCTCTGGTATGCAAAGAAATCACAAATGTACACATGAAGCCTTCGCAGTTAAGAGTTGTGCTGATGCAACAATTGATAATTATCATTTAGACCAAAGAACTTATCTTGATGTTTGAAAAATACTGAAATCACCCTAAACTTGTTTAATGATTATTGATGGACACTGTTATTCCAACCATCTTCTTGAATAATTATACTGTGGTGTTATTTTTCTGGAGGATTTGACCTGGAGTGATCAGCTGCTTGCATAGAATGCATAAAATGAAATAAACCATTTAAACCTGTGTTATCTCTCAGCATGTCATTCCAGATAATCTGACATTTCACTTTAACAAGTATACACTATTGGTATATAAGGATTTATATTAAAAGCCAAATTTAAATCTAGATGATCTAAATAACATCTGCAAAAGGATAGTGGGCTCTCAGGCACCTTTGGAATAAGTAATAACTCCAGATGCTCAAGGAAGACATCTAGAATTATCTAGCTACCCTTGGCATTAAATGGCATCCAGTTTTGAACTGTTGCCGTCTGACCCCCAGAGTTCCAGGACTCTTAGGTCAAGGACAAACCTGTAGACTTCTACATTATTTTTATCAAGATGCTTACCTCTGACACCATTATTCTTTCACCATCATCTTAATCCTTTTAACTAGTGTTTTTAATTTTACACTGGGAATCATAAGAGTTTTTAATATTTTGTATTATTTTAAAAGTGTTTTATGTGAGCTTGTATGCTCCTAGAAGTACTGTGGTAGCTTTATTTTATTTTTTAAATGAACGATAGGAGGCAAAGTCCATAAACCAATGATAATAAAAGCAGCATTCTATTCTAATCCATCTTGGAGGGGGATAAGGGTGAAAACATGAAATTCCCAGAATTCTTCCAGCAGGATTTTTGGAGAAGTTCTGAGAGTCAGTGTCTAAAAACATGAAAGAGCACAGCCCGCCATTATGGAACAGTCAGTCACACCTCCATCTATAAAAATATATGGGAACAAAGGACATGGCTGCATGATCAAAGTAGCACATAAGAGAGTCTACCAACATAGAGCAGCCTGTCAGCTATCCTGACTCAACCATTCAAACTTGGACTTTGGTCTGGCTTAGCCCATTCTTGCTGGGATTTTTATGTAGCAGATGACCGGTATGGTTTACCCAATCCCTTGATTCACTTCACAGTTCTCAGTATCATTCAAGGTGTCAGGAGACTGCTTATCATAAAAAGGGGCTTTATCTAAATTAAACAGAAGTCACTGTACAGCAGCCAATTTTTTAAAAAAATAGATCATACCAAGTAATTGTTTGTGTGTTTTTGTTTGTTTTTATTTATGTACTTGTTGACTGCCCAACTTTCCCTAGTATAAGTATAACAAATTGCCAAAATGAACAATTTTCCCCCAAAACAACCCCAACAATAAATCAAATTAAAACAACAACAGAAAACAGCCATACACGAAAGGGATCTGGCAAGAAAAGGGCTGGGACCGACTGACAAACAAACATACCATCCTGTACTCAGTGATCACCAAAGCTTTCCATAAAGAGCCAGGTCTCCTGAAGGCCAGCCATGACTCAGCCAGCCTTAGCTCCGATGGCAGTCTATTCCAGAGTGTCAGGGCAGCCACTGAGAAGGCCCGACTCCATCTAGAAATATTTTGGGTCTCCCTCAGAGAGGCCACCCAGAGCGAAAGGGAAAACAACACTCTGGTCAGTCAGGACAAAGCTTAGAGATCCGCTCCACCAGATAGTCAGGTCCTAAACCATGGAGGGTTTTGTAAACCAAAACCAATACCTTGAACCTTATTCAGGAAGCAATGGGTAGCCAATGCAGGTGAGCCAAGAGGGGATGATGTGGTCAAATCTGCCCACACCAGCATGGCCACTGCATTCTGTACCCACTGCAGTCACTGAACAAGGATCAAGGGAAGACCCAAGTAGAGATCATTGCAATAGGCAATCCTTGAGATCACCAGAGCCTGCAGAACTGTCCTGAGGCAATCCACATCTAGGTATGGGTGGATCTGGGCAATAAGCCTCAATTGGTAAAGGCTGCCCTGGAAACAGCTGCCACCTGGGCCTCCAGGGACAAAGCTGGGTCCAGGACAATGCCCAGACTCATCACACTTTCTGCCAACTGGAGGATCAATCCCCCCAGACTGGGGAGAGGGCCACTGTACCCATCCGGAGGTCTCCCCCCTCAAGGAACAGAACCTCGGTCTTCCTTGGGTTGAGCCTGAACCTGGTTAGTCCTGGTCCACAGACAGGCAGTGGTCTAGAGTCCACACAGCCTCCGTTGCAGAGGTGGAAAAGAAGAGATAGAGATGCATGTCATCAGTATACTGATGACAGCAGACTCCATATCTCTGAATGACCTTAGCCTCCTGTAGATGTTAACGAGCAGTGGGGATATCACCAACCCCTGGGGCACCCCATAAGAGAATGTCCATGGGGGCAACAAGACAACTCCCAACTCTACACTCTGGGTGTGGCTGTCGAGGAAGGACTGGAGCCAGCACAAAACATGACCCCCCAAATAACCGCCTCAGACAGCCTGCCCAGGAGGATATTGTGGTCAATGGTATTGAAGGCCACTGTCAAATTGAGAAGACGAACAGGGTTGAGCAACCCCTGTCAGCCCCCCCCCCTCAAGTGGTCATCTTGCAATGTGACAAGTGCTGTCTCGGTCCCATGCCGCAGCCTGAAAAAAAGACTGGAATGATCCAGGACATGTTCTTCCTATTGGGGGGGGGGTGATGACATGCTGGGAAAGGTTCATGGATGCCATGAACTCCATGAAGTCCAGATCCCCTCCAGGCAGCCCCACCTCAGCATACTCATTGAAGTCACCCACCACTAATAGGTGGGGAGACCTCAAGAGTGCTGTTGAGATGAACTCAGAGAGCTCTGGCAGGGATGATGCTGGGTCGCGGGGAGCATGGTATATCAGCACAATTCCAAACCTCTCCTGCTGTCCCACCAATAGGTGCAGGCACTCCAATCCTGGACATACCAACGTTGTGGATTTACTGACATAACAAGACTCCCTATACACAATTGCCACCTCTCTCCTCTTTTGACCCTCCAATCTCCCTGCATGCTGGTAATGAAACCCGGGAGGGGGGGCAAAACTGGGCGAGAGAAGCATTGCCCTCTTCGCCCACCCAGGTTTCAGTAAAACAGGCCAGATCGACTAGCTCATCCATGATCAAGTCATGAATGATTGGAATTTCATTATGAACCAACCTAGCATTCACCAACAAACAGGAAAGATCAGTGGTGTGGACAGCAGGGACCCCTGCCATGTGACAGTGGGCCAAGAAGTCAGAATGGGAGATGGGCAACAATTGCCTGACCCTGCTTCTTCTCACCTGACCAACCCATGGCCCAAAGCATATCTACCATGTCCCAACACAACCAGAATGGACTCCATAGGCCCCGGTGATCACTGAGTGCAACCGTGGGGGAAGACAAAAGACATAACAAACCATGCCAACACAACAAATGTGAGGGGCAACTAATAACCACAACAGACTAATAACCATAGGAACTAATAAAAAACATAATAACCCCTCCCGCATAACCCCCCCACAGACAAACACAGCACCCAGCCAAACAACAAACAAAAATTAAAAAATACAATAATGCAATAAAATACAAAACAAAATAAAGTAGAGCAATAATAAGGTGCCTATCTGCACAGCCATCAAGACTTAGGCTAAGGTGACCAAGATCATACAATACAAAAAGATACAAGATGGTACAATACAGAGGGGTAAGGGCCTCCTCAGAACTTGCCCTCCAACAGGTTCCAGCAGAGTCCCCAGCAAAATCCCCAAACACAATCACAGCTTGGCTCCACAGCCATTCCAGACTGCAAGGTGCCCGAGGACAGAAATGAACATTTAGAGAGGATCTTCAGCAGCAGTCCAGTGTAGTCCAGTCCAGGCATTCCAAGGAACCAGTCCAGTCCAGGTGTTCCAATCCATGGGTATTCGAGGAGGAAATCATGGTGGAACTGCAGACTTTATGGGGGGCATGATGGAAAGTCCAGCAACTCCCCCTTCATGGTGCAGTCCACATGGCATCCTCTACATGGCGTACCACATGGTCACTCCAGATGAGAGCTGTATCCCTAACCCAGTGAGAGGGCTGCCACTGCCTCACCACCACTCTCAGAATCAGGATCTCACCTTCGGAACCACCACTACCTCTCCATAACTCTCTGCCACATGTGGCTATGCTGTCGTCCACAACGCCTGGATCAGCGCTGACAAGAATGCCGCCACTGGGAATGCCACTGCCATCACTGCCACCACCGTCCAGGGCCAACACCACCAAAACCAGTGCCAGAGACAGCACAATCAACACACCTCAATTCCATCACTGCAACCCACACCATCAGCCTCCAAACGGGTATTGACAGCAGACCCAACCAAATACACCATAACATGTCATTGTCAGGGGGCTCTGGCTAGCAGGCAGGGTAGAAAAACAGCCCCTCACCCCCTGGTGACCAAGGCAGAGGCATAAGGGTCAGCAATGAAAAAAGAAAGTAAAAATGTAAAAGAATGTAAAATAACCAAAATGACAAAAGAAAAAATAACAAAAATAAAAAGAGGCTCGTGGCAGCAGCAGAGAATGCTTGAACCTTGCCGGCAAAGGAAGAAAAATAACACTATAGGAGGTACAATCATGAATAGCCTTTAGTTTGCTCAATGTTATGTTCAACTGTATCCACCAAGAAATACATGTTCATTAAAACACCTATAAGCCCAAAATCTCTGGACTGTGACAATGAAGAGGTTGTTTTCAACTTCTTTGAAGTATTTGTATGGACTGGTGCCTTCTGTGTTGCAGTCTGACAATGATAGTGGATTTGCAAATAAAATCATTATCAATTTGAAATGTTTGTGCCTGAACATAAAATAATCCACGGTCATAACCAAGATAGTAGGGAAGGTGTAACATAATTTCTCAGGTGTATTAAGTATATTATATCAGTAGCAGAAAAGATTTAACTTTGGAAAGTCTCTAATTTATTCTGCTGCTTAAAAAGATAATAGGATGCATCATCCAGATAACCTAGAAACTTCCTTATTAAGTGTCATTTGTTTGCCGTATCATGCAGACTCATCACAGGATCTACTTTACTAAATGTAATTGAAGATGAAAGTAACCAGCAAGACATTGTTAATTCAGTGGGAGGTGTTTTCAACATGGAACATTCCAAGGTTTAGGTCTCAGGAATCTGCTGCTTACAAATAAACAGTAGAGATTGAAAGCACCACAAATGTGCAAAATCCTATCCCAGTTATTTGTGGATGTTGAAATGTCCTATGGCTCCTATAGATAGTGAAGTGTCATATCTCATATGTCCACTATACTGTACCACAAATGGAAACTAGGAGTCAATGAAAGGACACATAACTTGCTCACGACAAGCAAGGCAAGTGAGAAACGCATCGGATAAAAACCACCCTGCTGCAGAAGTAACATTTAGACTAGGAATGTCTGTTCCTCACACTGACAGAGGCTGAGAAGATGCACATCGTACATGAATGGTTGTCATGGATGTCACTAGTGACAATGACTGCTTGTCACAATGTGACAAGTAAGAACTCAACATGACATCCAAAACAACCGGAGGGAGATCTGTCTTGCATCTTCATTAGTAACATTTATATGCCAGGTTGAGACCTTCATCTCTTGGTAGCATTCAGTTCTTGATGTTCCTTTTTAAATCTGCTTTTACCATTTAAAGCTTTTAGTAAGGTCTCATCATTCGAATTGTTCAATACTTTTCCAGCTGATTTATTTCTTTTGGTTGCAAACCCTAGGCTTTTAGGGATGGCTTTTGGTTTTATATTTCTACACTGCCCTATGGGCATTTCAAACAAACATAACACAGTATTGTAGACCACGAGGCAAGCAGAACCATTTCAGTTCAGAAATGAGCACCATGCACCATGCACCTGCCTTGTATCGTGGTGGATAAAACTTATATACCAAGTGAAGACCTTCCTCCTGGTTTAGAGAACATCAAACCATAAATAAAGTTTCACAAACCTCTTAGTAGTGATCCATTGGTCAGAAATGAGAATGGTTTCATGAAATGCTGTTGCACCTCTATGCGGTAGAATCAGAATGCTTTTTTAAAGGGTGATTTGGGTCTGTCATGTTAAAAACTGCAGGTATCAAACAGGGACATCTGTGTCCAATAGCTAGATGTCAACAGAAGGCAAATCTGGTGTTCCATAAAGACTCTGCCCCTGCCCAAATAATTTATCAGATTATCTGACTGTTTCTTGGGTGTTTAGTAGGATAATTTTATTTCATATTAAGTAGTATTGGATACTTCTTTTTGGTCTATTTTACACTGTTATTCATGTCAATGGTTGTTTCATTGATCCTGCTAATTGTTTTAATGATGGCCAGGACTTGGTAGTTATATAGCCACCCAGATAGATTAGTAAATTACTCTTACAAGCAGCAATTGGAACATTCCAACACATCAACATTGTACAAGACAATTTTTAAAAATGGGCTAGCCCCCCCCCAATAAGTATAACTTTGGATCAGCACTAAATTTGGCTCAGGTGTGAGCCACCTCTGCTTTTTCTCTTTGCCATATCTGGAGATGTTTTGGTGGAAATAGTTTTCAGGTTAGGACTTTTTAGAAGTAAGTCTGTTCTCTCTCTCTCTCTCTCTCTCTCTCTCTCTCTCTCTCTCACACACACACACACACACACACACACACACACACACACACACACACACACACACACACACACACACACACACACACACACACACACACACACACACACACACCATATTCAAAAAAGGTCAACTCTAAATGTCCCCTTATTTAAAATAGATCATATAAACTGAAAAGATACATCTTTCTTATATAGAAAGTAGGGATGGGCATGAAAAGGAAAAATGGCATTTTGTTTCATTCTGTTTCGTCCCCCATTGCATTTTGTTTCATATCCTAACACTTTTAAAAGAAACATTTCATTGTTTATTAAAGGAAATGAATCCCCCGCAGCACCAGCGCTCTAGCTCAAGCATGTCCAAGCATTTTGCAAGGAGGGCCAGAGCTGGTGAGGTGAAAATGTGTGTGGGGGGCAATCATTCAGCCTGACATTATTTGAACCATTAACATTAGCAGCAGGAGCAGGAGCAGCGACTGCAGGGGTGGCGGAGCTGCAGCTCCCATGCCATGCTGGCTCTCAGCACACTTCTGGCCTGGCTTTCTGGTGCTCCCTGGCAGAGCCTGGTTGAGGGTGCTCTCACCCCACAGCTCACCACCAGCTGCCCCTCTCTGGACTCCTCTCTCAACTCCCACCTGCTCTGGTTGGCCTCTTTGGAAGAAGTGCCCACCATGGGCCACACGGAAGAGGAGCCAGAAAGTTTTTGCATTCCAGCAATTCCCCTTGTCGTCTTCCTCCTCCATGAGTGATTGCCAGACCCCCCAAACCCCACCAACAGCATCAGCAAAAGAACAACAGCCAACACCCACCAAAAAACCTCTGTCAGCCCAGATCTCACCTTCTCTGCCTCAATCAGCCACAGGGAGAGACGAAAGCTGGAGCACAAGGCATGGCCAAAAATCCTGAAGGGGCCAGCCCAAGTGGCTGGCAGGGGAAAAGCAGGAGGAGGGGATCTCATTCCTTTTGGGTTACCCTCTTCGTCTTCTGGTGGGGCCTGTCAGATGAAGAGGGGAAGAGGAAGGAAGGAAGGAAGGGGATGGATGTGGCCTCACTTCCAACCTACGTACCTCTGTCTTTCCAAGGTAGGAGCAATGTGATTGAGTACATAATTGCTGGCTGCTGCTGTACTCACTTGCTCGCTCTTTTGTTCTCTCCCTCGCTCCTGCCAGGCTACTCAAAATTTGGCTCCTGGGCCGGACTTTGGACATGCCTGCTCTAGCTGGTGAAGTGAGGGATTCAAAAGCCTCCTTGCCACTTCCTCCCAGCTGATTTTGATAGCTTGAGCTGTCAAAAATCCCAGCTGGGAGGCCAGCATCTAGAGAGAATGGAGCAGCCAGGCAGAAGGAAATTCCCAGCCTGTCCGCTCCTTTCTCCCCTGCCATCCTGTCCTCCCAAGTGGGTGTTTTGGACAGGGAGTGTTGTGGGCTGTGGGGGCAGTGCCCCCCTCTCCATACCCCAACCTGTCAAAAAGCCCCAGCTGGTAGTCAGGGGGGCAAAGGCAGAAAAGTGCAGTTCCCCTCCCCCCAGCTATTCTTTTCTGCCTTTCTTCTTCCTGCCTACCAGCTGCAGATTTTTGACAAGTCAGGACATGGAGGGGGCACCCCTCCCCCCTCTCCACTCCCTGGCCTATCAAAAATGTCCGGCTGGTAGGTGGGGCATGGGCAAAATGCAGAAAAGAGCAGCGAGGGGAAAAAACTGCAATCAAAATTTACTTACCTTGCAGCTCTAAAGTAGCAAAAAGTTGGGAACCCCTTGAAATCTGGAAAGATTAGTTATGAAGCTCTAAAGGGGCTAGGGGTAGTTAACTGGCAAAGTATGCTGGGAGCGTGGAGACAATAAGGGAGTTAATGCCATAGAATAAAGTCCCTAATACCATAGAGTAAACTCCCTGATTTTCCTCTACACTATCAGAACGTTTTGCCAAGTAACTACCACCAGCCCCTTTAGAGCTTCGTAACTAAGTCCCCTTACTCCAAAATATTTCCAGATTTCAGGGGGTTCCCTCAAATTGCTTCGAGAAGGTACCCCTGCACTCAAAAACTACTTCTCTTGGGGCACCAAAGTAGCAGGGGTACCTTCGGAAAGAGATTTTAGGAAACCCCCTGAAATTTGGAGAGATTTGGTGGTAAGGTGGCTGAGTTGTTAATCGCCAAAGAGGGGGCCCTAGGAGCCTTTTTTTCTAATTGGAATTGGAAAGAAGTCAAGCCACATATTTTTCATCTTGTCAAGGACTTTACATCTAAGAAATAACTCCTGGCAAGTTCATATTTTGCCATGTTTTAACCTGTTGGTACAGCTCTAAAGAAGAGGGATTTTGCCCTCAAAATAATAGCAACTGTTTGTTATTTTTCTCGCAGCCTAAAGGTATCACCTGTTCTACTTTTTACTTGGCATGGGATTCGTTATTCTGTGCATTAGAAAACATCCAGGCTATTAGAAACAACAAATATTTTATTCTCTGTTTCTGTTTTTGAAGAGAAACATGCCTCTGCTTAAGCAACTCCCCACCACCACCATTTTTGGGTCAGTTATTAGTAAATCTGCAGGCATCTGCTGGGTGCAGGCTGTGAATGTGTTGGGGCCTTTTGCTGAAAGTCTATTAAGGGCTACTACTATAACCAGTCACATTTTGTACAGTATGCTATTTTGATCTATTCAGAAGTGTGACTAAATGAAACCTTTTGCTCTTTCTGGTACCAATATTTCAGTGTTATTGAAACTGTGAGAACTGAGACAACAAAGGGATGGTATACTCTAGGGAGATGTGAATATAATTTTGCTCTGCAAGTCTCTGCACTTGAAACTTCACAGGGACTATGGAAACCTCATTGCCACCCCTGGTTATTCCTCTCACTGCCCCAGTGCTTCTAAGAAGCTGAAAAACGGAACTTTTCTCTCTTCCAGAATTGTTCATTCTATCTTCATTCTATCTCTCCCTTGGGGTCAAAGAAGCACAGCGACTTCCAGTGTCCTGAAACCTGGCAACCAAAAGCGTCATACAGACACATGCCACTGTCATAATGAAAATGGTCTCCATTTTCCAATAGCGGAAATTATGAACAACCAGTGGAGAAATGTCTCTGCTCCAAGAATTGCCATGTTATGTCAGTGAGTGACATGGCTAATCATCTCCATGGGAAGTCAGGAGAGGGGCTTAAGCTCATTGATAGAAGACATGCTTTGTACAATGAAATTCTAGGAATCATTGTCCCTCATTCTCAGATTGGGTTAGGACAGTCTCCTGTCTGAAGACTGAATACTGATTCAGTCAGACTAATGACAGCATTTAACCTCCCCCAAGTAATTATTGTGTTCTATTTCTTATGAACTGTGATTATGATGAGTGACATTTTTAACTAACCCCACATGGTGTTGCTAATATTTCGGGGGCAACACCATGTTCCACCTTTGTATTTGGTTTTTGTGATGGCTACACGGCTCTTCAACTTGTTTTGCCCCACATGGTGTGTGTGTGTGTGTGTGTGTGTGTGTGTGTGTGTGTGTGTGTGTGTGTGTGTGTGTGAGAGAGAGAGAGAGAGAGAGAGAGAGAGAGAGAGAGAGAGAGAGAGAATAGTGTCAATTCCATGGGATAATGCAGCACTAATGCAGCAACTAGTTTAGGGATACATAATTCCTGCAAAGTTTGTATCAAACTTTCATCAACCCCAGTGGAAGTAGCATCAGCACCCTCTCCTGGTGTGGTTATGTGTTGACAGAGTCAGAGTGTTAGGAGCAATTAAATTACTGGAAAACCAGCTGGTCAGAAAGTGTTTCACACAAAAAAAAGTTAATTTATCAGCTAAGGTTTCAGCCATTCGTTCAGTCACCTGGCTTCCCTTCTAGGCTGCAATGACAAGTGAGGGCTATTTAGTAATGGATTGTGAATGCCCTTTTTAAGAAACCTACAAGGAAAGATTGCTTACAGTAAAAGTGACAAGGTAATAGCCAGCATGCTGAGATAGATTTGTGTGCTGGTTGCAGAAATTAGCTCATTAGAACTCAGCTGAATGTTACTTAAAATAGTCCTTATTGTATAAAAACATGGGACTTGAGTTGAAATATATGGTCCATATTTATAAGGTCTGTAAGCAGACTAAAGAATGGTGAGCTGGTTAATCAACTGCAATTTAACTGATGATTCAATAAATTAAGCAGTTATGCTTTAAAAGATACATACTGCTGAATTCTCAATATAGATTCCAAGCACCACTTGCTCTTATTTGAAAATTAACCACATATCTGCTTTTAGATAAATTTAATTCAGGAGGAGTACAATATGACAAAACTAGAAAAAAATCATAAAGTCCTTTTATGCCCCAGTTATCTGATAGATCCATACCACCATGACACTTAAGTATAGGATAGAATTTGGAAAATACTACCCCAGAACTTGCAGTCAGAGAATGCCAAAGAACTGGGTATATTCTAGATGCAAATCCATGTTTTTGCACTGCTATCATGTAGATTCATCTCCAGTCAAAGCAAGAAACAGTGATTATTGACTAGCTGTTTGTTCTATAGCGTAACACACCATGGACATCAAACTAGTTGTTTGGCATTCAAGCCACTTAAAGAAGCGAACAATGAAAAGATTGCCAACAGCTACTGCATATGACAAAGATATCTTCGCAATATGGGCAGAAGGAATTTGAACATTGCATGTGTGAGACTAACGCGTACTGTTCATAATTTTACATAATCTATGCTCATAATCTTATATACTGTACACCAAGCCTGCCCAAGAGGTAGACCACGGGCTACCAGTAGCCCACAAAGGGTTCAAAAGTAGCCCGCCACCCATCAATAAAAAAAGTGAGGGGATAAGTTCTCCACCTCTCCCAACTCAAGGACCACCACTGCTCTAGCAAAGTCCTGGGTCTGCCAACCCACTGTCTCAGCCAGGTGGGGCAGCTCAAGGGCCATGACGCAGTCCCCTGTTCCCCCTCCTGGCCAGATGATCAGCATGCCACTGTCTTGAGACCAGCGGAGTCGCTAGTGCAGAGCAGAGGGAGGGGGGAGACAGTGAAAGGTGGGGTCACAGGTGTGTCTACCTCCTTAGTGTGGTGATGTCTCCCTTCTTCTTCTCCCCTGAAAAGCATTGAACTATGTTCCCTCGAGAACTGATTAATTGATTTTCAATGCATTCCTATAGGAATGCTCTACTTACAATTTTTTTTTTAACTTATGAGCATGTGCTCGGAATGAATAAAATCCGTAAGTAGAGGTTTTAGTGTAGTCGCCCTCAGGCACTTTGGGCCGGAAAAAGTAGACCTCGGCCTGCTCAAAGTTGGACAGCCCTGCTGTACACATATATAAATCTTGCAATTACCATTAAACTGTAAATCATCTATTCTATAACTTTCAAAAAATGATCACTCATTTATTAAAACCAGAAAGTGAAAAAATTCCACTGATGCTTTGACATATACAACTAACTTTTTGTCTGATTTGAAATTAAATCAGGTTCAGGCCCTGTTAATACTTGGATGGAAGACCACCAAGGGAGTATAGGGTTCCCCAAGAGGGAGAGTGGGAGCCATTTATGACAGTCACTGTCAAGAATATTGGACAAAAGAGGGAACATCTGTGAACAGCCCAAGATGTTTTGCCTAAACCTCCCAGAATCCATCAGCAGTGTTTAGACTGCCTTGGGATGATTGAAGTTGTAGGGCAAGAGCCATCTAGAGGGACACATTTGCCTACTTCCAGGCTAGATGGACTAATGGTTCAGCTTATACCTTATGTCAATTGACTGTGATTCACGAGTCAATATAACCCCTAAAAGTTTCTGGTTATTTAGCAGTAAGGGTCTGTTCCTCAGTCAGTCCCCAGCAGTTATAGTAGTTCTACCACCAAACTATTTTCAGATACGGCTTATATAAGCAAACTATTTCATTACCATCTGAGTCAGACCTACACATTGCTGTCTTCTGATGAAAGGTCACTCTACCTCTGTTACTTAACAGGTCCAAAATATAATGGTTTAAGCTACAGAAGACTGTGTTATTCAAATGTTTTGCTTTAATCTTTGATCTCATATATACTGCTGAACTGAAATACTGGAAGACTGATAGTTCTAGGAATTTTTAAGAGGGGATAATTCACAAGTTGGACTCAAATAGAATACAAATGAATGTATATTAGAGATGGGCACGAAACGAGCGATTTTTTGTTTTCATTTTCATTTTTTCATTTTGTTACGCAACGAAAACGAAACAAATTTTTTTAAAACAAAACAAAAATGAAAACGAAACGACCAAATTTGCCGTGTTTTTGTTTTCATTGCAGCAGATGCATTGAACTAAAAAGAATGCTAACGAAACAGCAATTTTTCATTTTCATTTTCATTTTTTCGTTTCATTACCTAATGAAACGAAAATGAATTTTTTTGCAAAAAAGTCACAAAAACAAAAATGAACCGAAACGGACCCCTAAACGACCAAACGACAAACGAAACACCATTTTTTTGAGTCGTGCCCATCTCTAATGTATATTTTTGCTGCATGAGTATGCATCAAATATTTTGTGCTGGCAGAACAAATCAGAATTCTATAAGGGAATCCCAAAAATGGGGGGAACCATACAAAGATAGATAGATAGATAGATAGATAGATAGATAGATAGATAGATAGATAGATAGATAGATAGATAGATAGATAGATAGATAGATCCTCACCAAATTTCGCAGTATGCTCTTGCTCTGTGCCAGATATGAGGAAGTTTGGGAAATGGTTTCTGAGTCATGATTTTGTGAAAATAAAACAGTTTTACTTCCCAGTTCTGATTTTACATGTCAGCACAGTATTTGTAAGGTATTGAACATGGGTTTAAAAAAATTATTTTACCATGCCAAATCATAAAAAAGATGTTAAAATTTAAAGTATATATAAAGAGAAAAGAAAAGATCCCCAGTCAAAAGCTAGAAGCCAATTCTCCAATTTTTTTTACAAAATGGGTGAGTCCATGAGTAAAAAGGGCAGTAATTAGATTAATTTTTAAAAGTCCTGGCATGTTCCAATTAGGAAAAGGAAGCTAATATTCAGGTAGACATCCATGTGCAGGAGCTGTCTGTATGTCACATGTTTGCAAGTCTGAAGAGACGTAAAAGATGCTGGATTCAATAAAAGGTATTTGTGGAGGTTTTTCTCCATCTGCTGAGTGCAACTGACCTCTTGACCATGTTGTTACCTTATAAACAACATTGCCTGATTCTACACATATAGATTAAGTCGCTGCTTGTTTTGTATGTGGATCAAACTATTTCCAATGCAGTCATATCAGTGAAACCCAGAAGACTTAGATGCCAAGATGCTGTTTGTTTGTTTTTTACTATGTTTGGAGGCGTTGCACATTAAAATTTATAACTTGTATATTGAACTGAGCATTTAATACACCCCACCATGCCTTTCATAATGGAACTATTTTTTAATACAAGAGGTTTTGCATTGCACAAACAGCTACATAAAACAGCAAGCACTTAAAATGCCCCCTGCTTTGTTTGCATTGGTTTTAGCTGCTGCTGCTGCTGCTGTATACAACGGGAACAAAAAAGGGAAAAAGGAAAAAGAAGAAAAAGCAAAAGAAAGACCATTAGAGTGAAAGCTTGAATATTGGCATTGCATGAAATCTCTCTAAACCCATTAATCTAGCAACATACTTTAGACATCTTTTTATAGCCTTTAGTATTGTTAATAAATGTAGGGTCTTTAGAGCAGGACTGTTGAAAGAAAAACTGTTTACAAAGCAAAGCAGGTGGCACCATAAGCTGACTAGCATTTTAGGTGGAACGTTGAGTACTATGAATGTGCTGGAAACCTGTTCTGTACCCAGTGAAAGCAGCTCTGGTATTTCCTACCACATGACCTACATAGAAAGACACACACATACACACACCCAGGTATGTGTGTCTTTAAAGAATAAGTTTAGGATTCACCATGCCCTACCTGAAGCAATACAATAATATTGCTTATAATACAGTGATAGGAGCACAGGGCAGCATCTCTGCTCATCAACAGTGGGAGCTATATGCTAATTCTGAGAAGCACACCTTTGAGGCAAATTAGGGCATGAAATTATCATTAAGATACCTTGGAAGGGGAAAATGAAGTGATAGTTTCTGCAAATATGCAAATGTTATGAGGACATGCACCAGTTCAGTCCAAATGAGGGAAATGCAAAGGAGATCTATTTGTATTTAAGTGAACTAATAAACACATATAAATTATTATGAGCAAACTGACCTTTTTAAATTACTTGCATTTTTAAAATGCTTTCTTTCTCATTAGTGAAAATGAATTCATGCAGTACAATGTTGAATGGGACACAGGGTGTGCACTGGCGATGCCTCCAGCTGTTTCACCCATTCATGCCCTCAGTGCCAAAGTATGGGAGACAGCATCACCTCTATCAATTCACACTGGAGGAAGCAAAGGGGGTGCATATATGAAAACTGAGCTTTACTGGATTTCTTCAGGTCTCTATTGTCAGCTCAGTGTGCTTTTCTTTTCATGTCCATCCATTCTGCTTGGGGCCGAAGTACTCATTAAAATTAATATAATATTTTTGATTTTAAAAAGGTTACTTCAGGCAGCCACTTCTGAGCTGAAAAAAGAGAACGCCAAAGTTCTAGTTAAACTCCCATGCCAGTTTTCTGCCGAAATGAACCCCTCCAACTGCTATTTGACCCAGAAAGTGTTATTTCCTGTGACAGGCACTTTGGGCTTTTCTCAGAGATGGGAAAAGAAACGAAGCTAGCGATTGAAAAACAAGACTCTCTCTGAGAGAAGACCTATGCACAAGGCATCATGCACAAGTATCTGCATTAACTTTTGTAATCATTTGGCAGAAGAATTACACTCAGCTAGTTATAGGTATTTCACCAGCACCAGTCTGTTTCTTCAATGCAGAAGTGTCTGAAGTTCACCTACTAGTTGTAATTGTTGTAGTTAATAACCTGACCTCACAGTGAACAGTATTCTTCCATTTCTGACACTTGAGCAACGGGTCAGGTAGAATGTGAGAAGAGCAGTGTAGGAATAGAGGAGTTTTCCATCTGTGCCAGAATTTTAAAGACAAAACAGGCAGAAACCAAGTTGAAGGCTCATGGAAGTTGTGTAAGCACAACATGACATGAGAGACATTCCCCACTATTTGTCAGTCCAAAACCTGATATTCAAAAATATACTGTCAGGTTGTAGTAAGATGGATCCTCTTCTGCTGTGAAGAAAAAGGGGAGGCTAGGCACACCCAGTCTATCATTTGGACTCTTCACATGAAAAGCAAGAGAGACACTATCTGGTGTCTTCTGTATATGCACATATTCTCTGTGCTCTTAGACGCCTTGTTCCTCAGGACATCGGATTGGGAAGAGAGCTTCTATGTGCAGGAAAGTATTTACATTTCAGAGGAAAACTCCTCACCTGAAGAGAATTATGACAGAGGAGGTGGGAGAAGCATAATCCTTTTCTTTGTGCATTTACTTTATTTCCATTCTGGTCACCCAAGGAAGAGGTATCACAGTCACACCTAACTTATAGACTGATGAATTCTGTCTTCTATGACAAGGACTATCCAAAAACCATGAAACAGCAAATACTACATGATCAAAATAGTTGAAATTGTGAATACTGATACTGGTGTTGAGTATCATAATCTGCAAAATATGAAGTATCAAAGGCAAGAAGCAATGTATCAGATAACAGGTAGCAATTGCTATGAATTAATATTAATTAATCAATATTAATAGTTATTTATTAATGCTGTAAGATGCCCCTCAATTCCTTGTTCTCCAATACTTGAATATGTCTTAATTGTACTGGACTGTATGTTATCCATCATTATGGTAAGCTGCATTGGGTCCTTTTCCAAGGAGAAAGGCAGGGTAAAAATACTCTAAAATAAATAAAAATAAATAAATAATACATATCTGATGCTGAAAAATCAGAGTAGTGTCTCTGCTTTCACAACATTTCCACTGACATTATAATGAGTTCATAAAACTGCAAGAAACACAGAATCTGACCTGTGTGTAATTTAATTCCATTTCATCCAGATAAATTTATTTTTGCTCTTTGATTTCCTTCAGAAAACAAGACATATGAACTCCACAAGCTTAAAAGTTGCCTCCCCAGAAACCCATTGAACTGTTCTGTTCTGCTTGTTGATTTTATTCTCTATTTTGACTTCTAAAACTTATGTAACATGAACACTGCAGCCTTATGGCGTGGCTTTGTCCTGCTACATTTTGATCTCTCTGTTGGCTTAAGTCCTCTGATTTGATGGTGCTGTTTCTAGTATTTAAAACAGGGGTGTCCAAACTTTTTGCAAGGAGGGCCAGATCTGGTGAGGTGAAATTGTGTTGGTGCCGACCATTCAGCCCAACATTCTTTGAACCATTAATATAAAATGCAAATAAACTATTTTATGAAAGACTAAACAACTGGCTTAACTGCACTAATGTGAAGGGTGATACTGCAATCTCGATTTCGTTACATAGGCCAAGTCTGGCTCAAAAACAATAGTTTTGATGCCCATGATGTCACTCAGGTGAAAATCACTTAGTCTCTTTTCTTTTTTGAATAGCAGGTCCTTTTTAAGGAAAAAGGTGGATTAAACACATTGTACATAAATGTATGGTTTGTTTGCATTTTATCTTTTTTTAAAAACCCAGGTCCTTTAAAAGGAGAAAGGCTGATTAAAATAAATCCGCTCTGGGGAGATGGGTGATGACAAATCCAAATTAATTATTTAATTAAGAGGGGAGACTCCAGGCGGACTACAAATGCTATGTCCATGCCCAGAGGAGACCCAGGTACTTCTCCCAATGGAGCATTCAACGACAGGCGCAAACTCCTTGAAGAGGTCTTGGCTGGTGCACTGCACTGCCCATGAATATCTTTAAGGTGAAGAAGTGCTGGATGGACAGGCGGAGCCTGTGGAAGGGCCAGTCACTGAGTTCATCAGCAGCCTGCTCAGCCACTGCCTCACTGCACACATGCACCACAGCACCGGGGCCTTGAAAGATGACGTCCCACGCTTTGCCAGGCTCCGAGACCTCAGCAAACAGCTGCATCAACAGCTGCTAAGTTCCTCAGGGGAAGGTGGGCCACCAACCATGGGCAGGGCCTGGGCCAGAGTGAGGGTCCAATGATGCCATATACCTCTGCTAATGGCTTTTAACGGTACCTTCCTCACACAGGTGGGGTGGCCTTCCGGCATTGCACACTGCAGCTGTACAGCCCAGCCTTCTTCCCACTGCTAAGAGAGAGTACACCACTTCCTGGTAGCCTTTGGAAGGGTGGGGTGGAGGGGACGGACACACACTGTGTCTGCATGGCATTGCCATCTTTCCCTCAAAGGGCAAGAACATCCTTTTCCTGACGGCCTTTTGGAGAGGTGTGCTGTGCCTGCGCAGGCTGCCCTATTTCTGCAATCTTCCCATGTGAGGGCAGAAGGCCATTCTGCACATGCCCTTTCCCCAACCTCTAGTGTCCAGAGTTTTTGCAAGAAGAGGCTGCAGGTCACTCAAAATTTGAAAACAGGCCCTCATTTGACCCCTAGAGCTGGACTTTGGACATGACTAATTTAAAGCATCACACCCTAAAAATTATTGTGTGATAGGGGAATGAGCTTACACCTAACTAGATACCAGATACTGGAAAATTTACATTTTGGACTACAACTTCTAAAGGAAGGACAAAGGTCCTGTTAACATTTTAAGGCTAAAAAAATGAAACATCCAATAGCACAGGGCTATTTTCATTCACAGGATCTGCATTAACTACAGCATCCAGGCCAGAGAAAATCTTTTAGAAGTACTGTACTGTTTTTCAAAAGTTATATCCTAAGGTCTCATGTGTGTACAGAGTAGGGATTTTATCATAAGGTAATGCAAAGCAGTCTCTCATAAGAGACATCTTTTGATGAATTATTGCATTAGACTGTAGCAACCATAGCAAAATTCTTTCTCTGGCATACATAATCTTTCTGAATAATGTATTGCTGGGTAGTGTGATTCCAGAAACAGATCACACTGAATATTATGATCTGTTTCTAATTCCACATTAAAAACCCTAAGTGTATTTGGATAAGATGATTGAATTGAATTGATTGGATAAGACAGAGGAAGCAAAAGGACCCTAGTCTTCTTC
Organism: Phrynocephalus forsythii; assembly: GCA_029282475.1. Taxonomy (NCBI): domain Eukaryota; kingdom Metazoa; phylum Chordata; class Lepidosauria; order Squamata; family Agamidae; genus Phrynocephalus; species Phrynocephalus forsythii. Next base: position 97,248,439 of record JAPFRF010000010.1, read on the forward strand.
ATGGTACTGTATGATCTCTGAGGCTTCAAAATTCCCTGGATGAGACCTCAATGTTGTGCTGAAAAAACCATGCTTGGATTTAATGTTTGAGGCTACATTCCTGGGAATCAACCTGGAGGAGGAGGAGGAGGAGGAGGAGGAGGAGGAGGAGGAGGAGGAGGAGGAAGAAATGCATTGGAATAGCTAAGTTCCATGGGAACTTCAAGGTATCATTGGACTAGGAGTGTTCCTTCCCACTCTACTCTGCGCAAGGTGCCCCTTTTCTACCAGTCCCACTACCAGGCCAAATCAAGACCAATAATCCCTTTCAGCTCACATGGAATTTAGCCACCCAAATGCAATTCCTTCTTCACAGGACCATAATGGCTCCTGATGTAGGCTTCATTTGTCATATGCAAGAAAGTGAAAACTACCCTGATGATTTTGTTTTGAGCAGAAGTTCTTGGAATTCTGGTTGGGAGGAATTCCGGGTCACTTCTTGGGGCTGAAGTAAAAAAAAAAAAAAAAAACCCAAAAAAAACCACTGAAGTCCTACAGCTAGTGAAGCTTAGCAACCCATGTAATCTTACTACCCTAATACAGTCCCATTTTTTTCTCTGAAACTTACATCCATATACGAAAAGATGCCATCTTGGGGATCTTCCAAATGGACCTAACATCAATATCTGCTTGTTTTCTTTTAGTGCTTTCAGTTCCCACGGTACCTTTATGCAAGCTTCCTTAGTTCATAGTTCAGTCCATGAATCTATTTGAGCTGGTCCACATGGACAACACAGGAAATGTGAGACCCTTGGGGCCATTGCCATGGGTAAAAGATTATACTTTTCTAACAGACGTTTTCATTCTTTGTGCCTATTCTTTGCTAGTGCACGATCACATGTGTGGGAAGTTTCTGTCTGAATTTACAACCATCCTCCCACCTCAACAGCAGCCCATTGAGAGCATAACTAACGTCATCGTATCACTAGATGGGAAATGTCATAGCGGTTTGATTAAAAAGCTGGGCCTTTTCCCTCCCTATAAAATATTTTTAGCAGTTTTCTCAAAATATTAAGACAGCACAATAGCCAAGACGCTATTAAATCAAGCTTCTGAAACCATGTCTGTATAATGCTAAGCCCTCAATGGGATTTCTTTTATCAGAGCTCAGCAGCTCTTAGGCAACAAACAACAGCCACAAAGAAGTTCTACTTCAAGCATATATTAAAGGTCTAGAAGTCAGTAGTGATTCTCCATTAATTTGACTCTTTGGAAATTGCCAGCCAAATTCAGACTTTCAGTGTCACACTTGGGTCATGGAAGATGTCACCCTTTGATGAGATGGGATGAATTAGAGCTGGTTTTATGGAACACGTATTTTAAAAATAAGTCTCAATGAAATTGCAGATATCAGCAGTTTCTCCAAGTCCATACATTTTGTTTGAAAAGGAAGGCATCAAATATAGGGAAATTCTAATTTCTTTGCTTTTCTTCTTCTTTGATAAATGAGAACAAATGCAGTACGTCAGATCTGAACTGAATATTGTGTTTCATTAAAAAAACAAATACAGTGGTACCTCTGATAATGAATTGTATTCATTCTCAGAGGCAATTTGTTATCTGAAAAATTTGTTATCCAAACCGTCCATTGGAATGAATGGGAACCAATTAATCCATTCCAGAGGTCTGAAAAAAAAAGCAAAAAAGGAGGGGGTCAGACCTCTTTATAAAGTGTACTTTAAAGGCTTGCAGTGCTGCCCCCTCCCGAACCCCTCCTGCAGTGCAATGCAAACATGGACAAGAGAAACCAGCAAGACTACTCCAGCCTGTTCCCACCCAAAGTGCAACGGGGAATAATGCAAACAGACAAACATAAGCAGGAAAAAAATCCAGCCCGTTTTTGCCTGCAGAGCAATGAAAAAAGAGTGCAAACACGGAGAAATGAAACCAGCAAGACTGCCCCAGCTGCTTCCCACCAAAAATGCAAAGAAAACTAGTGCAAATTTTAATAAAAGCTACAGGGAGTAGAATGTGTCCTCGGTACACTTTTTGGCAAGGCATTATGAGACATTCATTATCCAAGGCAGCCCATAGGGAACATTTGTTATCTGAAAAATTTGATATCAGAGGCATTCTTTATCTGAGGTATTACTGTATGTGCCTCTGATTGGTTCTTTCAATTTATCTGTTTTGTGAAAAGAATGTAGGTCAAAGTTCACAAAAGTACTAAGAAGTAGATGCCAACTTCCCTCTGCAGGTGAAAGTTACAGGTTCCAAGGATACACAGTCATGAACTTAAAACATTTTCAGTAGAAAGAAGAGAAAATATCCACCAGCACAAATGAGTCTTCTGCATAGGTGATGCATGCAATCTGCATAAGAATGGCTCGGCCAAATCACATTTAAATGAATTGTTTTGCTACTTCGATTAAGAATAAAATAGCAAAAACCAATTTGGTTCCCTGATAGCTTTCTAAACTATCTACAAACGGCCTATCATGGAGTTGCATAAGGCAATTCATTGTCTTTGAGAAAAACGAGTCTTCATTCAGATGGTGCATAATCAGTTTTGAAAGCTGAATATCCAGCCTGTACAGCAATGCTTTTAAATATGATTTTAACAACTCTGCTATGAGTTACTGGATCTGCTTCATGTTTCATTGTGAATTTACAAATCTAAGTAACCTTCTGTCTGTCTGTCTGTCTGTCTGTTTCAGTGTTTTTAGTGCTAGGGAAGAATAGTGTTTCAGCTAAATGGAATAAAAATGCATTTGTTTCTCTGTATATTTTTCATTGCTTACTGTGTTAGATGAAGAGCAAAAATGAATATTCAGGGTTCTTTTTATTATTCATCCAAAGTATTTTCTGTATTAGGCCAACAGGCTTCAAATTCTAGCGTTTGCTCACAAACATATTTGATTATCTGCTTCAAAACTCTCGGTTTATGGAGAATGTGCAGCTCACTGGGCATGTTCTGTTTGTTTGTCTATTCTGAAAATAAGCAAATTCATGTTTTAAAGAAAAATACAATATTTAATCAGTAATTAAATATCTTTATGTAATTCAATAACAGGGGTTTTTAAGAGTATAATATATGAGCAATTTGCTCATTATTTTAGCATTCAGTGTGTAGCATTGTCTAGGTGCAAAGATGATCCCATTGATTTCCAATTTTCTTCACAAATGTTGCAAGAGATGATTCCCCCCCCCCAATACATCACTTAAAACATGGAGGCCTGGCTCTGGAAGCAGATCATTTAAGCAGGGCAGGCCAGACAAATTCATGGGCAATGAGGGGGGAAAATTAAGTCTTCTTTGCCTATAATCAAAATCTGAATTATTGTCATTTCTCCCTTGGTTGCATCCTTACTATCTTGTATATCTAATAATCCCCAATTGAAAGGAAGTAATATTTCTTTCCTCTAGGAGGAGAATCAGTTCATTTTTATTTCTTCTAAGTTTTCATTTTTCTGACCCCTGATCTATTCCATTTTGTTTATGAATCAATTTGGAACTTTTTAAAAAGAAAAGAATTTGGACTTCAAATTTACTCTGCTTTTCCTTGTGTCCTTCTCCTGATAGATGTCCTTTTGCAAACGTGTTCCCCTTATTTAATCCTACTTTGTATGCATGCACCTCACTATGCATGTGTTTGTGTGCATTGTGTCTTAATATATGTGTTCAGGATGGTTTTGGGAAACTGTACTGCAAAATTCTGAGAAGTTTGTCCCTTAAAGGATAATTATCTTCCAGTTCATCTATCAGTTCAGGAAGTATGAATTTCACAAATTAAAAACATTATCTCAAATTTCTGATGCCACAAGCAGTAGCAGCACTTTTGTGACAAACAGCTATGTTCTTTTTCTTCTTACAACACTGTCACTTAACACAAGGATGGTTCAGATACTTTTGGTACCCTGGGCAGAAGGTCCATTTGCTTCATACCTTGGAGAACCTAACTTTGAAATGGAAGCTGTACCGATGCTTACTAGCTAGCATCCTTTTCAAACAGGAATAATTATGAGATTCATAGTTAACAAATCCAAAATTCAAATCCCTGTAAGGAAAAACCAAATACAACAAACTTCGATTATTTTCCTTTAACTCCAGGTCTTGGTGGGTAGCATGCCTTAGAATCATAGAATCAAAGAATCATAGAGTTGAAAGAGACCTCAAGGGCATCCAGTCCCACCCCCTTCCATTAAGTAACCCCCATCAAAGTACCCCCGACAGATGGCCACCCAGCCTCTGCTTTAAAACCTCCAAAGAAGGAGACTCCACCACCCTCCGTGGCAGCATATTCCACTGCCGAACAGCTCTAACTGTCATGAAGTTCTTCCTAATGTTCAAATGGAATCTCTTTTCCTGTAGTTTGAAACCATTGCCCTGAGTCCTAATCTCTGAAGCCATGGAAAACAAACCTGTTCCCTCTTCATTATGACATTCTTTCAAATATTTAAACATGGCTATCATATCCCCTCTCAGCCTTCTTTTTGAAAGGCTAAACATTCCCAGCTTCATAAACTGTTCCCCGTCCAGAGTTTCAACCCTTCTGGTCACCTTCCTCTGTACCTGCTCAAGGTTGCCAACATCTTTTTTTAAATTGAGGTTGGCAGAACTGGACACAGTACTCCAGGTGGGGTCTGCCCAGAGCACAATAGAGTGGTACTATCACTTCCCTTGATCTAAACACTATGCCTCTATTGATGCAATCAAGAATCACACTGGCTTTCCTGGCCACTGTGTCACACTGCTGACTCATGTTCAATTTATGGTCCACCGAGACTCCTAGATCCCTTTCAAATGTACTATTTTCCAGCCAGGTATCTCCCATCGTATATCTCTGCAATTCATTCATTTTACTTAGATGCAGGACCTTACATTTCCCTCTGTTGAACACCATTCCGTTAGCTTTGGCCCAGCACTCTAATCTGTCAAGGTCATTTTGGATTTTCATCTTATCTTTTCATCTTATCTTTCATCTTATCTTATCAGCAACCCCTCCCAATTTATCATCTGCAAATTTAATTGGCATACTCTCTATTCCTTCATCCATGTCATTAATAAAGATATTGAACCATACTGGACCCAGAACAGAACCCTGTGGCACCCCACTAGTCATGTCTCTCCAAGCTGAAGAAAAGCTGTTTATGATCACCCTTTGGGTGTGATCAGTCAACCAATTACAAATGCACCTAACAGTAGCACTATCTATCCCACTTTCTACTAACTTCTTAGCAAGAATACCATGGGGAACCTTATCAAAGGACATACTGAAATCCAGGTAAGCAACATCCACAGCATTCCTCTCATCAACCAGCCCTGTAATTCTATCAACGAAAGAAATCAAATTAGTCTGGCATGACTTGCTTTTAAGAAACTGTGTTGACTTCTTGTAATTCCTTATTTATTTCTAATTGTCAGATGCCACCTGCAACTAATTTAATGACAGAGGGTTTTTACCTTATGCTCCAGAAATCTTGAGGCCTTCCATTCCTTAATATCATTTCTGTTTGCCATCTTTCCTCTTCTCCGTTTCCCACTCACTGAAGACAAACTTGCGGATACATAGTGCTACATTACTGGATAATCTGTTCCTGGGTGAAGCAGGTTATGTAGATCCATTTCAGTTTAGCTTCAGACCTGGTTACAGAACAGAAATAGCTTCAGTCACTTTGGTGACTTTGTGCCCATTCTTTGAGATGTCTAATTTGGCCATGGTGACACATACCTTAGTTACATCTTCTTTTGATTGCTATAATGAGCCAAACTTAATACAGTTTTGCATTTTAGGTGTATTTGTGTTTGTTTATGAAACACTACCGTCAAAAGAAACTTTAGCAATGCAATTCCAAGTTGTTACTATTCATAAATCATACCACATTGAGACCTACAATGTAGTATAGATTTTGTACATTGTGAAACTCTGCAACTCATGATTGAATAGACAAATGACTATCATTGTACTGCAATTCTATAATTGTCAGCTCAGAAGAAAGCTCCAGCATAATAACTTATAGGCACCAAAAATATGGCTCAAATATGTTGCTCCATAACAAATTCTAAGACAAATCACATTGCTCCTTCTCCTGTGACATAGCTCAATGAGCTGGCGCCTGACATCAGGAGTTTGGTTCTCTATTGTACCTTCTGAGAAAAGAGCAGCCTTGGACAAGATGCACTGTGCAAGAGAAGTCTCAAAAGAAAGAAATTCTGAAACAATTTGAGTAGTATTTGCCTAAAACATCCCTGGGAGGAGCTGTTGTAAAATTAAGTTATCCGCTAAGTAGAACCCATTTTCTTGCATACAACTTGAAGAGAACTTTAGCTCCTGCTTCTTCAAACAAATAAGAAGTACTTTTTCACCCAGAGGATCACTGGTCTATGGAACTCCCAGCCAGAAGAAGTGGTGACAGTTGTCAGCCTTGACAGCTTTAAGAAAGGATTAGAGAAGTTCATGGGGAACAAGGGTATCAATGGCTGTCATTATAGATGCCTAAGGACAACCTCCAGGTTGGAGAGATAGGCAGGATATCTCTCAATGCCATTTGCAAGGAATTGTCAGCATGTGAAGGCCATTGCTTGTGAATACTCTGAAGCAAATGGTGAGCCGCTATGTGATACAGGATGCTGGACTGGATGAGCTGTGGTCTGTTCCAGCAAGGCTGTTTTTATGTTCTTTGACAGTTAAACATGGAGTCATTCTATAGGATTTCTAACAAAATATCACTGAAAGCCAGGGCTTAAAATCAACTAGTTTCACTTTTGATTGGTGGAAAGAAAAGCTACCAATTTCTAGTTTGTAGTTCAATGTTACCCAGCGTGTCTCTCATTTGATTGCATGTTCTAGCTCTTTCTGCATACTTCTCTTTTTTTTAAAAAAACCTGTTTTTTACATCAAAATTTCTTTCTCAAGAGCATTTTATGGTAAACACAGGACTTTATCTTCTCTGTGCTGTAGATAAAGCTCCAAAATGTAACACTTGAGCCCTCCAGTCTTCCATACTGTCTGACAATATCTGAGAACTAAGAACTGCCGTGTTATTGCCAAAACAGCAGCAGGTTCTGTTATGTTCATTCTCTTTCATGATACCATTTTGATTGCCCTAAAATTGCTTTAAAATGGCACCAATTTATATTGTAGCTGAAGAAGAAATGCTTCAGGAAAAGAAAATTTCATCCATTAAAGTATATTTCGTACAACTGTTCAGGAAGTGCCAGGAAAAAGCATCAGATAAACACTACTGTTATAACATACACCAATTATGCTATAAAACTGCCATTTGTTAATTCTTGTTTAAAACAAAATGTTATACTTACACAGAGCTTTTTGATATCCCTTTGAATAGCAAATATATAAAATCCATAAAAAAACTGTTTAAGTAACAACCCTGTTTATAAAGTTGAAGAATTGTATATATTTATAGGGTTCCCTGTGTCTTTCTGATTGGCATAGAAGTGTGTTTAAAGGACCTCATTGCTAGCTCCAGAAATCATGCTCACACACTGGACATGGAGTGGGGAGAATGTATTTTAAAGAAGAAGCTTGTGTTTCCACTAGGCCTGCTTGTGCTTCTGGCGGAGCACTGTAGTGTGTACTACATCTCACATTGAATGGGAATTCTAACCATCTTCAAGCCACTGGTCTCAGGAGAGTTCAACAGGCCTATATGTGTTGACTGTTCTGTAGGCTGATGTGATGCCCTTTCAGCCTACCATGCACTGAGAATGACTTTCTATATATTACAACATTTGTTTTGCCTTTTCCAACCGTTTTCACCCTAGGGTTTTCTCCGTGATGTGTTTTTTTTACTAATTGTCCATACTGTCTACCCCAATCTCCATTATATTGCTTTCTCTGTACACGTACACTAAATTGCTGGTCATACATTATGGTTGTGAACACAAGGAGATGGAATGGAGCTTTCCAACTGGCAGATGGAAACAGAGTGTAGTTTCCAGAGATGGACATGAGGGCATTACAGCTGGTATGAAACAGCAGTTAGGGTGTTGAACCTGGCCACAAAGAACCTGGACATGCAAACCAATCAACAATCAAGTGTGAAATTCTAATCAGCTCTGAACTCATACTTAGTAAGTCAAAAGGTCTTAACCTGGCATGCTATACAGTACCCAGTGTGATAAATTTGATAAAGTGATGGACTATAACTCAGGAGGACTGGGTTTGAAGCCCTACTCAGCCATGGAAATTCATTGAGGGTATGGAAATGGTAAAACCAACCCTTAAATATCTCATTTTAATATATATTTAAAAATCTCTCTCTCTCTCTCTCTCTCTCTCTCTCTCTCTCTCTCTCTCTCTCTCTCTCTCTCTGCCTTTCTTCACCAAATCCAAGTTCATAGACCTGTCTTCAGCTTCAGCTTCAGCTTCAAGATAATTTAAAAGTAACTGGTGCTGAATATCTTTGTCATTTATTGTTGGATGTTGGAATTTCCCTCTTAACCTGTAATTTACTAAACTTCATTATAATTTTTCCCCTGTGTGTGTGTGTGTGTGTGTGTGTGTGTGTGTGTGTGTGTGTGTGTGTGTGTGTGTGAAATGCTTTCATTTTAATCATCAGGACAAGGCCTATGTTTATTCCTTTGATTATGTTTACAGCAAAATTATATACCGTATTTATCGGCGTATAACACGCACAGGCGTATAACACGCACCCTCATTTTAAGAGGGAAATTTCAGGAAAAAAATTAAATTTCAAATAAAGAACTTTGAAGCAAAATAAGGGTAGCTCAGAACGTTTTTTTATTAATGTCTCATTCTTTTCACCGGACAGACTGCATTTCCTTTGATTGTTTAACCGGGAGGTTTGAGTCTACGAAATACCATGCAAAGTCTGTCCAGCCACATACATCGGACAAACAAACAGGAGAATAAGCGCACGCATCGCAGAACACAAGAACGCAGTCAAAAAAGAAGAAAAATCTTCCTCTCTCTTCCAGCACATAAAAACAACAGGTCATGAAATTGACTTTGAAAGAACCAAACTCATCTCCAAACTGAACACTTCAACAGTCGAATAATCTTTGAATAAACGTGATGACACCTCCCGCTAGCCTGACATCTGGAAACTAGCCCTGGTCAACAGACGAGCCTCTGTCACAAAGACTGACACCAGGTCCAAAAGGACACAAGATGCCACCACCTTCCATCCACACCAAACACAAACCCAGACCCTTCCCACAGATGAAACGAAACCACCATCCAATAACAAAACCACGACTGCACCATCTACTGCCACCCCACTCCAGTCACCACATGGAGCACACTCACACACCCCAAAAAAACATTGGGAGACCACAGACACGTAGCCAGACCAAAATGAATTCACAAGACACAGGACCCCACTCCACCAAAGCCCAGGATACTGCCAGAACCCACCAGCCATCTAACCCACCAGCATCTAAACAGCCATCTAAACAGCCACCAGCAGTTAATCCCTTAACGATCGCCTCAGCCACACAGCAGATCACAAAAGAACAAAGGAACAAAGGAACCTGCAATCAGCAACAAAGCAAGCAAACCACACACCCCCAGCAGTATTTATAGAAGGACTTCAACTGAGACCACGTGAAGAAAGAAGCCAGAACACCAGCCTGAAGATGACGTGTGTGATTTCTACACGGGAAGAAACCCGAATCCACCCTAACATGCATACCTATACCCGTGAAAATCTACGAAAACAAATATCCGACCTCTATGGGGAGGAAACCTTCCAGCTGACCAGAACCTATTAGAAGTCCGAAGAGCCACCATCTTATGTGACATTGCATTCCTACGCAACTGCCGAGACAAAAATGTGATCCCCACAAGCTTCCAACTGAAATTCCACTCAAAAACCCCATCCAGCGAAAGGATCCTGAAAAGAACAGAACCCTAATCAGAAGCAACTACACAGGAAAAGATACCTACTAGATCAAACCAACAGAGACCTACTCACTCTCCACCTCAAACTCAGCAACAAAATCCACCCAACACTCTGGAACAAATCCAAGCAACTAATGGCCCTGGAGAGCTGAAACAGAGACCTCCCAAGACAGACACACACACCAACAAACTCCACAAACTGGAAAAACGCCAGAAGCCCGACCCCCCCCCACAACAACCCATGAAACAAACAGTTCACAACATATCAGACAGGACACTCACCATCGCAGAGACCAAAGTCCTTTCCAAAGGATTCAACTTTGCAGTCGCCCCCAGACACATCCCCACCGAAAACATCATATGCGGAGTGGAAGCCAGCCTAACCAAAATCAACCCAGATGAAGCCAACAAAATCAGACTCGAAGTCACCAATGTCCTCTGCTCCAGCAAACCACCCAGAAGCAATTTACACAAAGAAGAACAAAAAGCCCTCACCAACCTGAGGAAAGACAACAACATAATCATTCTCCCAGCAGACAAAGGCAATGTCAGTGGTGATGAACACATCCAACTACCAAGCCAAACTATCCAACCTACTACAAGACCCTGCTTACATACCTTTGAACACAGACCCCACCACCTACCTGGAAAAAAACCACCAAAGCCAAAATAAAAGCCTCTCCCTTAAGTGAAGAAATCAAGCCAAGCATCATCCCCAGAGAGAAATCATCCAGATGCCCCAAGCTCTCCTCCCCAAGATTCACAAAGAAGGAACACCTCTCAGACCCATAGTCAGCTCCATAGGCTCACCTCTACAAAACCTCGCCAAATTTCTTGCCAAACAACTCCAGCCCTATGCAGAATCCATCACTTCATACCTACAAAACTAGTTCCACTTCATAGAAATTATAAAGAAACAAGACCTACAACCCAATGACCTACTAAGTTGTTGTTTCGCTCTTCACACAAGTGCCCATTCAAGAAGCCTTGACAGCTATCCACAACAAATACAACCCCCAAACACATCCTAGATCTGACCAACCACTGCCTAACCAACACATACTTCATCCACAATGGAAAAAGATACAAACAGATAGAAGGAGCACCCATGGGATCACCCCTCTCACCGGTCATCGCAAACCTATATATGGAACACTTTGAAACCAACGCGTTACAGAAGTCCGAACATAAACCCAAACTCTGGCTCAGATATGTTGATACCTTTGTTATCTGGCCACACGGGAAAGATAAACTGAACAACTTCCTCACATCTCAACAGCCTACACCCCAAAATACAATTCACTATGGAAATAGAAGCCAACAACCAACTTCCCTTCCTGGACGTCCTAATCTACAAAAAACCGACCATCTACCAGAAAAAAACACATACAAACCGCTACTTAAATGCACAATCACACCACCACCCTGCACAGATCAACTCCGTAGCAAAAACCCTCATCTCCAGAACCAAATGCCTCGCTGACAAAGACCACCTAAAAACTGAATTACACACTCTCTCGAATGTTTTAATTGCGAACGGATTCCAAAAAAACACCATCACCAAACTAATCCAAAAGGAAACACCCCCAAGAACCAAGAAACAGAAGAGAACAACGGCACCACCCTCCTCCTTACATCAAAGGCACCACAGACAAAATCAGCAAAATTCTCCACAAACACAATATCAAGACAGCCTTTTGCACCGACTGAAGAAACCCCAAAGACAAGATTGAGCTAGAAAACCAAGGAGTCTACAAAATACCATGCAAAGTCTGTCCAGCCACATACATCGGACAGACAAACAGGAGAATAAGCGCACGCATCGCAGAACACAAGAACGCAGTCAAAAAGAAGAAAAATCTTCCTCTCTCTTCCAGCACATAAAAACAACAGGTCATGAAATTGACTTTGAAAGAACCAAACTCATCTCCAAAACTGAACACTTCAACAGTCGAATAATCATGGAAGCCATTGAAATAGAGAAACACCCAAACAACATGAATAAACGTGATGACACCTCCCGCTTGCCTGACATCTGGAAACTAGCCCTGGTCAACAGACGAGCCTCTGTCACAAAGACTGACACCAGGTCCAAAAGGACACAAGATGCCACCACCTTCCATCCACACAAACACAAACCCAGACCCTTCCCACAGATGAAACGAAACCACCATCCAATAACAAAACCACGACTGCACCATCTACTGCGGCACCCCACTCCAGTCACCACATGGAGCACACTCACACACCCCAAAAAAACATTGGGAGACCACAGACACGTAGCCAGACCAAAATGAATTCACAAGACACAGGACCCCACTCCACCAAAGCCCAGGATACTGCCAGAACCCACCAGCCATCTAACCCACCAGCATCTAAACAGCCATCTAAACAGCCACCAGCAGTTAATCCCTTAACGATCGCCTCAGCCACACAGCAGATCACAAAAGAACAAAGGAACAAAGGAACCTACAATCAGCAACAGAGCAAGCAAACCACACACCCCCAGCAGTATTTATAGAAGGACTTCAACTGAGATCACGCTTTGCTTCAAGAAGAAAGAAGCCAGAACACCAGCCTGAAGATGACGAGTGAGACCTCGTCGAAACGTCGCCAAAACAACCAGATTTCTACATGGGAAGAAACCCGAATCCACCCTAACATGCATTCCTTGGACATTAAAAGCTGATGATTCATTTAGAATTTTCAGATTGTTTTCCTCGATTTTATTTTCATCTGATGAAATTCTGTTACTGGAACTAATTGCTTGTAAGTAGTTTCTGTAATATGATTACATTTCCCTATTAAATTTGTAACTGGGGTTTGAAATATGTGTAATGGAAAGTCATTACACCTGCTGAGGGAGATGAAATGGCAGTCTTTTCTGTTCATTTTCATCTATATATAGATAGATAAATAGGCAGGCAGAAAGATATAAAGGGGAAAGAGAAGAGAGAGAGGAGAGAGAAAGAGAGAGAAAGAGAGAGAATACTCTGGAAGCAAACAGTAGCACCACATACTGAGATTCCATTGGTCCCACTCTTAAGTTGGGACCAACTACACTGCCCCTCCTCCCCACTTTGTGGGACACAAGATCAGTCATCTTTGGATCATTGGCTCCCAATCCCAGTAGAGAATAACAGGACCAGAGTACGGCCAGCCATGTGTGTGGGTCTGCTGATACGTTGGGGCATGTCAAAGGAGGTCATGGTCTCCAAGAACTGTAGAGCTGGACCAGAAACCTCTGCCTTGGCATGGACTTTGAAGTCCCTGAGAACCACAAGTCTGGGGCATCTCAACAGCACTTACAGCAGCCAGCTCTCAAAATGAAAGTGCTGGGTCACAGGGACAGTAATATATCAGCACAATATTTTAGCCTTCCCTGACCCCTAACAACATGTGGAGTGCCTCTAAGCCCAGGATCACTAGGCATCAGAGCCTGGCAGCCTCAATGGTGGTTTTATAAGGAATAGCAACTCCACCACCCTTTTGATCTACCCTGATGTATGAAGGAGTATTCTGGTGGGCAGAGCAAGGCAAGAGCCACCCCACCTCCACCTCCCACACAGGCCTCAGTCATACATGCCACATCTGCTTTCTCTTCCAGAATAAGATCTTGAATGAGCTGGGATTTCTTCAGTGAAGATTTTGCATTTAGTAACATCAAGGATTAAGTGGTAGCCTAGCTGAACTGGTTGCTTCCGGCCTGGCTGCTGACCACTGGGCTAGAATGAGGGATATCTTTCAGACATCTATCCCTCATTTTTGGTTTTGTTTTATGGGGCATTGGATCATGGCCATATCTTTCTCAACAGACAGTCTTTGTGGCCTCCTCTCTAGAGTGACATGTAAAGGTCAACAGAATATGAAGCACATTGTAGTGGGGGAAAGAATAATGGATACATATTTTATTAAAGAATCTGGAAGTTGAGTCATGGCAACTGGACAGTCAGTCTGACTGACAAAGCTGTTTGGGTGAGCAGTGAAATGTTTCAATCTCTCAAGAAAAGAAGTCCAGCTGCCATGACTCAACTTCCAGATAAACTCACCTGGATGACTGAGAATCTTCACAGAGTTATTAACTAATGCACCGTGATATTAGTATTGAATATTATTGTAAGTTACAACAGATATCAATTTAAAATTAAACTAATATTTTTTGTTATTATTATTCAATAATAATCAAAAAAAGAATAATCAGCAAATTAGCCATAAAATATTTGACAATTACCCAAAATAAATTAAACTGAGGAATAAGGCATTTGTTTAAGATCATTTCTTTCTTCTTCCCCATGGGTCATTTTTAAGCATGACTCAGGTAGTTAATCAATTCCTTAAATAGGTCACCTGTATTCAGTGTTCTGATAAATTAATTAATGCTGTTAGCATTAGATGGTAACTAATATTATTTACATTAGATGGTGTCTAAATGCCATTCATAACAGCGTTCAGTTTGGTGACATGGGGTAGCCATTCAATTCTTCCTCCTCATTCCCTCTGCACATGTTCCATATCCACCCACAACTATTTTTATACCTCTCCAATAAATTAATTGTACATGTTCTGCTTACCATTCTAAGGTAATACATTGTCAAAAAAATGCTGTTTGAAACCTCAAGGTATCATCGTAAATCTATCACAGACATCTGTTGTAAACTGCCTGGAGTTCCTCCAGAAGATGGGTGGTATATAAATAAATAAATAAATAAATAAATAAATAAATAAATAAATAAATAAATAAATAAATAAATCCCAAGAAGATTGTTGTGCACATGGTTGCTGGACAGGCGTGTTTAATCTATTGTCATCACCATTTTTGCTCCTTACTTTCTCTATTCAATCTTATCCAATCAAGTTACCTTGTTTGTTTTCCTGCTTACTCTCCAAAGTTCCTCTCTCTCCATAACACTAGAACTTTCCCAAATTTTCCAATCAAAATTCCATAAGGTTGGATCAGCTCACAACATAAGTTCATGTTGGACTCAATTAGTTTATCTATAGTGGCTGGTTCATGAGGAAGAAGATATGATCCCACTTACATAGGGGAAACAAAATAAAATCTGAACCGGGACAAAAAGTGAAGTAAAAATAAATAGAATGACTTAATAAATTAAATAAAAATCAAAAGTGAAGGGCACCAAACAACACAATGTGTCAGCCCTCCACTGTCTTGGGGGCAGGGGAGAGGACGGCAAGTTGCATGCACCTTAGATGAATGTTAATAGGATTCCAGCCAACATACCATCATCAATAACCCCCAAAAAGTAAAAAAGCAGTGCATGAATTAATTACAAAACACTAAAATGTGTCATAATAAAAATACCACTGTATGATACATTTTCATTTGAATAGGATGGTGTCATGCAAAAACTAGCAAGAACAATGGACATAAAATATTATTTCACTGTCGTTATCTTGCTTTTAAAAATCTAGTTAAAATATTGTCTTCTGCTGCAGTGAAATGATACTGCAATCACACAAATGTCTTCTCAGAAGGATGTCCCAAAGAATTCAATGGGGCTTGGTGTAAAATAATTCTGTGCTGGACTGCATTTTCATTTTTGATACACTGGGCCCAGTCAGACATTTCTTCACATGCCTGTACAGAGCTAGGACAATAAGAGACTTTCTTATTTCAAGGCAGACAATTGGTCCATCTGGCCCAGCATTGTCAGTGGCACCTCAGGCACATGGCCCTGAAACCTTCTGAGCACAAAGCATATGCTCTGCCACTGCATTACAGCTACTCCCCATTGGAAATCTTGCCCATTTCTACTTGAGACCAAAGTCTATTTCTTTTCAGTCTGTTTTCAAGTTAAAGCAGTCAATGCCACACACATATAAAAATAGTAAAGGTTCCCCCGCACATGCTTGCTAGTTGTGTCTGACACTAGGGGCAGTGCTCATCTCTGTAATCAAGCCGAATAGCCAGTGTTGTGCAAGTCTGTGGTCACGTGGCTGACATGGCTGCAAGGAAACACTGTTTTACCTTCCTGCTTTTTATGGCAGTACCTATTTATCTACTTCCATTTAAATGCTTCCAAACTGCTAGGTTGGCAGGAGCTGGGGTTATCAGCGGGAGCTCACTCCACTGTGTGGCACATGGGATTCAACCCACTGAGCTGCTGACTTTGCAGCCAACAGTTTTCGGAAGCCTTCATCCACTGAGCCACCATGCCCCTTTTGCCACACACACATATAAGTCTTGGGAAAAATGAAACCCTGCAAAAGAGTTAAATGATACTGGCCAGTTTGGTAATCTCCCTGATTGGCTGGGGTTATTCAAATTAAAGACTGGATAAAGATGTGGAACCATTGTACTTGAGTAACAAGGAATCAACAGATGAGGGAAATGTAGAAACACTGTTTCTATCTCAAAAAAATTCTCAAAATCAGGATAAGATTTAGTCCTGTCTCTGTAACTGAACTATTTTGTTATGTGACTTGTCGCATGCATTAGAACATGCAATGGCCCTGATATGACATGAGTTGCCCACAACTTTTAGCATGTAGCAATTGCCATGCCCAGAGGAGGACAGGCATTTTTATTTATTTCCAAATTTACAGGAATTTGCTGCAGTTCTAATTCCAAATCTCAAGCAGTAGTAAATGACCATTACATTTGCATTTCTCAAAAGGAAAATACAAGTAATGGTGTTCTTTTTCAAATACCTTTTTTCTATTGAATGTATTTGTCTTTAGACCATAAGAACACATAATATCCATGGACAAGTGTGTAATTGCGGCCATGATCCTTTTGGTGATGGAAGATGTAAGTATAATAATCTAGTCATGGTGGCAGACTGCTATTAGTTAACAGGACCCCATTTACATGTCTTGTAATCTATGTGGAGATGTGCACTAGCAGCAATCACTGGATATGGAAGTCAGATTCAAAATTTGGAATTTTAAAAATGAAATATTTGCAGATCTCCCGAGTTCTGTTACAGACAATATGAATGCTATATAATCCTTATTTCCCCACTTAAAACACACACAGGCAGAACATTTGTAAAGAATTTACCTCTGACACTGTCCGCTTATTCTGCCAAATAAAGAGTACACTCCAAATGCCAACACTTCTTAGATATTAGGAAATGACTGTCATGGGAAGTCAACTTGCCCAAATGTGTGCTTACTGTGTCCTGTGCTTTGGATGGCAAGTGGTGGGTGATATTCATATCTGATATGGATGTTGCTCAGGTACCACCAAGACATAGACTGATGTTTCCTCCTCCAGGATTATTGCATGGAGGAGGAAAATGCAGGGCGAAATTGCATTGACTAATGCCAGGGGAGCATGGTAGGAGCAGCCCGCTCCTTGGTATAGCCCAGCTTTCTAGAACAGGGAGGACCCTGGAACCAATTCCCTTTGACACGTCTGCTGTAAACCAATGCATAGAATAGTCAAGTTGAAAGAAATCTCCAAGGATCTTTCAGTTCTACCATTGGCCAATGTACGAATCCACAGCTTTAGTATCTCTGACATACAAAACCTGCTTGTTTTGTTTTTCTTTGATTTTTGCCTGAAAAACCTGCTTAGAGACCTCCAACAATGGAGAGTCAATGGCAAGAGAACCACCACTTATAAGAAAATATTTTCCAAATAGCTCTGACATTCAATTTACATTATTTTTAAAAAAACACATTGAACCTGAATTCACAAAGAGTTTTCAACAATGATCTTGCATTGCATTCACCTAAATATTTAAGTCAGGGGCATTTTCTTCTGAAAATTCCTTTCGGCAGTAATGTTTATATTCTTATCCATCTATACATTTGGCATCCTGTATTTAGAGAAGACTGCATGCAGAAGACAATTGATTCATGTGCACAAAAGAAAAAGAAAAACACGGGTGGATGAATCACTAGTGGATTTCATTTTAGTAATAATTGAATTGAATTAACCAACTAATCCTCATAGTATAATTAGCCCCAGATCAAAGAGATTAATCATTCATTTATCAATTTAAATTATTTTTTCAATAAAATACTTTTTTCCTCTTAAGTTCATCAGCATGTTTCACAGTAATGACAATACCTTAGAATGACAATGCCATGCTTAAACTCTGCAAGAAAATGAATAGTAATGACAATTTCCAAAATGAAAATGAAAATACCATGCCTATAGGCTTGATGATTTCAATGTTCTATTGCATGCTACAACTAGTTTCTTGTCTTATTATTTCCCATGGCTACTCTGAAGAAGCCCCTTTGGAGATGTGTAGATTTTTCTTACCACAAAATAACCAAAGAGGGGGTTTCTAAAACATTACTCAGAATTATGGCTACATGGAAAGAAGATGCTGTTTGGTCCACTGCAGGGACAGGTTGTCTCAGTCCTAAAGATCTATTAGATGGATTAGGAAAAACCTGCCCACCTCCAGAGCAGTCCTACCCACACCTTTCTTTACCTTTTGGGTGGTGGTGGACTGGGGTAGAATCACTCTCTTTTGGTCTAATTTCACCACGTATGATCACTGGTAGAGATGGGCATGACTTGGCGGAATTCCCGTTTCCATTACTCGTTTCCATTACGCAACGGAAACGGTAACGGGAATTACTCCACCAGAACTCGAACTCGAACTGACTAAAGAATAATTGGGTCTGATTTGTCATGGTCGTTCCTGGCATCGCGGCGATCCCGTGATGCCAAGCGGCACAGAAAAAAAGTTTTTAAAAGTTAAAAAAAAACCCGATTCCCAGCCAAAAAGCAGGCAGAAATATGCCTGCCTGAGTGAGGGCTCAGGGCACCAACCAGAGGGGAGGTTGACCCCCCCTCTCCTGTCCTGGGCTGCTCTGGTGGGGGGGAAATCCTCGTCGTAGTCGCTCGCAAAGCACCGGACTCGCCGCCGGCCGCTGCAATTCAAGCAGAAGCAGCACAGAAAAAAAGTTTTAACCCCCCCCCCATTCCCAGGCCAAAAAGCAGGCAAAAATATGCCTGCAATGCAGAGTGCACCTACCAGAGGGGTGGTTTCTGGGGGGGGGTCCCGGCCTCCCCCCTCTCCTGTCCTGGGCAGCCGGACTCGAGTCGCCATGCCATGCGGTGTGGGCGGGGGATCCAAAATGGGGCGGCGACCACAATTTTTTTTTTTGAAATCGTGGTCCAAAAACACACAAGCACCACACAGAAACATGCGAAAATTGCTATTTTAAAACTGCCAGAATTTTTACAGTAGCAGTGGGTTTTTCTTGCAACAAAATGTCTCCTCTTTCCTCTCTCCATTGATTTTATTTTATTTTATTTTATTTTATTTTATTTTTTACACCTGTGCAATGATGGGCTGGCCATGGGAGTGACCAATGCCCATGCAAATTTTTGGAGCCATTCCACCAATCGCATGGCCACTTGGCCAGGTTGACCACAGAGACTTCTGGGATGTGCCAACCGGGCATAAAAGCCCACTAACCGTAGCCCGAACCCGAACCCGAACCCGAACCCTAAGCCTAACCCATAGGCCAGCTACACTGTCCTTCTAAGTGGGTCAGAGAGGCCCCCAGAGGTGCACCCCAATACTCACCCTAACCTCACCCGTAACTAGCCTAACCCTAGGCCTTGTGCTAACTCTGTTGCCTAAGCCAGATCTGTACTTGCATGCATTGCACTAGTACAATTCCCTTCTTAGTGAGACACAGTGGGTGCAGAGAGTCTGCCAGTCCGCCACTTGTGGCTCTGGGTGACTCCTGAAGGCTTGGCTCGGCCGGCAGCATGTGTGACATCATGCAAACCATGCCCCCGAGGCCTGACTGATGCAGGGAAGGCACCCCAAAAAGAGGGGTGACTCTCCCAGTCTGCTGTGTCTCTGCGTGCAACTTGGTATGCAATCATAGCCATATGGCTATGCATGCATGCCCTTTTGCAGCAGATGAGGAGAGGAGACCCCCATGTATGAGGGGTCTCCAGGAGCCTGCTTTCCCTAGCGGGTGAGGAGAGGAGGCACCCACCCCCCAAAAAAAGAAGTGCCTCCAGGAGCCCTCTACCCCCCAAACCAGTTTAACGACAGATGAAAAAACAAAAAACAAAACGACAAATTTTTGCGAATTTTCGCGAAAAACGGAAATGAGCCGACACAGGCCGCCTCCGACACACGACAACTCGAAAACGTCATTTTCCCTAGTCGTGCCCATCTCTAATCACTGGGAATGGAGAAAAAGCCTTCCCTTCTAAAACTGCCAATATTGTGAAATGTTTTGCATCCTATGTACTTCAGATATCACTTGGAAAATGTATCATCTGGCCAACTGCTGCTGTACCAGCTGCCTGGCACCCCAGTTTAAACATGGCATCAACCTGTGGCTAAGATTCATTCAGGATGGCAATTAGTAACCCATGTCCCCTCCAGAGATATTGACTATTATCATAGCTATCATTTCCTCTGAGCAACAATCCTGCCATTTTTATCTTTGCAGAATACCTTTTCTTGCACTCCTCCAAGCTCCTCCAAGGGTAGCCTGGAACGTATTCCTAAGACATGATTCTGGCATTTGCTCCCTCCTGTCACTCTTTGCACATCTACCTAGCATAAGGAAGTCCTTTGTTCCCATGGAATCTACTTCACTTGCTTGCAACAATGCCCTATGCTGTGACTTCAGGTGGCTGAGCATGCTACTAATGGAGAGGCAGCCCGAGTCCTGCCCATGCTTGGGCTCCTTCTTGAAGTGCAGTTTTTGACTGTGTGTTCCAAACAGAGATGGCTAACTTGTCATCACTAGTTGTTCCACCAACTGGCGTTCCGCCAACTGGGTTAATCCTCTCCCTGTCCTACTCCTCTCAACTGGAAGGACATGTGTAGTTTAATGGGCAGGGGTGATTACAATGTTGCATGCTTCTGAAATAGTGCCCAGCTGAGCCCCCTCAGTCTCCTCTTCCTCCTCTCCTATATCAGATGTGTATGTAACTTGAAGGGGAGTTCCCTTAAACAGCTGGATGGGAAAGCCTCCATTGCGGCTGCAGCTGGGGCGGGGGACCTCCACCAGGTTTGGAGACATTTGCAAGGGCCAGAGGCTTCCCAGCATGGAGACCCAAACGGGAGTGGCAGCTTTTCCCATTTTACTCACAAGCCATGCTCCTCTGGGCCTCCCAAGAGCAGCATGGCTGGAGAGTAAACTGGGGCTGGAGCTGTATTGGGACTGCAGTATGTATTTGTGAATATATTTTTAGAGCTACATACATACCTCTAAAAACTAGGTGTGTCCTATGGCCCAGTGTGTCTTATGGGTGGAAAAATATAGGGTACATCTAATTAGATGTCTGTAATTAGTTTCTTCCAATCTCTGACCAAAAGCTGAATCCTGCCTATTCAGGCTGGCAGTGAAACTTGGGTGCATGTGATTTAATAACTTTCTGGTATAAGATGCCAGACGATCCACACCCCGATTGGCACTTTCTCAAGCAATATGCCCAAAGGGTCTCTTTCATGTGATATCTATAAATATATACAGAAAGTCATGAGGAAACGGGGGATTTGTGGAGAGTGTGTAACAGGAAAAAAGAGTAGATGAACCGTATTCATTTATAGGTCCTTATGTCTTAAAGTGAAGAGATTGTTCTTGTTTAATGCATATTCTTAGCAGCCAAAGTAGAGTCCAGAAAGAAAGGGAAATTCTTGATTATGCCACTTTCAATGTTTACCCCTCATTCTGTTCACAATCTTTATTACCCTGTACGCTGCTTGCTAATAAGCTTGAATTATGCATACATTCACACTGTAAAATAATTGCAACACGTTATCACATTTATTATTATCATTATTAAAATAATAGTTACATTAAGTGAAGTCATAACCACCAATGGATGTGACCTATTATTAGGCATATTTATTTATTTATTTATTATTTGTTTGTTTTATTTCTATACCACCCATCTTCCAACAGGAACTCTGGGAGGTTTACAACAGGATTAAAATCAACAGTACAATAGAAAACAAAATGGGATAATTCCAAACAGTTACATTGTATTCTCATTGTGTAATTATTTTCACTCCCAGATTGTAAAAACAAAGGAAGCATGAATGATGTCTGTATGATGATAAACCTTGAAGGGCCAAGCAAGCTGGAAAATGCCACATGTGATGCTGATTTTATTAATGAGATTTTTTTTTTTTTAGAAAAGTGAAAGAGATTGTGATATTCATTGCACCGAATAGGGATGCTAGAGGAAGCTGATCTTTACAAATTATGGTGCAAAATTCCCTTATCTGTGCTTCCTAAATTAAAAATGCAAATCAAAATGTGATTGTCACTCAAATACCACACTTGCCCAAAAACTGGGATGAAGTTCTTTGCTCAGGAACTGCACAGTGTGTTTACAAATGTGTATTTTAGGGTCAAATGCAGATGAATATTGGGGCATATATTTAGAAATAAGTCATTTAAAATGTTTATAAACGAGTGTCATATGACAGATAGGGTCCAAAGCACACATTTAATAGGGATGAGTGGATGAGTCCTTTCTAGATCTGCCTATGTATGTGCACAAATTAATTCCATCTAACTTCCAGATAAATAGCTGCCTAGATGCCTTGAGCATATCCGATCTCACCAGATCTCGGAAGCTAGGCAGGGTCAGGCCTGGCTACTACTAAGCAGGGTTGGGCCTGGCTAGTGCATATTTCAATATGCATGAAAATGCATCTATATTTCATTAATTCATATATATTCCATTAGAACCATTTATGCCACTGCAGTTACACTAGCATTAAATGACATGATGCTGGTGTATATAAAGTAACACCTATGAAACATATTCACTATATGGTATATAGAACCAACACTTTACTAATCAGAAACACTCAGAGAAGAGTGTTCATATTTAAAATACAATTGCAAAAATAGGTTACAGGCAATACCTTCATAGGCCACTACTAAAAATAAAAAAGGAACATTGCAAACTTTCGAGTGCAGTCAATCACCTTTCTTCAAAGCAGGTCCCAGAAGTTCAGACATGGTGAAAGATGTTCTTGGTATAAAAAAATAGGTGATGTTGTAGCCAGGGCAGGAGTCTTGTTGGAGGCAAGAGTGAACTATTACATAGAACAGAATACTTGCAAGTTCTTGAAACAAACAAATAAAAACTCCTGAAAGCTACAAGCTCCCCACTTGTTCTAAAATACTGTAAATAGAAAAGTTATAAAAAAACACCACCTTGTATATAATTAAACTGTGTGAGGAGAAAAAGCTGTCCTAATTAATCCTCCTGTAACTTAGGTTCTTGAAACTTAGTATTTTTAATCCACATAAGCATTGCTATATATGAATAGGTGGACACAATGGCAAGTATCCATCTATCATTCCACAATAATTTGCTCTACCAAATGGGGTGAGACTTATGCCTAAAGGAGGGCTTCACTGCCATTGTTCCAGCATGTCTGTGATCCAAATTCAATTGAAACATATAAATTGCCCAGTTTGGTGTGTTTTAGGGGATGCCACAAATTGAGTTGACCCAAGATATTCTGAGTGGTCTCACATTTCAGTTCCACATGATCAAAATCAGGAGCAGTTCTGTGCAGATGCCTAGTTCAGAATGTGTGGTGATATTTGATGGTCTGGAGACTGGTTTCCCTAAGCTCAGCTGAGAAGAAGAACCTAGAACCAACTATAAAATTTCTCAGTCAGTGTCTAACCATTCTTGAAGGAACTGCTCAGGTGGCTAATCCAAACATCCTGTTTGGGCCTTTCTTTTTATTTTGAGATTCTCATCCTCTTTGCTTTCCTTTATAGCTTCCAATTATCAATGGCAAGAGAATCCCAGCTATGGTGGTGGTGAGAATGGGAAACCAACCTAATTGTTTACTTTTTCTGCTATATTTTTATGTTTGTTGGGAGGCTTGATTTTTGTCTAGATTGTCTAGATTGTGTTCAATATGTCTTTCAGACACTTTCCAGCTCCGCAATGCTGTGATTTTTAAGCAGTACTGGTGTACAACAGAATTGAATGCAAGAGCTTATTGTTTACATTATTCTAGTGGCAAATCTGAACACCTTCCCCAGGTTTGATTATCATGCACACAGGCTGATATGTTTCTGTTAAAACAGAACCTGAAATTAAGTTAATCTTCCCTTTAGAATGAAGCATTTTGCATTATCTGCCTAGAAACTGGAATTTATGGTAATCAATTAAAAAAAACAATCTTGTCAAATGATACTACAAATTGATATAATTCCTTTGGGGGTGGAGATGCAGCTAATTTCACACTATGATTGGCTTCGTAGGAGCAAGCCAGCAGGGAGAGAAGTACGAGTGAAATGATAAGTAGACTTTTACATTTGCTGAAGTAAGATTTAGCATTTTAAAAAAACAACCCTGTTTCACACTCAGGTCTCAAATTCAAAAAAGGTGGTTGAAGTAGCAAAAGGTTTCTCACATTGATTGTAACCAAGTCCATTGTTACGAAGACTTTGCCTTACATTAACATCAAGTTAGGAACAGTGTTTTTTCTGCCTGTCTAGTTCTTCATCATGTCAGGCAATAATGTTGCCCGGTTATAACTGAGGATGCCAAGGACAGAGTCTCTAGGGCCTGTAGCATAAAAAGCATGTGTTGTGTTACTGAGCTACAGGCTTTAACAGAGGGATGAATTGAGGAGAGACTACACTGTTGAAGTCTGCGGTGGAGTGGAGGAGGAAGAGAAGAAAAGGCAGTGCATCTCCTAAGGCTTCACCATATTTCATTTGTTATGTTAACTGAATCATGCATGCACTAGATACTTATTGGCTGCCTGAAGCAGATAGACAAAATGGTCTCTTGTCAGACATATCATGGGTTAGGTTTCATATACCTACATACTGTTCTACCAACAATCTGAAGCCATTTCAATGATTACATGACCAGAATAGAAGGGATAGACTATGAGGGGGGAAATGAGTTTTTTTCTTAATAGCAGTATATCCAGATTTGCAATCCAGCATATGTCTGAAAAGGAACAAAGTCCAACACATATTCTCTGATAAGGTTATCACCATGATACTCATATCCATTGCATCAAACCTTTGCTTTTCTTGTTCATTGTGCACCTTGTGTTGTAGTTCTTAACCTGCTGTATTGCATGAAGACTCTGCTCACCACCTGTGTTGAGGTAGCCAGCCTAAGGGTGACTCAGTATTCCATCTTTGGCTTAATATAAAGCAACACAGTTTGCTTTTTACTTTATCTTAGAAGTCAAATGTGAAGACACCTCAAAACTCAGTGTATCATGTTCAAAACAGAGAAAAGTGAAAGCACATGGTAAACACATGAAACTATGAAACCAGATATAGGAAGTCTTAGGACTGAGACAACTTCCGTTTTAGGACTGAGACAATCTTTCCATGCAGTGGACCTAACAGGGGGGCTAACTGACTGTGTGATCAGCCTCTGAGTGACATGTTGGGAAACCCATCCTGGGTTATTTTGCAGTAAGAACAACCCAAACCCCTCCTTCCAGAAATGGGACTACTACAAAGTAGCCAGGGCAAATAATAGGGCAAGAAACTATAGCATGCAACAGAACACTGAAAATATTATGCCAACAGGCATGGCATTTTAATTTTCATTTTGAAAATTGTAATTACTATTCATTTTCTTGCAGAGGCTAAGCATGGTATTGTCATTCCAGTTTACTGTGAAATATGCTGATGAACTTAAGAAACAAAAGCATTTTCTTGAAAAATTAATTTCAATGGATAAATGAATGATTAATCTCTTTTTGTTCTGAGGCTTATACTATGCCAATTATTTAGTTAATTCCATCTTATTATTAAAATGGTAATCACCACTGATTGTCCCACCCTTTTTAAAATTTTCACAAATGAAACAATTGTCTTCTGCATGTAGTCATCTATAAATGCAAGATGTTAACTGCATAGATGGATAAGAATATAAACATTACTGCCAAAAGGAATTTTCAAAAGAAAATGACCTTGACTTAAATGGATAGGTGAATGCAATGCAAACTCATTGTTGAAAACTCAATGTGAATTCAGGTTCAAGGTGTTTTTTTTAAACACAAGTTGAATGTAACAAAAGCTCTTTTCTATCATGTCAAACTACTAACATAGTTTATGACAGCGAAACAGCAACATTCACCAATATTGAGGTTCCACAAACTATGAGGAAGAACATTAGAAAGAACTTCCTGATCCTAAGAGCTATTTGGAAAAGCTTATCTTACAAGGTGGTGATCTCTTGCCTTTGACTGTCATTTGTTGGAGGTCTCTAAGCAGGTTTTGAATGTTGGGGATACTTGAGCTGTGGATTTGGAGGACCCTCAGCAATTTCTTTCAACTTGACTACTCTAAGCATTGGTTTAAAGCACAAGTGGCAAAGGCAATTGGTTCCAGGGTCCTCCCTATTCTAGAGAACTGGGCAGAACCGAGTAGTAGGCTGCTCTTACCATGCTTCTTTGGTATTAGCTAGCACAATTTGACCCTGCATTTTGCTTCTCCATGCAATAATCCTGGAGGAGAAAGCATCAATACATGCCTGGCTTGTCCCTAGGCAAGAATCATATCATACATGCTAGGGATGGGCACTTTATGAAAAAGACACACTGTTTCATTGTTTCATAATGTTTCAAACCGTTTCAAAATGAAACAAAATGGCAGACAGCATGTTGTCCCGAACTGAATCAAAATGATATTTTTGGTTCAGGAGGAATTGAACCATGGAGCCATCGCCAGATCTTGCTTCAGCAGTGAGATCCGTCCGCTTTTTCTGTGCTTGGTTCTTGCCCACCACCACCTCCCAGCTGGTTTTGACATCTTGAGCTGTCAAAAAATCCCAGCTGGGAGATGGGCGGCTTGGGAGAATGGAGCAGCCAGGCAGCAGTAAATTTGCTGCCTGACTGCTTCTTTCTCCTGTGCCCCCCTGTCCTGGGATGAGGGGGTAGCATGGGGAAAAGGAGCAGAGGTGGAGCCTTGTTTTAAATGTCCCACCACCAGCTCTCTTGCAGTGGCAGCAGGATATTTAAAGAAGCCTCTAGCTGATCTCTATCTCTCCCTGTTGCAGTGGGAGATTCAAAAGCCTCTAGCCCACCACTCCTCTCTTGATCTTCAGAGCTAGGTTAGGCTTTGAAGATCAAAAGAGTGGTGGTGGGCTGGAGGCTTTTGAATCACCCATTGAAATAGGGAGAGTGCTGTTGTGGCGGGGGATTAATTTCATTTCTCATTTCATTTCATAACAAAAATATTATTTTTCCATTAATTACCAAATGAAGCAAAATGGAATGAGAAATGAAATAAAAATGAAATTAAACTGTATTTTTCCATTTTGTGCCCATCTCTATTAGATGCTATTACACAATGTCTGCCTGAATATTAACTAACAGATTCTGAGGAAAACTTAGCCATATAACCATCTTTCAAGTATGTTCTCTAACTACCAATGCTGAACAAGATGAAATTGAAAGCATTTATGCCAAGTTTCCGGATGACACAAAACTTTTCCGTGTGGTAAAAACCAGAGAAGTTTGTGAAGAGCTCCAGAAGGAACTCTCCAAACTGGGGGAATGGGCTGCCAAATGGTTTCAATAAAGGAAAATGTGTTTAAATAAAGGAAAAATGTAAAGTAATGCATATTGGGGCAAAAAAAATCAAAACTTTATCTATCAACACACGGGCTCTGAGTTATCTGTGATGGATCAGGAAAGAGATCTTGGTGTGCTGGTGGACAGCTCATTGAAGGTGTCTACCCAGTGTGTGGCAGTAGTGAAGAAGGACAATTCCATGCCAGGGACTGAAAATAAAACAGCCAACATTATAATGCCATTATACAAAATGCTAGTAAGGCCACACCTGGAGTATTGTGTACAATTTTGGTCATTGCATTTCAAAAAAGACATTGTGGAACTGGAAAAGGTGCAGAAGAGAGCAACTAAAATGATTACTGGGCTGGGGGAACCTCCCTTATGAGGAAAGGCTAAAACATTTGGGGCTCTTTAGTTTGGAAAAAAGGTGCCTGAGGAGGGATATGATTGAGATGTACAAAAAATGCAGAGCATGATTACAGTGGATAGGATGTGTCCAAACTTCGGCCCTCCAGATGTTTTGGACCACAAACTCCCACAGTCGTTTGCCATTGGCAATCTGAGCTTAGAATTCTGGGAGTTGCGGTCCAAAACATCAGGAGGGCTGACGTTTGGTCATGCCTAGAGTGTTAAAAACCTATATTTGGAAGCCTGCTTCTCTCAAGAAAAAATATGTGATGTACTGAGACCATAATATATGAACCGCATTGTGGCAGGGTACTACTGTACTTTGGTTTAGTCAAGTAATCAGAAATTCAAAAGTGCAGGAATGAAATAATTGGAAAAGATAATCAAGTATAAGGATGTACTGGAGACCAAGACCATGATCTTGCACATTATTGTATTCTAAGTCACTATTTATGTTTAAGATGAACTATACGGGAATCTGAAAAGAAATAAATGGATTCATTCTAAATGCAGGAGGAGAGCTGTACAGATACCATGGACTGTCAGAAAGACAAATAGGTGGAGGCAAATCAAGCCCAACCTATCTCTGGAGGCAAACATGATGAAACTGAAGGTGTCCAACTTTGAGCACATTATGAAAAGTCAAGATTTGCTGGAAAAGACAAGAATGCCCAGAAAAGGTTGAAGGCAGCAGGAAAAGAGGAAGAACAATTATAAGATGGATTGACTTCCTAAAGAAAGCCACGTCCTTGAGTTTAGTAAAGGTGAAAAGGGCTGTCCCATTTTGGAGATTGCCCATTCATGGGGTTGCCATAATTTGGAGGCAACTTAAGGGCACATAAAAACAGCAACAATCTATATGAAACAAAACAACTCCTCACCTAATTATGGGAGCCACTGGGTGATTCAGAGAAGTTAGACTTTCCATCCATATCACAATTGTGTGCCCAGGTGTCTTTTTTTTAAAAAAAAAATCTGCTTACACCTACAGTATGTGCAATATATACATTTTGGTGTCATATCATACTGGTGAGAGTAAAACATGTTATAAGATCTTCTGCTGACTTTGGGAATGAGGCATTCTGGAGAGCATTTGTAAGATTATGAGGGGATGGCAGGACTCTTCTAAGAGACTTGATAGCTGTATCCAGTATAAACAGAGCACTTTTATACTTATTCCTGTACTTTAACACATATACATAAATCATCTTATACTCTCTCTCTCTCTCTCTCTCTCTCTCTCTCTCTCTCTTCTCTCAGTTTCGCGCACGCACGCGCACACACACAAATAATCTTCATTTCAGTAGCAATTATCATTAACTGTTGGTAGGAGTTCAAATTGTACTAACAAGCATTTTAAACTCTGGTGTGACATCATCAGAGCAAGGAAGCATGGCATTGGTATTCCTATGTACATAAATAAATGACTTATTTGCCAAGATAGATTTGTCAGTGCAAATAATTCTTCATTTCTCATGCAGATTGATTCTTTCTGATTATTGTCTCTACAGCTGATAAGATTTCTGCACAACTCATCTTTTATTGTTCCTTTAGGACTAAACTAAGATTACTTTGGGCTACCACAGCAACCCTTGAAATAATAGCATTAATAATAGTAACCCACTTCCTATTTATAAGCAAAATTTGATTATTGAGGAAGCAGGGATGAAATGGGGAGAGGCATTACTGTTAAATGTGAGGTCCAGCTTATACTAAAATGAAAGTTAAAATGAAGAATGGATTATTCCTGCTCATGTAAGAATAATGTAGTGTCTCAGCTCAGCCATGCAAATGTTCACTCAAGCAAAACTCAACACTAGAGGTTGAAACAGAGCCTGTTTAGCAGGGATATGACATTGTGGCCCAGGGGAAGGAAGGAAGGAAGGAAGGAAGGAAGGAAGGAAGGAAGGAAGGAAGGAAGGAAGGAAGGAAGGAAGGAAGGAAGGAAGGAAGGAAGTCTACACTTTATTTCAAATAACTCAAGGCCAAGGTAGAAAGAATTATTTTTTTTGAAAAGAAAATTTGAGTTACATTGATCCGTATTGTAAAGAGGAAACATATACCTCTCCTTTTAAACAGCAGTTTCATGACACTATATTCACCCATTTTTCTTAGGCAGACTGCAGGAAAGCCTAATAGTCACCTCTCTCCCACTTTGTGATGTTCCTCCACTAGCTGACTGTACAAATCAATACTTCTATCATAAAACTTTTCTAGTGTTTCTGGGTCACCCCATTGTATAGAAGACGTACAATTGCAGATTCTCGTTCGTAATGGATGAAAGCATCAATAATTGATGGGATGCCCATGCCACACTGCTATCTGCTGGGAGGAATGAAATCTGACAGAATGAAGAGCTACTGAACCAAATGTAATCTGTGATGCACTGGAATTCTTTGAGAATGTGATGATGGCTGAGTTATTACTAATGACTGACACCTCTATGACTTTCTTTTTCTGGAAAAAAAGGTCTTCCACCATTGACAGAGTACTTGTCAGTAGATAGCTTGGTGGCGAACACCTCAAAGATTAGGAAATGATTTATTATTTGCTCACCCAGCCCAGAATGGGGGGGTTCAAGACACAGGCTTTGGGTTAAATAGGGCCACAACTTCATTGACTATTTAACTTTCACTATCCCTATAACAAGGGGAGCCAACGTAGTGCAAGATTTTGAGCCCATGGTCGTCTGACCTCTGGACAAATTTCTAATTAAAATGTTCTGGGCACTTAATCATGCCCAGAATCATAAATTACTGTTTTCAGTAATTTATTAAGGGAGCACCCAAAGGCCCCAGCCTACCTAAACCTCCTGACCCTAGGTGCTCTGGTACCCGGGACATCCCATGCAATTGTCCACCCCCTCATTCCTGCCCATTGGAATCCTCAAATTTTGGGATGTGGGATGACCTGCAAGAAACTACCCAAGCTGAAAATGTTTGCTCAAAGGCTGCCCTGTAAATCATGGCTTGTAAATCATAAAGTCAAACTCCATGTCAAATAAGTGCACCCCACCTGGCCGAAACAACCAAACCTCCTCCACCTGCAATTCAAGGTATGCACCACAGAAACCTAGGCCAGCCATCATAAGTGTACTTATTTTCTGGTTAACTCTCCTTCTGGTTCCGTTGATACATCTGTGGCCACACATGGCTCTTCATGTCAGCCAAGGCACTATGTTGGATCAAACAATCCATACTTGTGGGAACCTGGCCTTTATGGCCCACAAATTATTAATCAACTATATAATGTGGGGCTTTCCCATCCTCTGAGCCAAGGAATATATCTGGAATGCCAGCTCAAATAACCTGTCCCAGAGCAACCTCTCTGTCTCTTCCACAACAGTTGGGCAGTGGTGCTGAGGCCCAAATTTCCTTCTCTGCATACTATGCATAATCATTGTAGAGACAGACTTTGAACTTTATGGCCAAAGTCCAATTGTCAAACATTACATTGTGCCAGGCTGACAACCCTCTCAGTGTAACTTGTGCATGATTATCTCCTGAGGGAAGCTGACAGGAGAAAGTTAATCTTAGCCATTAAACGATTAAAACAGTTTGCACCAGTGGTTTCTGCTCTTGATAAGATATTTTCTCCAAAGGGAGATGAAGGTGCCATAAGTGTTATTTACACACTGCATATTCTGACAGACATATTGTTCTCCATGTACTGTATAATGTATTGAGTCTGCCTCCATCAGAATATGTTTCTCCATGTGCCTTTGCATTTTCTCAGGGCACTTATAACCTCCAAGGTGCAGTGGGGCACTTTTCTAATATTTTATGGAGGTGAGAGTGCTGGACAGCCAGTTTTAGGGTTCCTGGTCCCATAATTCATCCTGGGGAGTTCCTGAAAAATTATGGGATAGGGGATCCTTGAATCCCATTCCCAGAAACCACATCTTCATATCAAGAGCTTTAATATGAGTTTTCATAATGTTTGTGCCAAGAGTACCTTGCCTCGCTACACTGAATTATTCAAGATTAACAATGTTGTAAATACAGACACATGAATATAAGTAAACAGATTGTGTGAAAAACTTGCTGAGCACTAACCAAATTTAATGTATGCTGTTATGCCAAGCATGGAGAAGATCATGTTGTACTTGGGTAGAATGTTAAAATGAGAAACCTCTCGGGGGAAACAAAGTGGGAGAGAGAATGAGAGAGAGACAGGGAGAGATATAACCCAAATTCAACAACACAAACATAATTTTTACCTAGGGATTCCAATCCAGTCTTTCAAAAACTAAGCACCCATATTAGTTTTGTTTGAGTTTTCCTTCCTTAAGTTTTAAGATACTTTCAAATAATGTCCACAAGCCCCCATATCTTCTAGGACACTTCTGCTCTCGATCCATTCCAGTCAGGATTTAGGCTACGCCATAGTATGGAGATGACATTGGTAACCCTGCATGATTATCTCTTGAGGGAGGCTGACAGGAGAAAGATGCCCCTGCTGGTCCTACTTTATCTCTTGGAAAGCTTTGTACCATTGAGGATTGTATCCTCCTTGGGAGGCTGTCCAAGTTGAACATAGGGGGCACACTTTGACATGTTTCTGGCCCTTCTTGGAAGATTACCCCCAGCAAATTCAGCTGGGAGAGATAACCTCTGCCCATTGCTCCCTCAACTGTGGGGTACCTCAGGGATTGATCACATCCCTCATGCTGTTCAACATTTATATGAGGCTTGTGGGTGATGTCATCAGGAGGCATGGAGGTTCATATCACCAATATGCAGATGACACCCAGGTCTATATCTCCTTTCCTCCATCTGCAGTGGATGCCATCACTTCCTTAAAGGGCTGCGAGGCTGACATCTTGGACTGGTTGGGAGCTTACAGACTGAAGTTGAATCCAGGCAAGATGGAGGTTCTCTGCATGGGGGCTCCCAGTGTTGGAAGTTTGGGAAACTCCTTTTCTTTTTTGGGGGGGTACTCTCCAAGAAGGTTGCGGTCCAGAGCCTGGGCATCCTACTGGACCAAACACTTTCCATGGTGGATTGCCAGGTTGAGGGCCTTCCTTGACACTGGGCCCTCATCACATTGGTCCATGCACTTGTAATCTCGAGATTAGACTACTGCAGTGCTCTCTATCTGTGGTTGCCTATGAGGTTAATGTGGGAACTCCAGCTAGTACAGAACACGGTGCCCAGGTTGCTGACAGATACTCAAAGACATCAGCATATTACCCCCCATCTTGGCTGCCCTGAACTGGCTTCCAATATACTCACACCGACTGCAATGTTTTAATGCTAACGTACAAAGCCCTATATGGTTTGGAATCTCAGTATCTCTCAGAGCGGCTCCTCCCACACAGAAATGCCCAAGTCTCTTGTGCATCCCTGGCAGGACAGCTGACTCTGCAAGAGTACCAAAAGGTATTGACGAGGAGTCAGACCTTCTCGGTGGTCACCCCTCTGCTGTGGAACACCCACCCTGCGGAGATCCATGAGACATCATTGCTCTCAGCATTTAAAGGCCAATTAAAGATCTGTCTTTTCAAACTGGTTTACCCTGATCAATCTCACAAATGACCCATGTGAATTCCCACTGGTCTGCTATTGTTGATCTCAGTTTATGGCTGCATTTTATGATTTACACTCTTTTGATTTTGTTTTCATCCTTCATTGTCTATACATATGTTGATGAGATTGTGATTTTATTTAAACATGGCAGTTGTTTTTGTTTCATTATTTGGACTGTGATTTGTTTATTTGTTGGAGCTAATGGTAATTTGATTTTTGTCTGGGGGCTTTTATTTATCTACAATGTATTGTTTTATATTTTATAGCCTTGTAAACTGTCCTTATTGGCCTTTGGGCCAGATGTTCTAAAGCGGTAAAAAATATTTTTTAAAAAATAAATATTGTGGGTATTTGGAGACTGAGGGGAACATCTTTACTCCATTCTAACATACCTGTGATCACACTTCTGCATACTTCTGAAGTAAATTCCCTCAAGTTCAATGAGTCTTCTTCCCAGATATATCAGGAGAGGACTGCAATCTGTATTATTTGATGGAGGTTGGAGGTTGTCATATTTTTTGAATGGAGCTAACAATTTCAGATTATTTTTAACTTCAAAAGAAAAAAAAAGGACAGAATACT
Organism: Phrynocephalus forsythii; assembly: GCA_029282475.1. Classification (NCBI taxonomy): domain Eukaryota; kingdom Metazoa; phylum Chordata; class Lepidosauria; order Squamata; family Agamidae; genus Phrynocephalus; species Phrynocephalus forsythii. Next base: position 97,282,326 of record JAPFRF010000010.1, read on the forward strand.
AATTTCCTCATAATGCATGGATTTTCTCCAGTGCTATTACTATGTTGAAATACTATACCTAAACAAATATTTAAGAATTGTAGAATAAGATACAGCATAATGATTATGTTTTGGCTCTTTTGTTTGTATTCAGTGGGAGGCATTTGGTATACCTTATGCACATATGTTCCTACCATCTTGAAAAATATATAGGCTCTCACTTTGGTGAACTGAATGTAATTTGGGAACTATAATATGTTATTTATTTGATTTTATATTATTTGATATGTATACAGCTCCGATTAGTTCCAAAACACTATTCTTGGCAGTTTACAATTTAAAAAAAAACAGAAAAGAAATAAATTAATAAGCTTAGTAAAGTCATGCAAAATGAGAATTCAAGGTCTTTAAATTAACCCCAAATTCTAAGCTTTAAAATGATCTTTCAACACTGTATTGTTTTAACATAAAGTTCTGCCTCATACATACTCTTCCTTTGGGAAAAAAGAAGGACAACAGAGAAGGATAAAAAATGGGAAAGAAGAAAGCTCTGATTTAGCACATTGCTTTCAGCCTTCCATAATCTCTAGACAGCAGCTGCTATGAGGACCACCTCTGCACCACATTACTCAAATCTTACAGCATAGAATGATATGAGAGTGCACATGTTCTATTTCTGTTTCACCATCCACTCGGGAGGAGTTCCACCAACTTGCCTGCTTCCTTCTCCTCTGCCTTCTGTAGTTGGGTGGGGTGGCATGGATACCCTCTCTACATCTTTCTTCTTTGATGGCAGATGGTATACTTGGGTTCTGCCACTATGATATTCTCTTCCAGTTAGAATGTGTGTATGCTTCTACCCTGGCAAGATGCTGGAGTGTCCCTTTCTACCCTAGGAGATGTGAAACATTGGGCTACCCCTTGTATATGCACATATGACATGCAAATAATTCTGATTAAAGTAATATTTTTAAAGCATAGAGCAAAGCAACTATTAAAAAGTGCCTCAAATTTCCCTAAGGTTTCTGATTTATCATTTTTCTATCTTGTACTCTATAAGATAATCAGTTAATAAGTCTCCACTTTTCTCCTGTTGTACCAGATATCTTGCACCAAATGGCATAAAATGTAATTTGTAGAAGTGTTTGTTTCAGACCATATCTCACAGAATCTATCAACTGGCATGACCACTAGCCATGAAATCCTGGGAGGTATAATCCAAAATCTTCATCATCTTCTCTTTCTTCTTTGTCTCAGGTATCTTAGGGCCTTTTTACACGACCCCTAAGATCCGCTGGCCACTTAAATTCGGACCAGAGATCTTAGGGGTTCATCGTTCTTCCTGTGTCCCCACCCCTCCGGACTTCCTGGCTGCTGGCTGCGTGAGGGGAGGGAAAAAAAGAGAAAGAAAAGCATGCCGCTCACCTCATTCTGCATCTTGTCTCTGTAAAAGTAGCTCTTAAAGGGTCGGGAGCCAAAAAAAAACAAACAGAAGCAAGGAGAGCCCCGCACTCACTATCGTTACACCAGATCAAATAATTTTCACCCCCAAAGAGCAGGTACCTGAAAGCTGCACTGGGACGCACTAAAGTGGGCAGGGTCACACTTAATTTCCTGTTAACTCCAGAGCTGGTGGGTAAACATTTTTAAGCTCCGGAGCTGGGAGCCATTTGCCCTGGAGTTTAGGGGTTGTGAATAAACGCCCTTATAGATAGCCTCTTGAGTTCTGTTTCTGCCCCCAAAATAACTCATATAACTAGAGAATTTTCAGAATTTGAAAATAATAATAATTATTATTCCATGGGGGGATTTAAGGGTGCTACTACAGTTTATATAACTTGAAGGTGCCAAAGCACTTGACATAACATTTGCCGCACAACTGCCTAAATAATGCTACTTTTCCAACAAAGCTGAAGTCAACACTACCTTGGCCCCTCTAGACACAATGTGTATGTCCACACATGTGAGGTGTCTGTGGGTTGCCCGATACCTTGGGATGGGGTTTTCAATAAAAGTCTTTCCAGCTTAGTTTCACAAGATGGTTTATTATCACTGTCTTCATTTTTAACAAAGGATTTTAACTTAGGATGTGCAACACGATCAGACCCTTCAGGAGTGAGAAATGGGTTACAGGGGTTCTCCTTCACAAGGTCCTCAAATAAACTATTCCCAAGGTTGCAAATGCCTGAAACAAACTCTGTCCAAGCTACCCAATCCCCCTCCTGGTCAGTTCCCGGGGAGTCCAACATACCCGCTTCTTCTACGGGATAGTTCCACGGTCTACTTTCAATGTCTCTGGACCACATCCTCTTCCTTTAGGGATTACCCACTCTGGCAGTTGGGCGGGTTTCAGTGGCCTTCTAGTGGGACTAAGATCTTGTTCTCGCAGCCAAGTGCAGTTCTCTGCAAAGTGTGTCTCTCTTTGAAGTTGTTGTTGGATTTCCTTTCTTTTCCTCCTATACTCTCTTGCCTCTCACTCTCCCAGTAGGAGCAACCCAGACAATGAGCTCTCCTCTTACAGATTTCATCTTCCCAGACGGGCATCACCATCTTTTCCCATGAGCGGGTATCTAGGTTCTCCATCCATACCCAATGCCAACCTGGGGGCAGAATAAGTGGGTGGCCTCTTGTATATCCCTCATACCCCTCAGCTATTGGCTCGTTCGAAGCTCCTACCTTTTCTTTCTCTTCTATTCCCACTTTCTTCAACTGCTTCCCTAACTCTTCCACCTGTCCTTCATTCTCTGGTGGGTGTGGGTTAACTGCTTCTGCTCCTGCTGTAGTGTCTATGCTAGGGTGTGGTGTTTCCTCTGCATTGAGAACAGACAGCCCTCTGTGCAGGATTAAGTTGGTTTCTGCGGTGACTCCACATCCACACTCGGGTTTCTGTCTTCCTATGATAGCTTTTGGTAGAGATATAGTTCTAGCAAAAAGCAAATTTTGGTATGTTGGCCAACTTAAATATAACTTTGTGTTAAAATATACTCACAACATACAGCAGTTGCCTCTGTAGCAGGTACAATGTAATTTGTGTGAGCACTCTGTGTGTTTATGTGTGTGTGTGTGTGCACAAGAAAATTAAAGGTATATATGTGCCCAATCTCTCCTTAGTTCTTTACAATAACAGTTTGGACTGCTAATTTGTTGTACCACATAATACACAACATTTCTTTGTCATATAATATGGGTCCCTCTCATAATAACAGCCACTTACCCAACCAATTTCATTTACCTATTATTAAAAAGCCACTTTCATTGAAATTTTCTGTTCTCAGAATGTTCAGTCACCTACGTATTACGGTCTTTCTCAGTTTCTTTGAAACTGCTTACAGCAAATGAACCCAAGGAAAAATGGGTGATTCAAGAAACGAGAAATTCATCTGATATTCAGAACATTTGAAATTTATTCTACTCTCCCTTCCCTCTTCCCTCTATTCCTTCTCTCCTTTTCTGTCTCCTGCTTTTAATTATTCTAAATATTTTTTTGTCTCTAATGAAATGATTGCTGTTTCCCAGGACCACTATCTATAAATTAATTCATTATAATTCATCCAGCTTAGAACACGTTCCTCTGAGGACCTATTTAATTCACTGCCAGATAATGTTCACACACTATGCAATAAGCACAATAATCGAAATGATGCAACTACATATTACATAGATGTCATGTGCATTTGGTGTTTATGTCAAGACCCTGATTCATCCCGTAGAGATGCATATATGTGTACTGAAATATAGACTTCTGATATTCAGAATAGAAGGGTCTGCCTTCTAGTTTTTCAACATTTTTTTCCAGGCTGCCCATAAGCTAAACAAAACTGGCCTTTCTTTTCTCTTAAATGCCTTTCTCCTATTTATCATAAATGCTCAAATAAGACAACATAGATTAATAGCAAACCGACCCTATGTTAAGTGACACAAAGATGATGCAGATCCTTTTTAAAAAACTCATGGTTCATATTGTTATGATTCACAAATAGATAATGTTGCTGTTTTGACTTATGCACATTTGCATCACACTGAAGCACTCTCTGGGTGGTTTATGACACAATCATGCAAGCAACACCCCCTCCCCCAGCAAGCTGGGTACTCATTTTACCAAATGTGGTATGATGGAAGGCTGAGTCAACTGTGAGCTGGCTCATGAGCAGAGGGTTTAACCCAGGCATGTCCAAACTTCGGCCCTCCTGATGTTTTGGACCACAACTCCCAGAATTCCAAGCCTGTATTTCCAATGGCAAAGGACTGTGGGAGTTGTGGTCCAAAACACCTGGAGAGCTGAAGTTTGGACAGGCTTGGTTTAACCAATGAGTCGTGGAGCTCTTCTGTGGCTGAACAGGCATCAGAAGGGCAAAAATGTGCATTCAAGATTCAAACAGATTCATGCAGGGTATTTATATAAACATTAATATTTATGTCTTAGTCTTTTTTTACCAGCTTATTGAATGACATATCACTACGAAGGAGTCAGAGGAAGCTGGATGAGATGAAGCTGAGAGGCAAAAGCAGATGTTCAAATGTGGGAATGTGTGAGTGGGGAGATTTTGTTAGATGGGCCTAAAGATTAATTGCTCAAAAAAAGAGAAGAAAGTATATCTCTTTTGGAATATATATACTTTGCTCTGGGTGCAGAACTGTCAAAGCAAAAATAATATATTTGATAGGGTCCAGAAGGGAAAACATAAAGCAGCTTTCACTGTGCATGTTATATTCATTAGATTATGTGTGGGAATATTGGATCGGTGACAGAAATTTTGCTTTTGGCTAAAATGCAGAGTTAATTACATTCTGTATGTTTGCATTTAGGGTGAGAGACCACCCTGAGTTTTTGTAATAAAGAAGCCACTCTAAATCTACTTGGAAGACTTGGGTCATTCATCTTATTATAAACCACTGTGAGCTTGATTCAACACTGACTAACACTCAGTGCTGGGCAGTTATTTAATTACTGCTGATCTTTGGTTTTTAAACTTATTATATTAAAGGATATTCAAAATTCAATAGTGTATAAATTATATATTGTTGAATATAAATAAATGAATCTATAAAGATGAAATGGTATAGGGAAAAGGAGCAAGTGGTGTTAGGTGAGAAAAACATAAAGAGAATATTAGATATCAAAAATAAACATAATTGACATACACTTTGATCCAGTAAGTACTAACTATTGTTTAATGTCTGGACAGGACATTTCTATTTTCAATAAAAGGAGATAGAACTTGGAAGGCACTTATAAGAGATTTTGCACTGCCAATAATTTAATAATTTTCATTAATGGCTTAAAAATCTAGAAAGTGCAATTAAGACATGAGAGTCAGGTCATTGACTCCAACCAGCAGTATAGAGAAAACTGGAGAACATTATGCTGTATATTTCTTGACACTGGGTCTAGGGATTTATTTTGTCAAGAGTTCTTGATGACCATGGTAGGATAAGCTATTTGGAGAAATTCACCAAAGACAGGTATTCTTCCAAAAATAATGTGCAATAATGTCCACAAATCAACTGGAATGTTGAAGATTGTATAATATTTGGAAAGGAGCCAGTGGGAAACAAAACCACAACTGGGTGAGAAGTTCTTCCCTCTTCTCCGCAAAAAATCCACTGCATTTCAAAAACATTTCTTGTACACTCAATGGAAACACAAAGCTTTGCAGACAACATGGAATGGCAGTAATGTCTACATAGAACATAGGCTCCCCAGCATTGTATTGCATATGAAGGATAAGGGGCTTAGGGTTTGGTACTGAGAATTGTGATACAGTAACCCCCTGCTGATCGCAGGGGTTAGGGACCCACTCCACCCACAATGCATGAAAATTTGTGATATGTGGAAGAGGGTGGGGGCCTGGGGGTGGGGGTGATTGTGTGCCTGTCTGAGAAGTCTTGGTGTGGTGCGCACAGGGGGTGTTGCAGGATCTGACCTCCTGCTGCTGCCCACCCGCACCGCCCGAGACTTCTCGGAAGGCCTGGGGGTGGCAGGGAGCAACCCGGTCGCTCCCCACTGCCCCTCTGCATGGCTCCAAGGCTTTTTGGAGGGGCCCGGGGGCAGCGGGGAGCAACCCGATCACTCCCCGCCACCACCCCCCGCACAGCTCCGAGGCCTTTTGGAGGGGGTGGGGGGCAGAGGGCGACACGATCGCTCCCCGCCACCCCTCCGCACAGCTCCAAGATGCAGGTACTGCGATCCCACAATATAGCAGGACTGCAGTACCTGAACCACAAAATGGCGGGGGGTGACTGTATAAGGGTACTGAACTTCAAAAACATCTACATATAATCACAATAGAAGGGATGGGGAGAAAGAAAGACTACCTTCCTCAAGAAAGTTTTCATTTAAGCAAATGAAAATAGGTCTCAATCTACACACACACACACACACACACACACACAGAGAGAGAGAGAGAGAGAGAGAGAGAGAGAGAGAGAGAGAGAGAGAGAGAGAGAGAGAGAGAGAGAGAGAGAGAGAGAGAGAGAGAGAGAGAGAGAGAGAGAGAGAGAGAGAGAGAGAGAGACTTAATAATGTAGCTGAACGTACCCCTAGATCCCTGGTTATAATTTATACTTAGAAAAAAACATATTATCTAGAAGTCTTCAAAATCTGGTGAACCTTAAACTGAAATTAACTATGCATGTGCACACACCCACATTTGCATGGTATTGGAAAAGAAAGGGAAAGAAGTACTGAGGATAAGAGCCTCAGTGCTGCATCAGAAATGTTGATGGTGGTACAAGGACCCACCAATGGATGCAAAAGGACACCTATACAAGATTTATGCCTCAAATATCTCCATATTGATGCAGAGATTGTACAAAACAAACAAAATGAGCTTGATTTCCTAGCACAGGAAGGCAATTATGTTTTAATAACATTACTGAACCCTGATTGCCTGAGACTAATTGAAATGTAGAGACTGGAAGGTGTAATGTAATCCAAAGGAATATATTCAACTGGGAGGAGCACAAGCAGCACTGTATGGACAGGATATGGACAGTACTTGGAAGAAATCCATGGGCTGGAGCATGAAATGATGGTGAAGAGCATTTGTGTGAAAATGCAACTACTACAGATCTCCTGTGCAGATTGAAATCTGGGTGATGCCAAATTGAAATCCTGGATCAGATTGCCAACAGTCAAAGAGGAGAGATATAGCAATAATGGGATACGTCAATTACACTGGTATCTGTAGCAAATCCAAAAGTGTCAAGATTGTGAGATATAAAAAAAATGGTTAGCTGCCTTGTTAATAGTGTCACCTTCCAGAAGATGGAAGAGGCATAAAGAAGTTCTACTATCCTGGGAAGATGGTAACTAACAGGAAAGAACTGATCAGCAACACAGAAACAATGTGAACTTCCTGAGTAACCATGCCCTCACGAGATTTGTTATGGTGAGAAAAGGGAAGTTGAAACTAATATATCAAGCACTGTGGCCTTTAGGAAAGTTGATTTCAATAAGCTTAAGGGAATATAGATTCATACCTTATAGTCCAAAATAAAAAGAAAGGTATCTGACGTGGATGAGAAATTCTTATGGGTGAGATACTAAAAACACAATCACAAATAATTACTATGAAGACAAGGTGACTTCAACAGATTGGATGACTGTGCCACAACATCCAAAATAAGTTTTAGCAAAGAACAATGTGAAGTTCTATATTTTGGCAGCAAAAAGAAGAAGAAAAATGCACAGATATAAGGTAAGTGGGAGCTAACTTGGTGGCAGGACATGAAAATGATCAATGGGTTTTAGTAGACCAGAAACTACCATATTTTCCCATCTATAAGATGACCCCCACTTTTCCAACTTCTATGTATAAGATGAGCCTCATGTTTTAGTCTGATAATTTAAGACAAAAATATAGTCTTATATACAGAAAAATACTGTAAATATGAGTCAAAATGGGATGTTGTTGCAAACATAGCAAATGGGAAATGTTCTGGAAACCAAGCCTTATGTGGAGGGAGCTTGTTGTGTTTAGAAGGACACTTTAGAAGTTTTAACAATTTCAGTCTCTCCATTATCAAGGACTAAGCAGGGTTGTTGTGAGCTGCCCTATTTTGAGGTCACTCATTCATTTGGCCCCCATAAATTGAAGATGATTAGACAACACATAATAAAAACTAAAGATACATGGTATTCATTCTGTGCAAAGAAACCTATGCAAACATTTGACATTTCATGCTAGAACGAGTAGGGATCAAGAATGGGGATAGGGTGTGCATACCAGCTTAAGCAAATTATTGTCTAATTAAGACTTTAGTGGAACATATGCACTATTTTCTGGATGTGAAAACAGTAGAAATGGTATGGAATGAAACCAGGATTCAATCACACTGATGAGATCTTAAGCTTAGATGGTTTGTTTTTCAGTGGGCACCAGTGTTGCAACACAGCATGTGAAGGGCTTTATGGTGATAGAGTTAGCCTCTTTATTAAAAAGTCCTTTAACTAGAGGACAGAAAATTGAATTCAAGCAATGGAAGAGTAATTCTAATTCTAATGAAACACACTCAGTTGGGACTTCCAAACACTTACATAGGAAAGCCTTTGAATAATGATGAGCTGATTAAACACAACATGGAAGGCTGAAAGAGGGAAGGTAGGGATGATGATGATGAGAATACGTTATGTTTAAATATGCAAGCTGGTCTATTTAAGATAGCAATGCTTCACATATACCTCCTCCATAATTGAATGCAACTCGAATACTTTAAACAGTAACATTATTATTAAGTTTTTCACCTTGGTTGAAGTGCCCACTGCTTATGCAAATTTTAGAATTTCGCAGAACTCTTAATCAGACCAGATGATTACCACAAAAAGAGATATCTGAGGAAATGTTCCTTGAAAATTAAATGCTTGCAAAAACCATCTTCAAATACTGAGAGCTTCAATTTAATCCCCTCTCATGAGTCTATTTTAGGGAACAACATAACCACTGGCTCTTTCATCCAGACTTGAGCACAGGAGATCAGAGACTAAACTATGGTTTAAAAATGCATAATTTTTTTTAAAAAAAACTTCATCTATGTTAGATGTCATTGTTGTTATATTTTTATTCTTAAACTATTCTCTGGAAAACTATTTCTCCCAAAATGTATAGCTCCAGCTTTATTTGACAAAACCAGGCCAATAAAATATGGGACAAAAGTAAAACAGGGCACATTCTGGTAACTTGCAGAATGAATTCAGTAAGGGCCTAGCCAGACAGGAGAAGTTGGAGGGGTCTGGCTCACACTTTAAAAGTTTTTATCTTTAATATCATTTATTTGCTCTCACACTTCAGTGATCCTTCTATTCACTCAGATCATTATTTGTTTTTCTTGTGTGAAAGATTCAGACAGGTCTTTAGCTCACTCTAATTTGCCCCCCCCCCCACTTAATGACACTACCCTTAGCACTCTATTCTCTTTCCCTTGGCCATTATTCAGCAGACCACAGGGACTTTCCTTTTGTTGTTAAATAAAGTGTGTGCAGACCAGGCAGATTGGAAGGCTTCTATGCCCAAGCAATGTCTGCCTTGCCCAAGGAACCATCAAGGCATGGAGAGTATACAGAGGGATGGGCATGAACTCAAAGGAAAAGAGAAAGGGTATTTAAAGAATGTGAACGAATCCTGGGTAATGGACCAGGAACTGGCACAACAGATAAGGAAGGGGAACAAAGAAGAGGAAAGGATTGTTCAGAAGAATTGGCAAAGAAAGATGGGCATGAAACATTTTTTAATTTGTTTTGTTATTCATTATTGATTTTGTTATATAACGAAACGAATAACAAACTGCCCCCTTAAAAGAAAATAAAACAAAATGAAACAAAAATTTTCATTTCATTGTTTCATTTTTTGTTCCCTGCTACTGTTGCCAACCAGCTTCCACAGAGGGGGCTTCCAAAGTGGCAGCACCAATCAGCTGTAGCACACCCGGCATTTGTTTTTTTAAAAAATGCCCTCAAGTGGTACTTTCTTTTTTTGCCAGCCCCAAGCTGGCACTACAGCTGATCAGCACTTTGGGGCAAAAAAATTTTTAAAATCCTCCCTTTCCCCCACCCAATCAGATGGGGTGAAATGCTTTTTGGGGGCTATTTTGTTTTGTTTTGTTTTGTTTTGTTTTGTTTTGCTGAGCCCCAAGTGCTGATCAGCTGCACCCCATCAGGTGGGGGGAAAGGAGTGATTTTTAAACTGCTTTTTTGCCAGCCTCAAGCCCACGCTACAGCTTGGGGCTCAGCAAAAATAAATAAATAAATAAACATAAAAGTAAATAAATAAAAATTCTCTTGTTTCCCTGTGCCCGATTGGGTGGGGGAAAAGGCAGGACTTTTAAACTTTTTTTTTTGCCACCCCCAAACCCATACTACAGCTGATCAGTGCTTGGGGAAGAGAAAAAAGTTTACAAATCCTGTGTTTTCCCATGCCTGATCAGGTGCAGGAAGTTACACAAGCACCACAGACAGACAGACAGACAGACAGACAGACAGACAGACAGACAGAGTACACAAATGGAAAATGAAACAAAATGAAAAATGAAATAATTTTTTTAAAAAAATTGTTTCAAACAAAATGAAATAAAACAGAATGGAATGAAATGAAAAATGAAACGAAACACTATTTTAGCATTTTGTGCCCATCTCTAGTGGCAGGAAATAGAGAAGCAGGGGTTGGCCAAGGAAAGGAAAGGGTGGAAGAACAAAAGAGGATGTCAGAGGCTGTAGAGGCAGTACAGAGGGAAAAGCCAAGAATCTTACCCCCAGGTTGGGAGTGAATCAGGGTAGAAAACCCATGAACCCATTAGTGGAAACAATTGATGGTTCCTGTAGAGGACGCTGATAGGAAACAAGTAGCAGAAAAGGAAGGATAATAGTACTGGGGAGAAGAGAGACCAGGAATTAAGGCATGAGATCCATTATGAGAGAATCCAGATAGGGGAGGAAAAAAGAAAAAGGCTCAATGGATCATATCCCAGGGGATGAGATTGTTGGGTGCTATGTCTCACCAAGTGACAGAGCGAATCAGCAATGCATCTACCTAGCATGTTATGCACCACCACTGGACCTCATTTATCAAATACTGTAATGCATCAATAGCAAAACATTTTTAAAAATTAAAATGGTAGAGTAGATGAAAATAGAGGGGAGGTTCTTTTTCATCTCTTTCAATACCACAACTCATCAAATATGTGATAGGATTGTCATCTCAAATAACACCACCAACAGATCTATTTTGGTGCAAACTAGCCATTGAGAAGGACTACAGAATGGGATAATCAGGAATGCTCTGAATTGCACCCAAAACTAGCACTGTGCCTAAAAGGAGCGGGACATATCTAAAAGAGGTCAACATATATGTGGATGTCATCAACCAAACAGCACCAAAAGCAATACCAGTAACAAGCAATGTGGCCATCTGGATGTGTTCTAATGTACTCTGCATGGAACTATCAGTTAGATTTTTAACGTAAACTCTACCTTATATATATTCAGCTCCATTGTCTTGCTATTGCTCATTCATCAAGTAAAAGTGGCTTCTGAGACCTCTTCTGAATCAGAATATGGCTGTAGGCTAAGGGTGCCAGGGTAACAGCATCTTTTTTCATGAGAATGCAACCTGAGATGAGAGGTCAAACTCCTGTGAAGTTAAAAAGGCAGATAAAGGTTAGGAGGAGGAGACTGGAACTTTTTCTGCACCAGCTGGTTCTGACAAAAGACATAATGGCAAGCCAGGTAAATGGGCATGACTCACCAAATCCCTACCAATTCAATGGGCCTAGATTAGTGTGACTTGCTTTTCTAAGGAACAAGATTTCAGCCACTCTTTTGGGTACACAAAAGTGGAATCGATTAGGTAATGATTCAACTAGGATCAATGAAGAGGAGAGATGTAAATCTGCAGCTCCCATCAATGCTAGGCAGGTAACGGTGATAGGTGATAGGAGATGGAGTCAGTTAGCAAAGTAATATTAAAGAATAATGGAAAATGTTGTCCATTGACCTGTATACTGCAGCCTGTATTTGTACTTGCTGATGGTGATTAGTGGTCTATATAGTGGTTCCTATGTATTTTTCACAAGAGTCCTGTTCAAAAGAAAAGAGAGGAAATGAGAAATAGGAAGTTGGAGTCAAATGACAGAATATAAGAACTAAAATTTAGCATTCATCATGAGGATGTATAGAGAGGCAGAGCCATTTCCTTTCATCCCAAGGATGAACAAATATGTTAGAGTGCTCTAAACTTTCACATGTCTTTGACATCAGTAAATCTTTCCACCATTTCCTCCTTACTGCTAGCACAATGTTTGGCTGTTTCACACATTGCTATTAGAGATGGGCACGAAATGCTACAATAGTGTTTAATTTCATTTTTCATTTTGTTCTGTTCCGGGTGGGGGGGAAGAAGACATTGTTAAACTTGTTTTTTTGTTTGTTTGTTTTTGGCTGACCCCAAGCGCTATAGTGCAGGCTTAGAGCTGGCAAAAAAAAAGTTTTAAAATCTCTCCTTTCCCCCCACCCACAAAAAGTTTAAAAATCCCTCCTTTCCCCCAACCCGATTGGCTGGGGGGAAATGTGGGTTATTTTATTTTATTTTATTTTATTTGTTGCTGAGCCCCAAGCACTGATCAGCTGTAGTGTGGGCTTGGAGCAGTAAAAAAAAAAGTTTAAAAAACCTCCTTTCACCCCCAACCCATAGGGTCAGCACTTGGGGCTCAGCAAAATAATAATAATAATAATAATAATAATAATAATAATAATAATAATAATAATAATAATAATAATAATAATAATAATAATAATAATAATAATCCCGCCTTTCCCCCCCACCCCATTGGGTGAGGGCAAAGGAGGGATTTTTAAACTTTTTTTTTCTGCCCCAAGCCCACACTTCAGCTGAGCCCCAAGCACCAATCAGCACGAGCCACACTACAGCTGATTGGCGCTGCTGCTTTGGAAGCCCCTTCCGTGGGGGCTGGTCGGCAGTAGCAGCGGGGGAACGAAAAACAAAATGAACAAAACAAAAATTTTTGTTTTGTTATGTAATGAAACGAATATCAAATAACAAATAACAAAACAAATAAAAATTCATTTCATGCCCATCTCTAATTGCTATTAGTTTATTATTTTTTTTTCTTTCGAGTCACCTTTATTTTGTTTGGCTTCCTTTATTGCTATTTCATATTTTCAAGGTTTTAGTTTGTGTATGGTTGAGAAGGCTGAGGTTGCAGGATGGTTTAAAAATATAATTAAACAATAAATAAAACCCCTCATTTCCAGCTTTGGGGAAAGTATTTCAATTATTACTGCTGCATGTGAAGTCCAGGTTACTACTTACACCTTTTGGACTGGCCTCAGGACAAGATTTCTTCCCTCTGTTTTTAATCTGAGGTGAGGTTTTGGCAGATGAAAACCTCATTTGGCTTGTAATATACGAAAGTCTTGTCTCCACAAATGGATTTTGCCTGAGCGCTGAGGTAAAAGTAAGGTCATGTTTATTCTTAGTAGCAGCATGCCTCAGGGATATGTGTTTTTCTGGGTATTTTGAATAAAAAAGAGATCAAGAAAGTTGAGCTACTTCTTCTCTATATGTCCCCAGATATTAACATCTAACAGCACCCTAACATGGTTGCTATCTTTTCTCATTCATCCCCTAAAAGGTATCTGTGACTCCACTGTTGCTTTCATAACAAAAATAAAAATGTAAAGGTGCCTTCATTGTGAGGGTATTATCCATCTATTCAAGGGGGCAAAGAATGCTATTTAAACAAGAAATGCTCTTCAGCTCAAATATATGTAGAATTTATCTTTGACACCCCATATCACATTGAGTACACCTTATTTTAACAGAAATTAATCAAGAAGAGGTCTGACTAACTCTTTGGTGAGAGATCACTAGGGTATATCAGAGATCTATAGGCAATACTTGGAAAGCAAATTCTGCCTGAAACCTGGAGAACCACCATCAGCTAGTGTGTTAATAATAATAATAATAATTTTATTTTTATGTTGGTCTCATTGGAATATTTTATTGATTCAGTATAAACCATCTTGTATTCCTAAATAAGTGGGCAGAGGTTCCTAACTCCCATATATTGAGAAGGAGATTTGGGACAGAAGAAGGAATATGGAGACTTGTTGATTTTTTAATGGATCAACAGGAGGGAAGATTGTAGTGAGGGAAGAAAATGAAAGGAGGACGCTGCACATGGCCCTTGGTACTCATTTCTCTTTAAAATCATGTCATTTATGTTCCATAGCCTAGACAGTTTTCGGAGCTGAAGAGTAATGCAGTGGAGATAGTACTGGCCTAAGGCTTAGGACACATGAGCTAAAACCTCTCTCAGCTGTGGAAACTCACTGGGAAATAGTAATGCTAAAGTAGTTGTTGACCATCTCACAAATCCCCAAAATCTGATTAAGATCACCCTAGGTTAGACATGATTTGAGAATAGAGATGGGCACGACTTAGCGGTATTCCTGTTTCCGTTTCCGTTACTCGTTTCTGTTACTCTACGGAAACGGTAACGGGAATTACTCCGCCAGACTTCAAGCTCGAACCGACGAACGAACAATTTTGGTCTGATTTGTCGTGCTCGTTCCTTGCATCACGCGATCGTGCGATGCCACGCGGCACAGAAAAAAAGTTTTTACAAGTTAAAAAAACCCAGTTCCTGGCCGAAAAGCAGGCAGAAAAATGCCTGCCATGCCTCAGGGCACCTACCAGAGGGGTTGTTTCTGGAGGTCCCCAGCCTCCCCCCCATCCCCCGTCCTGGGCTGCTCTGGTGGGACTCGCCGCAGGCTCGCAGGCAGCCAGCAAAAAGCCCAGTCTCGCCAGCCGCTGGCCGCTGCAATTAAAGCGCAAGCAAGCGGCACGGACGGCACAGGAAAAAACTTTTAAACTCTCCCCCCACCCATTCCCGGGCCAAAAAAGCAGGCGGAAAAATGCCTGCTTGACTAAGGGCGCAGGGCACCTACCGGAGGGGGGGGTTTCTGGAGGGGGTGTCCCGCCTCCCCCCCCCCATCCTGGGCAGCCAGACTCGAGTCGCCATGCCATGCGGTGCGGGTGGGGGATCCAAAATGGGGCAGCGAACGCAATATTGTTTTTGAAATCGTGGTCCAAAAACACACAAGCGCAACAGAAACACGCGAAAATTTATAAACTGCCAGATTTTTCACAGTAGCAGTGGGTTTTTTCTTGCAACAAAATGTCTCTCCACTCCTCCTCTGTCCTCCATTGATTTTATTTTATTTTATTTTATTTACACCTGCGCAATGATGGGCTGGCTGAGTGGCTAGCCATGTGGTGGGAGTGGACGACCATGCAAATTTTTGGAGCCATCCCACCAAACTCATGGCCACTTGGCCATGGAGACTTCTGGGATGTGCCAAAAAGCCCCCTAAAACCTGCCCTAGCCCCCTAACCCTAACCCTAACCCTTGACTCCTTACCCATACGTCACAGACTGTGTTCTTAGTGGGTCAGAGAGGCACCCAGAGGTGCAACCCACTAGCCCACCGTAACCTTACCCATCACTAGCCTAACCCTAGCCCTTGCACTAACTCACCTTAACCCTAAGCCAGATCTACTTGCATATTGCACTACACGCAAGTACGATTCCCTCCTTTGTGAGACATGTCGGTGCGAGAGCCTTGTGCAGGGAAGGCATGACGCTATCACTCTCACTGGTCTCATAGCCTGCAACTGGTATGCATATCCATATGGCTATTGCATACCATTTTGCAGCAGCAGCAGGTGAGGAGGGAAGACCCCCATGTAGAGGGGTCTCTTGGAGCCTGCTTCCCCTTCCTAGTGGGTGAGGATAGGAGGCACCCACGTGTGCCTCCAGGAGCCCACTTTCCCTTTATAGCGGGCCAGAGGAGGCACCCACCCCACAGAGGTGCCTCCAGGAGCCCGCTCCCCCCCAAAAAAACCAGTACTAATGACAATTAAAAAAACGAAAAAATGAACCAACTAATTTTTGCAAATTTTCACAAAAACCGGAAACGAGCCGAAACAGGACCGGCCTGACTAACGACAACTCGAAAAAAATTTTTTTCAAGTCGTGCCCATCTCTACTTGAGAACATATAACAGCGATAGCAGTGCTTGGAGACCCTTTGATTATGGAAAACCTTCTCCTTCCTTCCTTCTAAACTAGAATTGCTACTGTCCATCAAAGGAAGGGATGGATGTCTAGGTTCAACAATCCTTCAAAGTGAACAATATGCTGGGACACTGGATTCCAGCTTGGTTCTTCCACTAGCAGACTTAATGAAATGTGTAGAAGAATAGCAAGAAGAGATTTATAGAGTAGATACAAGATTGCTAGTGACTCAAAGTCTGAACAGTACCCCCTTCATCGCATTATGATGAGCCACATGCTCCCTGACCCAACTATGTTTTGCATCAATGCAAAGCTTGCAACCTTAATCAACCAAACATCTCTTGATATCTGGGATTTTTAAAAATTGGAGTTGGCAGCTCTAAGAATATCTATGGCTTTCTTTTCTTCTAGTTCTGTTTTTTTAAAAATGCTACCAAAATCACCCCTCTCTCAATTCTAAGGGAAGAACACCCAAGAGCTATTAAATTGTGGAATAAATGCAAGGTTGACAATAATAAGATCTCTCCTCCTACACCAATTGTATGCAATCCAAGATTGGAATCAAGACATAATGTACTCAGGCTGGACATGTTTGAGCCAGATTTCTATCTACACTTGTGAACTACCCATGAATATGAATCTATGCAGCCCTTCAACCTACCTACAATCGTTTTCCAGCATTAAGCATTCACAAAACTGGAACACAACTAATTTCTTCTGTAAAATGATTTATGGAGGGCAGTATTAATTCCCTTTGGTCATCTGTATGTTTTAAAAGGATTCATGCATAAGATAAATGTGATCATGCTGTGCAGCTAATGGACCATGAATTTCTTATCACCAAATATGGGTATACTTTCTGGCTGGTACTCACACTGCTATTTTTATTTTATTTTTCAAAACTGTGCCATTTGCCACCTGCTTCTAAATGATTAAGTAATGGAAGGGGGTGGAATCCAGATTCTTTTGCAATTATTTTTGAAAATTGAGAAAACAGACCTCTCACTGTAATAGATGGATGTTATTAATAAATTATTCATCTAGGCTCTCATAGCTTAAGATATTTTGGTGGGGGGAGTGAGAATCAGATGCTGAAGTAATAGATAATAGGAAGAGACATGGAAATAGGAAGGTAAAATATGAAGGCTACAGAATCCAAATATATGTTAAGACATTTCTACCACACAGAAAGCCAAGCAGTAATGGAGAAAAGAAGATGGGCTACATTCTCTTCTTTCATTTCCATTTGTCCCTGAAATAAGATTGTGGGTGGGATTATCCCTAGACTTGATGGTGTTGCCATCTCACTTAGCAACCAAGTCTGCAACTTGGGCACTCTTCTGGATCCAGTTCTTTTTTCGCATTCATGGATTGCACCATGTCCAGATCAGCCTTTAGCAAGCTGAGAGTCATCAGCTACTTCCACCCCTACCTAGATGAGGCCTCCCTGAGGGCACTGGTGGAGGCACTGGTCATATCTTGGATTGACTATTGCAATGATCTCTAGGTGATGCTTCCCTTGAGGCTTACCTGAATTCTCCAGTGGGTCCAAAATGCAGCTGGTGGCAGGTATGATCAAGTATGATCTAGGCTCGCCTCCACTGGTGACCCATTGTGTCTTGGTTCAGGTTCAAGGTTGTGATGCTTGTGTACAAAGACTTCCACCGTTTGGGGCCACATGAACTCATCATAACCAGTACTGTACTTGCATTCCAATTATATTCAGATTTAGATGGTTTAGTTTTACATGAAATCAGGATGAAATATAGCATAAAGGTACCATAGCTTTTCCTTTAATTGGCTTTATTGGAAGCAAGTTCATTTTAAAGGAATATTACACATAAATGGGGAAAATTGTCTCAAAGAGAAGTGAACAAGTATCATACCAGAGTGAGGATAAGATAGGTAAAACAGAACCTAGGACTGTGTCCCAATATGAAATTAATACTCACATGAGATTATTGACAGTTCATCTAAAATATCTCACCTGTAGTTATAGAATAACCTCATTCTTTACCAGACAGAACATCATGGAAAAGAAAATTCAAATGTGCTCAGTGATTTGCTGTGTTTCTCATATAAATATCTTTCTAGTTACTCTTTAGCTAGCTGAAAACTAACAAATAACTGAACAAAATATTGTATAGGTTAAAAAGGGGGGGGGAACCATCCTTGGCTATGTAGTTGTATTCTCCTGTTGAAGACTTGAGTTCATCTCATCTTTGTGCATGGTGATCCTGAGGACAGATATGCATTTAGAATTAATAAAGCCTTGCAGACTACATTAAGAAATATCTTAAGATCTTGATCCATGGAGATATGAAGGCCACCATGTGCATGTTAGATCCTTGCTTTTTCAAGATCTTTATGGCACCCTTGCTCTCCGAGACCTGTCTGGCGCCCACCCTGTATGTTTTTTTGAAAACAGCTGAAGACCTGGCTGTTTAGACATGCTTTCCCTAACCACTGATAATTATCCCGCTGATCTGGTCCTCGTACCTCGAGTTTCTATTCAGCCTCTGTTGTTTTCTCATCTTATTTTAGATTTTTGGTCACGGTTTTGTTATTTTTGATTGACTTATGGTTATTGCTGATTTTTGATAAATTATGGTTATTGTTAGTTTTACCTAATTATTGTTTTTGTATATTGTATAGCTGTTGTGTGATTTATGTTCCCACTTTGTAAACCGCCTACAGTGACCTTTCATCAGATGGGCGGTATATAAATCATCTTTCCCCAATGTCATTCTTGTGACCCACCAGATGCTCCTAGGCTTCTGAGGCTATGACTTTGACATTATGCTAAAAATGCATGATTTTTTAAAAAAAAGTCTAGGGAAACAAACCTGATTGTTCCAGTACTTTGTTAAACCCATTAATCAATCAATCAAACAAACAAACAAACAAACAAACAAACAAACAAACATGGTCATTCATGTTGCCATCTCAAAGGAGGCTTCCACTTTGGCAGCAATCATGGGGAACCAACTCCCAGGGTAGCACGCTTGGTTCCTTCCCTGTTAACATTCAGGAGGAAACTCAAAACATGATTTTTCATGAAGGTTTTCAACACTGACCCTGGCTGACTGAATGCCTCCTGTCATACCGTGAGGACATTTGGTCCTACTAATATTGCCATTTTTGTTTAATGTAATGTTAATAGTTGAATTTGCTTTCAATCTGTTATGGTTTAGTTTATGATTATCAGTTTATTTTTGTAAAAACTTCCCAGAATAGTGCAAACATATAGGACATCTTTTTATTGCTCAAGAGAAATTGGGACAAAACAAAAGCTGCATCGAGGTGCATAAGAAGTTCTGGAAACAGATGCAGAGATGGACACAGATGAAGGTTTGAAAAGGCTGAACAGATTGTAAATGCAATGGCCTTTCCTCTTAAGGATCTGTCGTGAAGCACATCCTAAGGAGTCTTCTGTTGTTTCCTCTTCTCTGCAGTTGATTCAAAGCTGGAAAGCAATTCTATTACAATCTTAAATAACAATGCCATCTAGTGGCTACTGTGACTGAATCTTTTTATTTGGAAGAGCCTGTCAGGAAAATATGGCTCTCCCTCTTGCTCTCCCTCCTTCCCTCCCTTTCTCTCTCTGTCCTCCCATTGGAGAGATTTCCATTTTGTGGTTTAATATTAGGCAAAGCCTTGCTGGGTTTGGGCATCAGAGTTTACTCCCAGAAAATGTAAGCTGATAGGAAAGAAGGAGCATGCTGCTTAGCAGGTAAAGATAAAGATTTCCCCTGAAAACTTAAGTCTAGTCATATCCAACTCTAGGGGCCTTTGCTCATCTCAGTTTGTAACCCAAAGAGTCAACATTTGCCCATGGGCAATGTGTCTGGCATGAAGAAATTCACAAGTACATGGAAAACAATTACCTTCCTACCAAATGTTACCTATTCTTATGTGTTTTTGAACTGCAAGGATTCAAACTGCTGACCTTTCAAATGGCAAGCCCAGCGGCTCAGCCGTTTAACCTGCAATGCCACCCACACCCCCTACTCAGCATGTACAAAATGAATATATCAATTCCTGAAGCACACAAATGAACAGGCCTGCCCTCCATGGCCTCATGTCCAGTCACACACTAGGGGAAGATGGCCTTAGCTTCAGCAGGTTTCCTGCCTTGCCTGCTGTCTTAGGACCATGCTGTAAGGCCTACGTGATATCCAATGAACAGTGGCCACCTCCTTAACCTAACTCTGTATTCTGTGTGGGTTATGTCTACTGTGATTGTACCAAATTCATATGTTTGAATAACTTATCCTGCAGGGAATTGGGCTCTCCTCACTCTCTATTTTGATAAATGTTTCTGAATCTCATCTTCATTTTATTCCCACCCTTATTTTTATATGGGCTTGCAAGCAGTTGTTTTCTTCTTCCTAAATGGAAATTTGTGTGCTTTTCCTAACATACTCAGCTTTGGTGCATTTTAAAAGTGTATCTGTTCCACCCATTGGTGGAAAGTGTAGTTATGTGCATTTACAAAGATGCACATTTAACTGTACACATTTTTTAAACAATGAAAATAAATTTCAGAATTATTTAAAAAGAGAAATGGGAAAAGGGAAATTTGACACTTGCCCATTTCCTTGCATTGTGACAAACTGTATTCTTTTTTTAAAATACTTTCACAGACTAGTTTGTTTCAAAAATGGTTAATACATGGAAGAGTAAACAATTTAATGAACTTTTTTTGAATAAGTACTACACCACACTGATGAAATGGAAAGTCCTATGTGTCCTGCAAATGGTGCTTTTAAACACATTTCCCCTAATCAGCCGCACAAAAGCCAATGTGAAATCATGTGGCTTGTGCCATTTGTATTAGTTTCACATTTCTAGGTATTATATTTATACATATGTATGTAGATATGGACAATTCTTCACCCACACATGTATAGCCACAGACTTTTAAGAGACTGCAAGTTGCATAGCAATCTGAAAAGAACCCTGCTGTGGTTGCATTAGTTCCACATCAAGGACAAACATCATAAACATACAGTTCTTCCATCTGAGACAATTGCCTGAGAGAAAATGAATCTCCAGTGCTCTTGCTGGTTCGCATAGATATATACCTGTCAAAGATTATTTAAATAGAATTAAAAAGACCACAGGATGTAGCAATGCACCTAATATAGAAATAACTTCCCAAACAGGTACTAGCTAGGAAGGAGGAAGTGATAAAAATGGAACTGCTTCACCTCCTATCACTGAGGCTAATAACTACAAAAACCAAAGTCCTCTATCCTCTTCCTGAATGAATAATTTAGAACCTCTCCACACACCTAGATTGTTTCCCCTGGGGTATTGCCTGTCTTTCCAGGATTATTTTTTATCTCTGCAGTTTTCCCCTGTATTCTGTTTCATGCTAAGGAAGACTGCTGGAAGATCTCAGCACCTCCTCAAGTGTTTTGTTACTGAGATAATGAAATACATGAAGTAGGAGAGAAAATGTGAGACTCTTGAGTCTGCTCCCTCCTCCCCTGTTCTCTTTCTCCTTCACATCCCCATGAAAAGTAAAAGCATGGGCAGAAGGAGCAGCTAGCTGTGCATGATTCATAATGGGCACTAGAGATGGGCACGAATAAAAAAATGGTGTTTCGTTTGTCATTTGTCATTGAGAGGTCCATTTCATTTTGTTTCTGTTTTTCGTGATTTTTTGGAAAAATTACATTTTCATTTTTTGTTTTTTTCATTTTTCATTTCTACCCGCTTTTTGTGTGATTTTTAAAGCATTTCCGTGTGTGGGCGTCCCCCAATGCCCCAGACCAGAGGGAAAACACTAAAAAAATTGATGCTGGCAGAGACACAGTATAGACTAGGTATGCGGGGAGGCTTCAAGGGCAGCGGCGGGCATTGCCCAGGGTGCAAGGCAGCCGCAGAGTGACTGCACTGCAGGGCAGGGGAGGGTACTCACCAAGAGGTATGCACACACACACACACACACACACACACACACACACACACACACAGAGGGAGGCTGCAGGACTGAAGCTAGAGTCGCCGAGACAGCAATCCCACCCTAACTCCCACCGGAAACTGCAAGGAGGACGGGGGCTGCCAGAGCTTTTTATGCCCTCTGTGGCTGCCAGACCTGCCCAGTCTGCAACCTGTGCATGCTATTGGTTGAAGTTGTCCACGAATTTACATGATCCCATCACATGGCTTCCCTCCATGTTGTGGCTGGAGTGGCGACATCCATTTTGTCACCCTTAAAGTGAAAAGAAAAATACATCACGATGTGAGAAGACAAAAACAAACGTTTTAAGGACCCCAACCCCCGGTAGGTAATAATTTCAAATAATTATCACATTATTGCTGGATTTTTATGGATGTCCAGGGCATTTTAATACCCAAGAAATCAATATTAGTCATCTGGGAGCCATTTTGGGTCGATGTCCCCTAACTCCCCTTAAAGGAAAAAAATACAGCAATCTGAGAAAAGACATAAATGCACGTTTTAAGGACCCCCAACCCCACTGATAGGTATTATCAGACAGTATAAATAATTATCGCTGCATTTTTATGGATGTCCAGGGTGTTTTTTAACATTTAAAACAGCTCATTTAATTGCATGCCGCCAGTAACGAAAACGAAACATAATAAACACAATTTTTGTGGTTCTGTTCATTTCGTTCCATTTTCATCACAATTTTTGTTTGTCGTTTTGTTACATAATGGAACGAATAACGAATAACAGAAACGAAAAATTGTTCATTTCGTGCCCATCTCTAATGGGCACCAACTACAGTATGCATCTGTACAAACAATGGCTCCCTAAATTGAGTTCCCAGATAATCTTAGACTAAAACACCAAGAAAACTTCACTACTACTATCTGAATTGGCTAGTAATTTTGGGAGTTGTAGTCCAAGAACTTTTGGGAACCCAAAAATGGGAGGCACTGCTCTAGAATATGTATGACAAGACATAGTTCCAGATTCTGATATAAATGACAACTTTGTTCCCTATGCAACAAGTAATCAATCCAAAGAAGCCCTGTCCTTCTACAGAATACAAATGACCTCCATCCATGGAGTCACTTCTCATAGAAGAAATGCTATATTTGTGTTCCTTTAAGGGAGAAAATTTTGGAAAAAATTGGTAAAAGAGTTTTTGTATTTGAAATTTGGTTCTTCCATTTTTTAGCAGAGCACAAGGAAAAGAAAATTTCCAAAGAAACTGGAGAGCCTAGTCTCAGCTGCCCACCCTTCAGAAACATAGCTAGCCCTTTCTGCATCTTTAAAAGTCATCCTAGAGGGATCTTTGAGTAGAGAAACAAGTTTACTCACAATTACAGTTATAGAAGGAAAAAGGAATGAAAATCAATCTCTGGTGCACATGAGTCTCCAATCCTTTTCTAACGGAGGCCAAGGAAGAAGCCAATGAAGAAAACAAACATAATTCCAAATAAACAAGAGAATGGCCTTACCCCAGTACCAAAGATGGGGAAAAAAGCTCTACCAGTTTAATGAATGACTTATAACAATCACCATAGGGTATAAACTACCTCCCACTGATAATCAGTTTTAAAACATGAACTATTGCTAGCTAGCTAGATAGCTAGATAGATAGATAGATAGATAGATAGATAGATAGATAGATAGATAGATAGATAGATAGTCTGAGAAATGGGTTATCAAACAGGTATTGCCTGAATAGGACTGGTTATAAGTAAGAGAAAAGGTTGGAGCATGCTGGGGAAGGGGAGAGCTCATCCAAGGGGAAGTGCCCTGTTTGCACTAATGGATCAGCTTCCATTGTTTCTGACTCAATCAGACTATATATTTGTTAGAGTACAGGCCAGTGATGGCGAACCTTTTAGAGTCAAGAGTGCCCAAACTGCGATTCAAAACCCACACATTTTTCGCAAACTGCCAATATAACAATTTAATCTGAATACAGGTGTCTGTGAAGGGTGATGTCAGGTGCCCACAGAAAGGGCTCCGAGTGCCACCTTTGGCACCCGTGCCATAGATTCACCAACACTGGTATAGCATAAGCATGTGATTTAGCTTGCAGAGGGCAGGCTAGGCACATCTGATTCAGTGAGCTCCTTAATATGCCACTGTGTTCATGATCCTATTTGCTTGATCTCTTCATTAAAAGATCTGTAGGGCAAGCAGATTTATAGTTTCTGTGCTTGCATAAGGAGGTTCTGTACTCAACAGCTCCATGTGTGAACACGAACCATAATATTTCTTTAAAAATCAATCTCTACTTGCACGGTTACAAACTTGAGATTTAACCAAGTGATATGGGAAACCAGAAAGCTCCACCTATGAGTATTCAAGCAGCAGGATTCTGGCCTGAATGATTAAGCTCAGTGTTCTCCTGTCTATGAAGATAATGAAGATTTTATCACAAGAGAAATAGTACTGAAATGAGATCAAACAGAATTTATATAACAATGGGTAAGAATTCCATTTGTTTGATTTCTTTCTCTTTTTTAAAAAAAGAACTAAACAAAGCTGTCACATTTCTTTTTGAACAGCTTTGAACAGGGAGGAATATGAGATTGAAGAACTTGAAGGCTGAAGACAGCAAAACAGATAATTTCATCTATCTGTCAGAAATAAATTTGTGAGTGCTGACTTCATAGATATTACTTTTAGACAGTATTTTTTAAAAAACTTTACAGCATTCTTTACCAACAAAATATGTTTGCAGATACCAGGGTTTCATTCTTACCAGGGTTTCAATCCTAACATTCATGATTTGGAATTCAACCATGTGCAGATGTATTCCCCTTTTACTACCTCTAGCATGGGATTAATGCCCACTGAAGTCCCAGGAAATCACTTCTGAATCACCATTTACCATATTTTTCATTCTATAAGATGCACTCCCCCCAACATTAAGGAGTAGAGATGGGCACGAAACAAAAAAATGGCATTTCGGTTTTTGTTTGTCGTTGAGAGGTCTGTTTCGGTTCGTTTCCGTTTGTCGTGAATTTTTGGAAAAACTTTGTTACCATTTTTTGTTTTTTCGTTTTTTCGTTTGTCATTTCTACCAGCTTTTTGCACAATTTTT
Source organism: Phrynocephalus forsythii (assembly GCA_029282475.1). Lineage (NCBI taxonomy): Eukaryota > Metazoa > Chordata > Lepidosauria > Squamata > Agamidae > Phrynocephalus > Phrynocephalus forsythii. Next base: position 97,307,439 of record JAPFRF010000010.1, read on the forward strand.
AAAGCATTTCCATGCACAGGCATCCCCCAACGCCCCAGACCAGAGAGAAAACACTAAAAAAAGGATGCTGGCAAAGACACAGTATAGACTAGGTATGCAGGGAGGCTGCAAAGGCAGCGGCGGGCGTTGCCCAGGGTGCAAGGCAGCCACAGAGTGACTGCACTGTGGGGCTAGGGAGGATACTCACTGAGAGGTACGCAACACGCACGCACACAGGGAGGCTGCAGGACTGAAGCTAGAGTCACGGAGATAGCAATCCCACCCTAACTCCCACCAGAGACTGCAAGGAGGATGGGGGCTGCCAGACCTTTTTATGCCCTCTGTGGCTGCCAGACCTGCCCGCCCAGTCTGCATCCTGGGCATGCTATTGTTTGAACATGAACCCATCTGGTACGACATCCATTTTAAAGGGAAAAGAAAAATACATCGCGATGGGAGAAGACAAAAACAAACATTTTAAGGACCCCACCCCCCCTGGTAGGTATTATCAGACAATATAAATAATTATTGCTGCGTTTTTATGGATATCCAGGGCGTTTTTTAACATTTAAAACAGCTCATTTCATTGTGCATCACCATTAACGGGAACGAAACGTAACAACCACAATTTTCGTGGTTCTGTTTGTTTTGTTGCATTTTCATCACAATTTTTGTTTGTCGTTTCATTACGTAACGGAAACGACAAACGGTAACGGAAACAAAAAAATGTTCATTCCGTGCCCATCTCTAGTAAGGAGAAATGTCTGTGTTTTTTATTGGGTGAATACACACCCACCAGGTGCATCCAGAGCAGCTGCTGCTGACGCATCTGGACCAAGTGCAGGTCTCAGAAAAAAATACCTTGCATGATTGAGTTTTTTCCCCATAGAATAGATGATGAAGAGCAAACAGCCCTACAAGAAACCACAGAGATGAGAAATGGGCTAGAGAGTAACCACCCACCATGATTACCATAGAGCCAGTCTTCAAGATAGGCAGAATGTGAATCCAGGGGAGGGAGCTCCCCCATTCAGCCTGTCTTGAAGAGCAGCTCTATGGTCCTCATGGTGGGTGATTACTGTCTAGCCTGTTTCTCATCTCTGTGGTCTCTGATAGGGCTGTTTATTCTCCCTCTTCTATTCCATGGAACAAATCAATCATGCAAGGTAATTTTTTTTAAAACAGCCAGGTCTGGAAGACTCCACAGGGGCTGCATCTGGGGCTGGGAACTGCATCAGTTCCAGTGGCCTCTGCAAGGGCTGGATCCTTCCCAGCATGGAGACCTGGGCAGGGGCAACGGCTTGTCTTCACATTTTACTCTCCAGCCATGCCACTTCAGGCCTCCCAAGAGCAGCATGGCTAGAGAGTAAACTGGGGCTGGAGATGTACCAGAAGCGCAGTAGGTGTGTGAGAATATTTTTCACACACACATACCTCTAAAACTAGGTATGTCTTATGGTCCAATGCATCTTATGGAGCAGAAAATACAGTATCATCTCGGAATTTTAATTTAATGTATATCCAATGTATCAGATGCCTGGGGCTCATTGTTTTTGTCTGGGGTGTTGGTGATTGGTTTTATAATAAAATTTACTTTATAAAAAAAATCTCGGAATTTTAATTGCTATAATTGCAAGACTCAGCAACATAATGAGATATAGCAAAAGAGAATAACAAAGGTGTGTGATACAATTTTAAAAATACCAATCATGATTAAAATGGTTGTATCTAGGGAGGTGAATTGTCTTAAGACAAATGTGCAAACCATACTGAATTGGGGGTATCTGTGAAATTCTGGACTACAGAATGGAGCAAAGGGCTATTGTTCACCAACTAAATCAAAATAATGCTTCCAGAAAGGTTTCATGTTCTACCTGGCATTCCTTGGATTTTAACTGAAGGTGGCCAGTGATATGAACTAAGGAAAGATTCTCCTTGGATGCTAAGGAAGGCTTGGTGTAAGAAAATTCATAATATTCAGTTTATTTCTAACTTGGAGAGAAAGAGTCCCTGCCATGACCTGGGTGTGTGTGCATACATGCTGGCTTGGTATATGTGCCTCTGCACTCCCCAAGAATGACTCTTTTTGTGCATAGTAACTCTTGCTGTGCAGGTCATGGTATCAAATTTCCTCTGATTTCTTTGAGGTACTGCAGCCATGCATACTTTATTTTAAAAAACTGTTCTTACATGTCTCACAATTTTCAGAACCAGCCTTCTGCTCCGAACTTATGATGGGTTAGGCACCTTGATGAAGATAAGGCGTCATGCCTTATGCCCCCGGAAGCATTTTTCATTCACATAAAGCCACATTGGATTCAATCCATTGTCCTTACATATTAAAAGCTCCCGCTCCGGATCCCGGCTGCAATGGAGGATCCCGCGGTCTCGGTGTTGAAGCGGGCGGTGGAGCTGGATTTGGCGTCTCGCTTCCAGGAGTCGCTTGTTTGCTACCAGGAAGGCATCGATCTCCTGCTGCGGGTGCTCAAAGCTACAAATGATGAGAAGAAAAAGGCTCATTATAGAGATAAAATAACTGATTATATGAACAGAGCAGAAGCTATCAAGAAATGTCTTGAGAAAGAAAAAGAAGAGGGAAAGTACCACAAGGAAATCAAAATTGAAGAAAACATGAAAGGTTTCAGTTATGAAAAGCTATTTCAAGAGTACCTTAATGAAACTGTTACAGAAGTTTGGGTTGAGGACCCTTATGTTAGACACGTCCATCAGTTGTACAACTTCTTAAGATTCTGTGAAATGCTTGTTAAAGGACCATGCAAAGTGAAAACTATACACCTTCTTACTTCTCATGATGAAGGCAATGGGAAGGGTCAGCAGATGAGTATTCTAGAAGAAATACAACAGTCTCTGAGGGATTTTAGTGTAACGCTAGACGTATCATACTCTTCTTCTATACATGATCGAGAAATCAGATTCAACAACGGATGGATATTTAAGATTGGAAGAGGCCTTGATTATTTTAAGAAACCACAGGGTCGTTTTTGCCTTGGATACTGTGACTTCGATCTGAGACCGTGTCATGAAACAACGGTGGACATTTTTCACGTTAAACATACAAAGAAAACATGATTCCCATTCCAACCATATCGGCTGCATTTTAAGCTTGTTTTTTGCTGCCTTGTTTTCATGTTTGGTTTTAATTTTTGCTTTGGGCTCGCCTAGGCTATGGAGGGGGATTTAAGGGGCTCTTCTGAAGATCCTGAGGTCGCCTTTGACTCTCTATATCAGTGGACGAATTACAGGACTACAGGACGGGTATGAGCGTTCCCTCCCCTCCCCCCACCAGGCATGTCCGCCGGAGTTCCATCTCACCGGCTCCATTTCGCCCTTTTCCCTACCTTTGGTGGTAGCCTACCAGCTGTTGCTGCTGCTGCTGCTGCTGCCGTTGCTACTTGCCATCGCAGCAGGTCGGCGTTGAGGACCTTCGTTGCTGTCCCGGCGGTGGAGCGCCGTGGACGGCCTCGTGGTGGGTCAGCTATTGAGGCCGCCGCCGCCATTGCTGCTGTTGCCGCCGCCGCCGTTGATCACCTTGGAGCCTCGGCCCAGGAGCAGACCGCTGCTGCCCTTGCTGCGGCCTGCGGCCAACTGACTGCGATGGCTGTGGCGCCCCAGTCCTGGAGGCTGCTGCCAGTGCCGCTGTGCCCCCCCAATCTGCCGATGGCTGTTGCCGCCGCCATTGCTATCTATCGCGGCGGCTTGGCTTTGGGGGCTGCAGCCTTCATTAGATCACCCGCTGCCGTCCCTGTCGCTGTCCACTCTCACTGCGGCGCAGCCTTGGAGGCCACGGCTCCGGGCCCGCTGACCGTCGCCGTCGACCCCGAATTGCAGCTTGGAGGTTTCCGCCGATGCTGCACTGCCCCCGACCTATCGATTTGCTGCTGTTGCAGCCGCCGACCATCGCGGTGGCCTGGTCCCGGGGGAGGTCCGCCGCCGCCATTGCTGCTCTTCGCGACCGCTCGACCGTCGCCGCCATGGCCGCCATGGCCGCCGCCGATCATCGCCGCCGGCCAAATCTGGAGGCTGCCGCTGCGGCTGTGCCACCCGGTCGGCTGTCTCTGTTGCCGCTTGCCCATCATGGCTTACTTTACAGCCGCCTGTCTGCCGCCATCACTGCTGCTTATTTTACCATCGCAGCAGTTTGAACATGGGGACCGATATGGTAGCTGGTTTGGACATTGCCTTTCCCCACTCCCTATCCCTTTCTTTTACCCTCTCCCCATTGTCCCCCCCTTTCTCCCCTTCCTCCTCTTTTCCCCTAGCCCTCCTCAAACCGTTATGGGTTGGGGATTGGAACTTCGATTTTGCTCCCCCCCCTGCTGGACTGTTGTGGGTTTAGGGTGAGGAGCCTTTCAATCTTGCTCCCCCCCCCACTACCGGACTGCTGTGGGTTTGGAGGTGCGGAGCTTTCCATTCTGCTCCCCCCCCTTACCCAATTCTCCACCCTCTGCTAGCACTTGAGGATACCGGACATTCTGGTGCCCTGGGATTACCATCTGCTGAAGACTGAGGTTGTCTTGCTGCCGTTTGCTGGGCCTAATCTGGCCCCGAGGCCGTTGTTGGCCCATCCGACGGTTGCCGGCCGGCCCCCATTGCTTCCTGCTTCCATTCTCCCTTGACATCAGCCACCTGGAACCTCCAAACATCGACCACCGACCATCTCTGCGAGACGCCCTTGCGCTCCTCTTTTGCCCCGCCCCCCCTGCCTGGGCTGTGAGCTCATTAATATGTCATTTGTTTGTTTGTTTGCTTTTGCTTTATACTTGTAATTGATTTGGTTTATTGATGCGTTTTGCATTTTGATTTTTAGTTGTATTTAGTATTGTTGTGCTTTTTTTTTTTTTCCCCTTCCACCCATCAGTCATCATGCAGGCAGGGACCGCCATACCTGTCGTGTCGGGTCGTGGTCGGTACGCTAGGGGCTGGAGGGTTAGTCGGCCACGAAGAACTCGGGCCAGGCATCTTGCGCCTGTCCCCCGTTCTGACCCTCCAGCTCACTGTCACGTGCCTGGGAGCCACTCCGCCAGCGCCTCCGATCTTTCTTGCCTTCTGTTGAATGCCAGGTCGGTGCATAATAAAATTCCCATCATTTATGACACCATCGTTGATGGGAAGGCCGACCTGGCGTGCATCACCGAGACCTGGGTGGGTGAAGAGGGGGGGGCTTCGCTCTCCCAGCTTTGCCCTCCTGGGTTTCTGGTGCAGGGGGCAGGAAGATCGGAGGGACGTAAGGGGGGTGGGGTGGCCATTGTGTACAGAGATACCATTCATGTCAGCAGGGCCTCAACGTTGGTGATTCCAGGGTTGGAATGTGTCCACCTGTTGGTTGGGCAGCGGTACAGGTTTGGCATTGTGCTCGGTTACCGTGCTCCCCGCAACCCAGCACAATCCCTACCAGAGCTCGCCGAGTTCATCGCCGCTGCTTTGTTGAGAACCCCACGCCTCTTGGTGGTGGGCGACCTCAACATGCATGTCGACGGTGAACTGTCTGGTGCTGCTCTGGAATTCATGCAGTCCATGGCCTTCATGAACCTGTCCCAGCATGTTTTATGTCCAACACACAGATCTGGACACACCCTGGATCTGGTTTTTTCCTCCGCGTCTGAGGACTCGTGTCTGAGGGTGTGGGACCTTGTTCCCACCCCCGTGTCATGGTCAGACCACCACCTGCTGTCTTTCTCTGTATCAATCGCCGCCCCACCCCGCGGGGACCCTCAGCCCGCTGTTTGGGCTCGCCCCCGTAGACTCCTCAACCCTGATCGGTTTCGGGAAGTCCTCGGGGGAGCCTCCTGGCGGACTGGCTGACGATCTGGTTGACTCTATGGTAGATCAATGGTTCGATGAAACATCACGAGCTGTCGACCAGATCGCCCCTAGGCGCCTCATCCGCTGCAGAGCTCGTTCCTCTCCGTGGTTCACGGAAGAGCTTCGAGCGATGAAGCATGAACGGAAGAGGCTGGAGCGCAGCTGGAGGAAGAACCGGACGGCTATCAAGAAGGCTGCAGTCATCGCTCAGTCCAGGCACTATGTTCATGCGCTCAGGGTGGCTAGAAGATCTTATTACACCCTGAGAATTAGTGAGGCCTCGAACCGCCAAGCGGAATTGTTCCGTGTGGTTCGCGACCTCACTAATCCTGGACTGACTAGGCCTCCTCCTACTGATTTCAGTAGTGAGAACTTTGCAGCCTTTTTTCGATCGAAAATTGAGGCCATCCGTTCCGGTTTTGAATCCTGTTGCCATAGCCCACTCTCGGCATCCCCGGCGGCTGTGCCCCCTCGGTCTCCTCGCATGGTTGAGTTTGGGCCTGTCACCTCCCTTGAGGCCTCCAGGGCTATTGCCCATTGCCGGCCCGCGTCCACCCCCTTCGACCCTTGCCCTTCATGGCTTATGAAAGCAGTTGCCATGAACATCTCAGGGTGGGCTTCGATCATCGCCACGGCCTCCTTCAGGGAAGGGACTTTCCCTTCCCGTTTGAAGGAGACCGTGGTAAAGCCCATCCTGAAGAAACCGAGCTTAGCGCCGGGCGAATTATCCAACTTTCGCCCGATCGCTAACGTTCCTTTTATGGGCAAGGTGATCGAGAGGGTGGCCGCGATCCGGCTTCAATCCTATCTGGAGGCCGAGCATGCCCTGGATCCGTTCCAGTCTGGGTTCAGGCCTGGTCGGGGGACCGAGACAGTCTTGGTCGCTCTGCAAGATGACCTCATCCGGAGGGCCGACGGGGGGTGCTCCTCCCTGTTGGTCCTCCTGGATCTGTCAGCGGCCTTTGATACCGTCGACCACGGTATCCTGCTGGATCGGCTCTCTGAGGTTGGGATCGGGGGCACTGTTCACAGTTGGTTCCGGTCCTTCCTCGGGGACCGTCCCCAACAGGTTCAGCATGGGGGCGAGATGTCGGCCCCTTGGATACTCCCTTGCGGGGTTCCACAGGGGTCGTCTCTCTCTCCCATGCTGTTCAACATTTACATCAGGCCGCTGGCTGAGGTCATTAGGAGGCATGGAGTCTGCTGCCATCAGTACGCTGATGACACGCAGCTCTATGTCTCCTTTTCTACCGCTGCAGATGAGGCTGTCCGGACCCTCGATCAGTGTCTGGGCGCAGTCATGGAATGGACCAGGGCTAACAGGCTCAAACTCAACCCCGATAAGACCGAGGTTATGTTCTTTGGGGCTTCCTCATCCAGCTACAGTGGCCCGTATCCCACCTTGGAGGGTGTTTCCCTCAGGCCATCGGACTGTGTCCGAAATCTGGGCGTAGTCCTGGACCCGGCGCTCACCCTGGAAGCCCAGGTGTCCGCCGTGTCCAGGGCTGCCTTTTTCCATCTCCGGCGTATTGCCCAGATTCGTCCGTACCTGGATGAGGACTCCCTCAGAACTGTGGTCCAGGCGCTGGTGATCTCTAGACTGGACTATTGCAACGCGCTCTACATGGGGTTGCCCTTGACTCTCATTCGGCGCTTGCAGCGGGTCCAAAATGCAGCAGCCAGACTGGTGGCTGGTGTGCGTCGATTCGAGCACATCACCCCAGTCTTGGCTCGTCTGCACTGGTTGCCCGTTGCAGCCCAAATTAGATTCAAGGTCCTGGTTTTGGTTTACAAAACCCTCCATGGACTAGGACCTGGCTACCTGATGGAGCGGATCGACCAGCGGTCAACTTCGGCCCGTCCGACTAGGTCGTCGCGGGCGCACATGCTGCGTGTGGCCACGCCTAGGGAGGCTCGGAGAACTTCCACCCGTACCCGAGCCTTCTCTGTGGCTGGCCCAACCCTATGGAATCACCTACCAGCAGAAGTGCGCCTTGCAGAGTCCCTGCCTGCCTTCCGGAAGGCGCTGAAAACCCTTCTCTTCCGGGAGGCGTTTGGGTGACCCATTTCCTTCTTTCTTTCTTTCTTTCTTTCTTTCTTTCTTTTTTTTTTTTAGGCCCGCCATCTGCTGCAGCCGTTTTGTTTTATTGTTTATTTCAGTTGTTGTTTTAATTTATTGTCTGTATATTTATTGTAAACCGCCCGGAGTTCCTTTAAGGAAGACGGGCGGTATATAAGCTGAATAAATAAATAAATAAATAAATATTTTCCCTGCTCATACAGTATTTCCCTATAACAAGAATGATTCCCAATTAAAAGATGCAGCATTAACTTCATAACCCTCTTTTTGGATACAAAGAAAGCAGGTCAATATGTGTGCAAATTTCATTCTCTCTGCCTCAATGCATATTTTCATTTTTTAAAAATCAAGGTCACCTAACTACTCTTATCCTATATAGAAGCAATGAATTATTTCTAGCCCTAGTATTTTGAAAGCATGAATTGCAAATAATAGGCCTGTTCTTTCTCCATATATGATCTTGAGCTACTGAAGGGAAAGTATTCATTTGATGCCACATAACATTCAAAGCTAGAAAAGCAATAGTCTTCAAATATGAGCCATTAAAAACTCTTTATGAATCACTGAAAGAAAACTGGGAAGTAACAATTAATGATTTTTGTTACCTAATTAATGAAGTGTGAAGTAATACAGGTGTGCTAAATTGGGGATGAGAGATTCTACAAATACTATTTTCATTTTGTATACTCCGCTATAATATTTTCCCCATCAGTGCTCACACCAGTCTGAAGAAGTTGACCCTTCTGAAAATAAAGCCATGTAAAAATTTAGGTATGTGTTTTGCTGATTTCTGCGAATGTTCTTATTTTCTTCTAGCAAATGCACCCTGCATAATGCAATTTAGAGCATGCTTTTTCAGAGGACACACATTTTGGCGTAGACTGAGAAAGTAGAGGTGGGGGACATATTTCCTTGCACAAATTCCCCAAAACTATGATGGGTGATACAATAATTTGTTAGACAATTACAACATTAAAAACAGGTGAAATGTTGAGTAGAGATGGGCATGGAACGAACATTTTTTCATTTCCGTTACTGTTTGTCGTTTCCGTTACGTAACGAAATGACAAACGAAAATTGTGATGAAAATGAAATGAAATGAACAGAACCACGAAAATTGTGGTCGTTACATTTCGTTTGCGTTAATGGTGACGCGCAATGAAATGAGCTGTTTTAAATGTTAAAAAACACCCTGGACATCCGTAAAAATGCAGCAATAATTATTTATATTGTCTGATAATAACTACCAGGGGGGTTGGGGTCCTTAAAACATTTGTTTTTGTCTTCTCCCATCGCAATGTATTTTTCTTTTTCCTTTAAAATGGATGTCGCCACCAGCCATAAAATGGAGTTAAGCCATGTGATGTGGGATCATGTTCAACCAATAGCATGCCCAGGTTGCAAACTGGGTGGGCAGGTCTGGCAGCCACAGAGGGCATAACAAGGTCTGGCAGCCCCCGTCCTCCTTGCAGTCTCTGGTGGGAGTTAGGGTGGGATTGCTGTCTCTGCGACTCTAGCTTCAGTCCTGCAGCCTCCCTGTGTGTGTGCGTGCTGCGTACCTCCCCTGCCCCGCAGTGCAGTCACTCTGCGGCTGCCTTGCACCCTGGGCAATGCCCGCCGCTGCCTTTGCAGCCTCCCTGCATACCTAGTCTATACTGTGTCTCTGCCAGCATCCATGTTTTTAGTGTTTTCGCTCTGGCCTGGGGCTTTGGGGGATGCCTGCGCATGGAAATGCTTTAAAATCGCACAAAAAGCGGGTAGAAATGACAAACAAAAAAATGAAAAACGGTAACAAAATTTTTCAAAAAATTCCCGACAAACGGAAACGAACCGAAACAGACCTCTCAATGACAAACAAAAAACTGAAACACCATTTTTCTGTTTCGTGCCCATGTCTAATGTTGAGTCCAATAGGAATTTATCAGGCTGGTCATTGCAGAGCCAGACAGAGAGAAGAACTGTTCAGAAACCATCCTGATGAGGTGTTTCAATGTCAGGAACTGAATTAAAATAATGTGATTAAAGTAAATGGAGACTGCATATTTGCTGTATCTAAGGCAGGCATGTCCAAACTTTGGCCCTCCTGATGTTTTGGACCAGAACTCCCAGAATTTAAGGATGTATTTCCAATGGCAAAGGACTGTGGGAGTTGTGGTCCAAAACATCTGGAGGGCCGAAGTTTGGACATGCCTGACCTAAGGCATATAATTAGAGGTGGGCATGAAACAGAAAACCCATGGTTCAGGCTCATCTGTCTCGGGCCTACACTTTCTTCAGTTTGGTTCAGGTTCATATGATTTTTTTAAAAAAATTGTACGAACACAAACTGAGCTGAACCGGTTCGGGTCCGATTCACCAGGCGGCGGCAGCGGCAGTGGTGGGGGGTGATTCTTGCCCCAGCAGCAGGGGCTTTTTGAGGCAGTGCCTCTTTTTTTTTAATCCCTTCAAGCGCTGATTGTGTGGCCCCTGGGGCAGGGTTGGCGCTGGTTCTATTTTAATTTTTTTCTTCATTTTAGAGCACTAACCCAGCCACCCCTGGGGCTGGGTCGGTGCACCTTTTGTTTATTTGTTTGTTTTTAAAGTGCTGACCACACGGCCCCTGGGGCCGGGTTGGTACTGGTTCTATTTATTTCATTTTATTTTCCTCATTTTAGAGGGCCGACCCAGCCACCCCCAGGGCTGGGTCAGTGCTCCTTTTTTTTTATTTTATTTTATTTTATTTTTTGTTTGTTTTAAAAATCCCCAGCGGGGACTTTTTGAGGCACTGGTCCCAAGCCAGTGCCTCTCAGCTGAGAGGCGCTGGCTTAGGACCAGCACCTTGTTCTTTATTTATTTATTTTTTTTTCTTCAAGCACCGACCGCACGGCCCCAGGGGCTGGGTCAGTGCTGGTTCTATTTTTTAAAAATTCATTTTGCATATTTCTGTTCCAGAATGTCTCTCCAAACCTGCAGAGAAGCAGTTGGAGAGAGGCACAAACAGGATCTGTGGACATTGTTTGGCCCCATGTTTTGCAAAAATGGCCATGCAACTGTGCAAAACCTGCCCTGCATACAACCACATATCATATTAGTTGTAATTGTTGTCAACAGTTTAATTGGTATTTCTGGCTGTTTAAATATTTTTAATCCCAGTTCTGATGGAGGCTTGCCATGCTTCTGGTTAGTCTGCTTGTTTTCTCTAGACAAATAGTAAATCTTTGACTTTCAAAAGAAACAAGAAAGGAGGCAAGAAGGAGGGCAGTTAGAGTGCATGGTTCTTTTTTTATTTTATAGAGAAAGAGATAAATGGGTGTAAATTCCAAAGTACTAGCTGAACAGGGGACTGAAATAACACCCACACACCCCACACACAAGTGTCTAGCAGACCGCAAGCTACAGCTGTTGTCCTCTAAGAAGCCACCCCGGCACCAGCAGTCAAGTGGTCATGACTTTTACACCTTAATTAGAGATGGGCATGAAACACAAAAATAGTGTTTCATTTCCTTGCCTTTCTTTAGTAGTTTTGTTTTATTTCATTAATAACAATTTTCCCCCAAAATGAAATGACATGAAATGAAACTATTTGGAACTCTTCTCAACAGAGCAGGGAGATCCCCAGATTCCCCAACACAGCAGGGGGTTCATTCATTCATTCATTCATTTGCATTAGCCATGGCCTTAGCAAAAAGGACATTTAAATAAATATAAAATTGGCATACCAAATCATAATAGTAAATACATATACATGCAACATTCCTATACAAGATCTGGACAAATAATCTGTAAATTATTATTATTTTAAAATCATAGTTGGCCTCATTTTAATTGCTGTTGCTAAAAATTTAGCTGTCAGCAGTGTCACCTGTTTGTCTTGGTCTCCGAGGAGTAATGATATATAAACATCAGATGAACGACCTGGCTTCTTTACTAACATGGGGAAAAGTATTCTATAACAGTAACACATGGGCAAGTGTTTCAACACCTTCACCACATGGACATGTGCAATTTTGTAGAGATGTTCCTTTATCTCATAGCTGAAGGCATGACATTAAATCGTGCACATGAAAAGGCCCTTCTGTACTTTGGAACTGTTAGCACGTTTAGATATTGTGGCATTGTTTTTGGATGACTTATCGCTGAGTTGTCATACCAGGGACATAATTTATTGGTGACAGACAGATTATTTTGATATTCAATGTCGTGTATGCGCTGCTCTAATAAACATCTCGCCCTACTATACCCAGTGGTCAATAGAAGATCGGGCGACAGTCCCAAAGAGTATACTTTGGATTTGATATCTTTCATCCATCTACTCTCATGAGAATCCTTCATGACAAAAGGAAGCAAACCAGAGGGAGCTTGATTCAGTCTTAACCAGTAATTTAGTGTCCTGAGCCAAGCCTGTGTATGCACGGAGAGGAGGCCACTTTCCAACCTTAATGTGGCATTTGGGACACAGCTAGGTACAGTATTTGTCTAAGAAATTTAGACTGAATATTGGCCCATATTGGAATCCCATACAGCATCTGCGCTAGCGGCTTGGCTCTGTACACTTCCAGTGCTGCTGGTATGAAATTGTGACCTTTGGTATAAAAAAACTGTTTCAGGATTTTTATAGTTTGTGAGGCTTTTTCTACCACATGTTCTTGCTGAGCTGTCCAGGTTCCTGATGACTGAAAAACTATGCCTAGGTATTTAAAGACTCTGACCTGTTCAATTGGTTGCCCGTCCAGGGACCACTTAGAGAGTCTGAAGAGTTTTGAGAATACCATTATTTTGGTCTTACTGTAATTCACCTCTAAATGTTCCTTCTGACAGTAGTTGGAGAATGCCCTTAGTTGTCTTTTCAGACCCACTTTAGTTTGAGATAGAAGTACTGCATCATCTGCGTATAGTAGGGCTGAAATGGGTTTAGTTGCTAATTTAGGAGCATGGAGTGTTGGAGATGATAAATGCTCAACAATATCATTCAGATATAAATTAAACAGGATTGGAGCTAAAACACACCCTTGCTTTACCCCTTTTTTAGATAGCATTGGTTCTGTTAGATGTCCATCCACGGTGCAGTGTACCCTCAGCCAGGTATTATTGTAAAGGCATTTGATTAAAAAAAGCAGTCTTTTATCTATAGTTGTAGAGGCTAATTTTTCCCATAATCGCTCTCGAGGTATGGAATCGAATGCTGCTTTGAGGTCAATAGATGCTGCATACAGCCTGCCCCTTTTCAGCAGCAGGGGGTTGAGAGGGCCATCAGTGAAGTCAGAGCTCACCCTGTCAGCCCCCTGCTACTGTGCCCTTCTCACCCAGGCAAGGGTCGAGTGGGTACACAACCTTCCCGCTCTTTGCCTGGCTGAGAAGGGCACAGCAGAGCACAGTTTTGAATTCCACATCACAGGAGGACCTTCGCTGCTTTGGTGCAGAATTCAAAACCGTGCTGTGCTGTGCTCTTCTCAGCCTGGCAAGGATCAAGTCGGTGTACTAATCGCCTACCCTTTGCCTGGCTGAGAAGGGACAGTGGAGCATGGTTTTCAATTCCACTGCAGCAGCGAGGTTGCTCTTGCTGCAAGAAATTCAAAACTTTGTTCTGCTGTCCCTTCTCAGCCAGGCAAGGGTTGAGTTGGTGCACCACCCGCCCGCCCCTTGCCTGGCTGAGAAGGGCACAGTGCAGCACAGTTTTGAATATCCCACTGCCTGTTCCATTTCCCCATTGTCACCCCAGTGTATTTTGATAGCTCTAGCTGTCAAAAAAACCCACCTGGAAGTTGGGGGCAACAGTGGAAGAATGGAGCAGGTAGTGGAATATTCAAAACCCTGCTCTGCTCTCCCTGCTCTGCTCTTGCATTCTGTCAAAACCAGCTGGGTGGCAGCGGCCAGAACAAGACAGCGGAGGAGGGAAATCCACAAATCATTTCATTTCAATAGTAAAAATTGTGTTTCATTTTGTTTTGTAACGAAACGGTATCTACCATTTCATTACATTATGTTACGAAACATTTTGTAACCCTATGACACAACAAAATGGTGTGTCATTTTTTGTTTTGTGCCCATTTCTAACCTTAATATAAACATATAATTTAGGAGCTACCCATGAAAACTTGATGCAGGAAAACTCATATTGGTGGTTGTTTTGTTCTGTGTTTTATTTTCTTAATGGTCCAATAAAGGCGTCATCTGTTCCTGCATTTGTACTAAAGTGTTATTTATCAAGAATCAAATGGAGGCATTTTTGAAACAAAATGCATTTTTATTATACTTCACACTCACGAAGGCATGCATACCCCCATCCTTCATATTCTAAGTATGGTTAATGACATCTAATGCCATAGCAAATGTTTCCCATTTGGAAAGGTGAGAAGGGTGCCTGATGCTGTCAACTGAGATGTTCAGCTGCCACATTAAATAAATTGGAAGTCTTGCACTCTGTGCTACACTGGCTCATTGTCAGCTTTGCCATTCATATCAGGCACAGTAGCATTCTTAACAAAGTCTGTTCTTAATGTTTGTACACTTCTAAAAATGCTTTTGGCCAACCACGGGGTCTTTTTTGTGAGTCGCTGTACTTACATTAACACTTTCAATTACATTAGAGTGCAAGATAATGTGCAGGGAACACATTTCATCAAGCAACTGTATAATGGACCACTGGCTTTTTGTCAAAAGTGTAAATTTTTAGTATAATAGAAGAAAGCAGGAAATATACAAAATACATGCATTTGCCATTATTTGTCACTTCATCAATATGCATTTTCCAGGGAGGTAGCATAAAAAAAGGCTTGTGATACTTTACAGTTTTTGGCACAAGATTTTTGCAGACTATGGCCCTCCTTCCTCAAAATCATTGCTATACAGAATGGCTAAAATCCTGTCCATATTATAAACCAAATTGTGACTTTTAGTGTGTTCTTGAACAGTACACAAACTATTATTCTCTCTCTCTCTCTCTCTCTCTCTCTCTCTCTCTCTCTCTCTCTCTCTCTCTCCCTCCCTCCCTCCCTCCCTCTGTGTGTGTGTGTGTGTGTGTGTGTGTGAATGAGTGAGTGAGCGAGTGAGCGTGCGTGCATGTGTGCACAGGCTTGTTGCAGGCATACATACCTCCTCCCTAAGAATCACAGTAGGATGTTTTCCAAATAAATACATACCAATAAGACTGTAACTCTCTGGAGTACCTCCTCTAAATTTCAAATACCTTTGGACAAAACCAATTTCTGCTTCCTTAAGTTCAGTCCCGAAAACTTTCTAGTTATGGTCTGCATCTGTCCTTTACTACTCAAGAAGTAAGGATTCTGTCCTAAAGGTACACACTTACACCACTGCTATACTTTTGCAACAGAATATTATTATTCAGTGGTACCTTTTCCAATCCATACATTTCTTATAGTGTGTGCTCATTCACTCACTACTTTAATCCTGCCAACAACAAGACCTATTTATTTTATATATTAAATGTCTATACTGGAGCATCTAGCAAAATTACTACTCTGGGTTGTGTACAAACCTGGCATCTTTTCCTTAAAAAAAAAAGATTTTCTGAAACCTTCCCTGTACCCTAAGACTTGTGGGTTTCTGGAACCAACTACCTCCAGATATACATTCCCCCCTCAGTCATGACCTTTGAAAAATCTCTAAAAACTTGGTTGTGCAGACAGGCACATCCATCATTGGAAATTCACTAAAGATTTTACCCAGTTAGTTAATTCTTCTGCCTTTAAAATAATCAAAGCTTAATGTGAAATTGCTAATATTCTAATTGTCTAATTACTGATTTCTTTTATGTTGCCTATTTGTTGATTTCATTTTATCTTTGTAGAACTGAATTAGTCCTTCATTATGTTTTGAACTGCTCAGAGTGGTCTTTGGCTAGATGGGCAGTATAAATAAATAAATAAATAAATAAATACATACATACATACATACATACATACATACATACATACATACATACATACATACATACATACATACATACATACATAACTTCTCTCTTTAAAACAAATCCTGAAGTGAGGTCATTTAGCCTACACAGCCATAAATTGCTTGGTGATTTATGAATCAAAGGTTTAATTGGGTCCCTTGATTCCCTGGGATATAAGTATCGTTGTTCCTTCCAGTCTCCCAGAGACACCATCTAGCTTTTTAGTTTGACAAGGGACTAGAGATGGAGCTGAACAACCAAAAAGATGGGTTTGTCCCTATTTGTAGTTTGTCAACAGTGACGAACATATGAACCACAAATTTTAGCCCTACAAACCAACAAACCATGAATCAGTACATTGGTTCATGGAGGCTTAAAAAAAAAAAAACCAAGCCTCAAACCACTGCCTGCCCTGCCCTGCCCTGCCCCCATCCCCACCCTCACCCCTATCCCACTTCCCCTGTCCCTATCTTGTCTGCCACTGTGCCACCACCATGGGACCTGGGGATGGCAAAGTTAAAATAAGCATGCATGCAAGCAAGCAAAAGCCTTGATTATTCTTTACTAGCCCAGGGACAGCCAGGGGGCATCTGTACATGTCCCTATCTACCAGTTGGTAGACGAGAAAATGCATAGATATCCCTAGTCAGTCCAGGATGACCTCCCCCCCCAAAAAAAGGCCAAAGGGGCAAATATAAAAAGGAAATATTCATCCCTTCATGTTGGTCGTGACCCGCCCAATATTAAGGGATGACTATTTGGCAAGTCAGTGTGATATTCATTGATATCACTAATTTATTGTTTTATTTGTACCAATCTCTACAAGAGACATAAAAAGGATACAGCCATAAGTGGCCAAGATGTCTGTTGGCTGGTTGAGCTGAGATCAGGCTGCTTAAGGCTGTGCTAAAAGCCACAGCCCTTCCAGTCTACAGATCTTAAGTATTACTCATGCCAGTCCTAACATTATTTCCTGCTGGCACACAGTAAGTATGAGCCTGGGCTGAGAGGAATGGAGTTCTGATTTAACTCATCTCCAGACTCCTTCCCTTTTCTGCCCCAATTTTGGACTTTCTGCTGAATGATTGCAGCTAGAACAAAAGTTTTGCCAGGAGATCCCACCATTTTAATGAGGTTATCAATAAATTAATAAAAAGGTCATTTGGGTTTCTTTCAATTTTATAATATACCCTTGTAGAATATAAGACTTTACTTGCAGACCACCTGATTTTAAATGGTGATGTTATTGATATCAAAGAAATCATGTGGGTTTCCTGTTTGAAATAATTCTGAAACATAAATAGAAATCTGAAGAAATGACAAACTAATTTTGAGTTCAGGAGACCTAAGGTTCTACTAAAGAAAGGGATTCTGAATTTAATTTTAATTAAAAAAGAAAATGAAAGAAAAACACTGAGTATTTTACCCCTGCACATCCTTATCACCTGCATCTTGCTTTGATGTCCTTCACAGTCGTCATTCTCCATTAGTACATTCCTGACATTCCTCCCCAAATAATGGCTCATCTGCCTCTTCCATTCAGTCGATTCTAATAGAGATCTGAACTTGCTCTAGCCTCTTTCATTCCTCTGATTCACTCAGAGGAACTGTCATACTCGCCACCTTGCTATCTTGGGAATGAGCACACATATCCTATTCGCAGTCCATAAATACCTTGTTTCTCTCTACAGATTTTCACCTGAAAATATTGCACACCATATTGTACTCTAAGGCATTATTTCTCCATACTTCTGAAATGCCTGTTTGCTTCACGCTCTCACTCAGCCTTGCTCATGTACTCATGTACCTTCAGGCTACACTTCAATAGGTGCCATGACTAAAGCATTTGAACTAATGTTATGCTGATGATCTCATACAGTCTCCTATGATAAGCTCTGCTATGGAAACAATCCTCATAAATGGTTCCAAGCCTTTGTGCTGTACCACTGGGAGATTGCTGCCTCCTCCTCACTACTAAAGTTCCAAACATCTTTTGAAAGCAGGAACTGAATTGGTATCTGGGTCCAAGGTGTTTACTCTTCAATTCTATACTGAAGATTAAGCCCCACCGACTACATTGAAACCTATTCATAGAAAATACAGTATAAATAATGCTGCAGTTCTGTGCATAGTTATTGGGAATGAAGGTTCACATTATTCAAAAGGGTTTACATCAATGGTACTTCTCTCTAGACTTACACAGAAATACTCTAAAGACAATATTAAGTTGCTGTAACCAGAATTCAGTTGGTACTCTCTTCTAAAGAAGATCCATGATTTATGAAATGATGAATTAGCTTCTAAGTAAATCCACTTGACTTGGTTGGTCTGCACTAGTCAGATTCTGATTGCTATCTATTAAAATGCTTGAATGAAGTAAACGTTCCCCTTACTGGGATTAAAGTCAGAAAAGAATTATGTATCTCAATGCTTCCTTTTCAAGAAAGCTGTTCTTTTCTGTGTGAATAATACACATTAGAGATGGGCACAAATAAAAAAAAATGACGTTTTGTTTGTCATTTGTCGTTTGGAGGGTCCATTTCGGTTCGTTTCCGTTTTTTGTGAATTTTTGCAAAAAAAATCGTTTTCATTTTTGTTCATTTTGTTACCATTTTGTTACCATTTATTTCATTTTTGGTGATTTTTTAAGCATTTAAAGCAGTTCACTGTATTGTAGTAATGAAAACGAAATGCACAACAAACTTTCCGGTGTTTCTGTTCATCTTGTTTCATTTTGGAGACAAAATTTGTTTGTTGTTTCATTGCGTAATGAAACAAAAAACAAAAACAGAAACGAAAAATGGTTCGTTTCGTGCCCATCTCTAATACACATTTTTATCTCAATGTTACCTTCCTAGCTAGGATTTTGTGAACTTAATGTTTCATAGTCACTACGTTGTTTCCCACTTGAGAAAATACTAAATACTACAGGGGTTATGATATGTATTATAAAACCGATAAGCTGCTTTGTCTCCCCATGTCAATGACAGTAGCAAAATGGGCACTGAATAGTCTTCAGAGGCTGCAGAGACCTTCTTTGATGAAACATATTCTAAGGAGGATTCTGAAGCGAGTCCTGGAATAGACACATGTTGCTAATGCATTTCAAAAGGATCTAGCTTTGAAGAGGAAGAGCTGAATACTAGAAGCATATTTTCTGGTGAACATCTGATTAATGGTGGCAGCTTTACTTTAAGGCGAGTCCTTCAGAGAGTTAGTGGTAATACACAGGGCTACTACTGCCAGTCTGGATTTTTCTTATACCTCCTATATTTTGCTTTTTAAAAACATAAAACAGAATGACTTCTGCTGCATCCCGCTGCAAATAGTACCACAGAGAAAGGGCTAGATTTATTATTTCCACGTGTGTTGAGAGCTCAGTGACTTGGGTTCCTTGCTGTAGTTGGGAGTTAGATCGGCCATGGCCACTGTTCCTGCTGGGAGAAGATCTGGCTCAGAGACAAAGGGAATGGTAAAAGCACTTCTGAGTACTTGATACCTAGAATCACCTCAGTTTCCCATTAATTGCTACTCCTACTGATGGAATTCAGTTTGAGAAGTCCCAATGAGCTCATTGGTGCTGCCTACTAGGTAAGTGTGTAGAGGATGTCAGATTCAGGACATGGAGGGGGGGCAATATTGTAATCTGGGATTGATAAATATGGGGGGGCTGTGGGGGGAGGCACAATGTTTCCATCCTTCTCCAAGTTCTCAAAAATATGGAAAGCTCCCAATCTATTCTTAAAAAGGCATACATTTGCTGTCCCATTGCCCCAATTTTATTTATTTATTTATTGGATTTTTATACCGCCCACCTGACAGTGAGGTCACTTTGGGCAGTTAACAATAACTGATGAATACAATTCAGTGCAAACTGTTATTCTCTCCCCATGCCTGCATTTAAAAAGACAACAGCAACCATTCCATTCCTTCCCTTTTGTCAGGCAGTTAACATCTCTTCTGTCCAACTGATGAATACAATTGGATAACTATGGTAGTTTCATGGCAATAACTGATGAATACAAACACTTTTTTCGTTGGGAAAATTTTTTGCCCACTCTGGGCCTTCTGCACATCAAGGGAGACTGCCCCCTCTGTGATTCAGCCCTTGTTCTAATGTCTATTAATCCTTCAACAAGTCCCCGAGGGGCGTAGACCCCATAGTCGGCCTGTGTCATTAAACACTTTTTGAGGCCTTCTGCTGCCCCCTCTGTGATTCAGCCCTTGTTCTTTTTCGTCTGACGTGACCTTGTCAGTTGTTCTTCCGGATTGCAGTTTTTTGCCTGTTACTTTCACCGCTTGGGTCTGTCCCAATGCCTGCAAACCGCCAATTGCTTCAAAAGTTGTGGCATGCATAACACAGCATTCAAACAATAACAAATCCTAATCTACACCTCTATATACATAGGATAGGCAGGAGGGTTTGCTCCATCTTCAGAATGTGAAAGAGGGGTACCAATTCCCATCTTCCCTTCAAATTTGGTGGTGGCCTGGCCCCAAGGAGTGCATCATCACTTCCCAAGATCCTGGGCTGTTCCAAGCCAAGTGTACCACCTGGGCTTTCTATAGGCTCAAGTCAGCACCTTGCTGCTGATGCATTTTCCTTCCTTGCACGTGGCCGCCGCCATCATCCCTTTGTTGTGACTGACCGCCCCGGCAATAATCAGTGGACCCAGTAAGTCAGGTCCTTCCTTATTATGGGATTTCATATTGCTATAGATACAGTGGTGCAAAATTATTTGAAAATTGGATGCAAGAGGATACATATGTGGTGCAAATTATTATCATGACTTGAACAAATGAAGTATATTCATCACATGCATGACTGGTACTCCAACATCTTTTTGGCTTGCTGAAATTTATTGTGTTAATACCAGCAGTAACCATAGCCTTCACCAACCTGCATATCAGTTTCTGTAGCTTCCTTCTACACATCATACCTCATTCTAACCTTACATTACCTGAACATTAGACCACCATATGTCCAGACCTGATTCAGAGTTTGCCCTTATGCTCCTGCTCTTGTACTCCAAAGCCATATCTATTACTGACAAGGTTGTTGAGGGTGCTCATTCTGAGACAGAGGCACTAACAGCCTTAACAGTTTTGAATGGACCATGCCTTAGGAGTGGTTCCCGATAGGGACATTCTTTAGTTGTGGTTTTTGTCTGTTTTTACATCGGCAATACCTGTGATTCTGCTGCCATGTTGCTGCACTTGTTCCTGTGGTTTATCCTTGTTGCCTACCTTGGCATTTCCCTCCCCCTAATTCTGTCAGACTCGGATTCATGATTCAAAGGAGTTTCTATGGCAACAAACCTAATTTTGTTTGGTGGCTGAATCTTGTAATTCTACCAGAACAGTGGCAATAAGATTTAATATTTAAAGCAAAGCAGAGGTGGCGAAGGGATCTCATTTGGGTGTTAAGAGTAATTTGTCACGAGGAAATTTGATAAGACTAGGGCAACTGATTATGCCATAAGTGTAAAAATATTTTTGATGACAAGTGTAATAGCCTTCTCACACACTTGGTAGAATTGCATGGCAGGAATATAAACCAATCTTAATAAAGCAAAGGAAAATCTGATTGAGTGCCAGGACGCACAGGTTGGAAGCTCCAATCTTCACTGCACAAATCAAACGTTGCCGCTTCTATTTACCGGCATTAACAGTATTTTACATTTTTATAACATTCAACAGTATTGGCTTCCACTGGCTATACCTAACCTGAGGCTGACTCCTTCTCTTTCAGCTCAGCTCCATTTTTGGACCCCAAGATAATTGCTTCAGCCAGATTCGTGTGCTGAATTCTGTTGTATTAAAATCAAAGTAAAAGCAATTTTTCCTGAGCATTTTTGCGGCAGTTGTGAATTCACTCTAAAAGGTGGGAGCTTTAATTCATAATGGTCAGTCTGCTGTGTATCACATGCTGCAGGACATGGGTCAATCTCAGGTTTTGTTGCATAGGCTAGCTTCCAGAGGGTGTGTGGGCATAAAATGAGCTTATCGCCATCCCCTTGTGTGTTGCCAAATCTTTTTGTGAGTTCATTGCACAAAAGAAATGGTGTAAGCTAGAGGTCCATAAACATATGTCTGAGAAGTACTTGAAGCACTGACCTTGTAATTAGAGGGTGGCAGCCTGTTATTTTTCTATTTCCATAAGGGGCTGTTCTGCAACCAGTCTTACAAACAAAGCCTATGTTTAGTTCCCATGAGTGGAATGCAAATCTTCTCCATCTCTTCTTTGCATGTTAGAACAAGGGATTGCAACCTTCTTCTTCTCTCTAGTGAGGAATTTCCCGGCACACTAAATAGAATTCTTGCTCTGACAGGACTGGTATTTTACCCAAAACCTGCCAATTAGGGGGGCAAACTGTCTGCTTTTGGGGGAAAATCATACAGACATACATGATGCTCTAGAATGGATTATTTGAATTTTTCTAACTAATCAGTCATCCTTTGTGTTGTGAAGGTGAATGAATCACAGGTAAAAAAGTCATGAGTGGCATTTTGCACATACAGTATACAGAGACTATGGTAGGAGAAAGGGGTAGTTTGTCTCATTCTCAGCTAAAGAGAAGAATCTCCTGATTCTTCAAAACTCCTTGATGTGTTGACAAGAAAAAGGAATTTAACAGGTGTTGTTTGGAACCTTACTGAGGCTAGCCACCAAACAAAGCAACCTAGTTTGCCAAAAGTGGATGTGAGGAAAATGCATGTTGGGGCTAGACAATCAGATAGCTTTCATTGCTTTAGGCACCCCTGCTTCTAAATGCAGAATGGCTTATGTTGTCCCACAACATAATTCAGATATGTACAGACCCCACACATCCTGGACATAAGTTGTTTCAACTTTTACGCACAGAATGACGTTTTAGGGCAATGCATATTAGGACAACTAGATATAAAGACAGGTTTTTCCCAAGTGCTATTAATTAGCTGAATAATAAATGTTTTTAATAATATGTTATATTGTGTTGCTACTGTTGAATATATGATTTTTTAATATTTCTCCTTATGCATCTTGAGAGCATATTTACCAAAGACAAATTCCTGGTGTGCCCAATCACACTTGGTCAATAAAAAGATGCTATTCTCTTCTTCTATTCCATTCTATTCAACTCCTATTGAAGCTGCTTGAATTTCCTTAAGAATCCTTCATTATTTATTTATTTATTTTGGAATTAGAAATTGCAAATATGTATGCCTCAAAGACCCACTCAAAACAAAATGCTGTGGAATCCTGCATCTTATCTGTGCAAATGAGATATTTTCTTCAGCAGCTCAAAATGGTAGATGTTCTTCATCAGTTCTTGCTGCATCAGTTCTAGGTTCTTGCTAGTTCCTTCCATGCAGAGCTTGAGTTAAACCAGAACTTAAATAGCAGCAGCACCACCACCACCACCACCACCACCACCACCACCACCACCACCACCACCACCACCGCAACCATCACCACCACCACCAACAACAACAACAACCTTTGAACCATAGAGCTGGAAGGGACCTTCTGTATAATCAAATCCAGCCCCTCGTAAGGAGGCACATTGGGGGACTGAACTCCCTGCCTTTGGCTGAATTGCCAGATATCTGTATCACTAAGCTACCCAGTAAGTACATGGTGCAGAGCCCTATTCAGAAATTGTTTGTCTCTTTCAAAGAGTCTATGACCATTCAATTTTATATCCACTTACGTGGAATTTATTTATTTATTTATTTTAGAATATTTTACCCCGCCTTTCTCCTTGGAAAAGGACCCAAGACAGCTCACAGTAATGAGGGATAATATACAGTCCAGTACAATTAAGATATGTTCAAGTATTTGAGAAAAGCGAATTGAGGGAGACATCTTACAGTGTTAATAGACAACATTACATTAAAGATCCAAGGTTATTATAAGTAGTTATAAACACAAAGTCTTTGTATGGGGCTGTGCTGTAATCCATCAACCAGTTTAGAACTAGAGGCCTAGATCCAAGCCCCAACAACTGGTGCAGACTCAGCAAGTCAACACGTCTGTAAGCACCATTGAGCCCGTGGGCCTATTTTAACAAAGACTAACAACTGGATTTAAATGTGTGTAGATGTGTGTAACAGAGGATAACAGACTAAAACGTACATTTTATTGGGTAGCTTTAGGCAATGATCACGTAGTCTGTCATATGCACAAGGTTTATGTGAAGATACACACAACCTCTCCCCAGATAGTGCTCTAAGCTCCTTTAAGCGGGAGAAAAATGTGAGAAATGAACAAAATCAACAGAAATTACAAAAGAAAAGTAGTTTATTTTCAGATAAGTTTTCTGGAACTGTTCTGACAATGAATTAATTCTTGAACAGTCGTGGAGATAAACCAAATGGAGCTGGTTATTTCACAAGGGATACAGATTTCTGTTTTCTCCCAAACCTCATCACATCAGTTCTCTTTTACATTAAGCTAAAAAGTTCTATGCTCAGTTTCTTTCATCATTTAAAGTTATTAATTCTTAATAAGAAGGCTAGAGTAGCTATATTAAGTCTCAGTTCTAATTGATCAGAATACTCCACACAAGGCTTTTAATGTTTAGAAAAAAATTAGTTCCAAGCTACGGGATTGTTGGATTTGATTCATGAACCTGGTTCTTATTTTCAAGGTTTCATTTTCTTTATCATCTTTGGTAAATTGGAAATGGGCAGTTTTTAAAATCTTCCTCAATTAAGCTTACCTGGAACTCAGTGCTTTTAAAATGTGGAATTGATTTATTTTCTTTAAGGTCTCCATAAAAAAAAAAAGATTAAAATTCAAGCATATCCTACCTAGAAGAGTCTAGAGAGATAAAGATTGTTTAACACAGATAGTATGTAATACCTGACTTGACAATAACTACATAAAAATAAGTATTATGGTAAATAACATATTAAAATGGAGGTCAAAGATATAGTTTCAAATGTAGGGTGGACATTGGGAAAGGCTGTAAAGGCCTTATTTTATTAAAACAATTTACTGTTTTTAGCTTTTAATATTGTATCTTTAATTATTTAAGATACCATGGGGCCTTTTTAAGAGGAAAAATGGGGTAAACATATTTTAAATCAAATAAAAATTGATAGGTTTCTCAGCTTTCTTTTTAAAAAATGCATGGCTTGTACCTGTTTACTACAGAGATAAATTATGGGAGAAGAGGAAAAGGGTTAATCTATTTTTTTTCAATTTTTTTTCAATTTTTTTAAATTTTTTACATAAAAAAGACAAAATTACAATGATAAACAATTATATATAAAAAAACAGTAACAGACAATCATAAACAGTACAAAGTGCCCCCACCCCCAAGAAACCGTCCAGTATTCTTGCATCTTCTCTTTCTTCTTCATCTTTTTTTTCTTTTTCTTCCAATAGGCTTCTTAAGGTCCTTTACGCCAGAACTGTGTTGGGTTATAAGTTGGTTGTATCCCTTTCCCTTTTAATAGTACATGATCTATAAATTTCCCCCAAACATCATAGAAAATATCTTTTTTTATTTCACCTCTCAAAACTTTTATATTACAGGATAGTTTATCATTTAGTGCTATGTCCCACACTTCCTTATACCATTCAGCAATTTTAAGGTCTGATTTCAGTTTCCAGTTCCTAGCAATAATCAGTCTAGCTCCTGTCATAAGATTTGCTATTAATTCTTTAGTTTTCACATCATATTCATTGATAGATGGTAATGATAACAAAGCAATTTCCGGTACACATTTAATATCAGTTTGTAATATTTCTCTTATCTCCTCAATAATCTCTTGCCAAAACTTTTGAACTATTTCACATTCCCACCATAAATGAAAATAGGTACCTATCTTTTTTTCGCATTTCCAGCAGAGCTTAGAATATTTTGGATTCATTCTATTCATTCTGACTGGAGTCATATACCATCTTAAAACTAGTTTGAAGTAGTTTTCTTTTATTCTGACTGATAATGACCGTAAAATCCTCAAATTCCAAATTCTTTTCCATTCATCATTATTTATTTCTTTCTTTATTATCATTATTTGTTTCCATAGCTCTCTTATTGTGTCCTGTTCCCTATTCTCCAATGAATCTTGAATTATTTTAAATAATTTACCAACTGTTCCTTTCCCTGTATTTCCTTTCTCTGATTCATATGTTGTCAGAAATTGCTCAAATTTTGTATATCCTCTAAGTTGTGTATTTCTCCTAATCCATTCTTTCGTCCAGCTTTCTAACTGGGTGTAATTCAACCACGACAATTCCTGAGTTTGCAGAATACGTTTAATTTCTTGTTTTGATGTCATCTTTTTAATCCAATCTTTTAGTCTTGCCACTTTCCTTAATTTAAATAAGTCTCCCAATTTCTTCATGTTCGTGGGGAAATTTATCTGATCGATCACCGCGCCAAGCGGGGAACCTTCCTGTATCAATTTCTTTCCATACTTTTTCCAAGTGAGCAATAGGGAACTTAGAAGAGGATTTTTAATTGGGTAACTTTTCCTTTTTGGGGGGGAAACTAAACACATATTTATTTATGTCTTCTTTTAGTTCCTCTGATTGAAGTTCCCACCATATTAGTTTTTGAGGTTTAAATAGTATTTCCCCCAGGGAGCTAAGCTGATTAGCTATGTAATACATTCTAAGATTAGGTATACCTATACCTCCCTCTTTTGAGATCTGTACCATAAGCTTTTATTTATTCTTGCTTTTTTTTCACCATTGCAGAATTTATTTAAAAGATCTTGATAAGCTTTAATTTCAATATCTGTGTATTGAATAGGTAACATTCTAAAAGAAAATTTATTTTAGGAAGTATTTTCATTTTTACCATTGCTATTCTACCAAACCATGATAAGTTTAATTTGGAGTAATTTTGTAATTTATTTCTAATCTCTTCCTTTATTTTTGTGTAATTTCGTTCTTTCGTTTTACTAATGTCTTTATCTAAAAGTATCCCTAGGTATTTTATACATTTACAAACTTTCAGTTCGTAATTGGAGATCTCTTCCATGTCTCGATTATCCTGATTGAAAAGCATGATTTCTGATTTCTGCCAGTTGACACATAATCCGGTTGTTTCACCAAATTCCTTTAGGTGTGCTTTTATTCTTAATATATTTTCTACCGGATTTTTATTGTTAACAAAGCGTCGTCTGCAAATAAACTGATTTTTATCTTGCCTTCCTTACCCATACCTTTAATAAGTTGGTCCTCCCTTATTGCATTAGCTAGTAGCTCTATCACTATGCAATACAGAACTGGCGATAAAGGACATCCCTGTCTTGTTCCTCGGCCTAGGGTAATTTTTTTCTGTCATCCCATCATTGACAATGATTGATGAGGTGCTATGAGAATAGAGTTGGTTTATTACACTTAGAAATTTTTCGCCAAATCCCCATTTCACTAATAAAAGTTTTAACGCAGGCCATTGGACACAATCAAAGGCTTTAAATAAATCTAGAGACAAAATGCATGCTTTGTCCTGTGATCTTCCCATCTCATAAAGAACATTCAAGACTCTTCTTACAGTGTCTGACATTTGTCTACCTTTGATAAAGCCCGTTTGGTCTTCTTTAATATATTTGTCTATAAATGTGTACATTCTTTTGGCTAGAATTGCTGTAAAAATCTTGGCATCTTGATTTATTAGTGATATTGGTCTGTAAGATCCAACATCTATTGGATCTTTATTAGGCTTGAGAATTAAAATAGTTAAGGTATGTTTCCAGGAAGAAGGAACTTGCTCGCCCTCCAATATCTCATTATAAAGCTTCTTTAACTTAGGAATTAACATTGATTTGAATACCTTGTAAAATTCTGGTCCCAATCCGTCATCTCCTGGAGTTTTGGCATTCTTTAGCTTATTTATAACATCCTCTATCTCCTCCTCTTTAATAGCTTTTTCCATTTCAAGCCTATCTTCTTCCGCTAGTCTTACTTTTAGGTTTTTGTCAATATATTGTTCCATAACTTCCTTACTACTTCTATTGGCTATATATAAGTTTTGATAGAATTCTTGAATAGCTTTTAATTTTTCTTTCATTTGAGTAGAAATATTGCCACTTAAATCCTTTATCCTTCCTATCATGCTTTTTTCTTTCCTTTTCTGTGCTAATTTTGCTAGCATCTTGGAGTTTTTATTACTGTATTCGAAAAAGTTTCTTTTCAAATATAGTAGATTTCTTTGGGTTTGTAGATCTATATCTTCTAATTCCCTTTTCCTGGCCTCAAACTGAATTAAAAAATTTTTGTCTTTGGTTAGAAAAAATTGAGATTCAAGGTCTGCTATAGTAGCCTCCAATTTTTTTTTATTTTGCTGATCTCGACTTTTTATTATAGCACTTTCTTTTATTATGTAACCTCTAGCCGCTGCCTTCAGAGTGTCCCAGATAACTCCTATTTGACCACCACCTTCTTCATTGATATTCCAGGTTTCTAGCCATTCTCTTTGTATTTTTTGTACTGTATCTGGGGTTTGAAAAATTCTAGAGTTTATTGTCCACCTTCTAGCTTCCTTATAATTCTTCTTATTTTCTATTTCAACAGACATTAGAGCATGATCAGAAGTTTTTATCAATTCTATATTTGTATTTACAACTTTAGATAACAAACTTTGTGAGACAAATATAAAATCTATTCTCGAGTAAGCTTTGTGGGCTGATGAATAAAAAGTAAATTTTCTTTCATCGCCCTTTAATTCTCTCCAAACATCCTTTAATCCTGTATTTGCGATGAATTTTGTTAAGATTGTATGTCTAGCCCTCCAGTCTACCTTCCTAGTCATTGTTTTATCTTTTATTTTGTCCATAACCATGTTGAAATCTCCTGCCAAAATCACATGTCCTTTCTGTACCTTTTCTATCTGCTCCCATATCTCTTTGTAAAACAGGTTGTGATTAACATTTGGTGCATAAACATTTATCAGTGTATATTGTTCTAGACCAATTGTGACCTGAAGAATAATATATCTACCTTCCAAATCTTTCACAGTTTTTTCAACAATACAATCACAATGCTTTGATATTAAAATTGCTACCCCCCTTGCTTTAGATGTACCAAAACTTTTCTCATAGATGTTGATGTTGGGTAGTTTCAGTTCGTTTTGGCCATCTTTCGCTTGGTGTGTTTCTTGAAGAAAGACGATGTCCGGTTTATTCTTCTTAATTAATGACTCTATTCTGTTTCTCTTGGTGACAGTTCCTAGACCCCTGGCATTCAATGTAGCTAATTTCAACAGTCTACCCATATTTTCATTCTATTATCGATCTGGAACGGTCTCTTTGTGCATATATACAAAGAAACATTACATATAATAAAGAAAAAGACAATGATTACCCAAACCCTACCACCTACATTTATTTTCTGTTCTCCCATCCTCTTGGCCCTCATACACATCCTGTATGCGCCCTTATAGGAGGGAGGGGGAAGGCACCCGTACACTTCCTGATGGCTTAATCTAAAGAATGTTGCTTTCTGTGCTAGCCTTGGTGATATTTACATACCATAAAATTGGTCCTATCAACTTTGTAATGAGTTAATGAAAATATCATTTGGTGAATTATTTATTCATTGCGTGCATATTTCACCTTTTCTCCCATGAATTCACAATACAATATATGGTTCTCACACAAAAATCTGGTGAAGAAAGCTAGTTTGAAAGATGGTGAATTGCCCAAGAACATCCAGTGAGTTTGGTGACTGAAGTAGATTATTGGAACTCAAGGTCCGTATCCAATAGTGGCATCATGTCCATACAATTTCCTGTTAGCACAAGCATTTTTCCATTTTCTGAGTTGGTGCAAGAGGGTGTCTTAACATGCAAGCAGTTCTTGCCTTTCATCCTTGAAGAATATTGATTGTGATCTTGTGCATGTATTTTCTTTTTCCATCAGCAGGATTTAGCCTTACATCAGTTGTAGCACACTTTGTTAGCCATCGCACCACCCGATGGCCAATTTTACAAGAAGTTAATTGTTCACATATTAAACAAATGATCAGGACTAGAGATGGGGACAAATCAAATATGTGGTGATTTATCATGATTTGTGATTTGTTGGGGTAGATGAATCAACAAATTGACAAATCAATGAATTTTGATGATATATTGACAAATTGTTGAATTGATTTGTCTCCCCTTTAAAATGATATAACCCACCACCACCCAGCATCTAGAGGCTCCAAATTTTCAGGGATACATCCCCTGCCTCTCCTGTACAAGTTCTGCATGTTTGGAGAAGATCACGGCTTTGAGATATCAGCAATGCAAAGAGGCCTCCAAGAACCACCACCACCCCAGGCACCTAGGGACACCACATTTGCAAAGAAGTTTCTTCTGACCATTCTTTTGGTGAAGATCGGTCTTGATATATCTGAATTATATACCCATAAACAAGGAAAGTGTCCTTTATCAACTGGGTTGGGGAAACCCAACATTCACCAAACTTGCAAGGATTGTACAAGAGAGTAAAAGGAAGATTCTTTGCAAGTTTGGCATCTCTAGGTGGCAAGGGAGAACTTTTCTGGGGGACCCTATATGGGTATTCATAGCTCAGACATAAAAACCTCTAACTTCCATCAAACTTGGAAGGATTGTACAGGAGAGTCATGCATACCTCCAAATTTGGTACTGTATCTCTAGGTGCCTTAGGGACCATTTTATAAACTGATGAATTAAAAATTAAAAAAATTACTAAAATTCATCAATTTGTATTTATTGGAGAAACTCCATTTATGATTAACATGAACCAGCATATTTTGACATACCTGCTAATTTGTCAAAAATGTGACTGGTTTTTCAATTAATCCCCATCTCTAATCAGGACTGTTTGTTAAGATAATTTTCCTAAGCAATATTTATGATATTTAGGTAGGCATTATAAAATGCAGTCATACTTCTATAATGCAAGCTGCTGCCCATTAATTATATAATGTTGTGGCACATATTATCATATATGCCACAACATTATGTATGTGTGCATATTTTGGTCCATGCTATTTGACTGATTTCTTGTTAGCTCAAAACAAGTAGTACTGAAAAAGCTACTTAGATGAGTAGTTAAAACACTTCAATCTAACAAGAAAATAAATCTGGTTGCCATGACTCAACATCTAGATAACCTCACCTGGATGACCAACAACCTTCATAGACTGTATTGTCCCTTCTGCTTACAGCATTTTTATTAATGCACTATTCTCTACTAGGGATGGTTGAGAGATTCATTCCCAATATTGGTCTTACCTAGAGTACAAACACTGAAATAAATGGAACTTAGTTGTACTAACAAGCCTCATTCATCTCAATGGTTATACTCTGACTAAATTCAGATTTAGCCCTCACTTTGAATCTCAGTACAGATTTATCAAGTTTGCACTTCCAATGCCTAGTCATAGATTCAAATGCAGGTAGACCCATATTTTTACCAGATCTGCAGTGTTGTTACCACAATAGCAAGTACATACAAAAAGGCATACACTTTTCAACTGTGTAGAAAATGCATATTTTGGAACAGCATGTGCAATGTATATTTGTACAATTTTTCTCTATGCTGTTGAAACTTGGACCCTTACAGACACATCATGCAGGAAGCTGGAAGCATTAGAAATGTGAACATACAGACAAATTCTGAAGATACCTTGGACAGCCAGAGTCAATAATATGGCTGTATTACAGTACATGAATAAAAAGTTAGAAATCCTCAATACTGTAAAAAGAAGAAAAATTGCAATATTTTGGGCACATAATGAGCGATAAGAAATACTCGTACCATCTGCTGCAAGTTATTCTTCAAAAAAAAAATAGATGGAAAGTGTGGTCCAGGGTGTAGAAGAACATTGTGGCTTAAGAACTTAAGCCAATGGTCTGCAGTGAACACAGCTGCTCTGTTTAGAATAGCTTTAGATAGAAACCAGTTCAGGCTACTGATCAACATTCTGTGAGGACATGGCACATGAAGAATAATAATACAAAAATGATTTGTTCAATGGAAAAACACTCCCAAATACCTACCTTTGAAAAAGTGCATGCCAGTATGTACAGTGCAGTTTTTCAAATCATCCCCTCAGCAGACCAAACCGTGGGCCAAATGCCCATCTAATCATACTCTAAATGTCCCAGTCTAAGTGACCCACATACAGTACCCTCCAATGTTCAAGAGAGAAAGATAACTTTCTCTCCCTCTTCTCTCACAGCTGGAGTCATTTCTCCAGTTAGTCTGAGATCTGGGTACCATCTGAGCCTGGCCTTGAAGGCTTCTTCCTCAGGAGCTCTTGGTTGGGCACAGGCAGAATTGTGTGACATTCAGATAGATTCTAGGTTCCACTTCTCCCAATTTCTCATACATTTTACATCACAATGCTTATGTTTAGAGATAGGCCTGAATGAATGGTTTGATATTTCAACATGCTGTATTACCTGGCCCAAAAGCTGCATTTTGGTGCCCCATCCCACCAACAGGTGCCCAATTGGTGGCAGCACACACCCTTCCTCTTTTTAATGCTGCCTCCAAGGCACCAAACGAGCAGTTTATGCCCATCTCTAGTTATTTTCCAAACAATGAGAAAAAGGGTACATTCCATAACTTCATTTTGTAAGATTTATTTTTTACTGTAGGATAATTTGACAAGAATCACAAAGGGTTTACTCATTACGATTAAGACAATCAGAAAGGCTGCTTTTTTTACTTTAGTAGATGGGTAAAGATGCAAGAACTTTGAGGAGTGGAGGAGTAGTTACTAGATCACAGAGCAGGAGTCCTCCCAAATTTATATCCCTGCCAATGTGATTATGTGTGTGCAAAACTTAGCATCCATTGTGTTTCAGTTTGGGGGAAATAGCTTTATTATAGTACAATGGTAGTTCTAACATATATTTTGCTTAAGAACAGTAAACAGGATTCTGCAAGCCAAGTAACAAAATAAGGGTGTGTGTGGTGCAAACAAAATAATATAACTATGAAACAGAACCTCAAATCAGCACTAAGTTTGCCACATATGTAGCAGAGAAGAAGTCTGCTCTTGCTGTGTGCCATATTTGGGGACATTTTGCCAAAGGTTTCTGAATTATGATATATATATATATTTTTAAAAAATGCACTGCTGTATCTCCATGCAGAGGCAAGTGACTTTTTCCCTATAGCTCCTAGTAAAGACATGGAAAGCATAGATAAAAGTAAATGAGGATACCTGGGGCAAAGGCCTTTCATTTTAACCACATTTTCTTCATCCACAGCAGTTAGAGCAATCATAGTTCAGACCCCTTAATTACTGGTTTTTATCCTCTAAAACTTCAGAGATTGGTCCTTTTTTATAACTTCAGAGAATTCTGAAGGACCTATTTGCATAGCACTGCATTCTAGCCAATCAGAATGTGCTTCCACTCAGCCCACAGAGCAGATGTAAATCTGTCACTTTTAACTATGCCATGGCCTTCAGTCTAAAAGAAAATGTTTAACTTCTTCCTAGCCACTGAGTCTCAGTTTCTGTCTGTGAAAATATTTTAAAATCTTTTCAAACAAATAGATAATAATATTCCACCACTCACTCATTTAAGCTGTTAAATTGCTGTGCCTTTTAATGATCTAAAGCACATTTTGGTCAGTTTACTGATGAGTATGTTTACCCAGTTCACTCATGAGTACAGTTACCCATAGAACTCATTAGTTTACAGATCGTCATGATTTCATATGATGTTTAAATTTTATCCTCCATATACCAATGTGAGACCATAAATTCTATTTCAACTCACAAAGTATGCAACAGAAATAATGGGTTCCCAAGCACATGGCCTCTCAGTGGTGCAAAATATGCATCAGAAGCACAGATCCTCGTGGATCCAAATGATTTTTTTTTTTTTGCAGGACCACCCTCAAGCCACTCTCCAAATGTAGGCCCCATCATTTCCCACAGGCTACACTACAGAAATCATGGATACACCAGTGCATGGCTTTGTGGTGATGCAAAAACATGGATCCACATGACTGTTATATAGAATCATTCCTTAACCACTATCAAATCATAGGGTCCATCTCTGTCCACAGACTACACCACAGAAATCACACATCTTGCAGCACCTGTCTTTGCAGTTGTGCAAAAACACGGTTCTGATGCAGAGATTCTCATGGGTCCACATGATTTTTTTATTGAAGATCATAACCCAAACACTGTTGAATCACAGAGCCCATATCTACCCACACTTCAGCTAGTGATGAAGACTTCTGGGGAGTTGCAGTCCAGGAACATCTGGGGACCCACAGGTTGAGAACTACTGCTGTAGACCATCATGACTGCTGCCATTGGTGTTGTCAACATTCAGGCTGCACTTTGTGTTTTTTCCTGTCAACATTCAGGCTTTCATTTCATTTTTCCTTTTGCCCTTTGCTGTTTCGTTAGAAAAGAAAAGTTTAAAAGTTTTGTTTTTCATTTTGACATCCTTTTTCCTGCGTAACTTGATCGGGTGCGCAAAAGGTGGGATTTTTAAACATTTTTCTTTGCCTCCCGAAGCCCCAGATACAGATGATCAGCACTTGGGGTGGCAAAAAAAGAAAAAAGTGTTTAAAAATCCCTCCTGACCCCCCCACTCCATGAGGGGGGAAGATGGGGTTTTAAAACATTTATTTTTTGCTGTCACCAAGCCCGAGCTACAGCTGATCGACGCTTGGGGTGGCAAAAACGTTTAAAAATCCATCCTTCCCCACCCCATCAGGTGGGGGAAAGGAGGGGTTTTAAAACTTTTTTTGCCATCCCAATCCCGCACTACAGTTGATTGGCACTTGGGGTGGCAAAATAAGTTTAATAATCCCCCGGTTTCCTGCACCCAGTGCGTTGGGGGGAATGTGCGGGCTTTTCCCCATAGGAATGCATTGCTTCAATGCATTTCTATGGGAAAATTAAAAATGAAATGGAAGGGAATGAATATTTCCATTTTGTTTTGTTTTGTTTTTCTTTGAGGGGGTGGTTCATTATTTGTTTCATTATGTAATGAAACAACTAATGAATAACAAAACAAATACAAAATTTGTTTTGTGCCCATCTCTGTTCAGTAGTATTTGACAATTTCCTGGCTTTTTTAATTGTGGGTACTGTAGCACAACACCCCATATTCATAAACCAGAGTTTTTAATGAACAATTCACTTGTATCTATGCAGCTGACAGAACTGTAATGTATTCCATCTGACTTATTTGTAAAGTAAATGCAGCAGTGGAAAGGTGAAGAAGGAGACAAAAAGGAGACAAATATGATATATTCACCATATGGACCACAGTTTTTACAAATTATTCCCAAAGGATATGGAAGTAAAAAGCAACAGTGCTCCATACAGTAATCATATGATGTTGTGAATATGGATGCAAATCTTTTCTTGCCTCATTTTCTGCAATGACATATAACTACACTATTCTTCTCCTCAGTTGTAAAGACTGTACAAGATTTTACTGCACTGTCAAATCATACATTGCAATGAAGGGCTGATTTTTGTATGTGTAAAACAATGTAATGAACAAACCAACCAAAATTTTAATCCTTAAATAGTTTGCGCCTTTCTTAATTATCAACCAATTCATGTTTGTTGTGTGTGCTTACAGATCAAAGTGTTCCTTTCTGCAAAAAAGCTAGTATTCTTGCAAGGTAGTCTAATTAAAATAGTTTGTAGAGATGGCCAAAGTTCAGGTTTCTTCTTCTAATGAGATAGCCAGAATTGATGACAATGAGGAATTTAGTGAGTATTATTCAAATTGTTGCTGTGAGTCATTTAAGGAAGAAAAGAAGGAAAGATTATTGTTTTCAGGGATAAAACTGTTCAAGCTGAAAATCATGGAAGTACTTCTCAATGGTTCATTACCCAGGCATGTGAAATGTGGAGGATGCAAGATGATTTATACTATCTGTCTTCCATGGACAATCTTCATTAATTGGCAAGGCTTGATTTTGCAGACTTATCATGTCAAGTGAATAACATGCCATTCTTTTTCCTGTATTTAGCTGACCCCAACAATGGACAACTAAAGAGGGCAGTAGTCCCAATTTCAACATTCTTATTTCTAATAGCATTGGAAAATATACCTGTTAGGGATGGGCACAAAATGGAAAAATGAGATTTGTTTCATTTCATTTCATTCCCTGTGATTCACTTTCTTTCATTAGAAACATTTTTTAAAAAAGAGAATAGTATGACACAAACCAGTAATGAACTGATTCATTACTCTATGGGTCCCCTGGGTTGTAGAGGCACCAAATTTGGTCGGTACCTTCCTTAGACTCTCTCCTTTAAGGCCTCTTAAATTTGGAGAGATTTGGGGTTCAGAGGGCAAAGTTATTCAACTTCAAAGGGGGGGGGGCTGAAAAAACATTTAGAATTGCAATGTTATATGCTTGAAAATAGTGATCCATGGTAACTAGCAGTGTGGAAATTACAGTGGAATTTCTTCAAGCTCTCCCCTTGAAACACCCCAAATTTGGAAAGTATTGGGTTTCAGAGAACATAGTTATTAAGCTCCAAAGGGGCTGCAGGGGGGTACTTAATGAAAGGAGTGTAGATCAGCATGCTGAGGGGAAGCTGTAAATTAACCCTATAATTGGTAAAGCACACAGGACACACTCCTTCTATTAAGCACCCCCATACCTCCTTTGGAGCTTAATATTTCAGCCTCCAGAAACCCAAACTTTTCCAAATTTCAAAGAGTTCCCTAAAATTGCTTGGGGAAGCTACCCCATTACTTTGGATGAGAACCATGGTTGGGATCAATGTTTTCTTCAGCATATTTTTAAAGAGAAATGAATTGGTTTATTTTAAACAAACAACCTTCATTTCATTTCATTACTAAAGAAGCCCTGCTTCCCTGGATAGTTTCATTTTGTTTCATTTTGTTATGTAACAACTGACAAATCAGCGTTTCATTTTTTGCTTGTTGCCCATTCCTAATACCTGTAGTTAACCTCTCCCCACATCATGAGCAATGACTTGACCCCTATCAAAGGGCTGAGAGAGATTTATATCCCTTTTATAGAGGATGGATTCTGCCTCAGTTTTCAGTGGGTTGAACAGGCACTGGCAACTTGAATAATTCCATGGCCAATTTGCTTTGCTAAAGACTCTCAAAGGGACACAAGAACTGCCACCCCAGATAACATGGGCCTGAAAGGACATGGAGTAACATCTAAGGGTCTCTTCAAATTGTTAAAAAAATGAATTATCACTTTGCCAGGTTGTTGTTGTTGTTGTTTTGTTGTTGTTGTTGTTGTTGTTGTTGTTCTGAATCTTGATACTGAAATTAAATATTCAGATTTGAACCTTTGTTGTTGTCGTTGTTATTTTATTTTAAAAGGGGACCCAAGAGATTTCTGGGAGTTGCAACAAACAAAACAAAACAAAACAAAACTTGGGGCATCACACAGAGGTCACATGTTGCCCATCTCTTGGAGTGGAGAATTTGCCTTACTCCCCTCCTACACCACGACTTCCACTTGCTGTATTTTCTTTTCTGCACTATTTGTTGGCCTAATGAAGCATCCCATGTTAGGTCCAGGAAGATGGAAAATGGTCCCAGTTTCTGTCCATCCCTGATATATAACAAATTTATATAAACACATAATAGCCAGTGTGGTTCAGTAGATATGGCATAGAATTGGGACTCAGGTGACCAGGAATCCAATCCCTGTTTATCCCTGCAACCTTACTGGGGTCTAGCAATGAGGAGAAGCTCACATACCTGTTAGGGTTATCCTAAGTTAGAATGACTTTGTAGCACATATCAACATGACCATCATACACAGGAAATGGAAAACAATCTTAAAGGTCAAGTATCTGATTAAAAGCATGCAATTACATCTCCCAAGACCTGTTGTGAGACAGAACACACCTTGCCTCAGAATATGCATAAATTTGCTGGGAAAGTAGAACACTTACAAAATCATGCATATATTTCCAAAAATGTAAACAGCTAGAAATGCCTACAGTTGACAGATACAGCCACATCAGCTGTAGTCAATGAGAAAAACGCAGAGACACTTGCAAAATGTTTTGGGAAAATACGTGTGACTTTCCATGTGAGAAGAAAATAAAGTCTTGATATGAATAAAAGATAGGACAAGAATGCAGGTGGGATTCATAGAAACACAACAAAACCAAGGGTTTTAACTACCCCTGGTGTAGACCCCAGAGTCAATGTTTGACAATGTGAAGAAACAAGGATCAAGATTTGGCTGCAGAGTAGCTACATGAAAAGACTGAGGTGAGGGTGAGGTTAAAATGGCTCGGTACATTTATGACAGAATGTTGCTCAGCATGTATGGCTATGGATCAGTAGTTTTTACGATTAAACTTCAAACAAATCAACCTTTTTCCTCTTACCATAGAAATGGGAAAACAACACCTAGACTTCTTGGCAATTGCTTCTTTATCTTTTGGCAGGCAGGTGCCTTCTGGACAGCTGTGTGAATTGTGAAACTAGATGAGGCCCACTGACTATTTACCAGGTTAAACACACAATTTCTAGAATGCAGCTGTGCTGCATATAAATATAAATAAATACAACCTTTAAGACATGTCAGTCTGGCCAGGTGAACCATGCCTCTTATTAAAGACCTAAGATACAGTGGACCCTTGTATAACAAACAGCTTGTATAGCATAAAATGTGTAACATAAAAAATTCCGGACATTTGCTTAAGAGAATCGCCTCTGGGGTGAATTCATACAACATACAACATAAAAATGGTCACAATTAGGGATTGTTCTCTTTTCAATGCATTTGTATAAAGGAAAATTTGCTTAACATAATTTCATTTTAAATGAATGAATTCCTTCATACAAGGTACCACTGTATAGGCAGGAGAATAAACTGTATGACTGGGGAGAACAAGGCAAGCCCAGTCATCACAATTGTTCAGCCATTTTGTTAGATCTGGAACTAGATCTGACTCATTCATGGTAATGGTAGTTTTCACACACCATTTCTCTCAGCCTATGCCTTTTGCCAGGTACTGGTAAAGCTCTAAACTGAATTGCACCTGCTTTCACTGGCCTAAGCTCAATTGCTGGCTGCAGGTAGGCAATGTCAATTGAACTTGTTGCTGAATGACGAGCCACCACTAATGTGAAGTCCCGAAATTCAATAAGTCTACTGTAGTTGGAACCACCAGCTGGATTTAGGCCACTATGTTCTGCCTGTAGCACCTCTTCTAATCTTGTATATGTGCATTTTGTATCAGGTTTGGCAGCTCTGGTAACCTGTGGGATAATTATCTGCACTTGGCATCTTGGAAAGAATCAAAAATGAAAAAGGAGAGTGAAAAATGAAAAGGGAAGTCTCTGGAAGCCCACTTCTAATTTTTAAATGAACATATTTTTCTTTGTGGGCTAAATATGGAGGGGTATAAATGAATTAAAAGTTAAATTTATGCCTTAGAAAGCATCAAAAATGACAATTTACCTATTTTGTGAGGAAATTCTGATGGGGTCACAGAGTGCACTCTGTTCATTCCATTTTGAATAGAATCTCAGTTTTCCTTTCTTTGTCTAATGTTAATGCACTTGTTTACAACCTGTTGTTCAGGATGCTAAATGAATATGTTGTTGTTGTTTTGAACATTAATTTTTATTAATTTTTTAGAGAAACTAATAAATAATACATACACAATAATACAAAATTAATTCGCTTATTTTTACATCCCCCCACCCCAACACCTCCCCAACCCCTGGAAACGAAGAACAAATTATTTTCCATACTTTCATACAAGCTCTTTAGTATATTCCACCAATGTCTTTGGCTTCCTCTTAAACCTCCTTACTTTATTCATAGCTTAAGCCAATCCTTCAGTTTTTTACATTTCTCCCATATTTCTTTGGATACTTTTTCTTCCCTAATCCATCTAAAGTAACTATACCACTTTTCTTTTTCGTAATTTCCCAATCTTCCCATTTTTAATCTTGCCAATATGTCTGATTGTGTTGTTTCAAGAAGATATAGATTCCTATTATCCTCATTCCATTTAGTGGAATCTTTCCATCCCCATTCGATCACTGCATGTGCCGCTATCAGCATTGCTTTCAATAAATATTGATCTGCAACCCTTAATTTTTCACAACCCAATATACCCATAAATAATAAACTTCCATTAATTTCTAATTTAATTTTAAACTAATTTTCTATTTTCCTGAGGATTATATTCCAAAATGATTTAACTTTAACGCATTCCCACCAAAGGTGGGAATACCAACCTGGTTCATTGTTACAATGCCAACCATTTGGTTTGAATCCTTTTATCATGTATGCAAGTCGTGTCGGTGTTCTATACCATTTGAATATAACTTTCCTTTCTAATTCTCTAAATTTCACCAATTTTATTTATCTAATACCTTTCATCATTTTCCTTATATCGTCCTCTGTTAATATCATTTCATTGCTCCATTTATTTTGCAATGCTTTAAACAAAAAATCTTTATCTGTAACCATAAGTTTATATATTTCACCTGTCAGTCCTTTTCCCTTTGAATCTAAAATTTTATGAATTTTCCCAAACATCTTTTCCTCTTGTATGGGGCCTTCAGCTTGTAAATATAACTTAACCCTATTATATAACCCTAACAGATTCAACCAATATTTCCCCCACATCATTAACTAATTCCTGAAGTGGAATTAGTTTGCCATTCTTATACAAATTCTTAATACAATAATACCCCTTACACGCTAACTTTTTCCATAAACCGTCCTCGAATGAGTCTCCCTCCTTTCTTAGGCTTTCCAAAGGTTTACCCTTTACAAATCCTCCTTTCCATTTAGCTTGCCATTTTCCCCATATCTTAAAGGCCACCTGTCTAGGGCCACTTGTTGTCTTAGGAATACTTTGTTAAACACCTTTCATGAACACCTTGTTTTTATAAGCTTTTTGTAGATATTGTTTAATATAAAATATAAGTAGGGTATTTCAAATTTGTTTCTCAACTTTTATTCCAATATTAGGGTACTGATAAGCCATTTCTCACTGAATAAGGGCGTTTATACATGACCCCTAAGCTCCACTGCAAATGGCTGCAAGCTCCGGAGCTTAAAAATGTTTCCCCACCAGCTCCGGAGTTTGCAGACAATTAAGTGCGACCCCACCCACTTTAGTGTGACCCAGCGCACTTTTCTTGTATCTTCTCTTTGGAGGTGAAAAATTTTGATGTGGTGCAACGATAGTGAGTGCGGGGCTCTCCTCGCTTCTGTTTGCTGCTTTTTGACTCCCGCCCCTTTAAGAGCTACTTTTACAGAGATGAGGGGTTTGGACTTGATGGCCTTACAGAGACGAGAGGCAGAACGAGGTGAGCGGCATGCTTTTCTTTCTCTTTTTCTCCCTCCCTCACGCAGCCAGCAACCAGGAAGTGCGGAGGGGGTGGGGACAGAGGAAGAGCGACGAACCCCTAAGATCTCTGGTCTGAATTTAAGTGGCCAGCGGATCTTAGGGGTCGTGTAAAAAGGCCCTAAGACAGGCCAAGGAAAGTATTATAACTTTTGAATGGATTCTTCAGTCAGGACCATATTTGGCAAAGTGATTGTGGAACAAATGTGAATTGCTCTGTGCCAAATTTGGAGAGAGAAAAAGGACAAATACTTTAAATATCTCATTTCCATTTAAAAAAATGATTCCTCTCCCTAATTCACATAGTTTGCAATCTGTTTTCGCAGCATGTTGTGGATTTGGTAATTGTTTTTCAAATGCCAAATAGTGCTTCTTACTAGAAGCTTTTTAAATTTCGCACTGTATCTACCATGTTGTTTAAAAGACACAGGGCTTTAAAGTACTTACATAGCAACATTTTAATCAAGTCTGCCTCACTGAATTACTCTCTCGCCACTGCCCAAAATTCTTGCTCACTAAATTATTCCATAGCCATTGCCTAAAATTCTTGCCAGTCTTTCACGAAACAAATGATTCCCACTGAGATGAATTAACTTATTTTGGAGCAAGTTAGTAGATTGGGACTTCAGCCTTAATAAAGGCATACATGTTTTTGAACAAATCAATATGCAGAGAGTGACCACTGGGAGAAGAGAAGGAAAGAGGGGTAAGAGAAAGAAAGAGACCCCAAAGAGACAATGAGAAGGGGGAGCTACAAAGAAAGAAAGAGTTTGAGAGAGGAGGGAAGGAGGGAGAATACCCAGAGAGGGATAGAGAAAAAGCCACAGGTTACAGCATTTGGGGCTTTTCAGTCTGGAAAAAAAGGCACCTGAAGGGGGATATGATTGAGACGTACAAATTATGCAGGGCATGAATAAAGTGGATAGAGGGACACTCTTCTCCCTCTCACAAAATACCAGAACTAGGAGCCATCCACTCAAATCGAGGGTTTGGAGTAAGAACAGACAAAAATACTTCTTAATTCAGTGTGTTGTTAGTCTGTGGAACTCCCTGCCACAGGGGATTGGACAGATTCCTGGAGGAAAAGGTCCATCACAGGTTAAAAGCTGTGATGGGGATGTGTAATCTCCAGGCTTAAAACCAGGGTACTTCAAAGGCCAGATGCAGGGAAGCAGTATCAGGAGACAGATACTGAGTCTCGTGCACTCTCAGAGGCATTTGGCAGGGCCACTGTGAGATACAGGAAACTGGAATACAGTAGATAGGCCCTTGTCTTGATCCAGCATGGGTCTTCTTATGTTCTTATGAAAGGCAAAAAAGAGAAGGGGGGAGAAGAGAGGTGCTACAAAGAAATAAGCCACAGAAAGAGAGCACATTCACAACATGAAAAAGTGGTTGAATTTCTGGACACATGTCTGTTTACATGAGCAGTACACAGGCAGCAATGTAACTGATGTCTCTTGATTAGGTGATAATTTACTGCTGTGCTTTATATAATTTCATTTATGCAAATTAAACTCGCTCATTGAATTGTCCTCATTGTCGCCTACTCACAGTGTAATTCTATCCATGTCAGCTCAAAATTATGCCCCTGAGAATTCCCTAGTAAGTGTGGGATAGTTACTTCTTACTCCATATTTCAGCTGAGAAAGCTTAAATGTGATCAATATAAACAGATCTTTGGATTCTAGATGACAGCAACCCATGCTGATGTTCACACAGAGATTAATTAAGTTCTCTCACAGGTGGGTTGCAGGTGGCCACATTTTAAACCACAGTATTGTTAAAATATGCAGACTAACATCTAGAAAAGTAGTCTCTGGGCTACAACTCATTCAGTGGTCATGCTGGTATGAGAACTCCTGAGCAGTAGTCCAAAATTTTTATTTCCCAAGCTTTGTTAGATATTAATAGTGCTAATTGGTTGTTGCTACCTCAAGGCTTTCAGATAGGGCAGTCTCCATAAATTTAACCCTTATAGGGCTGGATAAAACAAACCTGAATGAAGTAAAGCATTTCTTGCACCTGTGATAAATCCCAATGTATTGAGGATTAGCAGAAACATTCCTGGTAGGTTTAACATATACAGAAGTACTTCATAAAACTATGAAAAATGTGTAAAATGAATGAAATTTCCAATGAAAATATCATTGCCCCCCCACTCCGGAATAACCATGCGAGACAAGGTGTTGGGTACAAACTCTGGGCCACACTTTATTAATTTAACTGCAACATTAAACACAACTTAAAACGGGGGGCTGCTGTAGTGTGGCTTGAAAGTTCATACCTCGGGGTCTCCCAGGACCCCACAAACTGGCAGTCAATTAGGGTGAGTCAATAGCCCCGAGGGTGCCCTGTCTCTGGACAGGGCAGCTTCAGCCGGCAAGTCCCCTTTCTCCATCTGGGATGACCAGGCCCGCCATTTGTGCCTGTCAACCCAGTGGGCCCTCCAGGTGCATCCTTCCCCTCGGCGTTGTAATCTCAGGATCTGCAACGTCATGGGGTTGGATGGTCCTACAGGGAATTTGAGATCTGACTCACCTACTGCCTAGCCGTACTCCGCACTACCACCCCGTGTGGTCGTTACTCAAACTCTTGTGAAAAGCCTACCATGCTGCACCAGTATGGGATACATGAAGAATCCCCGGGCACTTGTGCCAATTGTGCGCCGGCCGACGAAGAGGCTGGGTCCTCATGGTCGAGCCCTTATGAGGGCTCGGTCTTTGTTTCCTCTCGCGAGACTAAGGTAGGTCTTGCATGGCTCCGGTGAGGTGGGGGCAAGGAGTCTCCACGTAGTGCAGTTGTGCCACAGAGCTGAGCATATGATGATTTTTTCCTATGGGATGCCTCCCAAGCTGAATTCAATGCATTCCTATGGGAACCACGTTAAATTGCATTTTGTAGGATGAATTTTTCATAAAATGAATG
The DNA here is from genome assembly GCA_029282475.1 of Phrynocephalus forsythii. Taxonomy (NCBI): domain Eukaryota; kingdom Metazoa; phylum Chordata; class Lepidosauria; order Squamata; family Agamidae; genus Phrynocephalus; species Phrynocephalus forsythii. The sequence continues at coordinate 97,351,443 of JAPFRF010000010.1, forward strand.
GACTTATAGAATGAATTAAATTCATCTTAAGAGCCACCACTGTACTTCTTGAATTGTCGATGCCCTTTTCTAAACTGGGGCCAGTATACTAAACAGAATGATGTTATTTTTTCCTGCTGGTATTACAATTTGTTAAAAAACACCATGGGTGCTTGTTGTGGGTATTCCAGTAATTTGCATAGACTGGGACAAAATATACCCCACTGGCAATATGTCTGTGAAGATTCTCAGTCATCCAGGTGAGTTTATCTGGACGTTGAATCATGGATACTGTTCAGATGAATGGCTTGCCTGACTCCTCTTTGTCATTTGAAGGACAAAGGGCACTCATTCAAATATGAGGATGTACCCATATTAGACAGAAAAGATAGGTGGTTTGAGGGAGGAGTCAGGGAAGCCATTCATGTGAGCATTGAAACCGCCTCCCTCACCAGAGGTGGGGGGCTCAGGCATAGTCTATCTGCTACTTATCAGGGTGTGCTTTCAACAGTACCCAGACAAATCAAAAACCCTTCACCACCAAGGCCATAGCTAATGACCCATACTTTATAGGTTTCAGCACCTTAGGCCACTGTTCACCTTAAGGCTATGGATACCATTGTGTACCTAACAAGCCTATTCAGGCCATTGTTCATCTTATGAGCCTATTTCAGACCAGGGTGACAAGAGGTCAAAGTTGACTATAAGATGGAGGACTCGCACTAGCTGTATTCAGACTGATGAAGCTGTTTGGATGAGCAGCGAAACATTTTGTCTGTCAAGAAAAAGAAGTCCAGTAGCCATGACTCAACTACCAGAACCCCATTGGCAAAACACAATAAGTTTGTTAGGATAGTTTTCAACAATTGCCTGACTTGATTTAAAAAAAAAAAACACCCAGTTTATGCATATTCTGTGCATTCTTCCTTTTTGCTGATTCCCCCTCCCACCACATTCTTATCATTTGTATATTGGATTGTATATTGTCATACTTGTCTCATAATCCTTCTTCAATTCATTTGTCTACAATACAGTACAGCATGGTCAAAATTAGATTTTATGTCAATCACTGTAACAGCTTAATACTTACAACTTACTTCCTGCTGTCCCAGATCCATATTCAGTAGTGCACTGGCATCAGTTCAGTTACTCAATCAGGAACTTTACCGACTGACGGCTATTTCCCAATATATCATGTTAGTTTCCCGAGGTGCATCACGTGATTTCCTGAAGTCTAAGACGATTATGTCTACTTCTCCACTGCTGTCAGCTTTCATTGTCATTTCTCTCAGAAAAAAATAATAATCAAATTAGTGATGCATGACCTTCTCTTAATAAATCAAATCTGACAGGCTGACAATCCTTAGCCACACTGAACCTGACCAAATATTCCTCTTCTATGGCCCAATCAATCTCTAATTTAGTTAGCAATAATAGAGCTCAGCTCTGTAGGTATCATTTTCCCATCATCCAAATCACTCTTTTGGCTTTTGCAAACACATCTCTTATGCTAAACCTGTGCCAAGCTTCCGCAAAGAAAGAAACTCACTAGGTGAATGCAAAGTAAATGTTCCTTTGATCAGGCTGTATATTACAAAGAAAGTCAAGAATATCTCAATATCCTTTAATATTTACTTTTAAAACTCACAAATATAAGCATGATTTTAACTTGCAAACAGAATTGCGAGAAACTTGGCTTTTTCAGTGCATATTTCCAGTTTGTAGCTGTCAGAATCTTGCAAGCATCTTTGTCATTTAAATTTGTTCATGTTAATCCAGTGTGTGGCAGTGGACAAAGCGGTAGACCATGAATTTATTACAGCTAGACATGGGCATGACTCGGCGAAATTTTCATTTCCGTTTTCGTTTGTCGTTTCCATTACGTAATGAAACAACAAACGAAAATTGAGCTGGAACTTGAACGAAACGAAACGACCCATGAAAATTGTGGTCATTAGTTTCGTTTCCATTACTGGCAGCGCACAATGAAATGAGCTGTTTTTTAAATGTTAAAAAAAGCCCTGGACATCCATAAAAATGCAGCGATAATTATTTATACTGTCTGATAATACCTACCAGGGGGGTGGGGGTCCTTAAAACGTGCATTTATGTCTTTTCTCACATCGCTGTATTTTTTTTCCTTTAAGGGGAGTTGGGGAATGGGGACATTGACCCAAAATGGCTCCCAGATGCCTAATATTGATTTCTTGGGTATTAAAACGCCCTGAACATCCATTAAAATGCAGCGATAATGCGAGAATTATTTGAAATTATTACCTACCACGGGGTTGGGGTCCTTAAAATGTTTGGTTTTGTCTTCTCCCATCGCGATGTATTTTTCTTTTCACTTTAAGGATGACAAAATGGACGTCCCCAGCCACTCCAGCCACAACATGGAGGCAAGCCATGTGGTGGGATCATGTAAAATCTTGGAAAACTTCAACCAATATCATGCCCAGGTTGCAGACTGGGCAGGTCTGGCAGCCACAGAGGGCATAAAATCTCTGGCAGCCCCTGGAAATGCTTTAAAATCGCGCAAAAGCGGGTAGAAATGACAAACGAAAAAACAAAAAACAAAACGACAAATTTTTGAAAAATTTCACGAAAAACGGAAACGACCCGAAATGGACCCGTCCCGAAAAACAACAACTCGAAACATATTTTTTTCTAGTCGTGCCCATCTCTAATTACAGCAAAAAATACTGTACTCCTTTAATTTCTGATACAGTAACCCCCTGCCTATCGCGGGGGTTAGGGACCCAACCCAACCTGCAATAAATGAAAATCCGCCATATGCGGATGTTGGGTTAGGTCAGGTCTGGGGGAGGCTCACTGGGGGCTCTTGTATTTACCCGAGACATGGCGCTGCCCTGAACGGGCCTGCAAGGAGCTTTTTAGACCCTCAGAGGCTCCAAAAGTAGACATGGGCACGACTCGGCGAAATCCTCGTTTCCGTTTCCGTTCCTCATTTCCGTTACGTAATGCAAACGGTAACGACAATTACTCTGCCAGAACTCGAACTCGAACCGACTAAAGAAAAATTGGGTCTGATTTGTTGTTGTCGTTCCTGGCGGCATCGCAGTGATCGCAAGATGCCAAGCGGCACAGAAAAAAAAGTTTTAAAAATAAAAACCCCTGATTCCCGGCCAAAAAAGCAGGCGAAAATATGCCTGCCTGAGGGCACCTACCAGAGGGGTGGTTTCTGGGGGGGTCCCCGGCCTCCCCCTCCTCTCCTGGGCTGCGCAAAGTGCGCATCCTCATCATCTCGCCAACTCGCCAAGCGGCGCGGCACAAAAAATTTTTGAAAAAATAAAAAAACAGATTCCCGGCCAAAAAAGCAGGTGATTGGGCGAAAATATGCCTGCCTGAGGGCACCTACCAGAGGGGTGGTTTCTGGGGGGGTCCCCGGCCTCCCCCCTCTCCTGTCCTGGGCTGCTCTGGTGGGGGGCATCATCGTCATCTCGCCAACCCGCCAATGCGGTGCGGGCGGGGGATCCAAAATGGGGTGACCGCAATGTTTATTTTGAAATCGTGGTCCAAAAACACACCAAAGCACCACAGAAACATGCGAAAATGGCTATTTTAAAACTGCCTGAATTTTTTCAGTAGCAGCACTGGGTTTTTCTTGCAACAAAACGTCTCCATTGATTTTATTTTATTTTATTTTTATTTTTACTTTTTAACACCTGCGCAATGATGGGCTGGCCATGGGAGTGGACAATGCAAATTTTGGAGCCATTCCACCAATTGCATGGCCACTTGGCCAGGTTTTGACCGAGACTTCTGGGATGTGCCAGTTGGGCATAAAAAGCCCACTAACCCTAGCCCGAACCTGAACCCGAACCCGAACCCTAACCCTAACCCATACGCCAGTACACTGTCCTTCTTAGTGGGTCAGAGAGGCACCCAGAGGTGCACCCCAGTAACTCACCCTAACCTTACCCGTAACCCTAAGCCTAGCCCATGCGCTAACCCCTAACCAGTAAGCCAGATGTGTACTCGCATTGCACTGCAGCAAGTACACTTCCCTTCTTAGTGAGTCACAAGGCGCCCGTAGGGGTCCTCTCTCACTTCGTTCCCCAGCCCAAGTGCACCGCAGGCAGTGAGTCACAGAGGCACCCGAAAGAGAGGTGCCTCTGCCTGCTACTGCAACTGCAACTTAATGGTATGCATATCCAATTGGCTATGCATGCCATTTTGTAGCGGGCCAGAGGAGGCACCCACCCCAGAGAGGTGCCTCCAGGAGCCCGCTTTCCCTTCATGGCGGGCCAGAGGAGGCACCCACCCCAGAGAGGTGCCTCCAGGAGCCCGCTCAACCCCCGAAACCAGTACTAAGGACAGACGAACAACCGACAAATGAAACGACAAATTTTTGGAAAATTTCACGAAAAACGGAAATGAGCCGAAACGGGCCGGCTCCGACACACGGCAACTCGAAATGTAATTTTTCCTGGTCGTGCCCATCTCTATCCAAAAGTGCTTTCTAATAATCCAGAGGTCACTTCTGGTTTACCAGACGTCACTTCTGGTTTTAAGGGAAGCACTTTGGGGGCCTCCAATGGGCCCAGGAAGGCTTTTCCTCTTTACCCCAGGGGGGCTTTTTTTTATATACTGCAGACCCACGATATACCGGGACCGCAGTATATGAACCGCGAAAGGGCGGGGAACAACTGGATGCCTTGAAAACCCTATTAAGATTGATGTAAGTCAGAGGTGTCTTCATGGCACATAACCCAAACAACTGCTTTTTATATCACTTTTATATCATATTAAGGAATGAACAATGTTATGAACCTGGAATCCTGTAGTGACCTCAATATAAGAGCCTGAGGAATCAATAGTTAGAATGGAGGAGACACTTGGCCCAGATCTCCTTCCCTTGAGCCAGAAAGGCCTGGTTTCCTTGAATGATTCTGAAGCTGACCAGATACCCTGAACTCAATCAGATGTTGGCACAAATCCTGTTCCTGTAACTTATACCATGTAAGGCTACTGTTATCAGCAGTAGTAGATATCAGAACTTAAATGTTTTCAGTTTATCCCCTGAAGGTCTCAAGTTCCCCATGGAATTCCCTTCATCTTCCTACTTGCAATCTTCCATTCCTACATGCCAGCCACTCTTCTAGCTACCTCCAGCTTTGCATCTTTTCAGCAAAGTGGCACACTTTAAAGGCCCAAAGATTAAATTTTAGTGTTAACAAATGGCATCAACTCTTTTTTTTTGTTTTTAATTGGTATCTTTAATGGCATTGAATTACCCTGGGTCCTCTTGAGAAGCCTGATATGACATTGTCTGATGCTCCTTTGAATGAAACCACAAGAAATGCCTTAAGTGGATTCATTTGTTTGCCTTTATGGAGGAAGCAAAGGCGATAAGGATGCTAACTGAGCTTTCCGGTCCCCTCTCACTGGAAGAAGGTTACTTTAATTACCTCAGAGGCTTGTGTAGGCACTATTTTAAAAATTAATGTACTCTGACAGAATTATGAATGGGTGATAAAAATCAGTCTGCTGGCACATTCTCAGAAGAATATCATAAGAGGTTAGGAGATGAAGATGCATATGACAGGTCCCTAGATACAAAACAGTTCACTTGTTTTGCTCTTTTTCTGCAGTATTTTGTATGGGCTATGCTTTCACTCAGGGCTTGCTTCAGGCTGTACTGCAGAAGATAAGGACTGCCAGAACTTGGCAGGTGATGTCTATGTTTTACACAACTTCTTGAAGAGTATGCAGGTGTGCTTTTGCAATAAAATGTATTGGGCTAATCTGGGTTCAATTTCCTTGCCATCTGCTAGCAGGATAAGCTATACTGCATTTTAAAGGGAAAAAACCCTGTGTGGTCCAAGGGACAAGGTAGTTCATACTTCATACTATTATGAGATCACACACAAAAGAAGCAGCAAACAGAACTTTGAGCTATGATTGCTTCCATTGGGCTGGGCACCACAGTGCTGTGGATGGTGCAGAACGTAGCTCAAACATTCCCTAAATTACGTCCAGATGTGCAAGCCAGGTCCCTTTGTTAAAAGGTTTCAAAATAGGGACTGCAAGTTTATATCAAGGGTGATATTTCAGTGTTTACCCGTGCAAGTTGTGGTTGGGATATTTCTCCCAAACTTGCTAGGTAAAGGCCTGCCAATCATTCAGCATCCCCACCACCACATCATCATCCTATATTAAGTACCCTTTTGGCTGTGAATGAGGTACACACAATGGGACAAAATCATATCAGAGAATTTTGGATAAAGTCTATTTTTCCCATTACACGAGCCAATTGCAACCAGATTAATAGTACTAACCAATAGTGGAGGAAATTGTTGTCCTCAATTCACAGTCTCACTTGGGCAACATGAGCTGTCCATATTTGGTTGTAGGTTGAATAGCCCTGGTTCAGGGTATTTTTCACATTCTCCTTTTTAAAAACCAATATGATTTTATCTTTAGAAGACAAAAAATATACACCCAGAACCTAGTTTCCAACCAGTATCACTATTGACCTGAGATTTGCCAAAAAGGAAAATGAGAGAAAGAGAAAGGGAATGTGAAGAATACAGCAACATTTCCATTAGTAGTTCATTGATGAGTGATTGTCAAAACACTTACCAAAAGCAAAGCAGAAAAATCTGCAGTGGATGAGGTGGTGTTCAGCCTTGATACCGAGGTCAAATTCCACACACACACATACCCTGAGATATGTAAAGTGTATCCGCTGGTGGCAAAAATTATACTTTATGAAGGCTTATAGAGAATGAATTGTTTGATTACTGAGCTTGCAGGTTTCTACAGAACCCCTATTATACAGTGAAGAAATGTACACTGTGTTTTCTCTTTGCCATGCTATCTTTGAAAAACATGTGTGTAGTGCTCTGAAAACTGGGACAGAAACAATATTGAATGCCGTAAATCATCCCAGCTGCCACAAGGGCAAGATGGTAGCTATGGTAACACCATATATTAGTGACACAGACTCACGTGTAGTGTTTTTTCCTTCCTTCTTTTACAGTGCCTTTTAGCCCATCTGTACGAAGTTATCAGAATGGAGGGGCATTATTTTGTTTGACATCCAGGGTCCTCATATTTGTACTGCTGCAATGAAGGCTTTCTGCTGCATTATTTTCCAGTCATGTGTTTTGTCACTCCACCTATGCCCCTGTATATATTCTGAATACCTTAGTGGACTGTGGTTGAAAATGTGGTAAAGGAGGAAGGCTGACCCTCCTTGAAGTTCTTTTGAGTGCAGGCCCAAGACATTTTTGGTGGCAAAAGTAAAGAACAAGACAACCTCTCCTCAGCCCCATCCACATCCATAAGCAAACTGGACTGTAGTTAGTTTCAATACTGGGGAAAGCCTCTTCCTCTATGGTTCAGAGTCACAGGTGACAGGTTAGTTTTTGGATTACAGACTGAGCTGAGTAGTATACACAGCAGTCCTCTGTGGTTTTCTAGGTCAATATGGTGCCTCTTAAGGTCTACACAAGGCAGTCAAATTATCAGTGGCACCAGCATAACTGGGAATACAGTAACATGTGTGCACAAGCAATCTCTATTAGCGTGTGTAACTTAATCTTAATCTCTTGTCAGTAGCAACATCTGTGATGCTTTGGGAGAAGGTTATTGAACAACAACAAAAAAAGCCAGCCAGACATACCCATTGAAAACATCATTGGTAACGCACTCCCAAACTGCTTAGGACTTTGTATGTCATAGTTAACATCTTGGACTCAATGTGGAAACGAGCTGGTAATCAGTGCAGGGAGGCTAGAACAGGAGATACAATATACTTGGTACCTGACAGTAATCTGGCCACTGTTTACTGGACCAGCCTGATATAGAGATAGTAAGTAACCATATGGCAATCTATAGATAATATTTTTGGATATATGCTACTCAGGCAAATAGAGGGGCATGTTGGCTCAGTGGGCTAGAGCACTGACACTGTTGGCTGAAAAGTTGGCAGCTCGGCGGTTCGAATCCCGTTGTTAACCCCAGCTCCTGCCAACCTAGCAGTTTGAAAGCATGTCTATGCAAGTAGATAAGTACCACAGTAAAATTGGGAAGTTCAACAGTGTTCTGAGTGCAGAAATGCATTCAGCCATGCCAGCCACATGGCCATGGACTTGCACAACACTGGCTCTTTGGCTTGAAAACAAAAATGAGCACCACCCCTAGAGTCAGACATGACTAGCACTCATGTGTGGGGGGAACCTTTACCTTTTTACTCAGGCAAATAGTGGTTATTAATAACTGTTCTATTCACTATCTACTGCCAAGCAAAAAGGATATCATTATTTTAGATGATTAAATGGAAACAAGCATATAGGAAATTTTTGTAGTTTCTACAGCTGTAGAAATTTTGAAGCTGTACAGGACACTGTTTCTGCATAAATATACGAAGCCTTCTAGCTACAGTAGGGATCTCAGAATAAAACAACGAAAGTCCATGAAATGCCTTGTTATTTTTAGATGTAAAAAAACCTGGGGGCAAAGTCATTTCCTGTTTTTAAAGAGTTTAAATTGTTGAGCCACTGAAACACCTGAGAAGGGAGGGAACATCATACTTAGCAGGCGGGAATATTTCACCTGCCTGATAGATGGTTTGAAATTGCTGCATGCCACAAGTTTATCCATCTAGGTGAGTTGTTAGAAGAGACGTTTCCCCATCTTTTCCTTTGTCTTTCTTTGGCTGCTCTATTTTACTCATTTCATTGTATTCTTTTGTTCCCAGGGGAAAATAAAGCCTTTGAAGTTCTCTCAGACATTATCTCAACAAATTATCCAGAGACATGGGCACGACTTGCTTCTCATTTCCGTTTCCATTCCTCGTTTCCGTTCAACGGAAACGGAAGCGCCAGAACTACAGAAAAAAAAAGAAAAATTTCTGAAACTCCCCCATTCCCGGGCCTGATTCCCGGCCAAAAAAGCAGGCGAAAATATGCCTGCAGTGCAGAGTGCAACTACCAGAGGGGTGGTTTCTGGGGGTCCCCGGCCTCCCCTCTCCTGTCCTGGGCTGCTCTGGTGGGGGCATCCTCGAGTCCCCAATGCCATGCCATGCGGTGCGGGCGGGGATCCAAAATGGGGCGGCGACCGCAATATTTATTTTGAAATCGTGGTCCAAAACACACACAAGCACCACACAGAAACATGCGAAAATAGCTATTTTAAAACTGCCTGAATTTTTGTAGTAGCAGGGGTTTTTCTTGCAACAAAACATCTCCATTGATTTTATTTTATTTTATTTTATTTTATTTTTTTACACCTGCGCAATGATGGGCTGGCCATGGGAGTGACCAATGCCCATGCAAATTTTTGGAACCATTCCACCAATCGCATGGCCACTTGGCAAGGTTGACCACAGAGACTTCTGGGATGTGCCAACCGGGCATAAAAAGCCCACTAACCATAGCCCGAACCCTAACCCTAACCCATACACCAGTACACTGTCCTTCTAAGTGGGTCAGAGAGGCCCCCAGAGGTGCACCCCAATAACTCACCCTAACCTCACCCGTAAGCCTAACCCTAGCCCTTGCGCTAACCCTGTTGCCTAAGCCAGATCTGTACTTGCATTGCACTACAGCAAGTACACTTCCCTTCTTAGTGAGACACAGTGGGTGCAGAGAGTCTCTCCAGTTCCTCCACATCCCCAGCTCTGGGTGACTCCTGCAGGCTTCACAGTAGAGGCACCCAAAAGCAGCATGCCTCTGCCTGACATCATGGAAACCATGCCCCCGAGGCCTGACCCTTTTGATGCCAGGGAAGGCACCCACAAAAGAGAGGTGCATCTGCCAGTCTGCTGTGTCTCTCCGTAACTGGGTAGGCAATCATAGCCATATGGCTCCAGGAGCCCGCCCTTTGCAGCAGGTGAGGAGAGGAGACCCACCCCAGAGGGGTCTCCAGGAGCCTGCTTTCCCTTCATAGCGGGTGAGGATAGGAGGCACCCACCCACCCCAAAAAGAGGTGCCTCCAGGAGCCCGCTACCCCCAAAACCAGTTTAACGACAGATAAAAAAACGACAAATGAAATGACAAATTTTTGAGAAGTTTCGCGAAAAACAGAAACGAACCGACACAGGCCAGCTCCAACACACGACAACTCGAAAACGTCATTTTCCCTGGTCATGCCCATCTCTATTAGATAAAAACCACAGTAAAAATTGGGAAGTTCAACAGTGTTCTGAGCGCAGAAATGCATCTAAACCAGAAAGGAGCCATATTTTGCCATGGACTTATGGGAAATGATTTCTCTTTGGCTTGAAAACAAAAATGAGCCAGCATTTGCCTGAGTCGATGACATGACTAGCACTCAGTTCCCCATGGGGGAAACCTTTGGTTTTTCCTCAGGCAAATAGTGGTTTTTAATAACTGTTCTATTCACTATCTACTGGCTCCCAACTCCAAGGATATCATTATGTTAGATGATTAAATGGGTCACAAGATATGGAAATTTTTGTAGACTGCACCAATGCTAGCTGCTAGAAATTTATCAACAACCTTGTTAATCTACACTGTCTTTCTGCATTAATATACGAAACCTTCAGCATGGTAGGGATCTCAGAATAAAACAATGAAAGTCCATGAAATGCCTTGTTATTTTTAGATGTAAAAAAATCTGGGGGCAGCACTCTGAGTCATTTCCTGTGGGCTGCCACATGTTTATTCCACAGAGAAATTTAAATTGTTGAGCTATATTCACTGAAAACACCTGAGAAGGGAGGGAACATCATACTTAGTATTTCCACCTGGGAATATTTCACCTATTTCTTGAAATTACTCTGTATAGATGGTTTGAAATTGCTCTATATCCACAAGTAGCAAATTATCCTCTATCTAAGCCTGTATTGTTAAAAGAAACATTTCAACTACCCATACTTTCCCCTTTGTCTTTCTTTGAAAAGCTCGGTGTTTACTTCAATATTTTACTCATTTTATTGCAATATTCTTTTCTTCCCAGAGTATCAAGGAAAATGAAGCCTTTGAAGTTCTCTCAGACATTATCTCAACCAAATTATCCAGTAGACATGGGCTCAGGACTCAACACTCACATCATGGGCACAGATGCCTTCTGAAGCCTCCCTGCATTTGCCACCTGCCTGCTTTCCCTTCCCTTTCCCTCACCTTCCCTGCACTCTGTCCTTGGGAAGGCACCTGGTCTCCGAGGGACAACCCTTGGTGTGTCTTCATCTCTGTTGTGCCCTCAACTCTGGTGTGCCCTCTTCTCAAGAAGGTGAGCAGCTGTCCCCTGAGCAGTGGCTCCTTCCCAGCTCTTAAAGAGACAGGGCCCTCCTTACAGCTACTCAGCTGGCAGCACTCGCACAACCCGAGGGCGGATTTACCAAGTACCCATGGGCTTATGTACTGGTTTAAAATCCGCATTGGAACAGTGACAAGATTTTATCACCTCAAGGCCGGGTACTTGAAAAATGCACTGAGTCGCACTTTAGGGGGCATGGTCACATTTTATTTTCCTTAAAGTCCGCAGGACGTGGGAGAACAATTGTATGTTCTGCATCAGAGAGCACTTTGCAGCAGATTTTAGTGGATGTGGGTCAGAGGCCTTTGTTAATTAAGAAGAACATTTGAACATAACATTACCATAAATGTCCCTCAAGTGGCAGAATGGGACAGGTGGTGAATTTCCTCACATCCACTACCTTATCTGCCCACCTTGGTGAGGTAGCACATGGGGAATCCTTCTAAGAGTCCTGCAGTGATAGTTCTCCTGCAATAACAGATTAAGAGATGAGATTGGAATCTCTCATTCACATGGGATGGTCAAAGGATTTAGGAACAGCCTCGATTACCACTTCTCCTGCAACTAATCTAAGGACTCCCTCTCACACCCGAGACCTATGTGTTCAGAATTTTCCCAGAATTCTCTGACACACCAGCTACCATTACATCTTGATTTTTAAAGAGCAGAAAATATTCCTATTTAATTGTTCACTGTATACTGAAATTTGTTTTTAAGGATTACAAATCTCATGATTCTCCATTCTGAAAATCCTACCTGATAGATACTCTAACAGACACCTAAATGTAGCTTACCTGGGAGAAAGACCTCAAGTGGAAGGCATGATCCCTAATTCTGCCTACTTCCAGTTCAAAGAGAAAGTTCCAAGGTGGAACTGGTTAGTACTTGGATGGGAGACCTCCAAGGGATACCAGGTGCTGTAAGTGCCTGGAGTAGGAACTGGCAAACCACTCCAGTATTCCTGCCAAGAAATCTGCATGGACATGGAGTCACAAAGAATCAGCCACAACTGTAAAGACACAACACACAGAGAGAGAACTGGGACAGTAACAGCAACAGGTATTTTAATAATGTAAAATCTCCATGTATGTATATGTTGCAAGTCAAAATCGAGAGGAAGTCATCATCAAACTTGAATTAACCCAACATAATTTCTCTTTACATTAGCTCTTTTCCTTGTCTCAGTTTCCCCTTCTAACAGATTTTTTTAAAGTTGCCAGTCATTTAATCCATTTTTAAAATTCCCCTATTCCTTCCTACACATAGTCCTTGGTTATGCATTAGTCATAATGAGGAAAGGAGCCCTGAGAGCAAGGCATTTGGTCCTCAGCAGCTGCCAGCCCAAATGGCTACATGACAGCCAAAAAGAGGCTGATAATTGCCCCTGGCTTTAGGGTGCAAGATATCTTGCATTGCCCATGGAATCTACTCACTCAGGTGTATAGCAGGACATTGTTGCATATAGCTGAGCCTTTTATTCTGAATAAGCGCATAAAGGTGAGACATGACCACCATATTTTTTGGGAAATATATATATATAGGCCACAACTTTATTGATTACAACTGAAAGTACTCTGGCTGAGCCAATGGGTTGGATCCAGCACATCAAAGGAGCCCACCTGCCCTTTGATGCTCCCATGTTCCCCTCTTTTTCTTGGGAAATCCCACTTCTTGTTAGTTACAGGATCCCCTGGGATGTCCACCCCATCGGTGTCCCATGTCCAATTTCAAATCGTATGATCCTGAGTGGCATCAACCCCATTGGTGGCCAGGCCATAAATCATTGTTGGGGGATCTCCCACTGCCCCCTGGCATTCAGCCCATGGCCCCATCTGTCAGACATGCCTCACCAGGTGTTATTTCATACTTGTGGGTTCTCACGTGCTACTTTACCACTTGGATCCATTCCAATGTCTGTAAAATTGCCAATGCCCTTCAAAGCTGTGACATGCATGCACATGATTATACCCAAACTAAACATAGAGCTCCAACCATCCATTATAAAAAATAAGTGGGCTGGGAATGCTCTGTCTTCTGCTGGAAATGGGGTGGGGCTGCTGCATCTTGCTTGCCACTTTTAACCTCATTGATACAGCCCCCTGTGAGCGCATCACACTCTCCAAGTGGCTGGATAGACCTGTGTCCATGCTTTGTGCCTGGACAGCCCATTGGCTGGGCCACTGCCCTTGCCCCCTTTGGTTCTGGCTTCCCCATCACGTGAGGGTCACCATTGCCCTTTGTTTCGGCCAGGTGCCACACTGGCAATAATCACTGGACCCGGTAAGTCGGGTCCTTTCCTTTTCATTTAAAACAAGTGTGCCCACTACCTCTTTCCCAACTCCTGTTACTGCATGTGTAAGCTGCATGTGTAAGCTGTAAAATATGTTATGCAACTTAAAAGCCAGTAAATGCATCTCTTTATCTTAAATCTGCTATAAATCATTGTGTATGTCAACTTTTATCACGTAGCTAAGTAGTTCTCATCCAACTGCAGTAATTCCTTCTTCTCCGTGATAGCAGAAAATACCATGGTGAACCACATAGTAAGAAGAGCTTACCTTCTGACACCAGGCATCATGGAGAATTTAAGCATCATGCAGAGTACCTTAAAACAGACTCTATGTGCTATGAGGCCGGCAGCTTCTCTTCCTTTCACAGTTAGTTGGGAATAGTGAAATAAGGAGGAAAATATTAATTAGATTGCATCATTTTCCCACTGTGACTTCCTTTGTTCTTCTTTCCTGGTATACTTTCATTCTGCTTTAAACCCTTGAGGGTTCAGATTTAAAAAATTATTGGGGTTGGATCAACTGTGCAAGACTTATTTCCACTTTTTGCAACAGAAGATATGGTCAAAAAAGGTTATCCATTATTTATACCTGGGAAGTAATTAAGCTATTTGAAACAGCATACTATATAGAAAGCTTAGAATATAATTCTATAATTTAGAAATGGTGTGTGTATGTGGGGGAGGGTGTCTATCTTTAATCTTACTGTTCTTGTTTTTTTCCCCTTTGTTTTATTCTTGTCCTTAAAGTTTCTAACAAATAGATAGAAATGAACAATCAAAATCTGTGTGAAATTAAAATCCAAGATGTGTAAGATTTTGTTTTTTTATTAGACTTATTGAGAGTGGCATAATTAAAATAAGCACAGTAAGCACATTAGAAAATCTAAGATTATTTTCTATGCTTTTAAATTGAATAATTAGATTAACATAAATAGCAATAATATAACTAAGAATATTAAAACAAAAGGGGGGAATATTTTTACATATTATGACTATGAGGAAGATTTCTATGATATGTCATTTTTTCTGCAGTTTATGTTTGGACTTATAAGTGGTTTGGGGCAAATTTATGAGTAATCTGGTAAAAAATGTCAGGTTAGTCAAAAAATATGTTCAAACTTCCTTTCAGGTTGAAGTATATGAACCCACGGGAAAAGGACACTTTCCATGTGAAGAGGGCAAAATTTTCTCAAGGATATTTAAAGAGAGAGGATAATCTTGAGGGTAAATTATTGCAACACCCTCTACGTGGGGCTTCCCTTGACCTTTATTCAGAGATTGCAGTGGGTACAGTATGCAGCGACCAGACTGGTGATGGGTGCTGTAAGGTATGACTGCATCAACCCAATGTTGGCTCGCTTGTACTGGTTGCCCATTGCCTTCTGAGTAAGGCTTAAGGTACTGGTTTTGACTTTCAAAACTGTCCATGGCTTGGGATCTGAATACCTAGTGGAGCAAATCTCTTTAAGATCAGCTGCGGGCTGACCCACCAGGGCGTTGCAGGCATTATCTCCCCATTAGTGTAGAGAGGCCTGGAAAATGGTCACCAGAAACCAGGCATTCTCAGTGGTCACCCCATCATTATGGAATAAACTCCCGAGTGAGATTTGCCTTGCAGAGTCCCTGCCTGCCTTTAAGAGAGCTGTTAAAAACTTGCTCTTTAAAGAGGCGTTTGGTGACCATTAACTTAAGTTTCCTTTTTTAAGCTTACTGGGACCAGTAGAATAAGACTGCCAGGCCAGCTAATGCTGTTTTATGTTTGCTTTTATTTAATTGTGTTATTTAATGTTATTCTTTACTTATTGTTGTATTATTGATTCTTTTCCATTGTATTGTAAACTGCCCAGAGTTCCTTTTGGAAGACAGTATAAATGTATAAATGTATAAATGTATAAATGTATAAATGAATAAATAAATAAATAAATAAATAAATAAATAAATAAATAAATAAATAAATAAAAAATATTTAACTGGTACATTATCCATTCCTAGGTCCCATCTCTCTGCACACAGATTGCAATTTCCAGCCTGCTGTCCTGTATCCCTAGGATGGTATTGGCATGATCTGACAAGGTAGGATGAAACGTTTTGTTTCTAAAATGGAAAATGGCATTTTGTTTCACTACTTGACGGAGCACTTGCTTCTGTTTCATTTTGTTTCATAACATTATGCAATGAAACAGTGTGTTTTGTTTTGTGCCCATCTCTATTGAGCACTTAAGTGAATCTGAAAGATGAGGTAGAATGTGCTGAAAGTTTTCATCAGGCAGCTATAGGATCTAGGACAGTGTTGGCGAACCTATGGCACAGGTGCCAAAGGTGGCACTCGGAGCCCTTTCTGTGGACACCTGACATACCCCTTCACAGCCACCCGTATTCAGGGTAAATTGCTGTATTGGCACTTTGCAAAAAATTAGTGGGTTCTGAATTGCAGTTTGGGCACTCGGACTCTAAAAGGTTTGCCATCATTGATCTAGGACCATCATGACTTCTTTTGTCTCCTGTGAACATTATATGTTTATTTGATTCATTTTGATACTCTCAAAAATAATTTCTAAAGAGATGGGCACAAATACTATCTAAATCCTCGGTATCACACATGTCCCCATATGTTTGTTGTAAGATAAGCTTCACTAGATTTAACTTGACTTACTTCCTGATAAAATGCATGTAAGATAGCCGCCTAATTATTTGTAGAATCATCTACATTGTAATGGATTGCTCTCTCAGATGAATAACAGAAAAACAGGATCTTTCCCCCATCAAATATGTACACACACATTTAAACCATATTTGCTAAATATTTTCATATCACTGGATACAGACATTTCATTGTGGTACACACTCCTAGGCATATTTTCAGTAGCTTGTGATGTTTCCATGTTGCTTAAGCTGCGGAAAAGATCTTAGATAAGGCCCATTGGTTGGGATGCCTCAGGAGCAGACTGTCCTGAATTTCCACTTGGTGGGTATAGATGATATGCATGCAATGTCTGCCTTTATAAGGAAATGGAACAGAAATGCAAGTACTGGCAGGAAGTTGTGGCTGATTAAGAGTGCATGTAAAAGCACTGCATTAACCTATTTTCAAACTGCTGCACTCTATTCATTTAACTAATGTATGAAACCTGAAATCATTTCTGGAGACTACAATTCAGCATCTCAGATCTTATTGGCTGTGGTAAAAAGGAACCATGTTGGCTGTTACTTTTTCTTATTCTCTGCCACCCATTGATATGATGTATTTACTATAAACAAATTGTCAGAAAAAGAATATTTATTTATTAGATATTAATACAACACGATATAGCAACACAGCCACTCTGGGTGATTTAATGCTGTGGATGGATGTTTGTATGCTTAGATTTGGCAAACCACTTATCTTCTAACAAAATACAACATGATCAGGAATGAAATGGTAAAGTATGGAGGGAGGTGAATGGGTATAAAAAATAGGACTAAGGCCAGTCCAAAGAACAGGCCAAGGAGGAATTTCCTCTTGGGCCCACTATGGGTGTATATGTGCTTCACCAAGGTACAGATTTCTGTGAGGGATATGGAGTGAAATGCTATTGCCCTTTTATTAAAGAGGCAGCTGGGTGCCACCCCCTCTGGATGCCTCTGCACTTGTGCCCACCTCTCACAGAGGCAGGCCATGAGCAGAGGCATCAGGCCTGCAGGAGCTGGTTGCTTCTCAAAATGGTGGTGGTGGTGGTAGCAGAGGCAGCATCACAAAAGAGATGGAGGCAAAGTGATAAAGGGTTGGGGGACAGGCTGAACAATGTAGAGAATTTGTTGCATTACAAAAATGTTTCTTGGCTTAGGAAAGTTCAGATCCCCTGGTTCTGGATGAACAACGCAAACCAACAAACCAGCATATTTTCAATGAATGTCCTGTTTTTGTTTTTTTTTTTGGTTCATGTCCGTCTTCACATGGAGACAGATCTACATTTTAAGAGGCCCTAGCACACCTGTCTTCCTATGCCAGTGGTTTAAAATCTGGCTGATAAAAGGCAAAAAAGGTGCTGCCCTCTAAGCTCTTGGAATCTGTCTTGATCTCATTTTGGTGAAAAGCAAAATACTTACTTTAGCTACTGTTTTTATGTTTTTGCCATTTTAATACTGTAGTGGTACCTTGTATAAAGGAATTTATTCATTCAAAATGAAATTCGGTTAAGCAAATTTTCCTTTGTACAAATTTCCCATAAGAATGCATTGAAAACAGATTAATCCCTAATCATGACGATTTTTCTGTTGTACGGATTTGCCCCATAGGTGATTGTCTTAAGCGATTTTCCAATATCATTGGAAAATTTTCCCTTTAAGTGGATTTTCTGTTAAACAAACCACTTGTTATAAGAGGATCCACTGTATATTTATTGAGCTTCCATCCTTCTTCTAAGCAGCACATAAATACAAACAAAAGAACCAGTACACTAAACAGAAAGATACAGCTGGCAGGAATAGTCATTATTATGTATAATACATTATTAAGCAATATTTATATGATTTACATCCTCACCAGACCCATAAGAGATCAAGGCAGCTGATATTAAAGCTCTGTGACCATGCCAAAAATATATTATGGTTCCAAGTGCTCTTGTCTGTGCTCCACTTTGATCCTTTCTGAATACATAACCTCTTCTGCATCTGATTTAAAACTGTGATGTCATTCAACTGATACTTTCAGACCCTAAATTAGAAGTTTAAGAGTCTTGTGGTCATTATGGAATAAGTATCCCGCAACAGTTGGTGATCTGGGGAGTGTTCTGCACTTTGTTACATGAGTGTGACATGTCCCCCCACTCCACATGAGCCAGCCTTGCAAACATAATGAGCTTTAAATTCTGGAGTAGTTTTCACTCCAAGCCAAAGAAGATTTTGCTTTAACTTTTCTCCCACCCAGTCAGGCCTCGCTGTTGTGCCTTGATTCTGTCAATAACAAGGCTCTATGAAATTAATATAGCCGTACACAGGACCGGCACATCCATTAAGGCAACCTAGGCAGTTGCTTAGGGTGCCAAAATGGAGAGGGGGTGCTGGTTAGCCTGCTGCCCACCGCTGCCCCCCCACCGCTGGCCACCACCCCCGTCCCCCCACCGCCCGCCGCTGTCCGCCCGCCACCCCCCGTGCCCATCACCACCCACCCCCATGCCCGTCACCGCCCCTGCCATCCGCCGCCCCATGCCGCTCCACCCCCTGCTGCCGCCCCACCACCCTGCTACCCACCTGCCGCCCCGCCGCCCCATGGCAGGACTGAACACGGGCAAAGCATTTGCCTCTCTGCTTCTTTTCTGGTCCATATGTTAATCACACTGGAGATGAGACTGAGGAAAAGAAACAGCCTGGAGAGAAAAGTTTTAACTCTACTTCAGGCAGCACCATGGTCCCAATCTGTATTGGGGGACTTGCACCTTTAGGTATCCCTTTCAAAAAGTATGGATCACCCCCTGCTAATCTATTTCAGATACTCCATGATTTTAAACAACAGACTATGTTGTTAAAATACATAACTGGAAAATTGCATGCCCCTCATGATTGAAACACTAGATGAAGATGAATTAGGGAAAAAGGTAGATGAAAAAATATCATTAAGTTGGCTTTCGGTGCCAGTTTAAAAATAAATGGCCACGCCAGTAAGGAAAAAAAACTGTGGTGACTCTCTGGGCATATTGCATCAAAGCCTCAGTCCTGCATATGAACATTCAGAGGGCTGTGAGCTGATTTTACATGCTCAGATCAGAGTATACAACTATTCAGAAATTCTGCCATGTACCAAATATCGCTTCATGAGACTCTTTTCCATTTGCTGATGAAACCTATGCATGAATAATGGATCTGATGGAGAGCCATCACATTAATATTGAACGGAAAGTTCTATGAAGCTGACATTCATCTGCTCTGGTTGCACTCAGTGGCAAGCATGCAGTGGTCCATTAGGTGCATGGCAGTGAGAAAAGAAACATACACGATTCTCAGTGGCCAAATCATTGCTCAAAACAAGGACCCTGGCTCTTTTCTCATCTAAATATGCTGCATCTCGAAAACACTTTGTCAAAAGTCAAAAGTCAAATTAGAGCAATGCCAGATTTATGCAAAGGGGCTGAGATTTTTTTCCTAGCTCAGATAAATAGAAATAAAACTATTCATTAGTTTTTTCCTCTCTGCCTTGAAAAAGCAAGAAAGGTTTGCTTGACATGCATAAAATTAAGTGGCAAACCTCTTACTTCACCATGTAGTCCTGGCAAAGACATTTAGCTGCCTGAGGAAAAGCTGCACATGCCACTTTCCATCTCTTAAGAGGTATAAGTGCAAAGCCGATCAAGTAATGTGTGATGTGAGAGGTGGAGAGTCCCCAAACCCTCCCCAGCACTATGTAAAGCTACAGTAACAAATGTAGTAGCTAGCAAATTGCTACCTTCATAAGGCACTGGTAGTTCTTGTACTGATTCAGATTGTTGATGGAGGGTCATGTACCGTACCATCACTCTTCACAATAAACCTACACATCTTTCATTGCATCTATGCCAGCATCAGGGCAAAGGAGTCCCTAGCTTACCATTCTCTCTGTCATATTTGTTCTCCCTGTTTGGAGGGGAAGCTTCAACCCTGTGCGCCCCAATTTGCAGATTAAAGACGTAAAAATGATATATAATTTGTCATCTGCTTGTTGTGAACACGAGGGCTTATGATGATTCATACTGCAAATATTTGTGCATAGTGGCCTAAAATTAAACACACATACAGAGAGAGAGAGAGAGAGAGAGAGAGAGAGAGAGAGAGAGAGAGAGAGAGAGAGAGAGAGAGAGAGAGAGAGAGGAGACTGTGTCCTACAGGCAGTGAATAGGAAAGGAGGAGGAGGAGGAGGAGGTGGTGGTGGAGGTGATGGCAAACAGAAGTGATAGGGCCAAGGGCAGATAAGGAATATGACATAAATGGTTTCCCCTGCATAGTCGTTGAGTCTGTGTAACTGCATACAAATAGTACTTTTGCTAATCTATATGCCACAACTGCATTCAAGTAGAAATCATAATTTGCTTCTTATAATTAAAGATGAATTTAATTGAGCATTTTAATCACTTGAGCACTGTTTTGTAAATTATTAAGATGTGGGTTTTTTCCATCTTTTTTAGTTTAGATTCTTTTTCCACTTAGCATTTTATAAACTTGGCAAAGAAAACTTTGTTCTTAAATATATTACGAAGATCGCAGGGTGTTGCTCCTAGTGGTACTTTATAATTGTTTGTCCAGTTCCAAAACTCTGTGGTTATTCTTTCCCAGTTTGGGTATGTGAAGGAGGGAGGTGCATTCCGTTTGCCTCCATCTCATTTCATGCCTAACCCATCTCTAGCCCTAATCAGCCTTTGCACCTAAAACAGCAGCATGTTAAGTGACTCAAGAGAAAGGAGACATTCACAAAGGCCTTGACCCACTCTCCTCTCATTCTGAAATCACCAAGGCCTTTATGTGCTAAAGTAAAAGTCCTGTAAAGGACTCTGCAACCATTTTCTGTTAAATGCTACCACCACACTTCTGTGAACGATACCCTGACCTTTTCTGATCACCGACCCTACAACAGGAGAGCTTTCAGCTGAACAAATAAACTCCTTTGTAGCCCTTGGTGTTAAACAAACAAAAGTTTTCTCCTTCTGACATTCAAATCAGATGGGGATGTGTGGAGTGGGTCAACATGGCTCCCCTCAAACATCTATCACTTCAACATTTCTGACATTATTCCTGAATAGGGCTACTATCTCACTTGTGATATATGAGCAATTATCTTCTGATTATGACTTGCATCGACATGTCTAAAAACTAGATGTGTGTCGCTCCCCATGCATTTTCCTGACCATGTCTGTGCAATGAATGTGGTCATTTTCAGCATGCTATTTTTTTCTTAACCTTGGTCACTCAGTTGCAATATGGCAATAATAATACTGTCCAAAAATATTGACCTTCTTTATAGATTTTGCTGTAAAGATTACTGGGATAAATTGATTTGACGTTATGTTTTCCTAATCCTCTAGAGTTTCCTCTGTGTGTGCTACTATTATTTTTAAGTGAAATGCACTTTAACCTTTTTTAAAAGCAATAGAACAACTTTGAAATTAGAGCTGGGAATTTTACCCAAGACAATTTATTTCTTAGCACAGTTATCTGGCTTGTTTGCTTTGTCCAGGTTGGTCTTAAATGACTCATTTCACTTACTTTAATTTCCCTTGGGAAGCTGATGCACATTCTAATAGATTTCACTCTTAAAATGTTTCCTCATATTCAATCTTAATTTCCACTGTTCATTACATCTGATTACATCTAATTATATTTCCATATATCTCCCGTAACAATACTTCTCATTTCTTGTTTACACATTGGGATTGCATTTAGCTGTTTCATTCTCTAGACCTTCAATAATCTTTTAGCAAAGCCAATTTATAGGATGCTTTATTTTCTTTTTATCACAGGTGCCTCCTTATCACAACAGATGATGCACCATTTGAAACTATAGGGGCAAGGATCCTCATGTTCTATCTACATGTTACCCTGATTTTTAGCAACATTGTGTTGGTTTCTATCAATTTGGTCTGTGCAATATAAAACCCAAAATATCAGTGAAAGCCAATGTATACCAGAGACTAGGGATGGGCACCTTATGAAAAATGAAATGCTGTTCCGTTGTTTCATATGCTTACAAAATGATACAAAATGAAACAAAATGGGAAACAGTGTTTCATTATGAAATGAAATGCTTTTTTTAAAAAAAAATAAATGAGCTGCTTTGTTACTCTGTAAAGTGGCTCTGCTGGTTCCGAGAGACACCAAATTTTGTGGGTAGCTTCAATGCACACTCCCTGTTAAGCTCTTTGAATTTGGAGGTGTTTGGGGTTCAGGAGGCCAAGTTAATAAACTCCAAAGAGGGTGCCCCAGAAAAAACATTTCTAATTGCAATGTTATGTACTTGAAAATACTGATCCCAGACATCTAGCAGCATGAAAATTACAGTGGAGCTTCCTCAAGCTCTCCCCTCGAAGCACTCCCAATTTGGAGAGGTTTGTGTGGTTCAGGGGGCCAAATTATTCAACTCCATAGGGGGTCCCCATAGGAACAGAGGCGTAGCTAGGGTTTGGAGTGCCCGGGGACAAAGTCAGTTTTTGTGCCCCCTCCTGGCCCCCAACTGCATCTCTCCCACTGAGCAAGGGGTGTCCACTCCTGGGGGAACAGCAGGGGAGGGAGAGGAGTCCTTCTTTTTCACACCCTCTTCCCAATCGACAGAAGTGCTGCTTGGAAAAAAAAATCACCTGCTTCTCTTTCATCCTTTCCCCTGACTAAGGATCATCAAGCCTTAGCAGGATGAAAGGAGGACTGCTCGTGGGATGGCACATGGCTTCCTCCACCTGCTCCCCCTCCAGGTGCCCCCAAATTGCAGCGCACCCCATGGCAAATGCACGCTTTCACCCTTCCCTAGTTACTCCAGTGCATAGGAAAGTGTGTAAAGAACCTCTTAATGAGGGTGAAAGAGGACAATGGAAAAATGGGCTGAAGCTCAATATCAAAAAACTAAGATCATGGCTACTGATCCCATCACCTCCTGGTAAATAGAAGGGAAAGAAATTGAGGTAACGACAGAGTTTATTTTCTAGTCTCCTTGATCACTGCAGATGGTGACTGCAGCAACGAAATTAAAAGACACCTGCTTCTTGGGAGGAAAGAGATGACAAAACTTAGCAGCATATTAAAGACCAGAGACATCACTTTGGCAACAAAGGTGTGATTAGTCAAACCTATGGCTCTTCCAGTAGTGATGTAATGAAAGTGAAAGCTGGACTATAAAGAAGGCTGATTGCTGCAGAATGGATGCTTTTGAACTTTGGTGCTGGAGGAGAGTCTTGAGAGTCCCTTGGACTGCAAGGAGATCAAACCTACCCATCCTGAAAGAAATCAACTCTGAATGTTGACTGGAAGTACAGATTTTGAAGCTGAGACTCTAATACTTCAGCCACCTCATGAGGAGAGAGGAGTCCTTGGAAATGTCCCTGATGTTGGGAAAGACTGAAGGCAAAAGGAAAAGGGGATGGCAGAGAATTGGATGGTTAGACAGTGTCATCAATGCAACCAACATGGATTTTCAAATACTTTCAAATTACAAATGATTTTTTTCCTGGGGGCACCTGCTTTGGAGATAAGATAAGATAAGATAAGATAAGATAAGATAAGATAAGATAAGATAAGATAAGATAAGATAAGATAAGATTTATTGGCATAATAGGTGAAAACACAGAAATTTCACAGCATGCATTAAGGTCCACAAGAGGTGCCTTTTAAATTATGTTAATGAAACGCAGAGACTCGCTTCTTGACAATCACAGATAAAAAGGTTTCTATCCCCCATTTGGAGTTTAACAACTCGGCCACCTGAATCCCAAGCCGCTCCAAATTTGGAGGGTTTAAACGGGGTAACGAATCATTCATTACTGTTTTGTTTTGTTGCTTTTTTTTTTTTTACAAAAATTCATTTTAAAATGAAATGAAACGCAAGGGGAAACGAAACAAAATGAAACACAATGTTTCTGTTTTGTGCCCATCCCTACCAGAGACTCAATAAATACATTTTGTTTTAACTTGTTTGGGGGCAGAAATATCAGCAGTTGTCAGTCCCCTGGTAAACCACAGCAATGCAGATCAGGTCAGTGTCAGCCTGTTATATTTGCTTCAGACAGAGGACAAATGGTGCCCTTCAGCCATTCAAGTTCAGATGTGTAGGACTCCAATCCTGTTTCAGGGAGTGGATGTGAAAGCTCACATTAATATAAAGCAATTATCTTTAAGGTGCTACAACATTTTGTATCCTTTATTTTATTTTATTTATTTATTGTCTTTTGGCCTGATATGCTTGCCACACACTAACATGGCTATCTCTCCTAAAACAACCCCTGACAAGTTATTTTGGCTCTTGGGGAAGAGAAATCCTCCCAGCATCTCTCCTCATAAAATAGACAAACCATATGCTCCTATTGGATGATGCTCCAAATTCCTGGCTTGAGGCAGCCAGTTCACTCTGCCAAATGGTAGGGCTGGTACTGAAGCTGGTGGGCTGAATTTGATTCAGTAAGTTTGTGTGGTGGAGTGGGCTCGTCCACAACACCTCACATCTGACTGATATTATACCATCTGAACATTCATGCAAACTTTGAAGAGAACCAGGCCAAAAGCTTGAATTTGTTAAGTCTTAATGACACAGGCCATCTTCCCCGACATTGTCACAGGTAAAACATATCCTTTCCCCAAAGGGGCAAAGAACTTGCTGGTCTACAACACTGCTGTGTGCAGATGACACATGTGGTAGCTTTCATGTAATTGCTGATCATCTATGATGTATACATATTTTGGGAGGAAGACTCCCATACCCATTCAATCTCCTTTCCTAGAAAATTTTCAGTGGTGAATCAAATGCCCTACATTTTCATTGTTCCTCAAGATCCAACTTCTATCCCATCTCTGTGTTGATTTTTCTAAGCTGTAGCTCAACTATCACATTTCATGAAGCACGCATACTGAAGATTTTATAACCCTGATTAGCAGGTGAGGAAAGCTGTTGGTTTAGCTGATTCAGTATATGCTAGAATGCACGGTTAAAGACTATTAACTCCAATCCCTAAAGAGTAACCTGCGGTTGAAGCAAAATCAATATGATTAAGTAAATTGCAATAAACAACAGGGAACAATGTAATCAAGAAATTTATGAACCTTTGGACATAATTAATCATTTAGCCAAGTATTTATCCTAACATATCTTATGGTTGGTCAATTAGTGTAGCAGTTATTAATTGTTAAATGCATAGGATTTTGAATATGGTAGATCTATGCACTGCTACTGACAGATGAGAGCTATAACATTTGTCATCTCAGGCCAGGCATTTGAGGCCATTAACACCAAGAGAAGCCCGTAAGGAGAAAACAAGAAACCAGCCTTTCTCAGCAATTGCCCTCCACGTTTGGAACAACCTGGCACCTGACATCTCCCTGACCTCCTCTGTAAGTTCCTTTAAATGAGCACTGAAGATCTGGATGTTAACACAGGCATTCCTGCAGGCCAGAATATGACTTCAGTGTACACCCATGATAATTTTATCTTAGCCACCAATGCTATTTTTACTTGTAATTCTTTTAATTTCCATTTAATTGTCTTGATGATGTTGCTATTCTTATTGAGTCATTTGTTATTATTCTATCTATTTGCATTTATAATTCTTGTTGCATATGTGCTGTGAACCTCCCAGAGTGACCCTGCTGTCAGATGGGCAGTACATGCATCAATATGTTAGCATCATCCCAATCAACCAGAGCTTCGCTCACCTTCTCATTCTGGGTGGCCACTACAAGAGAGGCTTGCAGTCTACCCACAATCTGCCCTTCTCAGTGGCTCCCCCGGTAATTTGGAATAAACTGCCATTGGAGATCAGGCTGGCGGAGTCTCTGCTGGCCTTCAGGAGAGCCTTAAAGACCTGGCTCTTTAAGGAAAGCTTTGGTGATCGCTGAGTGTACGATTGTGTGTTTGTGGGTTGTTCTGTTGGCCTTTTCCTTTCCTTGCTGGAATTTCTGTTGTTTTTTATTGTTGTTATTGTTTTTACAATTTTATTTGTTTTGTTTATTATGGAGTTGTGTTTTGGGCAAGTTGTTTTTGTAATTTGTTGTACTCTGCCCAGAGGTCCTGTGGGAAAGTCGGGCAGTTAAGTACAAAAATAAATAAATAAATAAATAAATAGTATTCTGTTAAATAACATTACAAGGGAGTGACTGTTGCTGTTGATGTTGCTGTTGTTGTGGTCACTGTCATTGTTGTTGTTGAAGCCTGATACTGAAATTAAATATTCAGATTTGAACCTTTGTTGTTGTTGTTAAGTCAAGGAGAGGTGAAGCAATGCTGGGGAGAGGAGCAATAGAAAACAGGTGAAGGAGAGGGAAGAGAGACAGAAGAAAGTGGGGAGGAGAGAAGAGTGCAATCACTTTGTTACATCTCTACTTAGGTGTATACTCTTTTACCTACTTCAACTGAGAATGATTCTGATCTAAGGAGTGATATTTTTAGGGATGGATGCCTCTCCATTAGGAAGGTTGTCCATCTTAAAGCAAAGCATGCTGCTTACATACCATTTCATAGCATTTAAAGCATTTTGTGGACAGTTTAAACTTTAGTTATGTTAGCTATACATCTTCTCCCCCACCCCGAGAGCTGGGTATTCATTTTATTGACTTCAGAAGGATGGAAAGCTGTTATCCTTGAGCCAGCTCCCTGGGATTGAATTCTGAGTCATTAGTTTTAAATGCAATACAGGAGTTGAAACAATGGGCCAAAAGGCTCATTACAGTAGGACCCCATATCTGTGAGGCATTGATTCTGGGCCACCCCGCAGATGCTGAAATCCACAGATAAGAATAAACACTCTTATCTGAGGATAATGGTGGGGCTGGTGGTGAGGGGGAAGCAGTGACCGCAGTGGCTGGGAGGCAACAGCTACTCTAGATTGAAAGATCCAGATGCAAAGCAGCACCCGTTCCTTTGAACGGGACCCCATGATCAGAGTCCACGGGGAGGGGTTTTCCCCAAGAGTGAGGGTGCAGCAGAGGCCCTTTTGCAAGGGGTCCAAACCGAGGCAATAAGCAACTTTGCCACATGGCACTGGAGCTGACACTGCTGTTGCCTCCTTCCCCAGGTCAACAGCCCAAAGGCAGAGTCAGCAAAATTGCAGGGTTCGATTTGGAGGAATGGGCACAGCTTTGGTCCAGATCCCTGCATCTGGAATAGCTTTTGCCTCTTCAGTTTGCCTCCTTGTTTTGAAATACCAGGAGAGGAACCCCTGGCAGCAAAGCACAGCATGAATGGAACACCATTGCTAACTCGCAAGCCAGCCAAGCAGGCAAGGGAGCGCAGCAGGTAGGGCAAATGTGCAGGGCAATCTGGATGGTTGGCTTGGAGACCTCAGGGCTGTGGGCACCAGGCCTCAAGCAATTTTAGGTAACCCCCTGAAATTTGGAAAGATCTGGGGATCAGAGGATTGAGTTTTGAAACTCCAAAGGGGTATCAAGTACTTAATTGACAAGTGTGCCAGGAGTTTGCCAGCCACCCCAGCAATTTAGGAGTTTATATTAACTCCTTAATTGCTGGCAACTTCCCAGAACACTTTGTTAATTAAGTACCCAGACCCCTTTTACAGCTTCAAAACTCAGTCTTCTGACCTCCAAATCTTTCAAGATTTCATGGTGTTACCTAAAACCACTTGAGGAAGCTACTCCTGTCATTTTGGGGGAGATGCATGGCTCTTTCTTGACAATTCTACTGACATATTATTTCTTATGACATAAGAGCATTTTGGAAACCCAAAAAGTTTCTCACTATTCCATCACATTCATTTGCCATATACAAGCTGTATATCTGAGTCAGGATTGCATTGAATAATGTTTTAAGCATTGTGATGTAATACCCTGTTCATCCCCCAAGACCAGTGGTGGCAAACCTTTGGCACTCCAGATGTTTTGGACCACAAGTCCTTTGTCACTGGCAATCTAGGCTCAAAATTCTGGGGCAGTGGTCTAAAACATCTGGAGTGCTGAGGGTTCACCACCACTGTATCTAGACCCTTTCTAGTGTCACCATAAGGTACTAACTAGGCAGGGTTTGGTTATTATAATATCACTGTGAAGAATTTGCACAACAGTTTGCAAGCAAAATTGATCAGATCTGGGCCACCTTGGATGCTGCTATTGATCCAGAGTCTGTAAAGTCTGTAAAAATCTCTCTCTTTTTCAGAGAGGCCTTTGGCAACCTTGTTAGCTAACTTTGCTAGTTTGCATTTTCCCCCTCCCTCCCATTGCTCGGGCTCGCCGCCATCTTGCCCTCTGTTGTCTGAGTTTTATATCCTGTTTTATTTGTTTTGTCGCTGTTAGCCGCCCAGAGTTCCCTCTGAGAAGATGGGTGGGATATAAGTTCAACAAATAAATAAATAAATAAATAAATAAATAAATAAATAAATAAATAAATAAATAAATAAAATGTCCCACCCTGCTTGTCCTCTATTGATGGATTACTTTCTCAATACTTGAACATGTATTGATTTTACTGGACTGTATATTGTCCATCGTTACTGTAAGCTGCCTTGGGTTCTTTTCCAAGGAGAAAGGTGGGGTAAAAATACTCTAAAATAAAAATAAAATAAAAAGTATGGAAGTAGAGGGTGGAGAAGCAGTGGCAATTCACCTCATCACCCATGCCTGTTCTCATTTAACTCTACATGTTGAAAAATAGTGTCTATACTGGGGACTCTTTTCTGTCTGTGCAGTGTCTTTGCACAGTGCAGATCACACAGTGCAGACCTTAGAAAATACCAGCACACCCTGCACAATAAAATGGCCAAACATCTACCAGGCAAGAATTGTCAATTGGCTTTGCTGTGTGGCTGTCACTGCTGCCACTTGCTACCTATAATTTCAGAATTGTAAGCTGTCCTGTACTTCCTGGCAGGAGTAGGCCTTTCTGTGCCAGCTTTGTGTCTGTTCAGAGTTGTTCAACAGAGCTGTTTTGAGAGATCAAAGGCCTATTATGTATTGGGCCACCGGAGAAAATTGTAGACTACTCAACAGCCTGTTGTGAACAAAGTACGCAGCATTTTGGAAATAAAACTGCTTGAATCCTTCCTGACTGGGATGTTGTCATTGACATGGATGTAATTATGGCTCCTGAATTCATGGTAGTAATAGATAGGTTTTGCTCTGTGTAGCCTGAGATTCTGGACAGAATCCTTGAAGAGGTGAAGGTTACTAGCTGCCAGTGGGACTCTTGCTGATCCTGTCTCATATAAGAGGCAGAGCATGTGTGGCTGAATGGATAAAGAGAGTGGTGAATACCTCTCTTCAAGAAGAAAGGATACCAGTCCCACAAGCTAAATCACTCCCATTTGCACTTTGCTGGAATTTGCTGCAATTTGATTCACAGCCTATTTTACAGCTGAATTTGCAATCAGGGAGCAGTGGATTAATTCACTCTTCATGTTATACGATTTGCATTTCAGCTTACATCCCCTCCTTTCTTTCTTTTCCCTTCCTCTGACCCTGCCTTTGCTGATCCTTTTATGGTTCCTTGTCAACCTGCTTGTTTTTGAAAGGGTTTTAAAATGTTATGGAAAAGATGGCAGTATCCTAAAGACCTTAATCTGTATAGAAATGCCATGTAATATCTTATTTCATCTTAATTATTATTATTTATTAATTACTTCAACTTACATATTGCCCCATTAGTATCAAAAGAGCACAATTCTGGACTGTTTATAAACAGTTAAACCAAACTACAGCAAAGCAGTAAACACTAAATTATCATACAAATTAAAAGAAGCATAGTCTAAAGCAGGCATGTTCAAACATCGGCCCTCCAGATGTTTTGGAACACAACTCACACAGTCCTTTCCCACTGGCAATCTAAGCTTAGAATTCTGGGAGTTGTGGTCCAAAACATCAGGAGGGCCAGAGTTTGGACATGCCTAGTCTAAAGGCTTAAAAACCAATGGGAAAAAAAAACAATACTCAGACTGAAGTGAAGACAGAAAGTGAGATCAGGGTTGTTCCTGTTTTATTCCCAATTTTTGTCCCTCAGGGAAGTAATTAGCATTAAACTAGTATATTAATACCTGTGATATGTTGATCTAGCACTAACTGTATATATGTAAATAATAAGAATAGGATAATTAGAGGAAAAGAATCCTGGGGTGGCTGTTCCTGTGGCCATGAACATAATGCTCCATCTGACTACCTACAATCATTCTCCCCCTTTCTACTAGAACAAATGTAAAGTAGTCACACAAGGAAAAGTATGTCTGAATTGTTTTAGCTTGAAAAAAGTAGGAAGCCCAGCAGAACAGAAGAAAAAGCCATGCTGAGAGCAAAAAAGACTAGACTGAATGACTGATTCAGCATTTGTGTCACATGATCAGGGAAAACAACAACTTTGAATCAACTGTAGTATAACCACAACAAATTCCAGAGTATTAGATTGTGTAATCCCAGCCACAAACAGGCAGCTGTGAGACTGTTGTTGAAAAAGTCTTCCTTGAACTCAACTGCGCTGGATAACCACCAACTGGTGTCTACTAGAGATGGGCATGAATAAAAAAAATGGCATTTCGTTTGTCGTTTGTCATTTGGAGCGTCTGTTTCGTTTCGTTTCTGTTTTTTGTGAATGTTTCCAAAAATTTGTTTTCATTTTCCTTCATTTCGTTACCATTTTGTTACCATTTATTTCAAATTTTTGTGATTATTTTTTTAGGATTTTAAGCAATTCACTCATATTGCAGTAACGGAAATGAAACACATGACAAAAATTCCGGTGTTTCTGTTCGTTTTGTTTCATTTTAGAGACAAAATTCGTTTGTCGATTCGTTACGTAATGAAATGAAAAAATGAAAACGGAAACAAAAAATTGTTCATTTCGTGCCCATCTCTAGTGTCTACTATTCCATTCTTGGGTAAGGTGCTTGACTATGTTGTCTTTCAACTCCAGAAATTGCTTGATGGAATACATTATCTAAATCTATTTCATTCTTGCTTCTGGCTAGGGTTTGGAATAGGAACACTATTGGCCCTCTTGGTGGATGACCAAAACCAGGAACTGCACAAGGAAATGTGTCTCTATTAGTTCTCCTGGACCTCTTAGTGCTTTTCAATTGATATCCTGCTGCTTGCCTGCTTTTTTTTTGGGGGGGGGGGTTAGACGTCATGGTTGTTCTTAGAGTGGTTCTGATAAATTCTGAAGGTCTGATTTCAGAGGTTGTATTATGGGACTTATGTTATATACTTTGTCATTGGCCTATGGTGTCCTTAGGGCTCATGACATGGACTGGCATTTCGTGCTATCAATAAAGTGATGACATCCAACTCTCCTTCTCTTTTCATTTAAATCCAAGGAAGATGATTTCATTCTAAAGCACTCTCTAGAAGAATGGACTGGATGAAGGTGAACACGTTGAAATTTAATGCAGATAGGACAGGTGCATTTAATTAGTCAGAAAGCAGATAAAATAAATATTAAAGTACCCCTGGAAACTCAAGTCCCTAGTCTTGAGTATACTCCTGGAATGATCTCTCAGTTCTCAGTAATGGACAGGAATCAATTTGCACAAGCAAACTGTGTTCAGAAATTTCAGCTGGTCCAAAACAATGTAGGCAGACTGATGACTGGCGGTCTGTTATGAGGAATACATGACTGTGTTTTTACAACTCTTTCACTGATTACTGGTCAATTTCCAGACACAATTCAAATTCCTGATTTGGCTTTAAAATGTCATATTTTCAGATTGCTTAAAAAACCATCTTTTCCCATAAAAGTCTTCCTAATTATGAAATCTCCTGCAAACATATGTCTCAGTCCCACCACCTTCAGAAGCCTGTTTGGAGGAGAGAATACTTTCTCTATGGGCACAATCATTTTCTGCAACTCTTTGCTTAGGGAGGGTAGCTTTCCCAGCCAGCCAGCCCAGAAATAAAGAGGTGATACAAGTTTGATTGGGGTAAAAAGGGCCACAATTTTATTAATAATAAAAAAACATTAAACTTCTATGCCTAAAGTCTGTCAAGTAGAGATGGGCACGACCAGGAAAAATTATGTTTCGAGTTGTCGTGTGTTGGAGCCGGCCCGTTTCGGCTCGTTTCCGTTTTTTGCGAAATTTTCCAAAAATTTGTCATTTTGTTTGTCGGTTTTTCATCTGTCGTTAGTACTGGTTTGGGGGGGCTCATGGAGGCACCTCTCTGGGGTTGGTGCCTCCTGTTTCCCGC
Organism: Phrynocephalus forsythii; assembly: GCA_029282475.1. Taxonomy (NCBI): domain Eukaryota; kingdom Metazoa; phylum Chordata; class Lepidosauria; order Squamata; family Agamidae; genus Phrynocephalus; species Phrynocephalus forsythii. The sequence continues at coordinate 97,383,775 of JAPFRF010000010.1, forward strand.
CAGGAAGGGAAAGCAGGCTCCTGAAGGCACCTCTCTGGGGTGGGTGCCTCCTCTGGCCCGCTACAAAATGGCATGCATAGCCAATTGGATATGCATACCATTAAGTTGCAGTTACAGCAGGCAGAGGCACCTCTCTTTCGGGTGCCTCTGTGACTCACTGCCTGTACTTGGGCTGGGGAATGAAGTGAGAGAGGACCCCTACGGGCGCCCGCTGTGACTCAATAAGAAGGGAAGTGTACTTGCTGTAGTGCAATGCGAGTACACAGATCTGGCATGGGGTTAGGGGTTACCGCAAGGGCTACGGTTAGGGTTACGAGTAAGGTTAGGGTGAGTTACTGGGGTGCACCTCTGGGTGCCTCTCTGACCCACTAAGAAGGACAGTGTACTGGCGTATGGGTTAGGGTTAGGGTTCGGGTTCGGGTTCGGGCTAGGTTTAGTGGGCTTTTTATGCCCGACTGGCACATCCCAGAAGTCTCGGTCAAAACCTGGCCAAGTGGCCATGCAATTGGTGGAATGGCTCCAAAAATTGCATGGTCCACTCCCATGGCCAGCCCATCATTGTGCAGGTGTAAAAAAATAAAAATAAAAATAAAATAAAATAAAATCAATGGAGACGTTTTGTTGCAAGAAAAACCCACTGCTGCTACTGTAAAAATTCAGGCAGTTTTAAAATAGCTATTTTTGCATGTTTCTGTGGTGCTTTGGTGTGTTTTTGGACCACACGATTTCAAAATAAATATTGCGGTCGCCCCATTTTGGATCCCCCGCCGCACCGCATGGCATGGTGCGAGTTGGCGAGACGACGAGGATGCACAGCCCAGGAGAGGAGAGGGGGGAGGCCGGGACCCCCCCCCCAGAAACCACCCCTCTGTTAGGTGCCCTCAGGCAGGCATATTTTCACCTGCTTTTTTGCCAGGAATCGGGTTTTTTTTATTATTTTTAAAACTTTTTTTCTGTGCCGCGCCGCTTGGCGAGTGACTCGACGAGGATGCGCACTTTGCGCAGCCCAGGAGAGGAGAGGGGGGGAGGCCGGGGACCCCCCCCCCAGAAATCACCCCTCTGGTAGGTGCCCTCAGGCAGGCATATTTTCGCCTCATTTTTGGCCAGGAATCGGGTTTTTTTTTACTTTTAAAACTTTTCTCCTGTGCCGCTTGGCATTGCGCGATCGCTGCGATGCCAGGAACAACAACGACAAATCAGACCCAATTTTTCTTTAGTCAGTTTGAGTTCGAGTTCTGGCGGAGTAATTGTCGTTACCGTTTCTGTTACGTAACGGAAACGAGAAACGGAAACGGAAACGAGAATTTCGCCAAGTCGTGCCCATCTCTATTGTCAAGGGGACCTGAACCGTAGTACAAGCAGGTGATGGCAGACTAAATCCTCCTCCTTGCCCTTGGTTGGATTCCATGAGATTAACTTCTCAGAAGGATGCTGCCCACCTGTTCAGCATCCTTCCAACCTCTGTGAATCTAGTAGCCCATAACAGCCCTCAATTTGGCCTAATATTATCTCATGACTCTATTTTAACCCTAAACCTACTGATGACATTTAAGTTTATCTGAGGTCTATCAGGTGCCTTAAGGGCGACTTACGTGTACCAAAGGCATATCTGAATACCAGTACCTCTTGCACTACCTGCCCACATGGTGACTGAGAATTAATTCAAAGTACCATTATCAAACTGAAAAGGAGAATGGGATGGACAAAAATGCATAGTGATTTAAGGCCAATCAAAAGATTCCATCCAGCCCTGTAGCGACCAGCTAATCTCATTCTCATTAAGTATAGGGTGGGAGGGTGGTGCTGATCATAAGCCTCAGCCAAGAGACTGAAACCAGGCAGGGGCAGAGGAGCCCTGTACCTGGATCAACACAATTTTTTCACACCAAAAGTCTGAGGCAAAGGAGTCCCACCCACGAACCTTGTCAGGAGCAGGTGGGCCATACCCCACTCCCTGTAGTTATTTCAGTTTCAAGCAAATACCTTTGTATTTGGGCAGGCTTTTATCAATACCTGAAAAACCTAAAACTGATACTATGCAGAAAGTCACACACCAACTAATCTGTGTTATCTTAGATTTAAAGGTCCAGGGACAGCTTATGGAGCAAGAGAGGAACTGTGTGCTCCCATTTTCAGTGGGCTATCCACCAGTCTGTCATGATTATGAACTGTTTGTGCATAATAACAAAGTGTATCCCACCATCCTGGCTGTGAGAGGATGACGCCAAGAACTGGCAAATCACAAAACCAAACAGCATGTGCTTATAAATGTGTTTTTATTTGTACTTTTTGTAAGCTCTTCCTTTTGCTAATTATACGGCAGAACAAACCACATAGCAGGTGGATAAGAAGAGTTGTGTGAGATAATACTAAAACCAAATGAATTCCCAAACTCAGACACCTAACCTCATACGTAAATGAGGTTAGGAAAAGACAAAATGCATTTGTGAGGTTAAAAAAGCAAGCAAGCAAGCAAAGAAAAAACACACAGTTACTTGACATGCAGCATTTCTCCATTGTCAAACATTGGGCCAGACATCTATACCCATTAAATAGAAATGAATTGATTTTGCAGAAGATACAAAGGGTAATTTAATTGGAAAGCAATAATTCTCACCTGAGGATACTGTTGAAAAATTGCCACTTTCCTAACAAAATCCCTGATAATAAAGAATATATCTTGTGTCACCTAAAGCCAGGCAATTTACTGCATTTAGACGTGATCAGGGTCAACAGATGTTTCTGAGATCTTAACCTGATATGGTGGTAGATACCTGGAAACCCAGTTTTGAGAAGTACAGTACAAAATGGATGCAACGTTCTTCCTTCCAATGAAAATGTACAGTCTTACATTCTGATATATAATATGTGCATTTGTGCCAAAGACTGGGGATGTTATAGACTCATGACTCCCAGAATCCCCAAGCAGCTTGGCCACAGGCCATGATGGGAATGAATTTGGGAAGGTGCAGTTTTAAGTCCCAACTAGTTCTGGTGCATATTACTATGTGGAAAACAGTGCAGACACCATAGGGGCCTGCTCTGATAGGCCCTTCTGAACTATTGGGAGTTTCTGCTGATGGTTTCTACCACCATTAGTTCAGAGGAAGAGGCACTGAGTCTCTGAGAACTCCATGAGCTTCTGCTGATTTGTTGCCAGATGTCATACTGTTCAAAACTGTTTTTAATATATACCTTGTTCTCTTGCAGGACTGATGCCAAAGGGTAGGAGAGAATACCCACTGAATCTAGAAGAGCCCTGAGTGGGTTTGGGACCTGTTCTGACTTTTCTCAGGGGCTGTGTTCAGCTGCCAGGAACAGGGTATTTCCAATAATAGCATTCACACCTGAGGAATTACTACTTCCCAGGAGAACTGCACTAGACCTGATTTCTTAGCCAGTTCATGGCTCTATGGTTCTGCTTGATCAACAGTGTATAAGGGAACACTTGACAGCTTTCTTGTATAATGAAGAGGGCAATCCAAAAGAGGATGCCCCTATTCACAGTCAAATGGTAACTCAAATTAAGTGCAAGGAGTTGGGTGTGGTTGCCAATTTAGTGGTGGCATACAGTGGGAGACAATATGTGTGAGGTGTTTCTTACACCAATAAGTGTAATGTAGGCATGGGCCTTTCATTTTGGAATGGGTCCAGTTCCAAAACAAAGCACAGAAGTACAGGTGCTGTTCAGAACTTGGACCCACCCTCTAAAATGAAATCACCTATTGACTTGCCTTGGTTTACCTCATGTGACGTGATACTCCAACCAGGAAGTAGCCTCTGATGCATCATCATTCTTTCTCCCTGGCACTGGCCAATCCGGAACTGGCAAAGACATGCATCATTCCACCTCCCTGCCTGAATGGCCAGCTCCAGGGAGAACAAACAATGATGCTTTGGAGGGTATTTCCTCGTTGGAGTATCACCCAGTGCAAGGTAAACCAAGGTAAGTCAATTGGTGATTTCATCTTGGAGGGTGGGTTCAAGCTCTGAACAGCACTTGTGCTGCCATGCTTTGTTTCAGAACCAGAACCATTATGAAATGAAAGGTCCATGTCTACTGTAAAGAGGAGACTTCCAAATCGAATGAAATTTTTATCTCATGCTTGTGACTAAGAATGTTGTATCATTTTAATGGATCTAACTCTGTTTGGGACTGACATGGGATTCAGTTCTGCTTGATAAAAACAATTTAATATGCATCATGAGAGGGAAAAATGATGAATCCATAACTGTTAAAAAGCTCCTTTATCAGCAACCATTTTGTTGTTTGAGCCATCTAATTGTCTGCAACCTCATGGTCAAATGGAACCATATATCTTGAGTAACAGCCTGAAATCATAGGGCACACCTGAACTCTTCAAAACACTGTCAGCTAAACTATGTATGGTGAGGTACCTGTGTTGAGGTTCTGCCAATATTAAAATAGAAATGAATATAGTTTAGCAACAGGACTCAGCAGCCAGAAGCCTGATATGAATCACTTCAGATGTCAAACTAACTGAATTAAATGGATTTTACTCTCTGGTAAAGTTGCTACAGGACTGTAGCCTTAATGAACTGACAGCCCAATTATGTGTTATTGTTACAAAATATGTTGTTGATGTGGAATAGCAAGCATCTTCTCCCCTTTAATAATCCAGAGCAAAGAATTTTTAAAACAATGCCTGGAACTGAAACAAGCAGGAGAAAGACAATTTCCTGCCAAATGCATGAATAAACAATTACCAACTGTGCGTAAGTGGCAATATAAAAGCAAAATGCCATAATTTAATCTTTCTGACATGAAAGGGAAGCAAGAATTGAAAGGATTTTTTTTCTTAGAATATTGAAAGAAGTCTGTAAATTTTCCCAGCTATCCCGGGAATGTATTATTTGTTTTCATTTTAGACAAAAAACCCCACAGCTATTTTAAATATATATCTATATATGTATAGCCTACTATTGATAAATAGAAACCATTACTGAAGCACATCCATATGCAATGTGACATTATAATATGTACTTGAAATATAATAGTCATCTTCTTTTAAAATATGCACAAAATAAACTGGAGCGAGAACCATGTGTGTCATGGACAAAGCTGGGGAAAGCATGACAATAGCATTCAAAACATGATTATTTCTTTATTTAATGCATTTGCATTTTTTTATTTTATGAAACTGAGTTTGAGATGTGAAATCTCTCTGTCTCATCCTCAATGTGCTTCTCACCAGCATTCTCATACTCTCCCCGTTCTGTATTCAATTGCAAGGCTTTCTTTTATTTCAATTTCAGGCACAGAAATTGGAGCATATATTTCAGTACATTTTCCCAGTGGACATGTTTGTGAACATTTTTTCCATTGACCGAAAAATGTTTGTGCATCCGTTACAGAAGGATACATTTTAAATCCTTCCTCTCCCATAGTTTTGAGTCCTTTGTTTACACGTTACCTGTTCCCTGGATGGAGAAGGGGACCTTGTTACCTACTGCAATCAAAAAGCAAAAAGTTCTGCTTATATACCACCCCATATCACTTCAGGTAGTCTCTGGGTGGTCTACAGTTTTAGTTACAGTATGGAGGCTACACATTTCCCACCCCCAGCAACCTGGGTACTCATTTTACAGACCTCAGAAGAGTGGGAGGCTGAGTCAACCATGAGCCTGCTACCTGGCATTTAACCCCAGGTCGTGAGCACAGAAATCAAGTTCCCAAAGCTTTCACCCCATGAATTCAAATGTAGCTAATAGTGCTTCACTTTATGATATGCAAAGTGTGTGTGTGTGTGTGTGTGTGTGTGTGTGTGTGTGTGTGTGTGTGTGTGTGTGTGTGTGTGTGTGTGTGTGTGTGTGTGTGTGTGTACACTCCAGTAATCCATCTACCTCTCTCCTGCACCACCTGGCAGACTTTCAGGAGATCCCAGTGACCGAGTAGCCTGAAGCATGGAAAGAATAAGCAGGGCACCACAGAGAAGCCCAAAGGTAGCTAAGTGACACATTGAGGATGGAGCTGGATCCAGGATGGGATGGTAAGAGCAAGGTTTGCAGAAAGAAGAGGAGAAGGAAGGCACGGGGACACATAATTCTCGATGCCCTTGGAGTCAAAGGATTAGATAGAAGCCTCTGAGGAGCCCCTTCCAATCATCTGCATCCTTGGTGAAGACCAGCCACTATTGCTCAAGGACGCGTCTCGAAGCCATCACTGGCGAAGATGAGTATCACGATTGGGGGAAGCCTCAGAGAGGGCACCACTTGTGGGGGGTCCGGATGAAAGAATGCAGACTCGAGTCCAGTTGTCCGACCAGCAGAGCGATGATGATGTTGCCCCTTGCCATTTGGCGTTTTATTACATATAATTTACATTCCACAGTATGCACAAAATCAGTGGTTGGTTACGAGAGAAAGGGTACATCCCAGAGTATGCACAAGAATCAGGGATTGGTTACAAGGGAAACTTCACATACGTTATATATGTTGGTTGGCTAGGGTTGCTCCATGACTGCCTCGTGAACAGAGCATGCCTTGCCCAGTTATTGATTGCCATAACCCATGCCCTAGCTGGTTGCAGATGGAGGTCAGTTAATGAGACAGAGGAAGGTGAGTTAATGAGAAAGGTGAGTTAATGAAAAGGAGTCAATAGATGAAGGGAAGACAAATGAAAAGCAAATAGGAATTATCCCAGTAACCAACAGTAAATATGTGGAGATGACCAGGCAGCGCCAAGCCAGGAATAAGCAGGCTGGTAAATTAAAGACAAATAATAGGTGAACCAGGCTGGGTTAGATTCCAAGGTCTGGAGTCTGGAGCATGTGGATTTAAGAAGGAAGAATTCCACAAGGTGGGCTTTTCCACTCATGAAATGGAAATGCCTCCTAGGCTGAACCCCAGCTATCAGATCCCGACACGATTGAGTCCCTAAAATATGATACCAAAGCCAATGCTGTGACTGCATGCTAAAAGGCAGTGATGGCCCAATTTCCTGCCAAACAATTAGGGGAGATAGTGGCTGCAGCTGTTGTTTTTATTCCACAAAGCCTAAAGACATCAGGTGTACCTGAAATGCACTATTATTATATCAATTTCATGCCCCTTGCGTTCTCCTGGCTCCACCACAGGAATCTTAAGATTCTGAGTTTAATGAAGAACTTAAAATTATTTGCTAGAGAAAATGAGTCAATTTCTGAGAATGACAGTAACCCTGAGTCCCCTCCAACTCTCTCTTTTCAGGGTCCTTTACGTGTCCTAAGGATCTCAAAACACGCCAAAACACTGGATTCTTTAGGATGAACCCACACTATTTTATATGTCATGGAGGCAATACAAATATGTAGTAAAGAGAAATCTCTTTCATTCTCAATCCTTAGGTTTTGCTTTTGCTGTGGGGGTATTTTTAAATATAAAAAGTTGGAATGACAACCAAGGAGGCTCCAGTTAGCATGGCCTAAATTTAACCAAAGTCCTATAAGCAACTGGATTTTCTATATTTCCTCTTTCTTACTGTTGTCCTTTTCTGCTAACCACTACTGCTCGTTCAGTAGTCCTTTAGCCTGATTTTATTTCTCTCATAGACAACAGGATTTCTTATTTCCTATCAATAGATAAATAGGCAATAAAAATTAGAAACTTGTATCTGACCTCTACTGATCTGGGCTCTAGCAGAAGAGAAGTGATGCTGATTAGAGATGGGCATGACTAGGGAAAATGACGTTTTCGAGTTGTTGTGTGTCAGAGGCAGCCCGTTTTGGCTCGTTTCCGTTTTTCGTGAAATTTCGCAAAAAATGCCGTTTCATTTTTTGTTTTTTCGTTTGTCATTAGTACTGGTTTTGGGGGGGTAGCAGGCTCCTGGAGGCACCTCTCTGTGGTGGGTGCCTCCTATCCTCACCCGCCAGCGCTGCTACAAAAGGGCATGCATAGCCATATGCTATGGATATGCATATTGCAGACGCAGCAGACTGGCAGAGGCACCCCTCTTTTTGGGGTGCCTTCCCTGCAACAGTCAGTGAGACACAGTCAGGCAGCAATTGCAGGCATGGTTTGCATGGCACACAAATGCTGCTGCAGGAGTCAGCCAGAGCCACAAGTGACGGACTGGCAGACTCTTTGCACCCACTCCAAGGGAAATGTACTTGTGTGTAGTGCAATGCAAGTAGATCTGGCTTAGGGTTAAGACGGGTTAGCACAAGGGCTAGGGTTAGGCTAGTTACGGGTGAGGTTAGGGTGAGTATTGGGGTGCACCTCTGGGTGCCTCTCTGACCCACTTAGAAGGACAGTGTACTGGCGTATGGGTTAGGCTTAGGGTTAGGGTTAGGGTTTGGGCTACGGTTAGTGGGCTGTTTATGCCTGATTGGCACATCCTAGAAGTCTCTGTGGTCAACCTGGCCAAGTGGCCATGCGATTGGTGGAAAATTTGCATGGTCCACTCCCATGGGCGAGCCCATCATTGTGAATGTGCAGTTGTAAAAAAATAAAATAAAATAAAATAAAATAAAATCAACGGAGACTTTTTTTGCAAGAAAAACCCACTGCTGCTACTGTAAAAATTCAAGCATTTAAAATAAATTTTCGCATGTTTCTGTGGTGCTTTGGTGGGGTTTTGGACCACGATTTCAAAAAAAATATTGCGGTCGCCATTTTGGATCCCCCCGCCCGCACACCACATGGCAAAGGCAGATGAGACGATGCCCCCCCGCCTGGTACCAGCAGCGCAGCAGTAGCACTAGCCAAGGAGAGGGGGCGGGGAACCCCCCAAATAAAACACCCTTCTGGCCTGGTAGGTGCCCTCAGACAGTCTTTGCCTGCTTTTAGGGCCGGGAATCAGGTTTTTTTTAACTTAAAAACTTTTTTTCTGTGCCGCTTGGCATCGCGGGATCGCCGCGATGCCAGGAACGACCACGACAAATCAGACCCAATTATTCTTTAGTCGGTTCGAGTTTGAGTTCTGGCGGAGTAATTCCCGTTACCGTTGCGTAACGGAAACGAGTAACGGAAACAGAAACGGGAATTCCGCTAAGTCGTGCCCATCTCTAATGCTGATGTATATATTTGTACCTTTTGGTTTGTTCGTGTTATGTTTTTAAGTTAATACTTTGTAGGTGTACACATTTTATTTGTATTTATATTTTAACTGAAATGCCAGTTGTAGTTGAATATCCAAAGTGGTTAAATCAACAACACAGCTATGAACAAATAGCTACCAAAAATATTCTAGCAATAGACCAAGTGGCCTATTCTAGCAGTAAACTAAGTGGTGTGTTATTGAGGATAATTTGGCCCCTTCATGTGACAGACAAAATCAGATATTTATAGGTTGTGGTTTTGCCACACAAGTATTTGAAGAGAAGAAAACTTATATCAAATACAAAGATTAAAACCTGCCATAAAACAGGAAATTTCACAACAAATGAGAATAAACAAAGCAACTGTTAATAATTCATAACCGCATTATCAATACCCATAATGCAATTTAGACATTCTTTGAACAAGCATAAAGCAACACATTCTTTATTCAGGATGCATTTGCACTACACAGTTGCAACACTTGCAGAAACTTTAAATGGCTTTCTCCTAAAAAGTCTTTGGATTTCTAACTTGATTAGTTACTGAGAATTCTCTGCTTCCCACTGCTTATTAAGCCCTGTTACACAGTCTGAATTTTACCTCTGAAATCTGAGTCATGCCATAAAAGTAACGTTCAGCCAAAATGGATTTTTATAACTAAACCTGTTTGTATGCTATAAAAATTATCCCCTGCATTTGTAGGAGTAGAATGGTGAATAGTGAGCACAGGCTTGCTCTTGGGATATTATTTTGTTTTTCTATTTCTGCTGGTGAGGCATCTTGAGGAGAAATGACTGGGTTTTGAAGAATACTGTCCCTGATTTTTTCTAAATATATACAAATGCTTGGAAATGTAACTGTTGATCTCCTGCATCTTAGTGATGAGAAAAGTAATCTTCATTATAAAGACAATTTTCATCTATAGATGAATGGCAAAAATATACCAGACATGAATCCTAAATTTTTGTTAAGATGTTGCCTCAGATTTTTCCTAAAGGGGTATGTATTTGTTCACCTTAAAGTACTGGGTTCTGCACCCATGGTATCATTATATTCCACACCTTCCACAGAAGGTTCCTTTTCTCTTCTTTATGCAGTGTCTTTTCAGAGATTTTTGTCCTCCTTTTCCTCCTTCTGAAATCATATTGATTGAAAAGACACTTTGGTGAAGTGGGAGAACTATCTTATTCTGATACCATGTGATGAAGTTATTTGACATTCATATCTGTAACACCATTTCCTAGCTCTTATCCTGATATCAAACATACATTCATTGAATCTGGAGACATTGGTTATGCCTCCAGCTTCACAGTCACCAAACTCTACCAATGCCTTTTGGGTATTTGGAAGGGGGTGGGATTCCAATGGTGTCACTTGTAGTGGCCTCTTCTTTCTTTCTTTCTTTCTTTCTTTCTTTCTTTCTTTCTTTCTTTCTTTCTTTGGAACCGTCTGATATATGTGGAGGCAAATGCTTTACCTTTCTCTTGGCTCGTGTGGGGTTAAAGTAAAATGAGGAAGCACACTGTGATGTCATCTTTCCTCCTTCGTGATGCCGGCCAATCAGACAGGGAGGTAGGATGATGCCTTTCCCTGCACAGTTCCTGATTGGCCAGCATCACAGAGGGGGAAAGATGATGTCACAGTGTGTTTCCTAATTGCAGCTCAGTTCCATGCTGTCAGAGAGAAAGGTAAAGCAATTGGCTCCATGTGTATCAGATGGTTCTGAGCACCACCTGGGCTCGTGTGGTTCATTTTGTAACCTACTGATTCTGAAAGGAAATGCCCATCCCTAGTCACATGGTTGCAGACTGGTGTGCAAAGTAGACGGCTTCCCTTCTGCAGTGACTGGGCCTACCATCCTTGCATCAAGGGTTCTCTGGCTAACAGCCTTGAGGATCTTGAGAGATGGAATACTCAGCTGTCCCTTGAGGTACGCAAGGTTGTGCAAGCACAAGATGGGCATGTGCAGCCAGAGATGCAAGGACACCAGGTTGAGGCAGGGGAGGCCTCATCCCAGCACTCCTCTGTATCAGGGTGTGCCAGCCTGAGACCAAGTAGTAAGGCATCATACTTAGCCTCTGTCATCACCATGACCATGTCCTGGTCTTGGGTGGAAAGGCCGGCAGAAGAACAGGACACCTCCAGCCTCCCATGGCAGATCCCCTGTCAAATATCTGGTCCCAGTTGTCCCAGTTTGCCATGGACCTGTTCTGCAACCCTCCCACCAGTGTCCAAAGTGAGTGAGTGTTCTCACAACCTGGGGACATTTTGTGACCTCACTGCTCATGCCTGGACCTGGGCACCGTGGAAAGGTTGGCCTTTATAAGGTTCAACCTTACTGCATTGGGGTTCCCCTCCTCCAAACCATAGTCTGCCAGCCTGCCTCAATTCCAGGTAGATCCACACTCTCCCTTCATACCTGAAGGGCTGAAATGGCCCATAATGTTTGTAGGAGCTGCCCTGGACCTAGAGGTGTCTTTTATACCTTGGACATTCAAGGGAGTTCCACTCATACTCTCTTTTCATACCTGAGGGTCAATTGGCCCAAGCCCGATATTTAATGATTTTTTTCCTGAGGGCACCCATTTGGAGTTGAATAACTTGACCCCCTTAAACCAAACCTCTCCAAATTGGGGGTGTTTCAAGGGAAGAGCCTAAGGAAGCTCCACTGTAATTTCCCTGCTGCTAGCTGCCTGGGATGACTATTCTCAAGCACATAACATTGCAATTAGAAATGTTTTGTGGCACCCCATTTGAAGTTGAATAACTCAGCCCCTTGGACCCCAAATCACTCCAAATTCAGAGGACTTTAAGGGGAGAGCCAAATGAAGGTACCAACCAAATTTGGTGCCTCTAGGACCCAGGAGACCTGTTTTATAGAGTAATGAAGTGCTTTGTTACTGGTACATTTTGTAAGAATATTTTTTGAAAAATTGTTTCTAACAAAATGAAATGAATCACGGGGGATGAAACAAAACAAAACAAATTTCAATTTTTCCATTTCATGCCCATCCCTAATTAAAATCTTATTTGAATCAAGAGTTTCCTCTATAAGGATTCTAAAGTATTAGGTTAGTGTTTGTAGTATTCACAGGTATACACTCTCTCTCTCTCTCTCTCTCTCTCTCTCTCTCTCTCTCTCTCTCTCTCTCTCACACACACACACACACACACACACACACACACACACACACACACACACACACACACACACACACACACACACACACACACACACACACACACGTGGCATTACTGTATCCTGCCATTAAAGAACAATAAAATGTAATTCTGATGAATAAATTATGGAAACAAGATATTTTGTTGTACACCATCTTGGCTTCATTAATTTCAACAGATGTAGCAAGGATGCACTATAGTTCCAGTATGATATATTCTGTAATGGAAAAAAAGTGTTAGTCCTTACATGTGCAAATATCTAGGTGTCTATTGTGAATCACAGCTTATTAAGCTGATGCTCTTTTATGTGAAAAGGAATCATCTTTGGGATCCCTTATAGCAGACTAAGGGAGTTGATAGGCCATGTTCTAGAATGCAATCAAAGCTTTTAGCAAAATGGGAAGTTATCATAATTTTTTTTGCTCATTCTCCAAACGGAGAGAATTAACAAGAACATGACAGTTTCGGACTCTTCCATACTCAATTTAAAAGTTCATCTTTCCAAGAAATTGGATTCCCAGGTGACGGAAAATGAAATAATCACCTTGGAGACTGTCTTGGAAGATTTACATAGAGATTTGAAACCTTTTAGATTAAAAAGTACATGAGAGATTAACAAGGTTACATGAATCACAGAGTTGGGGGTGAGGGGGAGCTATCTGTTTACCAGAATTTCAGTTTGATAGCTAGAGATTGAGACCGGGGGTTTTCTGAGGAGAATAGTAAGCCAGTAGCTCGTTGGACATAGAAGAAATTATTACTAGATAATAGGTTGTCCCTATTTTTAGAACCCTATCCCTTATAGAATGTTGAATTGTTCTGCTTTACAGTAGCGTGACTGCAGCTGTAATTATGAAAATACTCCATTGCAGATATTATGTTTGATCCTTTATGTCTCTGTGTGTGTGTGTGTGTTGTGTCATTACAGTCGTGACCAACTCTACGTGACTCCATGTCCATGGAGTTTTCTTGGCAGGAGTACTGGAGTGGCTTGCCAGTTCCTACTCCAGGCGCCTACAGCACCTGGTATTCCCTGGTGGTCTCCCATCCAAGTACTAACCAGGGCCGACCCTGCTTAGCTTCCGAAATCAGGCGAGATCGGATGCGCTTAGGGCATCTAGGCAGCTCTTTATGTCTATAGATAGCATTAATTTTGCAATGGGAATTGATAGCATATCATCTTTGTATTGCCTCACAATCTCCTCCATACAACTCATAAGTGACTGAACTTAGATGAGAATCCTGGGCTGAGTAGTCCAGGTTCTTATTAGACCTTTAGATACTATTCAATACTATGTATGTATATATGTATGCATGCATGTATGTATGCATGCATGCATGCATGTATGCATGTATGCATGTATGTATTTATTGCAGTAACCTTTTGGAGGGAAGCCTGTTCTTTCTTGTGCCCACTGTGCCCTGATTTATTCAGAAGGAAAATGACATTAGCTCATCCAGTGGATCAATCTCTTATGCCAGCTTTTTGTGGATTTTGTGGATTGAGGATGAAAATTATATGCAGTAAAATTTTAGCTTCAGTGGGAGACAATAAACTTCCAGCAAGCTCTGTGGAGAAAGGATGACTTTGGTGTTTTCCCCCCAACACACTTGCATGAAATATATACAGCCACAGCCCAGCCATTAGCAGTAACCATCTCAGGCAGAAGACTGACAGTGTCACGAAAGCAGAGAAGCACATGTCTGTAATGACTGTAGATACAATGGCATTGTGGATACAGTGACAGACTACGACATAAGACACCAGAGTTCAAATACCGATTTGGCCATAGGAACTCACTGGGGAAGTGGAACTCCTAAAACCATTCCTTAAATATCACACTTACATTGAAAGTCCAATTAGGATTTGTATAAGTTGGTTCTGAGTTGATGGCTGTGACGGAACCCCTGGAAAGAGATTCATGAATATTCTAATGGTAGACCAATCCCAGAATGTGGGCGGGGTTAGGTCCTATAAAAAGAATGACAGTTGAACTGTCAGTGAGTTAGTCAGAGGGGGAAGTGAGAACTGAAGAGAAAGATCAGGAGCTTAGTCCGTGTTACTTGGCGACAGGGAACGGTAACTGATAGAATTAGGGACTGGACAGGGTCTGCCTAGGATATATTTGGGACTTATTTAAGTTACATCTTAAGAAGAATTCAAACTGAAAATTATTAGAACACGGTATTATTTATGTATGTTGTGAAACTAAATAAACTACATCTTTATGTTGAAAAGTTAACACATGTTAAGTCCCAATTCTTCATAATAGAAATAAGCACAAATTTTAGTAAATGGTGGCAGCAAAAGTAAAAACAGCTTCAACACACTTTTAAAGTGTGGCCAGGTTGTGAAATACCCGGCCCGCCACAATGGCACTTAACTAATTATCATCCAGAAATTGAGATTTTATTTGCCTGATATGTCAAATTATTATTGTTGTTGTTATTATTGTTATTATTGTTATTATTGTTGTTATTATTATTATTATTATTATTATTATTATTATTATTATTATTATTATTATTATTATTATTATTATTATTATTATTATTATTATTATTATTATTATTAACTTATACCCCGCCCATCTTCCCGTAGGAACTCTGGGCGGCTTAGAAAAGTTGATGAAGCAACTAATGACACAATCAAAGCAGTAGCAGCATAATAAGACAGTGACTAAGCAATTTAAAAACAGTAAAACAATTAAAACAATTTGCACCCTAATGTCGCGAACAGAGCCCAACAACAAGCTCTCTTGGAGAGGGCATATGGGAAGGCGGAAAAAAAAAAACTACAGAAGCTCGCCAAAGGCCTCCCGAAAAAGCAGGGTTGTTAAGGCTTTACGGAAGGCCAGCAGGGACTCTGCAGAGTGCACTTCACTTGGGAGGCTGTTCCATAGGGATGGGGCTGCCACCGAGAAGGCCCGGTTACATGTGGATGTTTTCTGGGCCTCTCTAGGGGTGGCAACCCGAAGCGAGAGCTCTCGCGACTGCCGGACTGGACGGGCCGAGGTTGATTGCTGGACGATCCGCTCTGACAGGTAGTCCAGGCACAAGCCATGGAGGGTTTTATAAACTAAAACCAGGACCTTGAATCTGATCCGGGATGCAACGGGCAGACAATGCAGGCGAGCCAGAACTGGGGTGATGCGGTTGTAGCGACGCGCACCCACCAAAAGTCTGGCTGTCGCATTTTGTACCTGCTGCAAACGCCGGAGAAGATTCAAGGGCAACCCCATGTAAAGAGTGTTGCAATAGTCCAACCTCGAAATCACCAGTGCTTGAATCACAGTTCTCAGAGATTCACCATCTAGGTATGGGAGGATCTGGGCAATTTGACGAAGATGGTAAAATGCAGATCTGGTCACGGCAGCCACCTGGGATTCCACAGTAAGCGCCGGATCCAGAACCATGCCCAGATTCCGAACCCTATCCGCCAGCTGGAAACTGGTGAACTCCCAAAGAACATAACCTCCATCTTCTCTGGGTTGAGCTTGAGCCTGTTGGCCCTGGTCCATGTCAATACCGCATCCAGGCACCGGTCGAGAGTCTGAACAGCTTCCACTGCAGAGGTAGAAAAGGAGATAGAGCTGCGTGTCATCAGTGTACTGATGACAGCAGACTCCAAATCTCGTAATGACCCCAGCCAGTGGCCTTACATAGATGTTGAACAGCATGGGGGAGAGAGACGACCCCTGCGGAACCCCACAAGGGAGTATCCACGGGGCCGACAACTCCCCCCCCCATGCTGCACATACTGGGGATGGCCCTCCAGGAAGGACCAGAGGCAACTGCGAGCAGTGCCCCCGATCCCCACCTCAGAGAGCCAATCCAGTTGGATACCATGGTTGATGGTATTGAAGGCCGCTGACAAATCCAGGAGAACCAACAGGGTAGAGCAACCCAACCCCAGATTAGGTCATCTTGCAGGGCAACCAAAGATGTTTCGGTCCCCCGGCAGGGGCTGAACCCAGATTGGCATGGGTCAAGGCACTGTTGTTCCTCCAGGTACGACTGAATCCAGATTGCGGCCACCCACTCGATAACCTTGCCCATGAACGGGACATTGGCGATTGGCCGGAAATTCGCCAATTGGTCCAATGCCAGACCTGGTTTTTTGAGAATGGGCTTGAGAACTGTCTCCTTCAGATGAGAGGGAAAGACCCCCTCGCTGAAGAAGGCGGTGGCAATGGCAGATGCCCATTCTGGCATGGTCCCGCCAGCAGCTTTAATCAGCCAGGCAGGGCAAGGGGGTGGATGCGGGCCAGCAGTGGGCAATCACCCTGGAGGCCTCCAAAGAGGAAACAGGCTGAAGCTCATCCAACCGTGGAGAGTGAGGTGGCCCAGCATCTGGGGATGGTGGGGAGGGGCTAGTACAACCGGAGTCGAAGCCAGCCCGGATGGCCTCTATTTTTGATTGAAAATAGACTGCAAAATTCTCACTACTGAAATCAGTAGGAGGAGGCCTGCCCAGACTAGGATTGGTGAGGTCCTGAACCACCCAGAAAAGCTCCTCCTGGCGGTTCGAGGCCTCACCAATTCTCAGGGAGTAATAGGATGACTTAGCCTCCCTGATCACTCAGGAATAGTGCCTAGTCTGGATAACAACTGCAGTCTTATTAATTAGAACAAAATACCTTAGATAAGTGTTCCTCACTAAAGATAAATAAAGATCCAGAATGTATTTATTCTTGTTTCATCAGTGGTATTTTCAATGCAGATCCCACTGCCATCATGGATATTTTAAAAGGCTACATTTCTCACAACAATCCTTTGAGGTAGTTCAGGCTCAGACCATGTGACTGAGCCAAGGTCATCCAGTAAGCTTCATGGTTGAGCAGGGATTTTGAATCTAGACCTCCTGCATCCTAGACAAACACTCGAATCACTATGCCACATTGGGTCTTCATTGGAATTCGTAGTCTGAAAAAAAAAACTTTTTCAAGCTCCAGAGGTAATACCAAGCCTAAAGTTTTAAACCAGCCTCCAACATCATGCAGGAAACATAGAAGCCCTTCACATGCCCTACTATGAATTAAGGGCTCCATTGAAATGATGGTCAGATTTCCCATTTGAAAACTGCTTTGCCCTTTGGACCAGGAGCCAATGTTGACTTGCCATTGCTAGCACAGCACATTAGGCAGAGATATGAAGTAGCAAAATATTCAGCACATGTATTCTCTTTTCTCCAAAGGCTGCCTTACTTAAAGTGAAACATTGATTTTTGCCAAAAGATATACAGAAGGACAATCAATCAATGACAGCCTTGCAAACAAACTAACAGCAGAACTACCTCTGGTTTCCTCAATTCTGTTCCTTAAGGTCATGCATTTATCTTAGCGGGTTTTCTTTCCTGAATTGTTCAGAACTTTTCATCATCCAAATAGAATCCATAGCTTTTGCTTTATTATATTTTTAGGGGGGAAGAAAGTAAAGGATATGAATGGGAGGGGTAAAGGGCAGAATTACTTTTGGCTTATTAGTGGTGTAAATTCCCTACATCGTTCAGGTTTCTGTATAGTGAATGTTTTAGTGCAGATGATCCAGAGCTTGTAAATTTATAAATGATCCTATGTTTATGAAGAATTTTAGCTTCAGCCTGCAAAGATCCATTCTAATTCCTGCTGCCTCGATAGACAGTATGAAATGTACATTCAATTAGGCTTTATTTAAACAGACACATGTAGCTTGCAAACGAGGTTCAGGATGATGCTCCTTCCCTGATATGGCATGAACAAATATCTTCAGCTCATTAATACTCAATATAGTATTGAAGTATTAAAACTTTCAACTAGTGCTGGGACTTTTTTTGGGGGGGGGACCCAATCTCCTGGTCTCATAATTTGGCCTGGGTTTGTTTTCACTGAATTGTGAGACTGGGCTCATATTATAACTTAAGTTTTTTTCTGCAAGTCCTGTTCCTTCTTTCAACAGACTCATAAAGATGCCCTGTATTTCTCCAGATCAAATAGATAGATAGATAGATAGATAGATAGATAGATAGATAGATAGATAGATAGATAGATAGATAGATAGATAGATAGATAGATAGATAGATAGATAGAACATCTATATTGTCG
This sequence comes from Phrynocephalus forsythii, assembly GCA_029282475.1. Lineage (NCBI taxonomy): Eukaryota > Metazoa > Chordata > Lepidosauria > Squamata > Agamidae > Phrynocephalus > Phrynocephalus forsythii. Next base: position 97,402,077 of record JAPFRF010000010.1, read on the forward strand.
ATAGCTCAGTGGTTTAGGTATGTGATTGCGGAGCTAGAGGTTGAGAGATCCAAAGGGTACCTTCCAGCTCTGTTATTGTTAGATTATTATTACATGATTGCCAAGAAGATAAAGCCTATGAGCTTCCAGATGTTCTTGGATTCATCATCTTTCACTGAAATAGACAATAGTAAGGGACAATGGGAGCTGCACTCTAACAGCATCTGGAGAGGAGCAACATGTTCTTTGCCCTAGCTTTATAGCTTTGAGATGCTTGGAGATACTTGTATTTGTACAAGGCAATCTCATTTAAGCTTAATATAAAGAATGCCAGCACAATAAAGGATACATTGTCTATGCTTGATCTTCTCTGGTGCCATTCTTCCATAGCCTCTCTTATTAAACAACACATCCTTTAGGACCTCTGAGACAAGGAAGGGATGCTGGTCAAATGGAACTCACTTGGCCTGAGTGTGACAAAACCCTGGAAACAGGAGTAATGAATATACAAATCATCAGCCAATCTGAGCAGGAGGGTGGGGAATGGTATGATATAAAAAGGGTGGAGCCTAGTCAGTTGGGGCAGTTAAGTTGAGTTAAGTTGAAGGTTTTGAGAGTGAGTGCTGGGAGAGAGCACTGCTCTGTGAGAGTTCTGTCAGGCAGTGAGGGCTATACTGTTTACTAGTTATTAAAGACAGGGGGGCTGGAAGAGTTGATGAAATCTATTATATCTTAAAGGCAATGCATACCATCCTCAGATATTGTTATAGTTATTATTTTCTCAATAAACTTTGTTATTATTTTTATATTATACATCTGAGTCTGTCCCAATTGATGAGGCGATGTTTTTAAAAGGTGGCAGCATTACCAAGTGAATAAAAGCTGGCAGCATTACCATTTCCAGCACAATTACACTTGTAAAAGGGAGGTGTCGTCACAATTTGGTGGCACAGCAGTGGGATGTTGAAATAAACCCAGTTGTGCCTTGAAAACTCAGTCTGTGAAAGAGGTGACGTCACACTGAGTATGGCCTGCTCTTACAAGTCCTCCTTCAAACAAGCATATGAAGTTGCTACCTCTTTTAGCCACCTTGTTCTGCTACACACTCACACACTTGGATGGATTCAGTTGCATGGCCCTACTCATATAATTCTTATATTCACAATCATACTTTGAGTGTGTGTGTGTCCTCTGACATCAAGTCAGAACCAACTTCTCGTAAGGCTTTCGAGGAGGACTGTCTCTACTGAGCATCAACAAGCAAAATCTGCTTAATTATACTGTAGGTACCAAGTGCTGACATGTTCTGTATGATTGAATATAAGGACAAGGCTTTAGTTCTTCATCTTCAGAAGCAGTTGAGCATAGTGATATAACACATTTCCTCAGAAACCTACAGGTGATCACAAAACCATCAGTGGGCTAGCACCTATTCTATGACACACCACATTTTTACTATATGGGCAGGTTGCCTAAATGTAGCCTTACATGGAGTAATGTTTGTGGTGTTCGGTAGAGGAGAAATGAGCAGCACTGGCTATTAGAGATGGGCACAAAATGCACATTTTTTTGTTTCCATTACTGTTTGTCGTTTCCGTTAGGTAATGAAACGACAAACGAAAATTGTGATGAAAATGAAACGAAACGAACAGAACCACGAAGATTTTGTTCGTACATTTCATTTCCGTTACTGGCGGCGTGCAATGAAATTGAACTGTTTTAAATGTTAAAAAACGCCCTGGACATCCATAAAAACGCAGCGATAATTATTTATACTGCCTGATAATACCTACAGGGGGGTTGGGGGCCTTAAAACATGCATTTATGTCTTTTCTCAGATTGCTGTATTTTTTTCCTTTAAGGGGAGTTAGGGGACATCGACCCAAAATGGCTCCCAGATGCCTAATATTGATTTCTTGGGTATTAAAACGCCCTGGACATCCATAAAAATGCAGCGATAATGTGATAATTATTTGAAAGTATTACCTACCAGGGGGTTGGGGTCCTTAAAATGTTTGTTTTTGTCTTCTCCCATCGCGATGTATTTTTCTTTTCCCTTTAAGGATGACAAAATGGATGTTGCCACTCTAGCCACAACATGGAGGCAAGCCATGTAATGGGATCATGTAAATTACTGGACAACTTCAATCAATAGCATGCCCAGGTTGCAGATTGGGCAGGTCTGGCAGCCACAGAGGGCATAAAAAGCTCTGGCATCCCCCGGAAATGCTTTAAAAATCGCGCAAAAGTGGGTAGAAACGACAAACGAAAAATGGAAACAAAATTTTTTCAAAAAATTCGTGGAAAACGGAAACGAACCGAAACAGACCTCTCAACGACAAATGACAAATGAAACACCATTTTTTTTATTCGTGCCCATATCTACTGGCTATTCCTGGGGCAGAAAGTAATATTTATTGCCCATATATTTTAACTTGCTGTTCTTGTCAAATACAAAAATTCAATGTGTGATTTCCATATATTAAAAGGCAAGCCTGGAATCAGTCATAGGGATGATTCCACAGATGCAGCACAGCATTTCATAAAGGTACATTTGGTCGGTCAGCGAAACATAGGGAAATTGAAGAATACTTAATTATCTAGGGCCAACAACATGAGGCTATTGTAGAAGTCTTTATGGGAGCAATGCACAGAAGGCTGATGAAGAGTGACTATGTAATTATAGTTTATCAGCAGAAGGGAATACAAGGAGAATTCTAAATGCACTTGAAAGAACAAAGTGCTCTCATCATTACGCCCAGAATAGCACTTTCTGGATTTCCATACAAATCATATGGAGCCAAAGAAAATAAATGCCAGAGCTTTGGGGAAATGAAAGCCATATGCAAATTAGGGTTGCAAGCTATTCTTTGAAAATGAACTTTACACTTACATATTAGTAAATAGAAAATAATATACCATAAGAGAAAGTAGGCAGATCTACACCATAGATTTTCTGAAAGCTCCCCATCTTTCTTTTCCTTTTGTCTTACATTTTTAGTGTTCTGGGATGAAAAAAAATACAGTCAATTAGATCAACTCCCCCCCAAGGCAAAACAAAACAAAACTGAAAAGTAGGGTGCTTTTTCATTACTCCAGGTAGTTTATCTCAAAATGTTGGCCATTCACAGGAGAGCTGTGAAGACTCTTAATTGCAAAATAAAACACATATCTATATATTTCAGGTATCCTCTTATACCATAGGGATTCAGTTTAGAATTTAGGTTTCTATGTAGTCCCAAGGAAAAATAGGAGATATAATTATATTGCTCTTCCACAGTCAAATGTTGATCCCATTATTGTCCCCAACTAACTTCAGTCTAAAATGTCAGTATAAAATTGGTTTCTTCAAAGTCACTGAATTTTCCAGGAAACTGTGTTTGGCTGGCTGATTTGGATTTCTCAAGAATGTATTCCTTAGGAGCTTAGGAACACAACTGTTAGGGTTTCTCTTCAATGCCTCTGGCACTGGAGTAATCACCAAAGGTAAATAGTTCCATTATCATACAACTCTGTTTCATTTGCAGCTTCTCCTTGACTGGGCAGTCTCTTGCAAATGCCAATTTCACACATTCCTTTAGATTTTTGCCCAAATTATATTAATCCATATTTTCTGGATGGCACCGCCAAGCTTCTCCTCCTGTATTTCAGTGCAAGAATACATTCTGTTAACATACGACTCCATCTTCCTTTGTATTCTTTCTGGACTGTGGGGATTCCATACCCCAATAGGCTCTGAACCCCAATAACTTGGCAGCACTGAGGATCGTCCTTAGGCCATGGGCAGGCATGTCCAGAGAGCAAGCAGGAAAGCCCAGTGTGTGGTTAAGCAGACCCTGAGCTGACCTCACGGGAATCAACCCACCAAGGAAGGTAAATATGACTTATCAAGTCATATTTACCCTCCTGAACTAATATATATATATATATATATATATATATATATATATATATATATATATATATATATATATATATATATATATATATATATATATATATATATATATATATATATATATATATATATATATATATATATATATATATATATATATATATATGCATGTTAGGTGGATTCGGGTTTCTTCCCGTGTAGAAATCTGGTTGTTTTGGCGACGTTTCGACGAGGTCTCACTCGTCATCTTCAGGCTGGTGTTCTGGCTTCTTTCTTCTTGAAGCAAAGTGTGGTCTCAGTTGAAGTCCTTCTATAAATACTGCTGGGGGTGTGGTTTGCTTGCTCTGTTGCTGATTGTAGGTTCCTTTGTTCCTTTGTTCTTTTGTGATCTGCTGTGTGGCTGAGGCGATCGTTAAGGGATTAACTGCTGATGGCTGTAGATGGCTGTTTACATGCTGGTGGGTTAGATGGCTGGTAGGTTCTGGCAGTATCCTGGGCTTTGGTGGAGTGGGGTCCTGTGTCTTGTGAATTCATTTTGGTCTGGCTACGTGTCTGTGGTCTCCCAATGTTTTTTTGGGGTGTGTGAGTGTGCTCCATGTGGTGACTGGAGTGGGGTGCCGCAGTAGATGGTGCAGTCGTGGTTTTGTTATTGGATGGTGGTTTCGTTTCATCTGTGGGAAGGGTCTGGGTTTGTGTTTGGTGTGGATGGAAGGTGGTGGCATCTTGTGTCCTTTTGGACCTGGTGTCAGTCTTTGTGACAGAGGCTCGTCTGTTGACCAGGGCTAGTTTCCAGATGTCAGGCAAGAGGGATATATATATTCTTAATAAGGCCCTATTACAGTTGCTGGTTCTTTTCTTCTGATTATGCATAAATACAGTGGTACCTTGTATAACGTAGGGTTTGTATAACATAAAATCCATACAACGTAAAAAGTTTGGAGAATTCAAAGCATGCACACGTCAGCACCATCTCTGTTCCCAGTCCCCACAACTCGCTTTGCTGCCCCTGCTTTCACATCGTTAGCTGTACTGCCGCCGCCGTGGAATCAAGAGGGGGAACTCCCAAGTCCCCCTCCCCCGCGTAAGCACAAGCTGAGATGAGCATGACGTGCGTGCAAACGAAGCCGGGCACACCACCGACCCCAGCACTCGGGCGCATCTGCCAACCTTGTCGGTGGGCGGGCAGCGAGCAGCGAGCAGTTCTTGTTGCTGGAGTGCCGGCTGATGTGACCCTCCACCCCTCCACCCAGCCTGAATCCCACCTCGCCAGTCAGTCCTCTCACCAAGTCAAGGAGGAGAGCCACAAAATGCAAAGCGCAATCAGCTTTGCTGCCTCTCGGCCGGGCCATAATTAATGGGTGCCTTTTGAAAAGCCCGGCGCCGGACCGAAGTGTGCGCCAGGGAGGCAGCAGAGGAAAAAGATTGGGGGGGAGGGAGGAGGGGATTCCTCTTCCGCTCGGTGATTTCGCCCGCTCACCGTTGGCTGATCCTGTTCAGCTCCCTGCAGCCACCCTGGATCCTGATGCGGAGGGGGCCATTGGCCGCTGAGATCCGAGGCCCTTGGGCAGAGAGGGGTGGCAGGCAGATGCGGGAAAGAGCCAATTGGAGAGCGACAGCAATCCTCTCCGCTCATCTCCCTGTCCCCTTTCGGTAATCCCCTCTTTGGCAATGGGATTTCTCCTTCCGCCCTCCCCTCCCTGTCGTGTGCCCACAGAAAGGGCTACAAGTGCCACCTTTTGCACCCATGCCATAGGTTCGCCAACACTGGCCTAAGGTCTCAAAACTGAAGCCTCTCACATTGGCACCAGCTTCGTAGCCAGTCTTTTACCTGGATTATTTCCCTTTACCTTTCTATTCCTCTTCTGAGAAGTGGACAAAGCTATCTGGTTCCCAAAATCTTGGTGTTTCCTTTCTGGAGCTTCAAAGCCTAATGTGATTTCTTTGAAGGATCTATTGGCTATGCTGTTTGTTTCCAAATGGATGAGATGAAAATGATATGCAGCCTTGGATTTTATGAGCAATGGCAATCCAGAGAGGAAGAGAAACCTGTGGGTCCATGGATCTTCCTAGCATATTTCAATTTTAATTCCAAATAGTAGGGATTCCCCAACTACAACTATCCTCCTTTTTGTAGAGCATTGGTTCAATGACTCTGCTTTAGCCTCTGTCATGTCCTCTCACAGGTCACCTGTATATCTTCCACTGCATGCTGTTGCACTCCTCTTCAAGTATCTGAAAACGATTTTGCAGTCCCACTGATGAAGAGTGTCTTCTTCTTTTGTTCCTGTCCATGACTCCCTTGGTGGCTGCTTCTCAAACGTTCTATGTCGTCATCATCTTCTCTTATATGAGTGTGGTTACTTGAAGCTACCTTTTTTTCGTTTTCCCTTCCAAACTTGCTGCTGGTTTGCACTTGCTGCATGTTTATGCTATGTTGTTCTCAGGCAAAAACATTGCACATTGTGTTCCTTTCCTTTGTAATCCCTGTTGCCTTTTTATTCCTTTTTGTCTAGGGATGCACTTTCCATTGTCTTGTCTGCCTTGCGGGAGGCTGAGGAAGTCCACTAATATCCAGATCCAAACATTTTGTTAGGGACCTCCCCCATCAAAGGCCTGTTAACTCTCGCTGCTCACTTGCTCTGGTGGCTCCTTCCCTAGGGTCTGCCTCAGTTTCGTTCCTCTGCTATGCTCTTTTAGGAGTCTGCAAATAGAAACTGACAAGAGATCTTGGGTGGGAGATAGGGAACACTTCCACTAAACCTCCAGCTTTCTCCTCTTTCTGAGGCTTCGTTCTCTGACACCTCTTTATGTACTTCTTTGACACACACACTACAAATAGATTTCAACTTTTGATGAAAGTAAAAATCAGCTAGCTGAATTTGCAATATTCAAAGAGATTTCCTGAGAGAGGCAATATTACTGTGTCTATTACAGACTCAAGCAACAAGAATATTTACAGCAGAGCCAGATGCACAGCACTGTAATTTATTGTAATGAATGCAGATGCTAATTATTAATTACATTGCAAATCATTTTATTTGCTCCTTCAATCTCCTTGATAAATGGACATAATTTTTAGTCTTGGTCATGCTTGCAAATTCCAGCCCTGTGTGTACCACTTCTAAGGTATATGTTACCTATTTTGCACCATTCTTTCTCAAAACTGTTTGAAAGCAGCACCAAACATGCTTGGAAACTGGGGGTTGCATAACTATAAAAATTGTATAGAAACAGAGAAAATCATGGTGAAGAATCAGCTGTGAGAACATCAGTATCTTCCATTCATGGTTTCTTTCATTTGTGTTTGTGGTCTATCACTCTGCCTCCCACCTTCTGAAAAGAACCATGCAGACTCCTCTCTTGGACAAATGTGCACAGCTTTATTGTTATTGGTAACCAACTGCAGTACTCTGGCCAGGCATTGGGATGGATCTACTCCATCAGGAGATCCGGCTGTCCCCCGATATGCAGATACCCTCCATCAGGTGGCATCATGCCCTTCTCTTGCTCCCTCTCAGGTCCATTGGTGCCACCCGTTCCCTTGGGGGTTGTTCAGGCTCCGTACAGCTGCCACCTCTGCCTGAACCCAGTCCCAATGCTGCCAAACCATAAAGTTGTGACAGATAACACAATGAACATGAATTAAATGCAAACAAATAACAAACATTACAAATGATTGAATGGCGCGGCTGTGTGGGATAAGTTCAGGAGCCGGTCTCTGAATGTGAGTTCTGGCGGGCTGCTCCCCTCTTTATAGATGGTCTCTTGTGCCTGTGTGGGCCGGCATTCCCTGAATGTCTGCCTGGCCACATGGCTCTGCTGGTGTCCCAGGATTGGACCAGCTGGAAACCCTCATGACTCGGGTCTCCCTGTGAACCATGAGGCCAGCACCAACTTGCCTTTTGGACCCTCGCCAGCATGTTGGTGGCCAATGTCGAACACAACGCTGCACCTGGTAAGTTGGGTCTGACAAATAATAGGGACCCATTTAGTTTCCTATTCAAATCTCTCACTTCGGCAGGAGAGGGAGCCCAGCACCTACTGTATAACCTCTTAATACACATAGCTGTTGCAGAGCACTAGGCCTAAAGTCTATTCAGCTGAGGGCCATCCTTTAGTCCTACCTCTCGTTGTTGTTGTTGTTGTTGTTGTTGTTGTTGTTGTTGTTGTTGTTGTTGTTGTCTCACTCTCCTGCATGGGGAGAGGGATGAGTTTGAAAAAGGAGACCCATGGATTCTTCGAGAGTTAGGAGCCTTGTTTTGTAGGGTCCTGGCTGGCACAGATCATGTGGGTAGCGGTAATCTCCATTTCAGACTCACTGCTCTACGTGTGAAGGAAGGCAATGAAAGGGAAATAGAGAGGGCGAGGTTAGAGTCCTTCCTCTTCCAGTGAATTCATAGGCAACAAATGAACAGGCCTGATAGACATGTTGATCATTTGTCTGGGGAGACCTGGAATGATGAGTGAATGTCATTCCAGGTCTTATCATGCCAGGCAAGCTATAGAAAAGAGCCCACCTAATGCACATACATACAGGACTTTTGGCTATTATGAAACGTTGCATAGCAGAAACCAATGACATCATCTCCTCCAGCTGCTAAATCTTATTTTAAATTAACTGAATGCTTCCTGCCCACCCCTTTTAGTGTTCTGAGGTTCCCTGGGATTGCTTTTTGCCTTAGGAAAACCTTTAGGCTGCTCAGGGCATAGGAAGAAACCTTTCGTGGTCAAATGTTGCTACTGAATCTCTGCCAGTAGGATTTGGACTACTGTTAATGATCTGGCAGAATTTATTTATTTATTTATTTATTTATTTATTTATTTATTTATTTATTTATTTATTGGCAACTGAATGCTTTTACCTTCCCAATTCCCTGGCTCCCAAAAAATTCTGAAAGTGAAAGGGAGCTCTGGGGATCATCAAAACTTAAACCCAGGGGATTAATTAATTTAAAATAAATGGGAGTTGTACAAGCTGATGGTCGTATCTGCTTCAGACAAGCCTCTGGCACAGTCGCTCCCACCAGCCAAGGGCAGGGAGCTCTACAGGAACCCACCAGAAGGAGTCAGAGGTGGTAGCCTGGGAGGGGGTCTGGGAGAGTGTTGAACTTCCCATTCAGGTGGCAGACTGGTCAGGAAGTTCAAAACTTCTGGGGCAGTGGACCCGATCCTCCACTCTGTCCAGCTGCAGGGCATGGTGGCTTGCTGAAGGGAAGGGCTGGGTTGTGAGGCACAGCTTTCACCCCCAGCACCCACCCCCTCCCCGCTGATCACCAATTGCAGATAACTGAATCCACGGTTGGTGAATCAGCGGATACAGAGGTGTTACTGTACTCTCCATCTGTCTAACCTTTCTAACTTTATGTTCTTACCTGGTAAACAAACCACCATTTTTGCAGTTCCTGTGGGCGGGAGCATATGCTGGCTTGGAGCATCCATGCATACCCCAGAGAATCACAGCAGACATGTTTTATTCTGCAGAGAAGAACAGACCAAAAGTTACAATTTGCCATAAGTAACAGAATTTCAGCCAACTAATGTTATTTAAATTTGTCCCTATAATAGCTTGGTTGCTGTCCTATTTAAATTTGTCCTTATAGAATAATAGTATAGTTGCAATCCTTTTATTTTTCCCTAGTGATACAAGAAAATATTGGAATTAAGATGCAGCACTAGATGAATAATTGGCTTTACCCAAACAAGACATTCTTATGCAATTCTCTCTGGATTTATTTATTTTTACTCCTTTTTGTGAATGCCAACAACTATACATAAATACCATTTTACTTGAAGGATTGGTGGATTTTAAAAATCTAGAACAGACACCTGAGAATTATCCATCAAGCACTTTTAGAATATTTTAATCTAATGCATTCTTCAGTTGTTTTACTGTTTCTCCCACCCTTCTGTTTATTACACTAAAGACAGATATAAAGAAAGAAGGTTACCTCCGCTGGGCGAAGTCCCGCGCGGGGGTGCTTTGCCCTCGCACCAGGGAGGCGTCACGGGCAGCGCCGGGTCACGTGGGGGCCAGGGTATAAAACCCTGGGTTCTTGGTCCCTGGCCCTCTTTCCTTCCCGGCGCTGCTGCACGACGGAGCTGCGGCGGAGCGGCGGATTGCGGGCTGCGTGGTCGAGCAGCCGAGTGGTGCCGGGGACAAGCGGCAGGCTTGCCGCTCGGGGAAGGGGACTCGCGGCTGATCAGCCGCGGGGCTATTGAAGCCGGCCGGCTGCTAGCCGGCGGGGAGGAAGCCTCGCGTGGCCGTGGGTGGGGGTGTTCAGCCGGCGGCCCGACGGCAAGGGGAGAGAAGCCGGACGGCTTTGAGCTTTGTGGGCGGCGGGAAGGCTCGAGCAGCGGGCGGCCGGCCGGCCGGCCGGCCACGGGCCTTGGTCGAAGGGTGGTGGTGGTTATAAGTGCGGTTGGGCCACGCACCCGGGTTTGAGGTCGGGCGCTTTTTCCAGCGTCCGTGGATCCCCCTCCCACCTTCGTGAGCATCTGGGCCCAGGGCAGGTCTTTGGTCGGGGTGGCCTTGGTGTAGGGTGGACTTCGAGGAGGCCTGCCATTGCCCCGTTGGTGCTGGGTGGTGGATAGGAGGGGCGGCCTGGTACATTTGGCTGGAACAAGGGTGTGGCAGGTGGGCGGTGCAGTCTTTTGTCAGGGGTGGTTGGCCTGACAGGGGGCTGTAGGGCTTTGACGGCCTGTTGGTTAGGGGGCGTGGGCTGGTGGCGCTTACTAGGGGAGGCCATCTGGTTTACAGCGGCCATTTTGTGCACCCGGCCTGCTTTGCTGGTGGCTTGGTGGGCCGGGCGGCCATTTTGATTTCCTCCTCAGGGTTCGGCCTAGCTATTTGAAATCTCTGAGCATCTCCCAGGCCAGACATCCTTTCTTCCGCAGGGCTTCCCAGTTGTCTGTACTTTTTAGGGTGGTTGTGTTGAGCGCGATATGGCACCTAAGAGGGGTCAGGCCAGTGGGAAGGGCAAGCAGCCAGCCAAGAGGAAGGCCCCTGCGAGGCCTTCAGCTCCGATGATTTCGTCCTCGGATGAGGATGATTATCCGGACTTCCGGCCCATCCTGGATAAGCTGAGTTCACTGGAGCGGGAGCGGGCACAGGGGTCTGGGATGTCTTCTTCCTTTGATAGGCGGCAGTCGCGAAGGGAAACGAGGGCTAAGAAGTTAGCCGAATTGAAGGGTCAGTGAAATAATGCTTGCTCGTATTGCTGTTTTAGAAGGCGAGAGATCTGCTGGGAGCCAGGATCTTTTTGGCGAAGACGCCGGGGCTAGCGGAATGACCCATGCTGCAGTACAGGCCTCTGACCTAGAGGATGCCCTGGACGAGCCATGTGCGAGGAGAGACCAGACTGGTGTTGAGGAGGCGGCTGGCGGATCCGAGTCGGGAATGGTGATGGACCTGTCTGTCAGGCACAGATCGAGACCCGAAAGGGTCAGATCACCTCCACGGGCTCGTGAGTCAGGTGAGCGTGTTCTTGTTACACCAAACATGCACACGGAGAGATGGCCTTGGCGCCCGTCTGTTCTTAGGTCGCCGACCAGGGAGGTGCGGGCCCTCCAACATGGTGCTATGCAGGTGAGGCGGGTTGAGTCTGCCACGCAGACCATGCCTATGGCAGCTGGGCCCACTTCAGTGGAGACACAGACGGACAGGCCGGCCCAGGAGTTGCCCGGGCGGGGTTCGACGGCTGTCGGTACCACTGAGCACACCATCCCGTATAATGCCTTACCGGATGAGGACGAGTCCCTCCCGTTAGGGGACCATCTTTCGCAGGCCATGGTTGACAAGATTTTGCGAGGAGATTATGTGGATGTGTTTGAATTGCTTAACAGGGAAATAGGGGATGGCAAGTATGATAAGCTAGATGATAAAGATAAGGAGAAAATAAAACGCAGGAAGCCGGATCGTTGCTGGGGAAACTGGGTCCCAGCATTTTATATTTACGCTGGGGTGATTGTGAGGTCCTACCCGGAGAGGGCGTTTGCTTTGTTCCAGTATTTAGACCTAATTCACAGGGCGCACGCGGATTTCCCAGGACCTGCATGGCTGGCGTATGATGAAGGATTCCGTATGAGAGCGGCAAGGCGCCCCGGCTTGCCCTGGAGTAAGCCGCATGAGGCACTCTGGCTACGCATTATGTCACCAAACAGGCCGGTGAGCGGGGAACGATTCAATTGTGGCCATCTTATTCAACGGGGTAACCAGCCCAATCTGTCCCGCCCAGGAGCGGGCCAGGTGGTTCAACCCCGCCTGGTCTGTTGGGACTACAACAATAAGGGCACATGCTCCCGCAGGCCCTGCAAATTCAAGCATCAGTGCTCCCTGTGTAGTGGCCCTCATCCCGCGATGCAATGTTCCCGAGGGAGGGGAAGTTGGGGGTCCAGCAGGGATGGGGGAGTCGGCAAGAAGCCCCCTGGGTCTGGGCCAGCTGCAAAACGGACCCAGCCCAGTTAAGTTAGAGGTTTTATGCCGCTGGCTTCGGGAGTACCCCGATAGAGCAGCGGCTGAAGTTTTGCGTTTGGGTTTTTCAGTTGGTTTTCGTATTCCTGCAGTTGGTGTTACGGTTGGGGATCCTCCAAGGAATTTGAAATCCGTCCTGGGACGGGAGGAGGTAGTTAGGGATAAGATTCGTAAGGAAGTGAAAGAGGGCAGGGTTGCAGGGCCTTTTGCGAGGCCCCCCTTGGCCAACCTGAGGGTTTCCCCTTTGGGGTGGTTCAAAGAAGACCCCGGGCGAGTTTCGCCTAATACATCATCTTTCGTACCCTGCAGGTGATTCTGTGAACGATAAAATTCCCAAGGAATTGTGTAGTGTGAGGTATACATCCTTCGATACGGCCATTCGGATGGTAAAAGCTTGTGGCCCGGGGGCAGAGCTCGGAAAGTGCGATATTAAATCTGCATTTCGCCTGTTGCCTGTGCATCCTCAGGATTTTTGGCTGTTAGGGTTCAAGTTTGAGGACCAGTTTTATGTGGACAGGGCTCTGCCAATGGGATGCTCTGTATCTTGCGCGGCATTTGAGTGTTTTAGTTCCTTTTTGGAATGGGTGGTGCGGAAGAGGTGCAGGTCCCGGCAGATAGTCCACTATTTAGACGATTTTTTGTTCTGTGGACGGGCAGGAACGGGGCAGTGTGGTGTTTTGATGGCCGAGTTTGAAAGGATGACTGATGAGCTAGGAGTCCCGTTGGCGGGGGAAAAGACTGAGGGGCCTACAACCAAGCTGACGTACTTAGGTATTGAGTTGGATACCTGTCAACAGTGTTGTCGCTTGCCCGGCGAGAAGTTGCAGGAATTGAGGGGTAGGATTCGGAGTATGTTAGGCCAGAGTAAAGTAACATTGAGGGAATTACAAGTTTTAGCAGGTCACCTGAATTTTGCATGCCGAGTAGTGGCTCCTGGCAGGGCATTTTTGAGGAGGCTCTGCGATTTAATGATGGGGCTACAAAAGCCTCATCACACCGGCGGAGGCTATCCAGAGGGGTTAAGGAGGACTTGCAGGTTTGGTTGGACTTTTGGAAGGTTTCAATGGAGTGTCCTTTTGGAGAACCGATTTGTTCTTAGGTTCGGACTTACAGGTGCATACTGACGCCTCAGGGGCCTTTGGCTTTGGCATGTTTTTCAGGGGTCAGTGGTGTGCAGGGACTTGGCCAGCGGAATGGCATGAGCAAGGGGTTACTAGGGATTTGACATTTTTAGAGTTCTTCCCGATAGCGGGGGCTCTGTGGATCTGGGGTGAGCGCTGGTCGAACGCTGCTGTTACCTTTTGGTGCGACAACTTTGCAGTGGTTCAAATCCTTAATTCCTTGACTTCCAAATCTGCACGGGTTATGTCCCTGTTGCGAGCTTTCACTTTGAGATGTCTGCAGTTTAACATAGTGTTTCGTGCTAAACACGTGCCGGGCATTAAGAACGAGTTGGCTGACGCTCTTTCTCGCCAACAGATGGCGAGGTTCAGAGCGTTGGCCCCGGCTGCGAAGTTACATCCAGAAGCACTGCCTTTGGAGGTATGGAGGATTGGCGGGTGGAAGCCCACAGAGCGATGAGCCTGGCCCTAGCTCCAAGTACCAGGAAGAGTTATGCGGCAGCTTGTGTTGAGTATAATAGTTTTTGCAAGGGGGTGGGAATAAGCCAGCCATGGCCCGCTGATCCTGAGATGTTGATGCGTTTTGCTGTTTACTTGTTCAGGCGGGGCTTGGCCCCCCGTTCTATCCAAGGCAGGATGGCGGCGGTGGCGTTCTATGCTAAAGCAAAGGGATTTCCACATCCCACAAATGATGGCAGGGTTGGTAAGATGATTGAGGGTTGGGCTAGAGAGCGGGGAAAGGTGCCGGACAAGCGGGTTCCCATTTCACCAGCGATTCTAAGAAGGTTGTGTGAGGGTTGGAGAGTGATTTGTAAGGACGCTTTCGAGGCTCGTTTATTCAGGGCAGCCTCATTGTTGGCCTTTTTCGGGGCCTTTCGCATTGGAGAGTTGGTGGCGGCGGCAAAAGGGGACCAGTCAGGTACTGCATTGCAGAGAAGGGACCTGTTGATTGAAAAGGATTTACTTATTGTGACCCTAAGAAGATCCAAGACGGACCAGAAGGGAGCTGGTAAGGTCATCCGGCTGGGGCCTTGCTCTGATGCTGCTTTATGCCCTTATCGGGCGATGGCCAGCTATTTGGAGCTGAGGGGTGATGGGGATGGTCCTTTGTTCAGGCACTGTGATGGGTCCCCATTAACAAAGTACCAATTTTGGCAGCTGTCCTCCCAGGGTTTACGATTGGCGGGCCTGGATGGGTTGCGATTTGGAACGCATTCGTTTCGTATTGGGGCAGCTTCAACGGCAGCCGCGTTGGGTTACTCTGTCCAAGACATACAGGCTGTGGGGCGGTGGTCTTCTCAAAAGTACCGGACTTATGTGAGGAGCTTGCCTGATTGTTAGGGCTGGTCTTTGGCCGGCGTTGTTTCTCTTTTTGTTTTGCAGGTTGGCTGCCAAGTTCCAGAGTTCGAGTGCTCATCTGTGGGCATAGTTTCGTTTATTGGGCGGCAATCCATGCACGGAAGACCAGCTGGGGCAGGGATCTGGGCCTTGGCCCTTCTGCATGGATCGAGTGGCAAGGCCGCAGGGGGATGCTCTGGGATGGCTTCGTTCCCTTGGTTATGCAATATTGTGCGGGCCAGCCGCCTGAGATCTTGATGATTCACCTTGGGGGGAATGATTTGACGAAGCGCCCTGGCAAGTCCCTGATTTTACAGGTCATTGCTGACCTGCAGTTTTTGAAACATCATTTTCCCCGCATGCGGTTCATTTGGTCGGAGATCTTGCCACGGATTGTTTGGAGGGATGCAAGGCATCCCAAAAGGGTCGATTGCGCCCGAAAGGGTGTCAACCGTGAAGTGTTTAGAGCTATGCGTGGGGGGCTCGGGGGAGTGCTCGCCCACCCTCGGCTCCGGGGCCGAGTGCCTGAGCTCTATAGGCCAGATGGTGTTCATTTGTCCCCCAGGGGTTTGGATATATTTTTGGAGGATATTCGAGGAGGCCTGGTCGATGAGATCGCCCTCTTGGTGGGGGGCAAGGAGCATACAGGGTAGCTCCTTTCTGTGGCGGGTAGTGAATAGGTCTTTTAGTTTTGGGAGATCCCAATGGCATCCAATGGGTGCTTGGTAGCCCTCTTGCTATAAATAGGAAATGCCCACTTAATGCAGCCATAAATCTAAAGAGCAAAGGCAGAGGGCGGCCCGGTATTGTTTTCCTATGGTGTTGGAAGCACGCTGAACAGATGGGCAGCGAGCTTACAACTGGGATCTCCCAATTGATTTTTGGTATAGAGGACCCCCTGGGGTTCGATATCAACCTATTCACTACATAGGCCTCCTTTTTATTCATGAGTTTGGTTAATAGGTTAATAAAGTTGTGGCCCTATTTAACCCAATGCCGTTGTCTGCCTCGTTATTCCTGGGCTGGGAGGGCAAGGTTACCTCCGCTGGGCGAAGTCCCGCGCGGGGGTGCTTTGCCCTCGCGCCAGGGAGGCGTCACGGGCAGCGCCGGGTCACGTGGGGGCCAGGGTATAAAACCCTGGGTTCTTGGTCCCTGGCCCTCTTTCCTTCCCGGCGCTGCTGCACGACCCACCCACCCGCCCTATCTTGATGGCGAGATTAGCTGGTCGCTGCGGGGCCGGATGGGAATTTTTGGCTGCTTCCCTGATTGGCAGGTGGGAAGCAGCGTGTTTTCGCCCATCCCGTCATCAACAAAGCAGGGCTGTGTAGGTTGCCACCTTGGTCACAACAGCGGGTAGTGAATAGGTCTTTTAGTTTTGGGAGATCCCAATGGCATCCAATGGGTGCTTGGTAGCCCTCTTGCTATAAATAGGAAATGCCCACTTAATGCAGCCATAAATCTAAAGAGCAAAGGCAGAGGGCGGCCCGGTATTGTTTTCCTATGGTGTTGGAAGCACGCTGAACAGATGGGCAGCGAGCTTACAACTGGGATCTCCCAATTGATTTTTGGTATAGAGGACCCCCTGGGGTTCGATATCAACCTATTCACTACATAGGCCTCCTTTTTATTCATGAGTTTGGTTAATAGGTTAATAAAGTTGTGGCCCTATTTAACCCAATGCCGTTGTCTGCCTCGTTATTCCTGGGCTGGGAGGGCAAAGGAAAATTATCATGTAGAATCTCTGTGATACTCATTACAACTTGAATATAATCTATGGCCATATCAATTATAGTCTAAGATCAAAGAAGTTGACTAGTATACTAAATTATTGTGAGCCCCTTAAGAGAAGAAATAAATTTCCTTCTTATAATGCATAACCACAACACAGTGTATAATAAGAGCCACTCTAATTATATGTGTAATTTGTTAATATAAAGGTTTTGATTTCTCAAGAAGTCATAATAAAAGCCACAAGTGGTTGGCATACAGACATTTCATTAAAAAACACACACACACAGAAGCAGGAATAATTTTAAATTATTTTAAGCACATTTTTTTCTGCAAAACGTATGTTGCAGGCCCTTCTGCAACATACAGCTTCTTACTAGAGATTGGCACAAAATGATTTTTTTCATTTTTTTTTTTTTTTTACTAATAAAACAAATAAAAACGAACTGCCACTTCAAAGAAAAACAAAATGAAATGAAAATTTTTGGTTTGTTCCATTTCATCCCCCCCCACAGGAATGCATTGAAGCAATGAATTCCTATGGGAAACTGCTTTAAAAATCCCTCACAATTCCCCCCAATACACCTGATTGGGTGGGGGAATGGTGCAGGGTTTTAAAACATTTTTGTTGCTGAAGCCACATGTGCCAGCTGATCAGCAATTGCTTTGGCAGCAAAAAAAAAAAAAAAAAAAAGCCCACATCATTTTTCTCCCAATCATCCCATTGGGTGGGGGAAAGGACAGCTGATGCATGGGGCTTGCTTAGAGGACTAAAAAAAGTTTTAAAAGCCCCCGCTCTCCCCCCATGCATCGAGTTGGGGAAATTGCAGGCTCTTAAAACATTTTTTAGTCCCCGAAGCAAGTGCCAATCTGCTGGTGCTCGGGGCTTGCTTAGGAAACTAAAAAAAGTTTTAAAAGCTTCCGCTTCCCCCACACACAAAGTGCCTGATCAGATGTGGGAAAGTGCAGGCTTTTAAACCTTTATTTAGTCCCCCAAACAAGCCCCACGTGCCAGCTGATTGGTGCTTGATTCAGGGACTAATAAAAAGTTTAAAAAGCCTGCACTCCCCCCCACCCCCTGAAACAAATAAAGGTAAAAAACATTAAAAACACATAAACACACACACAGTAGTTACATAAAACACACACATAAAACACATAAAAATGAAAAACCAAACAAAATGAAAAATGAAATGATTTTTTTTTAAAAATGTTTCAAATAAAGTGAAATGAAACAAAGATAAATGAAATGGAAAAAAGAAACAAAATACCATTTTGGCATTTCATGCCCATCTCTTCTTCTTACTTATTTTCTGCAATGCATACGCCTCATACAAGAGCCAATGTGGTGTAGTGAATAGTGTGTTGGACTCAGGACAATGAGGCTATAATTCCAGCCAGGCCGTGGACACTCAGAGAGCACTGGCAGTGGTAAGACCAGACCTTAAATATTTCACTTACTTTGAAGACTCTGGTAGCACTGCCAAAACTTAGAATCTACACATGACAATAAATCTACCATTTTGACCAAATGGACTGAGGTTTATGTCATGCAAAAGCATTAAAAATTATAAACATGCAACAAAAGACTATACTTTAATTTTTAAAATGGAAACAAGTAAGCAGCCAAAGGGTTCTACAAGCCAAGCCAAGTTTTCCCCCTTGTTTTCAGATGTCAATCTGAGTATCTGAAGCAAAGTGTGAGAGGATTATCATATTCAGAGATGCTAGAAGAAGGATTCTAAATATTTGGCCATGAAGTTAGGAAGAGAAAGCCTTGTCTGTCTCTTGTAGAAAACTACCAGCTATGGCAGCCCTTCAGAACCTGAAGGAGAAGATGCTACACAGTGAGATGGCTCTGGGGTTGACCTATCATCTGTTATATTATCCAGGGAAACAGCAGGCCTTGGTGTATTCCCCTTCAGGGCGTATTTAAAATTTCAGATTATTCAGCTCTCTGACTGATGAGAATGAGCACAACATGGTTTTTCCACACTCTGGCACAGCATTAAAAGAACAAGCAACCTCCACAGAGCCCAGAACTATTCAGGCTTGATTTCCAGGGGTTGGCACAATCATCAGCAGATTTCGCCTCTCCCACACTTATGTAATCTTAGAACTGCAGGAATGAAAGGGACTTTATGGATCACTGAGTCCTTCCCCTGTCAGGGAGTCACAGCAACCTAAACCAGATATGTAGCCAGACACCTAAACTACTCAGCCAACAAAAAGAAGATAGTAACCTTGTCGGGGCAAAAGCTGCCCTCTACCCACAAGGGATAGGCTTCAGTCTCCACAAATTGCCTTCCCAGGCAAATGTACTTCACAGTAGCCCAATTCTGCCTAGCTATCGATTCAAAGCCAGAACTATTGTGTGAGGGAAAGCATGGGCTTCCTGTACCCTCTGTGCTGCAACCCTTAGAGCAAAATAGGGCTCCCATAGTCCCAGCACATAGCTAGAGTAGGTAGTAGAAGGACAGGAGAGGTGAGGGATGAAAAAAGGAGGAGAGGGCAGATGACTGAGTGAGGAGGAAAAGAGTCCACTGGAAGAAAACATGACAGGGCAAAGTGGTGACAGCAGAGAGCAAGGAAGGACTGCAGGGGCCGAGGGGCTTGCTGCCACTTGCCAGGACTGAAAGAAACACTTGCTAGCAGTGACAGGCTGTAACCATGAAAGGCAGAGACAGACGCAAGACTGACCATGAGAGGTGAGTGGCGGACAGGACCAGAAAGCCTATGGGTGACAGAGGGACAGCCCCAATGTAGGATTTATGCAATGAAGAACTACTTTAACAGTGCTGTATGAGCAATCTCAACCCCCAGGTGTGGGGATTCCTCCCTGCCTGGAAGAGATTCAGATCATTCTGCTGTCCTCAAAGCAGTATCTTCCAGGTAGCCCCTATACCTCAGGAAAATGCCCTTCCTTTTCCCACTTACCTTAATGAAGCTACAAATCCTGCCACTGTCTCCTGTTGGATGTCAAAATAGGGAACCCCACACTCTATAAACACACACACACACACACACACACACACACACACACACACACACACACACACACACACACACACACACACACACACACAAGTTTCCTCCATATCACTTGGAAATTCTGTTTCCACACCACATGAAGGCATATATGCATGCAGCCATATGTTCAATGTCTAGACATCAGGGCCAGTAAAATTAGGATGAAGAGTTCATTTCCTTTCCTACTGAAACACATGATTGTAATGCTGGAATGGATTCTGGAATTCAACTGAAGCAGAACTGAAAAAACTCTGATAAATGGCCATCTAAATTCTCTTAAAAACCTCCAATGAACAAACAGTTCCAAGTCCTTTCATCACAATACAATGACTAATGCCTATTAATCTGCATAGAGCAAGTTACTCTTTCCCAAAACTTTAAAACACCAGTCTCACTCACTCTATACCCCAGAGCACAGAGAGAACTCGTAGTTCCGAGTGCCTTGCCCTCTGAAGATGCCAGCCACAGAGTCAAGCAAAACTCTTCCAACTCTATGATTCTATGTCAGGAAGAAAAACATAAGAACATAAGAACATAAGAAGAGCCATGCTGAATCAGGCCAAAGGCCCATCTAGTCCAGCTTCCTGTATCTCACAGTGGCCCCACCAGATGTGTTTGGGAGCGCATGAAACTAGATATCTGTCTTCTGATACCACTCCCCTGCATCTGGCCCTTGAAGTACCCTGGTTTTAAGCCTGGAGATTACACATCTCCATCATGGTTTGTAACCTGTGATGGACTTTTCCTCCAGGAATCTGTCCAATCCCCTTTTGAAGGCATTCAGGCCAGATGCCATCACCACATCCTGTGGCAGGGAGTTCCACAGACTAACAACACACTGGGTGAAAAAAATTTTATTTTGTCTGTTCTTACTCTCCCAGTCCTCAATTTGAGTGTATATCCCCTAGTTCTGGTATTTTGTGAGATGGAGAAGAGCTTCCCTGTATCCACTTTACTCATGCCCTGCATTACTTTGTACGTCTCAATCATATCCCCCCTCAGGCACCTTTTTTCCAGACTAAAGAGCCCCAAATGTTTTAGCCATTCCTCATAAGGGAGGTCCCCCAGCCCAGTAATCATTTTAGTCGCTCTCTTCTGCACCATTTCCAGTTCCACTATGTCTTTCTTGAGATGCGGTGACCAGAATTGTACACAATACTCCAGGTGTGGCCTTACTATTGTTTTGTATAATGGCATTATAATGTTGGCTGTTTTATTTTCAATCCCTTTTTGATAATCCCTAGCATGGAATTGGCCTTCTTCACCGCTGCCACACATTGGGGAGACACCTTCATGGAGCTGTCCACCAACACACCAAGATCTCTTTCCTGATCTGTCATGGATAACTCAGAGCCCATGAGTTGATAGATAAAATTTTGATTTTTTTTTGCCCCAATATGCATTACTTTACATTTGGCTACATTAAAACACATTTGCCACTTCGTAGCCCATTCCCCCAGTTTGGAGATATCCTTCTGGAGTTCTTCACAATCTTCTCTGGTTTTCACCACACTACACTGGCCTGTAGTTTCCCAGGTCCCCCCTCCTTCCTTTTTTAAAAATTGGTGTGACATCTGCTATCCTCCAGTCCCCCGGCACTGTGGCCATTTTAAGAGACAAGTTGCATATTTCCATTAAGAGATCTGCAAGTTCATTTCTCAGTTCCCTAATAACCCTTGGGTGATGCCATCTGGGCCTGGGGACTTGTTAATCTTCAATTTATCAATTAGTCCTAAAACATCATCTCTTTTAACCTGTATTTGATTTAATTCTTTAGTCAAGAGGGGCCGTTCAGGCAGCAGAATCTGCTCAAGGTCTTCTGTCATGAAGACAGATGCAAAGAACTCATTTAATTTCCCTGCAATTTCAAAGTCCTCCTTAATCTCCCCTTTTCCTCCCTCACCATCCAGAGGGCCAACTGGTTCTCTGGCAGGTTTTCTACTTCTAACATATTTAAAGAAGCTTTTATTATTACCCTTTATATTGCTAGCCATGTGTTCCTCAAAATCTTTCTTTGCCTCTCTTATCATCTTCTTACATTTCTTTTGCCAGAGTTTGTGTTCCTTTTTATTTTCCTCATTTGGGGAGGATTTCCATTTACAGAAAGACCTCTCCTTGCACTTTAGAGCCCCTCTAACTCCACTCGTTAACCATGCTGGTGCCCTCTTGGACTTAAATGAGCTCTTCTTTCTTTGTGGTATGCACTTGTGCTGGGCCTCTCTTACTGTTGTTTTAAACAGGTTCCATGCACTCTGAAGAGATTGGATTCTTCCAACCTTCCCCTTCAATTTCTTTCTAACTAGTTTCCTCATCTGAGGGAAGTTTGCCCTTCGAAAATCTAGGGTTTTTATGTCTGATTTGCTTGACACTCTTCCTCCAACATGCATGACAAAGGAGATTGCAGCATGGTCACTGTTCCCCAGAGGCTCAGTGACATTCACATCCCTGACTAGGCCCTGAGTATCACACAGTATTAGATCCAGAGTTGCCTGTTCTCGGGTGGGCTCGATGACAATTTGCTCTAAGGAACAGCCATTCAGCAAGTCGAGAAACCCAGTTTCTCTTTCTTGCCCGGAGCTCGCATTGGCCCAGTCAATGTGGGGATAATTGAAGTCCCCCATCATTACTATCCTATCCTTCTGAGACACCTCCGTGATTTGTCTCCTCATTTCAAGGTCCCCCTCAAGTTTTTGATCTGGTGGGCGATAGCATGCCCCAACTATCACATCACTCCTTGGACCTGGTAGTTCCAAAACTTCCAGAACATGGCCAAACAGCCTGAGAAACTCACAACAACTATCATATCCTGTCTGTGAAAACCTGCATTTTAACTTGTATTTTATCATATCAATTTCTTTTATGTGCTTCTGATGTCAATATGTAGCTCATGTTATCTTTAGAGTCATATAATAATTGAGTTGGAAGGGGCCTATATGAGTCATGGCAACTGGACTTTTCTTGTGAGATCGAAACAATTTGCTACTTATCCAAGTCTGAGGAAAGTAGCACAAAGCTTCTGATTTATAGTTCACTTTGGTTTCTCACCACCCTGGACTGAATGAACTCGTTAATTGGACTAAAGCCTGAATAGGCTTATTAGAGGGACAATGGCCTGAATAGGGTCATTAGATGGACAATGGCCTGGGGTGCATGAAAGTTCCACCTATGCAATCCTTCCCAACATCCATTAAGTGTGGGTCATTAGCAGTCGCTTTTCTGTTGGAAGTGTGAAGTGCTTCTGATTTGTCTGGGGCAGCATGATAAGTGGGAAACAGATTTTGCCTAAGTCCCCCACCCCTGTTGAGAGGCATTTTCAATACACATCTGAATGGCTTCCCTGACCCATTTCTTGAACCAGTTGTCTCCTCTGTCTAATATGTGTACATCTTCATCTTTGAATGAGTCTCCTTTGTCCTTTAAATGAAGGTAGACTTATGATTCTGGTCCTGAGCTGCTGCCCCTCTAGTACTGGGCCATCCTCCTGTTTAGTGGCTGTTTGGTTTCTCCAAAGTAGAGCTGTGCACACTCCTCAATGCATTGGATCAATGGACCTCATATACTATATTCCTCGTCTTGTGTTTTGGTGCCTAGACTTTTGGGTAGATGAGTCTCTGCCTTGTTAACAAAACTATTTCACAGCCTGGAAATGTTTTGAACAGTTAATATATTACCTGAAAGGAGGGTGGTTTCTCATTCTCCCCCCTTGCTTTGGCTCCATTGTGAACATCTAACATCTTACAGAGAAGCCATGCTCAATAGCTGTTTCCTCAGGGCTAATTCTTGACCTGTTGTTCAAAGCACTTTGAGTTAAAAATGATGCCCTTTTGAAGTCTCAGGAAGTTATGTGCTGATGGAGTCAGTCTAGCTGAAGGGATCAAAACAAATGTGAAGCAAGTCACCTATCGCCTGTACTTCCTACAAGGCTTGTCTGTAAAAACAGATCAATCAAATGCTTCTTATGTAAACAAGCTCTCAAAACAAAGCACAATATTCTGTTAACAGGGAACTTTTTTGTGGAAATGCAGCTCAAGTGCTTAGGCAGCTGCTGCATTTTAACATGTATTTTATCATATCAATAGAGTTATGTGCTTCTGATGTCCTGTGCACAGCAACTTCAATATCCTTTTTAAAAAGAGATAAATAATTATTAAAATAAGAGGAACAGTACTTAACCTACTTGCCACCTTATGTCTTATCATACAAGATATATTGATGAGCTTGCCAATAGAAACAGAAAAAAATATGATTCCTTAATTATGGAAACAGCCAAGGAAGCAAGGTTTATAAGCAGCAGTTGCTCTGGGGGATGGGGGAAAGCAGACCAACAATGCCAAATTGAAAAAGAATGTATTTCCTTCTTTAATTGGATGTTAACAAGACCCTAATGGGAACTTAGATAAGCTGGAGGCTTTGGCATTAGACAACTTTAACTCTAAGTACAATGGATGTTTCTTATAAAAATTAATACCTTTTTGTATGTGAAACTAAGGAATCTCAGGTCTGCATGTTTTTCACTCCTATTTAACCAGAACTTGGAAATTGTAAATTTTTTGACTACATAATCTCCTAATCAAGAACATTCTGGATTTGTAGTTGCCCCCCAAAGTTTCCAAAATATTTAAATTGGGATCAATAATCACACCCCCAGCCCAACAGGCCCTTTATCTCTTAACAGCTACTTGCAGATAGATACAGTATGGTCTTCTTTATACTGGGAATATTTCTGTCTTTTGAATTTGGCAAGTGAGAATGAGTGTATCATATATGATTCATTTTTTTAAATAATTCTCAGATTTCTTCCTATGGGTGATGGAAATAATGTGAGATGGCTTTTTGGTGAGTTGTATGAGAAAGCTAAAATAGCAGTTTTATCTGTCCTTAATTAATGATACTGTGTCACAACAAATAGATAATGCTTATTTTATAAGACGTATTCTGGCTTCTGGTGTGACCATTGTTCAAGGGGCCAGAACTTAATTACTGGAAATACTGCCTTCTCCTGTGAATCTGACAACCAGTTGAAACTCAATAGATTGTTTTATATCTTATACATAAATAGCTGGATTATATATGTGTGTGTGTGTGTGTTTAATGCAGCTATTTATTTAAAGCAGAAAGATATAGCCACCAAATTTTGCCAATGTGATGATGTGTGGTTCAAAACAGAATAAATGTGGTCATGATATATCAAGGCATTTGAGAAATGCATGACCTGTTTTCAAGCACCATTGAGGAAAAGCAATTTTCCTCTAAAAGAATGCACATGGTTCCCATGCACCATGTTTTAGCATGCAGCCCATCCTGCCAACTAGAAGGAGTGGTGGTAGAATTCAGAAGCTATGTTTAGTACCAAGTTTCACCAGGAATGAGATGTGCCAATGCCACTCTGGCCACCCTTGGTTTAAGACATTTCTCGTTGAATTTCATTTGATAGAAAACTCAAATTAGCTCCCCAAGATAAATAACCAAGAGGATGATTTTTTAAAAAAAAAACTCAAAACAAAAGAGAAGAAGGAGGGAATAGGGCAAATAGATTCTAGTTCTTTCAATGACAAAGGTCTAATGATGAACAGCTCTCTTCAAAATTGTGTAGGAAGAAAAGGAACCAAATTGATTTGGTCAACAGTAAAGATGGTGATGAATTGAAAAATGAATCATATTTTCTGATGAATTTGGACAATTTGTCAAAATCTGTCAATTTGTATTTTTGTTGAATGAAATCCTCCAGTGATTACAAATTGACAAATTTTAGCAATTTTTTGATTTGTTAATTCAACAGATTATTAAATGGCCCCAGGGCACGTAGAGCCACCACAATAGAGAGAAAATGATCTTTTCACTCTACTCTACAAACCCTCCAGTTTGTTAGGGATCGGATTTTTAAAATTCTGAGCAATGTAGCCCCAAATAAGGACACTCAGGCAAGTTCTAACCAGGTACCTAGAGACTCTATACATGCAGAAAAGCTTCTTCTCCTATACAGTACTTCCCAAGTTTTGTGGATAATGAGTTTTCCCAACCCATTTTCGAAAGGACACTTTCCTAGGTGACCCCAATTTTGGGGTGCATAACTAAGATCTGAAACCCAGTCTTCACCAAACTTAGAAGGACTGTAGAGGAGAGGTGGGAGATGCTTATTTGCAAGTTTGATGTCTCCAGGTGACTGAAGGCACTTTCCTAGGGGAGGCTATTTGGTTGTACATTGCCTGGATGCCTAAACACCAGTCTTAACCAAACTTTCAGGGCTTGAAGAGGAGAGGGAGAGGAAGTATCCCTGCAATTTAGGAACTCTAACTGCTGGGGAGGATTTTACTAGCATTTTGAATTGATGCTAAATCCTTGATTCCTCACTGGAAATTTATCAAATTAATTTGGCAGCCTTGATGAATCACAAATCATGATGAATCACATTTTTATTATATTTCTAGTCAGCAGAGTTGATGGACCTGTATCACATCTCTCACTGTCCCATTCTTCTTCACTTTATCTTTCCCCTACAGCTACTTTGGTCATATGAATCTTTGGCATGGTTTCTGGTGTTAAGGGAGGGGAATTAAAAATATAGGAATTTGGGGGGGGCATCAAAACATAACATCTGTTCTGTCTCAGTTATGGCAGCTTACTCTTTATACATTTACAACTTGCAAAGAGGATCCATCAGCCATATTGAGCTACCCATTTATTTCTGACTCCTTTCCCCAAATGTTAGTTCAGGTACAGTATCCAGCCAAATGATGTGAAACCTCTTCCTGTGTGCTATGGCTGTACCCTGCAGCATGTGTGCATGTATTCATTTGTAATGAGGACATCACAGCTATACAATTCAAATTGTTGACATAGTTACTTCTCCTGCCACATCAGTTTGACTGTGTCGTGGGCAGAAACCAACATCACCACCACCACCACCACCACTACCAGTGCTGGAAAAAAAACCTATGAATCATTGGGTCTAGCCCCTTTTAAGGAGGTAATGTGGGGAAGTAAATTTCCAACAAATGATTAAGTGCAGAAGAGTAACCTGGATGACACTTTCTTTTCACAGGTGTTTCAAATATGATGTGGCACCAAAACATGCAGATCTGACTCGGAAAGCAACGACATAATACATGAAAGAGAGACTGGAAGGAGGAAAGAGGGGAAAACTTGAATATAAATGTAACACAGCACACACAATATGAACCAAACAATAAAAATATTGATCTGCACTTGCATTTACGGGGGGGGGGAATGCAATTTGACCATGATCATGGGTGATTTCCTTGGCTACCTTAAGAAATATGACTTCGTCAAACAGAGCAAGCGAAGTTCCCTTCCACTGTTATTTATTTATTTATTTATTTATTTAACTCCAATGAGAAATTTCAAGGAAGACATTAAATAATTCCCGAAAATGTTTGCTGTTCCTTTAGCATCTACCTTCAGAATGCTACTGGATCCACAACTCTTATTCCATTCCTTCAGTCACACCCTTCAGTGAGTTACTTGTAAACTGTGGAAGATATCATATTAGCTCACTGTAGATTTATTTGAAGAAGTGACACTGGGTGCTTGTGCCACATTGTGTGCAACCTACAAAATATATTTAGCAGAGATATAAGTTCAAGGAAAGCCCAGGCGTGCCATGGGGTGTAAATCAACAGACATTTTTTTGGCTTCAGGCCCATTTGCAAAGTAAAATAAATGTGTTAGCTGGCATGCACAATTAAACAAAAGCTGCCAAAGTCAAAGTACCACCAACTGCATCCTGTGCTGCCTCTAAATTTTGTCTGCTTACAGTCCTATGCATGCTTACTCGAGAAGGAGCACCACTGAACCCATTAAGACTTCTTAAGAGGAATGGGTAAGAATGTCATTTGGTTCATTTACAATAACAATATTCAAGTGCTTGAAACTTTTCCCATAAGCATCAAGGGAAGAGCTTGAATTTTCACGAAGTAGAATTGGGAGGCGGAGTGCAGAAATCAGAAGTTACAGATTAACAAATCCAGGCAGAGAGGTTTGAGTTCTTAGTTTGTGAATGTTCAGATGCTAATCTCTATGACCAGAATCTGGTTCAATATTTTCATATGTAAAAGTCCAATGGCAGAAGAAGTCATGTTGAGCTGATAAGATGCTGTTCACTTGCCAGACTAAGGATACATCATTAGATCATAGCAGTAAGTAATTTGTCCCCTGTGTTCAAATTCAGCCATGCTTGTGTTACCATATTAGAGTGGCTACTTCTCTTATGGTGTTTTTATTTTATTTTTTTAAAACTACACCATCAGCTTCTCCATCTTTGATTCCTGATGTTGAGCTGTTTATTCATTTTAAAAGGAAAGGAATGTACTGTGATGCTTCCTGTGGGGAGCGTCTTTCTAGTCTTACTGCCTATTAGGATCTATAAATGGCACTTTTCAAAGAATTGTAACTCCCCACAACTCCATGTCAGCTTCCTCTAAAATAAGAATAAAAAACCACAGTTTCAAGCAGGTGAGTTTATGGTTCAAGAAAGTACCTGAAAAACCCTTCCCTAGCATGTGCATGGAACCTACAAATGAATAAATTTAAGTTCATGGGCTGTAATTCCCAGAATTCCTGAAAAATGCTGGGAATTGCAATCTAAAACCATGAAGGAGCATATCCCTAGCTGTGAATCTCACTCTCAGAAAAATGAACCCTCCTTCTCTTCTCAGCGAGATTTCTGTGTGTGAGCTTTTCCTCCCCAGAAATCTTGTGGAAAATCTTGTGCCATTTATTGAATATTTTGTGGTCACATTTTCATTAATGAAGGTGGAAATTAATGAATAAATTATATTTAATGAATAAAAAATAATGCACTAGCCTGGATGGATAAATCTAATTTTCATTAATGAAGGAGGAAATTAATGAATACATTCTATTTAGTGAATTGAAATTTAATGATTTAGCCTGAATAGATTAATCTGATTTTCACCTAATAATTAGAATGTTAAGAAATCAAAATGAAGATTTAAATTAAAAGAAAATCTTATGTTTTAATTCTTATGGGTGATTTTATACCTAAATAGTATATTAGGAATTTGTATTTGTTATATTAGTAATAGTATATTAGGAATTTATGTACATGGATGTTTTTTCTTTATTATATATGATGAAACTATCTAATCAGCAGATTTAGCTACATTACATAGTACAATACTTATGGCACTATGTAGACATGGGGATTTTAGATTTTTTGGATGACAAACCAAAAACTGCCCTTAAGGACACACTCATTAGGCTCATCCGTAAGAATCTGAACTTGGCAGCAGTCAATATTAACACCTACAGGCCTATCACTAACATACCTTTCACAAGAAAGATAATAGAGAGGGTTTTGGTTTACTTGCTTCCAGCCCTCCTGGAAGTCATGACACAAAGGCAGCACTGATTGCCTTACAAAATGATATCCTGAAGAGGACTGGCAGGGTCAAGATGCCCTTTTTGGTCTTCCTAATATCTCAGCAGCCTTTGATACGACTGGCCACTTTATACTCCTGGGGAACCTCTCTGAATTGGAGGTTGGTGGTCTTGCTTTGGTGTGGCTATGATCCTTCTTGGTGGACCATTCTTAGGAAGAGATGAGACACCAGGGCCCTCACAATGCTGGCTCATGCATTGTAGCCTCAAGACTAAAACTACTGTAATGCATTCTGTGTGGGGCTGTGCTTGAGGCTGATGCAGGACCTCCAACTGTTCAAGAACATGGTGGCCAGACTCCTAACTGGGATTAGTAAATATTAGCATATATTCTGGTTGCTGGTCCACTTCTGCATCACCTTCAAGGTATAGATGATGACATATAAAGCCCTGAACAGCTTAGGACCTTGGTACCTCTCAGGCCATCTGTTTTGAATCAGAACTTTGCCTGTTCCTTCCAGGCAGGACAACTGAGAAAGTCTTGTAAGAATAAAACTACAAATCAGGCCTTCTCAGGCGTTGCCCCATATCTCTGGAACATTCTTCCTTCTGAAGAATGTCTGGCCCCCTCCTTGGGAGATTTTAAGAGTTTCTTAAAAACATTGATGCTTATGCAGACTTTCCCCCAAACCAGAATATAGCCAGGGCAGCCCATATGTGTTTAAATAACATCTTTAATTTCAATTGGAATTTTATTGACTATTTATTGTGTAATTGAATTCATGTTTCATTACAAAGTGCCAATACAGCAATTTAACCTGAATACAGGTGGCTGTGAAGGGGCGATGTCAGGTGCCCACAGAAAGGGCTCCAAGTGCCACCTTTGGCATCCGTGCCATGGGTTCACCAACACTGCTGTAGAAGCTAGATGAAGACTTTTTAATGAATTATTCCAAGGGGCAATGCAATTACTCAGTGTTCAAGGGCTGTTAAAATATAGCTCAAAAAGATAGGCATTCAAATGATGAACTCACAGCTGCAGATACCTAAATGCAAGTCATTTGGATAAAAGACTAAGCTGCTTCCTAGCTTCCTGTGCAGAAAGGAAGTTCCGGCGAACAGTGGGGAGCTTCTTTTTTGCACAAGAAAGTTTGGTGTGTGCTACACCACGATGCCTCCCAAGCTATGCCTTTCCCCCCCAGACATTTAGGTCTCTGTAGTGTGGATCTGTCAAGTGGCACTCCCAAATTAGAAAAAAGTATTTATTTATATATATGTTACATTTTTATACCACCTATTTGCCACTCTGGACAGTAATTAAACAGTTAGCACACACCTAACTTTCTTGTGGAAAAAAGAAGCTCCCCACTGTTCGCCAGGAACTTCCTTTCTGCACAGGAAGCTAGGAAGCAGCTCGGCCTTTTATCCAAATGACTTACATTTAGGTATCTGCAGCTGTGAATTCATCATTTGAATGCCTATCTTTTTGAGCTATATTTTAACAGCCCTTGAACACTGATTAATTGCATTGCCCCTTGGAATAATTCATTAAAAAGTCTTCATCTAGCTTCTATGGCAGTGTTGGTGAACCTATGGCACGGGTGCCAAAGGTGGCACTTGGAGCCCTTTCTGTGGGCACCTGACATCGCCCCTTCACAGCCACCTGTATTCAGGTTAAACTGCTGTATTGCCACTTTGAGAAAAAAATAGTGGGTTCTGAATTGCAGTTTGGACACTCAGTCTCTAAAAGGTTTGCCATCACTGTTCTAGGGCATTTCCTCTTACTTTGTCTTTCTCTTTTCATTGTATTTTTGTGTGTGAAATAGAACAAAATATAATCCTATGTGATTCACAAACTGTATTAATATCAAGTGGAAATGGTTTCATCTCTCACCTGCCTTGGGTCTTTTCAAGGAGAAAGGTGAGATAGAAATATTTTAAATAAATATAAATAATAAATCTCTGCACTTCATCCTCTGTACTAGAAACACATTAGAAGTCACTTAGAAAAGGATAGAGGCAGGTCTCCATCCCTTTCAGGAGAAATGTCTGTAAGGAAACTATTTTATAAATCTTGCAAAATACAAAAAGAGAAATCTACAAAGAAATGGGAGACAAGAAAGGGGAATACAAACTGATTGATTGGAAAGGAAAATACACTGCTTGCTTCTGGCGATGGCTCTAAAAATATAGAGCACTATGAATGGCTTCAACAAAGATGAGTTGGTAACAGAGCCTGATTAAAACCTCACCGGCTTTGCAGCGCTACTAATTAGATTAGGATCCTCCAGTCATGGTACAACAACTGCTCAATCAATGTATTATCTGCAAAGCTCTAATGTTCCACCAGCATTTTAAAATTCGGGCTGCAGTTAGAAATCCTCTTTGAAAGAATCTGGAAGATAGATTTGTTTCTGTATAACAGAGATTTGAAAATGTATATAGGAGATACACCTAAATCTTGATAGACCTGTTAACTGATCAGAACCAGATACAGTACTCTAAGGGTGCTATCACATGAGGGGGAAAATGCAGGGAATGAGAAACTCTGCCTTTTTTCCTTATCTGATCACGTGATTGAACATGTGGGTTCTGAGTTCCAACGTCCCTTGGATTTTGCTCCACTTTTGTTATGTCCCCACAGCCATAACCTGCTTCAAGCAGGCATAGAGGAAATAAAAAAAGATAAAAACAAAATGGCCGACCAGCCCCAGGGACAGCTGCTGGGAGCTAAGGAGAAATAAAAAATAAAAAAATTAAAAAGTCCTGACTGGTCCGCAGGCCAGCTTACTGGTGCTGGGGGTTAAAAATAAAAAACCCTTAAAAAAACCCCAGTACTGACCAGCCCCAGGGCCAGCTGGTGGTTGCTAAGAAAAAAATAAAAAAATAAAAACCACCGAAAAACCGGATCATATGCACCCCCCATGCTGGGGAAAATGTGCATTTTTTAACTGAGCAAAATATACCCAACAGCTCCGGTAGGTCTTGGAAAGCTCGCTAGAACCCACTAAAGAGGGCACTACTGTTTTTGTTTGTTTGTTTTTTTAAAGCCCGATGACCATGGGGACAAGATTTTTTGAGCCGGTTTATCAGAAAATTAGATCTGGGTTTTAAAGTACTTGTGATAGAGCCCTAAGTGAGGTTTCACAAAATCAAAATTAAGGATTACTGTTTGAGATGTGCATGGAGTGTTTTGCTATGGCTTGTGAACATTTGTACACACAACACTACAGGTGCTGTGTCTATCCTCCCCCCCTCCCCGATGGTTGACTTAATCACAATTCAGCATCCACCACCTGGGACCTCCTTCTCCAGTCTGGTTAGGAGCTTTGGCTAACCTTCCATGCCTCCTCAGACAGCTGACCACTCAGATGAGAAGGTGGGACAGGGATTTACCCTGCATAGCCAATGAGTGACTAGTTGCCTGAGGATGCAGGGAAGGGCACCTGAGTTCCTGCCCAGAATGCCAGTGAAGGAGGACCTTGGTGGTGCATGCTGAACTGTGAGTGGGGTAGTCAGCCAGGACATGGGAAAAGAGTACACTTGGCACCTGTGGTGCTGTGCCTCCTAATTTGTACAAAGTGAGATAAATCCTTAATGCCCATCTCTAATTACTCTTCCTTCACTTGGGATTCCAATATGGCATAGTGGGTAGAGTTATGAACTCTGGAAAACAGGGTTCAAATCCCTGCTCAGCCACAAAAACATACTGGGCGAGTAGAACTGACAAAACCACTCCTTTATATATATAATAGGGTCGCTATTAGTAAGTTCTGACTTGATGACACAGAACACAATCTCATACATTACTTCAGATGGTTCAGTTCCTCATTACAAAATTGGTATAATATTTATATGTGTTTGTTGAACTGATAAGGAGTGACTAGTAGTGCATAAAACTAGAGATGGGCAAGAAGCACAAAAATGGTGCTTGGTTACATTTCATTTCGTTACCCCTTTCATTTCATTTTGTTCCATTTGAAATGAATTTTTTTAATTAAAAATTCATTTCATTTTGGGGGGGATCATTTCATTTCTGTGTTTTATTGTGTGTGTTGTGTCTTTCTTTTAACTTTTTTTTACTGTTTTGTGGGTGGGGGTGCGCGTGTGGTGCTTATGCACTATGTGTAGTTTTTCCCTCTCCCAAGCCGGCACACCAGCTGATCGGCGCTGGGGTGGGAGGAAAAGGTTGCCAGTGCAGAACTCCCGCATTGGCAACTGGGCCATTTTCAGAGAGGTCCTGACGACCTGTCATCAAAAGGATTGCCAATGCAGAGCTCCCGCATTGGCAACTGGGCCATTTTCAGAGAGGTCCTGGCGACCTGTCATCAGTTGGACCCCTTTAAAAATTTCCCAGTTGGCACCAGGGGGTCCCTCAGTGCCGACTGGGCCATTTTTAAAGGGGTCCAGTTGATGACAGGTTGGTGCTGGGAAAGCAGACACTTTTTAAATTCCCCCTTGCTGAAGCCCGCGCTCCAGCTGATTGGTGGTGGCTTATGGGGGGAAGCCCACCCTTTTCCTGGCACCGATGGGGCATGTTGGGGGGATCGGCCAGCTTTTTCCCCATAGGAATGCAATGCTTCATTTCATTCCTGTGAGAAAACGAAAAACAAAGTGAACAAAACAGAAATTTCCATTTTGTTTCATTTCATTTTTCTTTGATGGGTCCCTTCATTATTCGTTTTGTTCCCTAATGAAATGAATAACAAATAATGAAATGAATAAAAATTCATTTCTTGCCCATTCTGTACATAAAACTAGTTAACCAAATGTTTTTGTTGAATGATAATTGAATAACACAAATGCAGCTGTGTAGTTCTACTGCAGAGTTGTTAATTCAGTCTTCATTCCTCAGTGCATTTCCTGAGTGCATTTTAACAGTCAGTTGCTGGGATTTTGTAACAGAGAGACATCAACACTTCTTAATAAATCAACTGCAACTTCAGGTTTGGGTAGCCAAAGTGACTGCATATATATTATATTTCAATCACTCTGCAGGTATGAGCTAGTTTTCCTGCTTTGTTGAGGCAAATTCAACCATCAAAAGAGTCCAAGTTCACAAGAATAATCGCAAGCACAGAGAGGGTTGGGGAGACTTGAATTTTCATCTGTTTTAATCTAACAGGTACATGGTGGTCTTTGGTTGTAAGGATTTAGAGCAGGCATGTCCAAACTTCAGCCCTCCTAATATACTAGTTTGGACCACAACTCCCTTTCTGTCTTCAGAATTCCAAGCCTGTGTTTCCAATGGCAAAGGACTGTGGGAGTTGTGGTCCAAAACATATGGAGGGCTGAAGTTTGGACATGCCTGATTTAGAGCAAAGAAAGCAGGGGACTATTGCAGCCTCTTCATACTCTGCAGCAGGGATGGGCAATCTATAGAGACCATGCCTATATCTTGGACATGACACCCATTCCATTTTTCCAGATAGATAGATAGATAGATAGATAGATAGATAGATAGATAGATAGATAGATAGATAGATAGATAGAATGTGCTTTTAATTTTCTTTTTTTAAAAAAGCTCCTATGCCAGGCATGTCCAAACCTCGACCCTCCTGATGTTTTGGACCACAACTCCCAGAATTCTAAGCTTAGATCGCCAATGGCAAAGGATTGTGGGAGTTGTGGTCCAAAACATCTGGAGGGTCGAGGTTTGGACATGCCTGACATGCCCTCTAGAGTAGTGGTTCTCAGTCTTGATGTTTGGAATAAAGGAAACTGGATGTTCTAAAAAAAAATCTGGATGTGATATAAAGGAACAACCTTTTCAGTTTTCAGATAAAGCCACTTCCTGAAAGGCCACATTTTGCAATCAGTAGTGAAAAGCAGATACATGGAGAGTGTCAAATATGTCCCATTCTCTTCCAGGTAAAGTATGTTTACATATTATTGGCTACATATAAAAATAGAAACACTTATCTGAAGTGTCCTTATTCTCCTGAGTCTAGATGGCTTCAGGTATGAAACCACTCACTACTTAACCATAGCATCTACAGAATGTTTCTATTTTTCCTCTCACTTCCCACATATATTTTAATCACAGAGTCTTGACTTAATGTTCCTTTTGCATGACTTAAGAATAATGAAATGTGGGAACACAGTTGAAGTGGCAGATGACATAAGAAGAGTTCATTCCAATCTTACCCTGATGCTTATGCTGAAAATGTGCCACTCATTCTGCTCTGTTCTTACTGTTAGTTTCTGTGATGGTCTTTTCTGAGTCTGAGAAGTGCATTTCTCTCAGATAATTTTTGTGTTGCGGTATGGGAAGGCAAAATAGTTATTAGATTGTTTAATTTTTTAATAGAATAGGGAGTAAAAATCTCTTTCAGTACTTTTTTCTGTATTTTCTTTGATTCTCAATATACGTCTGTAATGTATAGAGACAGTATATAATAATTGAATCAGAGATTGCAAGTAACTCACTTTTTAAATGAGTTACTTTTGCAACGAGCAACATTTTGAAGTAATGTGAAGTTGGGAATGTGCCTGTAATTGTCACTGCTTTCATTCATTACTTTTAAGTGGCATGAGAACATGTATCTGCTTATTTTACATTATTGACGGGGGTTGTTTGTTCTGAATATTGGGTGGGGGAGGAGGAACGCTAATAAAAGTGACATCTTATGCTGCCAGTCTTCGAGTAAGCTGCCAGGGCAAGGGACAAAATACAAAACAAGAAGGAGTAAGAACATGTTATTAGGCAGTTATGAGTAAACTATTCCTCGAGCACAAAGAAAGGGAAGTGAATTGATGAGATCCTGACTACATCACCAAATACCCTGGGAGTTGCTCTGTTTATAAAATAAGTAATTATTCCTGCCCACATGATGCAAAGGCTAATCAGTCCATCCACTTTGACTTGCAAACTCGATGCTATCAGTCTTTGGAAGATGCTGCAATTTATTTTTATTTGCTGGAAAGATCTAATTTTTTTCATGCACAGATGAGGGGGTGGCTTGTCTGTGGGGGAACAGAGAGTGGAAGAAGGTCCATCTGGAGGGAAAAGGGGGGAGCATGAGAGAAGAAACAGTGAAAGAAAAATGGTAGTGGGGTATGTGTGTGGGAGGGGGAGGGACAAAAGTGGGGAGAGGGTATGCATTTACACACAGTGCCAGTACTCACCTCTCTTCAAAGCCTCTGCTCCCTGAAGCTGTCACTTCTTTTTAAAAATACCTTCCCTATCCCCACAGTCCTGTTTATTCACAATTCTCTTGGCCCTGCCACCTTCAAAGGTGCCTCTGATGGAAACACAAGAGAAGGCCTTCTCTATTGCTGCTCCCAGACTTTGGAACACCCTTCTACATGAGGCCAGGCCTGCCCCATCATTGCTGTCCTTCTGTAAGCAGGCAGAGACCTTTCTCTTCAGGCAAGCCTCCTTGAATAAATAGCTAATCTATTAGGTGACATTTAGATGGATTTTCATGCATTATTTTGTGGATAGGATTTGTAGTATAATCTGTGTTTTCCACTTTTCTGTTTTCCATTTCTGAGTGGTATTTTTTCTGTATTTGTTTACTAAGCTTCAATATTGCCTTTTCAGTGATGTAAGACGACTCTTCAAACTTATTGTTCTTAGCTTTAAATATTGTTTTGAATGTTTTCACAACTGTTGTATACTCTTTGTATCCAACTTTAGATAATGTCCTTGATATTATTAAGTCATCCTGAGTCCTTTCCATGGAGAAAGACATGGTAAAATATTTTGATAAATAGAAATAAATTCAGCAGTCCCCACCATCAACAGGGCTTTAGGAGCAATCCAACAGAATTTCAACAGAACTATAAGCAGATCTCAAAAATAACACCATGAGAGCTACAAAAATGGCAATATTAGAACAGCAAGATACTGTTCCAATATTTATTTCTGGTTAAAACGTGTGTCTTTTATACAGTACCAATCAATGTTTTTATTATTTTGGTTGACTCTGCCTGGTCTTCTTCATTCATCATCATCACCACCACCACCACCACTACCACCACCATCTAGTTCCTATTTCTTGGCATCCCCCCCCCCCTTTTAAAAAAAAGGCTAAATCAATTTTCACCTTCCCCACCTTATGGATATACTATTACAAGTCATTTTAAACTTGGCAAGATAGACTGAGATTTTGACTGAGATATTAACATTTATGGGAAAGCACGTCTAATGTGCTCTGTGTGAGTGTAAATGGAGTTTATTTTCTAATTCTGTGAACCAGCACTCAAACTCTGTTTAGAGAATAATGAGTATTGAAGAATGGGAGAATACATGCTGAATGGGAGAAAAGAGAAAATAGGGAAGACAGGTGCAGCATGCCAACCAGCGGGCTAAGGAACAAGAAGCCCTTCTTTTTCTGTACCCTATGCAAGCAGCACAGAATATAAATGTATGCACATCTATGTTTATGTATATTAAGCTATCTTATCTGGCCTTACGCTGCATATGTTCAAATGCTCATTGTTCATGTTCTGTAGTTCTCTCTAAAATAAAAATCTAATTCAAGTGCATTGGGTCAGAGAAAGAATATTGGATTCCTTTTACAAGGTAGAAATACTTCTTTTGTAATTTAATAGGAAACATATAATAGTAACTTTAAAAGAATGCATAGATTTTCTGATTTGTTTTCACATTTCACACCTGATTATTAAAGAAAATACAGTTATGATCAGCCATGCCATCCTAATGGATCATTGGGGGCAGAGGAACAGAATACTGTTTTATAAATAAATATGTTAATTTTGCATTTTTTCCCTAAGGCCCATCTATCCAGTGATAATATTCAGTGTACTGTTACTGCTGATAATAAGCAATTTAATTCTTAACACTATATTGTCTTTGAACGAAATTTAGCTACTAACTACAAGGTAAGCTTAAATTCTTTACATGAATCTTAGCACAGTGGGGATAACCAACAACCAAATCCTTATTTTTTTCCATTTAAAATAATAGTAATATGAACAGAAGCTCCAAAATAATGTATATAGGTTGAACACTCATTAATCTTTAATTGTACTGTATCTCTTACTTTTAATAGCCTAAGAGGATTATCGAAAAGAGAAAAGCTTGCAAAATTAATATATTTTCCTTTACATCTCACTATATATGAGCTATATATGAGCTTCTGGTGTTCAGATTTACTGATTTATATTCTTGCAGTGCTAATTAAGATTCATGGTGGAAAAATATGTTTTGAAAAAGATAATTTCTTCCCCAGTGTAATGTCAAGATCGAATTATACTTATGATGCAAACACCAGCATGCAGATGGATTTTGTAGTATAAAATTGACTAAGATGCACATTTATCTTTTTTTTTAAATAAAAACACCTCATCATGGGTTCCTGGACGGGGGGCGGCAGAGGGGTGGGGCAGCAGGGCGGCAGGGGGCATCGGATGGTGGGGGATGGTGATGGGTGTGGGGGTGCATGGCAATGGGCACGGGGGGTGGGCGGCGATGGGCAACGATGGGCGGATGGCGGCTGGCGGATGGTGGCTGGGGGGCACTGCCGCCGCTGCCCCCCAGTTGGGCACCCACCACCCCATCATCGTGCCTCCACTGCGCCCAGGCTCCGCAGGTGGCTGGGCTTATGAAGCGCCACCGAGGAGGAGGAGGAGGAGGAGGAGGAGGAGGAGGAGGAGGAGGAGGAGGAGGAGGAGGAGGAGGAGGAGGGTGCGCCTAGTGGGGCGAGCAGCAGCCAATCCAGCGAGGCAGAGCCCCTCTGAGGGGGTGGCCCACGGCCTATCCAGCCACCCCCAAGGCAAACGGGAGTCACGGACAGCCCACTGTGTGGGGATGGCTCTGACCATGGACAGAGTGCTGAACCCCCCCACTGCCCCCACGAGCTTCCTCATTCCAGGGCAGCTGTGGGAGGGGGATGGACCCCCCTCTGTCTCTCCTCCCCCTCACTTTCTGGCTGCTCAGCCCTCTCGTTCAGGCTTCTGGTGTGACCGGAGTCCGCTGGGGAGAGGGTGCCGCCTGGCCGGAACGCACGCGCCTTCCTGAATGGCTAGCAGAACTCAGAGGGTGGAGGGTGGCGGCTGGGGGAGGCGGGGGGACAGCATGCTTGCCAGCGCCCTCTCCATTTCGGTGTTCTAGGCAGCTGCCTAGTTCGCCTTAATGGTAGCGCCGGCCCTGGCCGCAAGCACAGTTTTAGCTCCAGTACAGCAGTTTAACCCCTGTACCACTAGGCTCTGTGAGGAGTTGTTGTTGTTGTTTTGTTATTGTTGTTGTTGTTTGTGGTGGTGGTGGTGGTGGTGGTGGTGGTGGTGGAGGTGGTGGTGGTGGTGCAGTGATTTTATCATTCAGGAAAGGGATTCTTTTGCATGGCAATGTTGTTGTATAATGACTTTGCTTCCAGACTCAGCTGGAGAGTAGGCAAATTGTTTGCAGTAAGTTTTAGTATACTATTCAAAAATCATCTTTTAAGCACAATGTATCTTTTCAGGGCCACATTTCCTTTCCTCCTTTAATTAAGACTCTATACATTCAAAATTTCACATCTTGACAAACCCATTGGCTCAGTACAGAAGTGTTTTGATTCCTGGCAGCTAAACAACACCCAGCAGATACTTCTCTTGCTTTTGCTGCTGCTGCTGCTGGACTAGGCCCAGAGGAGCCACCCTGCTCTACTCTTGCTCCTTCCCTGCTCCTGGGTGTTTGTGAGAGAAACACCTGGTGGGGGGCAGAACCAGATAAATACCATAAGGGAGGCGTGAAGAGAAGGGATTTCCATCCAAGGCTTCTCACTGACCTTCAGCTTCCTGGCAGCTAAACAACACCCAGCAGATACCTTTGCTGCTTTTGCTGCTGCTGGACTGGGCCCAGAGGAGCCACCCTGGTCTACTCTTCCTCCTTGCCTGCTCCTGGGTGTGTGTGAGAGAAACACCTGGGGGGGGGGCAGAACCGGATATATACCAGAAGGGAGGGGCGAAGAGAAGGGATTTCCATCCAAGGCTTCTCACCGACCTTCAGCTTCCTGGCAGCCAAACAACACCCAGCAGATACTTTTGCTACTTCTACTGCTGCTGCTGCTGGACTGGGCCCAGAGGAGCCACCCTGATCTACTCTTGCTCCTTTCCCTGCTCCTGGGTGTTTGTGAGAGAAACACCTGAGGGGGGCAGAACTGGATAAATACCAGAAGGGAGGGACGAAGAGAAGGGATTTCAATCCAAGTCTTCTCACTTACCTTCAGCTTCCTGGCAGCCAAACAACATCTAGCAGACACTTTTGCTGCTGCTGCTGCTGGGAAAGTGCTTGACTGCTGCTGCTGGACTGGACCTAGAGGAGCTGCCCTCTCTCTACACCTGCTCCTTTCCCTGTTCCTTGGGTGTCAGTGAGAGAGACACTTGGAGGGGCAGAGTCAACCAAACATCATAAGGGAGGGGCTGAAGAGGAAGGATTCCCACCCAAGGCCACTTATAACCAAGCTTTGGTGTTTTGGCACCACTTGGCATAGACTATTTCCAAGATGGTGCCCTACTGTGCTCTCTCCTGCCTTTTTAAGACCCATTTGCTCCATCCGATACCTATAGACATCTATTGAACTGAACTGAGGTATTTTGGGGGTGTTTGTTGTTTGATGTGGTCGAACTTGGAAGGTGTGTTCTGGGGGGTAGCTCCATGGACTTCTATGGACTATTAACATCATTCACTGGACCATCTTGGCCCGAAGGTCCAATTGAGATTGACTGATTTAATGGCCCCCTCTCATTGCCACCACTTGCTCCTTGGCTTGCCCTCCCCCCCCCCCACCTTCCACCTGCTGCCCTAGCTGATGTGCCCTTTATCATGTTTTATCTTTATATACTATTTCTTTGGTTTGGATTTATTTTATTATTTTATTATTGTTTGATTGTTATATTGTTACATTGTATTTGTATTTGTATTTGTATTTTTTTTAAGTCACCATGATTGCAGGGACTGCAATACCAGTTGTTTCGGACCGTGGGCAATATGCTAGGAGTTGGGGGGTTAGTTGGATAAGAAGAACTCGGGCCAGGCAATTAATGCCTGTCCCCCGTTCTGACCCCCCAACTCACTGCCACGTGTCTCGGAGCCACCCCGCCAGCGCCTCCGACATGTCCTGCCTCCTGATGAATGCCAGGTCAGTCCATAATAAGACCCCCATCATATATGATGCCATATGGGATGGGAAGGCCGACCTGGCTTGTATTACCAAGACCTGGGTGGGAGCAGAGGGGGGAGCTTCGCTCACCCTGCTGTGTCCCCCTGGGTTTCTGGTTCAGGGCGTAGGCAGGTCGGAGGGTCATAAGGGGGTGGGGCAGCCATTATGTATAGGGAAACTATTCATGTCAGCAGGGCCTCGACGTTGGTGAGTCCAGGGCTGGAATGTCTTCATCTGTTGGTGGGACAGCGGGACAGATTTGGCATTGTGCTTGGTTACCGTGCTCCCCGCAACCCAGCACAATCTCTACCAGAGGTCACTGACTTCATCGCGGCTGCACTGTTGAGATCCCCCCCGCCTCTTAGTGGTAGGGGACTTCAATGTGCATGCTGGCAATGGAATTTCTGGTGTTGCTCTGGAATTCATGGAGTCCATGACCTCCATGAATCTGACTCAGCATGTTGTATGCCCCACTCATGGATCTGGACACCCCCTGGACCCTGTATTTACCTCCACGTCAGAGGATTTTAGTCTGAGGGTGCGGGATATTGTTTCCACACCTGTGTCATGGTCAGACTATCACCTGCTGTCCTTCTCTCTCTCAATCACTGACACACCCCGTGGGGATCCTCGGCCACCTATTTGGGGCCGGAGGCTCTTGGTCCCTGATTGGTTCCGGGAGGCCTTTGTGGATGTTCCTGGTGGCTTGGCTGATGACCCGGTCGAAGCCACGGTGGATCAATGGTTTGAAGAAGCCTCCCAGGCTGTCAACTGGATCACCCCTAGGCACCTCCTCCGCTGCAGAGCTCGCTCTTCACTGTGGTTTACGGCAGAGTTGAGAGTGATGAAGCAAGAATGGGGGAGCCTGGAGAACAGCTGGAGGACAAACCGGACGGCATTTAATAAGGCTGCAGTTATTGTCCAGACCAGGCGCTACGTTCGGGTGATCAGGGAGGCTAAAACATCTTTTTACTCCCTGAGAATTAGTCAGGCCTTGAACCGCCAGGCGGAATTGTTCCGTGTGGTTCGCAACCTCACTAATCCTGGTCTGGCTAGGCCTCCTCCTACTGATTTCAGTAGTGAGACTTTTGCAGCCTTTTTAAGATCCAAAATAGAGGCCATCTGGGCCGGTTTTGATTCCGGTTGCTCTAGCCTACCCTCGGCATCTCCTGATACTGCACCCCCTCAGTCTCCTTGCATGCTTGAGTTTGGGCCTGTTTCCTCGATTGAGGCCTCCAGGGCTCTTGCCCACTGCTGGCCCGTGTCCACCCCCTTTGATCCTTGCCCATGTTGGCTCATAAAAGCTGCCAGAGGGAGCATGCCTGAATGGGCTTCCATTATTGCCACTGCCTCCTTCAGGGAAGGGATTTTTCCCTCTCGCCTGAAGGAGACGGTGGTGAAGCCCATTCTGAAAAAAATCTAGCCTGGCATCGTATGAATTGACCAACTACCATCCGATTGCCAAAGTTTCCTTTATGGGCAAGGTTATCGAGAGGGTGGCCGTGGTCCGGCTTCAATCATTTTTGGAGGGAGAACGGGTCCTTGATCCATTCCAGTCTGGGTTCAGGCTGGGTCGGGGGACTGAGACAGTCTTGGTCGCTTTGCAAGATGACCTCCTCCGGGGGCAAACAGGGGTAGCTCTACCCTGTTGGTCCTTTTGGATTTGTCAGTGGCCTTTGTCAGTGACCATCGACCACGGTATCTTGCTGGATCGGCTCTCCAGGATTGGGATCAGAGACACTGTTCACAGTTGGTTCTGGTCCTTTTTGGAGAGCCAACCCCAGTGTGAGCAGCATGGGGGGAGTTGTCTGCCCCATGGATACTCCCTTGTGGGGTTCCACAGGGGTCGTCCCTCTCTCCCATGCTGTTCAACTTCTATGTGAGGCTGCTGGCAGAGGTCACAAGGAGATTTGGAGTCTGCTGCCATCAGTACGCTGATGACACAACATCTCCCCAGTGAAGTGTGCCTTGCACAGTCCCTGCCAGTCTTTAGCAAGGCATTGAAAACCATGCTCTTCAGAGAGGCGTTTGGTAACTTAATTAAATTAATTTTTTTCTCCCACCATCTGCCTTTTGTTATTTGTGTTTTATTGTCTGCTTAACTGTTTTAAATTGCTATATATTTAGACTGTTGATTGATTCTCTGTTATACATTATTTTGCTGTGAACCGCCCGGAGTTCCTTTGGGAAGACGGGCGGTATACAAGTCTTAAAATAAATAAGTAAATAAATATGATGTGTTTAATCAGTGTTCATGTTCAAATACCGGGAGAGGGGTGAGGAGGGGACTTGGAAGAGTCCTGGTAGGAAAATTCATTTAAGCCCATTGTCCTATTCAGAATAAGAAAGGAGCTACAGCTCAAGGGTCAAGACTCATGACTCATGAACCCTCTAGTTCCACAAGCCCTGCAATCAGTGGTTGGGACTTAGAAGAGTTGTCTATTTGTTGAGTCTCTTTACAGGAAGAAAGTCAAGGTAGACATCCAGTAAGTAAAATAAAATAAAATAAAACTCTAAAGAAGACAACATAGTATCCAGATTCTAGTGGAAATGAAGAAAACTGCTGTAGCTGGTGAATGGAATTTAACCCACCTACCCACCTAGATCCTGACAAATTCTACCCTTCCCCCATTTCTGGGTTGTTATAGACTACTATGTTCACTAGTTTTAAATGTTGATTATGGAGCCATTTATCCAGACTCTCCTCATGCTCTCTTCCATAAGAGATGACCCCAAAGCAGTTCCATCACTCCCTACCTTCGCATGCCTCACTCTATGACATCCTAATGGTCCCACCTTTGTGACGTCACAAGGACCTCACATCATGATCCAAGGTTTGGGCTTCAAAACCTGAGGAAATGGGACTCAGCTTGACTTTGCAATCCTGCTACTTGGAGCTGGTTAAGGCATACAATAAGATTATGCTCCAGATGTCTGTAACAACCCTTTCCTAGAAACATGGCTGCTTATGGTTGAGTGTGAGGTTCCAAAGGAACTGAGGGGCAGAAGATTTGCTAACTACTTCCTGGAATGATGTAAAGAAAACAGAGTGATCAACCAGCAACTGTGTATAGCAAGATATATTATTCAAGGAACTGATGCACACAGAAGCTTTTTGGATATGATTGCTGTTCAGGTTTCACCAGCCCTGAAGTCTGGAGCATTAGCTGAGTCAAACAGATTCAAGATCTTTTGATTCAAGTGGTGGTAGTGACAGAGATGTCACAAATGTTGGTGTGTGTGCGGGTGAAAAGTAAAAAGTGTCCACAAGGCCATGCTGTTGTCAATTTTCAGCCATCCTGTAGTAATTTATTATTTCCAACAGATTGTGTAAGGTGCCGTGTATTGATTGGAACAGGCTAGCGAGAGCAATGGCTGTGAGGCAGTTTTGCTGAGGTCTGCATGTTCCACAGTTTCACATCGTATTTTATGTAATTTTTAATGATGCATCAGCAAGACCTAGATTCTTTAACAATTCCTTCAAACCTTCAGCATTATTATGTTGGCTAAAGATCACAGTATGTTGTCTAGGATCTTGGAGGATTTATGTTTAAAATAATATTATATCTATCAGTATATTG
This sequence comes from Phrynocephalus forsythii, assembly GCA_029282475.1. Taxonomy (NCBI): domain Eukaryota; kingdom Metazoa; phylum Chordata; class Lepidosauria; order Squamata; family Agamidae; genus Phrynocephalus; species Phrynocephalus forsythii. The sequence continues at coordinate 97,446,692 of JAPFRF010000010.1, forward strand.
CAGAATTGTATGCTGCCTATCACATCTGGACATATATTTTGTGGCTTAAGATTTATGTGACACCTCTATATCATATACAAAATTTTATGGTGAAATGAATCATGAAAGTGGGATGAAGAGGAAGTGAGATCAAATATAGTAATGGTCTTATCTTTATTTTTTCTGAAAGTTAAGAAAAATAAGAAGGTAAGGTCAACAGCAGATACACATACACAGCTATCATGAGTTTGATCAACAGCAAACCCCTGTAGGAGGGGGCAGGGCCAATTTGGAAAGAATCTGAACAGTTCCATTCCATTCTTAAATAACTGCCTACTACTGGATAGGTCCAACAGGCAGGATCATAACATAGACTGCGGTCTCACCAGCGTTTTGTGTGCATTTTTGTTGCAGCGAACTGCGCAGTTAAAGATTGTGTCCTAACCACAAAGGGAAGTAATTTGGTGCCCTGACCAACCACGCCTCCGGAAGTGCACTTTCACTGAAGTTTTTTAAACCACTGCTAGGGTGTTTTTGTTTTTTAAACTTCCCTTAAAGATGCACAGTTCTTTGCTACTCTAGTGAGGTGCGACCCCAGAAAATACACAGTAATTAGCTTCATATCCCTTTGTCTGCCTCTTCCTGCAACAGAGACCCAGAAAAAAAGGGAAAAGATGTGCAGTAAGCAAGTAGAGATGGGCACAGAGCAGTAAAATACTACCCTGTCGACAGGACACTAACTGCGCATCAAACTCCACGTGACAGCCAAAAAACCCCCCTATGCATCAAATTAAGATGTGCAGAAAACTTTAGTGACACTGCGGCCATAGTGTGCTAACTAAACTAATTTTTATCAGCTTGGTTATTGCCAAACATTCAAAGTACAGCCTCTCCTATCCATGTCAACTCAAGAGTAATTCATGGTACAAGAACTTCTCAGGTGGCAAAGCAAAGTTCTGTCTGCATAACAGTTGCTCATGTTGCAAAGCACAGATCACTTCCATGCAACATCTTGATGACTTTTAAATGTGCTCTTATCTCTGGCAGTGATGCCTCTGTGGGAAAGCCTACAGAAAGGCCTAGTGTCTTCCATCCATGCTATACCCACCTCGTCCCACACCAAAAAACAAACTCACAAAACAGAGAGAAATTAATCTAAATATAACATGTGGAGGGGGGACTAGAAAATATAAGTTCATTTGGGGGGTGATTTGGGTGGTCCCTCAGATTTCCTATCCCCCCCACACACACACCTTCACAGCCTTCATATTGGTATTCACAAAACACTCACCAGTTAAGGATGTGCACTAGCACCAAAATTCAGATTCAAAATTTGGATTTGGAAATCAAAATTATAGTAGTTTGGATTCATAATTTGGAATTGCAAAAAAACAATTATCATAATTCACACATATCTGGGACTATAGTCAATAGGAACACTATATAGTGATTATTTTCCCCCTTTTTTAAAAAAAAATAGGCAAAAATATTTTTTAAAAAATATTTGTAAAGGATTTCCCTGTGTCCTCTGATACCTTCTCAGTGAATGTGCCAAACAAAAAGACTGCATAGCAACAGCAAACTGTACCTTGGAATTAGGAAATTACTATTATGGAAATACTGAGTGAATCCTGAACAGTGGGGATGCCACCAGCATTCTGAAAGCAGGGGTCAGGTCTCCCTGGATCCTTGGGCTCCACTGGAAGGCAGACTGGAGCAGTAGATCAATGGTGGGTGGGTGGAGCCTGTGGTGTCTTGGAACTGTGCCAACACCATGGGACACAGCACAACTGAGTGAGTGACAACAGTCTTGGAGTAGAACCAGGAACAATGAAAGAGGCAGAAGGAGGGTGAAGAAGACTGAAGTATGGTATACCAAGAACTGTGAGTAAGAGAGTGTACCATTCTCTCTTATTTAAAGGGACTGCAGGGAAGCCCTGAAATAGTAGACTGACCTTAAGGAAAATAAGTTTTTCTATAAATTCAGATTCCAGGCATGAGTTGTGTGGACTGACAGTGTCCCCTTCCTAAGACAACACTCTTACTCAGCACACTAGATGCTGGACAAGGCAACAATGCCCCCACCACCTTGGCCAGATCTTCATCAAGAGGCTCATTGCCATCCTGGTAGATTAAGGGACTAGAGATGGGCACGAAATGACCAATTTTCCATTACCGTTATCCATTATTTGTTCTGTTATGTAGCGGAATGAATAATGACCCTTGGAGCAAATTTTACATGAACCGAACAGAACTGAGAAAATTGGGTTTGGTTGGGTTCGGTTTGGTAATGTGGGGAGTGGAGATGTCTCCTACCTGGTGCTGGCCCAGAAGTCCTTCAGGGATGGCGGCAAGTCAGCAACCAGGAAGAGGGGGGAAAGCCTACCGCCACACTACAGCTGTAGTGCAGCCATGTGGTCAGCATGAAAAAAAAATTAAAAATGGAGAAAGGCCAGCCTTCCTGAAAATGCCGCTGTCACCACAGCTGGGACCGCCCTCCTTGGGGTCTCTCGGAGGCTTTGCGGGGCAAGTGGGACCAGTCAAGGCAAGCTGCTGGCCAGGCGCAGGCTGAGCCTTGGGAGGCAGTGGCTGTCCCGGACTCCTGGGTTCCTCCTTGCCGGCACAGGCAAGGTGCCGGCGGTGTCCCCTGCTCAGGCTGTCTGCTCAAAGACAAGCCCTGCGTAACCCAGAAATTCAGGTTCACTTCTGGGTTTGGCCCTGCACGAGCTTTTTTTGTTTGCCACTGAGGCGGGTGCCAGCGAGAGGGGGCTGCGATCCGGCCTTGCACACTCCCCTCTCCAGCGATCTCCGGGGTGCTCCGGTGGCCCCTGGCCCCAGGAGGGCTCCCCGCGGCTGCAGGAACACTCTCCCAGCCTGCATGCCGCCGGCTCCGGAGGCACATGGCCCCGAAAAGAGAAAAAACAGAAACAAAGTGGGTCCTAGGGCCCTGAATAATGGTAACGGAATGAAGTGGGGGCCCAGGGGCCGAATAACGGAAACAACCACCATTTTGGTGTTTCGTGCCCATCTCTATAATGGACTGTTCTATTGTTGCAAGGGTGAGGGACCTAGAGTACAGCTGGTTTTGCTGTTTGGGGTGGTATAAGCACTGCTAGTTTCTTTCCCCTGTGTGACATTCCTTGGTACTAGCCAGACCTTTTCATTTGCTGCTGTTGCATATGGTGGAAAGTTGGATTATGTTGCTCTTCCTTTCACTGCTAATTAACATCTATTGACTACTGTTTAATTCAAGGTTCAAATAAGTCTGCTAGAATGCACATTTTCTTCAAACACGAGGTAAACTTGTAATGGAGCACACCCTTGGCTTGCTGGCCAGGGCTTCTAGTTTGAGCTGGGAAATTTGTTCTCCCTCTATAGAATTCCCTGTCCACCTAGACCAGTGGTGGCAAACCTTCAGCACGCCAGATTTTTTTAAACCACAACTCCCATAGTCCTTTGTCATTGGCAATCTAGACTCAGGATTCTGGGAGTTGTGATCCAAAACATCTGGAGTGCCAAAGCTTTACCACCACTGACCTAGATTGTCCCCTCATTATGCCCTCTAGTATGACAATCAAGCCCTAGACCAGGCATGTCCTAACTTTGGCCCTCCAGATGTTTTGGACCACAACTCCCACAGTCCTTTGCCATTGGAAATACAGGCTTGGAATTCTGGGAGTTGTGGTCCAAAACATCACGAGGGCTGAAGTTTGGACATGCCTGCCCTAGACCATTGGGATCACCTGATTAAAGATGGCTATCTCCCTACTAAGTACATATGTGCTGTATTCTCAAAGCTTTTTAGAGGACTTACTGTAAACCACTTGACCCATAACATTCTGCTTTGCCCAGAGGAACATCAATGACAAATCATCATGCCCTATGCTGCTCTTGCAACTCTTCCAAGCAGGGGGAAAGTGGCTGTTCCATCTTGTTGCAACATCCCATATTAGGTGGTGCAGTGGCAGTCCTAATTTCCTTTTTCTCTTCTCCTGAAACAGCTCACTGTCCTGGACACAAGTGAAAATGCTCTGCAACCTTTTTGACAATCTTAGATTAGAAACGCAATTCCATGTGCTTTCCATGTCCTGCAATACCCCCACAACAACTTGGTCCCTTTCATCATCACAGCCTGCAGTAATGCCACCAGGTGCCTACCTTTCAATAGCAAAGAGTCAATATGAGGGGGGAAATGCCTTTTTGTGTCTGTGCCTGCTTCTAGATTTCATTGGTGCAGACAGAATTCATTTGCAGGTTTTGCTCTCAGTCCGGACACCATTCCTTGGAAAATCCATGGCAAGCCCAATCAGGAGACAGTGACCTCAAAGTATCTCTTCTTAAGAAATCACTCTAGGGGGCCTGAGAAATGTTTCACTTTCACTTATTTCTCTAGCAAGCAGAAACCTAGTACAGTAGTATCTCATAAGACAAGTGCCCCTTAATACAAAAAAACTCATAAGACAAATGAAATTTCCAGCACTAGGAAAACTTTGCAAGATGAATTTTTCCTATGGAATGCCTCGCAAAACAAATTCAATGCATTCCTATGGGAACCACATTAAACCGCATTTTGTAGGACAATTTTTTTGTAAAATGAATTGACCCATAGAATGAATTAAATTAGTCTTAAGAGGCACCACTGTACTGTATTTTTCTGTATAATCTTATAAAAGTAAATGTGGCTCCAAATATCGGGAATTATTACAGATCCTTGGAACTATCAAATTTGGATTTGGATATATTCTGAACTCTCCAGTGAATTCCAGAGCTTTCAAGATACAATTGCACATCCCTGCTATCAATTCATGCTCTAATTTAATGAGAGATCAGCAGTGGAAAATATGTGGTGTTATAAAGAGCCCTCGAGTTTCTAATAAATTCTATGCATAGTGCTTATAAGAAGAAAATGCTATGTCAGCCACATTTTACGGTCTTTACTAGTACAATGAAATTTGCTCTTTTGCTGTGTGCACTTTTTAACAGAGTAATATTTTAAGCATCTTCCTCTCTCTCTTAAACCAGGTATTTCTACTTTTAAACCAGGCAAATCTACTTTTATTCTTCAGGTTCTGAGAGCATCTTCCTGGGCTGTCAGCCAGCTGTTTGAAGATACTTGGATCTGCAATAGGCTTTCTGATCTTACACTGCCTCTTTGTTACCCCTGAAGAGAAATCAGGTGATCTGCAGTCACGAGTTGCAAACAGTCACTTGTAGCCAAACTTCACCTAACAGAAAAACTGAAGTGAATTTAAAAGTTGCTCCATAAGCCAAATAACAGAAGAAAAGGATGGAAATTGCAAGCATTTTAAAAATAAGTTGGACAAGTTATCTCTGTGTACCAGATGTTGGAAATAAAAGTACCATATATACTCGAATATAAGCCCACCCAAATCTAAGCCGAGAGTTTTTGTTTACCACAAAAAAATGGTAAAACTCATTGACTCGAGTATAAGCCAAGGGCTTATATTCAAGTATATACGGTATGTGTTCCAGCTTGTGGCCAAGTACTCACAAGGTGATGGAATGGGCATGAGTAGCCCACCACTGCCTTCTCCAAGCTGACTGAACGCTCGGGAAGTGGCACAACAGGCAGAATTTGCCCTCTGCTTCCCTCCCCAAGCTGGCTGAGTGCTCAAGACGCGGTGGAATGGGCAGAACTAGCCCTCTGCTGCCTTCACTCGAATATAAGCCGAGGGGTTTTTTTTTCCCCAGGCAAAAGTAAGGGCTAAAAAGCTCAGTTAATATTCGAGTATATATAGTAAAATTGAGGTGTAAAAGATTTTATGGAAAATTGCTTCTTCCACTTTGATAATACAGTGATGCCTTGAATTACAAAATTAATCTCTTCCAATGGAACTTTCATAATTCAAAATTTTTGTCATTCAAAATGCAGTTTCCCATAAGAATGCATTGAAAAGTGACTATTCCATTCCAAAGGGAATGGATTATAATTGAGGGGGGGTTACTGCCAACCCACCAAAGGGGGGAAGTTCTTCCCTTGCTTTACTGGGTTGGGAGAGGTTATCCCTATGAATGCCTTGTATAACTATTATTATTATTTTTGGTAGTTAAAAAAAATACCTTTTTTCATAATTGGAAATTTGCCTATACCAGCCGATTTCCTTTCGTAATTCAAGTTTTTCTTTGTTCAAGGCATTCGTAATTCAAGGTATTACTGTACTTCTCAGATATTCTGAGAGGGAGGCTAACTCTTAAGGCTGCAGTTGCATATATTCTTAATGAAACACAAGTCCCATTGAATTCAGTGAGACATTTATTTGACATGTAGACATATACAGTGGTACCTCAGTTAACAAAATTAATTTGTTCTGGTAGTTGTTTCACTGCGTGAAAAAAATTTAACTGACACAGTTTCCCATGGAAATGAATGGGAAACAAATTAATCCATTCCCGGGGTCCGATAAAAGGCAAAAAAAAAGCTGTTGTTTTTTCAGAACTCTTTATAAAGTGCACTTTAAATGTATGCAGTCACATTTCTGTGTAGACGTACAAGTTACAACTTGTTCACATGAATATGATAACCATAAAAAATGTTGGTCATAGGATAAGATGAAGGTCGTTTTAGTCCAAAGCTGCAGAGAAAAGCCTGGCCACATATCTAGTGATTTGCCACTGTATAACGGAGACTTCTTTACACTTGTTCAACTGGAACAATAGGAGCGCTAACGTTAATAGAAACAGAATTAATATTCACCTTGAGTCCACTTTGCATTCCAAAACGGAGTGATTTAAAGGGGCTGTGACTGGGTGGAAATTCAGAATTCATGTGCCATATTTTCACTTTCCAATTAGGAGGACAAGTGGGCCAAAACAATGCTCGGCTAGGAAGGCTGCCAAGTCGAAACATATCAGTGTGCTCAACACGTCGATCTTACAGCTGTGTTCCACAGATATCCTCCCGACACTAAATAGCACCACACTTTACATTTTAATAAGAGGTGGCTTTAGTACAGAGCAGCCACATGGTGATGAGGAAAGTGCATCGTAGAAGCAGTCCAGAAACATGAATACCTATAGAGGGGATTGCCCATCACGGCAAGGAGTGTATTGCAATAGCTTTTGCAGAAAATGAACTGCAAAGGTCCTTTGTCCCTCTGGCAAAGAAAATGTACTCGTTTGTTTTTACTTTACAAGCTCCACATTACTGAGAGATGGTCAGGTTGAATGAAACCGAACTGAATGAAACTGGTGTTTTTACCAATTGCCAACAATTAAACACTGGGGAATGGCAGTAGTTCAGTTGCGGAGCACATGCTTTTCGTATAAGAAGTTCCATGTCCAACCACTGGCATCTTCAAACAAAACTAGGGGAAACCATCTGCCTAAAATTGTGGAAACAGAAATTCGGGCATCGTTGCTGAAGGGCTTCAGAGGCTGGAAGTGGAAGCCCCGGAGATGACTGGAATGTAGCCATCTGATGGTGGTGGGAGGGATTAGAACTAGCTAAAATATTTACTTGTTCCTCCAGAATATCCATAAATAGAACCAGAAACTACTCCAGCATGAGATACATCTTAATATATATTTTGCCATTACATTTAGAAAAGATAAAGATGCACCCATCAAAGATCTCATTATTGCCACTGCATATTTTAGGCTTGCCCTGTTAAATACAATTATGGGGAGGAATAAGATTAATATTCCAAAATAGAAGATAATTGCATAATAGGTTAAATCTTCAGAAGCAGCACTGCAAAAAAAAAAAAAAAAGGTGTTTGCCCTGGATTCTTTGTTGGTATTTCCTGTGTTGTTCTTACTTCTTAATTCCAGAAACTGTAACCTGTGGTTGCCACCGAAATTTCACTAAACTGCATGCCTCACAGATTAATAGGTAGCTGCATGTTCTGCAACCAAAAATATAGCTTCCTTTACAAAATGGTGTGGTATTAAACTAAGATTCCTGTTCAGTATTGCTAACATTGTGCTGACTGCACAGAGTGCTAGGTTATTATTTCAGGCCATGATAAAAACATATGGAAATCTCCACTTTAATCCATACAAGATTTTCAAAATGATATATAAAATAAATGACAGAATTATCTGAGAAGCTTATCTTGATCTGTGCAGGAAGGTTTAGCAGCCCATGAATGAGTATATATACATAAGGAGCATGGAATCAATGTATTTGATCTACCTATCTTCAATGTACTTTAACACTTCATTTGAGTCTATATCAGAATCCCCATATAAATAGAATTCTGAAAATCGCATACTTTTCCTGATTCTTTTTATTTTCACAAGAAAACCTGTAGGAACTTTGCATTTATTGTTATCACTTTAACCACCTACAGCATCTAAAGTTAAACACAATTCTTCATACAAGCAACAGATATGCATACCAGTGCAATAAGTTTTTAGAGTCTAGGATGGTCTGATATAAAGAACCTGGTCCCTGAAATTGCCTCAAAACCATATATTGTTAATTAGTAACTCAAAGAGAAGCACACACAAAAAGCAGCTCATTATGATTGACCCCCAGAAAACATCAAAAGAATAGAACAGGCAGTCTTTGGGCTTTTAAAATTTAGGTTCCTGCCACAAAGTGATAAGATATAATACTAAAGCTGTGCAATAGAGATGGGCACGACTAGGGAAAATGACGTTTTCGAGTTGTCGTGTGTCGGAGGCAGTCCGTTTCGGCTCGTTTCCGTTTTTCGCGAAATTTCACAAAAATTAGTCAGTTCATTTTTTGTTTTTTCGTTGTCATTAGTACTGGTTTGGGGGGGGGGTAGTGGGCTCCTGGAGGGAGCTGCAGGAGTCAGCCAGAGCCACAAGTGACGGACTGGCAGACTCTTTGCACCCGCTGTGTCTCACATACTTACATGTAGTGCAATGCAAGTAGATCTGGCTTAGGGTTAAGACGGGTTAGCGCAAGGGCTAGGGTTAGGCTAGTTACGGGTGAGGTTAGGGTGAGTATTGGGGTGCACCTCTGGGTGCCTCTCTGACCCACTTAGAAGGACAGTGTACTGGCGTATGGGTTAGGCTTAGGCTTAGGGTTCAGGTTTGGGCTACGATTAGTGGGCTGTTTATGCCCGATTGGCACATCCCAGAAGTCTCTGTGGTCAACCTGGCCAAGTGGCCATGCGATTGGTGGAAAATGTGCAGGTGTAAAAAAATAAAATAAAATAAAATAAAATAAAATAAAATAAAATCAATGGAGACTTTTTTTTGCAAGAAAAACCCACTGCTGCTACTGTAAAAATTCAAGCATTTAAAATAGCTAATTTTCGTATGTTTCTGTGGTGCTTTGGTGGGGTTTTGGGCAACGATTTCAAAAAAAATATTGCGGTCGCCATTTTGGATCCCCCGCACTGCATGGCAAATGGATGCGCCCTCCCAGCCTGGTACCAGCAGCGCAGCAGTAGCAATAGCCAAGGAGAGGGGGGCGGGGAAACCCCCCCAAATAAAACACCCTTCTGGCCTGGTAGGTGCCCTCAGACAGTTTTTGCCTACTTTTAGGGCCAGGAATCGGTTTTTTTTTACTTTTAAAAACTTTTTTTCTGTGCTGCTTGGCATTGCGCGATCGCCGCGATGCAATTAACGAGCACGACAAATCAGGCCAAATTGTTCGTTCGTCGGTTCGAGCTCGAATTTTGGCGGAGTAATTCCCGTTACCGTTTCCGTAGAGTAACGGATACGAGTAACGGAAACAGAAACGGGAATACCGCTAAGTCGTGCCCATCTCTACTGTGCAATATTGTTGTTGTTGCTGTCACATGAGGTCCAGTTGCCTCCAACATATATAGGAATGAGATATCTTCAGAGTGCCCTGTCCTGAACAGCCCTACCCAGCTATTGTAAGCTCAGGCCTGTTGTTTATTTTATGGAACCAATCCATCGTCTTTTCCTGCTGCCTTCAATCTTTCCCAGCATTGTTACATTTCTGCACAAAACTCAAGAAATCATCCACCCATGTTAAAATCTTGCCTTCTCGCGAAACACCTGAAGTATGACAGTCTCAGTTTCATCATTTTTGCCTACAGAGATGGCTCAGGCTTCATTTGATCCAGGATCCACTTATTCAATCCAGAGCATCTGCAAAGCTCTCCTCCAGCACAACATTTCAAACAAATCATCCCCCCCTGTCAGCTTCCTTTACTCTCCAGCTTTCACACGTATACATCATGATTGTCAAAACAAGAGTGTGGACTTGGTCTTGGTCTCCAATGACACATATTTGATCTTTTCTAATTTCTTCATTAATTCCTTTCCAAGTCTCAGTTTCCTTCTGATTTCTTGGCTGCTGTCTCCATTTAGATTGATGATTGAACCAAGGTACCTGTATATAAAATATTTGACTTCTGTTTCTTCATATCAGCATAAACTTGTGTAGTATTTTTATAGCCATGTTTTTGTCTTCTTGGTTGTTGTTGTTCAGTCATTCACTCATGTCTGACTCTGGCCGTGGTCACACCTGGGTTTCGATCCTGATCTTCTAAAGGTCTGGCTTTTCCTCTTCATCCCATCATGTGATTGAATAAGTGGGACAGGTGTTCACACGTCAAAAGCTGTTTTTTTATTTTTATTTTAAAATGCAGTTCAGCCCCCTTGGCCAGCAGGTGGCACTATCATTTGAAAAAAATGGACCACTTGGCTGGGGGAAAGGAAAACTTGTAGGACCGGATAGAGCTTCCTGTTTCTCCGAAGGTGAAAAGCAATTAAAAAAACATAGCCCATCGGCCCCAGGAACAGCCAGTCAGTGCTATGAAAAAGAAAGAAAAAGAAACCCGGATCATCTGCGTGGTCCCACGGCATCTGCCTCCTTAAAAGCTGGATTTTCAAAGTGAGGCAAAAATTTCCCTACCTCTTCGGTGAGTCACAGAAACCTCGCTTCAAGGGGCATTACCGGGTTTTCTTTTTTTTTTTTTTTTCAAAAGCCCGGTGGCCGTGGGGACGGCATTTTTAGACACATGTTATCTGGTAATTTAAACTGCTTTTAAAGGAACGTGGGACCTGGGCCTCTTTGTGTCCTCATGGACCAGAGCATGCCAGGCCCTTCTGTCTTTCACTGCCTCCCAGAGTTTGGTCAAAACCATGTTGGTTGTGTTGATAACACCATCCAACCATCTCATTCTCTGCCATCCCCTTTTGCTTTTGCCTTCAATCTTTCCTAACATCAGAAACTTTTCCAAGGATTCCACTCTCCTTATGAGGTGGCCAAACTATTGGAGCCTCAGCTTCAAAATCTGTCCTTCCAATGAACATCCAGGGTTGATTTCTTTAAGGATGGATAAGTTTGATCTTCTTGCAATCCAGGGGACTCTCAAGACTCTCCTCCAGCACCACAGCTCAAAAACATTGATGCTGCGGTGATCAGCCTTCTTTACAATCCAGCTCTCACTTTCATACATCACTACTGGAAAAATCATAGCATTGACTGTTCGGACCTTTGTCAGCAAAGTGATGATACTGTTCTTTAAGATGCTGCCTAGGTTTGTCATTGCTTTCCTCCCAAGAAGCAGGTGTCTTTTAATTTCATTGCAGCAGTCCAAACTGCAGTGATCAAGGAGCTCAAGAAAATAAACTCTGTCATTTCCTCCATTTCTTCCCCTTTCATTTGCCATGAGGTGATGGGACTGGCGGCCATGATTCTTAGTTTTCTGCTTCAATCCCACTTTTGTATTTTCTTTCAGCTTCACTAAAACTTTTTCTCATGTCATTCGTGCTTCCTGTCAGTAAAATGCTGTCATCAGCATATCTTAGATTATTGATATTTCTTCTTCCTGTTGCCACTCTTTTTTCATCTGAATAAAATCTGACTTTCGATAAAAGCATACGGATTGAACAAATTAGGCAATTTGCCTTGTCTGACAACTGAAATGTACACATTTTTATTAATATGCATATTGTTGTGCTGTTTCTGTTGTGGGCTAAAGGACTGTGTATGCATTTTTCAAAGATATCCACTTTGGGCTCTGGGTATGCTGAGTGGCATCCGGTTCGGAACACCTCATCCACAGTGAATGAGGTTGGAAAGGGTAGAGAATCATATAGAGATGACATAGCAGGTATTAGTACTGGAAGAATAATGGAATGTGATAGTTTGTCTACTGAAATAATACCTGGGGGGGGGGGGAGAACAAAGCAGCAGCTGTTGTTGCAGAACCCACTGTACAGGTGCTTCTATGCCAATGCTCGAAGCCTCCGACCAAAAATGGGAGAACTTGAACATTTGGCAGCTAGGGATAACATTGATATAATAGCCATAACAGAAACCTGGTGGAATGTAGAAAACCAGTGGGATACAGCAATCCCAGGCTATAAACTCTATAGAAGAGATAGAGAGGGGCGGGTTGGAGGAGGAGTGGCCATCTATGTTAAAGAAGGGGTAAAATCCAGCAGAATGGAGATTGACAGAGGGTCTGACTCCACCATAGAATCACTGTGGGTTAAACTACCAGGTCCAAGGAGTGATGTGATAGTTGGCGTATGCTATCGCCCACCAGATCAAAAACTTGAGGGGGACCTTGAAATGAGGAGACAAATCATGGATGTGTCTCAGAAGGATAGGATAGTAATCATGGGGGACTTCAATTATCCCCACATTGACTGGGCCAATGCGAGCTCCGGGCAAGAAAGAGAAACCGGGTTTCTCGGCTTGCTGAATGACTGTGCCTTAGAGCAACTTGTCATGGAGCCCACCCGAGAACAGGCAACTCTGGATCTAATACTGTGTGATACTCAGGGCCTAGTCAGGGATGTCACTGAGTCTCTGGGGAACAGTGACCATGCTGCAATCTCATTTGCCATGCATGTTGGAGGAAGAGTGTCAAGCAAATGAGACATAAAAACCCTTGATTTTCGAAGGGCAAACTTCCCTCAGATGAGGAAACTAGTTAGAAAGAAATTGAAGGGGAAGGTTGGAAGAATCCAATCTCTTCAGAGTGCATGGAACCTGTTTAAAACAACGGTAACAGAGGCCCAGCACAAGTGCATACCACAAAGAAAGAAGAGCTCATTGAAGTCCAAGAGGGCACCGGCATGGTTAACAAGTGGAGTTAGAGAGGCTTTAAAGCGCAAGGAGAGGTCTTTCTGTAAATGGAAATCCTCCCCAAATGAGGAAAATAAAAAGGAACACAAACTCTGGCAAAAGAAATGTAAGAAGATGATAAGAAAGGCAAAGAAAGATTTTGAGGAACGCATGGCTAGCAATATAAAGGGTAATAATAAAAGCTTCTTTAAATATATTAGAAGTAGAAAACCTGCCAGAGAACCAGTTGGCCCTCTGGATGGTGAGGGAGGAAAAGGGGAGATTAAGGAGGACTTGGAAATTGCAGAGAAATTAAATGAGTTCTTTGCTTCTGTCTTCACGACAGAAGACCTTGAGCGGATTCCGCTGCCTGAATGACCCCTCTTGACTAAAGAATTAAATCAAATATAGGTTAAAAGAGAGGATGTTTTAGGACTAATTGATAAATTGGGGATTGGACAGATTCCTGGAGGAAAAGTCCATCACAGGTTACAAACCATGATGGAGATGTGTAATCTCCAGGCTTAAAACCAGGGTACTTCAAGGGCCAGATGCAGGAGAGTGGTATCAAGAGACAGATATCTAGTCTCATGCGCTCCCAAATGCATCTGGTGGGGCCACTGTGAGATACAGGAAGCTGGACTAGATGGGCCTTTGGCCTGATCCAGCATGGCTCTTCTTATGTTCTTATGTTCTTATGTGTTGTATCTATATCTTTTCTTTGATGGATGAGAGGAAAGATGCTGGTCTGGACAGTCCTGGCCAGAATGCTGTCCTTTTTTTATGAAGAGATGATAAATCAGTGTCTTACCCTTAGAAGGAAAAAAAGCTCCCCTGACATTCAGGGGAGGTAAAGATACATTGGTGCACAGATGTAGAAATGTCAAGATCTCTTATCCATCTAGAGCTAGTTGAGAAGACAATGGGACCAAGGCCAATGGGTTTGTTAGAATTTGTTCTGTGGGTGCATCAATGCTGGGTGAAGCAATTTTCTGCAATTTCATCTGCTGTGGATCCATCCTGTATAGAAAGAACACTGAGAACTGTACATTGGTGAACTTAGAACTGTCTGTCAGAATGCTCCTTTTCTATATTTCAGGTCAATTTAGTAGAGTTCTCTAGTAGTATCATACTGCTATAACTGTGCGATACAGGTATATTCTAAATGCGATTGAAGGTGTGAAACAAGTTAATGAGAAAATGAGCTACGATTACTGAGGAATTGAAAAAACTAGTTGAGCTACATTGTGCCACAATAGACTTCTGTTCAATAACCTCTTCATTCTTCCTTCCCTCCAGTTGCTTGATAGAGAGACGGTGAAGGAAAGGATGCACAATGATTGATTTCCACTAGAGGTGGGCACGAAAGGGAAACATAGTATTTCATTTTGTTTCTTTAGTTGTTTTGTTTTGTTTTGTTTTGTTTGTAACACATTTTTAAAGTAGTTTCATTATAAAACACAATGAAATGAAATGAAATACTATGCTCCCCTGGGTCCTAGAGGCACCAAAATGGCACGGGAGTTTCCTCAAGCTCTTCCCTGTAACCCCCCCAAACTTGGAAATGTTTTTAAGCTCCAAGGGGGTTTCCCCAAGGGAAAAATCTTTCTAATTGATTGAATCAAGTTTCTGAAGCCAAGCTGCAGCATCGGCACTAATTGCTCGGCCGCAAGGGGCGGTATTGTGGTTTCCAGATTCAAATACAAAGATTTTTTTTCCTAGGGGCACCCTCTTTGGGGCTTAATAACTCATCCCCCTGATCCCAAAGCTTTCCAAATTTCAGGCTTACAGGGAAGAGCTTGAACCCCCCTGCCATTGATTCCTCTAGGATGAATTGTTTCATTTCTAGAGGAAAAATTGTGTTTTATTTCATTTTGTGATGAAATGTGTCCTACTGTTTTGTTATGTAACAAAGTAATTTGTTATGTAACAAAACAATGAAACAGCATTTCATTTTTCATTTTGTGCCCATTTCCAGTTTCCACTCTTCCATCATCAGAGTCAGGCTGAGGATTCTACCTTATCACTAACTGGCTGCAATAATGATGAGCAGGTAATGCTTGGGCAATAGAAGGGTATCATTGTTGCCAACAGACTCCCAGTTATTAGAGATTTTTTTTTCAATTTCAGGGTACAAAGGGGTTTGTCTTATTGCATGGAACATGTACACACCCTGAAATAAAAATTGAGGTCTGGATCAGCAACCATTTACTACTTTCACGTATGCCATGTGTGCAGCACAGAACTGTGCAGCAAGATTTGGGCTATTTTCTCCTGGTTCAAAATTATTACTTACCAATTCTTCCCTTCGGCCCACAATTATGTCCCATGGTGTTTGAACAAGAACAGAAATAAAGAAAAGCCAGAATCACATTTTGTTCTTCTAGACTGGGATGAAAGTGGAGAATTTCATCCAACTGAAGAAATTAACAGGGAAGAATACATGGCTAGGCAACTGATAGACAAACAGCAGGGGTGTGTGAATACCATCTGTTTCAATTTGGTCCAAACTGTTTGTCTTACAAATAACAACTGATTTGCTTCAAGCAGATAGGTAGCCTGTCAACTTCAATTTGTATCTGAATATTTGAAAATATTTTTATGCATTTGTATAAGTCCAAATACTGGAAAAATATGGAAGCAGGGGACAACAACTTATAAGACCATCAAGTCCAATAACCCAAGCTCAGCAAAGGCATCCAAGATCTAACAGATGGCTGTCTAATTTTCTCTTGAAAGCCTCCAGCACTGGAAAATTCACCAGTGCACAAGGTAAGTAGTTCCATTGGTGCACTGCTCTAACAGTTAGGAAGATTTTTTGAATATTCAACTGAATATCTGTCTTCCTGGAACTCAAGTCCATTATTACATGTCCTGCAGCCTGGGATGATTAAAAGTGTTCAAAGTGTTCTGCTTATATACCGCCCCATACCACTACAAGTAGTCTCTGGGCGGTTTACAATTTTTTTTAATTACAGTGTGCAGGCTACACATTGCCCCCCCCAGCAAGCTGGGTATTCATTTTACCGACCTCGGAAGGATGGAAGGCTGAGTGAACCTTGAGCCTGCTACCAGGGATTGAACCCAGGTCGTGAGCACAGTTTTACCTGCAGTACAGGCATTTAACCACTGCGCCACGAGGCTCTTAAGAACACATCCTTCAATAATCGCTTCCAATAAAGTGATGGAAAGTGAAACTCCAGCACTCACCTTTTCCTTTTGACCCACTGAAAATTATGAAATAATTTCATCTTTACTCAACGAACAGCTTTGTGGGGAAAAAGGGAATGTTTTGGTTAATGGCATCACATCTGTTTTGGTTAAAATATCTGATGGCTGCCTTGTACATCATGTTTGTAACATATCCATTAGTGTGGAACACATGCAAACACAAAAAGCCAATGGAATGTGGAAGTAAAAGCTACCAGTAGGCATTCAGAAAAAATTCAGATAGTACAAAGTGATGACAAGATGGATAGATGAGGTCCCACTCCTAAATCTAACCAACTCCAAGACCGCGTAAAAAAATTCAAGACATTCATGGCACAATCATTAACAGACACTCAGCTGACTAGATTCTGAAGTCTAATGCAAAAGAAGATCCCTGAAAAAGGACAATAATTTTTCAACACTCTGGGAAGTAGTCTGGTTGATATAACCTCTTCCACGGGTTCCCAGGAGAGCTGGAGATTTTCATGGCTGCTTGAGTTATCGTTATCCTTTTGCTTGGGGCCTCCTAGTTCTGTTAATGAGTTGCTTACAATCACTAAGACTCACTTGTGCCAAGTGGTTCTTACCACACCCATCCCTTTAAAAAAAAACTGAAGCACTGAAACATTATTCAGTGCTACAGAGCACTGGTGTAACTAGGGAGTGGTGGAAGAATGCATTTGCCCTGGGGTGTGTAGCAATCTGGGGGGACCTGGAGGGGGAGCAGGACAAGGAAGCCATGTGCCATCCCACCAGCAGTCCCCCTTTTGCCCCGCTAAGGCTTGGTCAGAGAAAAGGAGGAGAGAAAAGCAAGTAATTTTTTTCCAAGCAGCACCTCCATGGATTGCTCCCCCTCCTCCTTCCCCCCACCCCCACCACTACTAAGGCCTGGTGATCATTAGGCCAGGGAAAGGAGGAGAGGGAAGCGTGTGATGGAGGTGCTGCTTGGGGAAAAAATCCCATTGCTTGCTTCCCTCTCCTCCATCCCCTGGGCTAAAGATCACCAAGCCTTAGCCAGGAGAAAGGAGGAGGGGGACGCATGCTACAGGGTGATGCTTGGGGGGGGGATCACCTGTGTGGCGCTATCTGTACACTGTGCAGTTTGCACAGGAGAGCCTTAACTGGAAATGAGACCCACAAAGAGGGCATGAGAAGGGGAGACCCCCCTGTTCCCCCAGGATCTGCCCCCCCTTGCTGGGTGGGTGAGACACAGTTGGGGGGGAGGAGAGGGGGCAAAAACTGAATTTGTCCCCAGGTACTCCAAACTTTAGCTACATCATTGCGACAGAGAGTGCCAATTTATTTGAGTCCAACTGTGGGCTTCCTCACTTGATTCCAGATGAGTTCAGGAGCTGAAGAATGCCTTTGCTTTGCTTCAGATTCAGAATAATTTCTGAACCCAAAGCACATCCCTAATAACCAGCTTTGAAAATTCTGGGAACAAAGGTGTTAGTCAAGTTAAAGCAATTAACTTTAAGAACAGGTGTATAATATCCTGTAGGCATTAGAAGAAAAGATCTGAAAGAGAACATTTGCATGGTAGAAGCACTGCTGGTTCACTCTTTCTTATTTCTTGGAAAATTATGCACATATATTTTCTCCCACAAAAACAATGGGCAGTGTGTATGCTTGTTTTTAGTCATCTGAGGTAAAATCACCATATAAGACTATAACAAGGTGGCCACAGTCAAATCACTTAATGAGCCTATTATACCACTGGCTAAGTTTAGGTAGTGTTATATATTGGAATGTGCTAGTAGTCAGACAAAATGATTATAAAGGAATATTTTAGAATGCAGAGCATGAGGATCTCTGTCTGCTACTGGAACAAATTATAACGATTCTCAGTTTAGGTTATTAGATCTGAATATAAATGTACCATTAATTCTGTCATTTGGAACTCAGCAGCCTCAAGTAAGAACTACTAAATGAAAGCAGTTGCAGTATTGAGAGCCGTATTTGACTGAAGCCAGAGCAACAGTCAAATCCTTACCTACTGTATAAGCACCTTCCCTAGTAAAAGGATGGGAGCTCCTGTAACTCACTAGCATCATGTTATGATTATAAACATGGCAACATGTTGGGAGTGCAGCCTGTTCTTATTTTCTTGCTCCTCCTACGAGTCAAATGACTCGTGCTCACATTCCCCACCTGCTGTGTCTCAATCTTACAAAAATGCCGACACGTTCTTGTTTCCATGTTGTTGTTATTGTTGTTGCTGCTGCTGCTGCTGCTGCTGTTTTCAGGGGGGTGTCCCACTCTGCCATGTGGCTTTGCAACCTGTTTGAAATAATAACAGAAGGAAAATTCAATTCCTATCAATATTGCAGAAGCCCTGTCTCCAGGGACAAGGCTGAGCCCAAGAAAGTGTACGTGGAAATACGTGCCATGCCAAAAGGATATTTAGGACAAAGAAGAAGTAAACAAATCCATCCATCCATTCAAGAAGATCAGCTCTGCCACCTGCTGCAAAAGAGAGGGTGGAAATGAAGATAAAATCATCTAGTGTCACTGGCTTATCATGTTTGGGAACCAATATGTTTGAGATCTTAACAACCGCCAGACTCTAACAATATCTTGAGCACTAAAGTAACACATGCCCTCCAGTCACATCTCCTGAAGAAAGTTCTGATAGGTTTTTTTTTTTTTTGGGGGGGGGTTAGGATTTCTATGCATTGCCATACCAGTCCTAGGTAGGTTTATTTTTTAAAAAGAGATAACACAAGAAAACACTATGCTTGAATGTTTATTGGAAAATAGGCAGATTAGATATTGTTGTGTCTAATTCTGCACTCTGTGGCATAAAACTGATCTCATCAATTAACACTCAAGATAAAACTAAAAAGACATCTATGGGGCTGTTCACATTGCCAGAACAAACTGACAGAGAGGGTTTTTTAATCCAAAACTTTAGTGCTAGTGTGTATGTCCTCAGTGCCACTGTTTCTGCCTTGGCCTCCTTGCTGTCACTGCTAGTGCTGCCTTCATCTCTGTCTCTGCTGTCTCCAGCCAGGTGGGTCCACTTGGCAAGGACATGGGGTCAGACAGAGGGAATAGTAAGGGAGGAGGACAAGAAGGAAAGGGGTGAAAAGGAAATTAAAGGGTGAGGGTGGGAAGTGACTGAAGGGTGGTGAGTGGGCAGGAGGAGAGGTGGGCAAGAAAGGGGATGGGGTTTGGTGGTCAGCCAGTAAACAAGCAAGGGAGTCAACTGGGCAGGAGAAGGAACCACTGAGCAGGCAGGGAGGTGTCTGTTTTTTATTGCAGTGCAAATCCATAAGTCATTAAAGTAAGGCCAACACAATTACAGAATTGTACGATTACAAAAAACAAAACCCACAGTACTGATGTAATGATCCGTAATATACAAATAGATATTAGAGAGAGAAAACAAAAACAAGAAAACAGGGAGGGAGTTGAGGAATCATGGGGCAGAAGAGTGACTGGGTAAGTGAGCAGGCAAGCAAGCATGCAGGCAAGCAATCTGGGAAGGTGAATGGGCAACTAGAAGGGTGAGTGATCAAGGGAGCCTGTGTGGGCAGGCAAGTGAATGAAAGGGCAACTGGGCAATTGGGTGGGTGAGTGAGTGCTGGGTTTTGGACAAGCAGAGTGCTTTTGTTTTTACCTTTTAAAAAAATTCCTGCTATCTGGCACAATGCTGTATCAGATAGCAGGACTTTTTTAAAAAAGCAAATGGACATTCACATATGTGGATATGATTTTGATCAATGTCCACATCTTCCCCCATCCCAAATCGAACTCTGGCAGAGGAGCAGAAAAACTTTCTTTCCTGGCACAGGAGTCTACATGCACATAGCATGTATGCTAATTGTGTTAATGTCAAGTCCTGGGCATATTATAATGCCATATCAAAGAATATTTTGCTGTTCATTCTGTTGTGTTAGTGGGAGAAAAAGCACCTACCTCTGTAATTACTTTTGTAGTCCAACTTTTAAAGAGAGAAGCGGCTTCTTCAAGTTACCATTTGGCAGCTCCAAATGTAAAGAGTCTTAACGAGTTGTCCAGTGCCCTGCTTTCCCAAGCCAGACTGCTATCTGCAACATTTACTTGGAAGGGAGTTTCAATATATGAAATAAGGCTGTTAGTATTCAGGGCAATCATAATCTTCCCCTACTTGGAAGACAGATAGGAACACAATTACCACTCCTAATCCCAAGTGGAGGCAAAACTTACTGCTTGGAAAAATAATGGCATTTTACTGGACTGGCGCCTAAATGTCATTGTCAATATTTGTTTAAAATTACACAGCTAAATTAGCTTGCTAAATGAATTGGTGTAATTTACCTGCCTTATAAAACATGCTTCATAAATCACACACTTCCAACACAGAGATGCTCGGCGCAAAATACTATGTTAACTATCATTAGATGATATTTTTGCCGCCTGCACTTCCTGAAAACCATATTTTATATGAACGATTGCTCATCAATAGAAAATATAATGTCTACCCACAGTTTGGGGGTTGATTGGGGATTTTATAGGGTAAAGTCACTTTTTAATTAATATTTTTAAATTAATTTCTGTGAATTTGGGCAAAAAAAAAAAAGGAGTGTGCGAATATCCTCTGTTTTTATTTGGTCCAAATTATGTTTCTTCTAAATCACAAACAGTTTGCCTCAACCCAGCTTGGAGCCTATCCTCTTTGAGGTTTATCTAAATATTTTGTACCCCTTGTACACATTTGTATTTGTCTAAGTAGTGATGGGGGAGATGAAAATGAGGAACAATAGAGGGTCTGGATAGTGAAACTCAGCACTATCAATTACTGTTTGAGCTCCAAGACACAGGGAAAGCTCCCACCACCTTTACTTCTTACTTATTGCCTTGCTTTACCCCATATCAGCCAATACTAGCAATTTAGATCAGTCATTCTCAACTTTTATTTTGGCCACACTCATAAACGCAACATGAAAGAAATATAGGCCCAAGCAGGATTGATAAAACACACAATGAACCTTGTAAGATGGCGCGCGAAGAATGTTTTCTATCGTGTGCCACCCTTCAAATGTGCCAAAAGCTTCCAGGGGGCTATATGGCTCCTGTTGAGAATGGCTGATTTAGACAATGGTTAGAGCCTGTTCCTAATGTTACTGTGACCAATTACAGTCCACCTGATGGCATAGATTCCACACACACAGGAGCTCAATCTGTTGAACTGAGATCTGCAGATGCCTACAGAAAAATGAAGAGGGAGGGAGGAATCTGGAGTACTTGCCTACATTGCCAGCTGAAAATTCAACTGAAGAAAACAGCTCTCTCGCTCTCTCGCTCTCTCTCCTTAATTCTTTCCTTCATACATTGCTGCCAGTCACAGCCACAAGGGAATTCCCTCTCAGGGGCTCCATGATTGGAAGGTTTCTATGAGAGACTGGACTTTTCATTGGCCCTTGGATTGTCAATCTCCTTATGTTTTGGGCTTCCTGGCTTCCAAGGACACTGTGACATGGGGTTCCAGTACAGCTTGGATTTTTCACTGCTTTAAATCAGTTCAGAAACTGCCACATATCTCAACCTTATTTTGAATAACTTCTGGACTGGAAGTCTGTCCCTTCACACACAGAGGTGTGAAGCTTGTATAATTAAGTTCTTATTGACACATTTATTGAATATGGATTCATTCATATCAGGTACAAACACTTACATTAAAGTTCATAAACATCATCATCATATGCCATCAAATCAACTCTGTGTCATGGTGACCCTTTTCAGGCTTCTCTAATAGCCAGTAATCAAAAATGGTTTCCATTCCCACCTTCTTGGATTCTTTACTGTGCTACCAAGGTCACATAGCCTGGCACTTCTCCCAGGTGGCACAGTAAGGAATCCAAGTCTTACCTCTGGCTCTACAGCCAGATACCTCTCTCACTGAGATATTCAACCTGCTCAAAATTTGCTAACATGAAATCCCTCTGATATTTTTAATTAGGGTGAAGAAAATTCTCCTCTCTCTTCCCCACTTCCCACCAATTGTTGTCTAAGTCTGCTAGCACTTATAGCTATATGACACTTCCTCCACCTGATTCTGATTCTGATTCTGATTCTTCTTCTTCTTTTTCTTCTTCTTCTTCTTCTTCTTCTTCTTTAATTATTATTATTATTATTATTATTATTATTATTATTATTATTATTAATAATAATTAATAATAATAATAATAATAATAATAATAATAATAATAATAATAATAATAATAATAATAAATTACAAACAGTGTCATAATGTAGCTGCTCAAATAGTCCACTGGAATTTGTGTCAGAACTAGCATCTGCCCATAGCAAACAACTGGTGGAATGATAAGCCTGAAAAAGTGGTTGAAAATGAGCATGCAAAATTACTTTGGGGTTTCTGAATACAGACAGACAGGGTTTTGGAGCATAATACACTGGATATTATGATTGTGGAGAAGAAACAAGTATGGATCATTGATATTGCTGTCCCAGGTGATATAGAATCACCGAGAAACAACTTGTAAAAATTACCTGATATCAGGATCTGAAAATTTATAATAATAATAATAATAATAATAATAATAATAATAATAATAATAATAATAATAATAATAATAATAATAATAATAAATTTTCAGATCCTGATATCAGGTAATTTTTACAAGTTGTTTCTCGGTGATTCTACTATCACCTGGGACAGCAATATCAATGATCCATACTTGTTTCTTCTCCACAATCATAATATCCAGTGTATTATGCTCCAAAACCCTGTCTGTCTGTATTCAGAAACCCCAAAGTAATTTTGCATGCTCATTTTCAACCACTTTTTCAGGCTTATCATTCCACCAGTTGTTTGCTATGGGCAGATGCTAGTTCTGACACAAATTCCAGTGGACTATTTGAGCAGCTACATTATGACACTGTTTGTAATTTATTATTATTATTATTATTATTATTATTATTATTATTATTATTATTATTATTATTATTATTATTATTATTATTATTATTATTATTAACCTGCCTTTCTCCTTGGAAAAGGACCCAAGGTGGCTTACAGTGGTATGGGACAATGTACAGTCAAAAAAACGAACTGGAAATTTTCAGTTCATTCTGCTTCATTTTTTGTTTTTTTCTCAGAACACTACACTGTCTCTTGCCGTCACGTGCTTTGGTGGCTCAAAGATAGTTTAAAAATCCCACACCTTCCCCCCATCAGGTGCATTTTAAAACTGTCTTTGAGCCACCAAAGCAAGTGGCGGTGGGAGACAGTGTTGTGTTTTAAGACAAAACAAAAAATAAAGCAGAACGACAAACAAAATGAATTTTAAAGTAAAAATTTGGTAAAAATCAAATGAAGAAAAATGAAACAAAAATGTAACAAAACACATTTTTTTTGTTTCATGCCCATCTCTATCTGCCATCAGTTGGGGACTATGGAAGCAATAAGTACAAGTACCCTAAATCTCCATTTTCTTGGGCAAGAAGTATGGGTTTGGTTGCTCTCTGGAAAATGGTACCTCTACATGAAATATTTTGCAAATTATTCTACAGGCTAGATCAAGGCTGGAATCCAATGCCCAATTCATAGAAAGCAGAGCTTACTATGTTACACATAACTATAATTTTCAGACATGAACAATGATATGTTATTTTCATTCATCTTCTTCCAAAAAACAGAACATTTGCACTGAGCAAAGGAAATAGAACAAATTTATAAAATTCAGTAACTATCATTAGATTTTCACCAGAAGGGATAATCATTGCAGAAGATCTCCCTCTCTCTCTCTCTCTCTTTCTCTCTCTCTTTCTCTCTCTACCTTTTCTGCAATGTTTCATTTATCAGTATACTAGTTTGGCAAAAGCATTATTTCTCCTCATCTTTTATCAACCCAATTATGAAACACGTTTGATGAAAGTTCATGAATCCTTCCCAAAGGTATCACTTTAATGTTAGCTCTTCAAACACATCTAGCATATCTAAATCCTCCTGACATTTTGTACCATAACCTGCAGTATATGACAAGACCATCAAATGAGATTCGATGATTTATCTTTGAACTCTGTCTAGATTTTTACATAAATAGAGGGTAACTGAGATTAACTATGAACCACTGCTAACAGTGTCTTCTAAAGCAGACAGAGACTGAAAAGCAGAAACAAAGCTGTTGAAGAGTTATTACTAAGAGGAAGCATATGTAAAAGACAGTCTATTAAACCTTCAGCTACAGAGAGGAGATTTCAAACATTTCTGGAAAATATAATTCAATGTAAAATCATAACCTGTCCAATTGCCCTCAAGTGAGTTGGATTGTCATATATATGGTGCATGTAATTATCAATGATGATTAAGAGATTAATGCAGTTAGAAGAAGCTTAGGTGAGAGTCATTTGTCATCTGCATTCCTTGGAATATTCCATGAACTAGATTGTTTAGGGAGGCAGAGGTTAGTTATTACATCTACATAAATTTCCAGCCAGCAAGGCCAGTGAGGGGAGTTTTGGATTTGTGGGTCACTTCCCCCCCCCATTTTTTCTCCCCATCTGACTTGCATACTGCCATCTTATAGCTCTATTATCACTTTGAAGGTCCAGGTTTTAGGTTTTAGGTTTTATATATTGGCATTATGAATTTATTGTTTGTTTGTGTTCGATGTTGTGAACTGCCCAGAGTTCCTCTGGAAAGTCATGCAGTCTATAAATAAAAATATAAATAAATAAATAAATAAATAAATGTAAATAAATAAATGATTCTCAGTCATCCAGGTGAGTTCATTTGGAAGCTGAGTCATGGCAACTGGACTTCTTTTCTTGAGAGATTGAAATGTTTCATTACTCATCCAAGCAGCATTGTCAGTGCGAAGAAAGTTAGTGGTGAGTCTTCCATTTTATATTTCACCTTGATTTCACATCTGAATTGTCTGAACAGGCTCATATGTTTGACAAAGGCCTGAATAGGTTTGTTAGGTGGACAAAGGCCTAGGTACATGAAAGTCCCATCTATGCAACCTTTCCCAACACCCATTAAGTATGAGTCATTAGCTATGGTATTGCTGGTGGAGTTGTGAAGTGCTTCTGATTTGTTTGGGGATTGATTAAATTACTGTTTTCTGTGATTTTGGATTTTGGACTGTTGTATGCATGTTTACACTTGATGGCAGAGTGCTTAAAATTTGCACCATTTTCATTGGTCCAACTGAACACATACCAAGATAGGATTGATGCCATGTTGTTGCTCACATTCTCATATGGGATTTCCTTAATAACTTGTGTTTGGGGTGGGAGTCCTAAGTACATAATTGCAATGCAAGACAAATGCCTACATGTCAACAAAAATTGGGGGGGGGGATAAAGAAAACTGTTATGGGACATTTAGGACCTATGCATGGCCATGGCAATGTTTCTCCAAAAGTGCATTTCATCCCTGTTCTGTGTCCTGTTTCTTCAGGCACAGAGTGGGCCAAGGATCTTCTGCACATACTTACTATCAGCTACAATATATCTCACAGAAGTAGCCATTAAGCAATTGCACCAAAAAAAGAGAAATAAATGCTTTTTGAGAATGTTATATAATTACCGAATTAAACAAATGGGAAAAGTAGTATCAAAAATAGAATAACTTGTTGGTCAAAAAGCCTTGGAGGATGGATTGGATGCAACACTGCACCATTGCTTAGAGGTGCAACATTAAAAGAAGCCCAACCTCTAGTAAGAAAGGAGAGAGAGAGAGAGAGAGAAAACAAATTAACTGATTCACTGTGCATGCCAGATCTAAATGAACACACATGCAATTTGCATATTTATATATACATTCAGTTTGTGAGGTTTTTTACAGTTTTAATTCTGCATATCTCAGGGCTTTCCAACAGTATTGAAAGCGCCTTAAGAGACAGAGAGAGAGAGAGAGAGATGTGATTTTTTAAAAGACAGACATGGGCCATCTGAAAAAACTGAGGCTAAAAAACTAAGAAAAATTAATCCCTTAATATCCTCTGGACTCAATGAATATTAAGGGAACAATGAATCAGAATCAGAATCAGAATCAGAATCCTTTTTATAGGCCAAGTGTGGTTGGACACACCCAGAATTTGTTTTGATAAAAAATGCTCTCAATATATAAAAGGAAATATAAGAATCATATATTTAACAATAAAACACAGTACAACAATACAATATAACCTATTATTTTAAAAAGGAAGAAAAAAGTAAAAAATAATTATTCAACAGTTTGATAGCACTTGGAAAGAAACTATCTTTAATATCTAGTTGTCCTATATGCAATGCTAGGACAACTATGCTAGGACAATGTTTAATGAAATAGCTATATTTGTGGAATACTGTATTACAATTCATTTTTTTTATTTTATCCTGCTGCAAAAGTTATTGATTAAATCACAAAATACTTTTTTCTGAAACTCCCCTTATTTTAGTTCCACAGAATATTAAGCATAATAGGAAAGTCTCAGATAGTCCATAAAAGATCAGACATCACTTTGTGTGCCCATATGCAGACATGAACTGGTTCCGAGTGCCCTTGCTGAAGCAATTTGTACATATTTTACAATGTCTCAACTTCTGGGACCTGCTTTGAAGAAGTGTTATTTAAAGTTGAAAGCATGTAATGTTCATTGTTTTTTGTTTTTAATAGTGGCCTATAAAGGTATTGCATGTAACCTATTATTGCACTTGTGTTTTGTGATGGCCACGCGGCTCAACCCTCTTTCATCCGATCTGATGTGTGCTCTGGATTTAAATCAGTTTATCAAGTCACTTCACATTGTCATGAAACTGAATATGACTATTCTGTTTTGATCTGGCTCTCATACAAATCAGTCCAGATCAGGCTGATTCTCTTCAAGACCCAGGATTTATCTGAATCTAGTGCACCACCCTAGTTCTTATATCCTTCCACAGATGGGAACAATTATATCAGTGTCATCTTCAGAATGTTGCACACTTGGCCATATGTTCATTGCCTCCTTGCTGTCTTCTTGTTCCTGCTGCTTTATTTTGGGTAGGAAGCCGCTGCCACTCCACGCCTTTGTCTTCTCTTGCTGGTAGCAACATCATCTAATGTAAACAAGATGTTAAGGATTGTAATGGAGGTATAACACTGCAGACAAAGCCTTATGGTTTGTTGGCAAAGCGTTCTGGGTTGGGGTGCCATTACTGAACCTTATTGCAAACCAGGAAGAAAATGCTTTTTGCTAATGACTTCTTGATGAACATTTACTCACTCGTAATTATATCATAATCTGGTGTCTTATAAACAACAGAGTGAACATAAAAGTTCCTGGCAGTGCATTTTGCCAATGGCTACACTATATGAAGCTGTATTTGATCTGATTAGAAAACAGATTAGAGAACAGATCACATTACAAAGCAACAGTTTTGTTTTAATTGAATTTAGCATCTGACTCACTTTGAAAATGCCAGAGTACTCATGATGATGGTGCAGATTCAATCATAACTCCATTCTACAGCTTTACAATGCCATACAGAGGCATAACTATGGCTTCTTTATAATAGCATTTTAGCGCTTTATAAAGAAATTATTAAAAGAAGTATTTAGTGGAAATTAGGAGTGATATGGTAGGTGAAATTTTTTTGTTATATGGAAAATGAAGAAACCATTTGATTTGAAATAAAGATAGAGTGACTGTGTATTTGAAAGAAATAATTCTTGAATAGATGCTGCAATATCCTTTTAAAATCTTAAAAGACATTTATTTATTTATTTATTTATTTATTTATTTATTTATTTATTTATTTATTTATTTGACTTTTATACCACCCATTTAGACCAAGGGCTACTCTGGGCGGTTTACAACATGTGATAACAAACAAAGGAATACATTTTAAAAACCAAAATACAAGGTAGATAATAAAATAAAATATACATACGGTACTTCCTTTATTTTTCATGTTATTCAATATTATGATATTCATGTTCTTACTTCAGCTCCCTGCACAAGTGGAATTGTTCCACAGTGGGGAATTCAACAGTATATAAAATATGCTATTGTATGTGTTATATGTACTAAATATGTTGTGTTATATTATGCCACTCTAACACAAGTCAGGGTAGGGACTGGGAGGGATCAGGCAGCATCAATTCCACTGAGACTGGTTCAGGAAAACCAAACCAGCATATAAATAGAACAACCTTGTTTCAACTATTTCATTAGTTTAATGACTAAAACCTGTTTAGTCATTAACCTATCTAGTGTTGTTAACGCATGGGGGAGTGGTTAACCCTGGCCTATTCTTGTTACTTCATACATGCAAGCAGAGATGAGTCCGAATACTAAGATTCTTGCTTCTGTGCAGGCTCTACAAACAAGCAGGAATCCATATTTTCAAGGATTCTTGCTCTCACATAGAGCCAACATACAAGCATCAATCTCTCCTCTTCAGTTTCATTACTTCTGACATTTTATTTACTTATTTATTTATTTATTTATTTATTTATTTATTTATTTATTTATTTATTTATTTATTTAATGTTTATATTTATAGACTGCCCGACTTTCCAGAGGAACATGGAGAAAAGTGACAAGGAACTGGCTTTCCATTTATGGTGACAGTACTGGATGAGGTTTTGAAGTCATCTGAAGATCATGAGAGGAAAACACCAGAAGAATCTCCCTGCTTCTGCTTCTCTACTTCTACTATCATTGTGACCTCAGAAGATCCCAAATTCCCACTACAACCTCCATGGGTCTGCTCATTTCAATTTGGAGTACCACCATATTCCACTAGAGCTCTTGATTCAACCTGAAATTTTGAAACACCAAATTATTGGATGCAATGGGAATACTCTGAAACTAGTTACATATCCTTTTTAGCATGCAAATTTTATCAATTTTATCATCTCTGAAATTGCTATATTGGGATGCAATGGGAATACTCTGAAACTAGTTACATATTTTTGCATGCAAATCAACAGAAATTGCTATATTGGTTGCAGTACACACACACACACACACACACACACACACACACACACACACACACACACACACACACACACACACACACACACACACACACACACTGAGAGAGAAAGTGCACACAGCTCCATATTGAAAACTGAAATAGACAATTTTCCAAATACACAAACTGGGTTTATTGAAGTGACTACTTGATTAAAAAAAGAGTCAGCTTTTGGAATTTTCCCTTGTCCACCCAATCTGAAATAAAGAGATGAGACACGTTTCTGGGATTAATATGGGACACAATTTATTAATATTATATCAAACTATTCTATTGTGCAGCTCATATTGACTGCTACCACTGATGCTGTTTACATCCAGGCTATTCTTTGCAAAGGAAAGTTTGGTATCCTTTTTCCTGTGGACAATGTGGGCATAATATTGTGCACCAATACTGGCCCATTTCTTGGCATTCTGGATCATGGATACAGAAGCACAGTATTCCCCATTCATGAATGGGAGGCTTTTTGAAGATTTGAATAGTAGTATCTGATTCCTCAGTAATTTGTAGTGTATGTTTTCAACTAATGTCTATAGGACTATTATTTGAAAAAGAGGTTTACCGCGACTTTGTAGTAACCTGTAATTTATGAACTTTTCTGAATAGGATTTACAAGGAAATTGTGTATCATTAAGAAGCGACTGTTTTCACTGGGTCTGCCTAAGGTCAGGGTGGCTAGAGAGTGAGAGTGTCAGTGGCTACATTTGCTCATCTCCAGCAAATTGCCTGTGAATGACTTTGTATAGCAGAATGACTTTAAAACAGACAGTTGCAATTGCTTTCCTCGAGTTGTAAGCTGTTAGCAAACCACAGAGGTTATGTAATGCATGTAAAGCAGTTCCTGGGTGAGCAGGCATAAATTCCTGCAGCACCTTTGCAAAACATTGAACTGTTCTTCATAGCTATAGTTATGCTTTAGGAAAAGCACTACAAAAACAGACATCAACATTACTCTCCTAATGTTCATTCAACATATGCATATATTTGCTTAGTTTTCTGCAAATAGTTTTCTACACTATTCTGCAAGGGAAAAAAGAAGTGATACCACTTGTGCCTATGCATATTTTTACTATTAGAGTGCATCTGTTCCATTGTTAGCAGATTTGTCAATATTGTATTTTATATACACAGTAATGCATCTGATAATGAATTTAATTCATTCTCAGAGGCAATTTGTAATCTGAAAAAGTTGTTATTCAACAAATTTGTTATCCAAAAATTTGTTATCCAAAATGTGGTTCCCCATTGAAATGAATGGGAAACCAATTAATCCATTCCAGAAGTCTGAGAAAAGGCAAAAAAACCAGGTGGGTGGGTGGGTTCCAGACGTCTTAATAAAGTACACTTTAAAGGTCTGCAGTGCTGGAACACCCCCTCCAGAACACCTCCCCTGCAGTGCAATGCAAACATGAACTAGAGAAACTAGCAAGACTACCTCAGCCTATTCCTACCCAAAGTGCAATGGGAGAAAATGCAAAGAGACAAACATAAGCAGCAAAAGAAATCCAGCCTGTTCTTGCCTGCAGAGCAATGGAAAAAAATGTAAACATGGATAGAAGACAGCAGCATGACTACCCCAGTGCAAAGATTAATAAAAGCTAGCTCCCTACCTTTCCAAGTTCAAAAGGTACCAAATCCCTTTGCACAACACATCCAGAATGGCTCAAAAACATGAAAACACCCTCTTTAATTCCTCCCACGCCTCTACAAACTACAGGCGTTGCAATACATCCTGGATACACTTTTTTTTGCAGTATGAAAAATATGTTATCTGAGTCAGCCCTATACCCAGAAATTTCCATTTGTTAACTGAAAAATTTATCACAGGCATTCTTTATCCGAGGTATTCTCTCTCTCTCTCTCTCTCTCTCTCTCTCTCTGTGTGTGTGTGTGTGTGTGTGTGTGTGTGTGTGTGTGTGTGTGTGTGTATGTGTATATATATACAATATTGACAATATATAATTCATCAGGAGCCAATTCTAACCCACTACCCACTATAACTACCAGTTGAACCAGAGGGTCCACAGAGAGCCAATTATTAGAAGCAATAATTCCTTATGTGTTGAATATTATCTAATTTTCACAGCTGCAGCTTTATATATCATAGTGACTTACACATGAGCTTACTTTGCATTATAATTAGTCTTCCAGATGTAAACACAGACTTCCTTGGCAAAGCTGGCTTCTCAGATACAAGCATCTGCTGGAAGCTCTCTAGAACACTGACATGATTTGAACTTTAATGAAACATTATCAGTAATGTATAGTGTAGTGTGGAGCTATCCCACTTTTATCAATATTAGGGTGATGATGGATCTCAACATATATTTCAGGGGACCTCTGGTCATCCACCACCACACTGGGGTAATGATATCATATTTTTGCCAATTGTTCTTCCCTCTTGGGTCTCCCTGTGCCTACTGAAAAGTTGTTCCTAAAGGATCAGATACAGGATGATGGATAACAATGAGGCTGTATACAGAAGGGGGAATGAGAGAAGGGGGCATCCCCTTACTCTTCTATGTCCTGTGAACACAACAAACTCTGTTTTGTACACACTGAAAAGTCCTCATTAGCTGTTGCCATGACTATCAAGAATAAATATTCTTTTTACTATCCCTGTTGTGTGGGGACAAATGGAGTATCCAACATGGATGTTTTGAAATCTACAATTCCTGTCAGAATTCAGATCAAGCAGAATTAAATGATATATCCTTGCTCAACATATAGCACAATGATAGATCCACAGTGAAGAGGAGCTAAGAGCATCCCTTCATCCTTAGATAAAGATAACAATACAAATCTTCTGATCACTTCAAAATCTGTGATATAATGGTATACCACTCACCTGATTGAGAAGAACGCTGGCACCAACCTTTCTCTGTCCACTTGACTTCAGGTGGAGATATCTGCAGAGGGCTTCAAAAGAAGTTTTTTGCTAAAAGGATGGTTTGTGTGTACAGTCAGGTCCATGTTCCCATTAAGCTTGACTCCAAAGCCATATTATCTGAAACACAGTGTACTGAGGGTTGCATGTACAAAAGTAACTGAATATAATGCATTGAATGCTATTCTGTTGGTGTTCTCCCAAAGTGCCAACTACTTCAAGAAGCTGAGCCCTTAAAGTGCTACAATTGCATCCCATTTGTTGTTTCACTTACAAACTATGTCCTTATAGAAACGGGCTTTCTTCCAAAGACTTTCCCCCTCTTTCCTGCTGTAATCATTTCCTTTGCTTTATGATATAGAACAAGAGCAGAACAGCTAATGTGGGGGTGAGATCAGAGGCAGGGTATTTAGCCTCTTGATTAAACCATGTAGCAGGGTAAATTTGACAGCAACAGAGGCATTCCGGTGTGATACCTGTTGATTTCCCTGGTGATGGCCGTATACCAGCCATCTATCAGAACATCAACAGGAACACCCACTAGATTAGTTGGAATTTTAAGAATGCAAGAGCTGGACTGGGGACCTGGGTCTCTTCCTGGATGCTGAGGTCATCCAGGACAAGAAATCTGGGAGACCTCAATAGTGCCCTGGAGACAAAAGGCACCAGCTCTGGAAAAGAGAGTGCTGGGTCATGGGGAGTGTGGTACATCAGCACAATTTCCAAACCTTCCCTGGCCACAGTCAACATGTAGAGGGCCTCTGGACCTGTCATTGCCAATGCAAAAAGCCTGACATCCTCAAGAGAGTTTTTATATACAATGTCTGCCCCCTCCAGACACATACACACACCTCCAGTCTACCCTGGGGCTGGATTGATAAACTGGGATTTATTTGAGGCAGAGCTGGCATTCAACAGCATCAGAGAAGGAGTGGAGGGCAGACTGGGCTAATTACTTTGGGTCTGGCAGCTCCCTGAAGTACTAAAACAGGAGACAGCCTTCAAACATCTGTCCCTCATTCTTCTAGACCTATTATTATTATTATTATTATTATTATTATTATTATTATTATTATTATTATTATTATTATTATTATTATTATTATTATTATTATTATTATTATTATTATTATTATTAGTTGAGCTTATATCCCGCCCATCTTCCCAGAAGGGAACTCTGGGTGGCTTACAATAAAACCCAATAAAACAGAGACAATAACAAAGAGAACAAAAGGGAGGCATGATCCAAGCAGAGATGGCATGGACCGACAAAAAAAAAAAAAAAAAGAAAGGTCGCCAAACGCCTCCCTGAAAAGTGAGTCTTCAGGGCCTTTTTAAAGGCGGGCAGGGACTCTGCTCGGTGCAGCTCACTGGAGAGATGATTCCATAGCATGGGGCCCACCACAGAGAAGGTGTGGTCACGCGTACGTGATTTCCGTGCCTCTCTCGGTGTGGCCACCCTCAGTGAGCGCGCCTGCGCCAATCTCGTGGGTCTGGCCCCAGTTGATCTCTCAGAGAAACACTCCACCAGATACTCTGGCCGTGGAGGGCTTTGAAAATCAAAACCAGGACCTTGAACCTAATCCTGAGGACAATGGGTAACCAGTGCAAGCGAGCCAGGACTGGGGTGATGTGCCCGAAACTACGAGCACCCACCACCAGTCTGGCCGCTGCATTCTGCACCCATTGGAGGCCCCGGACAAGGGTCAAGGGCAACCCCACATAGAGGGCATTGCAATAGTCAATCCTCAAGATCACTAGGGCCTGCACGAATGTCCTCAGGGAAGACTCATCAAGGTATTGGTGGATCTGTGCGATCCTGCAGAGATGGATAAAAGCGGCCCTGGAAGCAGCCATCACCTGGGCTTCCAGGGAGAGGGCTGAGTCCAGGACCATGCCCAGATTACTGGCCCTGTCAGTAGGCTGGAGGGAAACACCCCCCAGTTTAGGGAGGGGGCCATTGTACCCAGATGAGGGCACCCCAAAGAACAGAATGTCCACCTTCTCCGGATTCAGCTTGAGCCGGTTATCTCTGGTCCATTCCAGAACCGCCTCCAGGCACAGATCGAGGGAGCGAATTGCCTCCTCTGCAGACGACGAAAAGGAGAGATACAGCTGTGTGTCATCAGCGTACTGATGACAGCGAACTCCAAATCTCCTGTTGACCTCCGCCAGCGGCCTCATGTAAATGTTGAACAGCATAGGGAGATTGCCGACCCCTGGGGCACCCCAGACGGAAGGGTCCAAGGAGCTGACAAGTCATCACCCAGCTGAACCTGCTGAGTCCGGCCCCCAAGGAAGAAACGAAGCCAGGCCAAATCCTGACCCCCAGTTCCCGCCTCGGCCAGCCGGACCAGCAGGTTACCGTGGTCAGCAGTATCAAAGGCAGCTGACAGATCAAGGAGAACCAGCAGGGAGGAGGAACACTATTTATTATTATTATTATTATTATTATTATTATTATTATTATTATTATTATTATTATTATTATTATTATTATTATTATTATTATTATTATTATTCTAGAACTGGTAGTTAGTATGCCAGCAGCATAGCTCCATTTGCTAATATTACTTTAATAGCAGACACACCCCTTCACTTGGATTACAGCTTTCCATTACTCCCTGAGATATATAACTTAGTTCAGAGTACAATAGGAGAAGAAATAAATTAATAGTAAACTCAATTAAATTTATAAAAATTAGAATATAATGAATCTCCAATAATTAATTTTAAGTTTTTAAGTTAATTTATCATACCTAATTTCAATATATTCAATCAATTAAAGTTTAGTTAGTTAATTATCAGAAAAAGTAGGTAGTTAAAAATTTCTACTTCCTTTTAAATGGAAACAAAGAGAAGGAGGACAATACAATGACGTCAGGATTTAAGTTAGATATTAAATAATAAATTTATTATCTAATAGCTTGAAAAATAAAATTAATAGGAATTGTAGTGGACTTGCTGCAAATATGTACTTTCCCATTAATATGAATAAAAAAATATAAGCAGACCCATTTTTCTTGTTTGCTACTTTTGAAAAGGAAGTTGATATGTATCAAATATTCCTTCATTGCATGCAAATTTCTTAGATGATGAATCTTAAAATTATTCTCCTCATAAAAAGGTGAGATACTCACCAGAGCTCTCAAAAAGTTGTACATAACTACAATGGCTGTTGATTTTTTGCATTTTCTCTAAGGATTATATGTAGCAGATTGTTATTTCTTTTTGAACTATCAGGTAATCATTCTTTGCTTGCTGTGTTTGCGTGCACTTTACTACTCAAAGAAAAAAGACACTAATTTTGTACAGAGGGCATTTGCTCAAACGGAGTCTGAGATGAAAAATCAAAAAATCAAAAGGAAATCATTTGAGCATGATCAGTCATCACCAAGGTATTTTAATAAGTTGAGATAAACACACTGAAAGTACTTGTATAAAGAAGATGGGAGAAATTGTCCAATGGAGACTGCTCAAACCAGGTGCAGACTGCCAGTGCAATTAACAACCACCAAGGAAGCTTTCCTACTGGAGAAGAAGGGAACACAGAGAATGGTGAAGAGAGCAAGGTAAAGGGTCCAGAGAGCACCCCAGGAAGCTGGATGAACACTGCTGGAACACAGCCTATGAACCTGTCCCCACTGTACAGGACATCACTCCTGAGAGAAACCATGCCACCAATGGTAATAAGGACAGGAGCTGGAGGTTTAAACAATACGGGAATGATCTCTCTGCCAATCAAAAGCTAGTGGAAATGATTTGGTTTTGTCCTTTTATCAACAAGTGTGACATTGAGCCAGAGTGCTGACTTATAGGATCAAAACTGGAACTTGTGTCCCCTTTGAGGACTTGCGTCAGGAACTGGTCTCAAAAATCCTGAAAAAGTTCATTTAAATCACTAAGGCCTGGGGCAAATATTAATGTTCAGTGCTTTTAATGCAGATATTTGAAATACATTTTACAAAACTGTATGCTAATTCCCTGGAAATACTGTATATGGCAACATGTCCCCTTCTGGAGGAGTGTCACAGCAAGCCTTTCTTTTTCTTTTTTAGCTCTTCAAAGAAATCCAGTGTTCTGACTTTTGCTGTGATATTTCAGTTCCCAAACATCTCCCTTCCAGGGCCACAAAGATGCAATAGAGTATCTACTTTAAAACTCTCTTACTGGTAAGCCTATTTATTACACATTCTTAGTTGGTTAAAAAGTTACTGTTTTACTTTTTTGAAAGGCCTTTTTAAAGGATCATTATTTCAGCCCCTGCAGCCTGAATACCTTCCAAATGAAATCAAAGTGGGTTGGGCCAAGCATTCTCTTCCAATATAAGTGAAAATTTTTAGTTGATCTGCTTTAAAACTGGGAAAATCTAAGACTACTTATTTCTGTGTGAGGGACACTTTTACTTTTAAAAGACCAGAACATAAAACCCTTTACCGCCACCTCTCCAAATTTGGAAGACATTTTTTTATTTTTATTTTTGTTTGGGCTGACCTTTTTAGCATTGCCTTGGAGAATGTT
This sequence comes from Phrynocephalus forsythii, assembly GCA_029282475.1. Classification (NCBI taxonomy): domain Eukaryota; kingdom Metazoa; phylum Chordata; class Lepidosauria; order Squamata; family Agamidae; genus Phrynocephalus; species Phrynocephalus forsythii. Next base: position 97,483,240 of record JAPFRF010000010.1, read on the forward strand.
GATTTTTTTTTTGTTTGCCCAATAACTTCACTAGACTCTTCTGCAATGATAATGAAGTTATCCTACTAAGTGTTAGTATACAACTGCTCAGGGATGCAAGATCTATTCTTTTGTATTTTGAAAAATAATTGGAATGTTTGTTATGGTTAACTAACAGGATAGGCTTGCCTGGGAAATGATACTGTCACAACAAAAATGGAAGCAACTACTACTTTTTGGATATTTTCCTGCTTCTGTTTACATTGTCACCATTTTGAAGAAGCCTGTTCAAAAGTAAATAAGACATTATCTGCTACAATCGCAAATGACTCTGACAGCTTGACCAAATCTCTAAAAATAAATCTCTTTTCTGTTAGTGAGCATTATTTCTAATTGTTTCAAGTTCACATTTATGTTCCATGAGAAAACAGTTCTGGGTAAAGAGTCTTATTTATGTGTAGGTTCATATGCAACATTATACAGGTGATCCATAAATGTAACATTATGTTGTTAATTGTTTGGTTAACTGGTTTTGCTTCATTTTAAATGTAATTTTATATCAGCTATAAATCTGGGTAGCCCAAAAATTCACATCTGTAGCCTTATAATATATACTGTACTCATGGAGGGGAAAATCTTTACCCTACATTATTTCTCTGACTCCTACCAAATCATAAAGCTGCAATTTGGCCAATGAGTACTGTGAAGTTGTTGTTTTGGCTTGTCAATCAGACCAAATACAAGTTTGGAGGTGATTTCTCTTGGAAGAATGGCAGAAGAGGGTCAATATCCCCTCCTCTGATCTGGTACCATAGACCAAATTCAGATTCCTCCATTACAGCTACTAGTTTGTTAAAAAGAAAAAAACCCACAACTATTCTCAGGTACTATGTCCAATTTGGCCTATGGTGAAAATGAAACAGCACTTTCAAATGTGCAATCACTCTGCAAATGGTAAATTTTGGGGAACCATTTCATACAACACTTTAAGATCATTTTCCTATAAGGGAAGTGGTTTATTCTAATGTTTATTTTTCTTTCCTTTAGTAGTTTGAAAGCAGCAGAAACAGTTGTAGAGTTCAGCAGTTAGCATCATCATGCTTCCACTCCTAGTGCCATGGTAGGATGTATGAACATAGTAACATTTTGGGAATGTTCCAGGAAGGAAGCATTATATCCTTTATTCTAATAGCCAGTTGGATAGTAATATAGTTATTGGTTTAGAAGGAGACTTTGGAAATAATAACCAACAACGTATTGCACAGTTCAATGAGAATGATGTCAGCTGCAGCTGACATCACTTCCAAAATACAAGTCTTGTATTTTGGGATGAGATGGCTTTCTACATACAGAGTACTCAGAATGTGTTTACCCTTCCCTTCTTCTGGAGGCATCCTATGAGTTTGCAGCTTGCCCAAGATCACCCAGACAACTTCTTCTTCTGGGAAGCACAGTGGTGAATTGAATTTCTGTCCACTGGTCAGAAATCCAACTCAGTGAAAAATCTAGCCAGCATTACTAGGACCAATATGTCATAAGGAAAAGTTATGTTTGTGAAATAATGTAAATTCTGGTAACACTGTTATTGCTTGGCTATACTAAGCAGTGTGGGGCCATTGTTCCTGAAATGGAGGGGGGGTGTATGGGGATGGTTCTACTTGTGCAGTATGTGAGCACCATCTGCTCCAGCCTGCAAGGGCTTTTTCTGAAGTATTTATCTTGCAGATCACAACCATCACATTTGAGCCAATTTGTAACCTGTCCAATTATATTTGTATTCAAATATATCAAAGTATTACTATGCATTTATATTTCTCCAAACAATGAGGGGGGAAAATGAACATGAACAAAAATAAAGGGGCCTGATCTCCAGTGTACAAAGATCTCACTACTTTCCTTCCTTCCTTCCTCCCTGATCTTCCAATTTACTCAAGTATACATAAATTTACATTATGTATTATGTATACATAAAGTATACATAATACATAAGAACAGCTCTGGTGGATCAGGCCAAGGGCCCATATAGTCCAGCTTCCTGTGTCTCACAGTGCCTACCAGATGCTTCTGGGAGCACATGAGATGACAAGATACCTGTCTCCTGATACTACTCCCCTGCATGTGGAATCTTGAGATATTCTTCTTTTAAGCCTGGAGATTTTGTTTGTTTGTTTGTTTGTTTGTTAGATTTTTATACCATACCATCTAGCCCAAAGGCTACTTTGGGCAGTATCCCTATAATGGCTTGTAGCCTGTGATGGATTTTGCCTCCAGAAATCTGCCCAAATCCTTTTTAAAGGCATCTGGGCCAAATGCCATCACCACATCTCTGGCAAGGGGTTCCACAGACTAACAACACTATGGGTAAACAAATTTTCTTTTGCCTGTTCTCACTCTTAACCCTCAATTTGAGAATGACCCATGATTCTGGTATTGTATGAGAGGGAAAAGAGCTTCCCTTTAGCCACTTTATCCATCCCCAGCATAATTTACTCCCGGTGGGAGGTTAGGTAAAAAATGGTTGAAGGGGAAAGGAAAAACCCTCATTAGTCATTTTGCTGCCCAGTGCGTAGGGTACCTAATGGTAGCTTAGTGTGTTACATTTGCCACACATGCTATCTGGAACATTGGCAGGAATAGTGAAAAAAGAAAAAGCCCAGACGTTGGGGGGGGGGGAATAGAAGCTAGCAACAGAGGAGTGGGTGAGTGGGAGGTTAAAAGTGAAGACAAAATTATCCAGGACAATTTTCCTTCTGAAAATCAAAGTGATACAGATTCCTATCTCTTGCTATTCTCTTCAATGACTGCCAATCATAAGGATGGTGAATCCCCTTTCAAGAACAACTTCACCAGGGTTCCCATGAGAGCTTGGGATTTTCATTTGTGCTGGAGATATCAGTCTTCTATTTGGAGTTTCTTCCTCCTTCTTTCACCAGATTACTTTTATTTTCCCAGGGAAAATAAAGTCCTGAAAGCAAGTATAAAGTAAAAGTAATGCATTTTTTTTAAAAAGGTACCATATTCTAGGCATTGTTTTGAAGCAAAATAGTTGTGGCAACAGAGAGAGAGAGAGAGAGAGAGAGAGAGAGAGAGAGAGAGAGAGAGAGAGAGAGAGAGAGAGAGCAAGGCCCATTCTCATAGCTCAATTGCTACCTGGATCCCTTGGCACCCTGTAGTGGTGACACCAATAATGTAAACCACTGCTGTAGCAATGTGTGCTGAACACTCTGCAGTCTCAGGTAATGGTGGCAGGAGAGCCCGCTGGACCATGGATATGGCTGCATGCTGCAAAGACCACCAGGGCCTGGATCCAGCTGGTGACCTCTGGATTGTGCCATGGCTTGCAGTGATAGTGGTGAAAGAGCTCGCCATGGCCTGGAGCTGGCCAGAGGCTGCCATGAACGCCCAGTCCTGGATTGTGTCATGGCCCATAGCTGTGGCAGAAGCAGAGCCTGCCATGGCCTATATTCCCCTTCCATTGTGGTGGCAATTCAGGCTGTGAAGATGGAGTCTGCTACTTGCTAGATCTCACCATGATCTTGGTGGGTCATCCATATCTTTATTTTACTTCAATTCTTGAGGACAGCTCTTTGAACATGGGTAAGCTTATTCTTTAGGTTCTGTTATGTCATGTTTACATGTTCATTTAATTTCTCTACCACTCACCTGGCTGAGGACAAATTCACCAAAGTTTCAGTGAAAAACCAGAAAATTTAGAATCATTTTCCTTTTTTATACAACCTAAGCATCCCTTGCTTTGCAAACATACACATTGATTCAGATCCAGGGCCAAATCCATCTGGATGATGCTCAAGTCACTCAGGACTGAATGGTAGGAATGGGCAGAAAACGAAAAACAAAATGCTGTTCATCGTGTCGGTACATAACAAAATGAAACAAAACAAAACAAAATGAGGAAGAAGCATGTTGTTACAGACAAAACAAAATCGTGGGGCCTTTTTGTTGTTGAAATGAACCATTTTGTTCCATCTGTAAGCTGCTTGGGGGAAGGAAAATGTTTTTTTTTAAAAAAACCCTGGGCTTAAAAAAAAACCTTTTTCCTCCCTCAAGCTGCACCAGCTGATCTGCAGTGCCAATCAGCTGGCAGGCAGGGCTTGGGGGAGGGAATTTTTTAAAAAATAAAAGCCTGGGGCTTTTAATTTTTTTTAAAGCCCAGAGCTTTTTTTAAAAAAACTTTTTGTCCCTCCACCACTTTCCAGCCCCCCATGAACCACTTTGTTAGTGATTCATTTTGTATGATTTTTTTTTTGAAAAAAATTGTATGAAACAAAACAAAAAAAAAATGTGGGGGGAGGAAAGGAGAGGAAACAAAACATAATATTTTCATTTCGTGCCCATCCCTACTGAATGGGGATGTGTTCCAAAGTTACAGTTTAGCTTCAAAATCAAAGGGGAAGGAGGGACCTCTGCACAGCCTGAACAGGAATTGTTTTTAAACAACTGTATTAGAAAGTGCACATTTCTTACATTCTATATTCTTAATGCTCAATTTTAGATCTGACTTGCTACTTCAACCATTGCCACATCTGGTAGAGCCTTTTGTCTCCTCTCTTACACATGAGGTTTACATTTCTATATTACCTCCTTTAGGTTAAAGCCTTTTAAAATAGCATTTTGAATGTGTATCCATCTGCACTTGCTAAAATCCCTCTGCTGCAGCAGGATCAAAACACATGCTATACGAACACACTCAATACAGTGAACAACGATTTCTGTCATCTTCTGGAGCTCTTGCTTTATATAGCCTTTAGCAATGTAGTTAGTATTTTATGGGCAGTGAGAATTAACCAGTTGTGTTGCCCATCACTCACAATCTATGTAGCTCCCTTAAAAAGAGTTGCATACCAGCAGTGCATTTTGTAAACCACAGCACTGTTTAAACTGTTTAAAATATGTGCAAGGCACCTGCTCCAATATTATTCAAGATGATTGTCCTAAATGTAACAACATATATGCACGTGTAAAAACTAGTGTGTGAAACCAAGCCAAATCAGGGAGATTTATTCAGGATTGAGGAGTAGAGCAAATAGTTGGGTACAATTACAAGGTGAAGAATACCCCCATTGATCCATTGTATTAAATCCAGCATTCACACATCATGATCAGAAATAGAGAAAGAAGAGGAAAAGGCTTAGAAAAGACAAAAAGGAGTCTACTTGTTACCAATGGGTGTACAGAGGAGGCGGACCCACACCATACTCAAATAAAATGCATACAACTCTGGCCTCAACATCCATACATTTAATAAGACATTTTGATTTCATTTGTCCCTGGACATTTTGACTTGATATGCGGGTTTTCAAAAGAAGAGAGAGAGAGAGAGAGAGAGACAGAGACAGAGACAGAGACAGAGACAGAGACAGAGACAGAGAGATATCAGGAAAGCATTTTTCTGTACATGGGGAAGGCGCACTAATGTATATGACATCTTAATTGTCTGATATATCCACTGAAAGGCCATATAAAATCATGCTTCCACAACCACATGCAGGCGTAATCCTATTAGTGCAATGATATTTCAATAAAGTTTAGTAAACTGAGCTGAGTGACAGAACAAAGAAAAAGCTGACTTCCACAATTTAACCAAAAAAGAAGTCAAAACAGAGATGCAGAGCAGTAACTATCCTCTCTCCTTCTGCTGTCACTTTCTCCATGTGGAGAGCAAGGTATTTAAAGACAGGAAATACCTCCTCACTTGTGGACTTCCACTGCAAAAAAGAACTCAGATTTTCCAATATCCTATTCACACGTGTTCAAGACATGAATAGGAGTTTTTCTTCAAACACACAGTGCTCAACATGGAGAAAATGACAGCATTATAACAGTTTGGTAGGTAAAGGCTGAATTCGGCTATGGCTGATTTCAAAAGCATCCAAACCCTGACTTTTAATCCCCTATGCAACCTCAATGACCATTTTCATTTCAGTTGTGATGTAATCCAAACCGGGAGGGGGAGGGGGAGAGTTGTGAGTATGGGACAGAGCTCCACCTGGTGGGGATGAAAATTAGTGGGGGCTAGAGATGGGCACGGAACGAACATTTTTTTGTTTTTTCGTTGTTCGTTTTTTGTTTTGTTATGCAACAAAATGACAAATGAAATTTGTCCCTAAAATGAACCAAAACAAACAGAAACACGGGGATTTTGGCCGTGCATTTTGTTTTCGTTACTGCAATTAAGTGAGTGGCTTTAAATGCTAAAAAAATCATTAAAATTGGAATCAATGGTAACAAAATGGTAACGAAATGGTAACGAAATGAAAATGAATTTTTTGAAAATTTCTTGAAACAACGGAAACGAATCGAAACGGACCTCTAAACGACAAATGACAAATGAAACTCCATTTTTTCTATTTGTGCCCATCTCTTTTGGGGGCACTAACTCAAACCCCTCCATCTACATAGGTGGATCAATCAATTTGCCACCCAGAGACCACATGGTAGTGGGGCAGCTATTTTGTGTTTGTGTGTGTGCAAATAAATAAAAAATATAAATGACTACCACATTCAAATTATTTTAGTCTATTTTTTCCATGTGTTGACAAACAAGAGTTCAGATTCTGCTGGCACTGAGCTGAGCTGCAATGAAAAAGCACACTGTGATGTCATCTTTCTTCCTCTGTGGGTGCTGGCCAATCAGGAGCTGTGCAGCAACAGGTATCATCCTGCCTCCCTGTCTGATTGGCCAGCACCAACAAGGAGGAAAGATGAGGAAAGATGGCATTGTAGCGTGCTTCCTCATTGCAGTTTAACCCCACACAAGCCAAGAGAAAGGTAAAGCAATTGGCTCCACATGTATCAGATGGTTCCACGCACCATATGTGCTGGTGTGGTTCGTTTTGTAACCTACTGGTACCAAAATGAAATGCCCATCCCTTGTTCAGAATTCGTATCAATCTCTACTGTTTATTTTATTTTATTTTATTTTATTTAAAATATTTACTCTCCCTTCCACCTTAAAAGAAAAAGACTTACTCATTAAAATATAATATTAAAGCTAAACAGTGAGTGTACAAATATTGAAAAAGATCATACAAAAATGTAAAACTATATACCAATACACAGTCAAAGTATTAAAGGACAACAACCCATTTAGAAACTTCACTCATGCAGGCAATCAGAGAAAACATGATTGAAGAGAAATATCTTCACCTATTTGTGGAAGAGGTCAGCCTGGCCCTGTATGGGAAGGAGTTTTAAAGTCTTGGAGTAGCAACAGAGGAGGTCCTTTCCCATGTACCCACCAAAGGGTGCAGGAAGTGGAACTAAGAGAAAACAGTCTCCCAAGGAGCTTATTACTCAAGTGGGCTCATAAAAGGAGATTTGGTCCTTGAGATAGCTTGGGCCCAAGACATTTAGTGCTTTGTGGATTAGAATCAATGTGAATTCAGCACGGGAACAGATTGGCAGCAATGGAACAGCTGTAAAAGAAGGGTTATGTTGATGATACACAGAAAGTTATCACTTTGAATATTAACTGTTGTACACATAAAAAGGGCCCAGTTTTGCTTAGGATCAAGTTCATCTACCTCTACTGACCCAGAAGGACTGACATGCATGCAACTGAAAGCACAGCCTTGATTCCCCGTAAAAGAATTTTAATTAGTGCATCCCACAGGGAACTAGCAATGAATTTTTCTTTAATGTACTGAGGCAGTAAATGAACTCTCTTAGGGATGCTTTGATACCATAAGGGCATTATTAGCATGCTTCTGAACTTCCTTAGAGCTACTTAAAAACACACACAAGTGCATGCACACAAAAACCATCCTTGGTTCTGAAAATGTTCATTGAAGGTCACAGGAGTTGCCTGATGCTTGCTTTACCCTGCCTGTTCCATGAGGCCTGGGATGAATGGGTCCTACCACATTGGTGTAACAGTTCTAATGCATGTACATCCAAAAATAATTTAGAACAGAGCCTTACCTAGGATAACTTACACACTAGAGATGGTGATTTGACGAGATTTGTGATTTGTGACAGACTGATGAATTGATGAACCAATTGTTCTCCTCTTTAAAATATTATAAAAGTACCCCACAACATCCAGAAGCTCCAAATTTGCAGGGATCCTTCTTCTGCAAGTCCTCTACAAGCTCTTCAAGACTAGTGAAGATTCGGGTTCAGACTTTCAAGATATGTACCCTCAAAGAGTCACTCCAGAAAGTGCCCCACGGGAACCCTAAATTCACCAAACTTGAAAGGTTGCTTCTCACAACTCTTCTCTACAATCCCTATGAGTTGTACATAGGGATGGGCATGAAATGGAAAAATAATGTTTCATTTTTTTTGTTTGGTGATCACCCCCATTTTGTTTTATTTCATTTCTTATGAATTTTTGTTTTAAAAGATTGCACGAAATGAAATGGAATGAAACAAAATGGCTCCCCTTGGTCCTAGAGGCACCATATTTGGTGTCCTGGAATGTGGGAGCCATTTTTAAAGGATTCCTGCTGAGCTGTTATCAGCTGGACCTCTTTAAAACAGGTCCAGTCGGCACCAGGAGGATCCCCTGGTGCCGCCTAGGCCAGGTTTAAAGGGGTCCATCCATTGACTGCTCAGCAGGAGCCCTCAGAAAACGATGGAACAAAACATGTTTCATTTCGTCTATAATCAAATGCTGCTTCCTTGTTTCATTTTATTTCATTTTGTTACATAACAAAATGATGAAACAGCATTTCTTTTTTTTGTTTCCTGCCCATCTCTAGTTGTACACCAACAAAATGGGACCTCCCAGGAAATTTTCATTTAGCAACTGGTTTGGGAAAATCCACTCTTCACTAAACATGGAGAGACTGTAGAGGAGAGTCAGAAGAAGCTTTCCAATTTTGACATATCTAGGTGCCTTTGGGGCCATTTTATGCACCAATAAAATGCCAAATCAAAAATTGTTAAAATCAATTCATATTCATCAGGGGACTTTCTTTATGATAAATATATATTGAAACAAATACATTCAAACTGTGCTTCATTTTTCAATTAATCCCAATCTCTATTATACATCATGGAACATGAATGAATATTTATTGAAATATATCCCATTTGAATGTATTTGGAATAGACATGGGGATAAAACTGAAAAACAAGTCATAACCCCTGATGAATTTGGGTAATTTTTCAAAGTTTATCGATTCAACCAATACAATTTGACAAAATGTTGGTGATTTTTGATTTGGCAGTTCATTCATCAGTGTGTTGTCTCATTCTGATTGGAAAGCAAAGTGTTTTCTTCTAATGACCTGCTGCCATTTGATTTGACACTTAAGAAAAACATGTGGCAAAACTAATTCAGTACTAATTTGGGCTGTGTTTATTTCAGTCAGGAGGCCAATTCCCTGCTTTCAAACAGCCTGATTCATTCTGGAGATATTTGTGACTCATTCGATTCAATTTCTTTTCCAGAGCTGAATCAGTTTGTAAACCTCCCATTGACTTGCATTGGAACAAATATTACTTTTCTGGTTTTGCAGTGGCATGAGTGAAATTGAGAGACATGGCAGACCCATAAAGAGGAGAATAAACTCATCACATTTCCTACAAAGAGTGCCAGGGCTTTGCATGCTAAGTACCTTTACTTTATTTGTCCCTGCTCACTATAAAATGTCCACCCCACCCACCCTCAACCCCTGGCCACCAACCCCAGTTAGCAAGAATTTTGAATGTGATTACTTGGGTCTGCTTCAGTCCTTTCAGTGATGACATGTGTGTGTGTGTTTTGTTTTGTGTACATGTGTGTGTAAACATTTAATGACCTCCCTAATTCACAGGATCTATGTATAAAACAAATTTAAAACATAAAATATTAGAATCAAACACAAAATTAAAACATTAAAATCCAAAACACCAAAAGCAGTCATCCTCCTTAATATGTGAAAATGCTGTTACATAGAGGAGATGGGTGCCAGTGGCCACTGCAGATTCCAGCTCTTATTCCTATCTGTGTTTCTGAGCAGACTTGCACAGGGGACTTTGATGCTCATTTAGGATGCTCGCCACACAGGGAGTGTTTTGCTTGAATCCAGATAAGTCAGATAAGCTAACGCTGTCACCTTCAAACAACCAAACCACCATGCAACATTTATTGCTTTATTTCTCGTAGTGGATAACTACAAGACACTAACATACACTTCTACCTAAAGATAGTTGCTTCCAGGAAAACAACTAAGTCATTGTCTGTGTATAATTAAAAGACATGGTAGCACATTTATTGATATGGTTGGGAAAGCCATCTCTTTTCTAGTGATGGATTGCTAAATGTTACATTGCAACTCCCCTTGGCACTGGTGGGCAAGATTTATGTAGACGTGTGACTATCTTGTGCAACTCCTTATGTGTGACAAGGTAAAGGATGACTTCTTCCATATCTGGCTCAGTTTCTTGTATTTGATGGATTGAACCTTTCCAGTGAAAGCTATATCTAGCTTTATCCTTCTCAAGGTAAAGAAGTCAGAACTTTTTTGCCCTTGATGAAGACCAGTTCTTCTCATTTGGTGAAAGAGTTGCTTTTCAGACAGTGCCACAAAGATAAAAGAGCCCTGACAGAAAACCCGTATGATATGTTAGGTTTGATCTAGTGACGGGGAGAAACAACATGAAAGGATTGGAAAGTAGCCAGCTCAGCAGATGCTAGGTTGACTAGTGCCACCTGGTCTGAAGCAATGGAGACAATTTAGAAGGTTTGTGGGTGTATGAATAAAGAAGGAATACTTAGATTATAGGTGTACAAACTTTTCAGACCCAGGAGCCACATCTGGTGTCAGCTAGGAAGCCATTAGCTGACACTCACACATGAATACTCACATATGGTTTAGTTAAATCAATTCAAATATAGTCTAGGTTGATGCATTAAAGTTATTCTAAACTACATGCCTGAGATCTCAAGGCTTTCCTTTATTCAAATTAACTAAAGTCATGATTTAAGCACATGCCAACGAAATCTAATTCAATGGATTTATTCCAATTTACACTTTCTAGATTTATTTAAACATTCATTTGATCTCTTATTATTTCCCCTACTCCAACAATCCCCTATGGCATTTGTTCTCGTCTTTCTTCCCTTTAACAGAGACCAAAAGACTAGGAAAGCCACAGACTCCTCATACTGTCAGTGTTACATCACATCCTATGCTTTTGACACCCAAGTTAGATGTAAATGTTTTAAATTTTTTTGTGGATTGCTCCCTTCCAAACCATAATGGCTTCCAGATGGGGTAGAATTCATGAAATCTTCCCTATAGCAAAACTAGTTAATCTTTATATTTTTGGTGCTCTTTTTATTTATTTATTTATTTATTTATTTAGTTTTTTAAAAATATTTTTCATTATTTCACACATAAAGGGATAACTACAGGGTATTAGGCACAGGTTAGGGTTCTGTAGGTAAAAAGGAGAGAATTACATGACATGTTTACATTATTTCCATTATTTGGGTACTAACAGATTATAAATCAATTACCGTATTTTTACTCCATAAGATGCACCGGACCATAAGACACACCTAGTTTTTAGAGGTATGTATGTGTGAAAAAAATATTCACATGTATATACTGTGGTCCTGGTACATCTCCAGCCCCAGTTTACTCTCAAGCCATGCTGCTCTTGGGAGGCCTGGCTAGGAAGACTCCAGCCCTTGCAGAGGCCTCTGGACTCAGTGGAGGTCCCAGCCTCAGCTACAGCCCCAGCAGAAGCTATTAAAAATATTCCCTTACACAAATGATTTTGATTGATTCCCTAACAGACCTAACAGACCACAGAGACAAGAAATGGGCTAGAGAGTTAACCACCCACCATAATGACCATAGAGCTGCTCTTCAAGATGGACTGAATGTGAATCCAGGGGGTGGAGCTCTCCCATTCAGCCCATCTTGAAGAGCAGCTCTATGGTCATCATGGTGGGTGGTTACTCTCTGGCCCATTTCTCATCTCCTTGGTATCTGATAGGTCTATTTTCTCTGCCTCTTCTAGTCAATGAAAAAAATCAAATTGTGCAAGGGAAGATTTTTTTAACAGCCAAGCCAGGAAGCCTCCACTGGGGCTGCAGATGAGGCTAGGACCTCCACTAGTTCCAGAGGCCTCCACAGCAACTGCTCTGGAAGCTCCTGGTGGGGTGTGTATTTGATGTATAAAGCACACAGACATTTCTCTTTACTGTTGGGGAGGAGTGTGTCTGATAGAGCAAAAAATACGGTATACTGTTGAAGTTACCTAAGTATGCATTTCTTTTTCATAAAAGTTGTAGAATGGTCTCCAGTTTTATTTTGCCTTCTATAAGTCTTTCTCAGCAATTCTGACAGTATATCCATCTCTGCTGTTTTAAGACATTTTTCCAAGATTTCTTGTGTGCTGTTTCCCAGTATTCAGTCAATAAGATTCTCACTATAGTTGTCATATGCATCCGTAAAAGTTTCATCTTAACATCCTCAGTTTCTGGCATAATATTTAACAAGAATATTTCTGTTTTAAATGAGAATACAAAACAACATTTATTTATTTATTTATTTATTTATTTATTTATTTATTTATTTATTTATTTATTTGGCCATCTGACCACTCTGGGCAGCTAATATCTTATGCACCGTTCTCCAGTATCTCCTTACAAACACACATCAAGTGCACATTGGAAATCATATTGACACCCAATGTTAGGTATCATCTAAAGGTGTGCAATGCCATTTATGAATTTGCTAATATGCAAGCCAGCATGGCTATTTGTTTATGCTATAAGAACAGATGAGTGATCCAGTACAACTCTTAGAATGTTGTATATATAAAAAAGAAAGTGTCTCCAAATTTCCATTCAAGGATAGAATGTGTTTGAAAGGATATTCTGTATCTACTTCTTATTTGTGCGATGAAAGGCAGGTAGTGGAATCGTAGCTGGGTTGGGTTAAAGATAATTTCTATCAGAATAAGCACCAAGTGCTTCTAATGTGTCTACTGATAGATATTTCATTGTCTGAAAAACTGTCCAGTGGAGCAGGAAGTGTGAAACAATCACCTGAAATTAAAAAAAAAATTCTGGCTTCAAGATGTTATTGATTTTTTGATGTCAATGTTAAGCAAAACAGACTAAAGACTAAAGTAGACCTCTTTAATTTCTTTTTTCTTTTCTTTTCTTTTTAAATTTGATTTTATACCATTCCTTTAGCAAACACGTGATTTGCTAAAGATTGGTTTACAAATTAAACCTCAAGAAACCCCCCACACACACACACACATAAAACAAAACAATGAATATTGGGGTTCACAGATTGAAAAGTAAAATCTATACAAGAAAGAAAAGAAAGCACAAGGAAGGCAGAAAAAAATATCTGAGATAAGTTGTTAAAGGCAGTTTTATCTAACTTGGAATTCACTGATTTCCTGAGTGTCAGGAGGGAAGGAGCCTGGAATACTTCATCTGGAATCTTGTTCCAAAGATTGGGGGCCATCAAGGAGAAGGCTGGTTCCTTGTTGTTCCCATTTTGGCTTACTTTGGTGAGATCATTTTTAGCAACAAGGAGAGATAAAATCAAGTGAAATAACAAAAAGTCGTTGATTCTGGTCATGTTGAACCACAGAAAAATAAATTTCACACACACACACACACACAAATTAAGTATAACTACTTTTGGTGACCTCAAAACTGTAGTATCTTTAAGAGCTCTACAACTGAAGAATGTATGTTTATTTCTATCTAGGTATGTGTATATGCCTGTTTCATGCATTATTTTCTATGAGCCAACCTCTTCCTTACTGCTGAACAAATTTTCCACAGAAAAAGAGAGCGGCTATGTATATGCATGTGTAATATTAAAATAGTATGAGAATTACTGATTTGCAATTTTGACATGTTTATGTATCTTGGATATATTTTATGTTTGCCAGAATCTGAGTTATATTTTGAAACTGATTAGGAAAAAAATTTAAGAGTCAGGATGTAAATAAAATGAAACTTTTCTATATATAATGTCATGGAACATGACATTATATACTGAGGTTAAGTGCGTGTCACCCACTCTTAAGTTTCAGAGTGTCTGTGTTTCCTTCTGTCTCTCAGAATGAAAAATATAATCAAAACAAATTCTTTGAAAATCTTATGTTCATCACCACAGTTTTCTTCCTGAATATACCTAAAACTAAGATTTTGGATATTAAACTTTCCCCCTACCATCTTATTCCTTCTCCCATTTATACAGTCCAGCTGGGAAGACAGTTGAGGAAGGGGATATGGGTGGAAATACATTAAAAATTTAAAGTAAATAGTTTTTGTAATGCTCCAAGGGCTCCACAAAATAGTTACCATAATAGTTACAATTTTAAAGCCACTACTTACTTTTCTCAGTTCTCTAAAGAAATTTAGTGATTTTTTAAAAGTAACCCTCTGATAAGGTATCACAGCAGACCTATTCTGCCATTGTCTCCTCAAAACTACAACAGAATATGGGGCAGTAATAGAGATGAGCATGAATAAAAAATGGTGTTTTGGTTTTTTGTTTTTCGTTGAGAGGTCTGTTTTGGTTCATTTATGTTTTTGTGAATTTTTTGGAAAATTTTTGTTTTTGTTTTTTGTTTTTCATTTCTACCCACTTTTTGCACGATTTTTAAAGCATTTCCGTGCGCAGGCGTCCCCCAACACCCCAAACCAGAGGGAAAACACAAAAAATATTGATGCTGGCAGAGACACAGTATAGACTAGGTATGCAGGGAGGCTGCAAAGGCAGCGGTGGGTGTTGCCCAGGGTGCAAGGCAGCTGCAGAGTGACTGCACTGCGGGGCAGGGGAGGGTACTCACCGAGAGGTATGCACGCACACACACAGGGAGGCTGCAGGACTGAAGCTAGAGTCGCAGAGACAGCAATCCCACCCTAACTCCCACTGGAGACTGCAAGGAGGACGGGGGCTGCCAGTGCTTTTTATGCCCTCTGTGGCTGCCAGACCTGCCCAGTCTGCAACCTTGGCATGCTATTGGTTGAACATGATCCCATCACATGGCTTGCCTCCATTTTGTGGATGACAACATCCATTTTGTCATCCTTAAAGGGAAAAGAAAAATACATCACGATGGGAGAAGACAAAAACAAACGTTTTAAGGACCCCAACCCCCTGGTAGGTAATAATTTCAAATTATCGCATTATCGCTGCATTTTTACAGATGTCCAGGGTGTTTTAATACCCAAGAAATCAATATTAGGCATCTGGGAGCCATTTTGGGTCAATTTCCCCTAACTCCCCTTAAAGGAAAAAAATACAGCGATCTGAGAAAAGACATAAATGCACGTTTTAAGGACCCCAACCCCCCTGGTAGGTATTATCAGACAGTATAAATAATTATCGCTGTGTTTTTATGGATGTCCAGGGCGTTTTTTAACATTTAAAACAGCTCATTTCATTGCACATCGCCATTAACAAAAACGAAATATAACAAACCCAATTTTTGTGGTTCTGTTCATTTTGTTCCATTTTCATCAGAATTTTCGTTAATTGTTACGTAACAGAACAAATAACGAATAACGGAAACAAAAAAAAAGTTCATTTCGTGCCCATCTCTAGGTAGTAACTAACAGACATGAATATAAACCAGCCTGTGAACTACAAAATGGTCTACTTCCACCATCAGTGAGAGCAATTGTCCTATAAACATAATACACAAGCTACAGTTAAGCCACAAAATGTGGGGACATGATCTGTATTTAATTACTAAAATAGAAACCTACTGTATCCATGGAACTCCTCAAGGCTTTGACTTTTGTAATTATATTTTCTCTGCCTCCTGTAGTTTGTCTGAACTCAGATTCAGCTGATGTCATAGAAATCTAGAGGTGAGTATAGGGACAAAAATATCTGTGAGTGCAGAGAGATTTTGAAGAATCATGATGCAAGTATATGACTATCACTTACTTTCCCAAAAATATATTTTTCTGTCTGAGACATGCTGAGAACAGTGTCAGATATCTACTTCATTCTCTATGGTGTTGTGATGCAGTTTCCCTCATACACTGTTGTGTTTCCACCAAAGCCTTGACTGTAAGATAAAGGAGAAAGCTCCTTGAAAAACATACAAACCATGGACTGTATGAAGACATTTTTGTGTTACTTTACATTATTATAGTGTGTGCATTGTAAGTTTAAGCAATGACAAGGATGGACTTAAAAGAATCCAACTTTTCTGGCATGTCTTTTAAGTACGTCTATTTGAGTTGTTAAAGTTCCTACTTAAGAAATTGTGTTTATGTTGCAGATAAGTTATTCTCTCTTGAGACATTGCCTTTTAGCTTAAAATTAAGATACTGCTAATGTTTGGTGCCACCTATCAGAGGCAACAAACTTTTAGCCATGGCTTTATTTAATTAAAGACTCTATGACTCATATTTCTACTCTTGGAGGTCCCAAGTATAATGTAAGTGTGATTTAAAAGCCAAGAACTCAATGGGACAAACATGCTTTAAAAACAAAATATCTTTTGAAGAGGGATTTGAAAGCCAACACCCCAAAAGAATAATATAGTTTTAATTCCCTCTTGGAAGCTCAATAAAGATGGGGCTGCTGTCACTGGGTGGTGGGTCCCACAGACTGTGCCCCATCAATGCATTCCTTAAATATTTCTATATCCACTTTCTCCATTTGGGGTGAGAGTGAACAGCTGAAGAATGCAAGAAGTGGTAATGACAACAAGGTCTCTGCACTTCTCTTTTGCCATCACCAGAAAGAGGCCTCATCTCAGAGGGATTGCACAAGTCAACTGGCACCGAGTTGCTCTTGCTCTTTTCTGCTGCCTTCTATTTGCATAACGACCCTATAGTATTCCTATAATGGGATACTTACAGAAGGTCGTGGTGAAAAACAGTAAAAGCTGCCCTCCAGTTGCTGCCATTTCATGGTGATAATCATTTTTTCCCCAAAATGGAAAGCACTTACTTTTCTCTCTGAAGATGCTTGAGTGCCACATTCACCTCTGAGTGCCACATTCACCTCATCGATCACATGATGGCCACATGTGCAATAAAAGAAGACTCTTGGTAAATGTCCACCTATACCAAACTCAGACACCTGGCTTGCGTGTGCAGACTGTGGGGCTGGGGGAGAGAAGGCCACGAGACTCTATGATGGCAAACTGTTTATCAGTTTGGGTCATTAAAGCTCCCCAGGCTCTAAGGCTCTCAAAGGCTTTCCCAGTGCAAAAGGGGGCTCCAGGGAGCCCCTGAATCAGAAATGGTAACAGGAAGCTTTCAGATAATTTAAATCAATAGAGTAATGATGCCAGAATAACTATGCAAACAGGATTTTGGCCTTTTTATGGTACTCTAGACAGTAATTTGAAGGATCCGTGGGAACATGTCGTGCTTTTTGTCAATCACACAGATTTCCATGTTGTCCACGCAGCCAATGCAGGCATACATGAAATGGAATTGATTATTGAGTGATTATGCAGAGCATAAAAATAACACATCATACTTGCTGCAATGGATGTATAATTACTGAAGTAGTGGATGAAGTACATAAGAGTGTCAAAGGCCCTTACTTCACGAGGCACGGCGCTCCGCAGCGATATTGCCTTCGATTTGAATTCGGAGGCGGTCATGTGGCGGTCACGTGTTCTTGCTTCACTCCCGCCCCTGTTTCTCAGTACTCACGAGCTGCAGTTTTAGGACCGATTCGATCACAACCTCACGTGCTCCCTTCGCATTCGCATGCCACTTTTCAACGTCCGTTATTTCCCATCCGTCCTTTAAAAAAATTCCTACCGACGGCGTATCGATGCACTGATGCTGGACTGTCAGTTGCAATGGCTCTACTGATTTCAACTGTTTCCTGACATCATTGGCAGCCCCCGCCGCTGCCGCCGCCGCCGCTGCTACTCGGGGGGAGCCCTGCATGGCACAGCCGCCCGCCCTCCGCCGCTTGCACGCTGCCTGCCCCGGGTGCCCTGCTCTGGCCGGGTGAGGCGACAGCGGCTCCTCCTGCTCCCGCCACCGCCGCCGCCGCCGCCGCCGCTACTCAAGCGAGGAAGTAACAGCGCAAAGCGATGAAACGATATAGCGATGCATCGATATCCCTGTTTGAATATTTTTTTAAAAAACTTGAAATAAAAGCCAAAAACCGAGACCACACGTCACGTTGGGAGCGAAGCAAGATGCAAAGCGAAAAGATTCCCGGCAGCAGCCAGGGGCACCACTCGCCCCGGTTGGAGCACGGTTAAGGGGGAGTGGTCGGGGCAGCACCGAAGCTAAAATGGAGGGGTGTGCGGACTAAAACGATCGATTCGGACAGAAAAGAAGGCTAGCCGCGAAGCGAGCGGCTCGTGAAGTAACGGCCAAAGTCATTGAATTTCATTCATAAATGCTATTGAACAATACTGTATCTTATGGAATAATTTTGCTCATATGGAGAGATCTTGTACAACATAAAAACAATCTTGTGTGTGTCATTGTCTAATTGCCTACTTATTGCTCATTTGTCACTTATATGTTATTCATAGTGACTCATTCCTCTTGACTTCATTTTGTTCCCTAAACAAGCCTAAAACATCACAATGACAGCATTGCATAATATTTGAAAATACAACTAAAATAAACCCCCAAATTCCCCAAAACAAACATTTATGGGTCCAAATTGTAGCAAGAAAGTAGAACAAGAAAATTATGAAGAAGTTTATTGGTTGCATAGGAAAGAATAATACTGGATGAAATCCTGTTCCTTTGCATAAGAAAATTGGTAAGTTTCAGTTGCTTCCTAAGCAGAAAAAAAAGCGTCTCTGCTCTGATTCTTTGGAGAATTATGTTTTTAGACTGCAAATGCCAGAATCCCCTGGGTAGAACGGCTTCAGTCCAAAACCACATTGTGCTACTAAATATTTAAACCCTCTAATGGAGCCATTCTCAGCGGAGGCCATATGGATCCCTGGGGGCGTGGCACATTTGAAGGGGCCAAAGACTGGTAACAATTATTCACAACCCACCTTATAAGATGCAGTTTATCAAATCCCGATTTGAACTATATTTCTTTTATTTCTTTGTGTCTTTGTGCACAGTCACAAAAGCTGAGCCTTGCTACTGTAATTGACTACACAAGGAGGACCATGGTGCCATCAACTCCCTTTGGTCCACACTCATGAAAGGCCCAGAATCAGATTTCTGCCATTACCACCACTGTCCATCTTTTTGAAAGAATATTGATGTTTCGATAGTACGATCATATTATTATTATATCCAGAAAAGGCTCCATTTAAAAGGAAGTGTCTATATTTTTGTACAAGTAGATTAATTCCTAATGTTTAGGAATTTGCCTGTTTCTTTTCTATGCATATTACACTTCTTTGAGAACTGTTATAAAGAACTGCATACCCAGGCTACGGACATTGTACCATGCAGATGCAGTACTTCAATGTACGACATTAGCAAGTGATCTTCAGTGTTGCTTGCTATGCCTTCTGGATGCCAATATGTAGCATTATTCATGTTATGCATATTTGGTATTTAAAGTTTTCCTGCTCTTCCTGTGAGAATAAGAGCCGCATTGCCGCATTTGAAATGTAAAGACTTTTTCTTTAGTTAAAGATGCTGCTTTGCATGTAGCGTGTGCCAAGGAGAATGTTTTGCTATGCTTCTTAGAGCTTCATAATTGGCAGCTGAGACTCATAATTTGCTGGAGCTATTCAAAGAATATTTGGTAATCCACCTCTATTTCAGCTGCCAAATAACCTGAAAATATAAAAATGTTTGGATTTTGTATTTAATCACTTGGCTTCTCAACAAGTTATATCTACATTTTGGTTATCCAAGGTGATAAGTATACTTGGAATTTGCTTACTGGAGTTGTACGTCCTTGTCATTCCCTTGTTTGGCAAACATTCCACTGCTATGTTCTACTGATAAGAAAATAAACACAGTGTTAACATTCCAACAATAATCATGCAAGCGGTGAAGCTAAAATAAAAATGAATTATTCCCATATTTTCAGGTGCAAGAAGCAAACACTTCTTGCACTGAAATTTGGAATATACTGCATAACATCATCTACATGTTGCTTCATGCTCTGGGCGTATAATAAAGAATATCAAATATATGTATAAATATATGTTTATGATGGTCAACCAATATCTATTTATTTTTATAATAATGAGAAACCTGGAGGCAGCATCTATATGGTTGGTTCTTTGTGCAGCAAATCTGGGCATCATATTATTTTTTCTATATATTCAGGTAGGAATTGGCATAATTGGCAAATCTCTTTATTCAAGCTTTCATCTTTTCTCAAGTCCAGCTACATAAGTTTTAAGAGAAAAATGCAGATATAATATGGCATGCTTTTTCCTCAAATGGAAGCATTATGGACACATGTTCCTATTCACTAAAGCACTGCTGTGTATTTAGGAAATGTACAAAGTATGTTCTGCTATGTAATCAAATAAGAGCATGGAGGCAACAAATTCCAAGTCAGGATATATCTGTTACATTTTACTTTGGGAGTAATTAATCTGTAGAAGGCAACAATACTAGTCATGTGTTTAACACAAATAAAAATGACGCAATATGTGGTAAAACCATTAGAAAGCAACAAATTTACTATATCTTCAAAGAACACTTGCTTCTTCAGGATGGAGGGGTTCATATTTTTTTAAAAAAATGATCCTAAAAATGTAAAAGTAACTTAAAAGTAAAGTGTCAAGATGTGATTTTTTTCCAATATATTATGTACAGAATGCTGAAATAATTAAGGAGTTGTTAGAAAAAGCAGACTTGAAAATGGACACTGTTCTTTTTGCCCTCTTTAAATGAGGTTTGAACAATGGTTTATTGAAAGTTGTTGCAAAATAATCAGCTATTTCTCCAACCAAATCTGAAAACAGAGCCCCTCACTGTATAATAACATTGCCTGTAAAAGAATTTCAGCACAGAAGTAAACAAAGGAGAGAATTGAAAGTGTATTGAAATAACTGGGCAGGATGGGCAGGAAACAAAAAATGAAATGCTGTTTTGTCATTTTGTTACATAACAAAACAAAACAAAACAAACTGAGGAATCAGCATCAGACAAAACAAAATGGCCATTTTCCCATTGAAACAAACCTTTTCCTTCCATCGTTTTCGAGTTCCTGCTGAGCTGTCAATGGCTGGAGCCCTTTAAACCAGGCCCAGTAGGTACCAGGGGAATCCTATGGTACCCAGTAGGTACCAGGGGAATCCTCAGAAAATGATCGGGTAGGGAGTACCAACTGGGCCAGGAGGGCTTTTTAAACCTGGCCCAGTCAGTACCAGAGGGACTCCCTAGTGCCAAATGGGCCAGGTTTAAAGGGCTCCAGCCATTGATAGAACAGCAGGATCCCACTGAAAATGGTGGGGAGGGCCCTGCCTGAAAATGATCGGGTATTTTCTGCAATCCTGCCGGTCAACTGCCATTAAACCTGGCCATTTTCAGAGGGACCCCTGGTGCCAATTGGGACAGGTTTAAAGGGCTCCAGCCATTGGCTGGAACTGCCTCTGCACCATTTTCCTGACAAGCTGTCAATGGCTGGAGCCCTTTAAACCTGGCCCAGTCAGTACCAGAGGGACCCCCTGGTGCCAAATGGGCCAGGTTTAAAGGGCTCCAGCCATTGATAGAACAGCAGGATCCCACTGAAAATGGTGGGGAGGGCAGTGAAATTGCTGCCTGGAACTGACATCCGCACATTTTCTGAGCTCTCCTGCCGCTTTGTCAATGGCTGGAGGCCTTTAAACCTGGCCCAGTCAGTTCCATGGGGACCCCCTGGTGCCAACTGGGACAGGTTTAAAGGGCTCCAGCCATTGATGGATAGGCAGGAGCCCACAGAAATTGGTGGGGAGGGTAGCGAGATTGCTGCCTGGAACTGCCCTCTGCACCATATTCTGAGGGCTCCTGACAAGCTGTCAATGGCTGGAGCCCTTTAAAACTGGCCCAGTCAGTACAATGGGGTCCCCCCCTGGAACTGCCCTCCACCATTTTACTTTCTCTTATTTGTTTGCTATATAGCACCCAAAAGTTTCATGGAGTGCCCCCTAGTTCTAGTGTTGTGTGATAGGGAAAACAGTTCTTCCTTATGTAGTTTGTCTGCACCATGTATGATTTTATAAACTTCAATCATGTCACCTCTAAGATGCCATCATTCAAGAGCGAAGAGGCCCAACTGTTGATGCCTCAGATGGTAAGGAAGGTGTTCCAGTCCCCGAATCATTCAGGTTGTCTTCCTATGCCTTTTTTTTCCATTTCCATAATATTCTTCTGGAGGTATGGTGGCCAGAATTGTACACAATAAGTTCCAGATGGGGCCTCACCATATATTAATGAGGCAAAATGACACTTGCTGACTTATTTTCTATACCCTTCCTAATGATCCCTATTAGACATGGGCACGACATGGCGAAATTGTCATTTCCATTTTTGGTTTTTGGTTCTGTTATGTAACGGAAACGGTAACGATAATTAAGCCATCAGAACTCGAACCTGAACTGAAAAAAGAAAAAATTGGTTGGTTTTTTTCATTTCCATTTGTGACATCATGGCAATCGCGCGATGCGAAGCACAGAAAAAGTTTTTAAAAGTTTTTTGTAAAACCCCCGACTCCCGTCCAAAAACTCAGGCGAAAATATGCCTGCCTGAGGCTTTGCCACCTGCCAGAGGGGTGGTTTCTGGGAGGTCCCCGGCCTTCCCCCCCTCTTCTCCTGTCCTGGGCTGCTTGCACCAGGCTGTGGGGAGGTCATCCTTGTCGTCTGTCTCGCTGCATGCCATGCGGTGGGGGGGGAATCCAAAATGGCGACTGCAATTTTTCTTTTGAAATCGTGGTCAAAAAACACACCAAATCACCACAAAACATGTGAAATTTATTTATTTTAAATGCCTGAATTTTAATAGTAGCAGCAGTGGCTTTTTTATAGCAATAAAACGTCGTATTGATTTTATTTTATTTTATTTTATTTTTATTTTTTTAGACCTGCCCATTTGGGCTGGGCATGGGATGGGACCATGCAATTTTTTGAACCATTCAACCAATGGCATCGCCAGGTTTTTGACTGACACTTCTGGATGTCTCAGAGGGCATAAAAAGCCGAGGCA
Source organism: Phrynocephalus forsythii (assembly GCA_029282475.1). Lineage (NCBI taxonomy): Eukaryota > Metazoa > Chordata > Lepidosauria > Squamata > Agamidae > Phrynocephalus > Phrynocephalus forsythii. Next base: position 97,506,278 of record JAPFRF010000010.1, read on the forward strand.
CCTTCCAGAAATTGCAGTCGGGTGTATGGATGTGGTTGAGGGAGGAGGGCTGGCTGCTGGTGCTGGTGTGATCCGATCGAGATTGAGGAGGGAGGCTGGAGGCTTTAGGATTTAAGTTAGACAGGCAGGGAGGGAATTGAATTTAGAAAATAATTTCTTTGAGTCCCTGCAGCTTTGTCTGCTGATGGGAATAGCAGTTTATTCTTTATTTCTTCTCTGGCAGTTTGAGGATTTTTTTCTGATATTGGATAAAGGGGGAGGTTCGACTGGGAGTGGGAGGTGTGGATTTATTTTAAAAATATATTATATACTACCATTTATTTTCTATTTTCCCAACTTCAATTTGCTTGCACACACACACATTTGGGGTGCAAGCCAAGAACAGAACCTCTATCCTAAATGATATCCTAACTGCCCACTCGCCTGTCCACCCGCGCCGCCGCCCGCCCACTCGCCCGACCACACCTCCCCCTGCCCTGCCCACCGCCTAGGGCGCAAAAACACCTAGCGCCGGCCCTGATTGTGGGACGCCTTTATGCTCTGGGAAGTTAAATTGTGATAAATTGCAGTAGAAAATTGTGATAAATTGCAGTAGAAAACGACAAATGACAAACGGAAACGACAAATTTTTGAAAAATTTTGCAACAAACGGAAATGACCCAAAATGGACCCATTCTGACAAATGAAAACTCGAAACATTTTTTCTGGTCATGCCCATGTCTAATCCCTAGCATGGAGTTTGCTTTTTTCACTGCTGAGACACAATGGGTTGACACCTTAATTGAGCTCTCCACCAGGACACCAAGCTCCCTTTCCTGGTTTGTCACAGAGAGTTGAGACCCTATAAGTTTATAAACATAATTTGGGGTTTTTTGCCCCAACATGCATCACTTTGCACTCGCAAATATTGAAGTTCATTTGCCAATGGTTTGCCCATTCCCCCAGTGTCAAGAGATCCCTCGGGAGCTCCTCACAGTCTCTCTCAGTTTTTACTACCCTGTATAATTTATTGTTGTCAGCAAATTTTGCTACATTGCTATTTACTCCTACTTCTAGATCATTTATGAAGAAGTTGAAAAGCAGGCATCCTAGTACTGAATTTTGGCCATTATTACAATAATAATGGCAGTACTGAACCCTGCCATTATTACAATAATGCTTATTGTAATAATGGCAGCTTTGCATTTATATATAAATGTTTATTAGATATATGTATATTTTATTCAAGACCCTGCAATTTACAGGTCCAACAGAAAGGAAATGTTAACATATGGGAGAAATATAAGCATAAGGAGGCAGGAGACATGTAACACAATGCAACAACACGTAACACACATATTTATTTATTTATTTATTTATTTATTTATTTATTTATTTATTTATTTATTTATTTATTTTAGAGTAATTTTACCCCACCTTTCAACTTGGAAGAGGACCCAAGGATTTTTAGGATGTATTTAAAACAATCTCTTAGGTGTTTTTACTGTTGTAATAACAATGAAAATCTCTGAGGAGACTATGCATGTTTAGGGTTTTCTGGTCTAATTTTGAACAACAGTGCTTAGGAAATCTTATTATATACTTTTTGATATATTTTCCTAAATAAATAGATAATTGTATAATAACTTATGTGCCTTTGGCATCTAATATAATTATCAGTAATTTGAAACTGAAACAGAGAATTTATATTCTGCTGATATTTGGTACACTCTCCTTTCTTCAGAGCTAGCATTGTGAAATGAAACATTAGTTCCCTAGACAAATAAATGAGAGGGAAATCAATATGTGTAAGATCAAGATGTGGAATATGACATTTACTAGTCAGAAGCAAATTTGCTTAACCTTATGTTGAAGTTATCAAAGCTTTATATCACTACATTTACAAAGCTGATAATGATGGTGTTTATCTTCTTCTCCCCTTAAAGAAACAATTAAAAGTATGTGTATCTCACCAGTGTAGTTGCTATTCTAGACTACTGTCATATAGCTGTGAGAAAACTGAATGGTGTCATGGCCTTTGGGGTTTATGGGAATGCTACAGTGAAATAACAAAATGGCTTATTAAGGGTATCCCCCTGGTATGCACAGACTAAATAATGTCTTTCCAGATGAAGCCCCTGCTATCTCTTTGTTGTATTACTAAGGTTGTTTTCTGGTTCTGACTCCCATCCAGAGGACTGTGGGGTTTTTGAAGTGGTTTTTGAAGTGGAAAAGAAAAAAATGGAACAAACTAAAAATGCTTGTTTCATTTCATTTTTTAAAGGGGCAGTTAATTTTTGTTTTATTAGGGAATATAGATGGGCATGAATCAAAAAATGGCATTTCGTTTGTCGTTTGTCATTTGGGGGTCCGTTTTGGTTCGTTTCCATTTTTTGTGAATTTTTACAAAAATTGTTTTCATTTTCATTCGTTTTGTTATCATTTCATTACCATTTTTCATTTTTTGTGATTTTTTAAAGGATTTTAAGCAATTCACTCATATTGCAGTAACGGAAACGAAACACACGACAAAATTTCCGGTGTTTCTGTTCGTTTCGTTTCATTTTAGAGACAAAATTTGTTTGTTGTTTTGTTATGTAACAAAACAAAAAAACAAAAATGGAAATGAAAAATTGTCCGTTTCGTGCCCATCTCTATTAGGGAATGAAACAAAAATGAAAATGAAATAAAAAAAATCATATTGTGGCCATCTCTAATAATTATTTTATTAGTTTTATTAATAATTAATAATTTTTTATTTCATTTGTGTATCTAAATATATATGAAGTATGAATGCTCCATCTTGAGCAAAACCCAATATCAACAATGCTCAGCTCTAAATTCTTGCTCAGAATTCAACAGAAATTGAACCAAAGACATGGAGCAACAGCAAAAACAGAAACGGGCAATGGAGAAAGGAAGGGTCTATGAGCATAGTTGGTCCTAAGCATCTTGGGTTTGTGTGTGTCATGTCCATTGATACATAACATCTGCAGATGGCTGGCTGGTAGCTTGGTGGTAGGACTGATCCTCTGGATAAACAGAATGGAGGGCGTTATCTCAGCTCTGTCCTATTGCACTGGCAAGAGATCAAAGGTGCTAAAAGAAGCAACAGGGAAAAGCAATAATAACACATATTTGCAGCTATCACAAATGCAGATTACACACACACACACACACACACACACACACATGCTCACTCGCACATATGATGCATCGTTTATACTTAGGAGGGCAATATTTGAATGTTTCTATTACAGGAGAATGATTTAAACTCTATAATTCTTTACAGAATGTATTCGTTCAGCAGTAACCAATGCCATTAATATTTTTAAAAGGAGGCAAAGGCAACGAAGAAGAGGAATGTGCTCTCTGCACAGACAAATTCAGGGCGGAAGGAAGAGCAACAAATGGTTTTGCAGCTAATCATTCATCCTGCTACAGAGACAGGCCTACTGTGTATGAGGTTCCATCTAGAGTGCACAGAGGGATTTTCCCAAACAAAAATGAATGAATGAATGAGCTGTGTCTCTAGTTTCTCAAATCAGCTGCCAGTCTTTTGATTCTGAATGAATGCTGCTTGTGGAATTTGACTGGGAAAGTTGATTCAATTCTTCTAGTGCCTTTAGTAGATTAATTCACCCTTTAATGTATCGACATGCCTCTTTTTAAATATTTGTAATCTTTTGTTTACTTTCCTTTACAGAGGAGGTTTTTGGGTGATCCTTGACATTTTTAAGAGATTCTTTTTATGAAGCTGACAGGCTGAGGAAAGGAATTTATTATTGCTCTTTTCTGTGGGTGGTTTTTTCAATTTTTGGTTGACATGAACACAAAGGTGTTCTTTTTTAAAAGAAAAAAATCTTTCAAGCTATTTCCTTAATGAATGGAATCAAGGACTATATCTTGATTTGGAAAGATTCTCAAAGATTCTCTTTGTTAACAAAGAAGTCAAAATGGTAGGAGGAAAAAGTCAAGCATTCCTAATGTTTACATAGATCAAAGTAACCAACTGCCAATCATCTTAATTGGCAGTATATTGGGAAAGTGTGATGGGTTGCTAAGCTTTAATGAAGCTGACTGTGATGGACAGGTATAATGGACTTAATTTACTCTGCGATGTCTAATGTCAAAAGTAAACATGTTTATTCAATGCATGTGCCATTCATAAATTGGCAAGTATGAAGCTGGCCTCTGCACAAATGCAAAGTCCTTTCTGCTCTCACCTTCACACTAAGAACATCCTGATAATATGTTTGTGCAACCTTATTAAATGGCAATTTACTGTGCATCACTTGGATGCTAAATCTTCCCTCCTCAGCTGGGGAAAGAAAAACAAGCAAGGAGAAAAGGGGAAGGAAGCTGCTTTGCCGCTGCTTACCTTTAGCATGGCTGCTCTAAAAGTGGAAGAAGCAATCAGTATTTAATTCTGCTGCTGAATATTTTACATTCCCATTCCTCAAATGAGATACTCTGGTTTCCTGGGCTTGAACTGCTGTGTTTGATGTTTGATTCAAGGGTCATGCCAAAGCAGCAGCAGCACAGAGGTGTGGTAGCCAGATAATAGAAAAATTCTGTGGAGAAATATGCCAAATGTAGGCCTAAATATTAAAGAAACTAAGCAAGGTTCTTTCCTGGCTTCAATTTTCTGTGAGTGCTGTGGCAGAAATTTTACCCAAGTGTGTGGTATTTGAGATCAGGGCTCATCCTACTAAGAGTAAAATAGCAAGCCAGAGTTTGGGACTGTCCATTTCTGTTTTGTTTTGGAGACAGAGTCCAAAGCCAGTGGCTATGCTAGCTGAGAGATTGTGGGTACTATAACCCAATCCCCTCCACAAACTTTCCTAAGCTCTGGACTGCCTTGAGGCAGCAGATGTTGGGATGCATGGAAGAGGGACACTGTGTTAGAACATAAGAAGAGCCATGCTGGATCAGGCCAAAGGCCCATCTAGTCCAGCTTACTGTTTCTCACAGTGGCCCCACCAGATGCGTCTGGGAGCGCACAAGACTAGATATCTGTCTCCTGATACCACTCCCGTGCATCTGGTGCTTGAAGTACCAAGAAGTACCAAGTGTTCCAAGAAAGTATGCCACCCAGCCTCTGTTGCGACTGCTAAGCTAACAATCTCCTCTCCCATATGGTAAAGGATGCTGCCTGTTATCACAGCTGAAGAATTGTGCACTTGATAACCCAGTCGGCAATAATTGCCAATCTTGCTTTTTGTCTATGGCAACAGAATATGTAAGGATGATATCGACTGTGTCAACATTTCAAATTCTTTCCTAGATCCTGTGCACTGGATTATTGTTCAAGTGAAACAATCAAACCAGCTACCTACCCAACCTGCGGAGGCATATTTGGTGGTTTAGAATTTGGGTATCAAAACCTCAATCTCCAACAGTGGCCTAATGAATTGACAAATCAAAAATTGGTAAAACTTCATCATTTGTATTCATCGGGGGACTTTTTTATGGTGAATATGAATTGTTGATTTTTGACAAATCAGCCAAATTTGTCAGAGAATGTGATTCATTTTTAAAATTTTATTTATTTTATTTATTTATTTATATAGTTTGTATGCCGCCAACTACCCAAAGGTCTCTGGCCAGCTCATAATCAGAATAAACAATTGAGACAATTAAAACATCAAAATTGCAATAAATTAAGACAATAAAGCATTTAAATACAATAAATACAATATATTAAAATACTACACTAAAATCGCCATCAGGACCCACAATAATCAGTTAAAAACTTCTGGAACATGAATGTTTTTACCTGGCACCAGAATGTCATCAACGTTGGCGCCAGGCAAGTCCCCATTGCTAAACAGGATTAAGTAAAGGCACCCCATAGTACTAAAATCCAAGCAGAAATTGTAGAAAAAAAAATTAAGCATATCTGTTAACAAGATGCACAAACATCTATAGTTTCATCATTCCTTTGTCAAAACAGACATTCATAGAACATTAATTATTTTCTCTCTGTGTACTCTTTCCCAACAGGGAAGTGGAGCTTCCCTATTGATTGCATCCTTCTCAGCATACTACATCCTGTCTGCCTGCTTGCTTAACCTACTTGTTTGCTTATTTATTTATTTCTTTACTGCATTTTTGATCTGTAACATGCATCCCCCCAACAGTAAGGAGAAATGCCTGTGTGTCTTATAGAGCAAATACACACACACACACACACACACACACACACACACAAGAGAGAGAGAGAGAGAGAGAGAGAGAGAGAGAGAGAGAGAGAGAGCATCCAAAGTGGCTGCTGCAGAGTTCCAGCTGCAGCCCCAGCGGAGGCTTCCCGACCCAGCTGTCAAAAAAAAAATTCCCTTGCATGACTGATTTTTTTCATTGAATAGAAGAAGGAGAGTAAACAAACCTACAGGAGACCACAAAGATGAGAAATATGCTAGAGAGTAACCATCCACCATCATAACCATTGAGCTGTTCTTCAAGACAGGCTGAATTGGAGAGCTCCACCTCCTGGATTCACACCCAGCCCATCTTTAAGACCAGCTCTATGGTCATCATGGTGCGTGGTTACTCTCTAGCCTGTTTCTCATCTCTGTGGTCTTTGGTAGAGCCGTTTATTTCCTTTTCTATTCAATGAAAAAAATTAATAGTGCAATAGATTTTTTTAAACAGCTGGTTTGGGAACCATCTGCTGGGGCTGCAGCTGTGGCTGGGACCTCCACTTGGTCCAGAGGCCTGTGCAAGGGCTGGAGGCTTTCCAGCTGGGCCTCCCAAGAGCCGCATGACTGGGGAGTAAAATGCGAAGACAAGCCCCCTCCCTTTGTCTGGGTATCAGCGTTGAAACGTTTTGGCATGGAGACCCAGGCTGTCTTTCTAGCCATGCAATTCTGGGCTTTACTCTCCAGCCATGCAGCTCTGGGCCTCCCAAGAGCAGCATGACAGAGAGTAAACTGGGGCTGGAGATGTACCAGGACTGCAGTATGTATGGGTGAATATTTTTTTCACACTTGCATACATCTAAAAACTAGGCGCATCTTGTGGTCCGGTGCATCTTATGGAGCGAAAAATACATTATTTATTTATTTATTTATTTATTTATTTATTTATTTATTTATTTAAAACTTGTATGCCAACCTATTATGCAAATGCTCTCTGGAGGATTTTCCTACAAGGAGCGCAGCTGGCACATATGATTGGAGCTAAACAGTGAGTGAGCAAAGGGGAGCTGGCATTGCAGAAGCTGCATCCATTTGCCCTCCAACTATTTATTTGTTTTTTGCTTATTTCTGCTTATATGATCTCATTTATAAGATGACTCAAGGAGGCTCATGAGGCGAAAAGAAGTAAAATGAAAATGAAATAACACATTACCGACAAACTAAATCATTATAATATTTGACTATATGATCTTTTTAAAAAAGTCTTGTGTGAGCAGTCTCCTGCTTCTGTAACCTTTGGATCCAACCCAATAATTCTAAATTGTCACTAGTGAGTGTGACACTAAATAAATAAATCCAAGGCCTGATGTGAAAAATAAATTAACCTCCACCCATCCTTACAAGAAGCAGCTCACCCTGAAATAGAAGAAGAAATATACAGTGGACCCACCTATAACAAACAGTTTGTATGACATAAAATCTGTACAACATAAAAAAATTACATAGATAGGGAAAATTTGCTTAAAAGAATCACCTATGGGGCAAATCCGTACAACATAAAAATGGTTGTGATTAGGGATTACTACGTTTTCAATGCATTCCCATGGGAAATTTGTATAAAGGAAAATTTGCTTAACATAATTTCAGTTGGAAAGACTTGATTCCTTTATACAAGGTACCACTTCAAAATACATTTCACAGCATTAAAAGAGGTAAAACATTTATACATGTACACACAAAAACAAACAAACAAACAAACAAACAAACAAACACAAATAGAAGTCCCATTTAAAATACATTTTGTTGAGTTGAATTCCACCGCCCCCCGACCTTTCTGTAGCAACTATCATTTAATGCTAAGTATTGCCTGGCAGTATTTTATATGTGGCTCAGCATTCAGGATTTTTGAATGACAAATTTAGTTCAGTTAGTTTTTCTCCAGTGCACAGCTTACAAAGTAAGTTTTCAGGATTTCAAAAACCTGTCTATCCTTTAACAAGATGACACATTAATGCCAGTATCACAGCAGCCATTTTCTGTTTATTAGACAGGAGGGTAAATATTCAACACAGTTCATGGGGATTTAGTTCACTGACTCCAATTAACATTAATGAGGGCTTGTGAGGTTAAATTCCTGCACATCAAACTGAGAAATTACCCTAGAGTACCAAGAGATGTGCACTGTGTCTTAAGAATCCAGAGTTCCTAGGCTTTCTGCAGAATATGCTTGAAATAGTGATGTTCATGAAGGATGCAAAAAAAAAACCCTCAAAACACCAGGTGTATAGCATTGCTCCATGACGATCATCACCTCTAGTAATTGCATTTGATTTCTAATTATGCTTTCCTCTGTTTAATCCTAGTAATCAAGTAATGTCTTAAAGCCTCATGGAAATAGAATGTGAGTCTATGTGGGAAGCATAATTCATATATTTAAGGAGGAGCTGACAAGCTTTGAAAGTCCAAATAGGTTTATAGTAGGAGTTATTCTAAACATGGCTGCAATGTTTGGTCCATTGATCCCTTCCACTGACAGCTTCTTAAAACAATGACTGAAAAGCATTTTAATTTTTATTGACCTCTTCTATCCATCTGGAAGTCAGGATACTATAGTACTCCTAAGTGACCTTTTCTTGCAGTATTCATACAGAACTAGACATATACTGTAAAACATGTTGTCTATGACTAGAGATGGGCATGATCCATTGGCACTTCATGCCAGTTTATAAGTATGGCACCACAGTTGCTACATGTTCCCTTCCTCCCCTTCCTGGCTGGAAGCACAGGGCTTCCCTGCCCTGCCTCCTTGACCATTCACCCACTCAGGCAGGTCAGGCAAACCTGGGCTCCTGCTGGGGACTGGTAGAACAGTCAAAGAGGAGGACAAGAGGAGCAAGCTCTGAATGGCGAGTGGGTAATAAGCAAGGGAAGTAAGGGAAGGGAACACTTGCCATGGGTGGGGGAGAGGTGCAAAAACTAAAAAAAAAAAAAAAAAAAAAAACACGGGATGGGGATTTATGTCATGGAACTTGCTGTGACTTGACTTGAACTTGACTCATTTTCCCCCAATGACAGACTTGAACTTGGCTCATTTCCCCCCAATGACTCAGACTCAATTAACTACTCAGAACCCACCAAACAACCCTTTTTTTCTGCTAGAAAATGCTTGCTTTCATAGGCTCTCAAACATGGGACTTGGGAGTTGCTATCAAAAACTTGGACTTGATGCCAAAGACAAAGATTTGGGATTCAGACCCAAAGACTTGCCAACGTCCCTGTCAAAGAGACGCAATACATTTTGCAACTTAGGGATGTTCTTGGCTTGATGCAAGGAAAAGACCATAGAAACATTTTGGTCAAATCTTCTTGACTTGATTCTGGCCAATCACAGCTATTCTTTGCCATACACCAACCTTTTGATCTAGGACAGTGGTTCCCAGCCTTGGGTAATGAAAGTGTTCTTAAATTGCAGTTCCGTGAAATCCTGGCGGCCACCATCACTAGTGGTGAAGGCTTTGGGAGATTTCAGGCCAAGAACACATGGGATACCCAAGGTTGTGAACTACTATTCTAGGATCTGTTTTCTTCAATTTCCTTACATTTATCATGTTCCTACCTGTAATGGTGATTTGAGAGTGTTCTTCATGGTAACATCATCGAGAGGAAAAGAAGGGGCCAATCCAATGGTACAGAAAGGTATGAAAAACCAATAACAGCAGGAGAGTAGAGAGGGGAAAGAAAGAAAGATAGAGAAAGGGTTGATTAAAGGTAAGATTTTAAAAGAAGAGCCCATAGTATTTAAAACCAGATTACTAAAATCTAATGCTCAGTAAACGTAAAGCAAAATGTTTAAGATTTCTTGTTTTGTTTCTAAATAAAACACTTGTTAAATTTCATTACCTGTTGAAATTACTAGGATTAGTTTATTTTTAATACTTAGAAACTCTCTGGGTAGCAGCAATCCTAGATTAAATGTTGGAAGTGGAATTCTATTTTTAAAACCCTATCTGTGGAAGATGCTGTGATGCTCATCCCACCCAATACCTAATTAGTGAAATAGATGGAGGCATATAGTTGAGCTCTAGAGGTGGGCATGAAACAGAAAACCGATGGTTCGTTTCATTCTGTTTTGGGCCCACCCTTGGTTCGGTTCGGTTCAGGTTCATACAATTTTTTTTTTAAAAAATGTACAAACCCGAACCAGCCATATTGGTTTGAGTCCTTACCGCTGGTGGTGGCAGTGGCGGCAGGGGCTTTTTGAGGTGCTGGCTTGGGGCTAGCACATTGTTGTTTTTGTTTTTGGTTTTTTTGAGTGCTGACCATGCAGCTCCTGGGGCCGGGTCGGTGCTCATTTTAATTTTTTAATTTGTAATTTTTTTTATTTTATTTTAGAGCACAGAACAAGCAGTCCCTGGAGCTGGGTCAGCACTTCCTTTTAATTATTTTTTTAAAACCATTTTTTAAAAGTCCCCAGGTGGGGGGCTTTTTGAGGCGCTGGCTTGGGGCTAGTGCCTCTACAGGCAACAGCTTCCGGAGTTCAAGGACCAGGAAGGTGGCAACAAGGTAGTGTGTGGGGGGGGGGACAAAAATGAAGTGAACGAAACAGAAATTTCCATTTTGTTTCACTTCATTTTTCATTGATGGGTTAGTTTGTTATTCGTTTTGTTAGCTAACAAAATGAATAACAAATAATGAAATGAATTAAAAGTTCATTTTGTGCCCATCTCTATTGAGCTTACACCACCATCTCCTTTTTTTCTGGGTTTACTGCTTTTGCATTTCTTTTGCCTTCACTAGAGTCTATTAGGCTAATTGGTCTAGAGTTATTAGGATCTTTTCGATTACCTTTTTTATACAATGGGACCAATATACATGTGCTCCATCCCTTGGGCATGCAGCCTGTGTTATTTATATGCGTGAACAGGCCGGCTAATATGGCTGCCCACCAATTTATCTTTTCCTTAAAAAGTTCTGGGGGTAGGAGATCTTCTCCAGGAGCCTTATTATTCTTTAATGTTTGTATGATAGATTTAATTTCCTGTATTCTGACTGGGGGCCATTTAGGGCAGTCATTTATATTTCCTAAAAAAAAAAATTGTTGGAGAGTCCATCTTAACGTGTTCCCTATGTATCTCTTGGTAGAAGGCTTCCCATGCAGATGCTGTTATTGGAATCTCTAGGTTACAAGAAGATTCACCTAATTTTCTTGAACCTAGTTGCCAGAATTTGGCGGAGTTTTTATTGGTTGCCTCAAGTTCCAACTCTGCCCAACAATTAGCAACAAAAATAGATTTTTGGGGCTATTAATTTTTTATATTTTCTTCTTGTACTAACCATATTATTAATATATGCATTTCTATCAGGAAAATGATTAATTTCTCTCATTTGATTCCTTAATAATGTCCTCATCATGTAACATTCCTTGTCAAACCATGGGGACTTCTTATTTTTGTAACTTTTTATTGTAGGGCGGAAAAGAAATAATTGTTTAATTTTTGAACAAATGATCTGATAGTCATTTAAAACAACTGTAATATTGGTTTCAGAGGAACATATCCTACTGCCAAGAATAATACTATCTGATGAGGTGTAAAATAAATGCAGTTTTTCCATATCAATTTGTTGCCATCTTAGTCTTCTTTGGAGTCATCCTTACGTGAGAAGGAATCACAGTCTCTAGATTAATACCCTCTGAGGAGGATTAGCCAGTGTTTACAAGAGATTTGACATGAGACACAAGGCCCTTAAATTGATGGCTGGGCACCAAGGCAGGTCTTTGGAATTTGCGCTTCCTCAGGAGCAGTCCTGGGCATAAAAGAAGTCCAAAGACTAAACAGTGAACGCTTGAGAGCTTTGGCTACAGTCCCTGGTTGTAAGCATAAGATGATCTTCTGCTTCACCAAAGTCCACTGCTGGGAACAAACCATTCACTTTAGACTGCTACCTAGATTCTTGTTACTGTGTTGGCATGAAAGATTGCCTCCTCTCATGCATTCCACTCTTCCACTTGGTTATCCCTGCCCATGGCTGATTGTGGTTTACTGGCCTAAGCTTTGGAAACTTTTTCATTTAACACTGATGTGGCCTGGTGGGATTTGATCTCATTAGAAAACTAGACCTCCACAGCCCAGATCACTCCATGAAGATCTTCAAGATCTATCTTCACCTCTCATCCTCAATGTCCATGTCCTCTTCCCCCATAACTTTGTTCCCTAACCCTCTTCCTAACTTTCATGTCTCCTTTACTGTGTCCCCCAAGTTGCACCAGACTCAGATTAATCTGTCCTGAGCTGGCAGTTGTACATGCCAGCTTCTATAAACTCAGCCCTTATGTGGAAACAGACTGCCAAATAAACATAAAATAATCAGTTGCTAAGTTTTGGGAAGCATTTTTACCCCCTGATGGAGGTCTTTTTATTGCCACTATCCATTTATTTCTGCTAATACAACATAATTAAACCATCTGATGCTCATAAATGAAAAGTGTTTAGAGATGCAGAATATGTCACATTTTTTCTATGTTATTCTGCAGGATTGTTGGAACAGAAGGGTAGGATTTAACTTACTGTGTCTACTATAGTTTGTCAGTGAAATGGGAAGAGAAATGTATATATATAGGCTGTTTACATGCAAAGTGGATAGCAAAATGTAAACCAGGCAGCTAATCAAACATCTTTAAAGCCTGCATTTTATCTGATTGAGTCAACGTTCATACCAGTGAGTCTGGCAGGTGAAAATTAGGGAGAATAGCTAGCTATCCCAAGAAAATTGCTTTTTCAATTCCCCATAAATTGTTGTGATCTAGAACAGCATTTGCAGCTAAACACCAAGCTGAATGTGAAAGAGGCTTTCTGATTTCAAAATAGAGGGAGGGAGGGAGGCTCAAAAGAGAGCAGAAGAACAAAGAACAAAGGGGCAAGTGGGAGAAGGACCTCCTGGAATCGTTATGAATAAGAAAAATCTGAAATAATTAACTTTAATGAAATCAACTTTACAATAACAATTGCACCCTGCTTTTAACAATATTGTTCTGCACTGCACGTCAGTAGGTTTTCTTATACAGCTCTGCTCATAATTAGTTTTAGCAGTCATGCTTTTAGTTAGGGATTTAACCCGACTTCCTTCCTAATACATTTTGAAGTTACTGTTACATATATGTTTGTAATCAGATCTTGGGGTTGCACTGTCAGTGTCAAAACCTCATGGTGTCAGTTCTATTGAGATAATAAGAATACTGCATGCTTTTTAACACTGGGTATCACCAGAAAAGGGCTTTTTAGGACCTAAATGAGGACTTACTCTTACCTGGGCACCCCATGATGCTGGTGAGGGTAGCTGAAGGTAGCTGGTGGGACGTAGCAGGCAAGATGGTGGAGCATACTGGAGCCTGGAACATTAGGAACATTAATTATTTCCCTCTCTCATTGTCAAGCAAGGAACACAACTTCCAGCTGGCTTCAGATTAGCTGGAGGAAAATTAAAAATTGAGACCATGATGCCAACAGATCAAGCCCACCATAAAAATGGAGGGCTAGACTTCCTCTTGAGAGTTTATGGTGAATCAGCATTTATGGTGGTGGGATGATATATCATTCATGTTGTTTCAATGATCTTTGGGGTTATTGATTAGGTGCTCCAGTTGTTAGGGGTTTTGTGTTTTAACACTTTGACAAGACCTTGTTGGATTGGTGCATTGGCTTTGGATCTAGACGTAATGAGAGTGCCGATCCGGAGCTTTGGTCACCCAGGTGGGTAATGGAACCCCGCTGTATGCAGTGCCAAAGGTTAGGGACATGGTCTGGCACACCTGGGGGGTGGCTCACAGGCCCAGCCCTGTTCTCTGATTCCTGAGAGTCACTGAGTGGCATTCACTCATGTGGTTGCTGGAGAATTGCTGATCTTAGAAAACTATTCAGCAGCTGCTAAATTATATAGTGGTGGGCACTGGGGGGGGGGACATTGGGCTCTTGAGGCATTGGATCCCCTCCCCCAATACTTATCCAAGGGCTGCTGCTGTGATCAAGTTGTGTCCTTTTCCCTCCAATGAATTAAGTGTGGCATTCTTTTAATGTAAGATAGATAGCCAGAGAACCTGCTCAGCATGGCCAGCAAAGGGGTACTCCTTTCCCACTAACATATTATGAGTTTTCTTTTCCCATCTCTGGCTTTCCACTCCCCCCCCTGTTTTTATGCTTTACTTCCTTTGTCTGTTAGTCTCTACTTCTGCTTTCTTGAGCTCCAAACATGCGGGAAACATGGAGTGACCTCTCCCATGTGTTGTGACTCCGCATTTCCTATTTTTCTACTAACTGGAATTGTAGATGTCAACTGTAAGTGAAGATACCACTTTTTCTACTTGAACTGCTTCTAAAGTGATTTTTAACATATAAAGTGCTAGTGGCTGTGAGAAGGAGTGAGCTACTGAGATGTACGCTATTCTTTCCTGCCCTTTTTCTAGTTGTTTATTTGTATCTGATATTTATCTCAGTATAAAAGGAATTACCTAAATGCTCCAATAAGTTCCCCACGTACCAAGCCGGATGAGAACATCCTATTGCAGTTACAGTTTTCTTTTTCAGAGACAGTAAATGCATGATTTCTGCATGAGGCACCTCATTCACTGTGAGTTCTCCCATCCCCTCCTTGGATGACCATCTATTGGCGCTTATGTTGCCATTTCTCGTATCCCTGTTTCCACAGATTATGTATGTACAGTTTAAGCAAAAGGAAGCATGACGTGACAGATGTGTTGAGACCTGAATTAATGCATTAATTATGTGCCATCAAGTTGATTCTGCCTTCTAGTGAATCTCCCCAGAATTTTTTTATAGATATACAAAGCATTCAGAAATAGCTTACCATTGCCCTCCCAGGTTGAAATAAAGAGGTGAGACACAGGTAATTGGCTTAAACACAGGCCACACTTGATTTAATCATTTCACGCTTTGCCACTTAATTCCCAGAGGGGGCTGCTGTAGTGCAGAAAGCAAGTTGGGACCTAGAAGCCTCCATAGGCCTCATCCCACTGGATTGCATATGCAGGCGAGTCTCCAACCCCGCAGTGGCACAGTCCACCAGACAGTACCCCCACAGGTGGTAAATTGATGTCCCACCCTATGGGCAAGAAAGCACCTCAAATTGCCCCCCCCCCAGCCCAGGGGGTAATTCCACTGCACCCCCCAAACTCTGTAATCTCCTTGTCCACAGTGCCATGAGGCTGGATGGGCCAGAATTTATCAACCTAGGAGTCACCAAAAGCTTATGCTCTTTCACACTACTTGCCAGTGTGACCATTGTAGTTAGACCTAACCAATGCACCACCTGTACCAGGGTGGAATAGTTGGAAAATCCCTGACTCCACTTGGCCAATCTGGAATGTAAGGCAAAAAAATTATATTCAGCCTCCAAAGGTGAGCAGTTAGGCTCACACTAGAATTTAAAAAGAGGATGGTCAGGTGGGATGATTGAAGCAGCAAGAGGCCGTGCACTGGGCTCTCCTCCTCTCTCCTCGGGTCTCGCGGGGAGTGCAAAATTGTGTCTTGCAGTATTTTGCCTGAGGAGGGCAAAGCAGTCCTGCCTCTGCAGAGGCTCAGTGGCAGAACAAGGCATTATTTTATTCTGGGGGCATTTTGGGGCTATGTAACTTGCCCTCGGCAACACAGAGTCGATTTTCTCCTACAAGGCACACAGTGGGGAATCAAAGTCCTTACCCCTGGCTCTGCAGCAAGGTCTTCCATCTCAACATGTATTTAGCTTGTCAGGGTTATTTAGGCAGCGAATATTCACAAGCGGTTTTCCATTCCCTTTTCTGGGGGCATCTTGGAACTGTGCAGCTTGACCAACACATCACAGGCTGATACTTGCAAGAGCCACAGTGGGGAATTGAACTTCCAGTCTCTGGATCCACAGCCAGATACCTAAACCACTGAGCCATAGGGCTGGGTGAAATAGGATAGGGAGGATGACAATTGTACTATTAACAGTGGCCATGTACTTTCAAAGGGTTGGCTTTCATAAATGGTTTTATAGCGCTCTGATCCTTGGGGGCAAGATATTTGTTCTTTAAATAAGGACACGTATGGTAAGTGCACACAGTCAATGCTATGTGCTCCTATATTAAAGTTGTGTCTTGATTTGGATATAAACTTTGCTGAGGCAAGCCTACATAATATTATGCAAATACAGTCATTATCTTATACTCTAGGGCACTAACACAAGCCCTTGGAACACCCAGAAGTGCATCCCTAGCTTTCTGCAGACTAGTGAAGTCTGTTTTCATCGTTTCATATTCAATCAGGAACATTGGAGCAATGCCACAGGGCACCTCATTTACTGCCCCTGGGGAGTATTGATCCCACGCAGAGCTTTAAAAAGTTATGTTTTTGTGCTACAGCTCTCAGAATACCACAGCTAGCATGGCCGCTGTTCGTACATTGCAGAAGTTGGAGTCCCACCCCCTCCCCACCCATTTTTCCTTAGTCCCAATCCAGTGCTTTCACATATAGCATTAAATTTACTTGACTGGACTTTAAATATATCAAAGCAGCATACAGCAGATAACAATGTGTGCATATTTAAAATCACCAGAAAAAGAATATTAATATTAAATTACATTTTAAACGTAAACAATATTTAAGTAAACCAAAGTGTGCTCCTTACATACCGCTCCAATGGGTGGTATATAAGCACTCTCTGAGCAGTTTATAATTTTATTATGGAGACTACACATTGTGTGCCCCTCTCCTGAGCTGGACACTCAATATCCAGTTCTTAGAGCAGTGTTAGTGAACCTATGGCATGGATGCAAAAAGTGGCTCTCAGAGCCCTTTCTGTGGGGACCCGGCATTGCCCCATTCACAGCCACATGTATTCAGGTTAAATTGCTGTATCTGCACTTTGGGAATAATTAGTGGGGTTTGACATCACTGTCCTAGAGGGAGGGAAGGATGTCTACCTGAACCTGTTGGGATCAAAACAGTGAAGAAAGTTTTGACTGCAGTACCGCAGTTTAACCACAGCACTGCAATTTATAGCAAATTTAAGAGATAATAAAAACAATATGCCCTACTAAAAATTCCTGTTCTGTCATGATATTTCTTAATCAAAAGCCAGTGTGAACAGGAAAAGTTCTCACCTGCCAGTGGACGGAAAATAAAGACAGAGCCAATCTAGCCTCATGTGGCTTCCCAGTACTAGTGGTACACTGTACTAGTGGTACTCTAGTACAGTGCTTTCTAACTTTAGGTCCCTAGATGTTCTTGGACTCCGAGAAACTGTGATCAGCACATCTAGTGAATAAAGTCTTCTGGGAGATTTAATCCAAGAAAATCTGGGGCTCACGTTTGGGAGCCATTGCTATAGCAGCATAGCTCCAGTAAAGCTTAATACATTTTCTCACAGTGATAAAATGGTTGTGAAAGAAGCAGCTTGTTGGCTTTTCTCTTTTCTTTGAATGATGCCTTCTTTGGATTTTTGACCCACCTTTCTTCTGTTGTCTAGTGTTCTGGGGAAAAACCACTAAGCAAACAACCGTAGTTACCCAGACATTTTGTATAGTGTTATGTGAGGCACTTAGATTAGAAAGGGGATATGCTTGTCAAGTTCAGGTTTAAATTCCAAGTGAGCAAGGTTTTCATTAGCACAAGGGTTCTCTCTATAGTTTTCATGGTGGCCAGGTAGGCATTCTAGATATTTTTTGGCCTACAACTTCTATCTGCACTTTGTAGGATAGCTTGTGGTGGAGAGTGCAGTTAACTACATCTGAATGTGTGCATTTTGGCTCCACTTAAGCTGCTCTCTCACCTGGGGAAGATCCAGATATAGTGAAAGTCTGGATTTTCTTCTTTCTTGGTCACATGACTGAAGATGTGGAATCTCACATACAAAGATTTTTTTTAAAAAAAGCGCTGTTCCACCCCACAGCCAGCAGGTGGTGCTAGGGAAAAACAACAACAACAACAACAATAATAAAAAGCACTGACAGCCTGAAGGCCAGCTGATCAGTGCTGGGGGAAAGGAACGTTTTTTTAAAAAAATTAAAAAGCACCGACCAGCCCCAGGAGCTGGTGGGGCTAGGAAAAAATGAATACAAACAAACAAACAAACAAAAACCAATGCTGACAGCCTGAAGGCCAGCTGATCAGCACTGGGGGGGGGAGAGAAATTTTTTTAAAAGTGCCAACCAGTTCCAGAACGAGCTGGTTGGGGCTAGGGGGCAAAAAAGCAGAAAACCGGATCATATGCAAGCTCCCACAGACTTCTGGCTCACATTTTTTACTGGAGCAAAAAATTCCCAATTTTTCCGGTAGGTCATGGAAAACTCGCTAAAGGGGGCATAACCAGGTGTTGTTGTTTTAAAGCCTGGTGGCTGTGGGGACAAGATTTTTGGAAACACTTTATCTGGAAATTTAATCAGCATTTTAAAGAACGTGTGATAGAGCCCTTAGTAAAGAGGCAGTGAGAAGCCTCCAGAAGAGAGAGAGAGCAACCATTCACAAGGTGCAAGGCCTTATGAAGCTTGATTCAAGCAACACTATTTAAAATTATGTACTGGGAACAGGTATGATAGGGAAACACTTTATTTTTTAGCATTGCTTGTTAAGGATCTAGTTTTGTTCTAGAGCTGTCAGCCAATCTTTTCCCTTTTGTTGGAGCTACTGAGCTATGTGTATTAGACTATATCAGGGAAGGTTCTGGGATTGATTCTGTGGCGTGGAGAATGAAGAGGCCTTAAGAGGCAGTAGTTAAAGCAACTACCGCATTGACACTTGGTTGATGTGTGGCTATCTGGAGGTACATGTGTGTACACATGGGTGTAATTGGACCCATTTGTGCTGCTCTTGTTTTTTTCTACTCAGATTAAGTGCAGTGTTTCCAGTCATGTTTGCCAGGAATCAGTAGAAGAACTAGACCCAAGGAATACAAGATCACAGTGCACTGATAGGGGTCTCATTAAGAAAAGAAATCTCTTGCTCTTGCTATCCTAATCTTTGTGGTTCAAAGAAGTGTTGGGGAGGAAAATGACAGACTACTACACACACCCATTTCAGGGAGCTTTTAGAAAGAGCAAATGTGAAGAAATAATAAACTAGTAAAAGTTGCATTTTATGTTTTTATTAAAAAAAAGTGGCTCACCATAGAAAACATTTTCTCTGGCTTTTCAAATTTGGAAAAAGAGGGAGCTGTTTAAAAGGTTAACATGCAAATGACAGGCAAAAGTAATCTTCATGCTGTTATTGAATTTACCCTTGGAATTTCTTTGGAAACAATGCTGCAGGTTCTCATCTATGCTGAATTGCTGTAATATGCTGCGGGTAATTAGATATTGATTAAATCTGTCAATGGATATACTTCTTGGTGTCCTTCTCCCTGCCCTGAGAAATATGTCAAGTCAGAATTAATTTTGGAACCCACTCCAAAGATCCATTATACTCAAATAGGATCTGTACAAAATGAAGATCACTGCAATTAGAAACCAAAGGTAGTTAGCAAGAGTGGGGAAGAGGCTCCTAGTGCTAAGTTAGTTTAAGAAGAAACTTATTATCTGTTCCTTGTTTCCATTTATGAATGGAGGGGTATTTGGTACTCATCATTCTCACAAGCACATTCATTACATATATAAAAACCCTCTGTGCTTATCCACTGGCTCCTCTGTAACATTAGAAACAGTTCAACAACAAACTACATCTCTTCTTCCAAGAGTTCATTAGGTCTTGTTGCTTGTAACTATCTCTACAATTTGTGGGAAGAAATGCATATGTATCTGTGAGTATGTGTTGTGTATCAAGTTTGAATTGACTTATAACCACCCTAATAGGGCTTTCTACATAAACAATATATTTAAGGAGTGATTTTACCAATTCCATCCCATCCATTCCAGTCAGCTTTGATTGCTAACAGGAATTCAAACCCTGTCTACCCAAGTCTGAATCTGTTACTCTATCCACTATACCACACCGGAGAGTGTACATACACACAGACTTACTGAAATGTCTCATAGTGGGGATCTGGGCCTACAAGTGTATTTTTGTTGTTATTGTTCTACTGCACATTAAAAGTCTGGGATTGCTGGCTATAGAGATGGACATGAATCTACATAAATAAAAATGTAAATGTTCGTTTTTGCAAATCTTAAAACTTCAAAAATTCTTCACCAATTGGTTTGTAAATTTGACATAACATTGCAATCGTATATGTGCATGTTTTTATATACAGATGTCACACCTGCACCATCTGTTGGACATAAAAACAACACACACTGTACTAAATAAGACACAAATGGAAAGCAAGCCTTGAGGTGGTGAGTTCCTGGGGCTGTACATTGGGAAAGGCTGCACAGTAGGATGTGTGTGTGTGTGTGTGTGTGTGTGTGTGTGTGTGTGTGTGCGCGCGCGCATGCGTGCGTGCGTGCCCCATCACCAT
This sequence comes from Phrynocephalus forsythii, assembly GCA_029282475.1. NCBI lineage: Eukaryota > Metazoa > Chordata > Lepidosauria > Squamata > Agamidae > Phrynocephalus > Phrynocephalus forsythii. Next base: position 97,526,818 of record JAPFRF010000010.1, read on the forward strand.
CAGGCAATATATAGATGTCACACCCGCGCTATCTGTTGGACTCAAAAGCAAAACACACTGTACGAAATATGTCACAAATGGAAACCAAGCCCTGAGGTGGTGAGTTTCTGGGGCTGTACATTGGGAAAGGCTGCACAGTAGGGTCTCTCTCTCTCTCTCTCTCTCTCTCTCTCTCTCTCTCTCTCTCTCTCTCTCTCTGTGTGTGTGTGTGTGTGTGTGTGTGTGTGTGTGTGTGTGTGTGTGTGTGTGTGTGTCAAGATACAAAAAAATAAGGCAGTGGGGAACAGATATCTCATGGAGCAGAAGGGAGGTCGGGAAGTTGTGGCAGGAAGCCAGCAGTCCTGACCCAGCAGTGAGGGGTGAGCAGTGGCGGTGGAGACTGATGGCACTAAGCCCTGGTTCATAGCTCCTTTCTTTCCTTGCCCACACAACCTCCCACTTTTCCAAGGCCATACAATGCACAGGGCAAGTCCTGGGCTTGCCAAAGGGAGCCCAAGCTGGCTGGGGCAGGCAAAGGAGGTGAGGAAGAGGAACCAGAGGATGCAGAATCAGAATCCTTTTTATTGGCCAAGTGTGGTTGGATGCACCCAAAATTTGTTTGGGTAAAATATGATATCCATATATAAAAGGAAATATAAGAATCATATATTCAACAATAAGAACACAGTACACCAATACAATATAACCTATTATTTAAAAAGGAAGAAGAGAAGTAAAATTTAATTATTCAACAGTTTGATAGCACTTGGAAAGAAACTATCTTTATATCTAGTTGTCCTAGTATGCAATGCTCTAAAAGTCATCCTGAGGGTAACAACAGGAGTGAATCACTTCCTTCTCATCTCCTTTTCCTGCTGCAGCCACCCTGGGCTCCCTTTGGCAAGCCCCACGACTTGCCCTGTGCATTTCCGGGGCTTGAAAAAGTGGGAGGTTGGCTGGGTAAGGAAAGGAGCCATGACCAGACTGAGCCACAGCAACGTGTGGCTGGGTACAGCTAGTTATTACATAAATTGTAAACTTTGCCAAGAAAATTGCAAGTCCATTGATTCATATTTGTATGAATTGATAAAACAAATACAAATTGACAAAGTTTAGTGGTTTTTTTAAACTGTCAATTTGTTCGGCTATAAAATAGCTATCAAGGCACCTAGAGACACTTAATTTTCAAGAAAGCTTTCCCAGACTTTTCTCTGCAACTGCTCCATATTTAGGTAAGACTGAATTTACAGTATCTGACTTATGTCACAAATAGCCCTCTAGAGCAGTGCTCCCCAACCTTTTTATCACCGTGGACCGGTAAATGCTTGATAATTTTTCCCTGGCCCGCTTGTTTTGATTTAATAAGATAAAAAAATGTAAATGCCCCCCCCCGGCCGCTGACGCACATGCGTGCTAGTCGTTTCCCACTCTAGGGGGCGGTGCTCATCTCCGTACTCAAGCCGAAGAGCCAGTGTTGTGCGATGAGTCCTTGGCATCGCTGCAAGGAAACACTGTTTTTACTTCCTCGCATTTTTCCCCCGGGGGCTACCCAGCCGCCGTGAGGTCTTGGGACCCTTTGCCCTTCCTTGACATGAGGCCTCCCTCCCTCCTTTCTTTCTTTCTTTCTTTCTTTCTTTCTTTCTTTCTTTCTTTCTTTCTTTCTTTCTTTTTTTCTCCCCCTCTCCCTTTCTTTTCTTTCTTTCTCTCTCTCCCTTCCTCCCTCTTTCTTTCCTTCCTCCCACTCTCCTTCCTTCCTTCCTCTTTCTCTCCCTTCTTTCTTTCTTTCTCTCCCTCCCTCTCCCTTCTTTCTTTTTTTTTCTTTATTTCTCTCCCTCTCCCTCCCTCTCTTTCCTTCCTTCCTTCCTCCTACTCTACCTCCTTCCTTCCCTTCTTTCTTTCCTTCCTTCCTCATTTTCTTTCTTTCTTTCTTTCTTTCTTTCTTCTTTCTTTCTTTCTTTCTTTCTTTCTTTCTCCCCCATTCTCTCCTTCCTTCCCTCCCACTCTCCTTTCTTCTTCTTTCCCCCCTTTTCTTTTTCTTTCTTCCTCTCTCCCTCTCCTCTCCCTTCTTTCTTTCTTTATTTCCTCCTTCCTCCCTCCCTCCCTCCCTTTCTTTTTCTTCCATTCTTCCTCATTTTCTTTCTTTCTTCCTTCCTCCTCCTCCTTTCGTTCTTCCTCTCTCCCTCACTCCTTCTCTCCCTTTCTTTTTCTTTCCCTCCCTCCCTCCTTCCTTTACTTACTTACTTTCTTCCTCCCTTCCTCCTTCTCCCTCCTTCTTTCTTTCTTTCTTTGTTCCTTCCTCTTCCTCTCCTTCCTCCCTTCCTTCCTTCCTTTCTCCCTTCTTTCTTTTTCTTTCTCTCTCTCTCCCCCCTCCCCCTTCTCCCCCTTTCTTTCTTTCTTTCTTTCTTTCTTTCTTTCTTTCTTCTTTCTTTCTTTCTTTCTTTCTTTCTTTCTTTCTTTCTCCTTTCTTTCTTTCCCTTTTCTTCCCCCCTCCCTCCCTCCTTTCTTTCTTTCTTTCTTTCTTTCTTTCTTTCTTTCTTTCTTTCTTTCTTTCTTTCTTTCTTTCTTTCTTTCTTCCCTCCCTCCCTCCCTCCCTCCCTCCTTTCTTTCTTTCTTTCTTTCTTTCTTTCTTTCTTTCTTTCTTTCTTTCTTTCTTTCTTTCTTTCTTTCTTTCTTTCTTTCCCCCTCCCCCTCCCTCCCTTCTTTCTTTCTTTCTTTCTTTCTTTCTTTCTTTCTTTCTTTCTTTCTCTTTCCCTTTTCTTCCCCCCTCCCTTTCTTTCTTTCTCTTTCTTTCTTTCTTTCTTTCTTTCTTTCTTTCTTTCTTTCTTTCTTTCTTTCTTTCTTTCTTTCTTTCTTTCTTTCTTTCTTTCTTTCCCCCTCCCTCCCTCCTTACTTTCTTTCTTTCTTTCTGGCGGGGGGCAATTGCGGGCAGCGGCAGCGGCAGGGTAAAATATGTGGGACGGGGCGAATATAAGAATCATATATTCAACAATAAGAACACAGTACAACAATACAATATAACCTATTATTTAAAAAGGAAGAAGAGAAGTAAAATTTAATTATTCAACAGTTTGATAGCACTTGGGAAACTATCTTTATATCTAGTTGTCCTAGTATGCAATGCTCTAAAAGTCATCCTGAGGGTAACAACAGGAGTGAATCACTTCCTTCTCATCTCCTTTTCCTGCTGCAGCCACCCTGGGCCCCCTTTGGCAAGCCCCACGACTTGCCCTGGGCATTTCGGGGCTTGAAAAAGTGGGAGGTTGGCTGGGTAAGGAAAGGAGCCATGACCAGACTGGAGCCACAGCAACGTGGGGCGGGTATGATTGTTATTACATAAATTGTAAACTTTGCCAAGAAAATTGCAAGTCCATTGATTCATATTTGTATGAATTGATAAAACAAATACAAATTGACAAAGTTTAGTGGTTTTTGGTTAAACTGTCAATTTGTTCGGCTATAAAATAGCTATCAAGGCACCTAGAGACACGCGGGCGGGGGCGAAAGCTTTCCCAGACTTTTCTCTGCAACTGCTCCATGTTTACGTAAGACTGAATTTACAGTATCTGACTTATGTCACAAATAGCCCTCTAGAGGCACCAGGATAGAAGTGTCCTCTGACTGTTCCTCAACAATCCCTCCAAGTTGGGTCAGTTCTGAGTTTTCACAAGCCAGTTGCCTAAAGGGCACTTTCCTATGGGCAATGTATGAGTCTATAACACAGACATCTGAAACTGTCTTTAATAATCTTGGAGGGAATGTAGAGGGCAGTCATGGAAGGCTTCCCTATAAAAATGGTGTCTCTATGTGCCTGGGCAGCAATTTCCTGTGGAGGGCAATTTGAGGGTGCATAACTCAGACATCTGAAATCTCAACTTCACTCATGTAAGCCTTATAGTGAAGAATCAGGTGTGGCTTCCTTGGAAATTTGGTGTCTCTGAGGTCCTTGGAGGCCATTCTATAGGGTTTTAAAGTAAAAAAAAAAGTGAATTTAAAAATAGTTCACTGATTTAACAAGGAAGAAAAAAAATCTGTGATTCATTAACCTTGATTAAACATGTATCAAAAGGAATAGCATTTTTCCCTGATTCATCTCCATCTCTACTTTTATCATTCTGATTACAACTTATTCTCTATGACAGTGCTTCCCAGAAACCCTGGGCAGCAAAGCTGCTGGTAAAGTCTTCTGGGAACTACAATCAACACTGGTGGTTGCACTGAGTAACCACCAGGGTCACTCAGTGTTGGGAACCACTGTTCTAAGATTATACATCATATATTGGCTACTTACTCACTGTATTGACCCATGGACATTGTCTGACATGCTCAAGAAGCATGCCAGTGCTAGGAAAGTGAGGAGTCTTTATAGAAAATAAATTGAATCTCTTTGCATGAATCTTACACAAGAAAGTCCAAGTACATTTTAGATAACTGGTGTTAGACTAATTTCATGTCCTACAGCCTTGTGGTCATAAAAAGACACTTGCATATTTCCATTTTCTCACTCAAGGACTATATACAATATTATTGTTGTTGTTCAGTCATTCAGTCGTGTCCGACTCTTCATGACCCCATGGACCAGAGCTCTCCAGGCCTTCCTATCTTCCACTGCCTCCCGGAGTTTGGTCAAATCCATACAATATATTACTGGCATATACAAGATCAAAATGCAGAGATTGCTTGAACAATGTGGAATGCAGATATGAATGTTTCAGGTATTAGAGGGCATCGAAGAGCGGATAAAGAATTTGTGTATTATATTTTTTCCCAGAAAAGAACAAAAAAAACATTTTTATAAATCACTGGCAAGCAAGTTAATGGCAATGCTGTGAAACAACCCAGAGGGCATAAGAAGAGCAGCAACAGAGATTATAGAGTCTGCAATTTTCAAGAGCACTTGCCTATGACATGCTACCTCTATTCTGGCAAAGGCTGAGAAATTACAGCTCTGATCTGGCCTCCAATCAAGGAGTTGAAGGGCAGAGCGAAGCAATACATTTTAGCTCTGATTATGGTTTCACTAGCAGTTAAACGTGGATTGCTACTGATGAGTGCTAAATATTCCGGACAAATACATGGTTACAATAATATAATAAAATAATCTCAGAACTGCGGAGCTGGGAGGGATCCTATAGATCAAGTCCAGTGTCTGTCAAGGAAGTCCAGCAAGGAATTCAACTCCCAAACTCCAGAGGCTTAAGCCACTGAGCTATGCAACTCTTGGGCATAGAAACCAGATCTAATTTACATACATTTATACAGTATACAGTGTACCCTTGTATAACAAATGGTTTGTATAACATAAAATTTGTAAAACATAAAAATTCTGGAGATAGGGGAAATCTGCTTAACATAATCGCCTGTGGGGCGAATCTGTACCACATAAAAATGGGATCACTCTGTTTTCAATGCATTCCTATGGGAAATTTGTATAAAGGAAAATTTGCTTAACATAATTTCATTTGGAACGAATTAATTCCTTTATACAAGGTACCACTGTATTTGGATTGTCAATAAAGGCTTTCTTTGGAAAGAGATAAGTTGGACAATAGCCATAAGAAATTATTAAACAATCGAGCACAAGAAAAAGAAGCACAAATATGAAGTCCCGGTCATGTCACAAATAGCTGTAAGGAACACTTGACATGAGCAACTCAATGGTTACTGAGTACAATCAACTATTAATGATGGGGAGCCAAAATCTCTAAGTAAAATAGCTGAACAAGAAAAAGCTTTGAGCTCTTCTGGTCATCATTGTAAGGTTTCTCTGGTGCCTTGACAGAAAATCCATTTTCTGTTGTTCAGGTAATATCTAATCAATTTTTAGACTAGGTCTCCTGAAATATAAGCTTTATGGTACATACGAGAAAGCCACACAGAGAGCCCTACATTCTTGAGAGCAGAACAGTGTAGAGGTTTTAAAAGACTTGAGTTAGAAGAAAGGATGCTGGTGGCTTGATTAGGGACCCAGTAAGCAACAGCTCAGATTCCCTGTCCACTGCATCTCAGCTATGGAGGCAGATGGTACTGAACCATGTTTGATTGTCCATAGTAAACCTTTGGTGTTCAGGGTGGTGAACCACAAGATAAAAGCTTACTTCCTCATGCTTCAAAGCCAATGACCATCTGTAAATAATGAAATAACAAGACATAAAATGTGTTGTAGTCCAGGACCTCAAAATGCCCAGAACAGATATTCTGCAACATTTCCCATATTTCAGAAAGTAAGTGAGATATAGAAGAGATTTGCTGGTATTATGAATGCTGCATAGACATTCTCACACAGACATTTTGCTGGTGATTTAATAACATTACATGTTCTTACCATTTGGGACAAAACATAAATCAATGGCTTTGTTTACATTGCAGGGTTTTGATGGGTGAACTAATGGAGGCCTTATGGTAAAACCATGATAGATGTCTCCCTAAAATGTCTATGCATTTTAGAGTAATTAAGGCAAATTCTTTAAATGGATTTGCAGAATGCCGAGGATATTATGTATTCAACCCCCTGTCTATGATTAGCTCCAAGGTAGTTTTCAATATTTCTAAGCAATCTCATTGAGAAACCAGGAGCCGATTAAAACAACACTCTTTCATTTCTGATTTTTTTCACCATCTTAACAGGAAGTACTATTTTCTGCTTTCCCAGAATATAGTGAGTTTTTAAACAATGAATGTTTCATAGTAAATTCCTGTGATCCCATGTTACTAAAAACAGACACTTGATTGCTACTCTGTTGAACACTTTCCTCCTTCCCACACTCTCTTACTCTCCCCAGCCTTCCTGTACAAACTGCACAAATAAATCTCCCAAATGGACAAACACCAGACTACATGTGAGTGGGTCCCTATTTCCTTTTGTAAGGAGGAAATGAATAATAATAATAATCAGCAGCATCAAGTTTCTACATGGAAGTGACCTAGTAAAAGTATAAATAAATAAATCTTATAAGGGGGCTAAGTTTACGAAACAGGAAAATATTGTCATGGAGATGCTGCTGATTTATCTGTGAATCTTCTGGGTTAACCCATCTGTGGTAGCTCCCATTTCTGCCAAGTAATCTTTGTCCCAGAATTAGGCTTGGGAAAGCCTCCTTCTGGCTTCAAGAGAAAGCTTTTTCTAAGCCTATTTGCAGGCTCACCAACTTGCACTGCTTTTCCCTTCCCATAAACTGCTAGAAGCTCAGTAGTTTAACTGTCTAGCTGCAGAGTCAGAGGGTGAGAGCTGGATTCTCCAGTGTGCCTCCCCAAAAGGGGTTGCACTTGATGATCTATAGATCGAAGTCTGCAGTTCTAATTTTCACAATGAGTATTGAAGATAGTGGGGGCAGGGAATCATGGCAAATTGTAGGGCACTACAGTCCAAGGGAGGTGTCACCAGCTACTTGCAGCCCACCCGCCACTGGCCACCCACAGACCTCCAAACCAATCGGAAACCACATCATCAATATGGCACTGTCACGGTGCTGTAACCAGTTATGATTCACTATGGGGGCCACTTGTTTGCCCAAATGAAGTGCCAGTGTTCTCATCTGACATCTCAACCAATTTCATTCCTTTCTGATTATAACACAGACTCATCATGGCATCATATATGTTAAAGAATTCATGCTGCACAACACTTTGGGGTGTACAATGGAATCTCCATCCAGAGCTGTACCTGGCTGTACATTCCTTTCTCCAGATGGATGCTGCTGCTCCCAGTGTTGTTTCACTAGTAGTTTCAGCAGTACCATATGGCAAAATGTCATGGGGAACACCTTCTCTCCCTTCCTATCCTCATCTGTTATAACTTCTGTTTTGAAATTTTTGAAGCATGGACATATAGGTGAGTTGATTTCTGTGATGCTGAGTTCTGCATTTCAGCTCAAAACTAACCTAAATGAAAAGTCAAAAATCTAATCTACAAAACATAATGATAATAGTGTATCATCAGGTTGATTCCAATGTAGGTTGGCAAGCCTTTACTGAATTGTCACATTTTTTTTTCCTTTTAAAGTCCACTAGTCATGGGGGGCACAATTTTATTAACCACACATTCAAGCAGTTTGAAGTGTCTTTAGTGGTTGTGAGATAGCAGCCATAAGTCCCACAAGAACGCTGAGAGAGGGAAGATGCAGTACAGCACACAATGTCAGGGACAAACTAGATGATCCAGTTAACAGATGATTTGAAGCACAATGTAGCTTAGAATTTTAAAAAAACAACACTCTGTTTACTTTGAGAAGAACTTGCCTCATTCTGCAGTGTACCTATTTAAATTAACAGATCCATCTGTTCCTTACTGTCATATACATTTTAAAGTCTCTCTAATGTCAAACTCAGAAATAGATTACAATTATAATATGACTGTGTGTGGCAGATTTATGCACTTAAGTAACACAGGTTCATTCCTTCTTGCCACCCCAATAATCTCTATTTACATTGTTTTCTTCTAAAGGACATCTGTCATCCAGTAGTTAACTCCATTTAGAGTCCTCCTTGCCTTTTCAAGTATATCCACCAAAAATGTATTACATTGGCACAGGATAATAGTACAGGACCAGAGCAGAGACATTTTGCTTTTGGGTTTATAATTCTCAGAATCTCAATGTAATTCAGTACTGTAGCTCAGAAAACAAGCAAGCAAACAAACAAAACTTTTTCCAAACTTTTCATAGGAGACAACGTTCTTCTAAACTTTACCGTTATTAGTCTGCTTTTACAAATCCCCACATAATGGGGATAATTTCCACTTCCCAAAACCAAGAAAGCATTGCAGGAGGAAATATTACAGTAAGAGATAGTGAGTTTGGAATTCACTCAAATTTCCACAAGAAATATTGAATAACTTTCACCTATTCTCACACTTCAGTGCCCATAGCACACACATTGTGTGTTACATGCTGTCAGTTCGGTTCTAACTTATGGTGAAACTAATAGGGTTTGCAAAGTATGTGAAATATTTAAGGAGTCATCTTACCATAGCCAACACAAACCCCAATAAATTTCCATGCCAAGTAGGGATTCGAACTCAGCTCTACTGATGCCTACTTCGACAGCCTTTGCACTACAGTACATAATATTGTCTTGAAATGAATTGCTCTTATGCTATTATTGCAAAATGCAAGTCACAATTCTTTTGGGCATATTAGGCAATGAAAGAATGTACCTTCCTCCTAATGAGCTTTATTCATTCCTAGCTATTAGTCAAAGCAAGAGCTACTTAGAAGAGAAGCAATATTTGATGGAGCATCTGAAAATGGGTTGCTTGACCCTCATGAATGCTTAATAATATTCAACAGGGGGAAAAATCAGTGGATCAGGCAATGCACAATTTTAGGTCCCCCTGTCCCTATCAAACGTACACAAATTTAGGCTCACCTACGGCTGAATAAGTTTTAATATGTTCAGTTTTGGTAGGTAAGAACCTTCACCATTCAGTGCATTAATTTGCAATAAATATATGAGTCTTTAAAATACTAGAGACCTTTACTGTCCTTATTGGAGCAGATGAGCATAAGAGCTACCTTTGTGAGTGGAGGGAACCTCTCTTTTTGACAAAGAGAGATGGAGAAAATACAGCAGGGAATTAAGATGATACTTGTGCTGTTATTTCTAATACAATAGTTCTTAACAGTTCAATAAATATATTGGGTTTTGGTCACAAACTGGTTCTAAGTGTCAACAAATCAAAGAGGGTTGATTTTTGTCTCAAGAATGCACCAGCCACTGAATATAGATCCTATAAATCTCAAGAATCTCTTAAGAAAGTGAAAGCCCTATTCAAGTGTTTCCTTTCCACTCAGAAAATGCCAGCCAGCTAACAGTAATTTCTCCCTCTTTCTTTCTCTCTGCACTCCAGGATCATAACCAATATGAGGAACAGTATTGGTAAAATAATACATTGTTTTAAGACTAATGTGGTTTAAGAGCATTTGGCAAGACAAGCAAACATTTCTTCTAAATTTTGCCTTGATCAACAAGGAATGTCTTGTTATACAAGCGCTGGAGCAGGTCATATGATCACAAGTGAGCCAAAGGTGGATCTTCCTCCCTCCCTCCCCCTTCTGGATTCTGGGTGATTGTCTGGAAATTTCCATCTTAGGCAGCTTCCAAAGTAGAGGAAGCAGAGATGAATGTCTCCTTTGCACCAGCCAGAAATGTGCAAAATGTCCCTTGCAAAATGTCTCCCTTGCACCAGCCAGAAATGTGCAGGTTAGGGTTTTATTTTTCTTTGTATTATATTATTATTTAATTTGTTTTCAACATTCTTTCTTATTTTTTCAAACCATTTCTAGTCATGGGGAAGCTAGTCATGTGTGTATAGAGCTACACATTGCACTTTATTACTGTCTCATTAAAAACCTGGCGTAAAATCCACTTGTTAGTCCCAAGCAGTGCAGATTCTACAGTCAGTTACCGAAACCATGGTATGAATGTGGACTTCTAGCCAACTTCTTTGTGAGTTTTGGCATATTGTGTGTACAGTATGTGGTCTAAGAGAGCTCAGAACGGATGAGTTTCCATTAATTCATATGGGGAAATTTGCTTTGATATATGAATATTTTGGTTTACAAGCATGTTTCCTGAATGGATTATGTTTGTAAACCAAAGTATTACTGTATAAAGCCAAAAGGAGGAATAAAAAATGTAGTTCTGTTTGAAATCCCTGTGCTATATTTGCACATAACTCAAATATCCTTTCTAATTTACCAGAAGGAGCAAAGAGAATCACACGGCTAAAGTTTACATGGCGTAACTGCACGGTACTTAGCCACTTTTATGTCAGATAAATTGGGGGTAAAATAGATACAGGAAGTGATATATTGGACTGGGGGAAAAACTCAAGTCTAAACTCCCCACATTTCCTTAGGGGTAACCTCTCTGTGTCTATAATGTTCAATAGAGATCTGCATGAAATGAATTTTTAATAATTCATTTAATAATGAATAATTCATTATTCATTATTTGTTTCATTAGCTAACAAAACAAATAATGAACCAACTCATCAAAGCTGCATATATTTTACATTAAAGTATTTCTTATCAAATTTCATCAAACATATACTTTTTTTAAAACTGAAAATCAGAATAGTATTCCAGTATGGTATAGTGCATAATTAATATATAGGTTCACCAGTAGACATGGGCACGACTTGGCGAAATTCTCGTTTCTGTTTCCGTTCCTTGTTTCCGTTACGCAACGGAAACGGTAAGGACAATTACTCCGACAGAACTCGAACTCGAACCGAAAAAAGAAAAATTGGGTCTGATTTGTCGTTGTCATTCCTGGCATCGTGTGGCGATCGTGCGATGCCAAGCGCAAGTGGCACAGAAAAAAAGTTTTAAAAATAAAAAAACCCGATTCCCGGCCAAAAAAGCAGGCGAAAATATGCCTGCCTGAGTGAGGGCACCTACCAGAGGGGTAGTTTCAGGGGGGGTCCCCGGCCTCCCCCCTCTCCTGTCCTGGGCTGCTCTGGTGGGGGGCATCCTCGTCGTCTCGCCAACTCGCCATGTCATGCGGTGCGGGCGGTGGATCCAAAATGGGGCGACCGCAATATTTATTTTTAAATCGTGGTCCAAAAACACACCGAAGCACCACAGAAACATGCAAAAATAGCTATTTTAAAACTGCCTGAATTTTTACAGTAGCAGCAGTGGGTTTTTCTTGCAACAAAACGTCTCCATTGATTTTATTTTATTTTATTTTTATTTTTATTTTTTTACACCTGCACAATGATGGGCTGGCCATAGGAGTGGACCATGCAAATTTTTGGAGCCATTCCACCAATCGCATGGCCACTTGGCCAGGTTTTGACTGAGACTTGTGGGATGTGCCAGTCGGGCATAAAAATCCCACTAACCCTAGCCCGAACCCGAACCCTAACCCTAACCCGAACCCATACACCAGTACACTGTCCTTCTTAGTGGGTCAGAGAGGCACCCAGAGGTGCACCCCAGTAACTCACCCTAACCTTACCCGTAACCCTAAGCCTAGCCCTTGCGCTAACCCTAAGCCAGATCTGTGTACTCGCATTGCACTACAGCAAGTACACTTCCCTTCTTAGTGAGCCAGAGGGCGCCCATAGGGGTCCTCTCTCACTTTGTTCCTCCTCCCCATCCCCAGCCCAAGTGCACCATATGCCAGGCAGTGAGTCACAGAGGCACCCGAAAGAGAGGTGCCTCTGCCTGCCACTGCAACTTCGTATGCATATCCAATTGGCTATGCATACCCTTTTGTAGTGGGCCAGAGGAGGCACCCACCCCAGAGAGGTGCCTCCAGGAGCCCGCTTTCCCTTCATAGTGGGCCAGAGGAGGCACCCACCCCAGAGAGGTGCCTCCAGGAGCCCGCTTTCCCTTCATAGCGGGCCAGAGGAGGCACCCACCCCAGAGAGGTGCCTCCAGGAGCCTGCTACCCCCCCAAATCAGTACTAATGACAGACGAAAAAATGACAAACGAAATGACAAATTTTTGAAATTTTTTGCAACAAACGGAAACGAGCCGAAACGGGCCGGCTCCGACACACGACAACCCGAAACGTAATTTTTCCTGGTTGTGCCAATCTCTATTCACCAGAACAGATGGAGACAAAGTATGATGAAGCATCTATATTAAAAAAAATAAAAAATAAAAATTGTATAGCTTGAACATGATTGACTAGTCAGCATTGCCGGTCATTACAGATTTTGCAATGTAAAGCATTCTGCACAGCCTGTAAGCCATGGTTTGGAAAGATTTTTTTGAGGTGATTTAAAAATAAACCCCAGTTTATAGCCCTCGGTTTATCTTTTGCTGAATTACAATTGCATTGCACAGGTTTCATCCCTGACCAAATCCTGCAGTGTCACATGAGCGCCTTGCAAACACCCTAATGATTTAGTTGAAAAGCTCCTGGCTTCACAAGCTCAGCCAAATCCAATCACCATCTCTGATCAAACATCCAAGTTTCAATACACCTGACATGGCTCGTGATTTCCCAGGTGACAACAGAGACACCACCAGATTTGAAATAAAGGAGCCGTTAACATTCTAGAACTGCATGAGAATGAGCAGCCCAAAGACTTTGGAATACTTGAGAGAAAAGAGTACATGCCATTCCGCGTTTTCATCCCCTGCCCTTTGAGAACATTGGAAGCAAGAAAGGGAATAGCTATACCCAAATGGCTTGAATGTGAAGGCAGACTATTTCATTATATCTCTCTACTGTGAGACAGAAAAATAAATAGATAAATATAACTTCCTGTGTTTCCACTGGGTTTTTAAACTAATCACACAAATGTGATCTTGAAGTGGAGCTTCATTTTATAGTCATCAGATACCTTTATCCCAGTAAATTTCCTTTTAGCAAGATCAAGATATATACAGATTCCTATAAATTGCAGCAGGAATTCATGTTTTAATAGCTATTCATACTATTCTTAGACATCAACAATGGCAGCATTCATTTGCCAAAGTTGCTCTAAAAACACAGAAACGGGATCAGTGTGGATTATCTTTCTAGAGACACTACATATTTTAATATTTAAACTAGACATGGGCACGACTCGGCAAAATTGTCATTTCCGTTTTTGGTTATTGTTTCCGTTACGTAACGGAACAGTAACAATAATTAAGCCATCAGAACTCGAACTCGAACCGAAAAAGAAAAATTTGGTCGGGTTTTTCATTTCCATTCGTGCCATCGCGGCGATCACGCGATGCGAAGCACAGAAAAAGTTTTCAAAAGTTTTTTTTTTAAAAAAACCCGACTCCCGGCCAAAAAAGCAGACGAAAATATGTCTGCCTGAGGCTTTGCCACCTACCAGAGGGGTGGTTTCTGGGGGGTCCCCGGCCTTTCCCCCCCTCGTCTCCTGTCCTGGGCTGCTTGCACCAGGCTGGGGGGGGTGTCATCCTTGTCTTCTGTCTCGCTGCATGCCATGCGGTGGGGGGGGTCCAAAATGGCGACCGCAATTTTTCTTTTGAAATCGTGGTAAAAAAAAAACACCAAATCACCACAGAAACATGTGAAATTTATTTATTTTAAATGCCTGAATTTTTATAGTAGCAGCAGTGGGTTTTTTATAGCAATAAAATGTCGTATTGATTTTATTTTATTTTATTTTATTTATTTTTTTAGACCTGCCCATTTGGGCTGGGCATGGGATGGGACCATGCACTTTTTTTGAACCATTCCACCAATGGCATTGCCAGGTTTCTGACTGACACTTCTGGATGTCTCGGAGGGCATAAAAAGCTGAGGCACCTTCCAGAAATCGCAGTCGGGTGTATGGATGTGGTTGAGGGAGGAGGGCTGGCTGCTGGTGCTACTGTGATCCGATCGAGATTGAGGAGGGAGGCTGGAGGCTTTTTAGGATTTAAGTTAGGCAGGCAGGGAGGTAATTGAATTTAGAAAATAATTTCTTTGATTCCCTGCAGCTTTGTCTGCTGAAGGGAATAGCAGTTTATTCTTTATTTCTTCTCTGGCAGTTTGAGGATTTTTTTTCTGATATTGCATAAAGGGGGAGGTTTGACTGGGAGTGGGAGGTGTGGATTTATTTTAAATATGTATTATATACTACCATTTATTTTCTATTTTCCCAACTTCAATTTGCTTGCACACACACACATTTGGGGTGCAAGCCAAGAACAGAACCTCTATCCTAAGTGATATCCTAACTGCCCACTCGCCCGCCCGCCCGTGCTGCCACCCGCCTGTGGCCCGTGCCGCCGCCCGCCCACTTGCCCACCCGCGGCCACTGCCCACCCATGCCCCCCCGCCACCGCCGCCTGCCCGCACCTCCCCCCGCCGCCCGCCCCGCCACCCCACCCGCCGCCTAGGGCGCAAAAACATCTAGTGCCGGCCCTGATTGCGGGACACCCCTATGCTCTGGGAAGTCAAATCACGCTAAATCGCAGTGGAAACGACAAATGACAAATGACAAACGGAAACGACAAATTTTTGAAAAATTTCGCAACAAATGGAAACGACCCGAAATGGACCCGTTCCGACAAACGAAAACTCAAAACATCATTTTTTCTGGTCGTGCTCATGTCTAATTTAAACCAATGTTTTCTGGGCATGTACTGTCTCAGGTTATTTGCAGTTGGTTTGCGGGTTTGTTTGTTTGTTTGTTGCTTCCATTTACACAATAGAAACACAATGTTGCGCCTAATTTCCATCTCTGCTTTCTTGCACTCAATATAGCACTGATTTATTTAAATTGTTCATAATTACACTTATTTCTGCAGAGTTTGTTCCCTTTTTTGCCCACTTGTATTGTTAGATAGGCCCTGGAAATAATGTAAGGCAGGAATCCACAACTCCTGGAACTAAGGTATGCACCCAAGCTCCACCCCACACCTGTGCATACATTATGACCATTTTTGTTTTGGCCATAATGAAACTCTCTCTCTCTCTCTCTCTCTCTCTCTCTCTCTGTGTGTGTGTGTGTGTGTGTGTGTGTGTGTGAATTGTGTGAAAAAGCCTCGTGCAGCAAGAAAACTTCTCCCTGGCTCCAAAAAGGTTGAAGATCACTGGTGTGAGGTGTTTCGAGCATAATGTGTGTATGTGTGTTTTGTAGCTTCAAGTCAGAACCAACTTCCAGATACCCTAAAAAGACTTTCAATATTTTGGAATTATTTTCTTTTTCTCACTGTTAAAAAAACAACAACCCTATATCTTTTCTTAGCTACCTTCTGCTTTAATTACTATGCAGTGCCTTTGGGATTTAAACACTTTGCTCCCATTAAGCACTTGGCTCTGCTTATACTACTGGGAGACAATCATAATATTTTCAAGTTCAGCGGAAGGGTGGTCTTGCCCTACAAGAACAAATTAAGTGTTGCCAAGCGATAAAATACCAAAATTCTCTATGTTTGCTTATATTTAAGTGAAGCTCACATATATTCCAATACTCATTCAAGTCAGATGTGTAAAAAAAGTGCATTTCCTTATTTGTACCACTTACCTTCCCAGAAGGATGACCCCTATCATGAATGTTTGGCCAGGAAAGAGTTAAAGCTAGTTGTGTCCTGATTGGACACAAACCAGGATCCAAATATTAGATTGCTTCAGAAATGGAACAAGTCCTGCTTCCTAATGTGTTGAGATGGTTTGCTCTCAGAAGTCCTGAGAATGTTTACAGAATATACATGGCAAAATATTATCATTCCATTACTTTCTTTAAAACAAACCTGTGTTTTTTTTTTTAAATCACTATAGAAAACCTGTCCTTTCAAACTGTTTCTATGACCTTTCTCTCTTTAAAAATTCCACACTGCATATAAATTTATATAATGTTTCATTTTTGAAGCTCCTTCAAAATAAGGCATGCTCCATGCTATATCTTATAACAAAGTAACTGCTTGTTTTTTTTTTTGTTTTGTTCTGTTTTCTTTGAGAATCAATAATTCAGCCATGGCAGCCTGGATTCTTTCTGAATTAAAACCATTCTATGGCTAAATAAGGAAGGCTTGTATTTTCAATATTTTTGACATTTACTTCTCCACTGGGTAAACAGTTATACTTTTTAAAAAGCAGAACTTGAAAATCGTTTGCCCAGACAGCCTCAAATTTGAGACAGAAGCAGAGCCAAATTTGGTGCTGATGAGAATTCTGTCAGAATATGAGCTATTTTGTCAGCCAGCAGAAGCAATACTTGATGAATAAATTGTTAGAGACAGAGACAGAGTTTTTTTCTTGAAACCAAACAGCTAGATTACAAATGTACAAAGTATATCATAGCATCACAGAACTTCAATAAATTTCAACAAAGCATAGACGGGGAAAATCGCATTAGTTTGTGGATATAAAATTCAACTGCATAACAGCATAATAGTACATAGGCAAAATATATAACAGAGAAGCAAAGTGGGTGCCTTTACTTACGCAACACCCAATGAACAGTGATTTACAGAGCATCTTTATACACATATCTGTACAATCACAAATTATATTACATCATAGCTATTGCAACCTTCTGCACCAGCCAAAACTCATGTCCATTCATTACACCTGGAGTCCATTAGAAAAAAAATGATACACTGAGTCACTGTGACTTTACGTATCTTACAGACTCCATTTTTAAATCAATTAAATACATATCAAATACATGTAGAACACCCTGTCTAATACATGTATTTCACTAACATATACCTGACAAATTCCTGTTTAAAAGATGCTTTTCTCCTTGGGCTAATCCCATTTATAGAAATGCCTTCTAGAACAGTGATGGTGAAGCTTTTAGAAACTTGAGTGCCAATACAGCAATTTAACCTGAATACAGGTGGCTGTGAAGGGGCAATGTCGGGTGACCACAAAAAGGGCTCCAAGCACCACCTTTGGCATGCCATAGGTTTGCCAGCACTGTTCTAGAAGGGTTGTAGAACAGTGTTCTCTCCCAGTACAATATCACTTGTGCATGTTCATAAAGGGATAATATCCCTTCTCTCTACCATCTGTAAAACAGACCATCCAGTAGAGAGGCTCCATGCAGAAGCCCATTTGCACAATATAATAGTACACCATTTTGCTGAACACAAAATAAGCATAAAATACAGTTTAACGTTTAAAAAGAGGAAGGGAGGGAAAGACTCTCCCCGCATGTTGATTGCATGCCACATGGACAAGGCTTCATGTCATGTTCATATCCACATCTATTTTCTTCATGTCCTGTCTGAATACAACAGAGAAGGAGAAAGTGATAATTTGATTGTCAATGTATGTTTTCGGTGCCATTGTTTTTAATATTACAAAACAGTGGGACAAAGGGATCTGACAAAGACTTTCCCCCTCAATGTGACAATAAAACAGTTGCCTGCCAGGGAGCAGCCATGAAAAATCAACAAGTACAGTATTTAAAGCACAAATATCTTATTTTCCTATATGGGTATATCTGTATATACTATAAAATGGTGTCTGTTATATGGGGATAATATTTTTTTCTAATTTCCACTAGAAACAAGAATTCTGTTAAATTCTTTGGAACTGTTAAGTAGCAAGAGGAACAGGAAGAAAAAACACCCTTGATTCAAAAGGAAAAACTGGAGTCTCAGGATGTATTTGTTTCAGTTTAACATACCTAATACAGTGGTGGCAAACCTTTGACACTCCAGATGTTTTGGACACAACTCCCACAGTCCTTTTTCGTTGGCAATCCAAGCTTGGAATTCTGGGAGTTGTGGTCCAAAACATCTGGAATGCCAAAGGTTCACCACCACTGGAATCCATTTAACCTGAATGTATGGCCTTCTTCAGGGGCTGTATAAAATAAAATAAAAAGTGGGGTGGGGTGGAAGAGACAACCTATTTTCATCTTTATATTTTTACATTGCAGCAAAAACAACCAACTAATATTTTAATATTTTTACAAAGAGATTATTATTCCAGCATATTATTACATTTAGTTGAGAAATTTAGCCATTAAACTTATATACATACAATTGATTTTGATCTACGTTAGATCTTTTCCATTTATTTCCCTTACCCCATAGGTGAACTCACTGTAGCCATCCTGAGAACAAAAGTATATTGTGTTTCAGGAGTCATCGGGACAGAGGCACAAAAAGCTGTAAAATATGTAGGAAGTGGAAAGAAGGCCTTGCCACAAAGGAGGAGTGCAGAGAAGTAGCAAGGGTGGCATTAAGAAGGCAGAAGCTGAGAACGAGCTGAGGTTAACTAGAGACAGTAAAAGCAACAAAAAGCATTCTTCAGGTACATGTGTAGCAGGAGACAAAGAAAAGGAACAGTGGCTCCGCTACTCAATGAAGATGGTAAAATGGTAAGGAAAAAAAATAAATTATAAAGAAAAGGCAGAAATGCTCAATAGACATGGGCACGACTCGGCGAAATCCTCGTTTCCATTTCCGTTCCTCGTTTCCATTACGTAATGAAACGAAGAATGACAATTACTCCGCCAGAACTCGAACTCGAACCGACTAAAGAAAAATTGGGTCTTATTTGTCGTGGTCATTCCTGGCGGCATCGCAGCGATCGCGCAATGCCAAGCGGCACAGGAAAAAAGTTTTAAAAATAAAAAAAACCCGATTCCTGGCCAAAAGAGCAGGCAAAAATATGCCTGCCTGAGGGCACCTACCAGAGGGGTGGGTTCTGGGAGGGGGTCCCCGGCCTCCCCCCTCCTCTCCTGGGCTGCGAGTGCCTGCGCATGCGCATCCATTCCTCGTCATCTCGCCAACTCGCCAAGCGGCGCAGCACAGAAAAATGTTTTTTAAAAAACCCCCCGATTCCCGGACAAAAAAGCAGGCGAAAATATGCCTGCCTGAGTGAGGGCACCTACCAGAGGGGTGGTTTCTGTGGGGGGGTCCCCGGCCTCCCCCCTCTCCTCTCCTGGGCTGCGCATCCTCGTCGTCTCGCCAACTCGCCAAGCGGCACGGCACAGAAAAAAAGTTTTAAAAATAAAAAACCCGATTCCCGGCCAAAAAAGCAGGCGAAAATATGCCTGCCTGAGTGAGGGCACCTACCAGAGGGGTGGTTTCTGGGGGGGGTCCCCGGCCTCCCCCCTCTCCTCTCCTGGCCTGCACAATCCATTCCTCGTCGTCTCGCCAACTCGCCATGCCATGCGGTGCGGGCAGTGGATCCAAAATGGGGCGACCGCAAGCAATATTTATTTATTTTGAAATCGTGGTGGTCCAAAAACACACCAAAGCACCACAGAAACATGCAAAAATAGCTATTTTAAAACTGCCTGAATTTTTACAGTAGCAGCACTGGGTTTTTCTTGCAACAAAACGTCTCCATTGATTTTATTTTATTTTATTTTTATTTTATTTTTTTACACCTGCGCAATGATGGGCTGGCCATGGGAGTGGACCATGCAAATTTTTGGAGCCATTCCACCAATTGCATGGCCACTTGACCAGGTTTTGACTGAGACTTCTGGGATGTGCCAGTCGGGCATAAAAATCCCACTAACCGTAGCCCGAACCTGAACCCTAACCCATACGCCAGTACACTGTCCTTCTTAGTGGTTCAGAGAGGCACCCAGAGGTGCACCCCACGAACTCACCCTAACCTTACCCGTAACAACCCTAAGCCTAGCCCTTGTGCTAACCCCCCTAAACCTAAGCCAAATCTGTACTCGCATTGCACACACGCAAGTACAGTTCCCTTCTTGGTGATCCACAGAGCGTCGAGACTGAGGAGGAGCCTTCCCCCAGTGTGCGCACTGTGACACTGCAGTTAGCAGTGGGCCTGTGGTCAACAGAGAGGCACCCCAAAAAGAGGTGTCTCGAGTCTCAACTTGGTATGCATATCCAATTGGCTATGCATGCCATTTTGTAGCGGGCCAGAGGAGGCACCCACCCCAGAGAGGTGCCTCCAGGAGCCCACTTTCCCTTCATAGTGGGCCAGAGGAGGCACCCACCCCAGAGAGGTGCCTCCAGGAGCCCGCTCCCCCCCCAAACCAGTACTAACGACAGATGAAAAACCAACAAACAAAATGACAAGTTTTTGGAAAATTTCGCGACAAACGGAAACGAGCCGAAACGGGCCGGCTCCGACACACGACAACTCGAAAACATCATTTTCCCTGGTCGTGCTCATCTCTAATGCTCAACCTTTGCTTTAGCACAGTTTTTTTCTAAAAGAGAGACTATGACCTTCCAGACAAATGTGAAGTGCAAATGGAGGGGATAAGATTGAAACTGGAGATAGATAACAAATAATAAAGGAATATCTTATTATCGTGAACAAGTTCCAGGGCTGTGAACTCCATCAACAGTACTGAAGGAACTGGCTGAAGATATCTCAGAACTAGAAATGGGACTGCAAGAGGAAAATTGTGATTCAGTGTGATTCATTGTGATTCATGTTTCATCAAGATGAATGACTCACAAAAAATGAATGTGTGATTTTTCCCCTGTTGGGTCGATTTGTAAATTCATTTAAAAAAACCCTATAAAATCAGTTCGTATTCATTGTGGGCATTGATTCATACAAATAAAATCTGACAATTTTTTTCATTTACTGCAGCACTTTTATTTTCCTTTCACAATAAAATGTTGGCCATTTTATTCAGGATGACTTACAAATTTTGGTTTTCTGCTGTCATAATTTAGACATTAAGCAGTATCTCCTAGCAAACTTAACAAATTTTGAACAAATTTTGCAATTCATTTTTTTAAAATTAATACCCATCTGTACTAACAATCACTCTCCATTATTTTCTTGAGATTATGGGGAACAGGTGAGGTATCAGATGACTGGAGGAGGGCTAATGTTGTCCCTATCTTCAAAAAGGGCCAAAAGGAGGAACTGAGAACTAAAGACCAGTCAGCCTGACATAAATCCCAGGGGAAATACTGGAACAGATTTTAAAGTGGTCACTGTGCGGATGTAAAGGCCTATGATGAAAGAACTGGGCATTTTTAGCCTTGATAAAAGAAGACTTGGGCGGGGGGATGTGATACCTCTTTTCAAATACTTGGAAGGCTATCATACAAAAGAGGGACAGGGCTCAGGACATACAACAATGGGCTCAAGTTAAGAGAACCCAGCTTTCAGCTGAATATGGGGGGTGGGACTTCCTAACTGTTAGAGCAGTATTGTAATGGAGAGGTGGCAAGTACTCCAGTGCTGGAGGCATTCAAGAGACATTTAGTCAACGCGCCTATAAGAAATCCTTTGATTTGTATTATTGCATCGAGCAGGGAGTTGGATTTGATGGACAACTCATTATTCTAAGATTCTATTTCCAACTTCATTATTCTATGATTCTATGTGTTTGCATGAAGGTGCAACAGCAGAAACTGCCTTTGATCTGAGGTGTGATAGGCAGTTCTCACTAGGACTATCTTTCCTGTTTTCTCATCCCCCGAGATGACATACCACTTATGTTAATCTGTGCTCACATGCAAACTTTTTTTAAAGGAAACTCTGTTTGAACACAAGTCTTTGGCTGAAGTGAACTGACACCCCTGTGGGTGCCTCTTTGCATCCTAGCAAGCAACCGTACAGGGCAGAAAACAGAGAAAAGTGATGTCAGCCTAGTTGAAATAAAGGAAAACCACTGCTTCCAGCTGAATAAAAAAAGAGATGTTTCCCCACTGGGCTCCCAGTACTGAGCTTTTTTTACATCATGTAGTCATCAATTTTTAATTTGATTTCCTCCGTGCCTAATCCAATGCAAACTGTGGGGTAAAAGGCCAGTGTCATCACCCTCTTACACTAGGCATCGTAATGTATGCAGATCTGGATGCACATATCATTTGAAGTGAAGGGTGTTACAAAATTTGGAGCCACCTCTACGTCATGTAACTCTACAGTGAGCCAAATGGGAGCAGAGCTAAACCTGAAACAGGAGCAGCTGCGCACCCTGCAATTAGCAAAGAGGACTTCTCTCATTACCCCGTGAACTTATGCCAGTCTCCTCAATGACACTTACATGTAACAGGGGTGAACCCTCAGTATGTAATTGAGTTGACTGTAGTTGATCAGCAGCTGTGATTATATGCATGTGTGATAATTCCTGTTTAAAGGTCTTGACAGGACATTATTGGAAATTGTCATTTAAATTAAAATGCTATTAAGGAGCCGAACAGGTTTCTAAAATTGCCACTTAGCATTTTTTTAATATTATTATTATTAGGATGAGATTAAAAATGGTCACACTTCAGTTATCCTAAACTTGTTAGCATGCTCATTAAGTAATTCTATCATGAATATTCAACAAAGTTTAGCTCAATGAGATTCTGCATCACATTGGAGAGTGCTGAATTGCCAGCTGCCTGGTTCCTAGTAGCACAAGCCTATCTTCTGTTAGTCAAGGTATATGCAAGAGAGAATTCACATTCATGACCCTGTGAGTGATATCGATAATACTTCTGGAAGAAAACTCAGCATCCTCACTGAGGTGAGCAAGGGAGTGCCTGATACTATAAGAGCACAGGCACATATTTCAAATCTGGGGTATAAACCAGAGGGCTAGGCCTAACACAAGGCAGAGTGAGGCAGCTGCCTGGCCTGTGAGTTATTCTGTGTCCCCATGCGTGCCTCGCTTCATCTTGCAGATTATCTCATCTGGTTGTGTTCTTCCAGTACATTGCTTCTTGGGCCCTGGTCCCACGTCCCTTTAAAAGCAGTTTAAATTACTAGATAAACTGTGTCTAAAAATGCCGTCCCCATGGCCACAAAACCCAGTAATGCTCCCTTAAGTGAGGTTTCTATGACTTACCCAGGAGGTAGGGAATTTTTTGCCTTGCTTTGAAAATCCACCTTTTAAGGAGGCAGACGCCATGGGACCATGCAGATGATTCAGGTTTCTTTTTCTTTCTTTTTTCATAGCACCAACTGGCTGTTCCTGGGGCCGATCAGCACTGTTTTTTAAAATTTCTCTGCACCATCGGAGTAACAGGAAGCTCTATCGGGTCCTACAAGCATTAATTTCCCCCAGCCAAGTGGTTCGTTTTTTTAAAAAATGCCAGTGCCACCTGCTGGCCAAGGGGGCTGAACTGCACATTAAAATAAAAAACCAGCTTTGGACGTGGGAACTCCTGTCCCACATATTAAATCATGTGATGGGATGAAGAGGAAAAGCTGGACCTTCAGAAGATCAGGATCGAAATCCAGGTGTGACCACAGCCTAAGGCAAATTATCTCTAATGCCCTTTTTCTTTTTTGAGAAGGAAAACCCAACATAAACCTAGCACAGAGATACAGGCAGCGTCATGAAGGATACAAAAACCCACCTCCATCTAATGCACCACATTCTTAAAATCAAACAGTGCCTATCCTAACTTTGGGGTGACTCAATAGTCCAGAAAAAGTTGAAAAACTCTTCTGCCCAAAACCTAACAGATTGTGTGCAGTTCTCTCACCCGTATGAGCAATCCCACAAGAGCACCAGGAAATTCCTCACCATTCTTACTAGCAAATAAGGAAACAGGTTGATGTTTATCATCATTGCATGCAAGGATAAGGCTTGCGCCTCTGTGACTGACAGTCTTGCCCCAGCTGGGAAAGGAATCAAACAGAAAACAAATCTAGGCCATATAAACTATGCAGGCCACTTCTGCTCTGTTACAGCAGCAGCATTTGAAGTTGTGTAGGAGCCAGACAAGGGATGGTGATGTGTAAAAAATCAAGTGTACAGGTCTGTTCACCTTTGAGCTGCCTTGCTGTGTACACACATCATGCTGAAAGTGCACAAAAACATTCAGTGTCAGCAAAGGTAGCAAAATTGGTGCTCTGCTCCAGATTTGGAGAAATCCCAAACTCTAAATCACACTGGCCTGATTCAAACCAATTTGTCTGAGGTCTTGATCAAAGCAAAATGCTTCATTCCCAAAGCAAAGTGAAGAAAAATTACAGACAGAACTGTAAAGTGAAGAAAAATTACAGAAATAATAGAGGGATGAAGAAAATATGTGGATGTCAATGAATTTTGTGTTAGAATATATAAATGTTATTCAACCCAGACTGAAGGTGTGTGTGTGTGTGTGTGTGTGTGTGTGTGTGTGTGTGTGTGTGTGTGTGTGTGTGTGTGTGTGTGTGTGTGTGTGTGTGTGAGAGAGAGAGAGAGAGAGAGAGAGAGAGAGAGAATGAATGAATGAATGAATGAATGAATGAATGAATGAATGAATGAATGAATGAATGAGCTTCATTATTTGCATGAGAATATATGTAACTAATAAGATTCCGTCTTACTAACTGTGAGAGATAAGAAAAAGTGCATATTAATATGCTCTGTTAATCCTTCTACAGTCAGAACTGTCTGGTAAGTATCTGTGCAAATGTTATACAGTATTTCAAGCAAAAAGCAAAATCTGTACCAAGTCAAATCTTCAATTATTAGTAGCATTTTTAAGCAAACATTTTTAAAGTTTATGATGACTGAATCATTATTCTTTTATCTGCCGGCATATACATGTATCTTTCAAGGGAGAATATTATCCATGATCTATTTGGGTTTGTTTTGTTTTTTTTTAACACTCACACTTGATCTACTACATGCAAACTGCTAGATAGCTCAGTGTCTCCTTGATAGGGACTCTGTGGACTCAGTGATCCACAGGGTCCCTTCCATCTCTGCAATTCTAAATTCTAAACTCACAATTCTTTAAACATTTTGAGCTCCGTTTGGGAAGAACGGGGACAATGCTAGCCACCCAGCCTAGATGGCATTGTCTGGTCACTGTCTGTAGGTAGAACTCCTTCCCTGTGAGTGGCTCCTGGACAAAGAGGATGTTTTCCTCATGGCCAGTCCCTTAATGACCTCTGACCACTGGGTCACATGCCCCAGTTGTCAGCCACTGGCCACAGTCAGTCCTGGTAGTGGCAGGTTCCTATTGGCCTACATGACTACTGGTCAAACAGCCCCATCCTGAGCAGGGGGACAAAGAAGTCCCTCCTGGCCCAGTCAGAGCAACTGATGGACTCAATGATCCACAGGGTCCCTTCCATCTCTGCAATTCTAAGTTCTAAACTCACAAAAATTTTAACATTTTGCATATACAAAAAAATGGCAAGGAGATGGGAAAATGCAAACCAAACAGAGGGAAAAGTTTAAAGCTTTCCCCTTTGTATGCAATTATTCCAATCAAGATTGGGACTGTGCACAAGTCATTGTAAACAAAAGACTTTACACTGCACGCTAAGGATGTAATTGAAAGCATTGCTCAGCCTCCACACACCCTGTTGGAAATTCAAAGCTGCTCCCTTCTTACACTTGACTCTTCCAAACCCAGCTTCTTCACTTCCACAGCACAATGTATTCCCCACTACCATTTCATCTAAATCCATTGCTCTGACTCTTAACAGTCTAAGCCCTTGGCTGCTGGATGCACAAAAGGAAGAACTCTAAGTCTTCCTTCAAAATTGTGAGACATATCCCACATTCTTAGAATCTTCTGTTTCTCCTAAGGTGACACATCTAGCTCACTCACATGATTTCTCTCTGTGCACCTTCTGGATCCCCCTTCCATTCATTTCTTAAGACTGCATAGATTTTTGTGACATTGGAAGCAGTCAGGAAACTTCAGCAGGTCCAGAATGCAGCAGCCAGATTGCTGGCCGTGGCAATCCCTCTGTTACAGCAGCTTGACAAGCTTCTTGCCCATTTACAGGTTGAATTTAAGGTGTTGGTTGTTATCTACAGAGCCCTAAAGGGCTTGTGCCCAAGCCATCTCCAGAATCACATCTCCTTTAATGAATCTTTCTCTCAGTCCTCCTAACACTTCATAGTGCACTTGATGAGTAAATGGGTGCAGACCTTCTTTGTTGCTGCTCCCAAACTTTGCAATTCCCTCCCACAGGAGCCTAGGTTGGTCTCATCTTCACTGTCTTTCCACAAGTTGGCAAAGACCTTTGGCTTCAGGAAAGCTTTCTCTGAGTGACTGACTGCCCAAGTGGTTTTTTTTAATGGATTGTTATACCTTACTGCTTTGAATTTTTTTAAAAAATTACTGCACTCCCCCATTTATTGCATGGGTTAGGTTTTTGACCCACCCGCAATAAAGGAAAATTCACAATATGTGGACACCTTTATCTGTGGGTCAGGCTGGGACTGGCAGACCTGTGTGGGGCCTCCTGTACTCACCTGAGGCCTGGTGCTGCCTGGAGCGGTCCTCCAGCAGTCTTCCCAGGCCTGTACAGGGTCCAGAAGTGGTTTCTAGTAAACCGGAAGTGACTTCTGAAAGACCAGAAATGACTTCCAGGCCATGTGCTGGGCCTGCACTGGGCCAGTGGAACTTACCCCAGGCATAGCACTGCCCACGCACTGCCCTGCCACCCACATGTACCTGCAATCCCGGTAAACTCCACAATCCATAATTGTTTCCTTTTACATCACATTCTAACAAAATAGTTATCAAATGGCAAGACAATGTATACTGCATTCATAGACCTTAGTGCAGCTTTTGATTCAATAAATAGAAACATTTTGTGGAGGAAACTGCCCATCTTGTATATGGATCCCAGACTTTTAGATTTGCTTAAGGCCCTCTATTCAATATGCATCTGAGAGTTCGCACAGGAGTAAATGGCTCTTTAACTAAAAGTATACCACATTCAAATGGTTCCGGTTCCGGCTAAGGAAGCAGTAGTGTTTGAACTGTGCTCTACTCCCTTGTTTATCTATTTTAAAACTTTTCAAAGCTTTTCAAAGTTTTTAAGTTTAAGTTTTAACAGCAATTAGGAAGCTTTTATTATTCTTTTAATTACTCCTTTTCGCTTCTCATTCCATGCCGATATTGAGATAGCTAAATACCTTCAAATTGGCTGTGTACCTGCTTTTCCTTTTTTCTCGGATTCTGCTGGTTTATCTTGCCTCGGTGTGTGATTTTGCTGACTATAAACAAGCGAAGTGCTGGAAGATGAAAGTCCTTGAGGGGGAGTTTTAAGACCCAGGAAGCCAAGGCCAGGGAGCTGCAGTGAGACTGCCAAGAAGCTTCCATTTCAACTGCTCACCATTGCAGAGGAAATCACCAAGATCCACGAATGGAGTCTTGTTTTAGGTAACAGCAATTTATCACCTAAAATAACTAAAGAAGACAAGCTGAGGGTAAAATATGGAAGGAGGCAGTCTTTTAGATGTGGAGACAACAGTAAGAATAACTGAGGGGGTGGAGGCAAATAAGAAGACGCGACCTGACAGACTTGCCTTTACTCACATGATGTCGGACTGTAAGGTGGATGGGAGTCCTGTAACTTTAAGTAATGAGGAGAATGAGGAGATTGTGGAGATCTCAGACGTTTCCTTAATGACTCCGGTGCTGCAGTTTTTACAAACTGTTCTCCCTATTGTAATTACTCCTTTGAGTGAACTTAAGAGCCAACAAATATGCAATAAGTTCACCTGTTGGAGTAGGCAAGGAGGCAGAGTTTGATGATATATCACCTCTTGAGCTAAGGAATCAGCTCAAAACAAACTTTACTAAAGAGGTGAGGGTTTACAACAGGCCAGCTAAGAAACAATTGAAACAGGCCAAGATTACAGACTTCATTAAAACAGGAACACAGAGCCCAGCTAAGAATGAAGGGGAAGAAAGCAACATTCAGGGGCCATTGAAAAATCTCAAAATTGATTTACCAGCATCCACTATAAATGACCTTCAGATTCAGGAAAACAGCTATGTTTATAGTGAGATTGATGTGGAATTTGGCCGATGGGAGCAGCCTGAGCTTTATACCTAATTGGACCCCCCCCAATACTAGATAATAAAATGTATATGAAGATGGCAAACTGGAAGGACTTGAATAAACGATGTGAGACAACAGATTGTGCTGGCGATACATATCAACTCCCCATGGTGGAAAATGCTACCAATAGAATTTCTAATGAGTTCCAACATAATAATTCTGGAAATAAAGAAACAGATTACCATGAACCTTCCCATATGATGGAAATACGGGACTTACTCCTTGATATAAAGGATTTAATGACAGTTATTCTGGATTATTTGCTCCTATCCAATGATAAAACCAATGATAAAACCAATGATAAAACCAATGAGAGCAGGAATACACATGACAACCCAGTTTTAAGCTCTGATAAGACTATTATAATTTAACACCTAACACAAGGAAGAAGATTGCTAATCTTTCCTTGGAAGACCTACTACTGTGTGTTGACCCTAAGCATATAGCACAGATGGATAACAACTTGTTAATTCCCCCTGATAAGGAGATAGAGAGTAGCAACCTTTCTCCCTGTGCAACAAACAATAATTTAAATCAATCCTTAGAGGATACTGGTAGAGTGACTCTAGATTCAACTAGTCCTAAGAGAAGTAAGATTCCTGGGAAGATTAGGACCAAAAGGAAGGCAAATCAGACTAAAAACAGAAGCAAAAAAAAAATACAAGGAAAGATGTAACTTTACTAAAAAGAAAGAGCAAACAGAACAAGAAAGCCACTAACTTTGGGTCACTCTTCAAATTATTGGATAAAGGGGATGGCTCTTGCCCTGCTTATAAACAAACCAGGAAAATACCTAGAGTAGGGATAAACCAAAATGAAAACATGAGAAATACCCATCATAAAAAGGAAGTATCCAAAACCCAGAGAGGAGAGGTTATAAAGGGTGTTAATCAAAGTAGAAAAGATATGCAAGTTGTTGCAAAACAAGAATCAGGAGAAACTGACCCATAGATGGGGAAATTGGCCTCTAGGAGAATAGGTGGCCCTCATGAGAAGAGTGCCCTTAACCCTCTTCCAGTTTCTGTGTCAGGGACCATGGTTTATAACATGCAACAAAGAAATAAGGATATTCAGCAGAGTTCCCCAATCCCGGTTATAATTGGGAATAGAAATAGAATTAGAAAGGTAAAACATAGGGGAGGGAGACCAGGAGATAATATGACAAGAAATAGGTATCTAGATGACAACAATAGGTGGATGGATAAAATTTATGATCAGGGATGTAGGACTCTGTTTCCAGTAAGGCAATAACAAGCTAGAGATTGGGGTTAATCGAGACCACATTATAGTTGACCCTTATCCTTAGTATCCTGGAATGTCATGGGATGGGGAGGTAGATTGAGGGATGATGATGTATGTGCATACTTAAGTAGACATGATACTCTACTGTTACAAGAGACTTGGAGCCTTGATATACCTGCTCTAGAAGGCTTTAGAGCCTATGGAATATCTGAGAAACCAACAAAACATGGTAGGGCAAAAGGGAGATTGGGAATATTAATCTCTACTTCTTTAAATGTTAATGTTGATGTCATAGCCTCTCACTCAAAGTCAATTATGGCACTATTAATTAAATACAAACAGACAACCTGTATTATTATAAATGTATATCTTATACCAATGAAAACTAAACAACAAATTGAGACTGAATGAGAAAATTTAGAAGCTTATCTATGGGAAATAATTATAAAATATCCTAGGGCATTTCTTATATTGGGAGGAGACTTCAATACACGGATAGGAAGGGATGATAGTAGTTTTTATAAAAGATATAATTTATGCCCCCCCTGAAGGCGGGAAAAATTTGCTTCCGCTGCAAAGAAGGTCCAAAGACCAAAAGATCAATCATGGAGGCTATATGTTAATGCAGATGATAAATAAGATGAGCCTCTGTATAGTAAATGGTTTGTATCCTAAGGACCATCCAGCTGAATATACGTATTGGTCTGGTGAAAGGATGAGCCTTTTAGATTACATAGTAATCTCTGAAAACATGGTGGCCTGTATTAAATCCTTTGAAGTTGGTGAATATATGGACAGTGATCATCTGCCTTTCAATATTCTTTTTGAGTTATTGGGCTCTAGTCCTCGGGTCAGTGCTCAGTATTATAAAGCTTTGCAGCCAGGTGGAAATAGAGTGAAAGTGGTTAAACGGAATAAAAATGTTAACTTTAGATTAGTACAACTGATGGGCTCAGAGCAGTTGACTAAAACCTTAACAAAAGCCTTGGACCAAGAAAATGCAGATAGATGTCTTGAGGGTTATGAAATTTTAACCCAGGACATCTCTAGGGTAATCAATGAAGAGAACTCTATTGTCACTAGAATCAATAGTCAATGAGAAACCGGCTGGTTTGACAGGGACTGTAGAGAAGCCAAAAGAGATTTGAGGAGAAGCTATTACATTTATAGAACGAAGGCTGAGGAAATTACACTTATTGACCTGAAACAACAAAAAGCACAGTATAAGTCTCTCTTATGGAAAAAGAAAAAAGAAGCATTAGATAGAGCTTGGAAACAACTAAGTGAAGCAGTGAGGCTAAAAAATTCCACCTTGTTCTGGAGACTTGTTGTTGATTGCCCCAAAAGCTCCCATCTGGCAGGGAATTCATATATTCTACCCGAAACATGGGAAAATTACTTTTTAACGAAATCTGCCAACCTAGATAGAGAGGAAGAAAGTAACACAGAGAAAGGAGAGGTAGCTCTGTGGCCCCCAGTTAGTACCACAGAGGTAAAACATCTGATCCAAACGCTGAAGTTAGGCAAAGCACCCGGCATTGATATGATTACACCTGAATTAATTAAAAACCATTTAGAATGGTGGGTCCCAGTAATTACAGCTTTATTCACAGCTATTGATAAGACCAGGAAAATTCCCAAAGACTGGGGGATAGCAATCATCATCCCTATTTATAAAAAAGGTAACAAAGATCTACCCTCAAACTATAGGCCAATTAGTTTACTTAATGTGATAAGTAAACTATATGGTAGGCACCTTCAGTGGAAACTGAAGGATTAGTTAGACCAAGAATGTATTTTGGCAAAGGAACAGGCAGGATTTAGAGAAGGACATTCAACCTTGGACCAATACATGATCTTAGATCACTTAATATCAAAATATGCTTCTAAAAATGTAGCACCCTTATATGCAGCTTTTATAGATTTTAAAGCGGCCTTTGATTCTATCTCTAGAAACATACTATGGAGAAAATTAAGAAATGCTAATATAGATAAACGCTTATTATTCCTGATTAGAGCATTACACAACACCGTAGTGAGAATTAGAACTAACCCTCAAGGTCATCTTACAGCACCAGTTAAAACTGAAAAGGGGGTTAAGCAGGGCTGCATATTGGTGCCCTTGCTATTTAACTATTATATAAATGATCTAGTCCCTATCCTAAATGATTTGAACTTTTACCCTCCAAAGTTGGCAGATAAGCATGTTTCTATCTTACTGTATGCTGACAATGCAGTAATTCTCTCAAGAACCCCAACTGGATTAAAATGAATGTTGCAGGCCCTTGCTGATTTTTGTCAACAGAATCACTTAGAAATTAACTATGATAAAACCAAGGTAATGGTGTTTGCAGTAAGACCTAAAGAATACAACTGGAAACTAAATGGGGTGCGTATTGAGCAAGTACATAATTATAAATATTTGGGACTGATAATACAAGCTAATGGAAAGCGAAATACGCATACTAAACATGTGGTAGCTAATGCCCAGAAAAGTATTGGAGCTATATTAAAATTTTTCTGGACACGGGGTGGAAGAAATGTGATAGCTGCAAATAGGCTATTTTTAGTGAAGGTCTTAGCTCAAATGACATATGGAGCCCCTTACTCTGTTCCAGCCAACCTGGCTGCCTTGGAAAAACAACAATCCAAATTCTTAAGAGCTATATTGCAGCTTCCTACAAGGGCATCAAATGCAGCCATAAGATTAGAAACAGGACTGGTAACAGTTGAAGCAAGAATATGGATAGTGGCTATCATGTATTGGTTAAAGCTGAACCATAATACCACAGGTTTAGTGCATTTGATACTGCAAGATACCTATGTCCCCCCCTGGCAGAAGATACTGGAACACAAATTAGGGTATTATGGATTTTTGCAACATTATCTGTTGACAATGGATATGACCCAGGTCAAATCTATTATAAAGCAAAGGATATTAGATGTAGAAAGACAGCATGACCTAAATAAAGCTAAAGGAATTATAAGATCAAATCCTTTGAATAGTGTCCTACCTATGCCATATTTAAATGACTTAGAAAGTCCAGAATCTAGAAGAGCCTTTATTTTACTATGCATGGACTTACTGCCCTCTTCAGTATTACTGGGAAGATATAATAATATTCCCTATAAGAGTCGATTGTGTGTCTGTGGTGAGGG
Source organism: Phrynocephalus forsythii (assembly GCA_029282475.1). Lineage (NCBI taxonomy): Eukaryota > Metazoa > Chordata > Lepidosauria > Squamata > Agamidae > Phrynocephalus > Phrynocephalus forsythii. The sequence goes on from JAPFRF010000010.1 coordinate 97,559,312, forward strand.
AATCATTGAGACGCTGAGCCATGTGGTACTGGACTCCAAAATATATAATCATATCAGGGAATGGTTTATCAAATCGATTATATCTTCCTTGGAGGGCAGAAATAAGGAAGAGTGTTTACAGAAGCTTTTGGAAAACAAGAGTAAGGAGATTACTAAAAGAGTGGTCAGTTTGGGGAAGATGGCTATAAAGCTAAGAATTAGCTGGATAAGTAATCAAGATGGAGTAGGGAATGTTTGAAAAATACAAGGTACTAAGTTATTTACATACAGTTTTTCGTGTAGGCTGTATAATTAATTATGTATATGGTGATACCATTTTAGAGATTTTTTAAAACATTTGTGTGTACACTTTTAACTTGAATTTTAACTCTTATATTAAACAATAAGGTATAAATACAGTCAACTTCTACTCTAATCCTCTATGATTATGTGTTGCCCGTGAATATAGATATTCTGGATACTGTTTTTATTGTATTTGTATTTCTAATTATGTATATGGTGATACCATTTTAGAGATTTTTAAAAACATTTTAACTTGAATTTTAACTCTTATATTAAACTGTATAAATACAGTCAACTTCTATTGATTGCCATACTGCTTCTATTGTATTTGTATTTGTATATAAATGTAATGGCCATTGGCTATAATAAAACTAATTTCATTTGATATTCCACATTCAATGGAATAAAATAGGGCTGTATACTGACCCAAATGCTCTTCAACTCTTCAAATGATTTACCTGGTTTTCTATATGATGCAGATATTCATATGACAAAGATACTTGATAAATCTATTAACAATTTATTATATGCAGATGATGTGGTCCTAATGGTCCATATTCAAATAGACATAAGTAGAGTGCTCTGTGCCCATTTTTAAAATCATAAATAAAAGCAAGTCTAAAGGGAAGATGTTTAGCAAGACAAGCGTGAAACACAATTGGTGGTTCAATGGGGAACCCATTGAACAAGTACACTCCTTTAACAACTTAGGACTGGCTTTTACCAACACAGGAGCACGGTCAAACCATTTTAAAGGAAGTTTGAAAATGGCTACAGTAAGTACTAAAAGATTGTACAAATTATTAAGTTATAATCATCCAGGTTCTCTGATACCCATGCTTGAAGTGTTAGGGCATATAGCTAAAATAGTCCCTGTATTGACTTACAGAGGTGAACTGTGAGCAGAGGCGTAGCTAGATTTTGGAGTGACCAGGGACAAAGTCTTTTTTTTTGTGTCCTTCCACCCCCACCATGTCTCACCCACCCAGCAAGGAGGGGGCAGATCCTGGGGGAAGAGTGGGGGAGAGGGAAAATGGTCTCTCCTTCTCATGCCCTCTTTGGGAATCTCCCTTCCAGACAAGGATCTCCTTTGCAAACTGCAGAGCACGAGGGTAGCGCCAAGCAAGTGGCGCCTCTTTGGCATACTGGAAGCAGAAGCTATGCGGCAGCCCCAGGACCCACTCACCATCCCTGGTGGAGAAAAGAGGAAGAGGAAGTGGGGGGTGTTTACCAGGGGAGCGTGATCCTTTATTCAGAAAAAGAGGGAGAGCAAAGGCAGGTGGATACTTCTTCTCCACCTTTCAGATGGGGAACAGTTTAAAAACACACACAGAGCACAGCTAGGCATAAATTCCTTACAAAGTAATTTAACCATCAAAGTTTTTACTTACTGGTTGAAGTTACCCTTTATGGATACCTATATATTGCCTTTAAAAGTGTTTAATGGAACAAACAAACATGGCACAAACTAATTTTTAGATTAGCCACCTCTATGCAGTTATTTTACATCATGAGTTCTCTATTCAGTACTTGCTGTTGATAACTCCCCCGCCCCCAGGCAAGAGAGATCTTCAAACAGTGAGTCTTAGATATTAGTGCACAAACAGACCTGGAATTATTATCCAAAAATAGAACTATAAGTTAAGAATAAAATCACTTTTCAACTTGAAAAATATGCTTCACAGATTTTATCTTGATCTCAAAGAAGGGCCCTTACTAGAGCCACATTTGAATTGTTGGATTCCTTGGTCAAATATGTTTTTATCTTTAAGTAAGGTTATAAAAACATAAATAAAGTATTGAACATACCTTGCACAGAAGAGCATAGTAGGTAGTAACTCAGTGTTTGTGTGTGTTAAACACCTACAGCTGTGAAGGTTCTAGAGAAGACTCAGGCTGCAGTAGCCATGGGCAGGTGCAGGTAATTGTAGCTAGAGCTTGTATAAATGTAGCACAGAGAATTCACTAGTTGCTGATCCTTGGTAAATATCATTTACTCTGCTTTTTAATTTTAAGGAGAAGTCTTGCTGGTCAAGGTATTGTATGCAACTAGGTATGTATTATGTATCTTAAGTTTTTGCTGAAGTTAAGCTCTCTAAGTTAAATGTTTAAATAAAAATTATATTTTTCTGTGACAAGTTGTCTGTCACAAGTTTTTGTATCCTGAAAGGCATTGGGATCTGTTGGGTCTCAGACTCTTTCCAGGACACAATGTTCTCTTGTTTTGTCAAGACTATGCGATAAAGGCTACCAGGGCTTTTGGGGTGGGGCAAATACACACATTACAGTGGTACCTTGTATAAAGTAATTAATTCATTCCAAATGAAGTTATGTTAAGCAAATTTTCCTTTATACAAATTTCCATAGGAATGCGTTGAAAATGGAGTAATTCCATTTTTATGTTGTACGGATTCTCCCCATAGGCAATTATGTTAACCAAATTTCCCCTATCTCCGAAATTTTTATGTTGTACAGATTTTATGTTATACTAGCTGTTTGTTATACAAGGGTCCACTGTATTTTCTACTTTTTCTCTGACAGATTTCACCACCTGCCATATTACGAGAGAACCTGCATATGTGGATCACCAGCAGTCAAAAATATTTCCCATATTTTCTTTGATTTTCACTTATATGTATCCATCAGGCTTGAATATCTATTTTCCATTTTAAAACGAACAGCTCATAGGGAACCAAATTACATATTGTCCTATCTTCCTTTATTCTCTAATGTGTACTCTGTTTGCAGAGTTCCAAAGTTTATAATTAAGGCAGAAGTTATAAGAACTCAACACGTCAAACAAATTGGAGTATCCTGTAAAAGAGATTTACATATATTACTTCTGTATATTCTATATTTTTATTTTAACATACCTTATTGTATGTCATTTAATGTATTTAATGTATTTTACAATATTATTGTTTTATTGGTTGATATGATCATAGGACTAATCAATAAAAGGATTACTTACTTATTTTTACTTGATACTGTGATCGTTATTTATTTGTCTAGATTTTAATCTGTTATCCATTTTTTTCTGTGTTATGGAATTAACTAACCATTTAATAGTAATAATAGAACCTTTCCTTTCTAAATGTGCTGCTAAAAGCTGCAATTGTTTTGGGTACAATATTGGACTGGGTATATCACATTTAAAAAGATACATGTACTCATAAAAGTGGGGAGGGGAATATGCGGAAGATATTAATTAATTGAAAAAGCAATTTTAGACCATTTAAGGTTCCCATAATGAATGTTAGCATTAATGGTACAGAAAATAGATTTAAAAATTAAATAGCAAAAATGTGATGAGAGGATTGAAAGTGGTTAGCTGAATCTAGGCAATACTAAAAAGCTAATAGCCCTAATAAAGAATTATAAAGAATTAGTTACAAAAATACATAAGGCAGATCAGTGTGAATAATCACACTCACTCCACCCCACCCACCCCAAATACCAGCTCTTCTTGCATTCAGACAAATATTTGAAGCAGGAGTTTCTTCTATTCAGAAGACAATAGAGAGATAGAGCTATTTCATGATAAATGTGGGGTAGTTTCCCAAACTGATGATTTTCTTTTACAAAAAGTTGAAGAAGAAATCAGAGTTGTAGCTATCCTAGACTTGATCCTAACTAACAAAGATGACTTGGTGAAAAAAAGTAATAGCAAGAGGAACTCTGGGGTTTAGTGATGATATTCTACTTGAGTTCTTGAATTCAGAAGATGCAAAAGGAGAATGTAGCTGTACGTATATGCTGGACTTCAGGAAAGGCAATTTTAATGAACTCAGAACAATGATAGTTAAGGTCCCATAGCAGGATATCCTAACAAGAAAAGGAGTCCAAGAAAAAGCAAGTAAAAAAGCATTATTCACATACGTGTATTGCAAAGGCCAGAGAAAAGGAAACAGTATTTCAGCTTATCAATAGGGATGAGGAAATGAAAATATAAGACAAATGAAAAGCAAAGCTGCTCAATTCCTACTTCACTCAGTTTATTCCCATAAGGAAAATTATGTCCGTCTTGAAAAAAGTGAAGAACAAAAGGAGGAGATAGGATTGCTGCCCCCCCCTTTACTGATAGCAGTCACTGCTTAAGAACCAAAACACCTGGCTCGGAATTAGATGGAAAGGAGAGTCTGGTGACACTGAATCCCCAGCTTCTGGACAACCATTCCCAGCAGTTTCATGTAGATGTTTAAAAGCATGGGGGACAAAGCAGAACCTTGAGGAAAACCATTGCCAATGACCAACAAGAGTCCCTCAGCACCAGCTTCCAAGTTCTCTCTTCCTGGAAGGAACAGCCAAGAAGGATACCATGGTTAATGGTATCCAAAACCACTCAGAGGTGCAGCAGAATCCACAGGGACACCCTCCCCATGTCCAGTTCCTAGATCATCTGTTATGGTAGTCAAAGCGGTCTGTATATCATAGCCAGACCTGAAACCAGATAGAAATAGGTCTAGATAATCTGCTTCCTTCAAGAATTGTTAGAACTGCACATTCCACATTCCACATTCCAGTTAGACATGGGCACAACCAGAAAAAATAATGTTTCGAGTTTTCGCTTGTCGGAACAGGTCAGTTTTGGGTCGTTTCCGTTTGTCGTGAATTTTTTTAAAATTTGTTGTTTCCATTTGTTGTTTGTTTGTCATTTCCACCACGATTTAGCATGATTTGACTTCCCAGAGCATGGGGCGTCGCGCAATCAGGGCAGGTGCTAGGGGTATTTGTGCCCTAGGTGGTGGGTGGGGGGGCGGGTGGTGGTGGGAGGTGCAGGCGGGGGGGGGGCATGGGCAGGCGGCAGCTGCGGGCAGGCACGTGGGCAGGCAGCGGCGCGGGCCGCAGGCGGGTGGGGGCGCAGGCGGACGGGCGAGTGGGCAGTTAGGATATCACTTAGGATAGAGGTTCTGTTCTTGGCTTGCACCCCAAATGTGTGTGTGTGCAAGCAAATTGAAGTTGGGAAAAGAGAAAATAAATTGCAGTATATAATATATTTTTAAAATAAATCCACACCTCCCACTCCCAGTCAAACCTCCCCCTTTATCCAATATCAGAAAAAATCCTCACAAACTGCCAGAGTAGAAATAAAGAATAAACTGCTATTCCCTTCAGCAGACAAAGCTGCAGGGAATCAAAGAAATTATTTTCTAAATTAAATTCCCTCCCTGCCTGCCTAACTTAAATCCTAAAGCCTCCAGCCTCCCTCCTCAATCTTGATCAGATCACACCAGCACCAGCAGCCAGCCCTCCTCCCTCAACCACATCCATACACCCGACTGCGGTTTCTGGAAGGTGCCTCGGCATTTTATGCCCTCCAAGACATCCAGAAGTGTCAGTCAAAAACCTGGTGATGCCATTGGTGGAATGGTTCAAAAAATTGCATGGTCCCATCCCATGCCCAGCCCAAATGGGCAGGTCTAAAAAAATAAAAAATAAAATAAAATAAAATAAAATCAATATGATGATTTATTGCTATTAAAAAACCCACTGCTGCTACTATTAAAAATCAGGCATCTAAAATAAAGAAAGTTCACATGTTTCTGTGGTGATTTGGTGTGTTTTTTTACCACGATTTCAAAAGAAAAATTGTGGTCGCCATTTTGGATCCCCCCCCACAGCATGGCATGGCGAGACAACGAGGATGACCTCCCCCAGCCTGGTGCAAGTAGCCCAGGACAGGAGAAGAGGGGGGGAAGGCCGGGGACCTCCCAGAAACTACCCCTCTGGTAGGTGGCAAAGCCTCAGGCAGGCATATTTTTGCCTGCTTTTTTTGCCGGGAGTCGGGTTTTTTTAAAAAACTTTTAAAAACTTTTTTCTGTGCTTCGCATTGTGCAATCGCTGCGATGCCACAAATGGAAACAAAAACCCAACCAAATTTTTCTTTTTTCGGTTTGAGTTCAAGTTCTGATGGCTTAATTATCGTTACTGTTTCTGTTATGTAACGGAAATGATAACCGAAAACGGAAACGACAATTTCGCCGAGTCGTGCCCATGTCTAATTCCAGTACCTTGCCCAGAAATGGGCCAGTAATTATCCAATACCATGGGGTCTGTGAAGGAACTGACTGAATGAATTGTGTAGTACTGTTACAGACCTTAAGCTGGCTATATGCCCTAAGTACACTTGATTTTGGAAGCTAAGCAGGGTCGGCCCTCGTTAGTAGTTGGATGGGAGACCACCAGGGAATACCAGGTGCTGTAGGCACCTGGAGTAGGAACTGGCAAGCCACTCCAGTACTCCTGCCAAGAAAACTCCATGGACATGGAGTCACGTAGAGTCAGTCACGACTGTAACGACACAACACACACACACACACACACACACACACACACACACACACACACACACACACACACACACACACACACACACACACACACACACACACACACACACACACACACATTACAGACCTTGTTCATACAGGTGTTTATACAGGTGTATCACAAACAGCCTACAACAGAAGAACCAGGTCTAGCTATCTGAAGGAAGGCCAAAATCACATTCCAGTGAAGTTGACTCTGGACAATGATTCTCGTGAGAACTTTTGGGAGGGGTGAGAGAAAGGTAGTGGAAAATGGAAATGTACTCAGTGATGATTGTCATTAAAGAGGATGGGTGGTGGCAGAGGAACTCATTAGCAGTAATTTAAAATATCTTTAAAAGTGAAAGTAGAATGCTTTTGCTTTTTTGTAGAGATTGAGCTTTTACTTTAGAATGTAGTTATGATGGATTTTGTAGTCCTTAGAGAGCTGATCACTTACTTATGTGGTTACTTCACGTCCTTCCTCGAGCCGAGGTGAACTTGTCTCTGTGTTGAAATCAGTTTTCAACACGGATCGAGAAGTGGATTGAAAAGATTCCCGAGCTCCAGGACGGGAATCTCTCACCCCGCTTGGAGTGCAGTTCAGGAGGCATGGTCGGGGTGAACTTGGATTGACCCCACATGGACGTGAGGTTCCGTTCCTTTGAACTCAGATTGACCCCACAAGGACTTGAGGTTGCATTCCTTCGAACCGGTCTCCAGCAGAGCCGCGAACTGCAGTGAGAGGGACGTGAAGTATCAGCCTTAGATTTTGCTATGTTCTAAGATTGCTTTCCTGGAACTGAGAAAACATTAAGTTGAACTGATTTGCCTTTTTCTTTGAATTGTTTGCAACTATTTTACTTTTTTAAAACCTTTTACTATTTTCACATAAATGCTTTAATCATTTACTGAGGTGTGGTCCTTGGGGAAGAAGAGAGTGAGTGTATCTATTTTAACAGGACAAAGAGGGACCAGAGTTGCATCCACAATTATGGCATCCAAGTCAGGAGTGGATCTGAGTGATTTGACCTACAAAGTGTCAGGCAAATTCCTCACTGCTCTTTGCCTTGCAGTCAACATGTTGTTCTTTTGGTGGGGCATGTACAAGAACTGTATGCACTGCACACAAATGACAGGCAAATAAAAATCTAAATCCCTATCTGTAAAGAGTCTGATATTCACCCTTGTGTCTCCCCTGAAGCAACCGCACCCCTTTTGTGTTGCCCCTTCAGTCCAGAAACTTGGTTTGTGAAGGTTTCTTCCCCCCTGAGCAAGGAGGCTGATGTCAATAAATGGGGAAGATGAAGGCAGCATATAATAGGAAGTATAGGAAGAACCTATTCTGATGAAAGGTAGGAGTTAGAGATGGGCACGACTAGGGAAAATGACGTTTTTGAGCTGTCATGTGTCGGAGGCGGCCTGTGTCGGCTAGTTTCTGTTTTTCACGAAACTTCGCAAAAATTTGTCATTTCATTTTTCGTTTTTTCATCTGTTGTTAAACTGGTTTGGGGTGGTAGCGGGCTCCTGGAGGCACCTCTTTTTTGGGGGGTGGGTGCCTCCAATCCTCACCTGCTAGGGAAAGCAGGCTCCTGGAGACCCCTCATACATGGGGGTCTCCTCTCCTCACCTGCTGCAAAATGGCATGCATGCATAGCCATATGGCTATGATTGCATACCCAGTTGCACGCAGAGACACAGCAGACTGGCAGAGGCACCCCTCTTTTTGGGGTGCCTTCCCTGCATCAGTCAGGCCTCGGGGGCATGGTTTGCATGATGTCACACATGCTGCCGGCCGAGCCAAGCCTGCAGGAGTCACCCAGAGCCACAAGTGGCGGACTGGCAGACTCTCTGCACCCACTGTGTCTCACTAAGAAGGGAATTGTACTTGCTAGTGCAATGCATGCAAATACAGATCTGGCTTAGGCAACAGGGTTAGCGCAAGGGCTAGGGTTAGGCTAGTTACGGGTGAGGTTAGGGTGAGTAGTTGGGTGCACCTCTGGGGGCCTCTCTGACCCACTTAGAAGGACAGTGTAGCTGGCGTATGGGTTAGGCTTAGGTTTCGGGTTTGGGTTCGGGCTACGGTTAGTGGGCTTTTTCTGCCCGGTTGGCACATCCCAGAAGTCTCAGTGGTCAACCTGGCCAAGTGGCCATGCGATTGGTGGAATGGCTCCAAAAAATTGCATGGGCATTGGTCACTCCCATGGCCAGCCCATCATTCTGCAGGTGTAAAAAAATAAAATAAAATAAAAAATAAAATAAATGGAGAGACGAAAGAGGAGACATTTTGTTGCAAGAAAAGCCCACTGCTACTGTAAAAATTCTGGCAGTTTTAAAATAGCAATTTTCGCATGTTTCTGTGTGGTGCTTGTGTGTTTTTGGACCACGATTTCAAAAAAAAAAATTGTGGTCGCCTCCCCATTTTGGATCCCCCGCCCGCACCGCATGGCATGGCGACTCGAGTCCGGCTGCCCAGGACAGGAGGGGGGAGGCCGGGACCCCCCCCCAGAAACCACCCCTCTGGTAGGTGCACTCTGCAGGCATATTTTCACCTGCTTTTTGGCCCGGGAATTGGGGGGAGTTTAAAACTTTTTTTCTGTGCCGCTTCCGCTTGAATTGCGGCAGCCGGCGGCGAGTCCGGTGCTTTGCGAGCGACTATGATGAGGATTTCCCCCACCACCAGAGCAGCCCAGGACAGGAGAGGGGGGGGTCAACCACCCCTCTGGTAGGTGCCCTGAGCCCTCACTCAGGCAGGCATATTTCCGCCTGCTTTTTGGCCGGGAATCGGTTTTTTTTAACTTTTAAAAACTTTTTTTCTGTGCCGCTTGGCATCGTGGGATCGCCACGACAAATCAGACCCAATTATTCTTTAGTCGGTTCAAGTTTGAGTTCTGGCGGAGTAATTCCCATTACCGTTTCCGTTCCATAACGGAAACGAGGAATGGAAACAGAAACGGGAATTACGCCAAGTCATGCCCATCTCTAGTAGGAGTCCATGGCCAGAGCTCGACAGGGGCGGCAGCAAACAGACAGAAGCAAAACATTGTCTTTCTCACCCAGTGCTCCTGTGGGTCATCAGATTTTCCTCTGAAAGGCCAGAATTGTTGGGCCACTACAGAAGCTCTGCTTATATAGGCTCCCCCCTCCCCGAGCCAGGTGGGCTCATAAAAGGAGAGAAGGAGGCAGCCAGTTGCAGGAAACTCCAGTCCATACAAACCCAAAGTCCCTCCTGTCCAAACCTCTTAAAGTCTGGATATTCAGGTTGCTGGATTGCAAAAGTTTCTGCCCAAACTTCTTTAGGGCAGATAACAAGAAGTAGCATGGTAGCATAAGTTTCCTGGCCAAAGCACCAGGTACAGGCTTTCCACCTGATTCTCAGCTAGAAACCAAGTGTTGTCTAGGAGTGGAAAATGGGAAGTCTACTATATCTCAACACTCATCAGTTAGAGATCCAAAGCACATGTAGGTGGAATACCCACCATTGTCATTGACATGTGATGATTAAAGAAGGGAAGAGCAAGGGCTTCAGACCTGTTGTTCTCTATCTCAGAAACAGATCTCAAGTGTTCATTGTGGACACTATAAATTGGATTTGAAGTTTATGCTCATTGTTATTTGACCCCAAAACCAGAGGCTCCTCTTCCTTATTAGAGACTTTGCACATGTTGTGGACTCCCAGGAAGATATGGTCATCTTGCAAAGTAGAGAAAGTGAAAAAAATATTAAGTAGTTGCTTCAGGTTTTGACACAATACAATTACTGTCACCCTCCACAATTCAGAGACAATGGAGGAGAAAAAATATCCACACAAATGAGGGCTGGAATTCTAAGCTTTGATTTACCAGTATCTCGCACATATTTTCCCCCATGTTCTTTGTGTTTGCATTTCTCACTGATAAAATGAGAATAAGTGCCCCTTTGGTCTCCCACAGGACTTTTCTGAGGACAGATACGAATTTTATCTTCAGCCTTGGAAATGAGAGGGACTAAAATGAATACAAGGTTGGCATCCACCTTCCGGATGTTAAGTGGCTCAATATAAAAAATGTTTGTCATCTTCAAATATGTTAGAGGCAGCATTGTGTGATACCTAGCGGAGAAGGAGGAGTAAAAGAAAAAAGTGAAGCCAGAACACAGGTGTTCTAGGGCATCTTTGTGTGTATTATTATTTTTGAATGATTCTTATAACAAAATGTGAAATTATTGAATGTATATGGGTTTTGATTATAGTCAAAGTATTTGAATCAGGATGATAATAGTCAAGGTCAAGAGCCTTTTGCTAATCTTCATGAGAAACATATAAGATGAGTCACTATTAGCTGCTGGATTGTTCAGTGTCTTAAGCATATGGAGCCAGAGGCTGAGAGTCCTTTACCACTGTGCCTCCTTGACAGCGGTTGGCCTTGGTGTTCCATAGCCTGCCTTACAGCCCTGCAGTTCCAGGATTAATATTATGGTTTAAGATCCCAAGTAGATCGCTTAATAGCTATCATTTCAGTTCTATTGATACAGTGGGTGGATGTGTTTGTATATAGACATAAATGAACAGGAAGGATAAAGGGCTGGTAGGAAGGAATGTGCCACATCAAAATGTGGAGAAATCACATGTTGGGAACTTCCAAGTAGAACACAGTCTTACTGACTCAAGGACCGACAGTGTGATCCAGGTATGCAGATATGTGCAGTGCACTGCCATTGGCACACAAATAAATTTGAAGTTCCATCAACGCCATGTTCCTGTCATATTAGTTAGTGGAACCAGGTATTAGACAGGTGTAGTATAAATAAGTGGTCTGTATGTATTAAATTGATTTCTATGATGGAATCAGCAAATGTGCAAAGTCACAGTGATTCAGTCTAAATGTTTTTTTTCTATTAGACTGCAAGTGAAAAGAATGGGTTTAGATGAGTTTGGCTGATGCAAGGCGCTGCAGTAGCCATGATGCAATATGTCACCAGATCGAACAGACAAATGTATATAAAGCAAAGTGTTCTGCTTATAAACCACCCCATACCACTTCATGTAGTCTCTGGGCCAGTTTACAATTCTAATTAGTGTGTGCAAGCTACACATTGTCTACCTCCAGCAAGCTGGGTACTCATTTTACCGACCTTGGAAGGATGAAAATGGACCTTTTGAGTAAGGTACCCTCTGCTTCTGTCTATGTAATTGTTCAACAAGTGTTTGCTTCCGCTGGCAGCACAAATTCCAAAATACTTGAGAGTTCCTAATGCACTTTGCTAAATGTACAATCCACACCTTAGTGCCTTGGAGATGACACTGTGCAATGGACCTGTGTCTGAGAAAACACAAAGGACCCATCTGTGATGGCTGCTTCATTCATCATTTAATATCACTGGAATTATAGGTGGATCCTGTGGTTTATCTTGAGTGACACAATTAGTCCATCTAGTCCAGTATTGTCTGTAGTGCCTGTTTGTAAAATATTTTGAATTTATGCTGGTAAAATGCAGGCTACTGCTGAACTTATAACTACCAAATAAGAGTACTGTAGAGGTAATTTAAATTTTGGTAGCAATAGAAAATCAAGACACAATGCAGGCCTTTCAGTGTCCTATCAAGGGATCAGAAAGCCTTATTGTTACCTGTAATCCTTTTTAGCCAGAGTGACCAACAACTGAGCCTGTCTCTCTGAATGTAAATTCACTCTAATATATTGAGGATGTGAAAATGAAGAGGATTGGCAAAGATAATTCAGTGAGTCTGTGGCTGTCCTAAAATAAGTCAGTAAGGCTGCACCCTTGTTCCTATTTCCTCCACTATGACTTAACTTGGATGAATGGAAGAAATGTGATCCATCCGTAAGAAAATGTTTATTGGTTTACAATTTTGAAAACTGAAGGATATCTTTTGCATTTACTTCAAAATAATGTTAGTTAGGGCACAGTTCCAGTTATCCAAATGCAGCATTATCTTTTGGATTACAGAGGCTTTCAGACCACTGTTTTCTCACCATTTGATAGTGGGCTGGTGCTATCTATCTATCTATCTATCTATCTATCTATCTATCTATCTATCTATCTATCTATCTATCTATCTATCTATCTATCTATCTATCTATCTATCTATCTATCTATCAAGGCACAGACAAATAAGTTTTCCGGGCCTAAAGTAATTCCTTTCCTTTCTTTCCAAGTAGAATGAAAAGCTGTTTTAATGAAACTGCAAGACTTCCCATTTCAGCAGCTAGTGAACTTTCGTCTGGCTTAGTCAGGCTGCATTAGAGTACACAGACAAAGGAGTCACATTAGATTTTGACCACAAAACGAAGATAAATTACTCCATGTGTTTTATAGAGGAGTTGCTGAGGGATATGAATGTGAATTAGGCTGATAAAAAGAGAAATCACACAGGCAGGGCTAAAAATGAACAAAAATAAATCTTCATACATACTTTCCTGGGGATGTACGAATTTGGTTCCATTTAAAATGTTGTATAATTTGTCCGAAATGCATGAACAGAGTTCTACATGTTAGGTTTTTTTTTGTACCCATGAGCCTCAAACTGATTGAACCATCTCAGATAATTTTCCTCAGGAAAAGATGTTGCCTATCATGACAGAGTCTGTGAGGCCACAGAACATTTATACTCTATCCTATAATTGTTTGAGGATTCTGACACCGATTTAGATCTACTTATTTAAATTCTGTTTTAACATCTGGTTTGCATAGTTTAAGGATGCAGCAAAAGGCCAAACCATGTCCTACAGATAATGAACCATTAATGTTCAGAAAAGGTATAGAGTATCCTTCCATGAATGAGACATACAAACATGTCTACAGTGTGAAGACCAATCATGAATGAAGTAAATGAAGCTAATTTGCAACCTACGGAAGGAAATGAAAGTTCCTTCTCTGATGAACATATATAATCAACTGATTTCCCCTCTGCTAGGATTTTTCTGTAACCATCTATGTAGCTAATTTCAAATTCAGTATGTACATTATTATATGTCTCTGCATATATTTCTATCTGTGTATATACATATCCTTTACTACATTTCTTTCCACTGTTTTCAAAATGTAGAAGATGGTAGAAAAATGTATTACTTATAGAGAAGGCAGGAAAGATCATGTGTTAATGATCCATGTCACTTTTGCATGTATGTTTGTAAATTTATTCCATGCCTTTTCCACATTGATAGTGCTGTTATTATATGCTGTTAAGTTGCTCCTGACTTTTGAGAAATCTATGAACTGGTAACCTCTAAAAGATCCTCTAATTTATATAACTGCTCATCTCTTATAAATACAATGCTGCAGTTTCCTCTGTTGAGTCAATCCACTTCTTTATTGATTTTTCTCTTCTTTTGCTTCTTTCAACTTTTCCTAGCATTACTGTCTTTTCCAAACTCGTTTCCTCATGTTGTCTTCAAGATACGAGAGCCTCAATTTAGTCATTGTTCTATCTAGGGAAATTTTGCTTTTATTTGATTTGGAATCCACTTATTGTATTTGTTTTTCTTGTGGTCCATCAAATCTGTAAAACTCTTCTCTACCACTGCATTTCAAAGGAATCATTTTGCCCCCTGATGGCTTTATTCACTATTCAGCTTACACATTCATGTATGATTGAAATAGCATAATATACTTCACATTGGACTCCAGTGATACATTCTTACAGCTGCAGTCTCTGTGTGCCCATCAATTTGGAAAAAAAAACTGCATGAAAATTTGCATTTAACTAAGTTAAATATGTGCTTTTGAAGACATTTCTTCACAGAATGCACACATCCAAATAGATTTCCTTTCTAATTAGAGACAATTCATGCTGACGTTTCAAAGTGGGAATTTCCCGACCAACTCTAAGTTAACATGGATTCTTTTCCTGTAGAGTTTCAATTAGAGATGGGCACGAATCAAAAAAATGATGTTTCATTTGTCGTTTGTCATTTGTCGGGTCCATTTCAGTTCATTTCCATTTTTGCAAATTTTTGCAAAAAAATCATTTTCATTTTCATTTGTTTTGTTACCGTTTTGTTACCATATATTTCATCTTTTGTGATTTTTTTTTAGCATTTAAAGCAGTTCACTGTATTGCAGTAATGAAAACGAAATGCACGACAAAATTTCTGGTGTTTCTGTTCGTTTCATTTCATTTTGGAGTCAAAACTCGTTTGTTGTTTAGTTGCGTAACGAAATGAAAAAATGGAAACGGAAATGAAAATTGTTCGTTTTGTGCCCATCTCTAGTTTCAATTAAGAAATATCATAACTGAACAATTTTGGCAGTTTGTTCTTTATCTGATCGATCGATCAATGTACTGCCTTATTAGTGCATGTGGTTTACAAGTGAAAACATAAAAAGACCAAAAACCAGATTTGTACAAAATGCCTCTAGTACATTTTTGCTCTGATAAATAACATATATGTGCACTCATGTTCATATGCAGAAGCATACATATATAACAAGCATAGAAGGACTGAATAATAAAGAAACAACCCAACTAATGCTTCAAAGGTTTTAGCAAAGCAGCACTCACCCTAGTTTCAGGGAATTTGCCTAATTGCCTGAATGTAACATTTTCCCATGAGAAATATATTTTACACAAGAATCAACATTCTTGCTAGTCTGAGAACTCAGTCACAGGCACCATAAAACTGCTTACCATGGTTTCCATTAAGGAGAAGAATATTGCAGATGTTCATGCTCCAAACAAGGATTCTTACATCCTAATTTAGAACTATGTAGCTGGCTGGATTACTCAGTGAGTTGGGTATCTGGCTGTGGAGTCAGGGGTTGAGATCAGTTCTCCACTATGCCTCCCAAGACCAAATCCCATCTGTGTGGCTTTGGGCAATACACACAGTTCCAAGTTTCCCCCAGGAGAAGGGACTAGTAAGCTACTTCTGAGTACTATCTACCTGGAGAACCATGAAAAAATAGCCACCATGAGTCAGAGTTGATGTGACATATCATCATCATCATCATCATCATCATCATCATCATCATCATCATCATCATCATCATCATCATCAGCAGCAGCAGCAGCAGCAGCAGCAGCAGCAGCATCAAAAACTATTACATTGTAGATTTACATGACAGCAATGCAATATCAAGAATTATAATCAGAAAGAGTGAAAAGGGTGCCAAATGCCAAAATGATTAAAATGCAGTAGCTCAGTGGTTCTCAACCTTCCTAATGGCACAACCCTTTAATACATTTCCTCATGTTGTGGTGACCCCGAACCATAAAATTGCAATAGGACCCCTGTACCATTTGCAGATTCAGTTATCCGTGGATGGCGATCGGCGGTACAAGGGCCCAATGTAGTGGTGGACCCGCAAAATCAGGGGCAGAGGAGGAGGAGGTTGCTTGGCTCTGGAGCTCCCACTCACCCCTCTGTAAGATCAGCTGCATCAGCAGGGAGGCCGCATGGCTCTGGAGTTCCCTTCTACTGGCCTGCTCACCCTGCCAGCATGCTCGCCCACCCGCCTGCTCACTCACTTTTTACTTTAAGGTATTACAAGGCTCCTTGATATGTACCTGGTGGGATATACTGGAATGTGGAAGGTGCTCCACAAGGGGTAGAAGTAGAACAGGTAGAACAAAGATAGGCTATTGATCTTCCCTTTTAATTGAAACACTCTGGGCAGGAGTACAAGATTTCTTTACTTCTTCCTGATTGGGGACTTGGAAAACAGACATATGTAACGTCCAGTGAATCGGCAGAGATTAGAATAATTACAGGACTGACTATTTGTTCTGCTACCTATAGCAGCCTTGTTGTGACTTCCAAATTTAAAAAAAAAAAAAGATTTCTTACTATTTATCACCCCTACCCAAAATTTAAAACTGTAATAATAATACTGCTTATTATTACAGTATTATTATTATTTCCCTATATGGATGATAAAAGCAATGTTAGCCTTTTGGGTTTCACATTTTTGTTTCTCAAACGGAATTCTCCAGCATTATTCATTACTCTGCCAAAGAGGGCAATGAAAGAGAATCGCAACAATACATTCTGACTGATGAATTAGCAGGAATAATCAAAAGGGGGGAAATCCAGTCTACTTCAAAATAAAATAGTGTTCCTTCCCTTATGCTACATTTACTGGAGGACATTATAAGCTATATCAATTGCAACTCATAGAAGCTCAGCTGGCATGCTTAACTGTATTAATACACTGTTATGTAATTGATACTTCAATAAAAGATGTAATAAGATTCCATAGGATCCTAAAATATTCATTTGCAATACTGCCATATTGCTATCTATCTATCTATCTATCTATCTATCTATCTATCTATCTATCTATCTATCTATCTATCTATCTATCTATCTATATGCAATGCATCTATCACACTGCATCAAAATGGACAGTGCACTTGCTTTGTGTTTTAGAATGCAGAGCACTTCCTTGGAAAGTATTGTGCAAAGGCCCTAATAAGATAAGAAACTCATTATTCTCCCACACACCACAGCCCCAGCCACCTTCAGCATACATTTCAGACCACAGTTCAAACAAAAATGTTTGCCAAATGCTACCTTGGATTAAGAACTGATGACCTTGTCAGTTTATTAATTGATTGTTAACATTAGTAACTTATGAAAAGGTGTATGGTTATGTGACATGGATGAGCAATTCCCTATTGTGAGTATAGAAGCCATGATAGAAAAGATATCTGACCTTTTTTTTTCCAAGTAGAGAGCTGTGCTCATCCATCTTTCAGAGTGTACAACAAAAGAAAAACAAAGCCAAGAGAAAAACAAACAAAAACACAAAGTCCCTACAACCATGTATGTATTTTCTTACGAAAAGAAGTCATTTCCCATTACTCAACTTCCAGATACTCACCTGGATGACTGAGAATCTTCACACATGTATACTATGTGCATGTATTATATGTACCTTAGGCCTGAACACTACATTTCACAATCCCAATCTCACACAAAAGTCTTTTTGATTACATGTATTTTGGCTTGAAAGAGAATAAGGAGCAGTCCAGTTATTGCACTGGTTCTCAACCTGGGGGTCGTGACCCCTGGGGGGTTGAACAACCTTTCCCCAATGGTAGCTGCGAGCTGGAGAAGAAAAAGGCTGGGCACCCCTCTTGTGTCCCACCCAGCCTCCAATGCACTTGGATGCCTTCCAAAGCAGAGACCATCCCCCAGCCCTGTTCGGGAAGGAGGGAAGCCCCAGTTGCATGCCAAAGCCCAAACAAAGGATTTCGGGACCTTTGGCTTTGTCTGCCCTGGTGAGTGGAGCCTGGAGCAAGGGAAGGGGTGGTGGTAGCAGTGGCAAGGAGTGCCCCCCTGAGATGCATGGCCTGGGGTAGGAATTAAGAAGGCCCAGGAGCAAACACCCACAGCACGGAGGCTTGGCTTGTTCCCTGTGGCCACACTCCGGTCTCAGAAGGGGCAAGGACGTGACTGCCTTCCCTGGTGCCAGCCTTCACAGCTTCCTCATGCTGGGGAGGCATTTCATTTCAGAGCAGAGACGGGAGGCCCCAAGCTGGACCAGGGAGGCGGGGAAGAAGGGAACTCTCCCATTTTTCAGAACCACAGCCCTCCGGCTATGGCAGGGGTCACCTGGCTGACTTGAGTGGTTGCCTGCCTGGCCGACTGGCACAGTCCCTTCAGCCGCCAGCCTCACTTTCTCTTCCCCCTTCGGGCTGTGTGTAGAGGATGGGCTTGCTTCAGTGGCAGCCCCCATCCGTCCTCCACCAGTGCCGCCAGGTCGGCCACCAAAGCAACGGCCAAGGAGGAGCCAAGATTGGACGATGGTGATGCTGCCTGTCCTTTCCACCTTCTCCACACCACCAATCACACCCTTGCTCTTTCCCTGGCCAAGCAGCATGGCCCAGCCAGGCAAGGTAAGCCCTGCCTTTCCCGGGCTCTGTTTCGGAGTCCTGCTCTGGAGTGGCAGCCTTCTCCCTGCCATCAAGATGAAAGGGGCAGCCATGGTTCCTGGTGTCTCCAACATAGTTAGATAGAAGTAGACTTTCTATTAACTTTTCTATCCCAAGTGTGTTTGTCTAATAAACACCAGCTTTTTTTTATTTTCTCAGAAAGAATTGGAGATGTGATTCCTTTGCCAAAGAGGAACCGCACTCAGGAACTCATTCCAAGTTTCAAAGGGCTGCAAGGGTGAAAGAAGCAAAGATTGACATCTCTATCCAAGCAAGATCGGGCTGGCTTCTTGAAGAACTGTGTTTTCATGTGTACATTTTTATCTAAAGGAAGTTTTTGCTAGTGACAGGGTTTGTTGCATTTAATTGTATTTTTAAATTACTGTATGATTTTATTGTATATTGTGCACCAGTCAGAGAGTGGCTCTGCTGATGGGGTAGTACAGAAACAAATACCTACCTACCTAACTACTGGCCTACATTTACATTTACTCATTTTTATGAAGTACACCAACAATAATATTACTAAGCCTATGGATTTCCAGTGTTTCTGCACAATTATTTTGGATTTTATCAGACCCAATTTTTGGTGGATAGAGGATCCCGCTTTTATAGTGGAGGTGTTGTGTCTTTTTGGGACTATGAAAAGGCCAAACTCTGCTGAGACACCTGACATTGGAGCGACTTGTAAAGTTCTGGATCACATTACTGACAATGAAGATACTTCTCATTTCCTGCTCTCTCTCTCTCTGCCACTTAAGTCTTGTGAGAGCTTGGAAAAGCTACTCTTAGCATACACATCACCTGATTCCTAAGCTACAACTTTCACATGCCTTACATGAAGTTCAACCATCTCCAGGTAAAAGGCCAAGTGTGTATAAAAACCTTTCTGGCACCATGACGCCAGCATTTCTATTTTGCCTGAAAAGGTAAGCTTGGAAAAGGTGAAATAGGTTGGCAGGGAATGTTTATGATTTCTTCTCATCCTTCAGGAGACCCGAAAATGATGTGGATAATTTGATGGGGATTTTTGTGAGGAGAGATGGTTTATGTGATTAATCATTACAGCCCATAATCAATCAGCATTAGACTTTTGATGGCCCCAAAGATGCAGTGAGTATCATTTAACTGAGGCAACTTGCTGATGATTACCTCAGAGTCACACAAATCTCAAGTGGAAATTATTACCAGAATGGGGTATGCATGCATATGCACAAGCATACATGTGGACGTCTGAGCTAGAAAGATCACAGTTCCATTTTTATAGAATATAGTATACTCTATATTGGGCTCCTTGATCACTGCAGATGGCGACTGCAGCAACAAAATAAAAAGACACCTGCTTCTTGGAAGGAAAGCAATGGCAAACCTAGATAGCATCCTAAAGAGCAGAGACATCACTTTGCCAACTAAGGACAGGATAGTCAAAGCTATGGTTTTTCCAGTAGTGATGTATGGAAATGAAAGCTGGACTATAAAGAAGGCTGATTGCCGCAGAATTGATGCTTTTGAACTGTGGTGTTGGAGGAGAGTCTTGAGAGTTCCCTGGACTGCAAGGAGATCAAACCTATCCATCCTGAAAGAAATCAACCCCAAATGTTCACTGGAAGGACAGATTTTGAAGCTGAGGCTCCAGTACTTTGGCCACCTCATGAGAAGAGAGGAGTCCTTGGAAAAGTCCCTGATGTTGGGAAAGATTGAAGGCAAAAGGAAAAGGGGACGACAGAGAATGAGATGGTTGGACGGTGTCATCGATGCAACCAATATGGATTCGACAAAACTCCGGGAGGTAGTGGAGGATACAAAGTCCTGGCGACCTCTGGTCCATGGGGTCACGAAGAGTCGGACATGACTGAACGACTGAACAACAACAACAACAACAAAATACTATATATTACTGCAATATTTAATGTATTTCTCTTTCTTTGGATATATACAAAACTTATACAGTGGAACTTACATCATTAATCCGTTCCAGAGGTTCCAGAGGTCTAGACATAAATCAAACATAACTTAAGTCAAATGAACTTTTCCCATAGAAAGTAATGGGAAAGTGGATTAATCCGTTCCAGATGATGAAAAAGACCCCCCAAAACAGCAATTTAACACAAATTTGACTGTCTAACCAGACAGCAATAATTCATGCTGTACTATAAAAGAAATAAGACAGCATTCTGGATTAAATAAATTAACTTTTATTAAATTAACAAAATTTAAATTAATTTTTATTAAAATTAACAATTTTTTATTAAAATTAACAATTTTATTAGATTAACAAAATTTATGCCTGCCAGGAAGAGGTGGAACAAAGTGGCAGGGAGAAGCGGGCCTAGCCCAGGATGGGAGAGGTTGGCCTTGGCTTTTGCAGGCAGCAGCTCCCCAAGACAATTCCCCCCAACACACACACACACACACACACACACACACACACACACACACACACACACACACACACACACACACACACACACACACAGCAGCAGCAGCAGCACCAGCACCAGCACCAGCACCAGCACCAGCAGAGAGAGAAAGATGCTAGATAGACTGACTTGGGTAACTAACGCCACCTTCCGAACTTCTTACAAGGCAGGCAGGTAATGGGGGGGGGAGATCCAGGTTGTGCTCGAAGCTTCCCTTTCTTTCCAACTTCCAGCGGGGTGGGGTGGGGGACGGGACGCACCTGAGCTTCTTCCAAAGCCGAGTTTAAAAGCCAAGACCGACAGACAAAAGGCTGTCCATAAACATACAGAGAGAGAGAGACATCCCCCACCACCATCGCCACCAAAAAATGAGAGAAAACAGATCAGGAGCAATGTCTTTTTAGGATTTCCCCCCAAACGGAGCTGCTTAGGAAATCCCCCTATCTTTCAGGAACCAGGAAGGAACAGAAAAAGAGAGAGAGACAGAAAAGGACCTTACGCCACTTCCCCCCTTCAATCCAGCTTGGGGGGGCGGGGGCAGTGAATGGCAGGCGGAGGAGGGCTGTTCCCTTGGGGTTTTTTTTCCTTCGTCTTCCACCCCCACCCTCCTTCTTCCTCTTCGTCTCCACGAGAAGTTTTCAAGGGGACGATCAGAAGCGACAGAAGGAGGGGAAGGGGGAGAAAGAGAGAGAGAAATCTCTTATCAGGCTCTCTGACACACCCGTGTCTTGTTTTAAAACCCTGCCGAGCTCCACCTCCACCCCATTGCTCAAACCCTTTAACCCAGAAAAGCAGGGAAGGAGGGGAAGAGAGAGGGAGAGAGGCTGAAGAAGAAAAGGGATTACAAAGAGGGAGAGGGAGAGAGGGGGGGAAGATTTGGAGAGAAAGAAGAGAGAGAGAGAGAGAAAGAAAGGGGAGGCAGCCAGAGAGAGAGTGCGAGCGAGCGGGGAGAGGAAGATGGGTTTTTTTGTGTACAAACAGGAGGGGAGGACTGCCACCAGATTCCGGGGCCTTGCACCGGGGCTCCAAGACGTAAGTCGGAGCCTGCGGTGCAAGTCAAACACACCCCTAGTGGATGCAAGTCAAATATGTTGCAAGTCAAGCAGCACGTAAGTCAAGGTTCCACTGTATACAAAAATCCAGTGGTAAAATCACAAATTAAGCAGGCTCTTTGAATTAGTTTGGACTTGACTTTGTAAGTGCAGTTGACTCTATGGTCTTAATCTACTTGCCACTAATTACTGGATTTCAGCCAGTGTCTAAAAAGCTATCACTAGGTTACAAGTGTGTGTCTCCAGGAGCACCAATATTTTATAATTTATCTATTGCTAAGGACATGAGTGCCACATATGCAGCACTGTCTGTTTAACTTTCACTTGGAAGACTGCCAATGTAAGATTTAAATTGAGTATCTCTTTTTTGGTTCCCAACCAGGAGAAAAAGACACAAATCCCCTATCCTTCTTATTTAACCATTCATTTCTCTGTCCCAAGGCAGAACACATTACCACATTTTATTTTTATCATAAATAAACACATGATTTTACCCTGCTACTCAAATATAATGTCCTTGGCGTGCCTCAAAATAGCTCATCCCCAGGGAAACTGCTGTCGTTCCATCCACCTGAGGAGATTTTAAAACTAGTTTTCCAACCATATTTTCATGCACTGATTGGTTTTGCCTTTAGTGATTGTCTAATTTTGCTCTGTTATGGCACCAGCAGATTTCCAAACTCCATTTACCATGTAACTACAATAATCAAGTTATTCTTAACTATGACAGGTTATTCTACATGATGATTTGTGAGTCTTCTGATAAGACTGAAGTGAGGCTGCATGTGTCTGAGTGAGGATGAAAGGAATATGTGCTCCTTCACATCAATTTAGACAGTATCAAAAATAGCAAAACCTCACTGAGGAATTTTAAAGCCCTAAGAGATTCCTCTCTGCCAACTGAAAGGGAGACAACAGCTCACTTCAGGATCTTTGCGATTTGAATAAAGGATTTCTGATGTTATTTTGTTTGAGCAAAGCCCCTGGCATTTCCTTACTCTCCACACTAGTTAGGAGGTGAGTGTTTTGTGTTTTATGGTTTTAATAATTATGTTGTTTTATAGTTTTAATATCTTGTTGTATGCTGCCCAGAAACCACTTGGTAGTGGGGTAGTTAATATTTTTGTAAATAAATAAATAAATAAATAAATAAATAAATAAATAAATAAATAAATAATTTTCTGGATCCTCAGATAATTCATTAGCATGAGGTGTCATGTGACACCTCAAGTGACTAGTATGAGAGAGTGAGAGCAATATCACCAAATGTGAGAGTGAGAGTGATAACATCTGCTCCCCCTCCACACCTGAGACCTTGTGACACTAACAAGTCTCATGACACCAGGGAAGGAAAACAGCTACTTGGGCTCAATTTGGACATTGTCACTTAGGGGTGTACTCACTTTTGTTGACAGTGATTTAGACATTAATGGCTGTGTATTGTGTTATTTTGAGGGGACAGCACATTTACACTGTTATACATGCTGCAGACCCATTGCTTTACATTGTAGCCAAGTGTTTCTTCATTGCTTTCACATGGAAATATATACTAACATGTTTATGAAATGTGTGGTGTGAACTCACTTCTGTGATATACTATATGTGTGTAGACTCATACACTGCCATTGTAAGGCTTCAGTTAGCAATCTGTAGTCCCAGGGTTGCACACAGCCCTCAACCTTCCATCTATAACCTTTTGTTGGTTCAAACATGTATGGGAGTGATATCCCTTTCATAAAGATCCATTAGATAATGAGGAAAGGGGAAAGACCAATGCAGATAACAGAGTGAAAATGAATGAGTTCAATGACTTTTAGCAATCTTCTCTGGACTCATCAGTAACTACTAGCAAAATTTTTCTTAAGCACATTGTACATTAAAAATGTTTTACATTATTCTCAAATTTTCTAGCACTTTATACAGACAAAATATGAAACCTTGACACATCCTTTAATGGATCTAGCTCCATGGAATTTTGTGTGGTGTATTCCAGGAGTGGGCAACTGTCAGCCTTCAGATATTTGGGAGCACAACTCCCACAGTCCTTTGTCACTAGCTTTCTAGGCTCAGAATTCTGGGATTTGCAGTCCAAAACATCTGGAGGGCCAACAGTTGCCCACCCCTGAACTAAAGGATCCATTCCGCTGCTGCTGGTATCTGGCAGCAGTGCAGCTTTGCTACCCTCCAGCTGAAAAATCGTGAGATGCACCATCGCAAGACCGGGGGGCGGAGGGGAAGGAGAGCTGTATTTAACAGGGTTCCACTCGCTTCTTGGCCTATTTGCTCCAGATTGTCTCATCCCCCCAAGCTCCTTTCAAGTGCTAGTGTGAACTCATGTGGTTGCCCATGGTGGGGGGAGGCAAATAGGGAATTTTGACCTGCCCTCAAGGTTGGCTTGTGGAGAGCAGGGATTTTTCACCTATCCCACACTGGCACTGATGGTGTGTCACCCTTAAGCTTAATCCATTGATCACACTGGTGGGTAGTGCAGAGGAACAGAAACATTCAGTGAGTCCCATAACTGATAACAAATTATACCTCCCTTCCAACCGCCGGGTGCTGCAGATCCAGAGATCACAGCATTGAGGAGAGGAGGCTTTGAAATTCACCCAGGTTGGCTCCCTGGAACCTGGGAGTTGAGGGTATAGCATTGGCCTCTCTGGAGGATGCACTCCCAAGTGGCTGGGGGGACTCGCCCACATAGTCAATGCTGTTGGGAGAGTCCTGCAGGAGACCTCTGTGGCCCAACCGGTTTCCGCACTACGGTAGCCCCCTCTGGGTGATAAAAGGTGATGTGCTGAACTGGCAATAAAGTGTGGCCCAAGTTACAACCCAGTACGCATGTCTTCCCTCTTCATTTCAGTCTGAGGGGGAGGGGCGAGGCTGTCTGCATTTGTCAAAATATCCCACAATAATTAGCATTTTAATTTGAGACAATACAAATAATGGTTTTTTTTAAGTCAATTCCTTTGTTCCTACTGAATAATTGAAATTTGTAACTTCTTTTGTTAATGTTTCAATTTGGACACTTACATATATTCAGCTTGTGTTCATGTATGTATGGAATGGAAAGTTCACAATGGGCTTAAATTGATTAAGAAACCAGCCTGCTAAACTAAACGACCTTCTGATGAACACTTATTTTAACTTACTTTTTTAAGAAAATAATATGAGACAGAGGAAATTAGATACACATTTTGGAATCCATTTTGTGAACAATAAACTCAACACGGTTTTTAACACAGGTCAAATTCCACTTTTCTGACTGGGTGCCCAGGTATTGAATCTGCACTATATTGCAACCTTATTCATATATACAGTACAAAAAGTATCTACAAGAACCATGTACATTGATTAAATACCAAGATTTTCAAAGCAGTGATAATTAGAAAAGGGCTGATTATATAGATAGCTGGTGGATGCCCTGTTTACACATCATTTGCCCCTCTGGTTGCCAATGGTGGATGATGAGCCAGAGTAAGCACAGGTAGAAGGGAATGTTTTGTACAAACAGCTATTGGGTTCTAATTGCACATAGAACATTATCAATATTCTTTTCTTTGGTCTTCCCTGAGTAGTACTTGAGAGTGATATATTTCCCCATCCTCTAAGTTCTACTTGACTTTCTTATTCCAAGGACACAGCCTACCACTGAGAGGCTCTAATCAAATAGTTCTCAATAGATGCACTATGGTGCCAGAAATCTATTCTCAAAAAAAGATGAGCCACTTGGAAAAAAAAAACATTGTATCAACAGCTTTAGCAACATGAAGCCTTGAAGTACAAGCAGGTGTAAGCTATAATAAGGAGCAGTTTTGCAGTGAAATTGAAGTTTCCCTCTCTTTCTCTCTCTCTCTTTTAAAAGAGTTTTGTAAAGTTTAAAGCTGTAACATTTATAAGGTCTCTGTTGTTTTAGAATTAGGTCAGAGTTAGAACTCTTCCAACAGTTCATTCTGCATTCTCTTTTGATGGTTATAAAATTTGTTTCTGCTTTTTGCTCCAGGACTTCCAAAATGATATGTTTGGCATGAGCAATCCACTAATGAAATCATGTGAAAAATTAAATCATTTCATAATTGGACTGCACATACACACAAAATGATTGGCTCTGGTTTACTTTCGAGTGAACAGTATGCTGTTCTAAATGTACTCTAAAAATTCATTTCAACAGGGAAACATAAATTTTCATATTTAGGTAGAGATATGTAAAATAAGGATGGGAAATATTTTGCTTGGCAATAGTAGGTGCAAATAATTCTTGAGGTTTTAGTAGAGTAAAAGTTTAATATAAGTCACCAGCATGATGCAGTAGCATAGACATACAGACAGACATACAGACATACAGACATACAGACAGACAGACAAGCTAGATAGATAGATAGATAGATAGATAGATAGATAGATAGATAGATAGATAGATAGATAGATAGATAGATAGATAGATAGATAGATAGACTTTTTAAAACTCTGTGATCCCTCTCTTGTAAATTTATTCATTGGATAGAACATATGTCTAGTCTTATTATCATAATTAGAGATGGGCACGGAACGAACATTTCATTTCCGTTACCGTTTGTCGTTTCCATTACATAATGAAACAAACGAAAATTGTGATGAAAATGCAACGAAATGAACAGAACCACGAAAAATGGGGTCGTTACGTTTCGTTTCCGTTAATGGCGATGCACAATGAAATGAGCTGTTTTAAATGTTAAAAAACACCCTGGACATCCGTAAAAACACAGCAATAATTATTTATATTGTCTGATAATACCTACCGGGGGGGGGGTTGGGGTCCTTAAAACGTTTGTTTTTGTCTTCTCCCATCGTGATGTATTTTTCTTTTCCCTTTAAAATGGATGTCACCACCAGCCACAAAATGGAGGCAAGCCATGTGATGGGATCATGTTCAACCAATAGCATGCCCAGGTTGCAGACTGGGCGGGCACGTCTGGCAGCCACAGAGGGCATAAAAAGCTCTGGTAGCCCCCGTCCTCCTTGCAGTCTCTGGTGGGAGTTAGGGTGGGATTGCTGTCTCTGCGACTCTAGCTTCAGTCCTGCAGCCTCCCTGTGTGCGTGCATGCTGCGTACCTCTCGGTGAGTACCCTCCCCTGCCCCGCAGCATAGTCACTCTGCGGCTGCCTTGCACCCTGGGCAACGCCCACCGCTGCCTTTGCAGCCTCCCTGCATACCTAGTCTATACTGTGTCTCTGCCAGCATCCATTTTTTTAACGTTTTCCCTCTGGTCTGGGGCGTTGGAGGATGCCTGTGCATGGAAATGCTTTAAAAATTGTGCAAAAAGCGGGTAGAAATGACAAACGAAAAATGAAAAATGGTAACAAAATTTTTCAAAAAATTCACAACAAATGGAAACGAACCAAAACAGACCACTCAATGACAAACGAAAAACTGAAATGCCATTTTTCTGTTTCGTGCTCATCTCTAATCATAATATTGTACTAACAAATGTGAAATATGTAGGGCTGTCTCCCATTAGAGTTTAGGCAGAAGGCAGAGGAAAACACAGTTCCCAAGTGCTTTGCTTGTGTTTTCCTGATAGGATGCTGAGAATCTGCAGAGGGCCTGCCTCAGAGGAAGCTGAATAATTCTGTGGTCCTTATCAAATTTCTTAGCTGGCTTAGAAATAGCCTTTCTACTTAAGCTGCCATTGGCATCCTCTTTTCCTGATCCTACCAATTATATCCTAGCAGGAATGCACCCCTGCTTCCTCTTGCAAGGAAGGTTGAGTATTGGAACAGAGCTGTGAGCCCTTAATGTTTTTGTCCCCACTCTCAGCAAGAGAACATGATAAACAAACAAAGTCAAAGACAAAACTAAAAATAAAGCAAAGCAAATAAAAAAACCCACCACCACTGTTTTGAATGGAACTAGAATTCAAAATGTTTGAGCCATCTTTTGGTGGATGAAAGCAAAGCAAAAGCAAAGTGTTCTGCTTATATGCCGCCTCATACCACTTCAAGTAGTCTCTCAGCAGTTTACAGTTTTTAAATTACAGTATGCAAGCTGGGCACTCATTTTACCGACCTCGGAAGGATGGAAGGTGAGTCAACCATGAGCTTGCTACCTGGGATTGAACCCCAGGTTGTGAGCACAGTTTTACCTGCTCACAGGCATTTAACCACTGCACCCCATGGCTCCTTAATCCAATGAAGTGGATATTGCTTGAATAGTCAATTGACTTTTTCCAAATGGTCCTTCAACAAGCCTATTTGAACCTCCCATCCCTGTTAGAATGACCATAGGTGAACTCATATATCTCTTTCTCACACACACACACACACACACACACACACACACACAAAGAGAGAGAGAGAGAGAGAGAGAGAGAGAGAGAGAGAGAGAGAGAGAGAGAGAGAGAGAGAGAGAGGATGTTGTAATGACAAATTACAAAGTCATAGCTAGCCACATAACTCGGGAGAGGCTGATTCTGTTTAAATAAATTGCTGATTCATGACTGTTGCTTCAGCTGGGGTTGAGCACCTTTCTGCACATTCTGCCAAGGAATTATCAGTTAGGCTGATAAGGATACATTCCCAAACATATGTCATACAAAAACCAATGCAAACCTAGAGTGGCATTCTTGATTTGAAGGACCAATATGGGATCTTTTAGGCAATACTACGAGGACGTGTGCTTTTATGACTGCCTAAAAAAATAATTCCCTGGCCTATATTATTTGTCACCATGGACTACTATGTGTTTTCCTACTATACCAGAGATAACAATTTGGTATCTACAAAGCCTATTAGAGGCAGATGGCAATGTAGCACCAACTGTCTTCTAAAAATGGCTTGGAATTTCATTTTACATTCACCTCATCATTCTAAAAGTAGTTAAGATTCATAGCAAATATGATTCACCAATGCAAAAAAGATGCATGATTTCCTTTAATATATGCCTGGCAAACTGCAGTAACTTCAATTTTTTCAATTGATTAATTTTCTGTAGAATTTCAACATTAAAGTGTGACAATCTGGCATTAGATTTTAACTGAACATTTAACTTAGCTGTTGGATCCGACCAGACTGGCATGCCATTTAAAAGAGACATATGGTATTTTCAGTTATTCTAATGTATAACCCAGAAAATATCAGCAAACTTTCCTTGTATACCACAACAAGCCAATTTATGTGGAGAACATTCAGCCCCAAGGCGATACTAATAAAACAGGAATATTAATCCATCCTGGCATCTAACCCACTGATTGAGGACTATCAGCAGTTCACAGAGGTAAATGCCAGAGTTGGACTGTTGCTGAAACACTAACAAAATTGAGGAGATTTGTGTCCACCTGGGTTTTGCACAAATCAGAGCAAGAGTGGTTTGTTCACAGCCTCAGTTAGAGGTGCAGTTACAATTAGGACTGCATCTTCTCACCCTCTGTCCTATCTTCTTGAAGGTGCAGTGGTGCAACTATGCGTTTACCTAACTCCTATCTCAAGCATTACACAGCATGCCTGTTTCATATCTGACTACAATGAAGAAGCTAGACTAATGTCATCCATTGTCTTGGCTGACCCCATCTAGTACAAAACACACTGTTTCTAAATTGGCGGGAGTCAACAGCGGCTTTAAAAAGGCGGAGGGAAATGGTAGGGTTTTCCTCAATAATTGAAGGTCTGAGAGGGGTTTTCAATGGATTGTTGTGTTGTGTTGTGTTAAATGTGTTTTACTAATGATTTTATTTACCATTTTAAAATAATACTTGTTTAATTCTTTTTAAACATGTGTACACTTACTGTTTTTAGCTTTTAAATATTGTGTTTTTAATGATGTAAGCTTCCCTGGTTCATTTTAAGTAGAAAGGTGGCGTTAAAAACATTTTGAATGAATGAATGAATGAATGAATGAATGAATGAATGAATGAATGAATGTCAATATTGGAGGTGGCTGCCCTCCCAAGTATAAAGCAGGTCTCTGCAATGTTGAACATGGAGCCCTTTGCTTAAGGTTTACCACATTGCTAGAATTCAGAGTGATGTGCAGTCAACCCAAGTTACAGCTGTTTGCATTTCTCCATTTGAATAAAGGCAAGGGGGTCCCAAGTACTCAAAAACTGGCACAAATATGGACTGAAACATAGATGGGACTGATAGGTTTCCTAGATGGCAGACAGAGATAAAACCTGCTCCCTATCCTGCATGGCTTTATTTAGACACAATTTGGATCAATTGACCCATGCATTTCACTAATATATTCCCACAGGGAGAGCCCCATGAATATTCAAGAAAAAGTGAATTACTGAATAAACTTTCTTCAAAGTTTAAGTGAGAGATAGAGCTTATTTATTGCTATGCTATTGCTTGATTACAGTTAATTCCTCTTTTTCTTTTCGTGGAAATGTACCTTTTCACAGCACCAAGTAAATTATCTCAAGTTATTAGAATACATAATGCACTACTAAAACAAGTATCATTCATAGGAAAATGACATGTTCATGATCAAAGCACTAGAGGCGAAGATTCTTGGTAAGTTTTGGAAATAAATCTCTTGTTTTTTATCTGTCTGCAATTCTTTAAAGTTATCAAACATTTAAACCTCAGTTTTCCATGCTTTTAGAGTGGCATCTTACAGTGCAGTATTTTTAAAATTAAAAATTACTTTCTTCTCCTTGCTACTAGTAATGCAGCAATTTCTATTTGGAAATATGTCTCGGTGTAGAAAACATGGTAAGAATCAGCCAGGGCTGGTGCTAGGGGGCTGGGGTGGGGGCGGTGGTGGGTGGGTGGCAGGGTGGCAGGGTGGCAGGGTGGCGGGGTGGTTGTGGGGGCAGGGTGGTGGCAGATGGCAGGGGATGACGACGGGCATGGCGGTGGGCGGGCGGGCAGCGGCGGGCAGCAATGTGTGGAGGGCGACGGGTGGCTGGTGGACGATGGAGGGACGGATGGCAGTGGTCAGCGGTGGTGGGCGGTGGGGAGGCGGCAGGGTGTCCAGTGCCCTCTCTCCATTTTGGCACCCTAGGCAACTGCCTAGTTCGCCTTAATGGAATCGCCAGCCCTGGAATCAGCCCAGAGCACCATGGTGGAGATAGTAAGTGATAAATTTTGCCCAGCTCCGCCCTTTGCTGTGGACCTCTTTTTGCTCCACTAAAACTGTCCAGAAGGATTGTGGGACCTTCTATGACTGAGTGCTTTTGAGGTGCATTCCAAGGCAAAAGGAAGGTGGGGAAATGGTTGGAAATCGCCTCCCCTGGTTTCAATTCTGTTTTGTAAAGAAGAAAATTTGGATCCAGCACTTCATAGGCAGAAAATTACTGGAATAAATATTGCTGATATGTTAACATATACTCTGCATACAACAGTATTGTTGTTTCTCGTCTGGACAGCTCAATGGTTTCAGTATCTGGCTGCAAAGCCAAAGGGTGACATTTTGAATCCCCACTGTGTTTTCTGCAAGTAGAGCCAGTCTATATGGACAGGTTGTATGGTCACATGACACCCAAAAAGAATGGAATAGTATACCACTTCTGAGTAGTCTTTACTGGAAAATGATCACCCTAAATTGGAATTGATGGCATATTTATTACTACTATTATTATTATCTGGCAAACATGGCTGTATTGTTTGTTTGTTTGTTTGTTTGTTTGTTTGTTTTTTGTTGTTCAAAAGCATTCATTCCTATCAAGGAGACTTCTGATGAGATACTCCCACTGGGTTATGTTGGCCTGCGCTACCGTACCTTTCTGTTGGTCTGGGTTTGAAAAAATATAAATAATAAAATAATATAAATGTTATTGGTAGGGTTTTGCACAGCAGTTTCAAGTGTTATGAGAAAAAAAACATTGGTAGAGTAAAAATTAATATTCTGCCTTAAATGCATCTATGCCAACAGTTGAAAGTAAATAAAGGGATCACTTAATCTTTGTTTAAAAGATGAAATAAAGTTTACTGTTTAAAACATATGTAGAATAGAATAAAATCAAAAATTATGTACAGTAGGACCCCGGTATCCACTGGGGATTGGTTCCAGACCTTCCCGTGGATAATGAAAACCATGGATAAGAGAGAACACCTGCTCATTGACCCCCAAACTGTTGTTTCCTGACAGTAGCTGGCTTTGCAGATGCTATTTGTGACAATAGCTTCCTTTACAGCTGTTGTTTGTGCAACAGCTTGCTTTGTGGCTGCTGAATTATTTAATTTTTTCTTCCGTCAACCATGGATAACTGAATCAGTGGATAATGAATCAGTAGATATGGGGGTCCTACTGTATAGACAACATCCTGATGGCAACTAAAGGCCAGCATTTTTAAACACAGCAGAAAGTGGAATTGTATTCTATTCTATTCTTCATAGTTTTTCCTTGATCCATGCAATCATTTTCCAAATTGAATTAATGGAAACAAAGCAATTCCATAGCATTTCATATTCTGCTGGAAATAACAGATGCTGCAGGAGTTCTTTAATAAAGTCTGAACAGTTTTTCAATATTCAAAATGAATGAAAGAAAAAGAGTCACACCCCTATCATTTTGATTTTATAACTGAGCAAGGAATACACATAGAAATGTGGATTTATGAAAAGTTGAAGGGGTTGATAATGCAGCACTGGAAGAGCCTTAAAGAAGCATTTTTAAAAAATAAAATAAAAAGTGTGTGGCCTCTCTCCTTCAAGCCCTCTTTCCTGTAGCTGATTGTCTCAGAGAATAGCTCCCTTGTACAAAGAATAAAACATAGCTTTTTCCACTTGTGACCAGTTCTACCATAGTATATTTTCTCCTTAGAAACAAAAGAACAAAAAAGAGAGCATCTTAGAATAGAGATGCTTCTTGAATTGGGATAAATATGAAATACGCTGCATCGAGCTGCTATTTTTCCAAGGAAGAACAATGCATAAATTATGGAGGGAAGTGCAGAGCTGTATCAGAAAATTATTTCAATTGCTGTTTCATGTGATAAAAGAACAGAAGAACAAAAATACTATATAACACTCAATACAGGAAGTACAGTATATCTGGGCAAAAAAATATAGTGAAGCTACTTTTAGCATGCAGTCTTAAGATGGTTATGAAGCCAGAGGAAAGAAACGGTTTCGTGATGCGGTTCCTTAATATGTTCCTTTATATGTTTTATATGTTTTATGTGTTTGTATGCTTAGAGTGTGTAGTGGAACAGCACTCTAATTTCGTTCTGCATATTTGCATATGCATAATGACAATAAAACTCTATTCTATTCTATAAATATGCACGTAAATATGGTTGAATAGATATTTTGGTTTTATATTATGTATTTGGATTTCTTTGCGAAAGTATCCCAGGCCACTACAATGTTGTTTAAAGGAAGATTGAGAAGGATGCTAAGAAAAAGAAAGAACATTTGAATGAGACGGAGACAGAGAGGGAGAGAAACAAATAGCAATTCAAAAACTAACAGCCTATTCTGAAATGACTTTTGTTGTTCAGTCTTTAAGTCGTGTCCAACTCTTCGTGACCCCATGGACCAGAGCATGCCAGGCCCTCCCGTCTTCCACTGTCTCCCGGAGTTTGATCAAATACATGTTGGTTGCATCGATGACACTGTCCAACCATCTCATTCTCTGCCATCCCCTTTTCCTTTTGCCTTCCATCTTTCCCAACATCAGGGACTTTTACAAGGAGTCCTCTCTCCTCATGAGGTGGCCAAAGTACTGGAGCCTCAGCTTCAAAATCTATCCTTCCAGTGAACATTCGGGGTTGATTTCTTTCAGGGTGGATAGGCTTGATCTCCTTGCAGTCCAGGGGACTCTCAAGGGTCTCCTTCAGCACCACAGCTAAAAAAGCATCGATTCTGTGGCAATCAGCCTTCTTTATAGTCCAGCTCTCACTTCCATACATCACTACTGGAAAAACCATAGTTTTGACTATCCTGACCTTTGTCAGCAAACTGATGTCTCTGCTGTTTAAGATGCCGCCTAAGTTTGCCATCACTTTTCTCCCAAGAAGAAGGCATCTTTATATTTTGTTGCTGCAGTCACCATCTGCAGTGATCAAGAGGCCCAGGACATTGTCTCCACTTATTCCCCCTCTATTTGCCAGGAGGTGATGGGACCAGTGGCCGTGATCTTATTTTTATATATATATTGAGTCCATTTTCCCTCTTTCATCATCATTAAGATGTTCTATAATTCCCCCTCACTTTCTGCTATCAGAGTAGTATCATCTGCTTATCTGAGGCTGTTGATATTTCTTCTAGCAATCTTAATTCCAGCTTGTGATTCATCCAGTCCTGCCTTTCTTATGATGTACCATGCATATAATTTAAATAGGCAAGGTGACAGTATACAACCTTGTTGTACTCCTTTCCCAATTTTAAACCAGTCAATTGTTCCATAGCCAGTTCTGATTGTTGCTGCTTGTCCCTCATATAGAATTCTTAGGAGACAGATAAGGTGGTCAGGCACTCTCATTCCTTTAAGAACTTGCCATAGTTTGTTGTGGTCCACACAGTCAAAGGCTTTGGCATAGTCAATGAAGCAGAAGTAGATGTTTTTCTGGAACTTTCTAGCTTTCTTCATAATTGCATGTTGGCAATTTAATTTCTAGTTCCTCTGCCTCTTCGAAATCCAACTTTCCCTTCTGGGAGTTCTCTGTCCACATACTGCTGAAGCCTCCCTTTTAGAATTCTGAGCATAATCTTGCTAGCATGTGAAATGAGTGCAATTGTATGGTAGTTGGTGCATTCTTTGATGTTGCCCTTCTTTGGGACTGGGATATAGACCGATCTTTTCCAGTTCTGTGGCAACTGCTCAGTTTTCCGAATTTCCTGGCATACTGAGTGTAGCACCTTAACAGCATCATCTTTTAAGATTTAATAGCATGTATTAAGTAAACTGCAGAAGTGCACTACACAGGAAAAGGTTTAATCTTGTTTACTCCAGTTGCGACTCCTCTGAGAAAATTACTTTTTGTGCATCAGTTAGAATGGGGGCAGGGGAGTCTTCCCAATAGCAACAATGGAAGGTCTTTCTTTTCTTTTTTTCATTTTTTAATCTTCAGGATCAAGCAGGGCCCCTGAAAGTTTGAAGTGAGGCATACAAACCACATGAACCATGAAATACCTATAATTTAACTGCTGTGAATGTAAGGGGCCATCATAGCAATCTGGGAGTCCTATGCTCACTTCTGGTTTTAAGAATCAGTAGTTGAGAGCTGGGTCCTTTGTGTAACCTATAGTTACACAAAGCATAAGGAGCTGAGTTGGATAAGTAAGAGTGTTCAGACTAGAGATGGGCATGAATAAAAAAATGTTGTTTTGTTTGTTGTTTGTCGTTGAGAGGTCTGTTTCGGTTCATTTCTGTTTTTCACGAATTTTTTGGAAAAGTTCATTTCCGTTTTCCGTTTTCCGTTTCTACCCGCTTTTTGAGCGATTTTAAAGCATTTCCGTGCATGGGTGTCCCCCAACGCCCCAGACCAGAGGGAAAACACTAAAAAGATTGATGCTGGCAGAGACACAGTATAGACTAGGTTCGCAGGGAGGCTGCAAAGGCAGCGGCGGGCACAGCCCAGGGTGCAAGGCAGCCGCAGAGTGACTGCACTGCGGGGCAGGGGAGGGTACTCACCGAGAGGTACACACACACACACACACACACACACACACACACACACACACACACACACACACACACACACACACACACACACACACACACACACACACACACACACAGGGAGGCTGCAGGACTGAAGCTGAAGTCACAGAGACAGCAATCCCACCCTAACTCCCACCGGAGACTGCAAGGAGGACGGGGGCTGCCAGAGCTTTTTATGCCCTCTGTGGCTGCCAGATCTGCCCAGTCTGCCACCTGGGCATACTATTGGTTGAAGTTGTCCAAGAATTTACATGATCCCATCACATAGCTTGCCTCCATGTTGCGGCTGGAGTGGAGACATCCATTTTGTCATCCTTAAAGGGAAAAGAAAAATAAATCGCGATGGGAGAAGACAAAAACAAACGTTTTAAGGACCCCAACCCCCGGTAGGTAATAATTTCAAATAATTTATCGCATTATCACTGCATTTTTATTCATGTCCAGGGCGTTTTAATACCCAAGAAATCAATATTAGGCATCTGGGAGCCATTTTGGGTCGATGTCCCCTAACTCCCCTTAAGGGAAAAAAATACAGCGATCTGAGAAAAGACATAAATGCATGTTTTAAGGACCGCAACCCCCCCGATAGGTATTATCAGACAGTATAAATAATTATTGCTGTGTTTTTATGGATGTCCAGGGTGTTTTTTAACATTTAAAACAGCTCATTTCATTGCACGCCGCCAGTAACGGAAACGAAATGTAATGAACACAATTTTCGTGGTTCTGTTTGTTTCGTTTCATTGTAATCACAATTTTCATTTGTCTTCTCGTTATGTAACGGAATGACAAACGAATAACAGAAATGAAAAATTGTTCATTTCGTGCCCATCTCTAGTTCAGACATAAATCCTTCAAAGCTGTTACATAATGAAGTTAAACAAAGTTCCTTCACTTATTACTTATATTATGGGATACCAAACAGTTAAAAACCCTAATGCAAATCCCAAATAAATATATATACATATTCCCAAAACCACAGGCCCACTTCCCAAACTCAAGAAAATAAAATAAGGGAAATTTTTTTAAGAAAAGAAAAGAAAATCTTCCTCCAAACAGAACTACCAAATATAGTGAGATTTATCCTACCACCCGACCTCCAATTTTCTCTTCTTTGAGTTCAGTATACAACAGCATCAGGCAGGGCAAGCAGCAACAAGGATAATCAAAGAAAAGAAACAGGAGAAGGGAGCGCATACCCTGTATAAGAGGGAAGAATAAAAGGAAAATACCAAGGAAGCAGACTGGTGAGATGGAAGGCATAGGGAAGTCCACACATAAGGAATGATTGGAGCCAAGAACACTTCTCAGTGGGTTGGAGGCCCTTTTATAGATTCAGAATTCCCATTCCATCTGTTCTGGGTGTTCTGACTCGCTGCTGCTACTGACAGCCCTTGAATGAGGGAACACAAAAGAGACCTGAAGCTTAAGGATACCCTCTTTCATAAACACACAATTATTTGTGTTTAAGAAGATATGTTTCCACAATAACTAAGGCTGTTACTTCACGTCCCTTTCATCATGGTTTGCGGTTCCGCTTGGTACCAGTACAAAGTAATCTTACCACACGTCCATTGCTTGATGACGGGAGTTTGTCCCGGCCACGCCCCCTGAACTGTGATTTAAGCAGGATGAGCGATTCCCCTCCCTGGGCTCAGGAATCCGCTCGTCTTGCTTCTTGTTCTGAGATGAGAGCCCGTGATGCAAGCCTCGTCATGGAACGACTGCTGATTGAAGCTCATTGCCATCTAGTGGCAGGAGTGCGAAGTGACATATGCCAGTAAATTCCCTATGGAGTTAGCAATCCAGTGCTGAGATTTTAAAAGACAAATGCCTCAAAGTTTGCTCCATAACGCATTGAAGGCAAGGCTTCGGAGAATCGAAACATCAAAAAATGGAAGGTCAGACCAAAAAAAAGAGAATGAAGGCATAGAATTTCAGATCTCATCACAGAACGAGGACATGCGGTAACAGTCGTCCTAGTATCATCAATCATGCCCGTGGGTACACGGGAACAGGGACAGAAGCAAGAGAAGACCACATGACCATGACCGGTGTCAATACGTAACAAACTTCCTCCCGGAATGAGAATGGACATGAAGTAATCAACTAAGAGAACATGGATTGCATGGAAGAGAGTTTGTTTTGTGTTTGGGGTCTTTTATTTAAATACAAAGGCCCATCTCTAGTTTTGGTTTGCTTTCGAAGGATTTACTAAAATTTCAAATGTCACATTGGGGATGGAAAGAACAGGAAGTCTACATAAAGTAGGAGACAGTGAAAGGAGTGATATTCTGCCATCTCTGATCAAAGGCAATACTTTTTTGATGTTTTATAAGTTGGCTGCATATTCAGCAAGGATTTGGGGGTTGTTCTAAACTATATTTTCTTTACATGTTTAATAAATTGTCTTTATTCAGCAATTTGTAATTAGCATAAGAATTAATTCATTGTAAAATTAACATATTTTTCCTTTAGAGTTACAGAGTTTTTTAAATAAATTATTCCTGCATAATTATAGCACTATACATTTGAACCTGCACATTATTTAAAAATGCATCTGAAATCTTTCCTCAAAATCCGAAATGTATTTTATGTGATTAGTGCGGTAAAGTACCATTTCTTCCTGAATATGCAGACTTGATTATAGCAGTAGTAAAATCCAGTTGCCTCTAATCCAATAGAAAATAATTATAGATGAGATGAGTCAGTCAAGACTACAACTAAGGCACTGCAAAGGTTTGACATGGATTATAGTGTTGCATTAATAATTATTTAAGCATTAGATAGCGGCTGTAAAGTGACCTATGTAGACATTTGCATAAAGATAAAGTCATTTACATAGACAACTATAATGAAGTGCACTGTGCCATGATGAAAAGGTGGCCATAATGCTTAATAGTGATGTGCAAAATTCCCCTGCCCCGCTGTAGCTCCAGATGAAACACCCAGACATTATGACTGATCCGTTCTGTACTCTTGTGCTGTTGCTGTGACCTAGTTCTTGTTCCTTTGTATTTCTGTGCTCCCCGTTCTCTGTGAAGACCCCATTCCAGCACCTCTTTCCAGCCCCTGCACTTCCTGTTCCCTGGATCTGAAACTTGTGGTGTTGAGGCTATAAGATTTTGATGATTTAAACTATGGCTTTGCAGCAAAAAAAAGGCAATGAAGTTTCATATCTAGGGTTATCTCGTGCACTCCCAGACGCATTTGGTGGGGGCACTGTGAGATACAGGAAGCTGGACTAGATGGGCCTTTGGCCTGATCCAGCATGGCTCTTCTTATGTTCTTAAGTTCTTATGTTATGATTCAAATGCTGTCCAATCTGAATTATAGCCAAATGCTTGCCATAGAAATCAGGACCAACTTGCTCCAGTTGATTTAAGAGATGGTCTCAACAGATTTGTTCTTATCTCTCCCCAGCTATTTTTATTTATTTATTGTGCTTCTAGATTGGGAAGGAAATAACTCTGAAAATATGGAATCATAGGGATGTGGTGGCAGAACCATGCAGGCAAAGTCTCTACTAGATTCCTTCCTTCCTCCCACTCCTCAGAAGGACTGATGCTCAAGGAAAACGTGTTGTGAGAGGGAAAGATGTGCCCTCAGTGCTCCTGGTCTGTAGCTTGGCTTAGACAAGAATTCCAACTCACAGCCTAGCCCAGTGGTGGCGAACCTTTGGCACTACGGATGTTTTGGACTACAACTCCCAGAATTCCAAGCCTAGATTTCCAATATCAAAGGACTGTGGGAGTTGTGGTCCAAAACATCTGGAGTGCTGAATGTTTACCACCACTGGCCTAGCCTAAATCAAAGTGCTGCATATACTGAAAATGCCGAGGAAGAGGTGCAGACACTGACAGCAAGAAAGCATATGGTTCTGCAAATGAAGTTGGAACCAGACACTAAAAATAGAAAAGAAGTAGAAAATGGCAGTGTGGAAGAAAAAAAGATAATCAGTTCCCTATTTTTACCTGTTCAATGAAAATTCACAAGATAGTCAAGTGTGTATATCCCACAATAGCTACATGCCTGAAAGGGAAAATAAAGGAAGAAAATTCTGGAATGTAGCAAGTCTAGTAAGTGACATGACACCTTCTACTTGCCATGTCTTGGATACAAAATGGTTGCTGATGAAGTAGACAGGGAATGGAGTCCAATGACGGTGATCACAGACCTGGTTTATGGCTTCTTGTTGTCAGTCTTCTTCTGATCTGTTGCTTCCTCCTTTTGCTGCATCTCACACCAAGTACATTTTGTTCAGATACCAATATTTTTAACTCAAAGGAGCTGAAGAATACTTCAGTGATTTATAGATGCACTTATCTGACTCAGGTGTAATTGGAAACTTCTTTTTCTCTCTCTTTTCCAACATCTAACCAAGATGCACAAGCTCTATATTTAACATAACAGAACAGTGAGAATACTGCAGCACCTGCAGTCACCCAGGAAATGCACAAGTACCCCTGATTCAGTTTGTAGAAACAGTAGGACCCCCGTATCCACTGATTCAGTTATCTACGGTTGGCAGAGGAAAATAAATAAAAAATAAATAAATAATTCAGCCGCCACAAAGCAAGATACTGTCACAAACAGAAGCCGTAAAACAAGCTACTGTCACAAACCAGCAGTTTTGGAGGGTGGCATTCTCTCTTATCCAAAGTTTTCATTATGCATGAGGAGGCCTGGAACCAATCCACAGCAGATACCGGGTCCTACTATACACAGATATTCCAAGACAGGGCTTATACTTTACTCAGCACTGCGGTATGTAGTGCCTTACATATTGTACATACTTTGTCTATATAAGCAATTGGTGTTCAAAGCTTACATGAGAGGGAATTGATCAGTTATGTAACCTCTGTGGCTGCTTCATTTCTTGATACAGGGAAGGGAAACAGTCCTCCAACTGTCCTCTGTCTCTGGTTGATTCTGGATGTTATAAAAAACTGAAACCATCTAGGACAGTGATGGCAAACCTTTTAGAGACCGAGTGCCCAAGCTGCAATTCAAAACCCACTAATTTTTCGCAAAGTGCCAATACAGCAATTTAACCTAAATATAGATGGCTGTGAATGGACGATGTCAGGTGCCCACAGAAAGGGCTCCGAGTGCCTCCTTTGGCACCCATGCCATTGGTTTGCCAACACTCATCTAGGAGGCTCTTAGAGGTCTGCCACGTAAGCATGCCCTAATCCCAGCATCAAAATCACTTATTTCCTCAGATCTTAATTCCATGCTTTTAAGAAAATATACATTGACATAGTATTCTCTTCAATCATATCATTCGTATATAATGAACAAGCTTTCCCCAGTGTCGTTAATTTTTCCTAAGGAACAAAAGCCCTCCATCAGCCAAACAACAGTTCTTAAGTATTCAAAGAAACCACAAACGTCCACAATCAAGTAACAATCAAGTCATAGTCCACCGAATGACCTGTCAGAGTTCTTGGAGATTCGAAAGACAGTGATTCTATTCATTATAACTGATTTGGAAGAACTGTTTGCAGAATTTTAATGATCCAAGTATTTAATCACAAGTTGCCACAAGAGCCATTTTGTACCCCATAATACTCCTTCAATCTGACAGATTATCACTGAACAAAATGGTTACCAGTCATTACAATTAGAGATGGGCATGAAACAAAAAAAATGGTGTTTCGGTTTTTCGTTTGTCGTTGAGAGGACTGTTTCGGTTCATTTACATTTGCCGTGAATTTTTGGAAAAATTTCGTTACCGTTTTTCATTTTTTCATTTGTCGTATCTACCCGCTTTTTGCACAATTTTTAAAGCATTTCCATGCGCAGGCATCCTCCAACACCCCAGACCAGAGGGAAAACACTAAAAAAATGGATGCTGGCAGAGACACAGTATAGACTAGGTACGCAGGGAGGCTGCAAAGGCAGCGGCGGACATTGCCCAGGGTGCAAGGCAGCTGCAGAGTGACTGCACTGTGGGGCAAGGGAGGGTACTCACCGAGAGGTACGCAGCATGCATGCACACAGGGAGGTTGCAGGACTGAAGCTAGAGTCACAGAGACAGCACTCCCACCCTAACTCCCACCAGAGACTGCAAGGAGGATGGGGGCTGCCAGAGCTTTTTATGCCCTCTGTGCCTGCCAGACCTGCCTGCCCAGTCTGCAAGCTGGGCATGCTATTGGTTGAACATGATCCCATCAAATGGCTTTCCTCCATTTTAAAGGGGAAAAAAAACACATCACGATGGGAGAAGACAAAAACAAACATTTTAAGGACCCCCAACCCCCCCCCCCGGTAGATATTATCAGACAATATAAATAATTATTGCTGTGTTTTTATGGATGTCCAGGGCGTTTTTTAACATTTAAAACAGCTCATTTCATTGCGCGTCGCCATTAACGGAAACGAAATGTAACGACCACAATTTTCTTTTTTTAAATACATTTTATTAAATTTTAAACTACATACAAACAAAATAAAAAGAAAATAACAAGGAACAATTAACAATACAAGTGTACCCCCACCCCCCGGGGCCATCCATGAGTTCTTCTTTATTAGTCCGTCTTCTGTTGTTCTAGTAGTCTTCTTAAAGTCCTCTTCTCCAGAATTTCGTGGTTCTGTTCGTTTTGTTTCATTTTCATCAGAATTTTCGTTTATCGTTTCGTTACTTAACGAAAACGACAAACAGTAACGGAAACAAAAAATGTTCATTCCGTGCCCATCTCTAATTACAATAATTGCTTCAAAATTGCAATAAGCATCTTAAGCACTCTCTCTTAATGCATTTACACATCATGGTTCCACAATGTTGCTCAGATTTATCAAAATGTTATTCTGGGAGGGAAATACATGAAAAAAAGCACACAAGTGTCGTGTTGCCTCATTTTACCATGACCAACACAAAATGCAGCCATTATTTCATATGGGATCTTGATA
Organism: Phrynocephalus forsythii; assembly: GCA_029282475.1. Classification (NCBI taxonomy): domain Eukaryota; kingdom Metazoa; phylum Chordata; class Lepidosauria; order Squamata; family Agamidae; genus Phrynocephalus; species Phrynocephalus forsythii. The sequence goes on from JAPFRF010000010.1 coordinate 97,601,754, forward strand.
CAAATACAGAAATAAAGGGACCTCAGTTTATATTTGAGCTACATTGGCTGCAAAAATGAAATAAACTATGCATCATGTTTGCACAGATACAAGGTTAGGGCGGGAGAATAATATGACTGACCTTTGACCTGTACAACAAGAAATCTCAAATAATGCCAATACTGCTGGCTGGATCATGAAACCAAGCCTTTGTGGGAAAAGGTGAATAGAATAAAGATTATTTATATAATGTGACACATATTACCAATGACTATTGCAGCTATAGTACTGGAGTATCTTTCAGATTTATCTGCCAACAGGTACATGGGCTTTGTGCTTAATGTTTTCTTAACTGTTGCTCAAATGATTGCTCTACACACAAGTAGAAATATAGTATAAAAATAGTTATTGTTGAAGATATAATCTGTGGTGGAAATGACAAAATTAACTTTGCTCTCCCACTTGGAAATAAAGAGGCGAGACACAGAGGTAGGATTTAACTCAGGCCACACTTTATTAAGATCAACATAAGTAGAGGGGGCTGAAGTAGTGCGGGGCAGTGGTTAGGCCCATGAGGTCAACCTTGACCTCCCCAACTGAGATGCATACACACAGGCGAGTCCTGTTTGTGTGTGTTGTGTCGTTACAGTTGTGACCGACTCTTCGTGACCCCATGACCATGGAGTTTTCTTAGCAGGAGACCCTCCAATTTGAGTGGTCTAACAGACAGCTCTCAGGGGCTGATAAAACATCCATAACTCCCTCCAGGCATCCGAACTCCATTGCTTGGTTCCCGTTACCCAGAGGGGCTTTCCAGAGCATCCGTCTCCCGATACTGGATTTCACAATCTGCAGTACTACAAAGCTGGATGGGCTAGAATGATGTTAATGCATGGACTCACCAACCTCAAGCCCCCCGCACTACCACCAGTGCGACCAAAACAACACAACATATATAATTATTAAGGACCTACCTAAGTGCACCAATACTATCTACCCCCCCGCTGTCCCTTAACCCTGAAGCAGTTGATCTGATGTTGTACAAATTTTGATGTTGCACAAATTTTGATGTTGCTAAAAGACCCAAGATTCACTCTTGGAGTATCAATGGGCACAAAATTGAGCAGGTTTCCTCCTTTAAATATCTGGGAGTAGTTCTTCAGGCTAATGGTAGCAGAAAAGCCCATGGAGATTATGTTGCCAACATTGCTCAAAGAAGTTCTCTAGCCATTCTTAAATATCTCAAGACAGCTGGCGGCCAATATATTCCTGCAGCACTTAAATTATTCCAAGCCAAGTCAATTTCCCAACTTCTATATGGTGCCCAATTAGGTCCCCTTTCCAATTACACTCCACTGGAACGGGTACAATCCAAATTTGTAAGATCGGCCTTACAAGTTCCCAAATGTGTCCCAAATGTTACTCTCCGATTAGAGTTAGGCCTCATGAAAGTGGAGGCTAGAGCTTGGGTGGCTATTCTTACCTATTGGATTAGACTGCATTTGTTCCCTAAGGGTTTAGCCCCCCTTATTAGAAAAGATGACTTTAAATCCAAATGGGAAGGGGCTATAATATCTAAAATCCTATCCTTAGGTCTGTCCCAAGACATCCTTTTTACCATGAAGTATGACCAGGCCAAAGCAGTTATTAAGCAGCGGGTTACCGACTCAGAACGACAACTGGATCTAGCTAGCTCCCCTGCCGTTATTGTTAATGACTCCTGCAGGTATCTATCTTTCCCAATGAGATACTTAGCCAAGCTTGAGATACCCACCCACCGGAGGGCCTTTACCTTGGCCCGATGTCATGCCCTCCCTTCTGCTGTTCCTGAGGGACGATATCGGAGATCTCCCTATTCGGAGAGGCTATGTCCCTGTGACTCTGGCGATACTGAGTCAACAGAACATGTACTTCTTCACTGTTCCTTTTATAAAGACACCTGGGCTAAGCTTATATCTCCAATAATCTATACATATCCAGGACGCTCTTGTCATTATTATACTCAATTACTTCTATCAAATATGAATTTTTCTATAACATATAGTGTGGCCAGGTTCTGCACCACAGCGATCAAAATCCGCAGGACAATGACCAGCGTCATCAATTAACTAAAAGTACCACTTAACGATACATAGCTCCTAAGTATCAACATCTCTTGATTAACAAACAAATGTGGGATGTCATGTGTATGGAACAGTATGTACATACAGTATGTACTCTGATGTCTTTTGTATATATCTATCTTGATCTTCCTCTATGGCTCGTTGACATCACTAATTCCTCAGATACTAATAAGGTATAGCTTCGTGATGGTCAGGACGGATTTGTGGGCAGTTTTTATATTATATATTTTATATATAATATATTTTATATTCTATATTTTATATCTTATCTATTTAACTACTATTTATATACCGTATCCTATTGCTGGTCACTGACCATAATAAAGTTTGATTGATTGATGTTGTACAAATTTTATATTATGCAAACTGTTTGTTGTACAAGGGTCCACTGTATTCTATGTATTCAATCTATATTATTCCATTTTTTCAGCTTTATATGACCACCAGTTTTACTAATAGTCCTATAATTTATTTAACTTTATTCAATTTTAATTATTTCCATTTCTTTTCTCCCCCCTTTTAATAATTTCCTGCCTACTCCGGGCTACCACTGCTATTTTTATCTTCCTTGCCCCTCACCCACTCTATTCCCCCTTGTTTTTATTTATTTATTTATTTATTTATTTATTTATTTATTTATTTATTTATTTTGCCTATTAGATTTACTGTTATTATTTCAATTATTTATTTAGCACAAACCCCTTTAATGCTGGCCAGCAACAGCATGCCCACCTACAGATTGCCGCCTCTACGGTGAAAGGTCCTACTTCTGGGCAAAATACTCAGCTCTCCCGCCAACCACTGCTCCAACATGAACCAGTGCTCCTAAATCCAAAAGCTAATGAAAAGTGGGGAGAACTGTCACCCCCCCCAAAAAAAAAACCCTGTGTGCTAGAGGTTAGTATATTTTTTCCAAGTTAGCTTGCTAGCAATACATGTTTTGCTTTGCAAAAACATGCTGAAAATATTCACAGCTGGATTACCTGTGTCTTGATTGTTTTTATGGATGGATGGATGGATGGATGGATGGATGGATGGATGGATGGATGGATGGATGGATGGATGGAGAGAGAAAGAGAGAGAGAGAGAGAGAGAGACAGATAGACAGAAAGACACACACACACACACACACACACACACACACAGAGAGAGAGAGAGAGAGAGAGAGAGAGAGAGAGAGAGAGAGAGAGAGAGAGAGAGAGAGAGACAATTCTTCATTGACATATCTCAGCAAGTAAGCATCCAATTTCCTTGTATATGTTTAATAGAATATTAAAACAGAGAAAATAGAAAACTGGAATAATAGAGTTTTGTTGGATAAACATTTCTTGGTAATAGCTTGTGAGAAGAGGCTCTAGAAATGATCACCATTGCCAATAATTGTCAATTCCTTAGCTTTTTGTGGTGTACACACACATACAGACACACATATTGATCTTGTATCAGGATGCAATTATCCCTAGCAAAATCTCACTACAGATTTAGAGATATATTATCTGCCAGAAATCTGTTTCTGGCCTTTTTATCTACATGCAAATGATATGTATCCCAAATCCAATATCAGAAGGAAGCACATTTTCTTGTCTGTACCTGCATAGAGATAAATATGAATCCCAACCATATCTTGATCTCATTTTCAGGCAGATAATTTGCTAAATTAAGCTGAGTGGTAGAACCTGCTGTGGAACATTGTAAGATTAGAGATGTTAACCTTTGGGTCCTGCAGAAATTGCTCTGTTACAGGAAATTTCTTCTTCCTTTCAAGAGCAAGGGTGCAATCAAGATGCGGAGATGGACTGGGTATTTCAGTGAGAGCCAGGACTAAGCAGGATGAAGCATTCCTGGAATCTCTTATAAATGTAAGTTATGGGATATGTCCAGAAATACAGAAAGATGTCATTTCCATGTGCACAGGGTATCATCTCAGTAATGAGAACCACAGCCTCTTGCATCAACTTCGGGCAATCAAAGAGCTGGAATTACAAAAAATGCAGGTCTGAACACTTGTATCCCAATACTGGAAGTTCCAGGGAGAAGCAAATATGCACTATAAGCACCACAAATTGGCCATTTATAGGTGTTTTCTAAATGAAGTATTTATAAACAAAATAATTCTGGCACCCTCTTCCATTCCTATCTTCCCCGTAGACATTGAGTAAGAGTCAAACTGTATACTTTGCAGACAGCATGTTGTTGGAAAGGAGACTTCTTGAGTATGACGGATGCCGATTGTCATAGCAGGAATGGCAACCGTTAAAGGTACCTTATATTTCATCTCACATAAATGCAGGTGGCAATACTATTATTTATTATTTATTATTTGCATTTATAAACCACCCAACTTTCCCATTGGGAACTCTGGGCAGTGGCAAAATGGAGGACACCTTAGCAAAGCAAAGCAAAAGCAAAAGTGTTCTGCTTATATACATGCCCCATAGCGCTTCTAGCACTCTCTGGGCAGTTTACAATTTAATTATGCAGGCTACACATTGTACACACACCCCAGCAAGCTGGGTACTCATTTTGATGACCTCAGAAGGATAGAAGGCTGACTCAACCATGAGCCGGCTACCTGGGATTGAACCCCAGGTCGTGAGCACAATTTTGGCTGCAGTACAGGGATTTAATCACTGTGTCATGAGGCTAATGTTTTATGGCTTTGAACAAACATAGTGACGGCTGTAACAATACTTGCATCTAAATCTGTCTTCCTATGCTCTAATAAATTCTTCCCAAGTCAAGAGTGCAGTAATTTGAAATTGGCTTTAATTGGCTGAGTTTTGTTTTGTTGCCTGGTGCTCTACTAAATTTATTTCCGTTTTTTTTCTGACATGGGGATTGCCATGTTTGTGGTGTTTCTACTCCCAGTAAACAAGAAGCTGGGAGCTTTGATGAAAGGCAATAAAAGAATAATTGACCTACATCCCTATGTCTATATAACGAGAGAGATAACAGACTCTACAGGCCCTGAGGTGAAATTGATACAGCACACTTCCAGTTGGTTTTACAAATCTGTCACTTCCATCATGAGCCTTTGTTATAAACACAGACCTCAAAGCCTCAATATGTGACTGACCAGAATGATGTTTGGACTTGCCTGTCCCTTTCAGTCCACACTCTAAAACTCTGCAAGACTCATCCTAAAGAAAACAAGGGCCAAGCATGACCATATATATCCGTACAACAACAAAATGGGACTACAGTGGACCCTTGTATAACAAACAGCTTGTATAACATAAAATTTGTACAACATAAAAAATTCCGGAGATGGGGGAAATTTGCTTAACATAATCGCCTATGGGGACAATCCGTACAACATAAAAATGGGATCACTCTGTTTTCAATGCATTCCTATGGGAATTTGTATAAAGGAAAATGTGCTTAACATAATTTCATTTGGAACGAATTAATTCCTTTATACCACTGTATTACATTTTCAATGCATTCCTATGGGAATTTGTATAAAGGAAATTTTGCTTAACATAATTTCATTTGGAATGAATTAATTCCTTTATACAAAGTTTATAATTTTGGTATCTGGCCCCCTAATATATGTCATTTTATCTAAATCACAGTCTTCTTTTGCCTTCCTTTTTGGTGATGTGTAACTGTCTACCCTAGAACTGCAGGACTCAAAGTAAATCACCCAGTTTTGGTATTTTGGTGGCCTTAAGTGGTTAGGTATTAGATATCCTGCCTTCTAGTGCTTTGTGCTTGAAATTCATAAGGTCGCTGTACCAAGAGAAAGCCTTTTATCAGGCAGAGTTGAAGTTACCCATCTGCACTCTTTATTTCCCTTCTTATACAAAGCAAATAAATAAATCATTGCATTTCAGCAAGAACTGAAAAGAAGGTTATGCCTTAAAATCTACACAAAACACGCCAACATGCAAGAGACAGCCCTGACTGCTAGCATTAATTGGTGCAGAAGAACCAGTTGCTCCCACAAGGGAACATGCTGTTGCCATCAGCAACAGTGTCAGCCGGAGGCCTCCTGCTACAAAGGCCTAAGCTTTGCCCTTCAGCACTAAGTAGGAAATGCACTGAAAGTTTAGTGGCCTTGCTGATCCACAAAGTAACCCTCTGAGCTCTCTTTTTTTCCAGGCCTCTCTTCTCCGTGAACCATCAACTTTGCCTGAGCTTTGACTTGTGTTTGCCCATAATAGCACCAATTAAAAAGGGTTCTGTTTGAGAGTATCACAGTATTTGTATAGCATGCACTAGGAGACATCAGTACAATCGGGAAGCAGAGAGCAGCAAGGAGTCACAGAGAAAAATGTTCGGCACATTAAACACTGTTCATGCATTCATGGTGAACACCTAAAGGCATGATTAGTATTTCACACTCTTTTCTTCTTGATTCATTGTTAATTTCAAACAGTTTAGTGTCATAAGAGCAAGATAAAAAAGGAAGGTGCATGTTTGGTTATATGCTGTAATCATAATTAGGCATTATTACTATAATCTAAGTGAGCATACGATGTAACTCATCACAATGCAGAAAATTAAGGCCAAGTCCCCAAGATCCCAATTTTAGGAGCCAGGTAAGGTATCAGCCAAGAAAGAAAGAAAGAAAGAAAGAAAGAAAGAAAGAAAGAAAGAAAAAGAAAGAAAGAAAGAAAGAAAGAAAGAAAGAAAGAAAGAAAGAAAGAAAGAAAGAAAGAAAGAAAGAAAGAAAGAAAAAGAAAAGAAATGTTGAATACCTCTTTGAACTCTTTTTTCTGCAGCTTGATAGTTATGATTCTTTCTGGAAAATACTATGTATTCTATATTTAATATTTTTATTTCATTAAGATAGGTTTACTGAGCATTAAAAGCCATACATTCCTATTAGAGATGGGCACAAAATGCATCATTAATTCATTTCGTTATTCATTATTCAGTTCATTACCTAATGAAACGAATAACGAACTGACCCATCAAAGAAAAATGAAACAAAACAAAATGGAAATTTCCGCTTCGTTTGTTTCATTTTTCATTTTCACATAGGAAAGCATTGAAGCAAGGCATTACTATGGGAAAGGTTTCCCTTGCAATTGGTGTGGGGAAACCGCGGGCTTTTCCCCACCAGAAGCCAGCGCCGCCGATCAACTGTAGTGCTGGCTTTTGCGGGAAATGGATTTAAAAAGCCCGCCCTTTCTGCCACCATTTTCTGAGGGCTCCTGCCTAGCTGTCAATGGCTGGACCCCTTTAAACCTGGCCCAGTTGGTACCAGGGGCTCCCCCTGGTACCGACTGGGTCGGGTTTAAAGCAGTCCAGCGACTGACAGCCCACCAGGAGTCCTGTGAAAATGCTAGGGAGGGCTGTTCCAGGGATCAAGCTGCCCTCCCTAGCATTTTCAGAGAGCTCCTGCCGAGCTGTCATCAGCTGGGCCCCTTTAAAAATTGCCCAGTCGGTACTGGGGAGAACCCCTGGTGGCAACTGGGACATTTTTAAAGGGGTCCAGCTGATGACAGGTCAGCAGGCTCCTTATGAAAATGATTGGGACACCAGTTTGGAGCTCTCCCACTGGTGTCCTGACTATTTTCAGAGCGCTCCCACTGAGCTCTCATCGGCTGGACCCCTTTAAAAATGGCCCAGTCGGTACTGGGGAGAAGTGGGGATTAAGCCCCTCTTTCCCCCAGCCAAAGTTGCACAAGCACCACACACACACACTACACACAAAATGAATAATGAATCAATGAATCAACAAAATGATTTTTTTTAAAAAAAATCATTTAAAATGAAATGAAACGAACTGAACCCTAAAACAAACTGAACCAAAACGAATCATCATTTTTCCAGTTCGTGCCCATCTCTAATTCCTATCATTATCTGATCAAAATGAATTATTTTATTTAAAAAATTAATTAAATGGTATTTATTCCTTTTAAAAATGACAGCCCAGAAAATAAATTAGACATGCTGGACATTAATCATAGTTGCCTCTAAGTCTAATCAATGCATCTTTTGGACCATCATCCTGAAACTGATTTCTAGGGCTATGCCATTTAAATCAATTTATTTATTTATTTATTTATTTATTTATTTATTTATTTATTTATTTATTTATTTATATGCCACCCACTACCCAAAGGGCTACTTACAGCTGAAATGAAAGTTAAAATAATTAAAAGATTAACATTTCAATTAAAACAATAAAAACATTTAAATACAAACAATAAAATTGCCATCAGTACCCACAATCTATATTATATCAGTTAAAAAACTTCTGGAACAGGAAGGTGCCAAAACATCATCAGCATTGGTACCAGGTGCATCTCACTTGGGATGGAGTTCCATAGCCTGGGGGCAGCTGCTGAAAAAGCCCTATTCCTACAAGCCATCCCTTTCACATCCTTATGGGATGGCTCTTTCAGGAGGGCCCCCTGACTAGATCTTAATTGCTGGGTTGGTTCATATGGAAGGAGGCGGTCCTTCAGGTATCTCGGTCCTAAGCCTACATATCCTGCACTTAGCCTACACATCCCATAAGTCTCCATTCTGGGAGTTCTACCTGACAGGCCTGACTGACTGGAAACCTTTGTGGCCTAGCTCTGCCCAGTTTCCAATTCAGAAATGGAGCTTATAGCTAGTATGCGGGCAGCTTTCTTTCTGAGCAGCAGCTTGAGCACAATTAAGTCACAGAGATGGGCACAAACCAGAAAAATAGTGGTTCATCATAGTTTGTGATTCATGGAAGTCCACCAACCATGAACAACAAATTTATAAATTTTCCCTAAATGGATCAATCAATCCATCGATCCATCGATCCACTGATCCATCCATTTATTTCATTTATATACAGTACCACCCATTTAACCTTGGTGAAACTTGAATTGGTTCATTAAAGTCAACTAGAGGGGAACATACTTTTTTTTTACAGGCAGCCTGGTCAGCTCCCAGCCAGGTGCCTCTCTACATGCCCCCACCTGTCAGCTAAGAGTTGGGCACATGCCCAGAGACAACAGGCTCCACTCCCAGAAGGGAAGCCAGGTCACTGCCTCCAAAGACAGTGGTGATGTGACACATGTGTGGGTGACAAATGTATGCTTGGCCTACACAAGGTTTTCAAAACCCTCCATGGCTTGGGACCTGAATACCTGGCAGAACAGCTCTCCCAGAGATCAACTGAGGCCAGACCTACCCGATCATCGCAGGCGCGCTCACTCAGGGTGTCCACTCCAAAAGAGGCGTGGAAATCGGTAACCCGTAGCCGCATCTTCTCTGTTGTTGGCCCCTTTCTCTGGAACCAACTTCCAAGTGAGCGGCGCCTTGCAGAGTCCCTGTCCGCCTTCAGAAAGGCATTAAAAACTTTGCTTTTCAAGGAGGCATATGGTGATCTTATTTCTGTTTGATTTTTTCCCCCTGGTCTGCCACTTTCCGCCGAGGGTTTTAACTCTTTGCTACTCTCCTATTTTATCTTGCCATTGTTTTATTTGTTCCTGCTGTTTTATTTGTGCTTTTACTGTTTATTTGTGCTTTTACCAGGTCGGCCTTCTACCATCTAAGGCTTATCGCCCAGATTCGCCCGTACCTGGACGAGAGCTCCCTGAGGACAGTGGTACAGGCACTGGTCACGTCGAGGCTGGATTATTGCAATGCTCTCTCCATGGGGCTCCCCTTGAACCTTGTTCGGAGATTGCAGCGGGTCCAGAGTGCGGCGGCCAGGCTGGTGGTTGGTGCGCGTCGGTTTGACCGCATCACCCCCATCCTGGCTCGCCTCCACTGGCTGCCCGTTGCCTCCCGAATAAGGTTCAAGGTGTTGGTTTTGATTTACAAAACCCTCCATGGCTTGGCCCCTGATTATCTGGCAGAGCGCCTTCACCGACAATCAAATCTAGCCCGACCCACCCGTTCATCTTTGGCACTTTCCCTCCGGACTGTCCCCCCGAAGGAGGCCCACAAAGCAAGTACTCGTGGGAGGGCCTTCTCGGTGGTGGGTCCGTCCTGCTGGAACAAATTGCCGAGGGAATTGCGACAGGCTCCATCATTGGCGTCCTTTAAAAGAGGTTTAAAAACCTTACTCTTTACTGACGCCTTTAATAATGACTAGAGTAGGCTTTTTTTTTTTTAATCCCGCCTATCCTTCCCATAGGATTTGTCCCTGCTTTGATGATATTTGTTTTTAATTTTTTTGTTGTAAACCGCCCTGAGTTCCCGTTCTGGGAAGAAGGAGCGGTATAGAAATTTGAAAATAAAATAAATAAATAAATAAATAAATTTTATTGGAAACCGCCCTGAGTTCCTTTATGGAAAAAGGTTTGCGGTATAGAAATGCATAAAATAAATAAATAAATACATAAGAACACAACATAAACATGGAAGATATAAAAAGCCTTATGGGTACAAAGTATACAGTGTGCTTTAAAAGTCTGAATGACTTTTAGTGAAGCCAAAACAGTGATATCAGTACATCCTGGAAAACAGCAGGATGGCGCCAAAAATTGCTGAGGTAGAATCCTGGGACAAGCTGACATTGGTGCATCCCGAACAAAAAATCTCTAAGCCAAGAAGCACATTAGTGCATTCTGGTGGAGACATCTGAGTCAATATATATATATGGAAAGATAAATGGACATTCTGAATTGGACTGAATTGGACTGAATTGAACTTCTCCCATCGCAATGTATGTCGCCACTCCAGCCACAACATGGAGGCAAGCCATGTGATGGGATCATGTAAATTCTTGGACAACTTCAACCAATAGTATGCCCAGGTTGCAGACTGGGCAGGTCTGGCAGCCACAGAGGGCATAAAAAGCTCTGGCAGCCCCCGTCCTCCTTGCAGCCTCCAGTGGGAGTTAGGGTGGGATTGCTGTTTCTGCGACTCTAGATTCAGTCCTGCAGCCTCCCTGTGTGCATGTGTGCGAATCTCTCGGTGAGTACCCTACCCTGCCCCGCAGTGCAGTCACTCTGTGGCTGCCATGCACCCTGGGCAACGCCTGCTGCTGCCTTTGCAGCCTCCATGTGAACCTAGTCTATACTGTGTCTCTGCCAGCATCCATTTTTTTTAGTGTTTTCCCTCTGGTCTGGGGTGTTGGGGGACGCCCACGCATGGAAATGCTTTTAAAAATCACGCAAAAAACGGGTAGAAACGACAAACAAAAAAACAAAAAACGGAAACAAAATTTTTCCAAAAAATTTCCGACAAATGGAAACGAAATGAAACGGACCTCTCAACGACAAACGACAAACGAAACACCATTTTTTGATTCGTGCCCATCTCTATTGACTGTATTTGTGGCAACAGTGGCAGCAGCTGCATGACAAGGTAGGGAGTTGATAGGGACAGTGGTAAGGGGTGGAGGAATAACCTGTGGTAGTGGTGAATGAACAAGGAAGTTTATAGCATTGCAAAAAAAATTCATTGGTTCAAAAAAATGGTTCTCCAGTTTGTAGGAACCTGAATGAACTCAAATCAACAAATTGATAATGTTGAACTAACTTCCTTGTTGGTTATTAGATCCATACCCATATCTAGACACAAAGCTTTCCATCTTGGGCCCTTTTTCCTGATCAGCCACATTTAGATGTCTATCAGCTCAGTAATATTCTCTGAATTAAGAGTTATGGGATTTGTGCTCCAAAAATCTGAATAAGGCAGTCCTATAGATTATTTGTAGTTATATGAGGTTATTCATACAATGTGAACTACAAAGTCTCCACAGTATGCCAAAATGTCAGATATAGAACACAATTGTATTGTGTGAAATGAGCCCTGTTTTAAAAAACGGATTATTGAAGTTATATTTATAAAAACTAAGGATGGGCACCTTACAAAAAAATGACACACTGTTTTGTCATTTTGTTACATTTTGAACCATTTTGAAATGAAATGTAACAGCAGACAGCATGTCATCCCGAACCAAAACAAAATGATGTTTTCAATTTGGGAGGAACTGAACCAGGGATGCCTCCTGTTCTTGCTGATGTCAGTGTCTGCCCTCTCAGATCCCTTCTGTGAACTGGAGAGCAGAGGAGGGAGGCTTTTGTGGTGTGAAATTCAAAAGCCTCCTTCCTCCGCTCTCTGGTTCTGGCTACCACCACCCAGCTGTTTGTTTGTTTGTTTTTTACAGCTTGAGCTGTCAAAACCAGCTGGGTGGCAGTAGCCAGAACCGAACAGGGAAACAGCCATCGGATCTCGCTGCAGCCCCTTGCCTGAAGTGACATCTGATGACAACTCCCTGGTTCAGTTACTCAGATATGAAAACATCATTTCATTTCGGGATGACACATTGTCTGTCATTTTGAAATGTTTTCAAACCTTACAAAATGATGTAAGGGTTTTTTTTTTAATATGGTGCCCTTCCCTTCTTGGACAACTTCAACCAATAGCATGCCCAGGTTGCAGACTGGGCAGGTCTGGCAGCCACAGAGTGCATAAAAAGCTCTGGCAGTCCCCATCCACCTTGCAGTCCCTGGTGGGAGTTAGGGTGGGATTGCTGTCTCTGCAACTCTAGCTTGAGTCCTGCAGCCTCCCTATGTGCATGTGTGCATGTGTACCTCTCAGTGAGTACCTCCCCACCCTGCGGTGTAGTCACTCTGCGGCTGCCTTGCACCCTGGGCAACGCCCGCCGCTGCCTTTGCAGCCTCCCTGCGCACCTGGTCTATACTGTGTCTCTGTCAACATCAATTTTTTTTAGTGTTTTCCCTCTGGTCTTTGCCTTGGGTGACGCCCGCGCACAGAAATGCTTTAAAAATCATGCAAAAAGCGGATAGAAATGAAAAATGAATAAACAAAAAACAAAAATGATTTTTTTCCAAAAATTCACAAAAAACGGAAATGAGCCGATACTGACCTCTCAACGACAAACAAAAAACTGAAACACCATTTGTTTTATTCGTGCCCATCTCTAGCTAGGTGTGTTTCGCCTTGAGAAAAGAAGACTGGGGGAATATACAGTATGATAGCATTCTTCGAATACTCAAAAAACTTTCATGGGGGGGCATGCTCTCAACAGCAGACAGCATGTCATCCTGAATCAAAACAAAATGATATTTTCAATTTGGGAGGAACTGAACCGGGGACACCACCAGTTCTTGCTGATGTCAGTGCCTGCCCTCTCAGATCCCTTCTGAGAGCTGGAGAGCAGAGGAGGGAGGCTTTTGCAGTGTGAAATTCAAAATTCAAAACCTGAGCCCAGTACTGCACAAATGTACTGGGCTCAGGTTTACAGGACACCAGATTTCATTTGAATATCAGAAAACACTTCATAACTGTTACAGCTATATGACAATGGAGCCAATTATATTGGCAGTGCTGGAACATTAGGGGCATTCAAGAGAAAATGAGACAGCCATATGTCATGCCTACTTTAATCTGGATTCCTGCATTGAGTAAGGGTTAGGAAACAATGGCCTTATGGGCCCCTTCCAACTGCAGTCTTCTATGATTTTGTGATACACTGCACCAATTGATTCAGTCTGTTGTCACAGCAATACAGTGACTCCCCCTCCTGAGTTAAAGACATGCAACTCCCCCCCCCCAAAATGCCAATGTTTCCTTCTCTCAGTTTCCTTGTGTGCCAAGGCTGCATACATTATATACTCATGTGGTGTCTCCCCTATCTACCATTTAACACTATACTGACCTTGGTAAGCAACTCCAGCTGCATTAGTGGCAGCAGTCTGCTGTGTTTTAAAATAAAGGGTCACACTTTCTTTCTTTAGCTACTTTCACCCATACTTTTTCTTTTCTGTTGCCGAGGCATTCAGCCCTGTGGAAGAAAAAGAGGGAGGCTTCCACTCTACACAAGCTCTGATCTATTTTCTTTTCTTTTCTTTTTAGAGATGCTATGCTTGGCTGCAAAGAGAATTAGCAACCCCATGAAGGGGAGGAAGAAAGGAAGTTCTTTTTAAGCAAAGAAGAGACACTGCTGCTGGCAGATGAGGAGAGCTCAGCAGAGGGAAAGGGAAGTCACTGCTGCCATCCCATCTCAAAGGGACAGTCCAAAGGTCACGCCCCCAAAGTAGGACAAGGGTCCAAAATGACGGCCCAAATCTGGACCTCTGACCACCCTCCACGACATGCTTCAAAGAGCCAGCCATACTTATTAGATTACCACTGGTTGCTACTACGTGAAACGGAATGCAATTCCTCCTCATTTAAAGGGCTGCTGACCCTGTGGGCAGTCTTTAGTGACAATAATTGTTTTGAGGGGTAAAACCTTTCTAGCCGAAGCATGCTTGTGATTGTATATTTGACCATCAATTAGTATTTATAGACTCAATAAAAATATCCCCTCCCCATTGCAGAATTTCTAAAGGGAGAACAGAGAGCTCCCTTCTTTGTGTTAGATCTGTCTATATATAAGATTATACTGAAATCAGCCAGGGTTCCATTAATTAATTAAACTAGACAATTTATGCCCATACCACAACAATTATGTCAGTCAGGTGGCTTGAAACTCTCTCTCTCTCTCTCTCTCTCTCTCTCTCTCTCTCTCTCTCTCTCTCTCTCTCTCTCTCTCTCTCTCTCTCTCTCTCTCTCTCTCTCCTCACTTCCTTAACCATAACAAATCAGAAAAGCTCAAAGGTTCAGAGTTTTTTTAAGTAGCTACATACATCCACCGGAGCGGCCCATTCCACTTTATTTTGTAGCCTATTGCAAAATCAGGCGTGGAGAGGACATGTACAGTATGTTTCAAATGCAACTTTTTACTTCTAGCAAAGGACTAATCCTATCCAATTTACTACTTGCCTGTACTGTAAGGGGAAAATCTGTGTTTGAAAATGTGCATGCACTTGTCATGCCTCGGGCACTGTTTGTGTATTTTGCACTTTGGCCTCTGTGTTAGATATTTGGGAACATGTATAACAGAAAGGCTAACATTATGGCACTGCAATTTCACATCAGCCATGAATTCCTAGATAGCTTTGGGCATATACTCTCAGCTTTAGCTCCGGAGCTACAATTTGGAGGTCATGATAAAGCCTGCCATACCACACTGCTGTAAGAATGGTTGTTGTGATATAGATCCTATATTTCCCCCAATCCCAGCATGCATACCCACAATATACTATGCATTATAACCAGCACATTTCTTCATAATTTCAATGAACTTGTTCAATTACTATGTTTATTGTATTCTATTATTTCTATGTCTAATTTTATTTCATGTTAAAAGAAAACAGCATGGAAGGATCTCTATAGATATGTATATGTTTCTGTGTGGCCACGATAAAGCAAAGAGCAAGCCTCTTGTTCCTTTCATGGTTACATAAAAATTGACATTTTAGCAGGTGTGCCTTGCTTTTTTTCCACCAGTGCAACGGGCACTGGTGTTAGAGCAACCCTGTCTCCCATTTCATGTAGTTCCCCCTTTCTGAAATGCACAGTAATTGGGTGAGAAGAAATAGCTGAGAATATGCTATCTCCATAAAGTTTAGAAGCATCTCTGCTTTGAAAAATCTTTGTTAGGGCCTCATAGACTTAACAACATGATTATTTTTATCTATATTACACAAATATTCATTTGTGTACAATGTCATATTCTGCTGTACAGCTCTCCAGTCTAAAAACCTGATGCTAAGTACATTTTCGTCACAACATAAAATGAGTTCAGAGTAGGAGTCTCTGACACCATCCTTCCCTCTGTTTCTGTCTGTTTCTCTCTCCCCCCCTCTCTCCCTCTCCCTCTTCCTCTTTCCCTCTCTCCCTCCCTCCCTCCCTCCCTCCCTCCCTCTCTCTCTCTCTCTCTGTCTCTCTCTCTCTCTCTCTGGTGTGTGTGTGTGTGTTTGTGTGTGTGTGTGTGTGTGTGTTTGACCAGGAGCATTAAGCATTTGCCATTGCAGAAAGTCATAATGTATTGTAATGAGATTATTTTCTAGACCTTATGCTTTTATATACAATCACCTAAATATAGAGGTTCACATTTTATTTTCTTCAACCCAATTTCAATTTATTTTCCAAACAGAATTTGTTTGTGTAACTGATTAACCAGGATCAAATTAGGTCAGTCGGTGTTGACACAGTATGGAGCTGTAATTGGTTTCTTTAATTGGTAACTGTAAGCCAGAATGTAATCAGCTCACAGGAAGTACAGTCTGTACCACTAACCAGAAAAGTTTTATATCTCCCAGGGAAACTTTGCTAATTGTAAACTGCATGAGTGATTAAAATTCTGGATCAGTTATTGTATGGCTAAGGAGTGCATTTTGTAGACTCAGCTATACAGGAGAGATTTTCTCCCTTTACAGTGCTGGTTGTTCCTCGGCATGGAAACAAATATTGCATTTAGGAGATAAATCCACTGGCCCTTCTCAACTGGGAAGTTTACGAGAATTCAAACTAATAGCATTTGATGAGAAAAGCACAATGGAGTCTATGGCACCATTCCACTTCAATTCATTTTGCAAGCCTGAAGAGAGGAGATTATCTGTCTTTGTAACAAAACTTCTTTTTACCGAAGATGCTGGCTATGACTCTGGACCCCATGATGTGTTCCATGAAAGATCTTCCTCCCCCCTCAACTGCCATTTGAAGTCATTATGTACAGGGGACGGGTTGTTTTTAAAGAAGGAAATGAAACAGAAATGCTCCTGCATGGAAAAATCTTGAACTATAGAACAACTGAACACTTTGGGGAATGTGGCTAGAATTTTTGTAGAGATGGCTTTTTAGTCTTGTTTTGTAGCTCGCGGAAAATGTTTCTGCTGTATTACAGTCAGTCAACGTATCGATGAATTTGGAGATTTTCTAATGTAATTTGGCCGTTGAATTAGTGTTATCTTAACCTGGGGATTTTGCATCCACATTTATTAAGTAATAAGGTACTTGATATGGAAGACAGCCAGAAAAGAAAACTGTTTCCAGGAAACAAGCTCATCAATGAACTGCATAATGAATACATTAAACCCCCCACATACTTTTTGTTTCAAGAAAGCAAAACAAAGAGAAAAAGTAATAGGATGTGATCACCACCACCACTATCATCTTAGACCTGAAATGCTGAAAAGGACCATATGAGTCTTGGACTCTAGCCCTTGTCAAGGATTATAAGGCTGGTGTTACAAGATTCTCTCTCTCTCTCTCTCTCTTTCTCTCTCTGGGCCTTTTCACACGACCCCCTAAGATCCGCTGGTCCCTTAAATTCGGACCAGAGATCTTGGGGGTTCGTTTTGTTCCTGCGTCCCCACCCCTCAGCACTTCCTGCTCCTGTCAGCGTGAGGGGGTGAGGCAAAAAAAGGACAAAAGAAGCCTTTACTAACCTGCCGGTGTGGTCAAACTTGCCACGAGCCCCATTACTTCCTGCTTCCGTCTCAAGGAGCTCTTAAAGGGGCGGGAGGCAAAAAAACAACAGACAAGCCAGGAGAGCCGGGCACTCTTATCCGCATCTAATTTTTTATCACCTCCAAAGAGAAGGTACAAGGAAAGTGTGCTGGGTCGCGCTAAAGTGGGCGGGGTCGCACTTAATTGTCTCCAAACTCCGGAGCTGGTGGGAAAACATTTCTAAGCTCCGGAGCTGGGAGCCATTTGCAGCGCAGCTTAGGGGTCGTTTATAAACGCTCTCTCTCTCTCTCTCTCTCTCTGTGTGTGTGTGTGTGTGTGTGTGTGTATTCTCTTTAACCAACTACTGACCCAGCGTGCTGATGAGCTCCCATGTTTCCATGTTAGAAAAACCAATTTCCATGTTAGAAAAACCAGAGCACAGCAGGCCCTTCTGTCAATCATAAAATGCAATTTGTCGCCATATATACACTTGACTAGCTGCCCCAATGAATAGAAATTGTTTGAAAAATAAGAAAGGATGTCGAAAACAAATTAAATAAAAATAAAAAATAAAAATAAAACAATCCCCTAACCTGCACTCCAGTTTGAAAACATTCCTGGCTAGTGCAAGTGAAACTTCCATTCCTCTCTTCTCCCTCTACTTTGGAGGTGGCCTGAGATAGAACTTTCCAGACAATTCCCCCTTTCCAGCAGAAAGAGAAGAACCATTGACTCATTTGTGCTCATGTAACCTGTGATTAAATTCAAATTAATTTTTTAAAAAATACTTTAAATCATCATCTTGCTGCTGGGGTAAGTACAGTACAGCTTTATTGAAATACATCAGGAAGTTAACACAACACATAGGAAATTAGCACAACACAAAACAGAGAGACAAGAAGCCAGATGGTGGTACCATCCATCTGGGGAACTGGAACCAGCAATACTAATAGTTATTGCAAAGAATTAAAAGATAGACATGTCTAGGGACTTGGGTTTGGGGACCATCAAGGGTGATCCCAAGAGTCAGGACCTCCAAATGGAGCTGAACACTTGCTTATATACCTTCTTCCCAGAGCCTGGAATTGTCAACAGCAGTTCCACTTTTACTGGAACCAAATCAAACCGGATCAGACCAGCTAGCTCCAGCCATGAATCTCCCTCCTTTTGTACCTCAGATGACCTCTATACATTTAAATCTCTGCAAACTGACCAATGATCTCACTAACAAGACCATCTGCAAATACTTCCTCTTTCAGGTTTTTCTGTTTCAGGAAACTGTGGTTAATCCTCTGTGGTTTTAGGCCTCACAGATGTTACAGAAATTTCTCAATTCCTTGCTTTGCCAGCTCTGTGAGCTCTGCAGCTCCAAAAATCTGCAAAGACACAGTCCATAGGCTGATTGATTGTTGATTAAAGAAAACCAATCTTATCATCTGCTTCAGTTACTTGTATTGCAAGATATTGTTTGTTGATCAAGGCAGAATTTAGAAGATATGTTTGTCTTGAAAAATGCTCTTAATCCAAGTTACTCTTAAACAAAGAAATTACTGTATATATTTTCTGTAGCACTAAATTTCACTGCATTTATCCTACAAAACAATTCTCCTAAATATAGGAGTTGTTATCAATGAAAATGTAACAAAGCCCAGAAATATAGTTAGTTTCAAAAGCTTCAGACTGAAGAAATGTCAAAGGCTAGATAAATCTTGCCCTGGAAAATATGGTGGAGACACACATTTGCATGACCCATCTATCATCAGAGTGTATCTTATAAGATCCTTAGTGTAATGTTCTTTCCATCAATATTGCTCTAGAATGTAAAAGAAACTCGCAGTCACAAATCAAGAAAAGGCAATCATGACAGAGGCTGAAAATCTGTAGAAGTAAGTGCAAATATTTTCAAAAGAAGTAGTTGCATGGCAGTTGTGTTGGACAAATGACAGATCCATTCCTGGTTGAGGAAATAAAAGAGCTGGACCCAGAGTTAAGTAATACTTTAAACTAGAGATGGGCACGAAATGATGATTTTTTATTACTGTTCTCTGTTATTCGTTCTGTTACGTAATGGTACAAATAACGACTGTTGCAATGGGGTAGGCTCGAACAGAACAGAACCAAGAAAATTTTCTTTGGTTCTCTTTGTTTCCATTACTGGTGTTGTGCTGCTCGTGCAATGAAAAATGGAGCAGCGGAGGGCGTAGAGGGGGCTGGGATCCTGCCTCCATGCGCGGAGGCGGGATCCCAGCCCCCTGTCCAGCCATCTCCGATTGGTGAATGACAGCCCACCGGGATGTCATTCAACAAGCGGACGGCGGCAAGAGGGGCCTGGGCCTGGCGGAGCCTCTTTGCCCCCTCCCCACCGGAGCTGATGCGAGACTTTGCCAGTCTCGTGAGAAGAGGCGGGATCCGAGTCCTTATGGACTGGGCTCCAGGATCTCGGCCACATGGTGAAGCGGCAACAGTGCAGCTGGCTCGGAAGCCGTAGCAGAGGGCGTCATTGGAGCATGGGGGGGAGTGCAGTGGCACACCCCCCACAGGTTTCCCGGATCTAGGCTTGGGGGGGGTGCGGGGCGGCGGTCTGCCGGGGCGGTGGCTCCCGGGGCAGAGTGGTTCCCGGGGAGAAGGGCCCCAGTTAGGGCGGCACTGCGTGGAGCTCTGGGGGTAGCGACCCGATGGGGGTGGCGGACGGCGTGGCAGGTCATTCCTTGGAGAGGGGACCCAAAGGAGGGCAGCGCTCGGCGGTGCTCCGGGGGCGGTGGCCTGTTGGGGGTGGTGATTGGAGCAGTGCCTGGCTGTGGGAGGACTCCCCGTGGCCACAGGATTGCTCTCCCGGAAGGCTTGCCTCCAGCTCCAGTGGTGCCTGGCCCCGGGAGGGCTCCCTGTGGCCGCAGCTTGCCGCACCCGAAAAACAAAGAAACAGAAACGAAGCGGGCCCCAGGCTCCCGAAAAACAGAAACAGAATGAAGTGGACCCCAGGGCCTGAATAACAACCACGAAATGCCATTTTGTCATTTCGTGCCCATCTGTACTTTAAATACACCCCACTTAAATCAATAGAATTTCAACAACAACAAAACTCAGGGAAAGGCCCCATGTTCCCTGAACAATACAAATGCAGTAACAGATTATGCCTTTTTTTCAGACCATTAAGAAAATGAAACACACAAAAATGAAACCATGAGCAGTGATCATTCCTCTTCTTTAGACTATGCACCGAGTTCTTATGGGTAGTTCCAAAAGTAAATGTTTTTATTATATTCCCAAAGTCTCATGTATGTTTTAGGGGACAGGTGTAGCTTCTTAGGTAGAAATAGCTGCACGCTGCAAGAGGCCGGTGTGGGGAGGGTGTGGCTTCAACCCCCTCCTCAGCCAGTATTGTGGAATTTATCACCCAACTCTTTGAAAAAAAAACAGCAATCATGCGTTCTGAAACCTCCTAGAGCAGGGCTGTCCAACTTTGAACAGGCTGAGGTCTACTTTTTCCGGCCCAAAGTGCCTGAGGGCTACTACACTAAAACGTCTACTTATGAATTTTATCCATTCCGAGCACATGCTCATAAGTAAAAAAAAAAAAAAAAAAATGTAAGTAGAGCAGCAGTTTCCCATAGGAATGCATTGAAAATCAGTTAATCCATTGTGGAGGGAACAGATTTCAATGCATTCCTATGGGACGGCTGAGCATGCACACACTTCTCTTGCACCCATTTGAACCAATGTGGGTGGGTGCAAGGGGGGAGCATGCATGCTTGCACAGATTGTCACTTCCAAGGGGCAACCCGCATGACCATGCACATGCCTCCCTTGCACCCGGCTCAAGCAGGGGACTGTACCATGGCCCTTGAACTGACCCACTCAGCAGAGACAGTGGGCTGGCAGATTGAGAACTTTGCTGGGGCAGTGGTGGTCCTTGGGATGGGGGAGGGAGGGGTGGAGTATTTATACCCTCACATTTTTATTGATGGCTGGCAGGCTACTTTTAAACCCTTTGCAGGCTACCGGTAGCCCACAGTCTATCTGTTGTGCAGGCCTGTCTTATATGGACTTCTATTTATTCTAATACTACCTGCTGAATTTTCATTCCATGTTCTGGCACATGCATTGTCTGTAAATTAGTTTCATCACAAATAATTTGTTGAGAGAGCAAGTTCACGGAAGACATATAATTGTAAAGCAAGTAGGAACCTCACAGTTTGTCAAATCTAGACTCATGCCGAAGCGCCAAATTCATAGTTAAGGCATTGCTGACAGGTTGCCACCCAACTTTTATTTCAATAAATGTTCAATGGAGAAGAAAAACCCACCTTCTTAGATAGTAGCTGGCATCATTAAACAGTTGCTAGTAGAGAAGGAGATCAATCAGAAAAATTGTGATTTGTTTTGATTCAGTATTCAGCAGGTAGCTGTTTGCTAGATGGGCAATATAATAGTTCAATAAATAAACAATGAACAAATAAATGAATGAATCACAAAAATGAATGTATGATTTTTCCCCCTGACAAATTAATGAACTCAATTGTAAACTCATGCTTTTACTCTAAAACACTATAAAAAGGCATCCAAGGCACCTAGAGACACAAATCTGCAGAGAAGCCTCCCTTGATTATTGGTAAAGATTTAATTGCAGACATTTGGATTATAGGGCCCACTTAGGAAAGTGCCCCTTACCAACCGGCTTGGGAAAACCTAATCTTCATCAAACTCGGAGAGACTGCAGCAACGAATCAGGGGAAGCGTCCCTGCTAATTTAGTGTCTCTGGGTGCCTTGCCAGCCATTTTATAGCCAATGAAACAACAGATGAAAAATTGCAAAAAAAATGTAAATTCCTATTCACTGGGGGTATCAGCCCTTCAGTGAAGACTCTGCTCGTAAACTGAGTTTGATCCTAGGACTTAATCTTCCATCCTTCCAAGGTTTGTAAATTGAGGACCCAGCTCATGGGGCAGGGGGAGGGACTGTGTAGCCTGCAGGGTTTTGAACCACCCAGAGAATGATTTAAGCATTATTTAAGCATCACACTTTGCCTTTTTTCCTTTAATGATTTAGGGATTGAAGATTTTTTTCCTGGTGCTACTGTAGATACATCTATTGAAAAGTACATCCTATTGAGTCCAGTTGCACTTTGTCCCAGAGGTATGGATATATGACTGCAACCTTGACTATTAACATCACCTTCCAGTAATACAACATCCATGGTGGTGGTGTTGATGATGATAATAATAATGGTTTTCTACTTCTCTGTGTAGACAATGATATTTTTTCCAGAGAGCTAGTCTAGGGTAAAAAAAAAAGGTAGAGGGTTGATGTTAAAATGGAACATAATTCCTCATAATAAAAGTGAGGATGTTTTGGTGGTATTCATCATGTCAAGGCAAGCAGTCCATATGAAGCATTGCTGTTTGGAAGACTGGTGGGCCCATGGGGAGGGAAAACAAGGAAGATGGAATTTGCATAATGTGAACAATAGCTTGTCTACAAACATTCACATTCTCTTCCATCATTTCAAGGATTAAATCTGTCATATGCCAGAAACCCAACCCCTCTACACCGCACAAATACTTCAGGTAAGCTGCTCTGTTTCTCTTAGAAAGAGTGCACAGCTCTGAGTACCTAGTTGGATGAGATGCTTGTAGAAGGAGATAACAAAATATAGAACAGCATGCTTCCTCCCAGGTTTGAAGCTGGACATAGGCTTCTGCAAATATATCCTTAATAGAGATGGCATGAAATGAACTTTTAGTTATCCCTACCTTGTGCCAGTCCTTCCTGGATGGTCCAGTCTTCCTAGCTCAGGGAGGGGGCAACTAAATAAAAACAAAACAAAACAAAACAAAATAAAATAAAATAAAATAAAAAATCCGGTGCATGGCCCCCGGTACTGGACCGCAAGCACTGGACCCAGCCCATGAGCCACAGAACCTGCCTGCAGCCAGCCAAAAAACCACAATCCAGCATGTGGTCCCGGTACCAACCCGTGAGCACCAGAGCACAAAGTAAAAAAACAAACAAACCAACAGGCCCGCACTACAGCTGTAGCGCAGGCCACATGGTCGGCAGGAAATAAGATAAAATAAAACAAAACAAAATAAAAATAAATAAAATAAAATAAAATAAAAACAGAGCGCTGACCCATCCCCAGAGGTGGCCAGGTTGGTGCTCTAAAATGGAAAATAAATAAATAAAAAACAACAAGAAGAAGTGCTGACCTGGCCCCAAGGGCTGTGTGGTTGGCGTATGAAAAAAAAATTAAAATAAAAAAGGAGTGCTGACCCGGCAACAGGGGTGGCCAGGTTGGTGCTCTAAAAAGAAAAAAGAAGAAAAAAGAAAAAGAAAAAAGAAGCATTGACCTTGCCCCAGGGGCTGTGCAGTTGGGACTTGAAAAAAAAATGAGGTGCTGGCCCCAAGCCAGCGCTTCAAAAAGCCCCTGCCACAGGGGCCACGATTGCCCCATCGCCTCAGCCACCGCAACCCGGTATGGATGATGTGATGAATGATGATTGAAGATGATGTGGATGATGTGGATGATGAGGATGAGGGTGCTGCCAGTCCAGTTTGTGCAGCTGTCAATATTTGTGTTTTTTTTTAAATTACTTTTGAATGTATTTTTCCCCGTCCGCATGCTGTCAAATGGATTAAATTGTGCAAAGTGAGGAAGAACAAATAACGATTCAAAACAAACTGACGAAACAAATATTTGAAAAACAATTTGTTAAAAACAAAATGAACCGAACCAAACCGTAAAATGAAATGAACCAAAATGAATTGCCATTTTTTTCAGTTCGTGCCCATCTCTAATCCTTAACATTAGTGGTTATTTTATATTTTTCAGAAGAACACTTTAGAGGTATTTGTATTTTCTTGAATGGTAGAATGGTCTCAAAAATCACAATATACTACAGATATTTTTCTCTCCTATTCTAGACCAGATAACACAAAACAACCCAGTTCAAGACCTTGTCTGGAAGCCCAGAGGACTGTTATTAATAAAAGGGAAGGGTTGTGTACCTAGCCGGAATTGAGTGCTGTTTAGGAAGTGGAATGGTGCTTCATAAATATGGGTAAAATATATTGAATATTTCTTTCATGGTCCCGGCCGAGGAGTGCATTTTTGGTGTAACCATATAGCTTTTGTTGTCTGTGAAGATACTTGGAAACCTGGCATGTACGTCCATGTAAGTGAGCTACATGGAAACAATGCATGTATGCAATGTACAGCTCAAAGAGTCTCTCCACTTTCTCATTCAGGCTTCAGAAATTCAGGGGAAAGCCTTTTCAATCAGTAGATTTCAATTCCATTTTTTAAAAAATTCATGCCATTTTGCATCTGCCTTACATGGCCCGCCAATGGTTTTCCTTTCCCCATTTTCAGTCTATGTTTTTAAGAATGTTAACCCTCCAAATGCCCCCCCCTGCAAGTGTGATCCAGGATAGTCCTGATTCCTACATTTCAATCTGGGATGTACCCAGGTTAACAAAAATAGCCTGATTCATCCTGTTATTCACCATTCTGCCAAAGGCACTGCTAAATCCTACTTGACCTAGTTTGCTTTCCTCATAGATTGATTATTTTTCCACCTATTATATATGTCAATATATGTATGCAACCATCAGGATTTTGAGGGAATGTATGGAAGAACTATAGCAACCTGCACACTACATCTTTAACAGGTTCGGAACTGTATGTCAGTATACAGCAGCAGCCAATTGTTCCTTCTCTACCTCAAATTCATTTCTCCCCTTTTTCTAGTCAGGGTTCTGTGTAAGTTAACAATGATAGTGTTCCGTGTCCTCTGGCAGTGTTAGAGACAGTGTCAGCACTCAGCAGTTAGTCTGAGTGAATATTTTGCCAGTAAGTTAGTGTAACTACTGAAGTGGTGCAGCAAGTAAAAACATTTTTTTAGTGTTATGTCATATATGAAGATTTTTGTGGATAAAAGGGATACATCTTTTATTCTTTGTCAACACCAGAGTCTCTTGCAGAATTTATTGAGAATACTGTATTGCCAGTTGGGATAAATCTAACTAAAAACCCACTATGAATGATTGGTATATTTGAGGGAAAGTTGTAATCATAATAATTTGCTGTGTAGGTTTTTCTGTGGACTTTTCTCTGCTGTGCAATTGGAAGTTTTGAGCTAGCAATTTCACATACTCTACCAATAATATAGACACAACATAAATACAAACAAAACAAATGGGTTCAGGGTAAACCTAAATACACCGACTACAATTTACTTGGAATATCCATTTTTCATAAGCACAAGAGTAAGCCCATTAAACCCTCACTGATTCCCCCCCCCACAAGAGGCTGACATCTTCTCAAGGATAGGGAAATATTTTAATTGCAAGTGTCTGCTGACCAATACAGGAGGGGGGAAGGTCTAAACCACATTTCCTAATGGATACATTTGCAATGTTATTTCATTTTAATAGAATTGTTCTAGGGCTAGCATTGCTGACATTTCAGCTTGGAGCTATGTTGTGTTCCGGTAAGGCAAATGGGACAATAATGTAAAGTGACACAAAAATAACCACTTAGTTCAAAAGCAATTATGATTCTGAGCATGAACAAATGACATTTCATTCGCACCCTCCACTAACTCTACCAGAACAGCTGTGCTATACACCCTCTAGACATTACAGACTATTTAGTTTTGTAAACCACCATGATTGCCTGCAGCACTATGAAATAATCAGTTGCAATAATAATTCATAGAAATCTTTTAGTACTTCAGTGCACTTGAAATCCTTCCACTTGGATATGGCCAGCTTTCTGAAGCAGCTGATTCACTTTTATTTCTTTGTACAATTTTTAAAGATATGACTTTTCATGTGCTTCATCTTGTGTTCCCAAGCTTCCCACGCTCACGCATCTCTGCATCCATGTAATCACTTTGGTCATTCCTAAATAAGTACAGTAGCCTGGTTTCACGAGTACTGTGTGAAACAGGTTGGGTGACTCTACTCTGTTGCAGTTTCTATGATTGCTCTAGCCATTCCAAATTTCTTGTTTCAGTTGTCTTTGTAGAGCTGCCATGAACATTGATCAAAATTAGATGGCTGTGCCTGCAATCTGTGTGCCATCAAGTTACATTTTATTCACAGTGACCCTAACAGGTTTTGCAAAGTAACTGAGATATTCAAGGAATGGCTTTACCAGTTCCACCCCCTCCTTCCCAGTGTGTCTCTACAGCTGAGCAGGGATTCAAACTCAGACCTCCTGGGTCCATGTACATTGCTTTGTCAATGACACCATATTGGGAACCATAATAATGCTGCTTATATAACGCACCACAGCATTTAAAGCTCTCTGCTGGTGTTTTGTAATTTAATTATGCATACTAGAGATGGGCACAAAATGATTTTTTCCCATTTTGTTATTTGTTATTTGGTTTGTTACGTAATGAAATGAATAATGACCCTAGGGGCAAATTTAATACGAACTGAACTGAACTGAGAAAAATTGGTTCGGTTAGGTTCGTTTTGTTAATGGAGGGGGGGGCGGAGATGTCTCCTACCTGGTGCTGGTCCAGAGTTCCGGTCTTCCTGGTTTCTGGAATGTGACTAGGAAAAAAAAGCCGAAGGCTGCGCTACAACTGTGGTGCGGCCATGTGGTTGGCAGTAAAAAAAAAAAAAAAAGAAAAGAAAAGAAAAGAAAAGAAATAAAAATAATAAAAAGGAGGGCTGATCAGGCTCCAAGGATGGCCTGGTCGGCACCCTAAAATAAAATAAAAAATAAAATAAAATAAAAAAACAGCACCAACCAGGACACAGGGGTCGTGTGGTCGGTGCTGAAAGGGGGAAAGCCCCGCACTACAGCTGTAGCACAGGGCCTGAACCCAGAAGTGGTGGTGGGGGGAATAAAATAAAAATGGAAATAAATAAATAAAAAAGGGAGCACTGACCGGACCCTAAAATAAAAAAATAAATTAAATTTTAAAAACCCAGCATCGATCAGTCGCCAGGGGCGGTTGGTGCTGGGGGTGGGGGAGGCAAACCCGGAAGTGAATAAAATAAAATAAAATAAAAATTTAATTTTTTTTTAAAAAAGGAGTGCCAACCGGACCCCAAGAATAGCCTGGTCAACTTGGCACAAAATAAAGAAAAATTTTTAAAAAAACCCAGTGCCGACCGGGCCCCAGGGCCCATGCAGTGGGTGCTGGGGGGAAAGGGCTAAAAGCAAATAATGAATTAACAAAACAACAAAATGATTTTTTCTGCAAAAGTTCACAAAAATAAAATGAAATGAACCGACCTCATTAACAAAATGAAACAAAATGCCATTTTTTAAATTCGTGCCCATCTCTAATGCATGCATTGCCCCCTCCCCCCCAGTGAGATGGGTACTCAGTTTACTGACCTCAAAAGGATGGAAGACTGAGTCAAGCTACCTGAGCCCATAGGAATTGGACTATGGTTGTGAGCAGAGTCTTTACTGCATATACTTGTGTGTGGATAGGATGGATGAAAAGAAGCTGTGATGATGACCAATAATTTGAAGAAGATTCTGGGATCTTATTGTACAGATTACATTGTCATTGAAAATCTCATAGTGTAGGAAATAAAATGCTAAGCAAGCTGTGTGTGTTAAAATATTGAAATACTGGGCTTAGACAAGCCATAATCAATCTTTTTTTTTTAATATGTTCCAGGGCCTCCAGGAGGCCATGTGACCCTGTTGAGAATGGCTGGACTACAGGATTTAAAATATTTAGCAGCACAATGCTTTATGTATTGAGAAGAAACTGCTTTCGAGATAATGAGACTCAGATTCAGGAAACAAGATAAGGGTTGGCAGGGTAGCCCCCCCTCATACCTGCTACATATACCAAGTGACAGGAGAACATCTGCCATGTTTTTCAGGGTTTTAGAACAAAGAAAATGAGATAGTAAAAAAGACTGGATTTTAGACCACAGTGGTCCCCCACCCTATCGTGGTTCATATACTGCAGTCCCGCTATATTGCGGGACCATATTATATGAAAAAAGCCCCCCTTGGGTAAGGGGCAAAGGCTCTTTCTGGCCTCCCATACTTACCCCAGGACAGGCGCTGCCCCGAATGGGCCTGTGGGGGCCTTCCCAGGGGCCTCCAGAAGGCCTGGGAAGGCCCTCACAGTCCCATTCGGAGCAGTGCCAGGCTGGGAGGAAGTACAAGAGCCCCCAGTTAGGGCCCCCACACCTG
Source organism: Phrynocephalus forsythii (assembly GCA_029282475.1). Lineage (NCBI taxonomy): Eukaryota > Metazoa > Chordata > Lepidosauria > Squamata > Agamidae > Phrynocephalus > Phrynocephalus forsythii. The sequence continues at coordinate 97,630,231 of JAPFRF010000010.1, forward strand.
ACCTGACCTGCATCCACATATCGCGATTTTCAGTTATCGCGGGTTGGGTCAGGTCCCTAACCCCAGCGATAGGCGGGGGATCACTATATAATCATTATATTCAACTGTTACAAGTGTGAACAAATTTAGCATCCATCTACTGTACTTATTTGGTATGCACAGGTATAGTTTCTTATGGATTTCATTTCCCTTTAACACTGCTATTAAAATGCCATTTAAAAATTCTGAGAAAAGAAAATCTAGCCAATAGTGCTAAACAGTAACAGTTGTATATGTCCTAACTAGGGACCTGTTCACTGTTTTGGATATTGATCTAAGTATGTAAATAAGTGCAGAAAAATGCAGTTGAATTGCTTGCCTCTTTTTCAGACTTGGTTGGAAAATTATCTAGTTGGCTTGCTTCCAAGTTGCTTTTTTAAAAAACAGTGTTGGGTTTTTAAACTCTTGCCTCCTTTATTTTTTAAAAAATTGTTTATTAGAAAGCCACTCCATTTACCCTTCAAAGTGTAGGAGGAACTCTACCCTGTACATTGCTGTAGCAGTCTTAAATGTCTAAGAAACAATTATCGGTTTGACTGATGTTGTCTGTAAGTTAACACCCATGCTTCATTTTCATGAATCGTACACCTCTCATTTACAAAGACTACCTGATTGGAATATGCCTCCATCCTAAACTTTTAGTAGAAATGCCAACGCCAGAAGCTTTGAAGAGGACTGCACAGAATCCTATTTGGAAACATGGAGTGCAACAGTCTCATGGGCATAGTACACCATATAATTTCTGGTTTATATAGTTTTGTGAGCCAGAAATTGCCCAGTTGAAATCAGTGGGGCTTCTGTGAGTTCCAGGTGGTAGTCAACACTCCCTTGTATAAAAGCCAGGAAAAAAAACAACATCTATGTATACGACAAAGTATCAGGCCTGTGCATTAAATACTAGTTCAACCTTTGGAAAACTTACTATACGGACCCAAACTCACAGAATCCTCTATTTCTCATAGTAGCTGGGAGATTTTGAGCACTGCAGTAAAAAACAACCACATAACGTGCAATAAGAAATACCATCTGCTGCAAGATAAAAACCAGGATCTGTTACTGAACTAAAGGTCCCCTCAATAGGTAACACAAACATGTAAAGGCCTAGTGAATTCTACATGCCACTAGTAAGAACACCATGTCAGAATAATGTTTTGCTCATTGGTCCTTGCATCAAAGTCGGCTGCTTAGTAGTAGCTTCTGAAGCTGAAATAACATAGCATGCAGACTCAAGAGACATTGCTTCAGGATCAGTTTTGCTTCCTCTCTTCCAGCTCTTTATTAAATGAAGCTCAAAAGGCCCTGGGCCAAGATGGTACCTTGTTGCTATAAATCTTTCACATTTCCGCTTGGTTTCACTTGCATTGCAGAGCAGCTAAGTGGTCTCATGATGCTGGGCTGCCTGATGGCTTCAGACAAATTGGGGGATTACTGATACCACCAAATGATGAGACTGTTCCTCCCCCCTAAATTAATAACTTTTTAAAAGATAGAAACTGCTTTAGCTCTTTGACATTTCACTCTGCTCTTTACCTCATAATTATTTCATCCCTTTGTGTGGTGTGCTTCAAATGATACATTACTCTCGCTTTCTTAATCAAAAAGTATCTGAACTGCAGTTTACTGAAAAGGAGCTTATTTCCAGAAGAATACTCAGGTGGCCTAGGATTTGGGCTGAGGAAGATCGTAGATTTCCCATTAGATTCCCCTGCTTCCTGTGAAGACGGTCATAGAAAACACAACATGGGGGCTGAAGAAATAAAGAAGTGTTGGTTTTCTTAGCTATTAAAAAGGAGCCAGGCAACTTCAGTGATCCTTCGCCACTGGCCATTCTGGCTGGGACAGTCCTCCCCCTTTCTGTACACAGTACTACGCATTTACCTTGGAATACTGTATATCACATTTAGAGATGTAAAAATTTCCAGGACATCTTGAGGGGGGGGGGCAGGAAAAATGGTTTTCCTCCATTTTTTTTTCATTTCCCCCCAAAGATCCCCCCTCCCAAAATTTTACACCTCTAGTCACATGGAACTCAGAAGGACTTGCTGAAAGGTAGGAGCAAGTAGTTCAGATGGCACCTTCTTTGAAAATTAAACATCAATGTGTAATGAAGATACAGAATACAGTAGGACATATGCAGGTTCAGTAATAGAGATGGGCACAACTCACTGGTTCAGCAGTTCATCCCTGATTGTTTACTCCCACAGCAGGTGTTTGGCAGTTCAGTGCCCTTCCCCTTCCAGCAGGCACCTGGAGGAGGTGGGCAGGAAAGCTGGGATACTGCTTTCAAGAGGGTGCCCTCTGTAGGGGATGGGGTACTGGGCCATCAAACACTTGTTGTGGTGATAAATGTACTGGGACAAACTACTTAACAGGCAGTTCCTACACTATCCCTAATATCTGCTGATTCACTTATCCACTGCCTGAAAATAAAAAAATAAAAAGTCCAGAAATATGTAGATGTATCTCCAGAGTATATTTACTAGAAATGGACACTAGACGTAGTTACAGATCATGCAATGTACAGTGGACCTTTATATAACAAACAGTTTGTATAACATAAAATTTGTACAACATAAAATATTCCAGAGATAGGGGAAATTTGCTTAACAGAATTGCCTATGGGGCAAATCCGTACAACATAAAAATGGTTGTGATTAGGGATTAGTCTCTTTTCAATGCATTCCTATGGGAAATTTGTATAAAGAAAAATTTGCTTAACATAATTTCATTTGGAATGAATTAATTCCTTTATACATGGTACTAGAGATAGGCACGACTCAAAAAATGGTGTTTCGTTTGTTGTTTGGTCATTTAGGGGTCCGTTTTGGTTCGTTTTCGTTTTTGTGACTTTTTTGCAAAAAAAATCGTTTTCGTTTCGTTAGGTAATGAAACAAAAAACAAAAATGAAAATGAAAAATTGCTGTTTCATTAGCATTCTTTTTAATTCAATGCATCTGCTGCAATGAAAACGAAAAACACGGCAAATTTGGTCGCTTTGTTTTTGTTTTCATTTTGTTTAAAAAAATTCATTTCGTTTTCATTGCGTAACGAAACAAAAAAACGAAAACAAAAACAAAAAATTGCTCATTTCATGCCCATCTCTACATGGTACCAATGTATATAGTTCAATGCATCTGCATCTTAGCCTGGCACTTATGGTCACTATACATCACTCTGAGACATTAATTGGAGAAAGAATAAAAGGTTTAATTTACTTACAATTGAGCAGATCAAAGAGCAAAACTAGCAAACATGACTGCTTGCAGTAACAGATCTGAACAGACTCACTGACTGGTTCCAACAGACAAAAGAAGGGGAACAAATCAAAAGGAGAGAGGCAGGATTCTCTTTGAAGTCAAAAGGAGGAAAGGAAAGATAGTTTAGTGCTGGACAGATTTCAATCTTCCCGTCCCCTTTCCAATCCCACCCTACTGTGAGATTGAAAAAAATACTTCAACAAAACTGAGCAGGGGGATCAGGTATGAATCAAATACTGTTGTGTGAAATTGTACATTAAAGAGAATGATGAGCAAAAAAGGTACATGGGTCAAAGTATGAAAGAAAAGGGGTAAGCCCTGACTGCTCAATGATGAAACATCTGTGTTCTGTGTTCAACCAAAGTTTACATCCAACTATCAAAAATTCTGATTCCAACAATGGCCAACCTTTTCCCCCCAAATTTTTATTTTTTTGCTAAAAAAAATACCCTAAGAGATTTTGGAAAAGGATGTCATGAAGCAGACATGCTATAATTCATCACATTCCTTATTATGCTGTTTTTCTGCTATATAATTTTTAAAGCACGACAGAGAATCATCAGTGCTATTTTCCATCGTTTAAGTGATTTCTTAAAGAAATCTTTTTTTTTCTTCAGCCTCAGAACCCTGGAGCAGACTGCAGATTAAGGCAAAAGCACTTTCCTTTTTTCCATCATGATCCTTCCAAGAATGCAAATCCTTCAGTGCCATGTGGTGATATGTCAGAAACACAGGCAAAAGCATATCTCTCTCATTTGACCAGTTAGAAATTGGAAGCATGCAACTATGCCAAAAATACATTGATCCAAGCTCATGTTACAATAAACAAATAGTCTCCTCCTCTTACGAGTGCATTCATTCTAGCAGCAGAATCATGTGTATCTATTCTCCTCAGTCTTGCTTTATCTGACAGCATGAACATAGAAAGGAGATCTTCGCATGAATTGCAACAAGGCTGAACTAAAGTGTCTGCTTGTGCATAGGATTTGCATTCAAGCTAGAGCTCAGGTTTTTCTAGGGTCAAGCAGGAAGCTCTTCCCTTTAGACCTGTCCCTGGCCATGTGGAGAATAAGACACAGAGGGGAACAGAGGGTAGTCACTCCTTGCGGCTGATCCAATTAAAGTGACAAATAATTAAGGCTCTAATAAGGGAGGCATAAGTCTCTGCCATTTCATTTCCACTTCATTAACCCTATACAGGGATTACAAATGCAAGGGCTAGAAATGTGATTAGAAGAGAGCACCCAATATTGTCTCATCTCTCCTATCTGGTACATCAGGGATCCAGTGCAGGGTCAGAAGATCAGAAGGACCCTGCATGTATGTAGTCTTTGCCTGCAAGCAAGAATCTTGATTTCCCCAAACTTTGTGCATAGAGCCTACACATAAGACCTGGTGCTGAAACTGTGTGTCAATAACAATGTAAGGATGTGGGGACAGGTCCTCCTTTCTAACTATGTCTGCAATGCTAGTCTTAATAATTATTATGCATCAGCTACTTGCGTAGATCATATATGAATCCACACCTGCTTTTCTCGTTCAGTAGTTAAGAAAAAAGCAGGAGGACATAAAAGGAACCAAACTCCTCCATGCATTATGTAAAGAAACTAAAGACAGGTGGTTGATCAATATTCCGGGGGTACTTTTGACAGGGTGATCTGATACCCACAAGAGGTGTACTGAGGTCTATAATGGGAGATTTCCAGTTCCGCAAAACAGGACATGTCAATGGATGTCACAGAGATTTTTGCATACTGTCCATTTCTCTCTAGATAATAGCCTCAAGAGGGGTTTATAGTAGATGATATGACTCTCTTAGTGTTGGCATACTGTATACTATACAAACATCTGTTGAACCTGGGGAGGAGGAAATTTTTCTGGAAAGAAATTGGAATGTTTCCATTGATCTTAATGAGTTTTAAATTTGGTCATTCACAAGTAATTCCACCCTCCCCTCATCCCGTTGATTTATTGGAATTCTCAGTGACATATGTTTAATTCTGATATAACCTTTATGATCTAATCTTGTTTCTAATGGTCAATTTACTTCTCGCCACTTTTCAACAGTCCACAATTTGCTTGCCAGCTGCACGAAGCAGATGTGTCTCTCCCCCCACCCCATCCCAAATGCCTATTCTAGCAGTCAGCATTTACAAATTTGTTTTATTTTCTGTCAGGCTCTGCAACTAGGAGGAGCAGCAGATGTGATAAAGCCTGGAAGGATCATTTTGTTACTGCTGTACTCATAAACTCTTTCACACATGGTGTGTGTGTGTGTGTGTGTGTGTGTGTGTGTGTGTGTGTGTGTGTGTGTGTGTGTGTGTGTGTGTGTATTTGTTCTCTTGTTTTAAGCAAGAGGATGTCATATTTAGGAGAAACATCACTGGACAGATGCCAGGATTCACATCCTTTCTCGGCAAGGAAGGGCTACCAGCAATTGCAGATCCCCCACCCCACCCCTCTCGGCTTTGAGCTGCCGCTTTCCTTTCTTCCTCTGCTTTCCCTTTAAGGGCAGCTTCCCCTCAGCACCTGTGGGAGGGGGTGTACGGTGGGGCAAGGAAACTTCTCTGTGGTTGGCTGTGCAGCCAGGCTCCCCGTCTCTCCCTCCCTCCCTCCCTACTGGTCCTAGGCAGGGCCAGCAAGTTGAACCAGCAGGAAGTGCACCAGCCAGCCAGCCACAGGCGGGCCACAAGGGCCTGAAGAAAAGCAAGGCAAAGCTGGCCCCTCTTACTGCCAAGGCTATACTGGCTGGGGGGGGTGTCACTGGGTGGATGGGTGGAGGGGCCAGACCACCTCCACTTCTCATCAGGTGCTTTGTACACCTAGTCTGTCTCGCAGAGCAGAGGAGGAGGAGGAGGAGGAGGAGGAGGAGGAGGAGGAGGACCAGCCCAGGGCACATCCAAGCCAGCCAGCCAGCACAATTGCCCTGTCTACCATGCTCCTTGTTTGTTTGCCTGCTTGTTTGTCTGGCTGGTGGCAAGGTGCTGTGCAACTGAGGGAGCATCTCCCTTCGGGCACTGGTGATGTATTCATGTCCCAAGCAGCAGCAGCATGAGGGACTACCTACTATGTGATTTTTATATGGGTTACTATGCATTATTACGACTGATTTCATAAGAACACCAGTGTTTTCCATGTTACTTTCCACCCCTCATGATGAATTTTTCTTTTCTTTTTGTGTTCTTTGTAGCTTTAATGTTACCTTTTAATGTTCTAAGATGCTTCTTCTAATTCCCTGTTCTTAACTTGAATACTGTGTGTCTTAAATGTTCTGGGCTGTATATTGTCCCTCATTGTTGTAAGCCACCTTGGGTCCTCATCCAAGGAGAAAGGTGAGGTAAAAATATTCAAAATAAATAAATAAAATAAATAAAGGTATGAAGATAAGCTAGAAAAGATAAATGGGAATTAATATGGCAAATACAGCTAATTTTTGTTTTACCAAGGACCATCAAAAAGCATTTGCTCTAACATATCTAGGAATGTTGTCTTGTTAAAGCAATTGCAGCCCCAACAACTCAACATGGATTTATATAAAATTCCTTGCAGGTACAGCATCAGCCTAACTATAGTGCCCATGTTACAAGTGGTGTTTATGGACTGGAAAACTGAAAAGTGTTCCCAAATGGACCCCCTGCCCCAGTTGATGTTGGGGGTGGATTAGGCTTAAATGATCTACATTCTGATTGGCCAATACATGGCTGCTTTTTTGATGGGCCTAGGCTGTCTTACTCTAATAGTCTTTCTCGTGTTCTTGAAAAATATTTCACATTACATTTATATTACTTGGCCAGCGACTACCAACCAGCCCCATATGATTTATAGGTCAGATATTAATAAACATTGCAAAAAGTTACATGCTGTCATATGCACTGTTTCTCTGGTTTTCCTTAACAGTTCTAATACACAAGATAGTTTTCATAAAATGAAGCTAAATCCAACATTAGGCCTTCTTAAAGGAGACCAATAGTACAGTCAAACACAAGTTCTAGTTATTTCAATGAGTTTTCAGGGTTAGTAAAACTAAAACTGCATTTGGCCCACAGAAAAGATTCACACAGATGCAACTTGCAAGCATGGAAAAGACATCAAGGATTAAATATCAGCCATTTGCCTCACTTCACTATGATGTTTTTTTCTGATGTTGTCCTCTCACATTTCAGAAGAATGTAAAACCTCCACTGTTTCTAAAAATTAAGTGAAATATTGCAGATAGCCATGACCCTCCTCCATTCCACATTTTTTAAAAACTAACCTGCAATTCAACAAATCAGGGAGTAGACTTTAAAATGTAATGTACACAAAGCCACTTTCCTAGAACTCTTCAATGTTGCTTTAAATATGTTGAAAATGGGCAGATCAAAGAGATCAGGAGAAAATAGTGAAATTATTAGCTCACAACATGCTGATCGTTAGGTATGCTTTCCCCCCCAGTGCGTTGCCAAGGTTATATATGTACAATATCCGTTAGCACATTTTTTGGTATTTTATTTTCCCAGTTTTTTTTCTCTGAAGGCAGGCAGGTGCCCCAAAGTGTGCTGAGTGACACAAAAACCTTGCAGCTGTGAGAGTGATTGGCTACCTATCATGAATTTCTCAAAATGTGGTAAACCTCATCAGGTGTTTTAAAGCATAATTTCAATCAGCTGGATTTGTTGCTATTTATGACTGTGTTATTCAATCATTTTTAATTTCCTACCTTTGTCAGTATACAATGGTACCTTTGTTTATAAGTGCATTGGTTTATGAATATTTTGCAAATTGAGCAAATTTTCTAATCAAAATTTGCTTCACTTTGTGAGGAATGTCTTGCAAAACAAGCATGTCTTCTTCCTTGTCCTTGTCACTATTGCTGCCGCCATCTTGGGATGGCACATGGACATTACCTGGGAGGCTCCCAAGATGGAGGTGTCAGTGGCGGAGGAGGAAGACATGATCCAGGTGTGAGGGAGGGAGGGAGGAAGAAGAGGGATGTTGAGGCCCTGAACAGACACTCCTTGTCAAGCCCCGCACACAGAACACACAGCAAGCCAAGTTCAGTTCTTTGCCAAGAACTTTAATTGTAATCCAAATAAAGAACAAATACAGTCCAAATCACAGCCAAAATACCTTACAGAGCCAAATGCCAAATTCTAGGGAAACAGAGAACGCCGTAGTCAGCAAGCCGGTCCAAGGTCAGGAAACAGAGTCAGGATAACACACAGGAACGTGGTGACAAGGTAAGTGACGCGTTGCTCCCACAGAGGGTTCAGGGTAAACTTGCTAGCTTTATCCTAAAAGAGGGAGCACACCCATATCTCTGGCCAGGCTCCTGTTAGAACTCAGGGCTTTCAGATCTAATTCTACGCCTATCATTAAAGATCCTTTCCCTGGCTCTCCTGTTAGTTCTCCTTTGCAGGATCCTGTTCCTAGCCCTAATAGGAGTAGGAGATGTGCCCTCAGCTGCCTCCTCAGACCCTGCTGAGTTGAACTACAAGGCTCCTCCTGCTGCTCTTCAGCATTTAACCCTTCACATTCAGGTTCTATGACAGGCAGGGTCCTGGCACTATCCCCCTCCCCATGGTCCCCCTCTTCCAATGGGCCAGTTCTATCTGGATAATTATCATGAAATTGCTGAATCAACTCTGGCGCATGCAAGTTAGATGCCGGTTCCCAAGATCGATCTTCTGGTCCATACCCTTCCCAGTCCACTAAGTATTGCAACCCCCCCCCCCGATGTATCCGGGAGTCCAAAATTTGGCGGACCTCATACTCCTCTTCTCCTTCTACTAGGATCGGTGGAGGAGGTTCAGGATTTGGTGGTTGGTTGGGGTCAGGATCTGTAGCTGGGACCAAGAGGGAACGGTGGAACACGGGATGAATATGGAGGGAAGCAGGTAATAGTAGACGGAAAGCCACTGAATTGATTTTTTCTAGGATGGGGTAAGGGCCGATGAAGCGAGGATCTAGTTTTCGGGATCGCCCAGGATGTCTCAAATATCGGGTAGAGAGCCAAACTTTCATACCTGGATTTAACTGTGGACCTTCCTGCCTTTTCTTATCCGCTGCCTTCTTATATGCTTCCTTAGCATGATTGAGTTGCTCTTTCAATAATTCTTGAATGCCATGAAGTTTCTGAATGTAGGCATCGGTAGCTGGCACAGAGGTGGAAGGAAGGGTGGTTGGAAAGTACCGAGGATGATACCCATAGTTGGCCATGAATGGGGTTTAACGAGTGGATGAATGTACAGCATTATTGAATGCAAACTCAGCTAAAGGCAACAAATCCACCCAATTGTGCTGTTGATAACATGTATAACAACGTAAATATTGTTCTAAGGTGGCATTAGTACGCTCAGTCTGACTATCTGACTGGGGGTGATAAGTGGATGACAAGTGAACTTGAGTTCCTACTGCCTTGTGCATTGCTTGCCAGAAACGAGAGGTGAATTGGGGTCCACGATCCGAAATAAGGTGTTCAGGTAAACCATGAAGTCTGAAGAGGTGTTGTAAATAATGATGAGCTGTTTCTGCTGCAGTAGGAGATTTAGGACAAGGAACGAAGTGGGCCATTTTGGTGAAGGAATGAATCTACGAAGACCACAATGCAGGTAAACCCTTTTGAGCGAGGAAGATCCGTGATGAAATCTAGGGAGACAGCATTCCAGGGACCAGAGAGTTTTGGCAAAGGATGCAACAGACCCGAAGGTTTAGTCACCACATCCTTTGCTCGCTGACAAACTTCACAGGAACCCACATATCGTGCAACATCAGCACGGACCTGTGGCCACCAGAACTCTCCTGTGAGAAGATGCAGGGTTTTGTAAAGTCCAAAGTGTCCAGCAGGTAAAGAATCATGAGAGAGATGCAATACCTGGTTACGAAGGGGACCAGCAGGAACATATAACCTCCCTCGATGTAGTAATAACCCCTGTTGTGCAGAAAACTCTCCATGCTCCCCATTTTGAAGTTCCTGAAGACGTTGCTGAGTCCATGGATCGCGAGCTTGAGATTCCCGGATTTCTTCTGCCAAGCTGGGACATGGATTCATGGCTGCGAACACAGAGGGAGGCAAGATGGGTGCTACTAATGTCTCTTTCACTGGTGCCGCATATTCAGGTTTTCTAGATAATGCATCAGCTTTTTTATTCTGAGCCTCAGGAATATACTTGATACGAAAATCGAACCGGGAAAAGAATAAAGACCACCGGATTTGTCGCTGAGACAATCGCCAAGCTGTTTGTAGGTGTTCCAGGTTTCTGTGATCAGTTAATACTTGAACAGGGTGTCGAGCTCCCTCAAGGTAATGCCTCCATACATCAAAAGCTGTTTTGATGGCCAGCAGTTCATGCTCCCAGATCGTATAATTCTTCTCTGCAGGTTTTAATTGCTGAGAGTGGAAGGCACAGGGACGCGGGGTTTGGGAGGGATCATCTTGTTGAGATAATACTGCTCTCAGGGCAACACCAAATGTGTCAGCCTCCACTATGAACGGCAGTTGTGGATCAGGGTAGCAAAGTAAAGGCTCCAAGGTGAAGCGGGTTTTCAAGGTAGAGAAAGCCTTCTCTGCTTCTGGAGTCCACCGGAAAGGCTCTTTGGGATGAAGGAGACGGTTTAAAGGTGCAGCAATGTCGGCGTAAGCAGGAATAAACTGACGATAGTAGTTAGCAAAGCCAAGGAACCGTTGTAAGTCCTTACGATTTTGTGGTTGCTGCCATGACAACACAGCCTCTACTTTCTTAGGATCCATGCGAATTCCCTGAGGAGAAATGATATGCCCCAGGAATTCACCTTCTTCAATGTTAAACTCACATTTTTCCAGCTTATCATAGAGTCCGTTTTCCCGGAGACGCTGCAAGACCTGACGAACATCTTGAACATGCTGAGGTGGGTCAGCGGAGTAAATCAGAATGTCATCTAAATACACAATCACACAACGATCTAGGAGATCCTGGAAAATGTCATTCATCATCTGCTGGAACACACTGGGTGCATTGGTCAATCCAAAAGGCATTACTAAATCTTCATATTGGCTGTACCGGGTCCGGAATGCAGTTTTCCACTCGTCTCCTTTGTGAATACGTACCAAATTATACGCCCCCCGAAGGTCCAGCTTAGTATAACACTTAGCCCCTTTTAACCGGTCCAAAAGTTCAGAGATTAAGGGTAAAGGGTACCGGTCCCTAATAGTGATCTTGTTTAGTGCTCTATAATAATTACAAGGATGAAGCTCCCCTCCCTTCTTTTTTACAAAGATCACTGGTGCTGACAATGGTGATTTGGAAGGGCGTATGCACCCACGTCGAAGATTCTTGTCCAGGAAAGCCCTCAAGGCTTCTAATTCAGGTTCGGACATGGGATAAACTCGTGCCACAGGAAGAGGTGCCCCAGGAATCAGATCAATGGCACAGTCATAGGGCCGATGTGGAGGTAACTTGTCAGCCCCCTTTTCCTCAAATACATCTGCAAAGTCTTGGTATGCCTGGGGCAAGACAGGGACATATGTATCATGAGCAGATGCCAGGACAGTAGAGGAATGTTGCTTTGAACAAGGAACCTTGAAATATAATCCCCATTGCACCCAATCCACCAGTGAATTATGAGCTCGCAACCAGGAAAGTCCCAAAACAAGAGGAAACCGGGGCATCCAAGTTACATTAAAGCTAATCTGCTCATTATGATCCATTACCTGAAGAGTAAGGGGACAGGTTTCCTGAGCTACCGACCCAGAACGAAGTAACCGACCCTCAATGGATTCCACCAGCAAAGGGGTGTCCTTATTTTGTACTGGAGTCCGATGGTATCACACAAACCCAGTATCCACAAAGCGGTGAGCTGCCCCAGAGTCTACCATAGCATACACCGGTATCTCCCAACCATCAGGGAGCCCTAGAGTCACAGGTATCAGAAAAGGTCCTTGAGGTGTGATAGTATTTCCTGGGAACCCTTCGGTATGCTCCATTCCTCGGGGTTCCTTCAAGGATGGAGCTGCCCTTTTACTGCTGGAGAGATAGCAGCACTTAATGAGGAATGCTTCAAAGGGCAATTAGAAGCGAAATGTCCTCCTCCCCCACAGTACAGGCAGAGATGATGAAAGCGTCGTCTTGCCTTTTCCTCTGGGGTGAGGCATGGTCGAGCAGCTCCCAGTTGCATAGGCTCTGGATCCACTTCACGGGCCTCCCGGGATTGCAGATGAGACACAGCTGGCAGAGGTTGCTGTTTGCAGTTCTGGCCTCGGGAGAGACGACGGCTTTCCAGGCGTCCATCTATTCTCAGGCACAGGGTAATGAGTTCCTGCAATGTGTTTGGTTGTTCCACCCTACAGAGTTCATCCAGCACTTCCTCTGCCAAACCTTCGATATACTGAAAAATCAGTGCCGGCTCGTTCCACTGCAAATCCTGAGCTATCAAACGGAATGCAGTAGTGTGATCAAACACTGAGTCTTTGCCCTGTTTCAAAACTCTGAGTCTCCTGTTGGCGGTAGCAGCCTGCACGGGGTTCTGAAAGGCTGAAGAAATATGGTTCAGGAAAGCCTGGTAATTATCCAGCAAAGGTGAAGCACTGAGGAGTAAAGGAGTCGCCCATTTAGCTGCCTGTCCCTTCAATAAACTGATGATAAAACAGACCTTAGACCTCTCAGTGGGAAATTCTTGAGCCCACACCTCAATGAACAGCTGGCATTGAGCCAAGAATGCAGGGAATTCCTCTAATTTGCCTTCAAACCGGTCAGGAGGCAGCAAACGGCCACGAGGCTGTAATTTTGCTGGAGCTTGCTGCAATTGAACAATTGCCTGAGACAAAAACAGTACTTGGTTTTGCAAAGCTTCCAGTGAAGTCATTCCAACAGCCCCCTCCGTCTCCATTGTGCTTGAATAAGTTTGGTGGGTGGGAGCAAACTGTCAAGCCCCGCACACAGAACACACAGCAAGCCAAGTTCAGTTCTTTGCCAAGAACTTTAATTGTAATCCAAATAAAGAACAAATACAGTCCAAATCACAGCCAAAATACCTTACAGAGCCAAATGCCAAATTCCAGGGAAACAGAGAACACCGTAGTCAGCAAGCCGGTCCAAGGTCAGGAAACAGAGTCAGGATAACACACAGGAACGTGGTGACAAGGTAAGTGATGCGTTGCTCCCACAGAGGGTTCAGGGTAAACTTGCTAGCTTTATCCTAAAAGAGGGAGCACACCCATATCTCTGGCCAGGCTCCTGTTAGAACTCAGGGCTTTCAGATCTAATTCTACGCCTATCATTAAAGATCCTTTCCCTGGCTCTCCTGTTAGTTCTCCTTTGCAGGATCCTGTTCCTAGCCCTAATAGGAGGAGGAGATGTGCCCTCAGCTGCCTCCTCAGAATCAGCTGCCTGCTGAGTTGAACTACAAGGCTCCTCCTGCTGCTCTTCAGCATTTAACCCTTCACATTCAGGTTCTATGACAGGCAGGGTCCTGGCACTCCTCACCCCTGCGCCCAGCATCCTTTCATCACTGTAGGCCAGGCACTGCCCAGAATGGGTCTCTGGGCCACATGATAGGTATCCTCCAGGCCTTGGCACAGAACAGAAATGGCTTCCTGGCTGTCCAGTTGGCCCGTACCAGGCCTCTTGGCTTTGACACAGGCCTATCACTGCCTGGAACAGACCTCCAGACCTCAGCACTATTCTGGTGCTGCCCGGAAGTGGAAGTACAATACTCCCCCATTTATTGTGGGAGTTTGATGTCTGATCCACCCATGATAAAGGAAGATCTGTGAAATGCAGATGCCTGAGTAAACTGACCTTGGGCTGCTCCTGCCGGCTGTGTTTCCAAAGAAAGGTTTTTAACCCCCTCCTGACACCTCAGCAGACCTTGCTGCCAGGAGCTCAAGGTCTGTCTGCTGAGGTGTAAGGAGGGGGTTAAAAACTTCTCTTTGGAAACAGCAGCCAAGCAGCCCAAGGTCAGTTTGATGAAGTGTGAGGATTTGGCTAAAACCTCTCTTTGCAAATGCAGCCTGTTTGCTGAGGTGTCAGGAGGGGGTTAAAAACCTCTCTTTGGAAGCAAAATGCAGACACCACAGCAAGGTCTACTCCTGCTGGCTGCACTTACAAAGGGCGTTTATACACGACCCCTAATCTCCGCTGCAAATGGCTCCCAGCTCCAGAGCTTAAAAATGTTTCCCCACCAGCTCCGGAGCTAACAGAAAATTAAGTGCGACCCCACCCACCTAAGCGCGACCCAGCACATCTTTCAAGTACCTGTTCTGGGAGAGTGAAAAATTTTGATGTGGAGAGTGCCGGGCTCTCCTCGCTTCTTTTTGTTGTTGTTGTTGTTGTTGTTTTGCCTCCCGCCCCTTTAAGAGGAACCAGGAAGTGATGGGGGATCAGAGCAAGTTCCACCAGCACTCCGGAGGTAAGAGTGCATTCTTTTCTCCCTTTTTTCTCTCCCTCCCCTCATGCAGACAGAACAAGGAAGTGCGGAGGGGGTGGGAATGCAGGGAGAGCAACAAACCCTCAAGATCTCTGGTCTGAATTTAAGGGACCAGCAGATCTTAGGGGTCGTGTAAAAAGGCCCAAAGAGAGGTTTTTAACCACCTCCTGACACCTCAGCAGACCTTGCTGTCAGGAGCTCAAGTTCTGTTTGCTTAGGTGTCAGGATGGGGTTAAAAACCTCTCTTTGGAAGCCTGCTTCTCTCAAGAAAAAAAAAGCTATATACTGAAACTGTAATATATGAACCACGTTGTGGCAGGGGACTACTGTACAGGGGAGGAGATGTTACCCTTTCTTATTCTACTAGTGGGAGCAACTCCATCAGCATATGAACTTCCCGGGATTTAGGCCATGAAAGCAAACATTGGCTGCTATACCATGACCAGAAAATCCAGATCAAAGTAAAATGTGGATTTCCCCCTGGAATGGTCATATGTTTGAAAATGCGGTTCCTGCACAGTTTAAAGGACCACATATTTTGTGTCCCAATGAGTGGGAACCACAACATAACAGAACAAAAAGGTTTTGACAGAGATTTTCTGATGTACCAGTTTAAAATCCACATCAGAACTGAGACAAGCTTTGTATCACCTCAAGACAAGGTACTTGTAAAACTTGCTGGGTCGTGCTTAAGGAGGCATGGTCACATTTTTCCCCCTTTAAAGTCTGCTGGTCGTGGGGACACAATTTTATTAACCACATCTTCAAGCAGTTTGAAGCGGTTTTTAGTCGTCCTGGGATAGCAGCCATTATGAGACTTAAGCATAGTCAGTGAATAAATGATTCTAACAATGCTACTTAAGATTACCTTCACTCTAAAATTTTCAAGTATGTCATTAAATTGTTCACTGGATTAATTCCTGAGCCTGGTTCACCTGAGTTTGCAGTTGGCTGGGAGTGTTTGCCCATTAAAGCTAGGGCACCAGCTGAGCCTGTTCATCTTGTCTAATATACTCCACCCAGATAGTTAACCAGGTCTAGCTAGAGGGAACAAATAACTTGGCTATTACATCAGCCCAGCAGCCTACCGGTCTGTTTCTGGCCCATTTGAAAGTGCTGGTTATGACCTACAAAGCCATATACAGCTTAGATCTCCCTAGTATGAGAATATGAGAGCTGTTCTTAATCTTTTGAAAAGCATGCATAAAGAAACAGAACATCCATTATGCAGTAGATCATTTCTTTTCAGAACTATCCTCAGTTTGCGAATGGATACTTCAACATAATTTTTGATAAGGCATCAAGACCACATCTTCTGGCTCATATTTTCCTAAAGGGGGTCATATTGCACTTGTGTCCAATTGCACTGTCAATGATGTTAATGAATTGTTAATGAATGTCCATTGTAGTTGATGGATTTTGTATTAATGAATTTGTTGTACAAAGCAATAAGATCAATTTGAACAGGCAAACCAAAATGTTGTTGGTTTCCTCAACCTCTTTCCAACCCAATTATACAATTCTGTAAGTTGTGGCATGACACAACACATCCATTGTAGCTATCAGTCATAATTGAACCTATCTGGCAGCACCTAAATTTCCTTATTTATACCTTTTCGCATTGGTCCAATATGTCTCAATCTGTATTGCAGATACTAAGTTCAGTAAATATGGGAAACATGGCGAAATACAGGTCAGTTCATATATCTTAAAATGGACAGGTTTTAATGTTTTGGTTGAAGGAACTCCTGATTCAATGAAATCACATAGATTAAAAGTTCCAGCTCACGTGGCCATGAAGCCTTTATTTACCTCAGCTTCAACCATTAGCAAGTCACAGGATACCGTTAGCTTTTTGGCTGCATTCTTCCTCTAAACCCCTGTTCCCATTGGACTATTCAGCATGGAATATTTTAATCCATATGACATGGCCTGAAGATACAGCAGTACCTGTCATAAGCAGTCAGGGTCAGTGTGTAGTTGTTTGCATTTTATTGTTACAGAGAATTTGTAGGTGACCCTTTTCTGCCCTCACTTGTGTTCATCCTTTCCTTAAAAATGTTTACTGTATGGCTCAGTCAATATGCTGCCCTGTAATGCAGTGCTGATTCTTAGAAGTTGAATTTTAGGAGTCTGTTCCTTTGTCTTGACTTATATGAGTAAGAATGGAAAAATCTATTCATTTTACTTTGAATTCTCTTTATATATTTTAAGCAGCAGACTCCCCATCACCAACATTCTGAACACGAATAAATTTGCTAATGTTCTTAAACTTTTCAGGAGAGAGCTGAAATAAAACTCTGCTGTATTTCCCTTGGCCAAATGTAGCAGAACAAAAATACATCCCCAGCTGCCTAGGACCATGCTGTGCCTGGCTGAAACATATATGTTAAGGAAGAGTAGTCTTTCTGGACAAGGGAGGTGGCATGATTTTGTCTGGTAAAAATTGCACAAGCCTTTCAGCAGCATGTATTGAATGCTCTGGGCCTAGTAGAACAAACCAGTCAATTCCTCTCACTTCGGGTGGCCACAGTTAGAAGGGTCTCTCTACCCGGAATCGGGCATTCTTGGTGGGCACCCCGACACACTGGAATAAACTGCCGGAGTCACTGCAGGCATTTAGAAGGGCATTGAAGACCTTGCTCCCAGTGGCCTGTTATTAGTTTGTATGTCTGCTGGCTCCTAATCTGCCTTGCCAGAGTTTTGATTGTGCATATGCATTATGCATATTGTTATTTTTATTTGTTCTTTTCTATGTTTTTATCACAACCATTATGTTTTTATTATAGTATTTGATCTGCCATGTATGGTGTTTGTGGCTGCTCCGCTCTGCCTTGTGCAGAGCAGGGGCGTCTTTGCCGGTTGACTGAAAGAGGTGCTGGTTGGCTGTGCAATTTGCATAGCTAATGCAAAGGGAGAACACCTATATAAGGTACTGGTGCGCTCCCCACTGCCTGCCTGCTCAGTCGCTGGATCCCCTGCCCTCCTGCCACTGTTTACAATGTGATGGTGATGCTTTGCTGGTTGCTTTGGGGCCGGATGGGAATTTTTGACCGCCACTTGAATTGGCCATGAGTGGCGGCATGTTTTCGCCCATCCCACCATTCACATGTTGGCAATGGGCTTCAATATCACTATCCCGGTCACAATTTGGTGGGTAGCACATATAAAATGTTAATTATCTAGGTCCCTTCTTGAATTTACATCTCTAAGGTCCTCGGCAGCCCTCAATTAATAAACTAGAGTAGCAATTAGTTAGGGATCAAAATAATAACAACCCAACCACACTTGAAAGGGTTGCCAATGTTTAATCAAATTGGAGGATGCCCAAAAGACCTTTAAGGCATCCTCACTGTGGCAGCATAACAGGCTGCAGGAAATTTGCTGACCAATGGGACCTAGAAATTTATTGTTGTCACATTAACATTGTGCTACATCACAGGCCCTCCTAAAGTAACAGTTCAGTTAAAATTAAGTTTTAAAAGTTGATTCCTGTTATTAATAAATTGTGGCCCTTGTTTAACCCAACCCAAACATGTGCCACCTCTTTATTTCAGTGTAGACTGGCAATATGTTTGAGCAAGTTGTCTTTGCAATATGTTGTACACTGCCCAGAGTTTCTTTGGGAAAATTGGGTGGTAAACAAACAAACAAACAAACAAACAAACAAACAAATAAATAAATAAATAAATAAATAAATAAATAAATAAATAAATAAATAAATAAATGTTTCATTAGAAAACCAAAAATAAAACAGAGTATCTGACAAATATGAAGCAATTTTCAAGAAGATTTTCAGCTTGAAATATGTCATGGGAAATTACTACAAACAATGAAATGAAATTTTCATCCATCCCTAACCAGGAGCACAATGTAAACTACAAGAATCTGCAAGGAGGGATAAAATTGTTCTATGATGACACAACCACATATTTGGGAAAAAAGGTATAAGAATTTATGGCAGAGCTAACTAAACAAAAGGTACTAACAGGGCTGAGCAACATCTGAACCTACCTCTTTCTCATACACAAACATCTCGACCCCAGAATAGTTCAGGGCAGAAGAATTCAAACTGTACACATCTTGGGATCATCTATGTGTACTCCCAGTATAATGTACTTAAAACACTGCTTATTGTTGCTAGCACAGTATTTTCTATAAACTGTTTGACCAATGCTACTTCACGTTTCTGTGCCATACTTTCATTTCCTAGGATATCCACTGCCTTATAGCATCTTCCATTTCAATATTTCCCATCGGGCAGATAGCAAGAGGCTTGCAGATGATATCCTTAGCTTTAAAGATTTGTGCTGGCTGAGGGTATTGTTCAGACTTTCTTCTTCCAACCTACATAGTTGGAAAGCAATTTCACCCAGCATTTCTTTACAAAGAGAAAAAGAGCATTTGGTCATTTATTTCCATATTGAAGAGCAATCTATAGCCCAGTGTGCTTTGTAAGTGCTCCTTCTGAGTGCTCTGAAGCTATAAAAGGGTCAGATTACTTTTTCTTTAAGGCTGAAATGGTTTGTAAAAATTGCTAACTGTGTGTGTGTGTGTGTGTGAAATATGAAATATATATATTCTCATGAATTGTCAACACCAGGTAATATCTTATTTCTCCTTCTGTGCAGCAGTAGAATTGTTTCTTGAAGTAAGTTACCAAATTCACAGAATGCTATGAGAAAGGCTTCTGCAGCATGAAGTTTAGAGCAGTCAGATTTATTGTATTTGGTGTAAGGTCATACATATGTTATTACCAGAATACTGGTCCCAAACTGCATTTGGAGAACCTTGAGGCTGTAGGAGACCTTGGAAGAGATTTTGTAATGAGATGGTCAGCCATGCAGGCCAAGCTTGCTTAAAGCTCAGTTTTCCCCTGCCACTTGACTTCAGGAACCAGACAAGTGTGTTGCAGGATTTGCATTAAGGTTATAAAGGGGGGAATTTCAACAAAATACTGCAGTGTATCCTCACTTCTTAAAAGTGTATAATTTCAATATCCTTAAGGATTCCAGGCATATTTTCCTACAAGACAAACCAATGAATTAATCTCCTTTCTCTTGTGAGAGTAAGGTTCAAGTTTTGAGTTTATCTTCAATTCTTCATTCTGCCCTCTGCTTCATATAGATATCCTAAAACCATCATTTCTGTAAACTATGTCCTGAAAGCATCATCTCTGTGTTTCTGCAAAGCACCCTCACCTCTGCAGAAATGGGCTTCTAAAGCGAATGGCAACAGGATGTGTAAAACCACAAAAAGTGTATAGCAAATGTCAAACCGCATGCTAGGACATCTCAGATCTTAAAATATCTTGTTTGCACCTTTGTATCCAGCTTTTGAAACTCACTGTTAACACAGAGAGAACAATACATTGCGAAATTAATGACCTTTTAATCTTGCTAATGCCGATGGGAAAGTATCACTGATCTTTAAGTTTGGATGTGTTACGGAAAATGAACATATATGTAATGAAGTCACATGCTTTCCACTGGGGCAAAATGTAACCAATCCTGAGTTTGTTATTTATCTGTTTCTGTATGCTGAAGAATATTTAAGACTGGACATTCCATACAGGAAGTTGTCCCTGCATTCAGGCACCCCTTGTGCACAAGGTATTAGGAAAGGATCCTCTGGAAATAAAACTACATTCCCAGGAGTCCGGTTTGTCTGTCGTCCTTTTTATAGTGATTCTCATTGAGGATCAGCCACATTCAAATGTGTGGTGACACACTCTCTCTAGGTAATTAATTCCATATCCCCCATTTTCATTTGCCAGGTACAATCCTGAAGGGGGACTTCCAAATCTGGGTAAAAATCTTGTGTCTTGCTGCTATGAACCCGAGAAATGTTAGAAGTGGGCTCTTGGGCAGGGCCTGCATGAACAGTCTTGATGAGGCCTGGAAAGATTTACACAGATAAAAGCTTCTCCTTCATATAAACTGCTCCAAAGCCATTTAGAGCTTTGAAGGTAATCCCCGGCATTTTAACGGAGGGTTGGATTGCATCAGCACTGTTAAAATGTATCTCATAACCTTAGCTGCTCAGCCATTGAAGTTGTAATGGCCACTTCTCTCACTTATGGGGCCAAGAAGTTCAAGGTTAAGTGCAAGGCACCTAACCCCACAAAAATAATAAGCAATCTTGCCTTTCTCCCTCCAATGAATGGTTCTGCTATGTCTGTATATTGCAAAGGTGGCAGTTATTGTGCCACATAGGTTTTTGTTTACCCTCTCTGTTTAATGGTGCACTCTCGGCACAATGGGAATGCATTATTTAATACTTGAAAAACACCAGAGACTTGGTGAGCATTTATTACAGAAGGAAACTGTCTACAATAGTAGAACTTGTCTTTTATTCTCCTAGTTGAATATAAGTTTTCTTCTTTTTCAGAAGTTAAGTCAACAGATCTATAAAGTATAATGTGTAGGCAAATAACAACACTTGTTCATTGAACACTAATCAACCATACTGCTGCATGATCTGTGCATGAATGCTAAGAGTAGGTGGTATGCCTGTAGTTCCTTTTCTTTCTCCTGGAGAATAAAGATGCATAAATGTTAAAGTCAGACAGCTAGCTGATTACCAGGACCTTTTCCTCATATGAAAATGCATCCTGAAATACTTCCCAAAAGGTATCACTCAGTGTCTCTCTATTTGAAATCAGGACACATATTTGGAAAGAGTAGTTGCATATTTCTGAGTGAGTGGCCAGTATCCTGCTCCTGCTGCTAACACCAGTGTACTGGTGTTATACGACTGTACAATATGCCAGCAAAAGTGCTTCGGGGACAGTCCTTCCAACATGGTGCTCCCACAACTACTGTAGGCAGAACCTTGGGCTGTGAATGCATAGTTGTATAATGGGATGTTAGATCCTGTCTATCTACAGTTTGAAAACAGAGGAATAAGCTGTGATTTGGGCCATCCTGAGTCCCTTTGATAAGAAGGACAGGGTGAAAATATTTTAAATAAATAAATAAATAAATAAATAAATAAATAAACCCTCCATGGCTTGGGACCGGGCTACCTGACAGAATGAAGCTAAGCGATCCACCTCGGACCGCTCCCGTATTGAGAACAGGCGCGAGGAACATTACTGCAGCATTAAAAGCCACATTACATTAAAGCTCGAAGAGCCCGGAAGTCCAGGACAGGGTTCCCGGTTCTTTCCCAACAGAAGACATATGCCCCAGCCTTTTGGAATTCCATCCCTCCTGAAGTGCGCTCTGCAGAGTCCCTGCTGGCCTTTGGATACGGAAAATCCTGGATAAAAACCATCTCTTCCGGGAGGCCTTTGGCGATTCTTAGTTCTTTCTTCTTTTTTTTTTTTTTTTTTTTCCTGTTAATCTGCCATTGCCAAGTCTTCTGAACTTATATTTTTATCAGAGTTTTATGAGATTGATAGTATCAGGAACACTGATCGGGTTTTTAGCTATATTGTGTGTACTGTTTGTCTGTTTTACTGTAATTGTTATTTTACATTTGAGTCTCCCCCAAAGTGGGAAAACATTGTGAGTACACTCTGGAATCCCTAAGATCTTTTGATATTAAGCGGGATATAAATACAATAAATAAATAAATAAATAAATAAATAAATAAATAAATAAATAAATAAATAAATAAATAGCAGTTTATTTATTTATTATTTATTTTAGAGTATTTTACCCCGCCTTTCTCCTTGGAAAAGGGCCCAAGGTGTCTTACAGTAATGAAGGATAATATACAGTACAGTACAATTAAGACATGCTCAAATATTGAGAACAGGGAATTGAGGAACATTACAGCATTAAAAGACAACATTACATTAAAGCTACAAGAGAACGTGAGCAGTTAAAGGGACAGTAAAGTTCTGAAAACCAGTTCATTTCCCAACAGAAGACATATGTACAGCAGTTTCTCAGTTCATTGATAGTGGAGCAAGACCCCCATATCTGCTGGGGATTAGTTCAAACCTCCACTCCACCCTTTGGATACTGAAAATCATGGATAATGGCAAACACTATTAATTTTTTTCACATGTATGACCAGAACCAACCATTAGAGGGTGACAGAGACTAAGCTATTTAGTCTTCACTGAGAAGCATTCAGAGCACTGTTCCTGGGCCCCTCTATTGGCTGGTTCTAGTAATACATCTGAAAATGCTTTTTTCCCCTGGACTTATTTTTCTTTTAATATTTTTAATATTTTCAGACCATGGATAAGTAAATCAGTGGCTACTGATCCAAGAGACAAGAGTTTCCTACCATACAGATCTTTTTTTTTCTCCTCTCTTCTCTTTTACTAAAGGTCATAATATTGCTTCATTTTACATAGAATGAGTCTCCCCCAAAAGTGGGAAAACATTGTGAGTACACTCTGGAATCCCCTAAGTAACAGGGAAATACTTCCATTCCTGAAGCATTGCTCTTGAGTAGCACCAAACCCACTCACTTCATGGATGACAACCCCTGGTTGGATGGCTGAAATCAAGGGAAAGTTTCTGCATACTCCTCAAGCTCTGTCCACATCTGGTCAAAGATTGTCTGACTATCATGGCATTTTAATTGGGTTTTGATGTTGCCTATATTTCATGTTCATCCATGATTTTGAATTGTGCAGTGCTCTGGTATGAATAACGAAACAGAATTTTTTAAAACATGTGACATGATTCACTATTAGAATGTATAATAGTAAGGATGGCTCAGTATACATGGTGGGTAATCTTTATATTAGCCATTGTAATAATGGTAGTCCTGGATGAGTCTCTGCAACACTGGATTGTAGAAAAATATAATCACTTGTCTGTATGGAAATTGGGTAATTCTGCTGAGTTTCAGGGACTCCCAGGACAAACTGAATAACCAGAGGCAAGATCAAAGCACCAGTTTATTTTAGAGGATCCCCTATAGATAGTGGATAGATGATTGGATTTTTTTTGTCTTTTTGTCTTTTTGTTTTTTAGTTTAGCATGTTTATACTCTGCTTCCCTCCTGGTTTAGGATTATATTACATTTGATATTCTTTTGCACCCATAGGATTCCCAGGGTGGTGCAGTACACAGAATGACAGACTGGGACTCTGTGGACTGGGTTTCAAATCTCCATCTGGCCATGGAATCTCACAGGGAGAATAGAACCAGTAGATCCACTCCTGAAATATCTCACATTCTTTGAAGATGCCATAGAGATGCCATAAGTCAATTCCAGCGACACAGAACACACTTACACAGAGAGAGGAATGCAGTCCAGACCCCATTTGCCTATTATATAAGACTTGCACAATTTCTCTGACCCCCATGTAAACCACTAATAGCATTCTATCATTTCAGTTCCAGAAGTAACATACACATTCTACTCTGCAGGTTGGAAGACACATTATGCTTTAGCTCCATGTGTTTATACATTCAGAAATAACTATTTACCATCACACTGTTTACTGCAGGTACCATCTGGTCATGAATAAGATAAGGAGTATATTGGATAACATTTAATCAGGAGCTCTTCTGCTAAACATCAATGTTTTCTGTTGGTTCCAACCATTTATTGTATTCGGCTAATTGAGATTATATCTTTCCATATACTTTGAATCACATAATTTGGCTGCATCTAAATCAGAGATAATTGGCCTGAGTAATTCCATTATTGTGAGCCCATAACTGATGCTACTTGATTAGTATTAGGCAAATGAGTCAATCCTCTCCAAATGCACAATTTCTGTATGCCTTATGAATTCCGTTGTTCCTGCAAGGGGGCAATGACAATAAAGATTCCTATTCCTATTCCTAAAATGATATTACCTGAATAATTTAGCTCCATCTTAACATCTCCTGGCATCAAATGAGGGCTACAGACTATTTTCCCTCCCCCCTACTGCTGATACATGATAGGTACTGAATTTTATCTCATTTCGAGCATGTTTGCTGACTGTACTAATAGCAGCTGAGCTGTTTTCACACTTGGGCCCACTTTCAAACCCCTATTTCAAATAAGATAGTTCAGGAGAATGAGAAAAGACTTTACCATGTTTGCCCACATCTCTTTACTCTTCTTCAAGAATGACAAATCTCACAATGGTTGGCCATTTTTCTCCTGGGGTATCTCAGTACATAGAGGTACCCATGAGGTTGAGAACAACTGCAAATATTCATTCCATCCTTAATTTGGATTAACAATTTGATTTAGGCCAAGAGAAGAAGTCTAAAGGCAAGGGGGAAACACACTTAGATGTTAAGAGTTCCCCTCAAACCCCTGAATATTTTCCTGCCCTATTTTATGAGGAATTAACAACCCTGCAAAAGATTGGCTCAGTTTTAACAGCAACCATCCAACATCTAGTGAAGAGTTCCCAAGTACCATAGGAAGAGTCCTTCCTTTCATCTAAAATGCCTGATGTAAAGCATGAACTCATAAAGAATAGAACAGGTGGCTGCCCTGATCATAGCTGCATCTGTGATCTTCTCTCTCTTTTTTTTTTAAAGGAAATCTTCAGGCTTTGATAGGTTCCTTGAAGGTGCACATGATCTCTGTTGCTTAACTTCAGATCAGTAGCTCTTTCCTTCTGCATGCTGGAAAAGAAAGGAGACTCAGACAACATTTGCATTTTAAAAGGCAGCAACATGTTCTCCCTGGATATTTATAGGTAGCATATGCCATTGTCACCCATGATTACATAACACATTTGTCTGTATGTATAATAGTTATCACCTGCATTATAGCAGGTGCTACATAGTGGCTTGATCTGTAGCATATATTGATTTTGATGAGCATTACCTGAATTAATTTGGGTACTTTTTAATAAAAATAAATAGCTTTCACTTTGTCAGCAAGATGTTTTCTTATTGTAGGCAATTGGCCAGTTGCAGTGTTGAGTGTTATCTGCATCTGACCATTCAACAATTCTGGACACAACAATAGCAAGAACTTTCTCTTCCAGCTACTTAGTTCTCAGGTTTTGGATCACAGGATTAATAAACCATTTATGATTGATTGTAGTTTGGGTTGATCCAGTACCCGACTCCATAATTTCTTTCCGTCACCTGTTCTATCATAACCTGTTCTATGTCTTATGAGTTCATGCTTTATATCACCACCATTTATATCACTGCACCATTTTCTAAGGGCTCCTGATGCTCTGTCAATGGCTGGAGCTCTTTAGACCTGACCCAGTCTGGGCTAGGTTTAAATGGGCTCAGCCATTGACAGCTCAGCAGGATCCCAAAAATGATGGAATGAAACTATCCATTTCAATGGAAAAACGACCATTTTGTTTCATCTGTAATGAAGTGCTGCTTCCTTCTTTTGTTTTGTTTCATTTTGGTTCGTTATGTAATGAAACAATGAAAAAGCATTTCATTACTCGTTTCCTGCCCATCCCTAGTCAGAACCAGAGTAGGCCCATTTGACTCAATGATTTTTGACTCAATGATTTTTATGGATGATCTTGCTCGTCAAGTCCTCATTCATTCATTTCGATTTTTAAAAATAATAGTAACACTAATAAGCTTTGAAAAATGTTCTCCATAACAGGTAAAGTTTTATTTAAAATGTACAGTATATCACAGAAGTGAGTACACTGTAGGAATGATAAGACTACATATGGACACAGGATTTGGGCTACAATCATCTCTTGGTCCCAATCGTGCATCTCTCTGTGTCTCTCTGCATGGCTCCCCGCCTCATCTGGGACCCAAAGCTTTTTATTGGTTACAGTAAGCAAGTACACAAGGAGTGGAGACAATAACTGACAATAGGACAGAGGAAGACAGAGGAAGGATAGTATTTGGTCCCATATGCATTCCATTGGGGGCAGGGTCCTCACGTATGCAATTCTTATCTAAAAGGAAATGCATGCTAGTGGAGAATCATTGATAGGGGTTTGGGCTGGTCATGTTTGCCTCCAGACTGGTGGTCACCTGATGAGCCTGATATCTGGACGGCCACCTGTTTTCCCTGGTCTCCTCTTGGGGCTGACCTCCGCCCAGCTTCAGGGTCATCCAGAGTTTGCTCCAGCCTGGTCTTCTCCATGCCTGGCCATGCCCATTTCTGTGGGTGATCTCAACCCCTGGGCTAATGGCTTTGTTCAGCACTTTGCCAGGGCCTATGGGGGTACAAGGTATCCCAACAGTACACCCCCTCACATTTCATAAATATTTTAGTATATCTTTTCATGTGAAAACATTGAAGAAATGACACTTGGCTATAATGTAAAGCAGTGAGCATACAATACAGATTGTATAACAGAGAGGGTGTTTCATTTATTTATTTATTTTTAATTGGTTTTTTTTTGAAATGAAATGAAGTTTTCTTAAAAAATTGTTTCAAACAAAATGAAATTAAACAGAACAGAACGAAACAAAAAATGAAACAAAATGCTATTTTTAGCGTTTTGTGTCCATCTCTAATTATAGACCTGACAACAGAGGCCAGAGGAACAGGAGCTCAAATTAACAGGGGAGGGAGGAAACTATTTATAAAGCTTCAGAAGCCTTACGAAAATAAGTTACTCTGTGTACAAGGGCACCATGGGGACAGAGGCAAGCAGCAAATATAACATACTTTAGACTTCACTTTTGTAGTGCATTGTGATTTGTTGTGGAATGTTTCAAAGGCAGGAGTAGGCAGGTAAACAAAAATCAGGCTTCACATGTGTGGGACTCCAATTCATAACCTTGGTTGTTAGCATCAGCAGGTTATTTCTGGAAGTACAATGTGTGGTGCTTACCTTAAAGGTTGGCAAGAGGAAAACCTTTTAGTTTAATCAGCTACTTGCTGTATTAATCACTGGAAGGGTGGATGATCAACCGTTACAGAAGGTTTAACTCAGCGGTAGCCTTACTGTGTTTTTGCCTAACCTGTTACCCAAAAGAATAATCATGTCAAAATTACTATGCAATCTTAGCCATGTTTACTCAGAAATAAATCCCAGGGACCTACTCCTAGGCAAATAGTGCCTATGCACTGGTACCTTTTCCTAGTCACATGGAGAAGGTTCCAATCATCATCATCATCATCATCATCATCATCATCATCATCATCATCATCATCATCATCATCATCATCATCATCATCTATTGTTACAAACACCATTTAGAAAAAACACCAACCAGTTAGATTCCACTTACAAACACAAGAAAGTATGGAGGGCTCCCTTAAGCCTTGTTTGTGAGAAGGGTAAAGTAACTATATTGTCTGCATAACAATAAGGCAGAGATTAGTTTGTTCCCAAGTCTGGATGGATGAAAATTAGCAGTAAATAACCATGGTATAGATACAGAATTTTAAGTGGGGGCAGGATTTCTCTGTTTCTAGCACCACTTATGGGACAAATGGCCAAATGGGTTGCATATAATTCTCAGCGAGATATTCCATGAATGAATGCAGAAATGAATTGCACAATCGGTGGTCTAGAGAGATGTAAAAGACACTCAAGAAAGATGCAATTTCTCTTCAACTGGAGAAGGCAGAAGAGATTGAAAGCTGGGCAGGGTTGTTATAACTCCTGTGAAGAGAGACAGATTTGCTGTGCAAATCCTGATTTTTGACTGGATTTCCTGTTCTGTTTTTTTTTTTTTCTTCCTCTGTCCACTGCATCTTAGAGAGAAGGAAGGCATGAATTCTGATTCATTTGGAATCAGCTGAGAGCAAACACAGCACAGAAGTGATGACAAGGACAAGAATGAGAGTGAAATTCCTGCAGACTACGATGGTGTAAAAAGCATGCTCCAAATGAGAGAATGAAACATGGCAGGAAATAAAATCTAAGCATTAAAGCATACACTAAGGCAATTCTACTTGTCTTACCAGCTGTTAAGCTAATTGGTTCACAGGGTCCATTAAATATAGACTTTCATAGATGACATGGTACCTTGATTGCAGATTTGTCCTCCAAATAAAAAAGCCATGTGGCAGTTAAAGTGTCTTTCTTTCTTTCTTTCTTTCTTTCTTTCTTTCTTTCTTTCTTTCTTTCTTTCTTTCTTTCTTTCTTTCTTTCTTTCTTTGTGATGCAGTGGTTAAACTGTAGTACTGCAGCCATAGCTGTGCTCACAACCTGGGGTTCAGTTCCAAGTAGCACGCTCAAGGTTGGTAAAATGAGTACCCAGCTCATTGGGGGTGGGGGCAGTGTGTAGCCTGCATAATTACTTGTAAACTGCCTAGAGAGTGCTTTAAGTGCTATGGGGTGGTATATAAGCAGAACACGTTTGCTTTGTTTTGTTTTTTTTGTTTTGTTTTGCTTTGCTTTGCTTTCTCCCCCCCCCTTAAGATGTTATTTACGTGTATCAGAGTCTATGCATCTAAGAGTGACCTCATGTTTAGGAAGATGTCTGTGAGTTGCTAGCAGAATATCTTCCCTGCTACAAAAGCAAGGTGAGAATAGGACAGTAGGTTCTGTCAGCTCCAGAATTTTAAGTGAATGCAGAGCTGCTGAAGCCAACCAGACAAGATCCGGTAGCTATAGCCTCTGAATTATGTACAATAGCATCCTGCAATGTATTTAAAAGATGTGATACAAAACCGTTTTGTAACTGCCTCTACATTGCAGAATGTCAGAAACTTGG
The DNA here is from genome assembly GCA_029282475.1 of Phrynocephalus forsythii. Taxonomy (NCBI): domain Eukaryota; kingdom Metazoa; phylum Chordata; class Lepidosauria; order Squamata; family Agamidae; genus Phrynocephalus; species Phrynocephalus forsythii. The sequence continues at coordinate 97,659,443 of JAPFRF010000010.1, forward strand.
GGTATTTTGGACTTTTGGGAGTCACATAATGAATCCTGCAAGATGGAGGAGGCCAAGTACAGTTGAATCTGAGACCAACTGGTCTGGGTTTGGAACAGGATGACATCCAGACTTGGGAGAGCTGACCTGTAGAATACATAATACATTGTTCTACCATGGAGTGATGATTTAAAAAGAGCAGCAATCCTGTATCTATTGGCCTTGGGATAAGACCGACTGAAATTTAAAAGAAAAAACTTTCTTAAAATAATAGAATCAGAGAATCATTGAGTTCAAAGGGGCCTATGAGGCCATTGAGTCTACCCCCTGCTCAATGGAGGAATCAAAATCAAAGGAGATTTGATAGATGGCTGTCCAGTTTTCCCTTAAATGCATAAATACCTTTTGGGTAAGTGGTTCCATTGTTATACTGCTCTAACAGTTAAGAACACTCTCCTGGATATTCAGCCTTAACCTGACTTCCTGTATTTAGAGCCCATTGTTGTATGTGCTACACTGGGTTGACCAAGAACAGATACTGGCACTCCTTTATATGATGACCATTTAACTATTTGGAGACTAGAAATGTAATGAAATGAATAACGAACCCCAGAGTAGATTTAGAACGAAATGAACCAACTGAAAAAAATTGGTTTGGTTTGGTTCATTTCGTTAATGGTGGTGTTGGAGATGTCTCCTACTGGGTGCTGGTCCTTTGGTCTTCCTGGCTGCAGGGAGCAGCAACCGGGGGGGGGGAGCAGACCACTCACACTACAGCTGTAGTGCAGGCCACGTGGCTGGCAGTAAAAAAATAAGTAAAATAAAATAAAAATAAATCAAACAAAACAAAACAAAAAAGGAGTGCTGACCCAGCCCCAGGGGTGGCTGGGTTGGCACCCTAAAATCAAGAAAAATAATAATAAAACCAGCACCGACCCAGCACCAGGGGCCATGCGGTCGATGCTTTAAATTAAAAAAAAAACGATCCAGTGTGCGGTCCTGATACTGGCCCGCGAGCATCAGTACTGGCCCATGAGCACCGGATCTGGCCTGTGGGTCACAGAACTGGGCCATGCCTGGCAAAAAAAAGCCCAATCCAACGCATGGGCCATGAAACTAGCCCATGGCCAGCAAAAACAAACAAAAAAAAAAAAACCCAATCTGGCGTGTGGGCCCAGTACAGCCCGCGAGGACCGGACCCAGCCCATGGCCAGCAAAAAACAAACAAAAATAATAATAAAAACATGATCCAATGTGTAGGCCCGGTACCAACTCACAAGCATTGGACCCAGCCTGCAGGCTGCAGAACCGACCCATGGGCCATGGAACCGGCCCTCAGCTGGCAAAAGAAAAAAAGCTGATCAGCCCACACTACAGCTGTAGCGCGGGTCATGTGGTTGGCAATAAAAAACAACAATAATAAAATAATAATAATAAAATAATAATTAAAAAAGGAGCATCGATCTGGCCCCAGGGGTGGCCGGGGTATCACCCTAAAATCAAGAAAAATATAAAAAATAAAAGAAGTGCCAACCCAGCCCCAGAGGCTGCATGGTGAGAGCTTGAAAAAAGAAAAAGAGGTGCTGGCCCCAAGCCTCAAAAAGCCCCTGCCACAGGGGCCAGGATGGCCCCTCTGCTGCTGCTGCCACCACCCGGTAAGGATGATGTGTTGAATGTTGAAGATGATGATGATGATGTGGATGATGAGGATGAGGATGCTGCCAGTCCAGTTTGTGCAGTAGATGTCAATGTCTTTTTTTGTTTTTTCCCCACTGGCGTGCTGTCAAATGGATTAAATTGTGCAAAGCGGGGGGAAATGAATAATGAATCAACGAACAAATGAAATGAATTTTTCAAAAAAATTTTGTTAAAAACAAAATGGACCGAACCAAACCCTAAAATGAACCAAACCAAAATGAATCACCATTTTTTCGGTTTGTGCCCATCTCTATTGGAAACTGCTATCATATCTCCCTTCAGTCTTCCTTTCTCAAGGCTAAACATTAGAGATGGGCACGACTAGGGAAAATGACGTTTTTGAGTTGTCATGTGTCAGAGGCAGTCCGTTTTGGCTCGTTTCCGTTTTTCGCGAAATTTTGGAAAAATTAGTCCGTTCGTTTTTCGTTGTCGTTAGTACTGGTTTGGGGGGGTAGCAGGCTCCTGGAGGGAGCTGCAGGAGTCAGCCAGAGCCACAAGTGACGGACTGGCAGACTCTTTGCACCCGCTGTGTCTCACGTACTTGCATGTAGTGCAATGCAAGTAGATCTGGCTTAGGGTTAAGACGGGTTAGCGCAAGGGCTAGGGTTAGGCTAGTTATGGGTGAGGTTAGGGTGAGTATTGGGGTGCACCTCTGGGTGCTTCTCTGACCCACTTAGAAGGAGAGTGTACTGGCGTATGGGTTAGGCTTAGGCTTAGGGTTCGGGTTTGGGCTACGATTAGTGGGCTGTTTATGCCCGATTGGCACATCCCAGAAGTCTCTGTGGTCAACCTGGCCAAGTGGCCGTGTGATTGGTGGAAAATTTGCATGGTCCACTCCCATGGGCAAGCCCATCATTGCAAATGTGCAGGTGTAAAAAATAAAATAAAATAAAATAAAATAAAATCAACGGAGACTTTTTTTTTTTGCAAGAAAAACCCACTGCTGCTACTGGAAAAATTCAAGCATTTAAAATAGCTAATTTTCGCATGTTTCTGTGGTGCTTTGGTGGGGTTTTGGGCAACGATTTCAAAAAAAATATTGCGGTCGGCATTTTGGATCCCCCGCACTGCATGGCAAATGGATGCGCCCTCCCAGCCTGGTACCAGCAGCGCAGCAGTAGCAATAGCCAAGGAGAGAGGGCGGGAAACCCCCCCCCCAAATAAAACACCCTTCTGGCCTGGTAGGTGCCCTCAGACAGTTTTCGCCTACTTTTAGGGCCAGGAATCGTTTTTTTTTTTTTTAACTTTTAAAAACTTTTTTCTGTGCCGCTTGGCATTGCACGATCGCTAAATCAGACCAAATTGTTCATTCGTCGGTTCGAGCTCGAATTCTTAATTCCCGTTACCGTTTCCGTAGACATATGATCACAACAAACGGAAATGGGAATACCGCTAAGTCGTGCCCATCTCTACTAAACATACCCATTCTTTTTATGCATGTATAGTATAATATTGCAAAGGTTTTCTTCTGGTTAAGTATATATACGATTATGCTGAATGGACATGTGTAGGATGATCCCTCCAGCACTACACCAAGTAGATAAAAGCTGGGCTGTAGAAATCATGATTAAATCTACTATTTGGCTGGCTGTTCTAAGTTATCTAATCATTTTTATCATCTTTTGAAAATGATTTATAGTTGTTTATTGGCATCTCACAGTTAAAGATGGTTTTGCCAAGCTTGCATTTTTGTTTATTAGCATTGATCACACATTTTATTGCCTCTATAGAAGTTTTATTCTTCAAACATTAAAAATATATATCTACAAATATCTCTCCGGAGTATATGATACTCCTTGCATGCACTCCATCAGAAAATTTCCTAAATGCAAAAGACTGGAGCTTTCCACTATTTAAAAAGAGGTATGTTCAGGTTTCAGAAGGCCAAAAAAAAAAAGACTGCAGCTGCCCAGAAAATAAGTATGACCTCTGTAATCTTCCTATTGTGTGTATAAGTGTAATCACTGCCAGCGTCTCCATGGGGTCCTTTTGCCTCCCCAGAAATGCTTAACCCACTTTGGAGATGCTGGAATTGATTGGAGGGATATTCATTTCAATTGGTTTTCATTTTATTTGTTTGTTTATTCATTTGTTTAGAAAGAGACTTTTCATGGATGATTATGGCCAGACTCTAAATAATTATGACTTTGCTGAATGCTTCTTTGAAAACATAGTTGGAATGAAATTAGTATTGTTTTTTTCTTTCTGGGATGCAGAATTACACAGCATTCTCCAAATGTATCTCTTCCAAATGTGTCTGCAGTTGTTTCCAGCCAATGTATCTTCATTCAGTGCTCCTTCTCTCCACAATGATCACAGCCAATCAATAAATGCAATGTTTTTCTCAACTTAGATGTTAGATGTTTATCTCCTTGTCTCAGAGCAGCTTCCAAACATCTCTCTCTTTTGAAACATTCTGAAAATCTCATAAGGAGTGACTGTGGTGACATCACAGAGCTACATTGCCAATACATTTTATAACCTAGAAATCTTATAAAGCCTGTTCAGAGAGAGGGCAGGAAGAATGGTCATCTCTCTGAATGGGAAAATACTGCTGCACTTAGTAATCATGTTATATATTCTATTTTATATCATTTTTGTCCTTCTGATACTTGACCTGTCATATCTTAGTAATCTTGTACATCAAGTTCTCTTCTTTCCATATGATGGCATTAATTCAGTATAGTCACTGTTGAACCTATGAGTGCTTCTCTCTCTCTCTCTCTCTCTCTCTCTCTCTCTCTCTCTCTCTCTCTCTCTCTCACACACACACACACACACACACACACACACACACACACACACACACACACACACACACACACACACACACACACGTTAACATTTTTCAATATCTGAGAGTTATCGCCCAATATCTGACAGAATGAAGGATCTAGGTAATATCAAGATCAGGTTCCATACTGGGTGGATAAAAAAATCAAGGGACTACTTGTGAGTAGATAAGTTAATACATATATACGATCATAGGTGAAACTTATTCTTGAGCAGAATACCTTTTAATGAAATCAGTTCATATATTCATCTAGCATTATCATATGCTGTATAAAGAAGGCTAGTTGATCTACAAGATCCCTCAGGCTGTGTTAGAAGGATAAGGAATGAGAACAATAGCATATTCGTTCTTTGTAGAAAAATACCAATTTCTTTGCATCTTCATCAGTTCTGCAATTGTTAAGCTCATCTTACTTGTAAATCATAATACTGTTACAAAGTGCACCCTTTCCCTACATTCCTGTACCAAATTATTCTAAAACATGTTTTAGTAATTCCTCAAGCCAGTTTTCTGATTCATTTTACTTAATTAAATCAATTACCCTCCAAGGAGAACTAGGAATTCTGACACTGTAAGAAAAGAGCCAAAAATGTGTGACCACAGTATCCCCTGGTGGCTAGCAAGTGTAACTGCAGGATTTAAAGCAGATGGATACCGTGCAGCTCCTCTGTGGCCACTATCTACAACATTCCACCTCAAAACAAAAGATATTCTTTGCATTCATGCTCAAATCATCAATTAGCTCAGACACTACATTAAGAGACTGCAGTAAACAGCATTTTCATTATATGGAATATGTTAGCACATGCAATCAGTAAAGTTGTCTATTTTCCATGAGATGCTAGGAACCCAGTGCCATGAGTACATGTGGATCCAGATGTTTGGCTCCTCCACTTTCTAGAACCGCAGTTATATGAACTGGCTCTACTTTTGAAAATGAGGTAATGAATTAATAAGAGTGTGAGGAAGTTAGTGGAGATACTCCTGGTGAGCCTTCTAGAACTGGCTCAAGATCTCAAGAGGGTGTTGAACTGACTTGATTAGGGAAGACTGTTCAAAACAAACCCCACCTACAGGACACAGCAACACAAGCCAAGACTGTCCTGCAAGAGGCTAGTATAGTAAAGAAAGAGGTGACAATGTTTGTACATGAGGATTGCAGCTGGCTGTATCCTGATCAAGTGCCTTCTACAGGAGAGGGAAGAAGACAAAAAGAGGTTGGGAAATAGAGATAGAGATGGGCACAAAACAAAGAACAAAATGATGTTTCATTGTTTCATTATGTAATGAATTATGTTGTTACATAACAAAATGTTAGGACGCATTTTGTCACAAAACAAAATGAAAGTATTTTTTCCTCTAGAAACAAAATGATTTGACCTAGATGAACTAAAATGGCAGGGGAGCTTCCTCAAGCTCTTCCCTGTAAGCTCCTGAAATTTGGAGAGGTTTGGGGATCAGGTGGCTGAGTTATTAAACTCCAAATGGAGTTTCCCTAGGAAACAATATTTCTCATTGAGTCAGAAGTTTGGAACTAAGCCAATAATACCCCCCCCCAAAAAAATAAGCGAGTGATTAGAAGCTTCTGACTCAATTAGAAATGATTTTTCCTAGGGGGTGTCCCCTTTGGAATTTAATAACTCAGCTCCCTGAAACCCAACCTCTCCAAAAAAAAATTTTTTTTTGGGAGTGCTTATAGGGAAGCGCTTGAGGAAATTCCCTGCCATTTTGGTGCCTCTAGTACCCAGGGGAGCATAGTGTTTCATTTAATTTTGTTATGTAACAAAACAAAACTTCTAAAGAAACAAAACAAAATTATGTGGTTCCTTTTTGTGCCCACCTCTAATTAGAAGATATAAGGAAGGCATTGGTGGAAGTGAGGAGGCATCCAGAGAGAGAAGGAAGTGGAAAAAAATTTCTATATCTAGTAGCAGAAAAGGAGGAAGAGTCATTGGAGATGCACAAGATAATTTCTTCAAGAAGAAGAAATGGAGGATCAACTAAAGCCCCCTAGAGAACAACAGTATGTAGTGAAATAAGAATACTGGGCCTGGAAGCTGGTTAACAGCTCCCTTGAAGGAGAGGGATCCTAGCACCAGAACCCTCATCTTCCCAATGACATTACTGTGGGACAGATATCACAGGTGCAGCCCCAAACCATCTCACAGAGTGGTGAGCGAAACTAGCAGCAGCTCTGGAGGTGATAATACCAGAAGGTCCACCTATAGTTCTCCCAAGAGGAACAGCAGTTGGAGGCCTCCCAGCACTCAGCAAGAGGAGGACAGATATTAAAAATGCCCTACTCTAATTGTAGGCCCTTGCTTCTGTTGGTGTTGAGCTTTGGAAGTACCATTAAAGAGTACAGTGAACTCTAACCACTACACCAAGTGTCATTAATTCAAGGGAACAGAGGGAAAGAGAGTGATTCAGATCTAATGAAGCCAACTAGCCTCAAGGGTGATCTATTAACTAGTCTTCTGATGCTGATAGACATGGGCACTTCAGTGTCCGTGGAGGCAGGGCCAAGCTGGGTCTGGGCTCCCGCTTGAAGTGGTGGATTACTGGGAAAGAAGAATCCCAGCAGCATACAATGGCTGATAAGTGACCCAATAGACTGAAGAACCCATGTCCAGATGTTAATTGAATAAACCCTGTTGTTGTTACTGACACTGGTGTTGACTCCATGGATTTGAAAGTGAGGAGGGCCAGTTAGGCTCACAAAGAGACACCCCCTCCATTATGAAATACTACACACAGATCTGTTTCTTAAAATTGAATTCCTCATACTTGCAGTCTATCTCTGCATCTATGTTTATCTTTTCTGTGCCAAATCATGCTGTAATTGGGTTAATTTTTTGATAAAGGGATGGGCAGTTTATTTGCTCCAGATAGCAGCAATTTGAAACAAACAAAAGTAACTGCCAGGGTTTTCTGAAAAAGTCAGCACCTGCCCGGATGCCCCTTCACCTGCCCCTGCCCCCGGTTGCCTGCCCTCCTGTCTGGCCCCATTGCTCACCCAGCTGCCCACCCCTTAGGCAATTATCTCTGCACCCTCCTAACTCTACCTCTTATCCCTTTCTCTTTGGCCTAGTCTTTTTTTTTAAAAAGACATTCAGTTCAATCCTGCTCTGAAGGAGAATAGGTTCATTGTTGCTGTGATTGTCAAGGAACAGATAGAAAGCATTTATTGCTTATATGGCAGTATAAATGCTTTTGCTTTTTCTAAACTTATAAGCTACTGATTTACTTTGAGATCAAGTCAACATAGCATTAAAAATCTGACATATATACTTATTTGTAATGCAGTCCCTGGACTGAGAGGGATTCAATTCAGAGAATCGTCAAGGAGGAAATGATGTATATAAGTTATTCACACCCTTTTCTATCTGCCTGAATCTGCCCATGGAGTAGTTTTCACTTTGCTCAGTAACATTATTCATTGTGATAACAGTTGCAACCAATTCCACCTCTAGCATATGAGTTGCATGAACAATGCAAACATTTGTGTTTATTCAAGCAGTTCTATTTTGAAGGGTATACCTCTCAACTTCTTCTCTGCAGACTTTTACTTTTCTCAAATAAGTAAGGCCAAGTCCCTCTTTCCTTTCAGGTTTTGTTTTCATGATTCAGAACCTGCTTCTATGCAGCAGCATTTTTGCACACACTGGGATATTTAATGTTTGAGGGGTTTTCTGTTTGGGGCTTTGCTTATCTTGGATTCCTTGAGTGTCTTTCAGAGTTAAGCAATTATCTCCATCTGTACTCTAGGGCCACATACTTGTTTCCTTGGAAAAAGAAAGCAATCAGATGTACAGACCTGCAAATGGATACACTGCCTCTGGTGGTCTTACCTTTATTAAAGTGTGGAACAGCTTGTGAGACCACCTGTAGAGAACTTTCTACAATGCCATCTAGGAAAGATTATTGATATATGAATCACCTTCCATCTGACTTCAATCTTTGCCTTTAGGGAAAGAAATGTGAAGTTAAAGGTGCCATTAATGTGGCGGCCAAGATGGTGCTATCACAATCTGTCTTGCATGCACATAAAGGCAAAGCCTCCAACTTCAGAGAAAGTAATCCAAGATTCCCCCTTTCCCAGATACAAGAACTGTTGTAAACATTTATCTAGCTGAACAAAAAATTATGAATAGCATTGTATACATTAATCGAAAATGTGGTCTGTGAAGAAACAGAGAAAATGGGGATCATGGAACATTGGCTTCTCTGTCAGTGCCTGGGAATGACTGGGTGGGAACGAGAGGGGCAGTATCTCTCCTGTAATAACAAGGCAATAACAGCTGTAATCTATCTTTAGCAAGTAAGGACTAAAGATATTAAAGATTAATCCAAGCAAGTGTGTTCCCTGGTATTGTGCTAATTGGAAAATCACTTTAACCCTGTGAAGGGAGGGAGGCAGTAAGTGCTCTTCTGTTTGTGAACTTTTGAGGAAACATGAATTCTGATTGGCAGACTATTAGGTAGAGTTCAGAATGTGATGTTTAATTTATAAAATGCAGATTCAGACATTATTTTATTTGGCTTAGCTTACCTCTTAGGAGATCCTATACTCAATTGCTGTCCTATTGTGGCATGCCAGGAGAGTGTGTGCATGTTCAAAAAACCACATTATCTAGATATTCTATGATGATAGGTTATGGAGTTCATAATAGCTTTTCTCTGGCATCTTCAGTAGGAATCTCTTACATACATGGTGAGCCAGTGAAGCTTATGTAGAACTGGACAAGAATGGAGGAACCCAAAATATATTCATTATTTGACTAAAGCACCAGAAACTCAAGGATACAGAAACAAATAAGATACCCCCCCAAAAAAAAAAACCCAAAATGGATGAAATTCAAAAAACTTTCCCATGCCCATTCCCAATGATTATTACTGCCACCCTCAACTAAGTGAAGATAGATGAGCTTGGTATAGCATATATATGATGGAATTTTTTAATGGAAAATCATTATATCACAAAAATTTAAAACAATGAAAAATACTACATTATCAATGTTAATCATTCTTTTATAAGTAAGAATGCTCTCGAATGATACCAGGAATTCTTAACTGAATCATTCCAACAACTCTCTCACCCTCCTTTTGTTAGGGAAGTTTTTACATTTAAAAATAAATTTTAATATTTTAATGTTTTAATTGCTTTCACTGTTCATTTTAATTTTAAGCCACCCAGAGACCTTTAGGTAGTGAGCAGCATATAAATTATATAAATAAAATAAAATAAAATGGCTATCCCAACGATCATCAGGTTCCAGGTATTGATCTCTTCTTGATATTTTCTTTGGCAGGCTCTTGATGTCTCTGCCTAATTTAGATAGGCACCTGCTTCAGAAAGACTGACAACAGCCAAAATATGAGCAAGGGAAAAACATATTCACACCACATGTCAAGAATTGTAGTACACAAGCCTTTCCTGACCACAGGATCTATCCTACTGATCTCTCGGTTGGGAAAACATCTTCAGAAATGATCAGTATTCAAAACAGTGTTCTCTTTAAGAGCTAAACAGACATGCTGCTAATTACAGATATGCTTCCATTTTAGATGATACCTTCTGACAAGCTTCAAGAGCAAACATTGAGCTAGTGACTTGTGAGTTGAAGCAGGCACTTTCATAGCTTGGGTGATAATGAGTCTTACAGTAAAAAGTTCCAGTTTGATTGGAACAAAGAGGTCAGCTCCGAACCCAAACTGCCTTTGCTACTGTCTTTCATACTCAAATGTCCTTCCCCACGATGCCTGCCAGTCCTTGCCAAGCCTTTAAAGAGAGATAATATTCAGCATCTTCTTCGAACACAGATTAATATCCTCCAATATGTCTTTATCACATCAGTCTCTCTGTTAAGTGCTGGTAAGAACATACTCATTGCCTTGCTAAGGACAGATCAAGGTCTATCTAATATCTTGTTGGCTACCCTTAGTCAGCAATGTACAGTCCAAGAAGAAGGTGTGCCTTATTTGTCTTAAACAAATTTGCTTCCCATGGGACTCAGGAAAGATGGAAAGATGATGGAGGAGAAAAAAAAGGAGATGGAGGCAGAGAGCTTCATCCCAAATAAAGCTACAAGCTCTTCATACATACTCCAATTCCTGAAGTGTAGGGGAAGGTGTCTGAGTGAGGCCATGAGGCTCCAGCTGGTAGCCTTCACATTTTTAAAAATGCTGAAGTCCTAAGTGGGAGATTTTGATCAATATAACTTACTGCCTGAACTTTACCTCCAGTCCCCTTACTTCCCAAGACTTTCTTAGTTATGCTACTGGGATGGAGTATAGGGATGTATGTGTGCAAATAAAGGACGGCACCCTTATGATGAATCTTCACCTGGAATGTTAGAACCTGTCCTTGAGGTGAGTATGAATGGTCAGTTTTCACCTATTTGTTTATTGGCCAAACACATGTTTGGCTTGGCACTTCTTAACCCGCCACCTCTACAGGTGCCCACTCAGAGGCAGAGTCCATTGGGGCAGGTTAAGTTGGGGCACCACCTCAGAGTGGGCACTTGCTGGAGGAAGTGGGTATGGAAAGTGCTGAATACTTGTTTGGTCAAAAAAAAAAAAAAAAAAAGACCAGTGTGAACCATCAACCCAGCAGTTTGTGCTCATTTCTAGTCTGTCCCTTTCTCTCTTGTCCACGTTTGAATTCTGTTTTCTTTTTGGTATCATGGGGTCATTAGAAAAGTTCATTGTCATTGCTTCCTGCTTCTTTTTTTCCCCTTCCTGTTCTCTCAGCTGAAGATGTGCAAATAATTCTACACCCTGCATCCTAGTATTTGCATTTTCACATCCCTTCACTGATCCATTGATTCATTCATGCCGGAGCACTGCAATACACCTGCGACTTATTTAAAAATCTTTAAAATATTAAAAGAAGATACATATAAAATGCAACAGTGTGTGATTAATTATATATTAGAAGAAATACCCACTGACAGACTATTACTCTGAATACCTGGGTTCAAATCCCCACTCAGCCATGGAAACTCACTGGGGACTAGAACTGGTAAAACTATTTCTTAAATATCTCACTTACCTTGAAATCCCTATTAGGATTGCTGGAAGTCAGTTCCAACTTGATGGCACACATACCAACAAAGAAAAAATACATTGAATAATACAAAACCAAAACTATACTGCATCAGTCCCAGTATCCATACATAGGGGATTTCGTTCAAAGCCCGCACCACTATTCAGATGCTGAAAACTAGAGACTACAGTGAACCTTATATATAGCACAGGCTTGCTCTCCCTCTAGTGTCAGTCTGGTCAATGCATCATGAAAATACTTATAGATATGTATTTATAGAGCTTTTTATTTGATATTTTCAGGCAGCAGATAAGAGGCACTGATATAAATGTCTTGCTTGGTTTTCTCCTCATTCACACGTTACTGATTTAGCAAATGAATGTCCCAGTGTTTATCAAGGGTCCTTAGGTTATCCAAATCAACCCTGAAATCTTTTCAGAGACTTCTGCATGTCCCATCCAGTTTTATGCCCTTGTGAATGGGGAAGAGGTTTTCCTGGAGATCCTGAAACACACAAATACTGGTATGGACACAGGCAAGGATTGGGTTAGAGCACCTGCAAAAGGGCACAGAAGGAGCCAGTGGTGATCAGTATCCTTATTCAGGCTCAGACTGGATTGGGGACAGTGCCACATCTGCAGTCTAAAGTAGCCAACCAAACATCTCTGTTGAAATGGTGAGAAATGGCTTCGGTGCAAGTATTTATCCTGGTGCCTCTTTCACACCATGCCATGACCCTGCCTGTCACAGAACCTGAATCTGAGGGGTTAAATGGTGAAGAGCTGCTGGAGGAGCCTTGCAGCTCAACTCAGCAGGCAGCTGGGTCTGATGACTCAGCTGAAAGCTATCTCCTCCTCCTAGAAGGGCCATGAGCAGGATTCTGCAAAGACGTGCTACCAGGAAAGCTAGGGAAAGGGTCTTGGATGCTAGACGGGGAATCAGGTCGGGAAGCCCTGAGTACTAGCAGGAGCCTTTCCAGAGGTCAGGGTGTGTTCCCTGTTTTGGGATAAAGCTGGCAAGCTTACCTTGAGCTCTCTGTGGGAGCAATGCATCATTTGAACTTGCAACCACTTTCCTGTCTGTGACCTTGGCTCTGTTTCCTGATTTTGGAATGGCTTCCTGGACAACAGCTTTATATGTTCCCTTGGATTTGGCATCTGGTTTTTGTGAGATATTCTGGCTTTGACTTGGACTGGTAATTGCTGAGAGTTGGATTCTGTTATCTATCTGGCCTTCCACTAAATATCTTGGCAAAGAACTGAACTCTGCTTGTGTGTGTGTTCTGTGTGCGGGGCTTGACACACCACATGTTGGACTGAGGTAACACCATTTCCCTATAAAAAGAAATTGCTTTCCCAAATACTGCAGAAAGCTCTGCAGGGTGCAATCCTGTACAAGTGCTCTGTGGGAATATAAAAATCAGTCACAATTTTGTTTGTTTGAAAGACTGTTTTTGAGGCAGCACACTGTTTCCCAGTTTCTGTGAGAGTTCTTATCTACATGTAATACTGAAAGATATGTAATTTAATGTATCACCATGCACATTCTCAGTAACTGGGCCAAAAGGATTGAGGCATTAATGAGATGGAATAGAATATTAGTAAGAAACAGCATCTCACCCTATAGGAAAAACACAGTTTACTCAATCAAAAGATCATCTTGATTTAAAAAGCAAAGGAAACAAAATTGCATTTAAAGACATAGAGCAAAATGTTTGTTTTGGAAGCTAATATTTGTTCATTTGATATATAAGTAGATTATATCTGGCACATGGTCCATGGCAAAGGTTGCCGCTTTGGGGTAGGAAATCAAAATCTCTCTGTGCTAACCTAATATTAGATGTTATGTGTGGGATCGGCAGGGGATAGAGAGGCTTCATCTAACTCTAGACTGAAATCCTTTGTTGTGGAGGTGAATGTGAGAGCATGTGAGATCCATGCATGTAAGAGTAAGCCGAGGTCTGTCATATTGTTTGCACTCTAGAGTCAACAAAAGGACTCTATGTGAAGACAGGTTGGTTCATTCTGAAACAGGGTGAAGAGGGGAAAGAGAAATGCTTTTGTTTGATATTCTAATAGGAATTAATCTGATGGAGACTTTCTGAACTAATGCACAGTATATAACACAGTTATTGACCATGGTCTGCCTTTCTCTGAATTTGGCCTTGCCACCTTCAAGTCTAAGAATGCATAGTAGAGATGGGCACGAAATGAACAATTTTTCATTTCCATTTTCGTTTTTTCATTTTGTTACACAACGAAATGACAAATGAATTTTGTCTCCAAAATGAAACGAAACGAACAGAAACACCGGAAATTTTGTTGTGTGTTTCGTTTTCGTTACTGCAATGAAGTGAACTGCTTTAAATACTAAAAAAATCACAAAAATTGAAATAAATGGTAATGAAACGGTAACGAAACAAACAAAAATGAAAACAATTTTTTTTCAAAAATTTGCAAAAATGGAAACGAACCAAAACGGACCCTCCAAATGACAAACGACAAACAAAATGTCATTTTTTTTATTCGTGCCCATCTCTAATACATATATTTAAGATAATCATATACTTATTTATTTTATTTATTTTATTTTATTTATTGTATTTTTATACCACCGATTTGGCAGTGAGGCCACTCTGAGCAGTTAACAATAAGCAATACAATATAGTCTAATGCAAAACAAACAACATATAACTCAAGCAATAATGTAAAATCAACATAAAATACAGAAAATATGATAAAAAAATTAAACAAGGTAAAATAACACATAAATTATGTAATATAACATATAGAACAGGGGTCCTCAACGTTTTCAAACAGCGGGCCGGTCCACAACCACCCAGACACCACTGGGGGCCGAATCACAGTCCAAAAGCAGCTGCAGAGGTAGGCTTGCTCACAAAACAGGGGGTAGGTGGGGGGTGCAATTGGTCTCAGGGGCCGGATTCAGGACCTTGGGGGGCCGCATCCGGCCCCGGGGCCTTAGGTTGAGGACCCCTGATATAGAACATGTCTATATCTTGTTAAACTGAGATAACTCTGCTAAAATAATTACTTATATCACTGGAAATGTGCACAAGCTTTCCAACATATGCAAACATGCATTGAAATCATAAAGGCTTTTAAAATACACACTTGAAAACATACTTGGCTACAGATACAGAGCCAGCATAGAATGAACCTGTGCTTGGAAAAAATGTGAAGAAGGTAGAAATCAAAATGGACAGATTTATGGTTCCTTACTAGAGATGGGCACAAGCTATCAAACCAACAGGGCTTGTTCGTCCTTTGACCAAACAGGTGTTCAGTGAGTCCCATCCCCAATGTTCCCCATCTCCCACCCTCCGGTGGGGACCCACTCAAAGGCACCACCAGAGGAGGATGGGCAGGAAAGCCAGGACATTGCTTCTGAGTGGGCACCCACTGAAAGACGGGGCTGGAAAATACTGAAAATGTGTTTGATTGAAGGATGAATCAGCACAAACCACTGGTTTGATAGCTCATTCCCATCTCTGTTGTCTACTAAAGCATCATATGTATTTTTTTATAACTGAGCAAACTGCATTTTTAACCCTCAGTAACTGAGAGCACATTTATACATATGGGGAGTTCTGAAAGGCTGGGAATTTTAACATGGAATTTGCATTCTCCTGTCAAGTATTCTGGCAAATAGGGTACCTCTTTAGGAGGGGTACAGAGAAATATTTGAAGACAATTCCTGGTGTTCATCTGTGCTAACCAGTATCATATTTAATTTTTAAGAAGCTCAGCAGATTTCAGGAGGATAACATGTGCCTGTCATTTGTCCTGAAACATTGGCTGGTATTCGAGAATAAAATGAGCAACTACTGTAGGCGTTCAAGCTGGTGCCAATTTGACACCTGCGAGAAGCAGCTGACTTTCCCCAGTGTAATTTAATAAGATGTCTTTTGTTATTAAACCCAGAATGTTTGATTGCAAGCAGTCCACCAGCGAAGTGGAAAATAGGTCCCAAAGGTTGCTTTCCTTGTCTTCTACCTGCAGTTATTGTTAAAGAGTTTTAATATTTAAAAGTCTGTTGCTAATTTCCGTGCTGCCCTCCCAAACCTGCTTTGTAGTTTGGTTGCCAAATTATCCCTTCAAGGCAAGCGTTGTAAATAATTTCTCAGTTCTGCTCTAAGCCACTTGCCAAGGTCATTATCTCCCTTCCCAGAATCCCTTCGTTCTGCCTTTGATTGTGTAGAATAACTATGAAACAGTTATGAGACGCAGTCACAAGCTGTGACAGTCTTATCAAAAGCTGAAGGTGGTCCCAGGACTCTGCCATCAGGCCAGTGGCTCAGCTGTTCCTGCCTCCTTTATACTTCATTCATCTTTCAATTTGGTCCACCTGCCGAAAACAATGAAGCAAGCACAAAGCTGGGTGCAGCTACCTAAAGCTGGAGTGAGGCCTGCAGGGGTAATGAGGATGCTGTCAAAAAGTGTCAACAACAACCTCAGCTCTGTGTTTACATGGTACTAACATAGACTTAGCAGTGGACTTCAGCTCAACACCATTTATTGACTCTGTCAGACCTTGGGAGAATCTTTTCAAAAGTAAAACCACGGCATTGCACATTGCTTCACAGATGAGTAGAGTAGGTAGGGGTGATTGGAAATGATCTGATGCCCTGTTTGTCTGTAACTGAAAAGGCCTTTCTTCTGGCTCACGAGACAGTGATAAAAGATACAATGCATAGTTTGCTATGAATACCATGCCTTGGGCCTACTTAGGTAATGAATTCAAAACGATGGCTTTTAAGTCTAAAAAGGTGTTGTGCTCCAATGCCTCTCCCTACATATATCTATCCTTTCCTCAAGCTCATATATTTCGGTTGGGTGGGCAAGAGTTGAGGTCTTGTGGGCTAAATTCAAGCCAAGCCTATGCTATTGGGCACAGCAGTCCAGAAATGCCAGTTAGTGGTTCTTTTTATTATTATTTTAAAACCAATTGTTGCTTTTAAAACAGTTTTGGGGGCTGACGTAGAATAAAATACAAAGGAAGCTCCAAGGACTCTCCCAGTGCCCAGAAGGAAAACATTGCTGTTCCTACAGTCTTTTTGACCAAAACATCCCCCTTTCAGCCAAAAATCAGTACCGTACACAGTATTTTAAACTGGGGAGCTGTGTGGTGCCACGAAAAAGGCCCTAGAGTGCACCTATGATTCTATAGCCACACTTTGCCCACAGGTTTGGAGCTCCATCTTGGTGAGTCTTCACTGGAAAAAAAGTGGCGGCAAGCTGTTCTAGAGAGATCTTTTTGTGATGCTGAAATGCCTCCTCAGGTGATCGGCTGCTTATGTTATGGTATTTTTAATGCCATGTGATCATTTTTCAGTGTTCTTCATCATTTTAAAAATAAATAAATAACTTGCTCATGATTTAAATTGGGTTTTTTAAGATAATATTTTGAATTCTGAAAATACTTGCAGATATTTGTTTTGTGGAGAGCCTTTGGGTATCTACTAGACATGGGCATTTTGTTTTGGAAGGGGTCCGTTTCTGAAATGAAACACAGCAGAACAGCTGTCATTCAGTACCGGGATCCACCTTCCAGAATGAAATCAACCAGTCTCTTACCTTGTTTTGGGTAGCGCAGGGCTAAACTCCAATGAGGAAGCAGCCTAGGACATGTCATCATGGTCCCTGGCGCTGGCCAATCAGATGGAAGGCGAGATAATGCATGTCCCTGCATAGCTCCTGATTGACCAGCACCAGGGACAGTAAAAGATGATGCATCCGAGGCTGCTTCCTCAGAGTTTAGCCCTGTGCTACCCAAAACAAGGTAAAAGACTGTTGATTTCATTTTGGAAGGTGGATCCCGGTACCCAATGGCAGCTGTTCTGCCATGTTTCATTTTGGAAACAGACCCCTTCCGAAATGAAATGTGCATGTTTAGTATCAGCTTTATTCTTTGTTACTGGGCTTTTATGTTGTACTTACTTTTTGACCATTTAATTCTGATATGTATGTTAATATTTTATCACTGTGAGACACTCAGATGTTTTAGTTATTGGATAACATAGTTAATTGAGTAAATAAGTAGAAAAAAACATGAAGGAAGCTTGTCATTCTAAGGTCTGTTATTCCACCAAGAGTCTGTGGAAGAGAAGACTTGTCAAAATGTTACCCAACGTATAATGGTGATACCCTGTTCCTATGTCTATTCCTTCTTAACTCCCTTTTGCTTTTCTTCCCACCCCCGGCTTTAAGGGTTCATCTATGTCCCAGTGTCTTGAATCTCAGAAACCTAGAGAACTGCCCTATTTCAAATTAAGTTCTCTGTTGATTGAGGGAAGCAAGTAAATGACCTTTTTGGCATAAGTGTTTTCTCCCCCCAACTTTCTCTGCACAGCAGCTAGCCTCTGTGGCCAAACTTAATGGCTTCTTTGGCTCTGTGAACACCCTTTTGTAAAACCTACAATCAGTGAATTGAAAGCAGCCTTAGTCCTTAGAAACCAACCTTATGCAACAAAGGATCCATAATGCATACATGACCATAATGCCCATGACTGATGGTCATCCAGCTTCCCCTTAAAGGCCTAGTGGAAAACACAGCATCACCTTCCAAGGCAGTTTAACAGTCCCTACATTGCTGACCAGCAGCTTCCTTGTTTGATCCCTGCCCTTCTTGGTTGATTAAGAGTGCAGGGGGGAGCATGCCATAATGGGTTTCTTTTATTGCCTCGGTTTCCTTCAGGGATGGGATTTTCCCCAATTGCCTGAGGGAGATGTTAAAAAGACCTATTGTCAAAAAAACTGGCTTAATAGTAGATGATTTGAACAACTATTGTCCTATTGCCAATGCTCCCTGCCTGGGCAAGGTGGTGGAGCCGATTGCTGCCGTACGGCTCCAGCCGTTCCTAGAGGAAGATTGTGTCCTTGATCCATTCCAATTCAGGTTTAGGCCATGACACAGGACTGAAAAAGCCCTGGTCACATTGCAAGATGACCTATTGAGGGGGGGCAACAGGGGTTGCTCTAAGTCTACCCTGTTGATCCTCCTCGGTCTGTCTACGGCCTTTGATACTGTCGACTATAGTGTCCTCCTGGGCAGACTTATGGAGGTTGGGATTGGTTGTCTAGCTTTGCAGTTGCTCTACTCCTTCCTTCACAAGTGTGTCCATAGAGTAACACTGGGTGGAGTTCTGTCGACACCTTAGTCCCTTGCGTGTGGGGTTCCTCAGGGGTCGGCACTCACCCCCATGCTATTTAATATCTATATGAGGCCACTGGCTGAGGTCATTTGGATTTTTCGAGTCTGCTCTCATCAGTATGCTGATGAAACACAGGTCTATCTCTCCTTTTCCACCTCTGCAACTGACGCTGTGTGGACTATGATCACTGTCTGAATGCAGTATTGGAATGGGCCAGGACTAACAGGCTCAAACTCAACCCTGAAAGACTGGAGTACTGTTCCTTGGGGAGGGGGGAACCAAACCGATATAGTGACCCTCTTCCCAGTCTGGATGTGATCCCTTGATGTCTGATCCTGGTGTTGTCCCTGGAATCCCAGATGGCAGCTGTGTCCAGGTCAGCCTTTTTCCATCTTAGGCTTCTCACCCAGATTCCCCCATAGCTCTATCACACGTCCTTTAAAATGCTGATTAAATTTCAAGATAAAGAGTTTCCAAAAATCTTGTCCCCACAGCCACCGGACCTTTTAAAAAACCTCAGTTATGCCCCCTTTAGCGAATTTTCCAAGACCTGCCAGAGAAGTTGGGATTTTTTTGCTCTGGTAAAAAATGCAAGCCAGAAGTCTGTGGGAGCTTGCATATGATCCAGTTGATTGCTTCCCCCCTAGCCCCGACCAGCTCATCCTAGGGCTCATTGAAGCTTTTTAATTTTTTTTTAAAAATCCCTCCCCCCCACCAGTGCTGATCAGCTGGCCTTCAGGCTGTCAGCACTGGTTTTTTATTCTTTTTTTTTCCTAGTGCAACCTGCTGGCCCTGGGGCTGGTCTGCGCTTTTATTTTTTTAAAAATCCTTGTACGTGGGAATGGAGATCTCACATCTTCAGTCATGTGACCAAGAAAGAAGAAAAGCCGTACTTTCACAATATCCAGATCTTCCCCCAGGTGAGATAGCGGCGATAGTTGGTCTTTTTTTTTCCCTTGATGCCTTCAACTCTTCTTTGCATTCCTGTCTTTTCCAGTGACTCTTGTCTTCTCACAATTTAGACATTTGCTCATAGATAACTAGGAAGAGAACAAAATAAACCTTCCCTACAAGCAGTGTGATCAGAGAATGCTGTTAATATTTTTGCAACAAATTGGGATTGTCAATAAGCATACCTTCCTTCCCCTTCCTCTTGATATCTTCCTTTTGTGATCTTGTTTTGGAATATTTTGAAGAGACACAAATCCCATCACAAAAATATTTTTTTTTTCCTACAGACACACTTTTCTGTCCACTGGTGCTAAATGGATGCTGATATTGTCAACATTTGTGTCCTAAACACTACTTTAGTTCTCTCTACAAAATCAGCAATATTTTTGAACTCTTGAATAAATCTTTTTTAAAATGAGCTTCTTTGCTAGATTCTTTTTAAATAGGTGGTTTAACATATTAGACCTGTAATATTTTTCCACAGACATCCACTGCAAATCCACGTCTGTTATTTTTAAAGCAACCAGCAGCTGTTTTAGAAAATCTCTTTACAATTTTTGAAAAAATATTGCAGAAATCTCATCATGAATGGGTTTTTTCTTCGAGGGAGACTCAGGGGCCAAATCTTGGAGCCAGGATCTTCCCTAGGGACCAGAGTACCTGCCAATAGATAGATTTATTTATTTATTTTCTATATCCAGAGTTCACACTACTCTGGGTGATGAACTGACCACCAAAGCCCCACAAGCTCCATCTACTTCCTTCCAATAAAACATAAATCATATGAAACATAAATCCTAATCACAATTGCAATATAAATGCCTTGAGTGCAGTAATCTTCAGAAACCTGAGGTTCAAGCATTTAAAATAGACAAATATGTGTTGACTGAGGCTCCAGCAGCACCACTCATTAACAGCCTTCATTGGGTTCTGCCATCTGCTGGCAGCAACTTGTCTGCTTCTTCCCTTTGTGGGAAAGGTGCACATCTGATCAGACCAGAAAGAGTCACTTTGCAGGGATCAATCTCTCTTAAAGGCTGATACTTCACATCGCTCTGGCTGCTGTTCGCGGCCCCGCTGGTGACCGGTACGAAGGAACGGAACCTCACGTCCTTGTGGGGTCGATGTGAGTTCGCCCCAACCACGCCCCCTGAACTGAGCCAGAACCGGGGTTAGAGATTCCCGTCCTGGAGCTCGGGAATCTCCTCAATCAGCTTCTCATTCCACGCCGAGGGGACATGCAGTTTCTCTTACCCCACATCGAAAGCCATGGCACCAGAAGCCATCTAGTGTCAGAAGGACGAAAAGGCAGTTGACGGGACTTTGTCTACGAGCAATGCAATGAAATGAATGCCCAAGGAAAACAACATTCCAAATGCTTGCACACTGCGAATCCATGACAGAGAGCTACCGATTAATAGAAAAACTGAAAAACAGGAAAGTATAACGCTGAGGACTATATGGAAAACCACTCAAAAAATACCAGCACAGTGCACATCGAGGATGTGCGGTTAAAGAACTGCCGGTTCCAGGGGCAGAACAGGTATTAGGTCACGTGACTAAAACTGATTTCAACCCAGAAGCAAGTTCACCTCAGCATGAGGGAGGACATGAAGTAACCGTCAAAGATACATTTCCATCCATTGAGGAATTACTCCAGCCCTCAAAAACATTAGCCTTCCAGCTGGGCACAAAAGGTTCAGGATGGGGACAGTCTCTCATACATTGCTTGATCACTGGAAAACAGATCACACCAAACTATTCTATAAGTGATACAAAATGTGATCTTTTCCCATGGTTGTTCATACTCCAAGTTAGATTAGCCCAAGAGGATTTGGACTCAACATGGATTATTCCATGTGTTCATTCCAACTGTCAATGAATGATACAGGTGTTACTTGAACTTGGAAATCATTATCTCCAGTCACTCCAGTTGTTTTTGAATCAGTTTGTTTTTCTTAAGCTTTACAAGACTTTCTTTATATATTTATTTTCCTTTCATAGCCATTTTGGTCCACAATTTGCATCTGCCCCATGCCAACTGAGAATAAAATTTCCTGCATCTGATGCCCTCTAGCCCATTAGGCATACGCTGTCAGAAAACAGCTAGTCTTGACAGTGTCACGAGTTTGTTGGTTTTGCAGTGCACCTTCCCCACTGTTCTGGGCAGCATACAGTTTCCTCAGACAAAAAAGACTTCTTTCTGCATGGAAGAGAGATGCTTCATTCGGGTTGACCCTCTGTCCTTCCTTTGAATTTGCAGAATCAAAACGAGCTTAAGAATAATAGGGTGTCGGTGTTTCCTTGTCTGTACTGCAGCAACAATAAAAAACAAAAGCAAAGCAAAAAAACACAGCCTGCAATATTGGGACTGAAGGCAAACTGAAAAAGCTGTGGCATGAGCAATGGATGTCTCTTCCTATGTTGTTAATGATAATTGTTGTTCTTCACCCCTTTCCCCTCCCGCGTTTTCACATTTCCGTATCAGAAACCAAATGAAATGGTACAAGTCTATGCATGCTGCTCAATTCTCACTTGCAACAGAATATAGAAGGGGGCTATTTTCATTAGAACATTAAATGAAGTGAGGATAGAGAATGTACTTCTGTTTGGGATGGATTTTTGCAGATGCTGAAGTCCTGTGAATGCCCTGCTATCCTCACCTCAGACAGAATAAAGTATAAAAGAGGGTTTTGATGAATGCATGGATACCCTTTTGTCCCTTCCATCAACATATGAAAAACAAAGAAGGAAAGTTCATGTCTCAGAAGTGGTGAGGCAAGACTGCTCTGATTGTTCTGTGTCCTTGGAGACACACCACAAGGACCGTATTGGGAAATATGTGATGTCCCCATCAGAGGAGGGGGAGAGAGTATTGCAGGATGATGAATCTGATTTCAAGGAGAGGGGGAAAGGGGTGAAACTTTTAGTCCAAGCTTCAGAGGAACAGTTTTTAGTCCAAGCTTCAGAGGAACAATTGAAATCACTAAACTTATTTTGGAGATAAGTTTCAGCACCTTGGTATCTCCTAGGAAGTCGCAACCAAAATGAACAGCTGATACACTGCTACGACAAAAATCAGTTACTTGCCTCCTGTGCAAAAGAGGAGTGTTGTCACTCTAGCAAAGACACTTTATATATTTACAGAGAGAGGGAGGAGAGAGAGAGAGAGAGAGAGAGAGAGAGAGAGAGAGAGAGAGAGAGAGAGAGAGAGAGAGAGAGAGAGAGAGAGAGAGATCTTCTATATAGAGCAGGGGTGCCCAAACTTTTTTAAGGAGGGCCAGATTTGGTGGCTGAGAATGTGTCAGGGGCCGGTTGCTCCCCAACCCTGCCACCCCACTGCAAGCCCCACCCACTTTCTTTAAAAAAACATGGGGTGAAGGAGGGGGAGGGAGGGGCGGGCCAGCCAGCCACGGGCCACTCAGAATGGCCTGATGGGCCGGATTTGGCCCCCGGGCCGGACTTTGGGCAGGCCTGATATAGAGAGAAGCTTAGCTCAAATACTTGTTAGTCCTTAAAGTGCCTTTGCTAGAGTGACAACACTCCTCTTTTGCACAGGAGGCAAGTAATGGATTTTGTGGGAGCAATCACATAAAACAACAACAACAACAACAACAACAACAACAACAACAACAACAACAACAACAACAACAACAACAACAACAACAACAACGCTCAGCAAGATGGCTTTGGTTTTCAGGGCCATTTTTTAATTGAGGTAAACATTGTGTTAATTTCCTAGTTGCACTTGCTTTCCTATTCATTTTCCAATATCCACACCTCTTCTCCCTGCCCCATCTATTCTCCCAATGACTTTGTGAGGTAGGTCACACTAAGAGAAACGGACTGCCCTAAGGATATCCAATGAGCTTTGCGGCTCTGTAGTGACTCCAACATAGATGTCTGAAGTCCCAGTCTCACCCTATAATGACTACAACACCATGAACTAAATTATTATACTGTATATCTGAAATATTTCTGCAGCAAGCAGTCACAGGTGCATTGACACACTGCAGCACACAAACGGCTGAGGAGTAAGCTGAATATTTACAATAACATTGTTCTGGGTTGAGGATCCAGGTCAGCATCATTTCACAGAAGTTAGAGCAGGACTTTATTCAGGAAGCTATATGTCAGCATACTTTTTTTTTCTTAACTTGATTTCACTGGAGACCAGAGCACAGGTCAGTTTTATCCACATTACAGTAAGACCAAACGGGGGGGGGTCTGTTTATTTTGGCCTGAATCCACTGCGATGAAACTAGTTCTATGAATGCAAAGGGGATCTAGATGTTGCTTTTCTGGAGATAATCATTTCCCTGGTTACATAGCACTGAAAGGAAGGGGGAATTCTAGAGCAGTTCACAGATTTGCTTTCTGGAAGGTCAGAAGTTCATAAGGAGGAGACATGAGATCCCCTCAGGTGCCACTATGAGTTTATTTCCCTCTGGCCATAAGCTGGTGAATTGGTCTTATAAATATTTTAGTAAGGAATTAACTTCAAAATAGGAGGTTATATTTCTGCATGAAAGGAAATGAATGCTGGGATGAGTGTTTATCAGGAGAGAGAGGAGAAAGAAAAATATGTGGTACAGGAGAAGACCAAGTATTGGCGTGGAGAGTGATAGGAATGGCTTCTGTAGCTAGGGCTGTAACTGTGAGGTGGCAAGTGGGGCATGTTTCATGGGCACCAAAAATGGGGGGGGGAAGCACCATAATGACAAAATAATATTTGTACTTTGGATTATTCCATGCCCTGCCTGCTGGAGGTAGGGCACAGAATCCATGTTTGCCCACAGGTGACACAGACCTATGTGGTGGGCATTTTTGTAGCCTAGTGATATTCATTTAGCTCAGAAAAGCTCAAGATGCTGTATGTCTGTTTGGCATAACTGAGAGTTTGCTATACAAGTAAGAATGTGGCATAGTTTGGCAGGTCATACAAAAAACACACGGTCTGGGATAAGAGAAAAATACAAATTGAGGGGGGGAAATGCCTCAGTTTTGAGAGTGATTAAATTCATTTCCCTCTTTGCAAACTTGATGGAGCTCAACCTATTCTAAATATAACTGGGAAAAAGATGTTTGTGTGCAGCAGATTATTGTGGCATCTAACTCAAGGAGACAAGTATTTGGTTTTTGAAACAAAGGTGCATAAATCCCAGAATGGCTCAGCCCACAGCAATTTTCAAATGAGGAAAGCACATTTTCCACACAGTTGCACCTCATCAGCTACTTTCCATTTGAGAGGAGCAAGGCTTCTGAGACGCTACGTGAAAGAAGACGTGACACTAAGGTCTTTGATATTCCTCTTTAAGGCCTCGTCTCTCCCCCCCTTCCCTTGATCTTTCTGCATAGATCAACCCTTGGCCATTAAGATGGCAAGCAAAAGCCCAACATCATTTCTTTCTTTCTTTCTTTCTTTCTTTCTTTCTTTCTTTCTTTCTTTCTTTCTTTCTTTCTTTCTTTCTTAGGACAGGACTGTGTGCAGCCAGAGAAAAATCTGTGCAGAGTCCAGTGCAGTAGCCTCTAAAAAGCAGTCAGTGTCATCTGAACATCACTACCCTTTCCACATTCTTCAGCTTTGGAGGGTCCTCAGAGCTAAGGGTTGTAGTGGGATGCCATAGACATTTTCTAATGCTGTGCCATAAGTATGTCCCAGTATGACCTGACTGAAGTTGGCCCTGAAGACTCCCCAGTGACATTCTGTTTACCATTTTCTGGAGAGCTCGTGAAGCAGAGAAAGTTTTTCTAGCTTAGCCTTGTTGGGGATGGGCAGTAGGAATCTATGTACGTCTATGAGGGAGTGGCAAGGAGAGATGAGCTTGAAGAATGAAGTGCCATTCATTAGCACAGAGATGAGAGAGAGTCCAGGGAAAGAGTGATATCAGTTAAGGTGGGTAATAGTGCAAAAATTAGAGAAAAGGCTAGAGTTTAAAAGGAAAGAAGTCAGAGCTTCAGCATTATTTCTGCTTTTAAGCATGGGCACTATTGGCACTTCTGCTTCTATAGCAGACTGATAATCTAGTTCTAACTCAGTAGAAAGAGGTTACTTCATTATAGTACAACAAAGTCTATTTCTGTTCTTGAGAAAATTTCAGAAATTTACTTTCCCCTTCACAGAACCCACATCAGTGGAGGATTCACATTAAGAAATATTTTATTTTATTACTAGCAACACTTTCAGAACAAGGGCTTGTCAACAGCTAAGAAGGGCTTTTTTCTGTAGTCATTCAGAAAGCTCTGAATGGTAGCAGCAAAAAAAAAAATCCTTTTTCCTCCTTATTTCCTTATCTAATCATGAAATGTCTTGCAAATGTATATGAAAATCATCATAGTAAAGAATTAGGGTTAGGGTTAGGGTTAGGGTTAGGATAACCACTCCCATTTCCACCAGTCACACAATGACTGTGAAGGTAAGGGCCATTCACATAAAAATAGCAGATGGAGGCAGAAGGTGGAATAATTAGCTAGCTATTGCTGATATAATTTCATTGCTTTCTGATCTCTCTATGAAAACACCTACGTCACCATAGTGATCACACTGTTGCAAAGAGTTCCATAGTCCAGCACCCTTCAAGATGCATGGGAATGTTTCCACTTCTAAATGGTGCCTCTTTTCTTTTTCCACCAGAGTTCTTTTCATGACTGGACCTGCAGGCACATCCTGCTCAAAATGTAAACAAATATAACCCACAAAAAGTCCATGCACTCTGCTTAACAAAGGCTTTCCATTTCCATGCAAGCTTCAAAATGCTGGAAAAGTATGGTTGATAAGGGCCTCTTTTTTGGCAGTATGGATATGATCTGGCATCTGGTACTGTGATGAGTTCTAGTTTCACTAATAGATTGCAGCTTGCTCACTATCATTGGTGGACTAGAATCCTAGAGGTTTCTGGAACAGACCTATGAAGTCTATTCTGAAGCAACTGTGCAACTGAAGCTGTGCATCTAAAGCAGTGGTGTTCAAACTGTGGCCCTCCAGATGTTTTGGACCACAACTCCCACAGTCCATTGTTATTGGCAATCTAGGTTTGGATTTCTGGGAGTCATGATCCAAAACATCTGAAGGGCCGAATTTTGGAAACCCCTGATCTAAAGTTATGGTTCTCCCATTATAGGTACTCATGTGGGCCACCAACCCCTTCCATTCTGAGTGACAGTGTGGGAATCAAGCCAAAGCTCTTTCTGTGCATTGTGGAAATCCCTGAAATAATTGATGTTCAAGCACTTGAAGAATCACAGCTGGTCCACTTAGAACAGAAGGGTTGTCACTCTGCCCCTGGTGAGAAAAAAGCAGCCAGGAAACAAAATGGAGTAAGGAATGATTATAGCTAGACATGGGCATGAAATGCTGTTTCAGAAGTTTGGGGCAGTTTGTTTCTTACCTGAACAGCTGATCTGTGGCTCAGTTCCCTGCTCTCTCCAATGGGCACCCATTTAGCAGCAATGCCCAGAGGAGGCAGGACAGGACACTACTGCTGGATGGATGCCCACTGGAAGGGGCAGGGTTCTACACTGCTGATTGACTGTTCAGCTAGGAAATGAATTGCACTGAACAACTGCACCAGTGGTTCATGCCCACCTCTAGTTATAGCAAAAATGCCTCTATTGAAAACTTTTGCTATGACTGTAGTGATAGCATGAATGTTTCTCAGGGTATTTGGAAACCTTCATCACCAATGGGAATTGATAGAGATGTCTTAAATCTGAATCAGGAATGCTACTTTTTAACCTATAGTTTTAAAATGCTTTAAAATTGTCTTTATATTTGTTTTTAAATGTTGACATATATTTAATTTTTTAAAATTTTCATGTTCATATAGTGTTTTTAAATTTATTATTTTACCTATTGTGAGTCTTAGACTGCGGTCTCACTAAAGTTTTCTGCGCATCTTAATTTGATGCATAGTTTTTTTTTCTGGCGGTCATGTGGTGTTTGATGCACAGTTAGTGTCCACTTGACAGGGTAGTATTTTACTGCTATGTGTCTGTCTCTACTTGCTTACTGCATATCTTTTCTCTTTTTCCTGGGTCGATTTTCTAAGCTGGACTCACAGGAAGTGGCAAGAAAAGGTGGTACGAAGCTAATTATTGCGTAATTTCTGGGGTCACACATCACTAGAGTAGCAAAGAACTGCACATCTTTAAGGGAAGTTTTTTAAACCAATCCCTAGTGGCGGTTTAAAAAACTTCAGTGAAAGTGCACTTCCGGGGGCGTGGTTGGTCGGGACACCAAATTACTTCCCTTTGTGGTTAGGATGCAATCTTTTACTGCACAGTTCGCTGCAGCAAAAATGTGCAGAAAACGCTGGTGAGACCGCAGCCTTATTTTACCTGTTTTACCTATCTCTCCTCTCCTCTAGGGGGAGAGGAGAGAAAAGTGGTGTCAAAATAATGTAAGTAAATCAATACATTCATTATAGTTCAGTCCTTTTCACCAGAGCTATAGAGTCTCTGGATTGCCAGAAGGGTCTTCAGCTATTCCCATTCTCCCTTTTTATCATGTTGTTTCCACCCCCACCCCATCCCGTAAGACACATTGAAGAAAGACAGAAAGTGAGAAATGGAGGACAAAGAAGGCCAGACATAGTTATAGCTGAGAAAAACTAATTTCCAACTAAGTCAGAATTTAAGGGGGACGTTACTTAGCTCAAAATTGGCACAACTTGTCCATAGTCAGAGATTCTATTTTTCACCCCCCACACACACACACCTACTTGGCATCTCCACGTGTTCCAAAATTCAGTGTTTTCCCTATTTTACACATGAATCAATGAGGGTAAGTGTAAATTACACTGCATCCTTACCCATGTCCTTGACTCTATTCAGTAAATTAAAAAGAAAAAGCATCAAGACATGATTGAGTTGAAGAGGGAGAGAAATGCAGCTGTCTTCAGCTTTTGGTTAAATGAGGGACATAATTCATGGAAGGAATGGGGAGACTGCACTAATTTAGTACCTTGGGACAATATCCTTTCAAGTTCAGCCCGGTTCTTTCTGTGGGATTACTTCTAAGAAGGATTTCTTCCCGAGGAGTCAGCTTGTAAATTATGAAGCTGTCTAAGAGATTTGGCTATAGGAACTATTTCATCGAGATTGTTTAGCAGTGCTACAATTGCAGGTGTTTCATACTGCTCTAACGCTCTATTGACACACTCAAAAGTCTACAGGGCTACATGATGGTATTTCTTTATCCCATGAATGGAAAGCCAATAACGTGAATCCATCAATGGAATTCTTAAATCCTCCCTCTAACTCAAGAAAATGGCCATGCTGACTATAAACTTATACATTACTATGCTGGTTAATATTGTTCCCCGACAGCTGGTTGAATAAGTAACTATCTGGTGAGAAAGGGATATTACTTCTAGAATTGCTGATTCCCCTTTGTACTTAAATGGCTAGTCCCCAAAAGATGTTGGAAAGGGAGATGACTTTATTAAGCACCACCATGAGAGGTCTGTAGATCATGCCCTGAGATTGTTTTATAACAGGAGGGGAGAAAATGATACCCTTAAAATGGGAATGTCACCCTGCCTCCCAATTTGACAGACTCATTGATCTAGCAATTTCTATCCCAATGGTAAAATTTGTATCATGTTTTCAGACATTAATTTGTAAAAATTCAGATATTCAGATATTCCATAGCTGACCTTGAAGGCTTCAAGGCATTTTTCATCCACTGTTTAATCCCCTTGACATCAGTTGCAAGAGCCCATGCAGAATAAGGCAACAGACTGCTGGAAGATTTTATCTCAGAATTAGACAGCAATAAACTTTATTGCTTATGTAGGTCAAATAAAATGGAAATAAATATTCATCATCAGTGTTTGGATTCAAACTAGTGTTCTATATTTTAAAGGTATAAATGTGGAACAGTTTTATAAAAGTGAGTTGAATGTGCATGCATTCTTATCTTCCAGTTTAATTTCAGTGATGTATCAACCATTTATATTTGAATTAGTACAAAATTCAAAATAGGATAAATACCATCACTTGGGCATATTATGATGAATCAGTGGGTCAGTCTGAAGAACATCATAGCTCAATTAAGAAATGAATGCATTTATAGAAATATAAATAGGTTAACTTCTATTCCTTAAAATCCTTATCATCTGGGAATAGAGAATTAATGGTGCCAGGGAGAGAGCTCACATAAGGAGGTCTCTATCAACAGCTCACTAACAACACAAGGAGGCATCTGAAATCTATGATCCTCCTAATGGTGTCATTGCAAGTATATTAAGATCTAAAAGTTGAAACAGAGTTTGTGAGAAAAAAAGAAGTTACTTACCTGTAGCTCTGGTTCTTCGAGTGGTCATTCTGTGATTCCACACATTGGGTTAATGTGTGCATGCGCAGAAACTTCTCAGAAACTTCTAGAGCTGAAAGGACCTCCCTCCCCTATATAAGCCCGCTCCATCCCTTCTTACATCAGTTCTCCATGCATCTGCCACTGCCAAAAATGATAGAACTGATGTGACAGAGGGGAAGGCTGGGTGGGTATGTGTGGAATCACAGAATTACCACTTGCAGAACCAAGTTACAGGTAAGTAACTTTTTTCTTCTTCTTAGTGGTCTTCTGTGATTGCACAATTGGTGACTAAAAGCTAAGTTACCGGAGGTGGGTCATCACAGTAAGATTTATGGAAGTGTAGCATGGCCACAGGCCAAATCTGTTTGAGGATGGACATACATCTATGGTGTTTGATAATGTGGGTTTAGAGAGATCATAGGTTAGTCTGATCATATCTGATAGATTTGGATATTGCTTGTGGAGACAAAAGGAAACCCAACCTTTGCGTCAGAAGTAGAGACAAAAAGTTGTTTTGTCCTCCGGTATGGGGAAGTGCAAGTCACACAAAATACTAGAGCTGTTTGACCACAATGAATGAAGGGTCCATTGTTGGTCTTAAGTAATAACAGTGAAAATCTGCTACTTTTTTTTTTTTTTTGAAAGGGAGGCAATGTCGAGTGCAAGGATGACGTTGCTTGGTGAAATTGTAAATAAAGTAGGTCTATGTTCATTTATATGCCCTGTCAAAGTAACAGCAACCAGGAGATAGCTCTAAGCGAGAGGAGTCTATCCCAGATTTTACAGGTTGTAGTGATGAATGTGGAGTTAGAGAGTTAGTCTGAAGCCTTATATCGTGATGACTTGTGAGTAGAGATGGGCACGACTTAGCGGTATTCCCGTTTCCGTTTCCGTTACTCGTATCCGTTACTCTACGGAAACAGTAACGGGAATTACTCCACCAGAATTCGAGCTCAAACCGATGAACGAACAATTTGGTCTGATTTGTCATGCTCGTTACTTGCATTGCACGATTGCGCGATGCCACGCGGCACAGAAAAAAAGTTTTTAAAAGTAAAAAAAAACCCCGATTCCCGGCCCTAAAAGTAGGCGAAAACTGTCTGAGGGCACCTACCAGGCCAGAAGGGTGTTTTATTTTGGGGGGGTTTCCCCGCCCCCCTCTCCTTGGCTATTGCTACTGCTGCGCTGCTGGTACCAGGCTGGGAGGGCGCATCCATTTGCCATGCAGTGCGGGGGATCCAAAATGGCGACCACAATATTTTTTTTTAAATTGTTGCCCAAAACCCCACCAAAGCACCACAGAAACATGCGAAAATTAGCTATTTTAAATGCTTGAATTTTTACAGTAGCAGCAGTGGGTTTTTCTTGCAAAAAAAAAAAGTCTCCGTTGATTTTATTTTATTTTATTTTATTTTATTTTATTTTATTACACCTGCGCATTCGCAATGATGGGCTCGTCCATGGGAGTGGACCATGCAAAGTTTTGGAGCCATTCCACCAATCGCATGACCAGGTTTTGCTGACTGTACCAGGCTGAGAGGGCGCATCCATTTGCCATGCAGTGTGGGGGATCCAAAATGGCGACCACAATATTTTTTTTGAAATCGTTGCCCAAAACCCCACCAAAGCACCACAGAAACATGCGAAAATTAGCTATTTAAAATGCTTGAATTTTTACAGTAGCAGCAGTGGGTTTTCTTGCAAAAAAAAGTCTCCGTTGATTTTATTTATTTTATTTTTTACACCTGCACATTTGCAATGATGGGCTCGCCCATGGGAGTGGACCATGCAAATTGTCCACCAATCGCATGGCCACTTGGCCAGGTTGACCACAGAGACTTCTGGGATGTGCCAATCGGGCATAAACAGCCCACTAATCGTAGCCCAAACCCGAACCCTAAGCCTAATCCATACGCCACTACACTGTCCTTCTAAGTGGGTCAGAGAGGCACCCAGAGGTGCACCCCAATACTCACCCTAACCTCACCCGTAACTAGCCTAACCCTAGCCCTTGCGCTAACCCATCTTAACCCTAAGCGAGATGTACTTGCATTGCACTACATGCAAGTACGTGAGACACAGCGGGTGCAAAGAGTCTGCCAGTCCATCACTTGTGGCTCTGGCTGACTCCTGCAGCTCCCTCCAGGAGCCCGCTACCCCCCCAAACCAGTACTAATGACAACGAAAAAACAAAAAACAAACCGACTAATTTTTGCGAAATTTCGCGAAAAACAGAAACGAGCCGAAACGGACTGCCTCCGACACACGACAACTCGAAAATGTCATTTTCCCTAGCCGTGCCCATCTCTACTTGTGAGAAAGGCCTTAAATATGGAATGTGTAAAGAGTCATGCAGTTTCCAAGCAGGGCCCCATGAGGTACAATGGCAACCCTGAATACTTCATCTGTGGAGAATGAAGAATTTAGAGTAGCTAGGGTGTACAAGGATGTGACGTCAAACTTGTAAGTTATAGCAGCTCACACTACAGTTTTCAAGCAGCTTGAATAATTAGGTCTATGGAGGGTTGATCCTCCAAGTGGTGAAGTGTAGGGAGATTGGTCCTTCGGGATTACTCGGTCGGTAGTAGTTCTTTGCCTTGGCCTTGATGGTGTGAAACCATCAATGGCAGGCCAGTAAGGAGTAAACACAAAGGCGTTCACATTATGTTGTCTCAGTTGTGATTGTTTCGAATAACAGGGAAATTGGAGGGAATACTGTATGCATATGAAGTGAAGTGCCCATGGTGGAGGAAGTCATCCTCCAAGGCCTGGAGTGCATTGCTTGTTCTGTTGTAGGGAGAGCAGCTCAGGAATGAGAAGTACCACAGTGTCAGAAAAGAGGTAACTGAGCCATGAAGGGGCAGAGCTGGGCTTATATAGGGGATGGAGGACCTTGTGTAGCTTTCAGCTCTAGAAGGTTCCAAGAAGTTACTGTGTGTACGCACATTAACCCAATGTGTGCAATCAAAGAAGATCACAAAGAAGAATAAGCTATTTTCTAAGATCCAAATTACATTGGAAATGAAGAGCTTTCCCACTTCCAAGTTAAAAATATATGCATTTTACTCTTGTAAAATTAGAGTTTTAACAGTGTTCAAAATGTTGAATAAACTTTGACTATTTGAATATCAGGGATGCCAACAGAGCAAGCATTATGTAGATAATGGTATGCAAACATGGTTTATTTGATCATCTCTTTTTCTTTAGCCCTGTTCTGATGTTATAAAATATGGTGCCTTCAATGTGCTTAGCATCTAGCTCCTTTCCCTTTGCTGAACGGTGACCACTTCCAAGTCTGAAGAAGAGAAATTCAAGAACTACCCAGAACCCAGATATATCCCAATGAGAATGTAGAAATCAATGTGGCTGCTGTGAAGAAATAGGTACCGGAACTATTTTCCTGGATGTGTATAGTACCATGATCTAAGGAATTAAACTGAGTGAATTGTTATACATGTTGACCCAATTCTTGCCTCCAGGAATTTGTTTAAACATTCTAGTTAGAATCCATTGAGAAATATGTGTCAGCTGTGAGCTGTAGTGTGAGTTTTCATGAAGAATGTGAAAAATGGAGCTGAACACATGCAAAGTGACACTGGTGAAAAACACACTCGGTCATCTAGCCCTGGTTTCCAGAACCACGTCCACTTAATCTGTTATCCATCAAAATGCACATATTGCTTATATATCAGTAACAACATGATACAGTGGCTATTGAAACAGTGATGTAAGTATCTGGATGTGCAGCTAGAATTTGGGAGTATGATTCCCCACTAGGCCTCCTTGATAGGAGGTGGGCTTAATGACCCATAGGGTCCCTTCCAGCTGTGAAGTTCTAAGATGATGATGATGACGACAACAATGATGATGACAATGACAACAATGACAATGACAACAACAACAACAACAACAACAACAACAACAACAACAACAACAACAACAACAACAACAACAACAACAACAACAACAACAACGACAATGACAATGAATTTAAAGGACTTGAGGATATTGATGGACTTATCTTCTTTGACATGTTCTGTGTTGTGCTTTTCCAAAGATGATACTCCATGTGAGTTGTCAGCAGTGATGGTCTGCTTTCATAGAACATTTCACAATGCTTTCAAAATTACCTGAATATACACTTTACACAGGTAGTCATGGCCAGGAGATATTCCTTCTGGACATAACCAAGAGAGCTCTTGAACACTGTATCCTACATATCAGTTTCCAGGCTTGGGAACATCCGTTTTCAACCTTCTGATTGCACACCTGCCATTTTATGCTATTTTTATTACATTTCATTAGTTCCGTTTCCCTTTGTGGGCTGATCTTATATGAATACAGCAAACACATAACTCTCCTCACAGTTCCCCATCATAAAATAAAACTCTACAACTGCCCAGCTGGTCTTTCATCTAGCCTTACATTTAGCTCATTAAATCAACAAAATCAAAGGCAAGAAGATTAACAAGTGGTGATGAATTAGATGGGATGTAATACTTAAAGACATTCATTATTCGTAAAAGAGAAGGGTACAGTAATGAAAAGTACAGAATAGTGAAGCATGATTTAAGGCTACTGAAGTATGGAGAAAGCATTTGGGATGGCGGGGTTTAAAATTTAAAAAAGGAACCACACATTATTTTGAAGAAAATATTTGCTTATTTCATGCTACCTTTTCTTCCAAGCTGATTAAGGGCCGGACGGCATTCATGCCATACCTTAATTTTGCCTTGAAACAAATCAGTTAAGCAGGTTTGGCTGAGAGACCATACTATAACTTAAATTTCACAACTGACTTGGAATCTGAACTCAGTTTCCCCCAATCCTAAAGCCAATAGGGCACAGACTATACAAACAAGATTTATTCAGTGTCACATGACGCCTCAAAGATTAGTTTAAAATGCCTTAAATGAACATGTTCAGGCTTCTTTTCTATTCTAGCACTTCAGTTCACCTAATTCAGTTATTAGATAATTTAGTTTTCCCTTCAGTTTAAATGATGTAGAGATTTTCATTTCAGAAAGTTTTCCCCCTTCAGTAATTTCTGGAGAACAGCAACTCCTATGCCATTTAGATGTATCACCAGTTCTAGAAAGGAAGATTGTGGGCTTTTTGATTTAGGATAGGATCACCGCTGATTATAGCTACTAATGTAACATTAACAAAGATCCAAATTATTTGCACTGCAATAATGTGTACTGTGTATAAATAATAAAATAAATTGTTCAAAAATGTGTGATTTGCACCATATATATTATATTTCTTATATTATATTTCTTATTCAAAGAAAAGAAGAATACTGCACCAGGCTCATGAACATTACTGAAGGGAAAAGGTATGTTTTGACAGGTTCCTTTCCTATTTTGGACAAAATGATTTGTGAGTTTTTTATGAAAACATAATTTGAGAAAAAACCTATAGCAGTGATGACGAACCTATGGCACGGGTGCCAAAGGTGGCACTCGGAGCCCTTTCTGTGGGCACCTGAGATTGCTCCTTCATAGCCACCTGTATACAGGTTAAATTACTGTATTGGCACTTTGCAAAAAAATCAGTGGGCTTTGAATTGCAGTTTGGGCACTCGGTCTCTAAAAGGTTCACCATCACTGACCTATAGCATTCTGTGCAAAAGCTGTTGTACTTTGTGCAAAATATAAGTTTTATTTTTAAAAAAACTTCCAGTGTTAAATTTTCAAAATGTTGCTGTGGTAGAAAAATAGGAGCTGACATTTAAACATTTTAACCTGATCAGCTGGGGGAAAAGAAATGGCATATGCTCATTAACCTTTGTACTTTACTGTATGCTTCTAGGAGAACTTGAACTCTACAATATATTTCTAAAGTGCCACGACAATGGTGAAATATTTTCCTGAGAAAGTTGATAAAGAACCCACTACAGTCTGACATAGCAGTTCAACTTATTTCAAAGTAGACTAGAAAGTTCCCATTAAAATGGCATTGAGAGCGGAGATAAAAATGGTGAAAGAAATTCAATGCAAGCCTTTCATCTACAACACATTTTATTTATTAAGGCAAGATTAAAGAGAGAGTGCCTGTTGCAATTGCAGTGAAAGTGGAGAAAATGTCAAGCTGGTTCTTCTCCATTTCTGTGATCCTGTTGTGACCAAGATGCGGTGCTCAGACGTCTTACTCTAGACTCGTTCCCTTGATAGAAATGTGACTGATCAATGGGATTTCAGAATTAATATGGATTTTGGATGATAGCCAAATGCTGTATAATTCTAAGAATTTACCAAAACCCTATATGAACTGGAAGTAGAAAGATTTTAAAGGAAGAATTCAAAAGAATGTGGAAGTTTTCATCTTCTCAACAACAACAACAACAACAACAACAACAACAACAACAACAACAACAACAACAACAACAACAACAACTGTGCTGTTTTCCGAAGGCTACACAGGCTTGCTCTTCTATGATGCAGAGTGGGGAACTGATCTCAGCAGTGTTGAGGCCATGCTCATGAGGATCTAGCTCAGTGAGCTATATCGGTTAGGCCCAACATTTGAGTCAGATTACTGTGCCTTGATCTCTCCTGAATGGGAGGCCATCTGCATAGTACATGCTTGTTGCTCTTTGTGTTCCATATACATGCAATGGAATTATATGATAGAATTATAATGGCACCAGTGGCAAGCGCTTGCAAGAGCGATAAATTCAGGTTAAGGGAAAAATATGGTGTGTTATATGTATCTGGCTGCATGTTATCACCTTGGATAGATTTACAGGGGGAGAACACAGTACGATTTCCCATGGCTATTATAAAAGAGCATGTCTGTATGCCTTACAGTGGAAACAAGTTCTTTAGTCCTGATTTAAATGTTTAAACAGTACCTGCAGGTTTTGGAATGCTGAACATTTTTCTTGCAAATTTGCAAGGCTAATGAGCATGTCCTGTGGGAGACAAACGACAATACAGAGAGAACTTGTGCAGCAACCATAATAATGGAGATAGTTTATAACTATATTCACAATTTAGGCTGAGAAAAATATATTAAAAGGTTCTGTTTTAAATGGATATTTTTGATGCAAAGAATCCTTCCCCCCCTTGCAAAAGCCTGGTCTTTTCATGATCATTCTGATTGAAAAATACAAAAGAAAATACCAAAGGAAAAAAACACCATCTATTTAGTACATGTAATAATATAAAGTGATCTTTGCTGATTGGGTGCATGTCATGGAGGTCCTATTTTACGAAGCTTTGCTAGCAGGAAAAGGAACCCAATAGCTTTGAAACTCAGTTATTCCCATGGAAATTTCCTTAAGTACAAGGTTTTTCCAACAGAATTGCCACTGTATTCTTGAATTGCCATTCCTGGTAATTGGCAGAAGTCCACCAGGTAGGACATGGAGGAATGTACAGTTGTCTATGGATTTCTTACACCTAAAGCTTCTACGTTGTCATCATGTAACTTCACAGTCCCACCCCCAAAGCTAAACCTTGCATTTCTTCAATGTTTTTTTTTCTTTTATTTCCACATTGTAATCATGATTAAGCCATAACAAGTACTGTATTCCCCAAATAGTAGACTAAGAACTGTAGCCTAAGAACTGCCAAAAGTCATATGATTGAAGTAGAATCAGCATTTTGATGCCCAGAGGAAGAATAAGCATTCTTAGAGATGAAATTATCCCGCAAACCATCTCTAATTATGGCCTTACATTGGAATTAACCACTGATCATCTTCTCTCAAAGGGATGAGATGCTGAAGGATGGCGGGGGGTGATAGTTTTCAGACATTATTTTAAATAGACTGAATTTCTGTACTTCATTTAATTGTATTCCACATTGTTCACATAGATGGTGTGAAAATGATAATTATATGAATAAAGGTAATTAATGGAAATGAATTTAATGTATTCTTGAAGGTTTTCACAGCCAGGATCTGATAGTTGTTGTGAGATTTTCGGGCTGTTTGGCCATGTTCTGGAAGTTCTGATAGTTGTTGTGAGATTTTCGGCTGTTTGGCCATGTTCTGGAAGTTTTTCTTTATGATGTTACACCAGATTCTGTGGCTGGCATCTTCAGAGGGCAAGGAGCTTAGGTAACTAGGGGTTCTCCTTGTGTTCTGGGTACAGAGTGAGTGCAACTGGGGTTTTTTAAGTTGTGGGAAAGAGGAAACATGTCCTATGCAGGAAAATAGTTGTTGGTCACTGTATTGTGATGAAGAGATTAAGAGCAAAGTTATTACTTATGAAAATTTTCACCCCAACAAAGCAGTGTAAATGTTTAAAGCTTGAGCCCCTATAACTAGAGATGGGCATGAAATGAATTAAAAAAATTTGTTGTTATTTTTTTTCATTACCTAATGAAACGAATAACGATCCACCCCCTCAAAGAAAAAAGAAACAAATGAAACATAAATTTTCATTTTTCGTTCCCCCATTGATATCTTCTCTTACCTCCTTGTCGTTGCCAGACCAGGGACTTGCCACTAAGAAGACAAAATTCATCAGAATGTGAGATCATGTTTCCTTTTGCCTTTGTCTTTGATTGTGGCCAAACTACTGTAAGCCCCTACTTTCTGGGTGTGGCAGTTCTAGGCCGAAGAGGAATCTGTATTTCCATTTGCCTCACAAAAAGCTCAGTTCTAAATTGCCAGTGGACCTTCCTTCTTCTGCACCTGTTGCTCCCACCTTGCTTCCTGACCCCAATCCTACCACCTCCAGAGGTTAGCCAAAGCACAATGTGCAGCATGTGCAAAAATGAATGAAATAAACCGAGTTTCACATGTGTGCAATTTTAAATGACCATTTATCAGAACAATATTTTATGTCACTTTCTAACCATAAAATACACTTCCTGGCAAAGTAATTTGGGCTTGTATTTACATCATGGAACCACCATAAAGTAAAGTGGAAGCGTGGTTTGTTTTTGTTTTTTGTTTTAAGCAGAATTCAGTACATCAGTGTTTCATATTGTCCATGGGATCAAGCCCTTACTTATGTTAGCAACACAGGGCTTCCCTGTTAATTTATTTGCTTACAACAAATCAACTTTGGTTTGGTCCATCAAGATATGAGCTTCCCAATCTTGTGTACCCAGATGTTCTTAGACTACAGCTGCCATCAATGCTGTTCTGAGCCTCTGGGTAATCTGGGTAGAGAAACACTAATCTAGACAGATTATATTGTTAGCTGCACAAAATATTCCATAATATTTGAAGACACTACCTCGATCCAACTATTTCTATGTAATGTCATGAGCAATGTCTCATTCCCTTGTCATTAATAACACTTTATTCAGTTTTATATATGTGGAATGTATATACATATGTAAACACATATGGAAATGACCAATAGATGAATTCTTCCTTGGTGGGGGGGGGATATAGGAATCTTGGATGGAAAATAACCCTCCACTCCTTGAAAGGTTTATGCTGTAACACTGCACAATAAAACATGGAAAGCCTGTATTAACAAATGAAGATCAATTGTACATAAACAATTGAAAGTGACTTTGTATTAGCTTTTCTTCTGCAGAAGAAGGCTATGGGAGAATCAGTTAAAAGTAAGGCAAGGGAAAGAACAGCATTTTTAATGAGCATTTGAGATTGTACTGGCTAAATTGATGTGACAAAGAATTCCATCTATTTGTTCTCTCTACAATTGGGTAATTTTAGCTGACTTGACAAATAAGTGAACAGTAGGCCTGAAGGATTAAGGCCTAGCTTTTCTGACTAGCAATTACTTTCAGTGAGAGTGGGTGGGGAGGGAGGGAGGGAGGGAGGGAATGAGAGAGAGACTATACACATTTATAGACTTTTATATAGAAGATAGTCTTAATCATCCAGAATAGAATTTTAATACAGACAGTATTTTATCTTGTTTTTAAAAGATGAAACAATTGGTCATGAAAAGGGTACCCTAGGACAGATGAACATTCCTGATGAACATTCACTGCCACTGGTGTAAGAGTTATGCATCAGCAACTGTAAAGAAAAAACAGGAAGCCTATAATGAGTAACCAGATTGCAGCACGATTTTCCATAACCGCCCAGAGTTGTCACGTAGTTAGATGGAGTGGTATATAAAATTAATAAATATATAAATAAACATTTTTATATACAAGTAACATTTGAGCTAGAGGATGTGGTATAAAATCAATCAATCAAACAAACAAAGAAACAAATAGGTAGGTACTGAATAAAATATACACACATTCAACATGAATTCTTTCTCCTCTCAAGAGGAGAAAGAATTCTAGCCTTCCCAACACTAGCCTTCCAGTGGAGATCATATCATTTTGAAGGAGATATTTTAACAACCAGACATCCCTATAGGGAAAGGCTCATGTTTAAGGATGGATTTCTCAGTTTCCTGCTTCTTCCCTTTATTTCTAAACTTCAATGTACTTATTTTATTTTATTCAAAAAAGTATGGAGGTGGTGAACCACAGTACACATTTTTAAAAGGAAATGTATATCAACATTAAATTTAAAATACAAATGTGTTCCGTTAAGTTATGCTTAGACATCATCTGCCAATCACTTTTTCATATCTTCCCTACTGCACATAACCCATCAAATCTCCTATGCCTATTCAAGTCCAGACATGACATCATCATTCATACTTAACATTCCACAAGGGGAATCATGGCTTAAGGATAGAAAGTGCAATGGCAGGGGGTTGGACTGGATGGGCCTTAGGTCTCTTTCAACTCTGTGATTCTGTTAATGAAATTGTAGCAGTTGGGAAAAGGGTTAAACAACGGTAATTTTGTTACCGTTTTTCGTTTTTTCGTTTGTTGTTTCTACCCGCTTTTTGCGCGATTTTAAAGTATTTCTGTGTGCAGGCATCCCCCAACGCCCTAGACCAGAGGGAAAACACTAAAAAAATGGATGCTGGCAGAGACACAGTATAGACTAGGTATGCAGGGAGGCTGCAAAGGCAGCGGTGGGTGTTGCCCAGGGTGCAAGGCAGCCGCAGAGTGACTGCACTGCGGGCAGGGGAGGGTACTCACCGAGAGGTACGCAGCACACACGCACACATGGAGGCTGCAGGACTGAAGCTAGAGTCGCAGACTCAGCAATCCCACCCTAAATCCCACCAGAGACTGCAAGGAGGACGGGGCCTGCCAGAGCTTTTTATGCCCTCTGTGGCTGCCAGACCTGCCCGCCCAGTCTGCAACCTGGGCATGCTATTGGTTGAACATGATCCCACATCACATGGCTTGCCTCCATTTTGTGGCTGGTGGCGACATCCATTTTAAAGGGAAAAGAAAAATACATCACAATGGGAGAAGACAAAAACAAATGTTTTAAGGACCCCACCCCCCTGGTAGGTATTATCAGACAATATAAATAATTATCGCTGCATTTTTACGGATGTCCAGGGCATTTTTTAACATTTAAAACAGCTCATTTCATTGCACGTTGCCATTAATGGAAACGAAACATAACGACCACAATTTTCGTGGTTCTGTTCATTTCATTTCATTTTCATCACAATTTTCGTTTGTCGTTTCGTTACGTAACGGAAAAGACAAACAGTAACAGAAACAAAAAATGTTCATTCCGTGCCCATCTCTAACCAGTATTACAGATAGGTACGAACCAAACTATCAATGCTGCAAACCCATGAATTTGCTGGTCTGTGGTTTGGTGTAAGGGTTTGGGTCATGCAATGCATTTTGCCTACATTTTTTTCCTCTTAATTGGCACTTAATTTTGCTATGGACAAACAGATGCCTGCTGGACCCTTTCCTGCTATTTCTGTTGCCCCCTAAGTGGTCCTGCTTTTGTCTCCTCTTCCTCTAGGAGCTGGGCCTGCATTCTCTGACCATGCACCCACCTATCAGCTGATCAGATGCCAATACTGCTGTCATCAATGTCATCACATCCCAAACAACACTTTTCACAGTTTTATTTTCTGCTTGCTTCATGGTGGTTCATGGTTTATGGCTTGGGGCAAACCATGAAAGGAGAACCATCATGAACCAGCATTTTTCAAATTTGCACCCATCTCTAATTATAAGAATTCTTTCATTCAAGATGACAACATAATCATCGTCTTAGAACATCATCTGAAAAGAACCCTATGGTTCATAGCCGGAAATCAACCTCCAGTTTGACAGCCAGATGCCTTAAGCACCGGGCTAGCCAGTAGTTTGTGAATTATTGCTGGAAGTACAAATCTCAGTGCCATTTGCGAAATCTACTCTTCCGCAGATGCAACCATGCCTTCTGATGATACTGTCGCAAAGTACAGTGGACCCTCCCTTGTATAAGAAACAGTTTGTATAACATAAAATCTGTACAACATAAAAATTCTGGAGGTAGGGGAAATTTGCTTAACAGAATCACCTATGGGGCAAATCTGTACAACATAAAAATAATCGGGTTTAGGGATTACTCCGTTTTCAAAGCATTCCTAAGGGAAATTTGTAGAAAGGAAAATTTGCTTAACAGAATTTCATTTGGAATGGATTAATTCATTTATAAAAAATACCACTGTATTTGTAAGGGGAAATAAAGTCTATGGAGTCAGCACCTCATGAAACACACTGAATTCAGATTGAGACATTAACCACATTACCAAAAACTGGAGGAAGTACTATGAGATTGAGGAAGGGTGATTCACCCCCTCCCTTGCTGGTCATACAATGTGAAGGGAACCATGAATCATCCCAGAGTCCCCCTTCCCAACCCATAACTTTTCACCAGGGAACCTTCAATTTTCTTAAAAAAATGATTTTGGATCAATTCAAGCATGTGATTGCTTAAACTGATACAGAAATTAAAAAAAAATCCTAACAAGGCAAAATCTTGAACTAGAAGCTGATAATCAAAACGGGGAAAGACCACCTGTCACATTACCTATTAATGCAGTGCTTTGAACAGTGCCACTTGCAGGGCTGAAGTAGAATTGCAAGTGTTCAGATTTAAGCGAGGCCAGTAGCCACTAAAATTGAACAGCCCCAAACACATGGTGCAACTTCTCAGTGAGCGGATGTGCAGTTCTCTCATTGTGTAGTCTCATCCTCATGAGTTTAAATGGCTTATGAACTGAATATACTCAAACTAAAAGGAAATGGGGACAGTGCCTTTCATTCGCCCACAATCTCACAGGAAAATAGTAGAAACCCACTTCCTCCAAAAAATGAAATAAGAGAGAGAGAGAGAGAGAGAGAGAGAGAGAGAGAGAGAGAGAGAGAGAGAGAGAGAACAATAGATTGATGTGTTGCTAAAGCTGACAGCCAAACAAAACATACACACAATAGAACAAATTTCCTGAACAAATTTGATTTAGCCTGGTTTCTACTGAAGATTCAGCCAAAATTGGTGCTTTTTAACACTTGGTGTATTTTTCCCTTTTAAAGAAAGAACTAAATGCAAAAAAGCAAGCAACATAACAAATAAGGTAATCAGACACTTTGATCACGTTTCCTATGACGGACACACAGGAAATGGACTTCAGAATCAATGTCAATAGTGGTAATAATGACTTCTCAAAACTTAGTTTCTACGAATGGATGGAGTGGAGAGATTCTGGGTACAGAGCATTTCTTCTCTGGGACAAAAAGAGGAAGAATCTGTAGTTTGTTAAATCTTGAGCATGTAAAAGACAAAAATCACATTGGGAGATTTGTGGGTGCATCCTATTGAGCTATGCTTCATAGGGAACATGTTGTTTCCCGATGATATTGGACTTGATTTCACATGTCACAGCTGGTATCCAGCATGGCCTGGAACACTTTATGGTTCTGTGACACCACTGTTTTACAGGCACATTTAGCAAAGAAGATATTTTGCCAGACCAGGCGGAAAATAAACAGTCGAGACACGTTTGCTTTGGGTTAACAAGGGCCACAATTTATTAACAGTATTAAACTCAACGTAACTTTTATGAGGGCCTGGGAAGCATTTTAATGGTTGTTAATTTGTCTGGGTCCCTATTCCACAAGTAAATTTCCTGCGGCCTCTTTTACTGCCGAGAGCGGATGCCTACCAATGTAGGCGTTGTTAATCAAGCCTTGGCAGCCCTTTGACTGTGGCAGGTTTTATGCTTTGATCGTGCCTGTTTAATACTGGCCCTAGCTACTTATTTATGGGCTGCCAAGCGCACTGACGATGACAATTAAGGTTGGGACCTAGATAATCAATATTTAGATCTGCGCTACCCGAAATTGTGACCGAGTTCCCATCGCTCGCATGTGGATGATGGGATGGGCGAAAAACTCACTGACACTCAAGGCCAATCAGAGTGACAGTCAAAAATTCCCATCCGGCCCCGGCGCGACCAGCATAGCGTCACCATCCACACAAAATAAGCGGCGGGAGGCGGGGAAAGGTAAGTCAGCACAGGAAGGTCGGGGGAAGCGCGGAGGGGGCTCAAATAGTCGCGATCCCCCCCTGCAAAGAAGCCAACCGGCGACTGCTTCCGCCGGCTGGCAAAGATGCCCCGCCTCCGCATGCTGCGGGACGGAGCCGCCATTAGCAGTGCAAAGCCATTAGAGCAGAAGCAATCAGGCTTGGTTTGGAAACAGGAGCATGAGATGTGTAATATTCCTGTCTGCCAAATGTCAAATGTTGGCTCAAAACCTAGAGAAGTTGCTTTTTTTTATTACAATTTCCAGAATCTGGGGACTGTAATCCAAAAATTTAACTTCCCCAGTTCTGTGTTCGACTGGAGTGGAGAAGCCCTGAAAAAGCTCATGGAAAATAACAGCAGCTTCCAAACATAGGCATGCACTTTATGCTGAGTCAAGCCACTCCATCATTTAGCTCAGTTCTAACTGTCAGATGCTTTCTAGGGTTTGTGATATAACTCTTTTCTACCTGAAAAAGAGTCTCTTTCTACTGAATATACAATCTTCTACAATCAAAGCATTTGGACTTCTCCTAAGT
This sequence comes from Phrynocephalus forsythii, assembly GCA_029282475.1. Classification (NCBI taxonomy): domain Eukaryota; kingdom Metazoa; phylum Chordata; class Lepidosauria; order Squamata; family Agamidae; genus Phrynocephalus; species Phrynocephalus forsythii. The sequence goes on from JAPFRF010000010.1 coordinate 97,704,276, forward strand.
CTGTGAAGATGGCAACTGGACTTCTTTTCTTGATAGATTGAAACATTTCATTACTCATCCAAGCAGCTTCATCAGTCTAAGGAAAGTTAGTGGTGAGTCCTCCATTTTATAATTCACCTTGATTTCACATCACCCTAGTATGAATAGGCTCATAAATTAGACAAATGCCTGAATAAGCTTGTTAGATGGACAAGAGCCAGAAATAGGTTCAAAGGTGGCCCATGATCTGAATAGGCTCATTAGGTGGACAAAGGCCTAGGGTATGTGAAAGTCCCACCTATCCCAACAACCATTAAGTATGGGTTGTTAGCTATGGCATTGCTGGTGTAGGAGTGAAGAGCTTCTGATTTGTTTGGTGGTTGATGAAAGTCCCACTTGATAAGCAGCAGACAGATTGCATCTGAGTCCCCCACCTCTGTTGAAACTTGGTGCCTGATTATCCACACTGAGAGATATGGAAACATAAGGAGATGAATGGAGATGATATGGTGATGATTTTATAACTACTGAAGCGAGGGAAGAAAACATGATTCTACCAAGCTGGGTTCAAAATTGGCCAGCTTTCACTTACCATAAAACTTGACTATAGAAATTAATTTCACGTTATTCTACCTTTTTCATTTCAGAAGAACTATAGGAAGAAAGATGATAGTAGTTTTTTTACACTTTAGGGGGTATCTTGTTGAAGAAGCTCATGCATGACATATGTTGCAATTTCCTGGAAAGCCTGTCAGCAGCAAGACAGAGTGAGTGGGGATGTGCTGAATTATGTGCCCAAGGGATTGTACGTGTGTGCCAGGCAGTCTTCTAATGTAGAGAGAAGCAAACCATATTACCTTTGCAAGAACTGCCTACTGTGCTGTGATTGCAGTCTTATTTCAAATCACATTACAAAGAGAGAAAAATCTCTCAGCTGACAATGAGTTTTCAGGTCAAATATTCTGCCCTGAGAAAACTTTCAGAAAATGGACAAAAATGTAAGTTATGAAATCTTCATTGCCCTTTATGGATTGACCTTTCCTGATGATGATGATTAACTATTTCAGCTATCACACAGCCTTTCAATGTGTCCTTGCTGGTGGCTCCATGCCATCTCTAGAACATTATACATTAATAGAATACAGTACAACCAAACATTTCCACAGCATGTTCTGAACAGCCCAGAAGAATTGTGATCACAATTGTGAATTTCTGGTGAAAATTCACTCTTTTCACAGGTTCTGGTCTAGATCAGAGACTGCCATCCTCAGCTCTGGGAATTTTAGTCCAGGAAGATCTGGGGACCCAAGGCTCAGAGCCATTTGTCTACTATGTGCCTGCATGGGAATGGGCCATGACTCGGTAGCAGAAGGTAGCAGTTGAAGTCCCTGGTGTCTAACAAGGGTCTTTCCTCAAATATTCCATTCTGACAGTCAGTGTGAACAGCCAAACATCTGGCTAGGAAAAGTAGGACTTTAAAAAATACAACCAGCTCCCTTTGTTTGTGTTATAGCCATGCTATTTTGTCATCCCAGTTAGATCACATGATATGGCAGCAAAGAGCTGCTGTAATAATTTTAATATTATTTTGGTTGATCACAGCTATGGTGGCTGCATCTTCAGTGTGTGTGTGTGTATATATATATATATATATATATATTAGAGATGGGCACGACTTAGCGGTATTCCCGTTTCCGTTACTCGTATCCGTTACTCTACGGAAATGGTAACGGGAATTACTCCGCCAGAATTCGAGCTCGAACCGACGAACAAACACTTTGGTCTGATTTGTCGTGCTCGTTACTTGCATTGCGGCGATCGCGCAATGCCAAGCGGCACAGAAAAAAAGTTTTTCAAAGTTAAAAAAAAACCGATTCCCGACCCTAAAAGTAGGCGAAAACTGTCTGAGGGCACCTACCAGGCCAGAAGGGTGTTTTATTTGGGGGGGGTTCCCCGCCCCCTCTCCTTGGCTATTGCTACTGCTGCGCTGCTGGTACCAGGCTGGGAGGGCGCATTTTATTTTATTTTATTTTATTTTATTTTATTTTATTTTTTTACACCTGCGCTGCTGATGGGCTACCAGGCTGGACCATGCAAAGTTTTGGAGCCATTCCACCAATCGCATCCATTTTTGCCATGCCAGGCTGGGAGGGCGCATCCATTTGCCATGAAGTGGCGGGGATCCAAAATGGCGACCACAATATTTTTTTAAATCGTTGCCCAAAACCCCACCAAAGCACCACAGAAACATGCGAAAATTAGCTATTTTAAATGCTTGAATTTTTACAGTAGCAGCAGTGGGTTTTCTTGCAAAAAAGTCTCCGTTGATTTTATTTTATTTTATTTTATTTTATTTTATTTTTACACCTGCGCATTCGCAATGATGGGCTCGCCCATGAGAGTGCACCATGCAAAGTTTTGGAGCCATTCCACCAATCGCATGGCCAGGTTTTGCTGACTGTACCAGGCTGGGAGGGCACATCCATTTGCCATGCAGTGCGGGGGATCCAAAATGGCGACCACAATATTTTTTTTGAAATCGTTGCCCAAAACCCCACCAAAGCACCACAGAAACATGCGAAAATTAGCTATTTTAAATGCTTGAATTTTTACAGTAGCAGCAGTGGGTTTTTCTTGCAAAAAAAAGTCTCCGTTGATTTTATTTTATTTTATTTTATTTTATTTTATTTTTTTACACCTGCGCATTCGCAATGATGGGCTCGCCCATGAGAGTGCACCATGCAAAGTTTTGGAGCCATTCCACCAATCGCATGGCCAGGTTTTGCTGACTGTACCAGGCTGGGAGGGCGCATCCATTTGCCATGAAGTGCGGGGGATCCAAAATGGCAACCACAATATTTTTTTTTAATCATTGCCCAAAACCCCACCAAAGCACCACAGAAACATGCGAAAATTAGCTATTTTAAATGCTTGAATTTTTACAGTAGCAGCAGTGGGTTTTTCTTGCAAAAAAAGAGTCTCCGTTGATTTTATTTTATTTTATTTTATTTTATTTTATTTTATTTTATTTTTTTACACCTGCACATTTGCAATGATGGGCTCGCCCATGGGAGTGGACCATGCAAATTTTCCACCAATTGCATGGCCACTTGGCCAGGTTGACCACAGAGACTTCTGGGATGTGCCAATCGGGCATAAACAGCCCACTAATCGTAGCCCAAACCCGAACCCTAAGCCTAAGCCTAACCCATTCGCCAGTACACTGTCCTTCTAAGTGGGTCAGAGAGGCACCCAGATGTGCACCACAATACTCACCCTAACCTCACCCATAACTAGCCTAACCCTAGCCCTTGCGCTAACCCGTCTTAACCCTAAGCCAGATCTACTTGCATTGCACTACATGCAAGTACGTGAGTCACAGCGGGTGCAAAGAGTCTGCCAGTCCGTCACTTATGGCTCTGGCTGACTCCTGCAGCTCCCTCCAGGAGCCCGCTACCCCCCCAACCAGTACTAACGACAACGAAAAAGCGAAAAAACGAACTGACTATTTTTTGCGAAATTTCACGAAAAACAAACGAGCTGAAACGGACTGCCTCCGACACACGACAACTCGAAAACATCATTTTCCCTAGTCGTGCCCATCTCTAATATATATATCAGGAACATGGGTTTGGAAATAATGGGGTTGCTGCAAAACTGGATCTGGCTAGTTCCTTGCGTCCCATGAGCCTGACACCTGTCTTCTTCAAGATAACTGAGATGATGCATTTTGCCACACAATCTTTCTACTGGATCACTGAGGATAGGATATCAGGGAATGGCCTCCCCTGATTCCACAGTTACAGCGTTGTTGATTGACAGAAAATTTCTGTGTCTATCTTGAGCCACAGAGGGCATCTCCTAAAGCATGAGAACAGTGTTTTTTTGATGGACAAGCCTGACAGATAATGTTCATAAGCAAGGAGAAATTTAATCATTCCATACTAAGGGACTGCCTTCAAAGGACTAAAAAGGCACTGATCAAATATGTCATATTTACTTTTTTTTCTCAGTCTGTTCTCAAATTGTCTGTGTGTAATCTAAAATTGGGGGAGGTGAGGAGAGATTGTAGCAGATTTAGAAATATACTTTTTTAGTAAATTCCCTATTTCCTTTTCCCTATGATGGCCTCTTAACCTCCACCTCCACCCCAAAACAAGAAGCAAAGAGCTTTGGGCAAGGAGTTGTTGCACAATTGGTTAGTGGTACCTTCCATCAACTCATTGTCTGCCATCTTTGAAGGGATTTCCCTCTCAGCTTTCCACACCACAGACTAGCTCCAGCAGCTAGCTCCCCTGACAAACATTGCAAGGAGTTTAATGGGGAAGAGGAGGGGAGCAGAGGAATCCACTTGCCACTTCTCCCTGCTGTAAACCTGTGTTGAAATCACTTTGAGCTGCTTCCCACTGCCCACAATTTGTTTTGGGACATTTGCTCAGAAAAGCAAACTCTAGGAGTCTGTCCTCGAACAAAAACATTATTTAGGGCCAATCATTGGGCAAACATCAAGGAACTGTGAACTGAATTGGAAACACTGCAGTTTCACTTCTTAGAACCTGTTTGTGTCACCATGAGCACTACAAAATGAGATGAGGTATCTGTACTGTCTTAGATTCCAGTAAGTCAATATAACCATCCAACCTGTAATGTTTTCTTTTGTTGTTTCTCTTCTGCTTTGTTTCACTATTCTTTTGGAGTTCTCATTTAATTATTATTATTATTTTTATTCCTGAATTCAAATCCAGATATTTTGATACATTTGCATCTTTTTGTGATCTGCGCCATGCACATATGCACTGATAAATTATTATTCTGACAAGATCGTACATTCAATTGTACCATGTTTAGTTTTTCAGTGTTTAAGTGATATGGCTCTCTGCACTGGGAGACATCATACTTGTCCCCTTAGATTGTAAGTGCAGTCTAAGAATGTAATAAATATTCACACATTTTTTTCAACTTCAGCCAAAATAAAGGGGGGGGGTAACAAGGACAACAATAATCTTAGAACTGCAGAGATAGAAGGGCCTGTATGGATCATTAAGTCCATCCCCTGCCAAGGGGGCACAGGGCAGAATAGAACTCTCAATGTCTAGTTCCATAACCGGATCCCCAAAGGATTGAGATGCTCTATTAAAATTTAATAAGCTGTTGCAAAGTGTTTGGTGGCATCACAAAAGTGAATGAGCAATGATTTTGTCATCATCGACAGCACGAGCAAAACATATGGCATTTTTTGTGTGCAAAAGCATAAAACTGGAACACAACATTCAGAATTATAAATGGTGGTTGAAGTCCTGGCATAACCTGGACCAGGTACTAGAAGCATTTAATTTAAAGCAAATAAAATCTCATTATTGTCCACCCCCACCTCTTAAGTCTCTCAGGGTATTTGTACATGGCCCCTAAACTCCGCAGCAAATGGCTGCCAGCTCCGGAGCTTACAATTGTTTCCCCACCAGCTCTGAAGTTTGCAGGAAATTAAGTGTGACCACGCCCACCTAAGCGCGTCCCAGCACACTTTTTTTGTACCTGCTCTAGGAGGGTGAAAATCCCCAGGTCTGGATTTAATCTGGTGAGTGCGGGGCTCACCTCACTTCTGTTTGGTTTTTTTGCCTCCCACCCCTTTAAGAGAAGGGGTGGGAGGCAAAAAAGAAAAAAAAAAAAAAACAGAAGAGAAGGAATCAGGACAACGACGGGGCTCCGGGCAGCTTCGGAGGTGAGCCTGCATTTTTTTCCTCTCTTTTTTCCTCCCTCCCCTCACGCAGACAGGAGCAAGGAAGTGTGGAGGGGTGGGGATGCAGAAAGAGCAACGAACCCCCAAGATCCCTGGTCTGAATTTAAGTGGCCAGCGGATCTTAGGGTCGTGTGAAAAGGCCCTCAGTCACTCCCTCCATCTAAGGTCTCCCCTTTTTGTCCTTGCAGAGACTTTGGGATCCTGAGAAAATGGGGAGGGGGAGCTTTAAAAATATTCCAGATTATCTCTAGAGGTCCTGATTTTAGAAGCCACAGTTGCTTCATTTTCTATCTCCCCCCTTCAGTTTAAGAGGAAAGCACATAGCCATTGTACTGCCCAACAAACAATGTGCAAGATAGTTTGAAACATGAATACAACCAAAAGGGGAACTATGATAGCACTTTTCAAATACTTTTCAGATATGTGAAAAGTAGTCCTACAGAGGAGGGTCAGGATCTGTTCTTGATCATCCAAGAGAGCAGGACATAATAATGGGTTCAAGCTACATTGAGCAGGATTTAAGCGGAATATCGGGGAGGGGGGCTGGTGGCTCAGCGGACTAAGGCTCCAAAAACTGTTGGCTGCAAAGTTGGCAACTCAGCAGTTCAAATCCCGGGTACCACGCAGCGGAGCAAGCTCCTGCTGTTAACCCCAGCTCCTGCCAACATAGCAGTTTGAAAGCATGTAAATGCAAGTAGATAAATAGGTACCACTATAAAAAGTGGGAAGGTAAAACAATGTTTCCTTGCAGCCATGCTGATCATGGGGCCATGGACTTGCACAACACTGGCTCTTTGGCTTGAATACGGAGATGAGCACCACCCCTAGAGTCAGAAATAACTAACTTGTGGCTCTTTTAGTGAGTCAGTCCTTCTCATATTTGGTCTTGCTTTTTTTCCTGTCCCCTTCCAACTTTCCAAGCATTATTGTCTTCTCCAAGGATTCCTGCCTTCTCATGATGTACCCAAGGCAGGACAGCCACAGCCTCAATGTTTTTGCCACTAGAAGTATCTCAGGCTAGGTGTGATCTAGGACCACTGGCAATCCAGGCTATCTGGAAAGATCTCCTTCAGCATCACATTTGAAACAAATCTGTTTATCCTTCTCTCAGCTTTCTTAACTGTCCAGCTTTCACAAACATACAAGGTGTCCAGAAACACAAGAGTGTGGGTGACCTTCCTCTTGGTCTCCAATGACACATCCTATTGCCTTCTAGTGTATGTCATATGAAGCAGCTACCTTAAATTGCTGAATGGTATACTCTTTTGAGTACTTTATATTTGTAGTAATGCTAGCTAAAATGTATCATAGAAAATCTACAGTCACAAGCTTTAGGGCACATGGGGACCATATGTCTTCTTCCCACCACCAATATTATTTTGGTCTGAATGTCTATCAGTCTTAGTCAGTGCAGTTAATTATAAGGAACCATGGGAAACGTAACCCAGCAGTATCTGAAGACCCACAATTAGCTGCTCCTCCTTTAGGTGGCATCTGTAAGTAATTTTCTCTTTCTACAGTTTAAAGAGAGTTCTGAACAAAAACAATCCATCTTACATGCACAGCTTTCCAAAATGAATTTTTAAAGGGCTTTTCAGTTTTTGATGATTTCATAAAAATTGATTTTTTAAAAAAGCAGTCAAGCTACCCTCAAGCCATATTTTTCAAGTGTTGCTTCCTACTGCAGCTCTTGAAATACTAAGATTTTATAAAAATAATTAGGCCATCATTTCATCACAATGTATAATTCATCCAAGACTAGGAAGCAAACATTTTCCTCAGATATCAAGAAATGACTTACTTTTTTTTCCTGACAATTAAAATAAAGTTTCAAAACATTTCATGTTCAAATTCCTCATTGTCCCCTAGTAGAATCCTCACCTGCTCTTGCCCATAGTCATAATTAACTGATTTCAAATACAAAACTTCATTCATTTGTAATGTTTTTAAATGCTGTTTCATGGTCTTCCCCAACCTGAGGCCTTCTAGACAAACTACCCCTATCCTAAAGTTTGAAGCCCCTGACATGGGCTCAGAAAAGTTCATGTAGGAATGATCTGGGGACCAATTGATTTACTCCATCTGTCAGGCTTGTAAATTTTCCCTGTTAAACAACAAGTAAGAAGACCAGCACACGATGAGGATCCTGGACCAAGTAACAGAAACTCAGAAAGCAAGAAAGCCTGCAAGACACCACAAACACCACAAACAGATGATATCTGACTACAGTCAGTGTAGCTCCATTGGCCAGGGGTCAACCACTGGGTTATCGAACCGCACGGAAGATTTAAAAACATGACAACCCCATGCTTAACTGGGGTGGGTGGATGTCAAGATGTGAGATTTTGTGTGTCTAGAGTGCTAGAAAATGAAGGCAGTGTAGGGGGGAAATGCAATCCTGAAGGTGTACATTGTGCTTTTCAAATGAGGTTTGAACAGCAGTTGTCTAAACATCACTGCCAAATAATCAGCATGGACTCTCAGATAATCAGACAGGAAGAAAATATTGGTCTGGGTCTAAGCAATCTAATAAATGTTTTAACATCACTTGTTCTTGGGAGATATGCCCCATGCTCCATAAAAGGGGGAAATTGAGCTTAATAAATTGAAAGGAGAAAGTCTCCTCCTTTGTATGCTAGACAAGTCCTTCCTGACCATATAGCTATGAATGTGTGACCATATTTATGACATGGAAACAACCTGTATAGCCCTTTATCAGAAAGGGATGTGTATTATTAAATTGTTTAATCTGACTTGATTTGGTTAATTGTTCATTTTTGGAAAATATGTACATTTATAAAAATGACCAGAAATTGCCACCTTCCAACGACTCCTCCAAGACTGAACCTGTAAAGTAGCGGGTCTGATGAAACCAGACAACACCCAAAGTGAGAGTTCAGCTCTTTATTCCATCAAACACACACAGGTTGCATAGGGATAAAAACAACAACTATATACTCCCAGGATTTTCCCGTGGCTGGCCATTGGATGTTTTAAACAGCCTGATGGCCCCCAATTGGATAGGCCAGAATCCTGCCCTTCAGTTATTCTCTAGCCTCAAGCTCCCACATTCTACACCTGTCTCCAATTACCTGTGTTTAGGAGCTTGATCAGTCTCTGCCCAGCTGGAGCTTGGCTGGAGCTAAGGTAAGCTTGTATCCTTCCTTTCTATTACCCATATACTCCAAAATTCAGGCAGTTCAAGGGCTGCACTAAGAACACAACAGAATTGAAGTATTGAGAAATGTTAATTATTACTCAAAAATAAAATCATGGGCATTTAATAATTGAAGTAATAAATGCTAAAATCATTGTTGATTTTCTTAATGAATTAAGAGTAATAAATAGACATGGGCTCGACTTAGCGAAATTGTTGTTTCTGTTTTCGGATATCGTTTCCATTACGTAACGGAAACGGTAACGACAATTAAGCTGTCAGAACTTGAACTTGAACCGAAAAAAGAAAAATTGGGTCTGATTTGTCGTTGTCGTTCCTGGCATCGCACAGTGATCGCGTGATGCCAGGGGCACAGAAAAAAGTTTTAAACATAAAAAAACCCAATTCCCGGCCAAAAAAGCAGGCGAAAATATGCCTGCCAGAGGGGTGGTTTCTGGGGGGGGTCCCCAGCCTTCCCCCCCTCCTGTCCTGGGCTGCTGGTACCGGGCTGGGAGGGGGCATCCTCGGCGTCTCCATTTGCCATGTGGTGCGGGGGGATCCAAAATGGCGTCTGCAATATTTTTTTTGAAATCGTGGTCCAAAAAACCACCAAAGCACCACAGAAACATGCGAAAATTAGCTATTTTAAATGCTTGAATTTTTACAGTAGCAGCAGTGGGTATTTTATAGCAGTAAAAGGTCGCACTGATTTTATTTTATTTTATTTTATTTTTATTTTTTTACACCTGCGCAATGATGGGCTGGCCATGGGATGGGACCATGCAAATTTTTGGACCCATTCTACCAATCGCATGGCCAGATTTTGACTGACACTTCTGGATGTGCAAGAGGGCATAAAAAGCTGAGGCACTCCCAGAAGAGTCGCAGTCCGGGCTTGGATATGGGTGGGAGAGGGCTGTGTGTAGCTGGCTGCTGTGCTAGACTAGTTTCGATTTCGCGGAGCCTTTAGATTTCAGTTAGGCAGGTAGGGAAGGAATTGATTCAATTGAATTTTTAGGAAATAATAATAATTCCTTTCATTCTCTGTCTGCTGTGGGGAATAGCAACACACTGTTTATTCTTTTTTATTCTCCTGCAGTTTGTTAGGATTTCTTTTCTGATAGTGCTTCAAAGGGGGGAGGTTTGAGTGGGAGGGGAGGTGTGGATTTATTTTAAAAATTTTATTTGCTTGGTGGCAAGCCAAGGTCTTTTCATCCCCTGCCTGCAGCTCTGCTGTGGGTGCACTGTCCACTTTGTTTGCAATAAAAATTGCAATTGCTTTATTCGATGCAGTCTTGTGCAGCAAGTCAGTTTAAAGTGTTTTCCGCCTGCTCTGGGTCATTGCAGGACCCGCGCCCACCGCCCGTGCGCCCGCCACCCACATGCCTGTGTGCCCGCCCCTGCCCCTGCCACTGCCGCCACCCGCCCATGCCCCCCCCCCCCCCCCCCACCTAGGGCACAAAAACACCTAGCGCCGGCAGGACGTCACTCGCTGGGACGTCAAATCGCATGAAATCATGGCGGCGGTAACGACAAATGACAAACGACACGAAATGACAAATTTTTAAAAATTTCACGAAAAACGGAAACGAACCGAAACGGACCCGTCCTGAAAAACGACAACTCAAAAAAATTTTTCTGGTCGTGCCCATCTCTAGTAATAAATGAGTTTTAAGAATCATTTCCAAGCTTCGCAATTGCTTGATCACAATAAAGCTCTCAGGAATTTTTATCTCCCTCTTCATATACATGCCTGGCTGGTTCTCAGAGAGCGAGTACCTGTTTCAAAAGTCTTTCTGCACTGATTCAGTATAAAGCTGCTTCATACACTGTGGCTGCTCACAAAAGGTATGACATATTATTAGTACAAGCCATTTCTATTCCTTTGTTGAACATCAGCAGATGATTTGAAATGGTTTTCCTTTTTCTTTCAAGAATGGGGAGGTTCGTAATATGCTTTATATATTCATCAGTTAGATCAATTATGTACCAGAGGCCTGAATGTAAAAGCTCCAAGCTGCATTGGTACAAGAGAATCTGTTACAAGTTTTTAACCTTGAAAGAGATCCATAGAGATTAACCTCTTGAGGAGCAGGTATCACATTCAGCATCTTTAGCCTCAGGTTAATGGAATGAATAATTGTAGTAAGTACGCTGGGTAATGAGGTGAATTTTAACATGTTACTATAATAATCCACTCCAGCCTGCAGTCAAGCTTTGCAGTAGATGAGCATCACTGAAGGAAGGATGCAAATTGTCAAAAGATTATGACAACACAGGACAGAAATAGAGCACAGCTCATTTTTATTATTCCTCATTATTCCTATTTGATTATTCCTTGCTTCTCTTAGTAACTACACTTGATCTTAGCCAAAAGGCCGAGAAGGCCTAGTAACTATTGTGAACTGAGGTTAAAATCCAACACTTTGTATCTTCGTAGATTGGACAGAGTTTGGTATGTAAATGGTATCATTTAAAATAATTCTGCATATGCCTCTATACAGCTTAACTGCTAGTGAGATCTACACCCATGTGGGCAAGATGTTTGCATGTTGTCCAACAACTGACATGGAAATCCCAGCATCTTAGGCCCCGGTCTCACTACCATTATCTGCGCATCTTAATATAATGCATAATATTTTTGGGGGTGGTCATGTGATGTTTGATGTGCAGTTAGCGCCCCGATGACAGGGGAGTATTTTACTTGCTAACTGCGCATCTTTTCCCTGTTTTTTGAGTTGATTCCCTTTGTGGCGAATACATGCGTTGCAGCCAGGTAGTAGTCTTTCATCTTAAAATCAATTTTAATTGCTGGCAGAAAGCCAGCAAAAATTGTGCCGGCATGCCGGTATACCACCAACTCAGTAGCATAAGTGATTACCAAGGCAGAACTACAGGAAGTGGCAGAAAATGGGGTAAGATTCTAATTGGTGCAAATTTTGTGGGGTCGCACCTCGTTTGAGGCATTAAGAAGTGTGCATCAATAACAGAAGTATTTTAACACAACCTCTAATAGTGGTACAAAATGCTGTGGTTAAAGTGCACTTCCGGGGGTGCGGCTGGCTGGGGTACCAAAATACTGGTCTTTGGAGTGAAGGCACAATCTTTTGCTGCACAGTCTTTCACAGCAAAAAGAGCAGCAAAATTGTTGTGAGACTGGGGCCTTAGTGTTCATTTAAAGATAATCATAAAAGTTTCACCTCTCTGGATTTCTTTCCTTTGTCCCACTAAATAATTCTCTTCATATGAATGTAAAGCAACCAAGGACAAAGCCATTGTCATTGTTAAACTATAATCAGTGAGGACACACAGAGTAGAACAACACAGACTGAAGAGGATACATTGGAATAGCTAGGTAGCCCAGGGATGTGCTGTAGGTCTTTGGCCAGAAGTTTGGAGTTTTATTCCCCAGTGCACCTCTTGAACAGGGGGTGGACTCAATGACCCATAGGACCCCTTCCAGCTCTAAGATGATGATGACACAGATGGTAAGAGTCTGAGTCCAAAGTAAAAAACAGTCTGAAAATGGACGAGCAAGCAGGGCAGATGTCATAGCTCCAGATGTCTATGTTCGCATCTACTGGCTGCCCTCTGCCATTTGGTTGTAGCATTTTGCTGCTGCTAAAGTTTCTATATTATTTCCAAAGACAGACCCTTTGGTTCTACTCTATATTAAAATAAGGATGCTAGCATGTCACTTGCTCTTTGCTGAGGTCCTGCAAAATTGTCCTCTTCACCTCTGTGCAGGCAAATACTTCTTGGTGCTCTGGACAAAAGTGGATAACGTAAATTTGATGTGTGTATTATGCAACTACATGAGTGATCCCATGTAGTGCAGACAGGCCAAACCATGTTCTATCAGCCAAATCTGAAAGGGGAGAGAAGCAAACAAAAAATTATAATTGTGTAATGGAACCTCCAACCAGCACCAATTTTGGCACAGATGGGGCAGAAAGGCTGCTCTTGCTCTGTGCCAAATTTGGAGACTTTTAGCCAGTTTTTGAACTGTGATTTTTCTTTTGAAAAAAACATTACCCCCCCATGAAGAACAAGCCCCTATTAAATATATGGAAAAGGTAGATAAAATAAAATTGGCATGTGGGGGGAGCTCTTATTTTAACCACTTTTTCTTCCTCCACAGCTATGTATTTAATTCAGACTCCTTAATTATTGGCTTTTAATCCTTAAAACTTCTGAAATTTTTCCTTTTTTATAACTTCTGAGAATTCTGAAGGGGTACCTGGAGCTGTTTTCTGAATTAAGCTTGGCAGTAAATAAATAAATAAATAAATAAATAAATAAATAAATAAATAAATAATAGTGCAGCATTCTAGCCAATCAGAATATGTTTCCAGTCAACCCACAGAAACTGTGTACATATGTCCCTTTTAACCCTGTGAAAGAAAGCATTTTACATAAGTATTGCTTTCTAAGTTCATGGAGTGTCAATTAGCACAAATTACTGTGGGGTGCATGGGGAAGAGACTGGAGGTGAGGGATGTCATGTTGCTTGAACATTTCTTTACACTGTGTCTTATTGAGTTTGGATAGCCTAAAACAGTGGTTCCCAAAGTGGTCTATATAAACTCCCTGGGGTCTATTTCAACCTGCAGGGTGTCCATGACAGTGAGAAAAAAATTGGGGGTCCACAAAATGTAAATGGGGGTCCACGTGAGTGGACCCCATTTAGGCAGATCATCAGTAACATTTAGGCATTCTGTAAATTTCTTACACCTAACACAAATTGTTTTGGCACCATTTTTGGAAGTTTTTGAAGCAATTTCTGGAATTTCTAAAACTTTTTGGTTTATTTATCAAGTGGTGAAAAGGTAGGGACCTGATCCTTGCAGTTTGCATACCTGTAAAGTCCATTTTGCATTGTGTGTGGGGGGTGGGGGCATTGTATCATTTTCCAAAACTTCATCCTAGCCATGTGCATGTTTTTAAAGTCCCTTTGAAAAGATTGGGGACTTGTGTTTTGTAGCCACATGACAGATATTTGTACCCAAATCATGGTTGTTTGAAATTAAAATCAACTATAATGACAGCTGTACCTTGGCTAACATGTAACTTGGCTTAGGAGCATTTTGATCAATGAGCAAAATTTTCTGAACATTTTTGTCTTATTAATGAGCAGTGTCTTGATATACCAGCACTCCCATGTGTGTCACAAAATGAACATTGCTCTAAGCCAATGGCATCTCTCCCTCACTCTCCCCTCCTTCTGGAAGTGGGTTATTGTCTGTTTCAGTTTCTGTTTCAGGCAACACCAGCAGCAGAGTTAAAGGAAGAGTGACAGGCAGTAGAGATGGGCACGTAACATTTTTTCGAGCAGTTGCCACCACCATCAACCTCTGATGAAAATGCAATGAAACGAACACCAGGAAAATTGGGCCTCTCCACACCATTTCCATTAATGCCACCACGAAATGAGCTGTTTTAAATGTTAAAAATGCCCTGGACATCCCCCATTGTCCCATTTATATTATCTGAAAATACCTCCATGGGGTTGGGGTCCTTAAAACGTTTGTTTTTGTCTTCTCCCTCACGGATATTTTTCTCCCATGGATGTCACCATTTTTAAAATGGAGCCCCCATCCATGGGATCATGTTCCTCCTCTGCCCAGGTTGCAGACTGGGTGGGCAGGTCTGCTCCATTTTAAAAACAGCTCTGGCCCCTGGAGGTTCCCCCAGTCTCTGGTGGGAGTTAGGGTGGGATTGCTGTCTCTGACCCATTTTCAAAACAACCTCTGTGTGTGTGTGCTTCCCCTCTCCTCTGAACCTGCCACAAAAGTTTTCAAATGCAGGTTCTTTGCTCTTTGCTGTTTGTACCCTGTACTGTATTTTGTATTTTATTTAGTACCTTGTATTATATTACAGTATTGTAATCCAATTTTTTATTTTTTCCTCTGGGCTGGGGCATTGGGGGATGCCTGCGCAATCATCTGTTTCCATTATTTCCTAAGCGAGAAAATTTGCAAAAAAGATAAAACAGAAACAAATTTTTTTTGAAAAATCCTTCCAGAATGGATTATGACCTTTAACCAAGATCCTACAACCGACACCATTTTCCTGTTTCGAGTCCCCTTCTCTGTTTTTGCAAAAAGTATTAGTTTGCACCCCCATCAACCCCTCGTTCCCAAAGAGGCCAGTCACTGGGGCCTCTCCAAATCCCTGACTTGATAGCAACCAGGAACAAATTGTCCCATTTTAAAAACAACATCCTCCACGGAGGCTTCCTCCTTATGAACTGGGCTTAGATTTTTCCCAGTGCTCCATTTTTTAAAACAGCCCCCTCCATTTACTCCTCCTCTGCTTTGCATCATTCTTTGATTGACCATTTTAAAAACAGCCCCTCCATGGAGGTTTCCCCCTTCTGTGCTTTATTTTGGCAGTCTGTTGCCTTATTCTGCATGGGCTCTTGCAACTGATGTCAAGGGGATTAAACAGTGGATGATTCCTCCCATCGTCCCATTTTTAAAACAACCCCCTCCATGAAAGCTTCCCCTCTCCTCTGAACCTGCCACAAAAGTTTTCAAATGCAGGTTATTGTTCTTTGTTCTTTGTACTGTACTGTATTTTGTATTTTATTTAGTACCTTGTATTATATTACAGTATTGTAATCAAATATTTTGGGCTGGGAACGAATCATCTTTTTCCATTATTTCCTATGAGAAAACTTGCTTTGATATGCAAGCATTTTGTTTTGAAGCATGCTTCCAGAATGGATTATGCTCTTTAACCAAGATACTACTGTACACATGTTCTCCCTGATAGAGTTCCCTTCACTGTTTTTGCAATCAGTATTTTGTACTTAAATCTGCTCATTTATGGAGTCACCATACATTGGAAATGACTTGATAGCACACAAGAACAAAGTTGATATGAAGAAACATCCTATACTCCTCCTTATGAACCAGGGCTTAGATTTTTCTCTTCATTCACCCATTTACTCCTCCTCCCCTTTGCGACGTCTTTGAAGACCTTGGAAGAACTCAAAAGGTTACATGCTTCTGTGGCATTTTGGTCTGGCTTAATGAAGGTATTGTCAAACTGTGAGATCCTTCCTTAAGAGCATATCATAACATTCCCTACATGTTTGCTCCAAAGTAAAGCTGTCTGGGGATTAGAATCCCAGTTATATTGATTTGCATGTTATTTAAATAATTTTATAAATTTCCATTCACATGATACACTGGTAACGTAAATTCATTTGGCCAGTGAATTGAGTTGTTTTTTTTACCAGCAGTTTTGTTTTAAATCATACCATTGCCTGTGTCACTTCAGTCCTTATTGTTTCTGCACATCTGAACATTGCTACTGATTTATTTACTTTGGGAACAGGTTGGCTATTTGGGTGCCCTCACCACTTCATGGCCACTGCACCTGCACCATTAAAATTATTAATAAATCACTTCTGGCAGAAACAACAACCTGAAGACATGGATAAGGAGGAAGCAGCCTTCACTCCACCTTGCCGTTTTAAGTAAGGAAAGAGCAGGAAAAGGTGGGAGGAGGATAGGGAAGAGAAAGAGTCATTTCCTGTTAGGAATTATTTGGGGGGAGAATGAAAGAAGTATCAAATTAGCATCTATGTCTTTAAAACAAAACAAAACAAAACAAAACAAAACAAAACAAAACTCTACTCTTCACAATACTTTGCAAGTACAATTGTACCTAATATAAAGGAATTAATTCATTCCAAATGAAATTATGTTAAGCAAATTTTCCTTTGTAGAAATTTCCCAGAGCAATGCATTGAAAACGGATTAATCCTTAATCGTTTTTGTTGTACTGATTCACCCCATAGGCAATTCTATTAAGCCATTTCCCCCTATCTCCAGAATTTTTTTCCTTTAAGCTGATTTTCTGTTCAACAAACCACTTGTTATACAAGGGTATTTTAACACCCACTTCCTGCTACCAAAACTGTTTAGAGGTGGGGGGCAACTGAAACCGAGAACTAAAAGGAGAGAAATGCACAAAAACAAGGAAAATGGGATGAATGAGTAAAGGAGGGAAGGGAAAGGGGAGAGGGAGAGGAGAGAAGGAAAAGAGGAACAAATAAAATGGAAAGTGGAGAAAGCAATTGGGAAGTGAAGGAAGGAAGCACGGCAGGCAAGGCTCTTTGTAAAATACATATGTAAAATGTAAGACTACACATGGAACAGATCTCTGTTCAGTGGTTACGTGTGCACATGCATGCATGCACGTGCACATGCACACTCACACACACACACACACCACACGTATGTGTGATCAGGCCCTGAGTTCAAATTACAGTGGTACCTCTTAAGATGAGTGACCCATAAGACAAAAAAACTTGTAAGATGAATGAAATTTCTGGATATAGGCATGGTTGTAAGATGAAGTTTTCAGTATGGATTGTGGTTAGGCAGATCGGGTGTTGCAGATCGAGCGGTGTGCAACCCCCGATCCCCAGCACCAGGGGGGCTTTCTGAGGGAAGTGGCAGCAGCAGCGGCACGGGTGGGCAAAGATCTCGGTGTCCCTGCTTCACCCACAGTGATCCTTGCTCAGCCCAGGCTGTTTGCAAGGAAAGTGGTGGTGGTGGTGATCCACTGCCACTTCCCTCACAAACAGCCCTGGCAATGGAGGTGAGCTGAGGGAAGTAGTAGCAGCAGGACTGAGCGAGCATCACTGCATCTCTGCTTTGTCACCAAGTTGGTGGGTTAAGGAGGGACACAGTGATCTTCTTCCAGCCTGGGCTGTTTGCAAGGGAAGCCTTTCACCTGCCCCAACCCAGAAAAGATGAGGAAAAGCTCCCCCTTGGCTGGATTCACCGGCAGCGGAAAGTAGTTTGGAGTTGTTAAAATCAGCTGTCTGTTGACGGCAGGGGATACAGCCTTTTGCTGTTGAGATACCCTTCCCATAGGAATGCACTGAAAACCTATTAATCTGCTCCCTCCAGATTAAATGTTCCCTCCGGAATGGATTAATTAGTTTTCAGCACATTCCTACGGGAAACTGCACTTTGTAAGATGAATTTTTCATAGCATGAATTGACCCATAGAATGGATTAAGTTCATCTTACTATGTACCACTGTCTTTTATTCATGAGCTGGTACTGACAAGGTTGCAGCTTCAGCATCTTACTAAAAAGTCCCTGTATTAAAATTTACTCATCCAAAACAAAATAAAAGGAAAGCAAAAATAAAGACCAAAATGTGGTGGCAACTTAAAGATTAACTGCTACTTTTAACGTGAGCTTTCATGGACGAGTCCACTTCCTCAGATACACCATTGTTTTATCCATACTTTGCAGAAGAGCAGCTAATAATATAGCAAAACTGACTGCAATAACATAGCAAAAGGGTTTCTTGTTTAATTTGGATGCAAGAATTCAGCTGCTTTAATGGAAAGAGAACTCACTTCAGGTACAATAACACTGCACACGGTGGAGACCAATTGATCTTCAAATTACACTGAAGTCTGCTGCATTGTGGAAAGCTGCACAATTGCTCTTTGTCCTTACTGGTAATCAGCCGGGAAAACACAATTTCTATTCTGCTCCTGTTTTAAGGAAGCATTTATATAATCCGGTTAAAATGGCACTAAATCTCAGTTGGAGTCATCTGCCTCCAACTTGAAAGGATTATTTGTAATATAAAGCCTGTTTTCCTCTTAACATCTTCCTAAATAAAATTTGCATTGGAAGTTTTTTTTTTTAAACCTCTTCTTAATTAGCTGAAGATGAAAATAACTATGGTGCCCTAAAGGGCTGTCAACTGAAGCCAGTCATTTAAATCACAAGCAGCTGTAAACTAGAGACACATGAGGAATCCAATCCAGTCACAGGACCTTATTTATTTAATTTATTTGATCATTTTGGAAGAAGGTTCCCTCAAATATACTTCCTAGATTGGACATAGACTGGATTGTTGTGCTGGCCTAGCAAATCAACATTCTATAAGGATAGTCTAAAATTGGGGCAGCCCAAACAAACAAAAATTAATTTTGCAAAATGCCTTCAGATAAGCACCAAATTTGGCACAGTTATTGCAGATTGTTGGACCTTGTGCTCCACCAGATATGGGAAAGATTGAGCAAGAACTGAATTTAAAGCCAAGAACTGAAAGGAAAAACATGCACAAAAATAAGGTATATAATGTTTTAAAGTAAACCTGTTTTCACCGATCCGATTCAGAAATGGGTGGACCTAAAATATTTCTATATTTGAAATATCTCATACAAATTGAAAAGAGAAATCTCGCTTTTCTTGAAAGAGTATGGTTGGCTTCAACCACTTTAATTTGGGATAGAATCCATCCTTCAGGAGCTGTAATATTGATACTATAAACTAGACATGGGCACGACTCGGCGAAATTGTCGTTTCCATTTTCAGTTATCGTTTCCGTTACATAATGGAAACGGTAACGATAATTAAGCCATCAGAACTTGAACTCGAACCAAAAAAGAAAAATTTGGTCGGGTTTTTCGTTTCTGTTTGTGGCATCACGGCAATCGTACAATGTGAAGCACAGAAAAAGTTTTAAAAGTTTTTTTAAAAAAACCTGACTCCTGGCCAAAAAAGCAGGTGAAAATATGCCTGCCTGAGGCTTTGCCACCTACCAGAAGGGAGGTTTCTGGGGGGTCCCCGGCCTTTCCCCCTCTTCTCCTGTCCTGGGCTGCTTACACCAGGCTGGGGGGGGCGGGTCATCCTTGCCGTCTCGCCAAGCCATGCGGTGGGGGGATCCAAAATGGCGACCACAATTTTTCTTTTGAAATCATGGTCAAAAAACACACCAAATCACCACAGAAACATGTGAAATTTATTTATTTTAAATGCCTGAATTTTAATAGTAGCAGCAGTGGTTTTTTTATAGCAATAAAACGTCCGTATTGATTTTATTTTATTTTATTTTATTTTTTATTTTTTTAGACCTGCCCATTTGGGCTGGGCATGGGATGGGACCATGCAATTTTTTTGAACCATTCCATCAATGGCATCGCCAGGTTTTTGACTGACACTTCTGGATGTCTTGGAGGGCATAAAAAGCCGAGGCACCTTCCAGAAATCGCAGTCGGGTGTATGGATGTGGTTGAGGGAGGAGGGCTGGCTGCTGGTGCTGGTGTGATCCGATCGAGATTGAGGAGGGAGGCTGGAGGCTTTAGGATTTAAGTAAGGCAGGCAGGGAGGGAATAGAATTTAGAAAATAATTTCTTTGATTCCCTGCAGCTTTGCCTGCTGAAGGGAATAGCAGTTTATTCTTTATTTCTTCTCCTTTGTGAGGATTTTTTCTGATATTGGATAAAGGGGGAGGTTCGACTGGGAGTGGGAGGTGTGGATTTTAAACATATATTATATACTACCATTTATTTTCTATTTTCCCAACTTCAATTTGCTTGCACACACACACATTTGGGGTGCAAGCCAAGAACAAAACCTCTATCCTAAGTGATATCCTAACTGCCCACTCGCCCGTCCGCCCGCGCTGCCACCCACCTGCGGCCCACGCCACCGCCCGCCCACTTGCCCGCCTGTGGCCACCGCCCAACCATGGTCCCCTGTCACCGCCGCCCGTCCGCACCTCCCCCTGCCACCCGCCCCCCGCCCTGCCCGCCACCTAGGGCGCAAAAACACCTAGCGCCGGCCCTGAATGCAGGACCCCCATGCTCTGGGAAGTCAAACAATAAATCGCATTGGAAACGACAAACGACAAACGAGAAACGGAAATGACAAATGTTTGAAAAATTTCACGACAAACAGAAATGACCCGAAACAGACCCGTTCCAACAAGCAAAAACTCGAAATGTCATTTTTTCTGGTCGTGCCCATGTCTACTATAAACGAGGCCTTTCAACAGGGAAAAACACTATTATAAGACTGAGCATGTTTGGTACATCATTGGGGGAAGGAGCTTTGTGAAATGAAACAAGCACTGTACACATTCTTAGACAGGGGAGAGGGAGATTTCAATAAATATCTTCAGAATCAGGTTTACAATGGGATTCTCTGGTTGTGAAAATGATGATGCAAAAAGAATTTAAAAGTTTTGAAAAACATACAGATATTGACCACAGAACAAATATTCAGAAGCTCACTTGTTTATGCGGTTTTGTGCTTTGTGGTTTTGGATCGTTTTACTTTATGTTAGCAGAGCTTAAATGCCTATATCTTGTCATAGTATCCTATAATAGTCTCCATCTCTCCACCTTGCATACATTTCTTAGTAATTAAACAAACAAAGAAGAAAAGATGTAATGGTAATGTGTAGAGAGATGGACACGAATAACAAAAATGGTGTTTCATTTCATCTTTTCTTTGTCTTTTCGATTCCTTTCCATTTCATTTGAAATGATTTTTTAAAAAATGTTTCATTTTTGTTTTGTTTTGTTTTGTTTTGTTTTGACAACTAGTTGGGGCCCTGCTGGCGATCAACACTTTTTTTTAACAATCACTGATCAGCTGGCCCGCAGGACCCTTCTGACGATCGGTGCTTTTTTTTTTAAAAAAAAAGTGCTGATCAGCTGGCGCGCAGGCCCCTGCCGGTGATCAGCACTTTTTTTACAAGCACCAATCAGATGACGTGTGGGGCCATGCCAGCAGTCATCGATTTTTTTTATTAGTACTGACCAGCTGGAGCACAGGGCCCAGCCAATCAGTACTTTTTTTTACTTTTTTTTTTACTAGCGCTGACCAGTTGGAGCGTGGGGCCCTACCAGTTGGCACTGTTTTTCTGTTTTACTAGTACTGACCAACTGGAGAATGGGGCCCTTCCAGTCAGTCTTTTTTTTTTTAAACTAGTGCTGAGCAGCTGGAGCATGGGGCCCTGTGCTGATCAGCTGGTGTGAGGGGCTTCTGGTGGCAAAAAAAAAAGTATAAAAATCCTGCGCTTTCCCTGTGCCCAATCGGGTGGGGGAAACCGGGGATTTTAAAACTGTTTCTCCCCACCTGAAGCCCCACGCACCAGCGGATCGGTGCTTGGGGCAGCAAAAATAAAGTTTTAAAAGCCTGTTTTCCCCCACCTGATCGGGTGTGTTGGGGGGCATTCCTATGGAAAAATGAAAAATGAAATGGAATGAAATGAAAATTTCCATTCAATTCCGTTTTGTTTTTATTTGATGGGACATTTTGTTTTTTGTTTCTTTAGGGAACAAAATGAAAAATGAAAAACAAAACAAAAAGATTCATTTTGTGCCCCTCTCTATTAAAAATCTTAGAACTGCAGGACTGAAAGGAACTCTGTGGATCAAGGTTTCCAGCCCCTACCAAGAAGCCCAATGAGGATGTCAACTCCCTATCTCTGGGTGTATAGTCAGATACCTAAACAAACCACTGATCTCTCCAGCAAAACAATCCAGACATATTGGTCATCACAGATGAAGAATGGTAAGAGCTCTAGTCAATTATATTGGTATTGTAATTGTAATTTACAAATAAGAGGCTAGCCCTGCTTTATTTAGCACTTGGTTCATGTGAGCAGCAAGACTAGAAGGTGCACAGACTCGACACCTGAGCAAGAACCCAAAATTTTCAGGGTCTCTTCTTGTGGTTAATACATTCATGCAAGCAGAAACCTTTCATCTTCAGACTCATTACTGCTTTGACAAATAAAACTGGGGGGAAACAGGGAAAGCCTCTGCCTTGTGATCAAGCTGATGAGTCTTAAATTCAGAAAGATTGCAGAGGGCTTACCATCTAGGTATGATTAAAGGCCAGCAGATAACTCCTAGAAATTACTGCAGTGTTGCTATAACTTTAAAACTGCTGATAGAAGAAGATAGAAATAAATCTGAAGAGGCAATGGAAGCTACTTTATGACCATCTTGGCTTTATGAAACTGAGCAGTTTTTAATTTGCCCCCCCCCCATTTGTGAAAGGAACTGCTCCAAATGGCATAGCTGAAGATCATGATGAATCACCCTTTTAACCACTGGAAAACCTCAGAGGGGAAAAATGGATTATTACATCTTACCTAAAGTACATGAAACCTTTTAAGGGGGAATTCAGTTTGCAAATACAATAACTGTGGTGACTGATATTTGATTTAATGAAAGATTCACAAAGTGATTCAAATAAACCTGTTATTGAGTAGGACTCCCATATCCATGGGTGATACTTATACACACAGACACCATGGATACCGGGGGAAATGGATAGTGAACCCTATAATAATCAACAGTGGCCAGTGATGATAATACTCTGCAAAGTAGAGGAAGTCACCTTAAGTTGCCAAGAGATTAGGTGAAATGGAGGCAAGCATGGTCTCCCTTTAGTGGTCAGTTCTGGCAATTACATCCCATGAACATGTATTTCTGGGTTTTTAAATTTAATTTTATTTTACATTTTCAGACTCTGGATGATAGAAAGTGTGGTTAGAGGCATACTACTGTAATGGGATTGTGTAAGATGACCAACTTCACTGTCATGAAACAATGAATATATTACTAAAAATCACCCCATTTGAAAAGACAAATCAGACAATTGTTCTTTATTGATCAATATACAGAGACTCATACTTACCTGGCTCCCTTTGTTGCCAGTGGAGGCTTAATCCTGGGCTGGCAGTGAGCTGTAAAGCAGCCACAACTGGCATGGAAGCAGCCACACAGATTTGGCCCAGCAGAAGGATGGCCACGACTGGTCAACACCTTGCTACACTATTTAGAGCTAAACTAAATTTTGGTACAGCAGTTAAACTGCTGTACTGCAGCTGAGACTCTTCTCATGGCCTGGATTCAATTCCAGGTATCCATCTTAAGGATAACTCAGCTTCCTATTCTTCCAAGGTCAGCAAAACGAGTACCCACTTTGTTGGGAGTACGACAATGTTTAGCCTGCATAACCAAATTGTAAACTGCCCAGAGAGTGCTTGAAGAGTTATGGGGCAGTATTTAAGAAGCACACTTTTTCTTTTTATATCACTGCTTAATATAAGCTTTTAAACAATAAGGAACTGTTTAAAAAAGCAAATTATATCGAGAGAGCATTTTCTTGTCCTCCTGGTTCAAACTTATTAATTTATTTATATTTTTATTTATATTTAAAATAATCTGACTTCCTCAAGGCACTGGTTTGAGATACTAACAGACTCTTCTTCCACGCAGTTCATCCACACCTCAAAGCCTACAGTACATAAAAGGGTATAGCACAGAGTGAGCCTGCCACTTGAATTATCTTCTAATCTAATCCCTCTCCACCATTCATTGAAGTCATTATTTGTGACTAGAAAAGATACAGTTACAATGTAAAAGGAATGGCGTTAGATCTCACTTAAGTCACAATTATATTTTGTTCTTGGGGAAAGGGATAGGTCACAAATGAATTGTTACTTGGAATAAGGGGGAGAAATATCTACAGTTATTCAATGTCCATTCTGCAGTTGTAATTTTTATTTCCAAATAAATAGACACAACCTGCCAAAAAAGCTGTGAGACAGAAATAAGGAGTATTTATGTGAAATCACCCCTATGGGTGATGTTGTTACCCTTCTAAAGACATAACTTTTAAAACAGGACTTGGGTCTATATGCAGTTCCTTAAGAGGAAGTTTCATTGAACTCACTGGAACTTATGACTAAGTGTACAAAGTCATGTGTGTTCTATTTGAAAAATGATACACTTTTCATAAATGTACAAAAAGTAAACCACCAATTTAATATTTAAAGATCTCAAAGCAGATTGCCTAAGCACATCTGATCTCGCCTGAATTTTGAAGCTAAGCAGGGTCTGCCCTGGTTAGTACTTGGATGGGAGACCTCCAGGGAATACCAGGTGCTGTAGGCACCTAGAGTAGAAACTGGCAAACCACTCCAGTATTCCTGGCAAGAAAACTCCATGGACATGGAGTCATGAAGAGTCGGTGAAAACAGTAATGACACAACACACACACACAAATTCTTTGAAAGCAGTATGTTTTTTGCTGTAACTCTAATCTTGATTTGCTTTTTCAAGTCATCTTTGTGATAGAGATGGGCACGACCAGGGAAAATGACGTTTTCGAGTTGTCGTGTGTCGGAGCCGGCCCGTTTTGGCTCGTTTCTGTTTTTCATGAAATTTTCCAAAAATTTGTCGTTTTGTTTGTCATTTTTTCATCTGTCGTTAGTACTGGTTTGGGGGGAGCGGGCTCCTGGAGGCACCTCTCTGGGGTGGGTGCCTCCTCTGGCCTGCTACAAAATGGCATGCATAGCCAATTTGGGTATGCATACCAAGTTGAGCAGAGAGGCACCTCTTTTTTGGGTGCCTCTCTCTGTTGACCACAGGCCCACTGCTAACTGCAGTGTCACAGTGCACACACTGGGGGAAGGCTCCTCCTCAGTCTGGGCACTCTGTGGTCCACTAAGAAGGGAACTGTACTTGCGTGTGTAGTGCAATGCGAGTACAGATTTGGCTTAGGTTTGGGGGGGTTAGCGCAAGGGCTAGGCTTAGGGTTGTTATGGGTAAGGTTAGGGTGAGATCGTGGGGTGCACCTCTGGGTGCCTCTCTGACCCACTAAGAAGGACAGTGTACTGGCGTATGGGTTAGGTTTAGGGTTCGGGTTCAGGTTCGGGCTACGGTTAGTGGGCTTTTTATGCCCGACAGGCACATCCCAGAAGTCTCGGTCAAAACCTGGTCAAGTGGCCATGCAATTGGTGGAATGGCTCCAAAAATTTGCATGGTCCACTCCCATGGCCAGCCCATCATTACGCAGGTGTAAAAAAATAAAAATAAAAATAAAAATAAAATAAAATCAATGGAGACGTTTTGTTGCAAGAAAAACCCACTGCTGCTACTGTGAAAATTCAGGCAGTTTTAAAATAGCTATTTTCGCATGTTTCTGTGGTGCTTTGGTGTGTTTTTGGACCACTACGATTTCAAAATAAATAAATATTGCTTGCGGTCGCCCCATTTTGGATCCTCCGCCCGCACTGCATGGCATGGCGAGTTGGTGAGACGACGAGGATGCGCAGCCCAGGAGAGGAGGGGGAGGCCAGGGACCCCCCCCCCAAACCACCCTTCTGGTAGGTTCCCTCACTCAGGCAGGCATATTTTTGCCTGCTTTTTTGGCCGGGAATCAGTTTTTTTAATTTTTAAAACTTTTTTTTTGTGCCGCGCCGCTTGGCGGTGA
Organism: Phrynocephalus forsythii; assembly: GCA_029282475.1. Lineage (NCBI taxonomy): Eukaryota > Metazoa > Chordata > Lepidosauria > Squamata > Agamidae > Phrynocephalus > Phrynocephalus forsythii. Next base: position 97,730,218 of record JAPFRF010000010.1, read on the forward strand.
GTTGGTGAGACGACGAGGATGCGCAGCCCAGGAGAGGAGGGGGGAGGCCGGGGACCCCCAAAACCACCCTTCTGGTAGGTGCCCTCACTCAGGCAGGCATATTTTCGCCTGCTTTTTTGGCCGGGAATCGGGGTTTTTTTAACTTTTTTCTGTGCCGCGCCGCTTGGCAGCGAGTTGGCGAGACGACGAGGATGCACAGCCCAGGAGAGGGGGGGAGGCTGGGGACCCCCCCGAAACCACCCTTCTGGTGGGTGCCCTCAGGCAGGCATATTTTTGCCTGCTTTTTTGGCTGGGAATCGGGGTTTTTTATTTTTAAAACTTTTTTCCTGTGCCACTTGGCATCGCGCAATCGCTGCGATGCCGCCAGGAACGACCACGACAAATCAGACCCAATTTTTCTTTAGTCGGTTTGAGTTCAAGTTCTGGCAGAGTAATTGTCATTCTTCGTTTCGTTACATAACAGAAACGAGGAATGGAAACGGAAACGAGGATTTTGCCGAGTCGCGCCCATGTCTACTTTGTGATGGATTTCTTCTCATCTACTTTTTTGCTTAAACCTCAGAATAGCAAATATATTGTTTTTGTTCTGATCCGCGGGGTGTGGGGGGGAATTGTGTGATATTCCAAATTCCTCATTTAAAAGTGTGCCATGTTTTCATTTCACTGCTGAGTTGAAATAGGAGCATGCTCCTTTTGATTTTAATTTGCAATTTTCTTTTCTCAGTAAATTAACTCATTTAAAATTTTAGGTTTTTTGAAGACATTTGCAAGTAATTTGGCATTATCCTACATCACAACATTGTAGTTAATGCCTTTTGTTCTTGCTGGAAACTTCCATTAGGTATTTCCTATTATTTTCATCATTTTTGCATTATATTCTTACTCCCCCACCTCTTAAAATAATATATCTTTGAAAAGAAAGAATGATTCACCTTGTCTCTGTATTTGACAACCAGAATGCACTGACATTTTAGGTGCCATTGAATGTAAATATTGTGAAGGCTGTAACTTCATTTGAAGGATTCATGCAAATACCTTTTCCCCTTCTTTTGTTATTATGCATGAAGCCTGCCACTGTATTTGTTTTGTTAGTTTAGCACTATTAAGCAAAAACTGTTTATATTTCCATTTCTATGTATTTGGCTATTTGTGTAGTTCAATGGTTCTCAAACTTGAGTAACCCAGATGGTGTTTGAATGCAATTCCCAGACTCTTTTACCACCAGCTGTACTTGCCAGGGTTTTGGGTTGCAGTCCAAAAACACATGGATTACACAAGGCTGAGAAACACTGATAGAATTGATGGAATTATGTAAAAGTTCTGATAAACTATTTCTTGCATTCTCAGACATGGTACTTTGTGGCTAGGAGTTTGCGGTCTTCTGTAGCTTGTGGCTAAAAGTCTGTTGTTAATCTTCAATCCCCATTACATCTAGATGATCTTGCCAGTGGTGAGGTACATTCATTCATTCATTCATTCATTCATTCATTCATTCCTTATTTTGTTTTTTATTTTATTTATATATCACCCATCTAGCGACAGGGCCACTCTGGGTGGGTTGCAACTGTATGAACAAGCTATTTAAAACAAACAGTAACCACAGTACACTCAGTTCAAAATTAAATACAGAATACAGAGTAGTAGCTGCTGCATATGATCCCGTAAAAAGACCTGGAAGCCAATCTATGTAAGTGTAACTTGAAAAAACAGAAGAGTGTAAATACAGACTTTTTAAAGTGAGGGGAAAAGTGGTATAGTGTGGCACCAATCCTTTTCTTATGTTCACCCTGCAGCCAATTCCTCCTAGCATCCAGTATTCCAAAGTCGTAGATCATTCAGACCCTGGTCTCAAAAGCTTCATTGTGCTACAAAGTTAGGTCCAAATTCTGATCCAATTTACAAAGGATAAATTTTCTAAAATTAAAGCAAAGCAAACCAGAACAAAATGAAATGGTACTAAAATGGTAATTGAGACGTCACCAGTGTGAGAATATGAAAGCTTAGATTCTGAGTGGCAAGACAAAGCCTGACGGTATAGTTCAGGGGTGTCCAAACTTTTTGCAAGGAGGGCCAGATTTGTTGAGGTGAAAATGTGTGGGGGCCAACCATTCAGCCTGAAAGGGGGAGAAAGGGTGTGGTCTGTGCACATCTGCAACAGCCGCAAATGCTCCGGTTTCAAGGTGCCTAAGGGACTAGCAGCTGTTGCACGGCCCAGGAATCGGCTCATGCACACCCAAGACACCCCGCTGCTTGCATATTCTGCCCTCCCTCACAAGGAGGTGGGGAAGACACTGCAGCAACGCAGCCAGGAACATGTAGGCTGGGTGGGTGGCTGAGGGGATGGATGGAGGCAGGGAGGACAGGCAAACTGAAGCCTGCAAGCTGAGGGGGCCAGCGGTGGGGATGAGTGACAGGCTGAGCCAGCAGGGAGAAGAGGCAAAATTTTAAATCGGACCACATTTGGCCCCCGGGCTGGACTTTGGACATGTCTGGTAATAGTTAGTTCATTTGGCAAGGGCAAGAGGAAGCATTTTAGATATTATTGCATGATGCATGGCAAGTTGGTTTGTACATGAGCACAGCCAGAGAGGTCAATGACAGACCTTGCAAGGTACATAAAAGTAGTTTTTCTACTTCTAGAAGGGTTATCTGATTTCTTCACTCTCACTGGATTAATACTGTCCTTTCACACAGACAGACACATGGACAGCACATGCATACGTGTAGTCGATCCACTGATGGGAAATTTTTTTTCCTCATGGTACGCAAATCATGTGAATAACCCAAGGAAAAGGATACAAGCTAAAATACCTATTTCCTCCCTTGAAATCGAAGATAAATGGATGCAGTTGTCTTCAAGTGGTTTGCACACATCAGCTCAAATGAATCAAGTTAAGAGCCTCTGAATAAATGGATGCACCACTGACTATCAAAGAAGTGCACATCTAGGAAACAAAAAAGTGAATTACTCTAGCTTTTAGAGGCTTTTTAAATTTTCTCTTTGGATGTTCCCAGACCTTTATTGCTCTTAGATGCTGTGCTAAAAATACATCCCACGGTATTATCATGGGAGTCTTGCATCTAATGATGAATTTGGCATGAGCCTCTGAAAGTACTAGAGTGGCATAGCAATCCCGACTGTTTGATGTCCTTGAACAGAGCAAGGGCTTGAAAGAAAAATAGACTGCCTGGTATCTAGCTTTCAACCTCTTAAAACAGTGTCGAACATAAGATTTAGAGACTGAATGAGCCTGTCTAGTCTAGTATCTGTCTCCAATATCAGCCATTGCTGGAGGCTTGATGCTAAGGCATAAAATCCCTCCTCAGTGTGAAGAATTGATATTTATGCTCTAAAACACATCTAGCCAATTCCCTGTTGAGAAGGAAATGCTTGGTCATGTCCATTTGTCATAGAAAATGGCTCAGCCCATGCTTCTTCTGTTTCAAGATGGATTTGTGGATCCAAAGAAAAGATTGGTGCGGACAGCTTAGCAAACAATCCACAATGATCAATTCATCTAACCCATTGACCACACTCTCTGGCTTGTGAGTTGCTTACAAATTGCAAACAAATTCCCACAGAACAAGTTTCCTGCACACACACACACACACACACACACACACACACACACACACACACACACACACACACACACACACACACACACACACACACACACACACACAGCTAGGTTTTCCAAAGGAGGACAACTACAGACCATGAAATGTATAAGAGTTCTTAACAGTTTCTGATAAGTCAAAGCAAAAGCAAAGCAAAGTGTTCTGCTTTATATAACGAATAGTGTTAAAAGCAGTTGTGAGTAGAGATGGGCATGACCAGAAATTTTTTTTTTCGAGTTGTCGTTTTTCAGGACAGGTCCGTTTCGGTTGTTTCCATTTTTCGCAAAATTTTTCAAAAATTTGTCATTTCGTTGTGTCATTTGTCATTTGTCATTACCGCCATGATTTAGCGCGACTTGACTTCCCAGAGCATGGGGTTAGGGGGTAAGGGCTAGGCTTAGGGTAATGGTTAAGGTTAGGGTGGGTTAGTGGGCTGTACCTCTGGGTGCCTCTGGCCCACTAAGAACACAGTGTACTGGCGTATGGGTTAGGGTTAGTGTTAGGATTAGGATTAGGGTTGGTGGGCTTTTTATGCCCTCTCTGGCACATCTAGAAGTCTCAGCAAAACCTGGCCATGCGATTGGTGGAATGGCTCCAAAAATTTGCATGGTCCCACCCCATGGCCAGCCCATCATTTCGCATGTGCAGGTGTAAAAAAATAAAAATAAAATAAAATAAAATAAAATCAATGGAGACGTTTTATTGCAAGAAAAACCCACTGCTGCTACTGTAAAAATTCAAGCATTTAAAATAGTTAATTTTCACATGTTTCTGTGGTGCTTTGGTGGGTTTTTGGACCACGATTTCAAAAAAAATATTACAGTCGCCATTTTGGATTCCCCCGCACCGCATGGCAAATGGAGACGCCGAGGATGCCCCCTCCCAGCCTGGTACCAGCAGGTCTCAGCAAACCCTGGCCATGTGATTGGTGGAATGGCTCCAAAAATTTGCATGGTCCCATCCCATGGCCAGCCCATCATTGCGCGTGCACAGGTGTAAAAAAATAAAATAAAATAAAATAAAATAAAATCAATGGAGACGTTTTGTTGCAAGAAAAACCCACTGCTGCTACTGTAAAAATTCAAGCATTTAAAATAGCCAATTTTCGCATGTTTCTGTGGTGCTTTGGTGGATTTTTGGACCACGATTTCAAAAAAAATATTGCGGTCGCCATTTTGGATCCCCCCGCACCGCATGGCAAATGGAGACGCCGAGGATGCCCCCTCCAAGCCTGGTACCAGCAGCCCAGGATAGGAGGGGGGAAGGCTGGAGTGGGGACCACCCCCAGAAACCACCCCTCTGGTAGGTGCCCTCAGGCAGGTATATTTTCACCTGCTTTTTTGGCCAGGAATCGGGTTTTTTTATTTCTAAAACTTTTTTTCTGTGCCACTTGGCATTGCGCGATTGCTGCGATGCCAGGAACGAAAACGACAAATCAGACCCAATTTTTCTTTTGTCGGTTCGAGTTCGAGTTCTGGGGGAGTTACTGTTTCCGTTGCTTAATGGAAACGAGTAACGGAAACAGAAACGAGAATTTCGTCAAGTCGTGCCCATGTCTACTTGTGAGCAGTTTACAACTTAATTATTCAGGCTACACATCTCCCCAACACACACCCCAGCCCCAGTGAACTGGGTACTCATTTTGCCAACCTTAAGGATTTTGTCAAGTCAACCATGAGCAGGCTACCTGGGACTGAAGCCCAGGTCATAAACACAGTTTTGGCTGAAGTACAGAAGTTTAACCACTATGCCATGAGGCTCAAGTGGGGAAGCTGAACAGGCATGCAAATATATTTCAACATTTGCCAGTTCTTAGCTTTGACTTTTAAATCATCTGGGCTTGCATTTTGCCACCTTTAATGACAGCTATCCTTTAACACTATGCATCACAAAAGAAATGTGTGTGTGTGTGTGTGTGTGTGTGTGTGTGTGTGTGTGTGTGTGTGTGAGAGAGAGAGAGAGAGAGAGAGAGAGAGAGAGAGAGAGAGAGAGAGAGACCATTGAAATATGTTAAGCAGCTGCTTGTCTGGGAGAGTGTGCATCTTTTTCATTCTTATGGGGTTCTGTGATGAGAGGAAATATTTGTACCTTGAAGTAAAAGAGTAAGAGGTATCTAGTGATATCATAATAAGCTGAAGACTTCTTGAGCACTGTAATGTCTAAAATATCATGGGATATATTTATCTTCCTTCTTGCAAAATTCTGCATAGCTGGTGTGGTTCCAACAATTCAGTATGCAAGATTGTCAGGACTCATTTACATGATATATTGTTTACCTGGTAAAACTATCCAAGAGTCTTGAGACACGTTAAAGACTTAAAAGTTTCATTTGGAAGAAGCTTTAGTGGACAGAAGCCCTGTGAGCCCCACTGACTCATTGGTTGGCCCCTTCTCCATCCCTTGATCCGTTGATCTGACACCAGGTGGATGAAAGACAGATCTGTTGGAATTTGGACTTGGGGTGGGGGTCAAAAGAATGTTCATTATGGTTCATTATACCTACCCCAGGCCTAGATATCTTTACTAGTCCTGACTCAGTCTTACTTTGCTCCATGTCCCAAGTTAACCGCACTGGGATATGGGAGGCTTTAGTTCAATGTATGTATGGAATGCCTTGCAATGCAGCTGTTCCTGAAGCTGGTGCTCCTTCTGCTGCTTCCTCCTCCAGTGTCCAGAGTTGGCCCACCTGGACCTGACCCAGGTTTTCACCAAGGACTATGGCTCTGCCAAGGAAATGATAGGCTGTTTTTATGTTCTTATGTTCTTATGAGGTGGGGCAGGAATTGAAACATAGAATAGGTAGGAAGTAGTACATGAATATGTGGAATCCTTAAGTGAATTTAAATCTTCGGGGCCAGTTGAATTACACCCAAGAATATTGAAGGAACTGGCAGAAATAATTTCAGAATCATTGGCAATAATCCTTGAGAATTCCTGGAGAAAAGGGGAAGTCCCCATAGATTGGAGGAGGGTAAATGTTGTCCCCATCTTCAAAAAGAGGAAAAAAGAGAACCTAAATAATTACCACCCAGTCAGCTTGACATCTATTCCGGGAAAGATTCTATAGCAGATTATTAAGCAGACAGTCTGTAAAAAAGAACCAGCGCTGACCCGGCCCTAGGAGCTGTGCGGTCTGAGCTGTAAAACAAAATAATAAATTACAAAAATAAAACTAGGAAGACCTGGAGCTATTGAGAACAGTCCCGTATCAAACAGGTAGCCCAGATGAATACCATGGTGAATGGTACTGAAAGCTGCTGAGAGTGCAGTAGAATCAGCAATTTCTATTTCCTGGCTTGGATAATCCACTGTGGCAACCAAAATTAGTCTCTGTCCTATAATACGTCCTGAAGCTACATTGAAATTGATCAATATAATTCATCTTGTCCAGAAACTCATCTTTGTCTAGTAATCTGCAGCTATTCAGTCTTTTAGGAATCTTTAGTAGCAGGGGAAGATAGCAAAAGACCTATCATCTCTGCTTTCTAAAAGCAAAACAGGTATTACAAAGTATTACATGGAATTTCCTTTTATATGTCAGGGAGTGAAGCCATTACTTAGCAGCAGGACTATTGATAGAGAGCCATTATTGCCATAAAAGTTTTTAGCAGCTGCAGTTATCTGAAAAAGACCTGTTGAGAAATTTGGTCCTCACAGATACGAAATGCATGAGAGGCCTTTGAAGGACATGGGTTGCTCACAAGACATCAACATACATGCTGCTGACCATATAGTGGCCCTCTGCCATTTTGTGGTTCATATATTACGGTCCCAGTATATTGTGAGACTGCAGTACATGAAAGGCAAGGCCCCTGGAGTAAGCTGCTTGGGCCTGTTTGAGGTCTCCTGCACTTTACACAGGCATGGCGCTGCCGCAGATGGGCCTCCAATGGGCTTCCTGGTCCTGGTTTCTGGCAAACCAGAAGTGACTTCCAGATTACCAGAAATCATTTCTGGGGCCTCCAGTGGGCCTGGGAAGCCCATCACAGTCCTGTTCAGTCCTGATCTGACCCAGCATCTGCATATTGCAGATTTTCTATTATTGAGGGTTGGGTCAGGTCCCTAACCCCCGTGATAGGCAGGGGATTATCATATAGCATGCCTACAGCATCAGACAGGCAGGCAGATATAAGCTGTCATCAGTCTGTGATCAACGGATATCGGTTGGTTAGGGGCACAGTGAGTGTGTGCTCGAATGTCTTGCGAGAAAGGCTAGCTCAGCCCATTCCAAAGAGCCTCTTCAGTGATTCTAAAAGGAAATAGTGTTGAGCCATGTCTGCACATTCAAAATTGCATGCTGAAAACAAGCCAACCAGTCCATTGGTAGCTCAGAGGAATTATTTCTCCAAATCATTACATAGAAAATACATCATAAATAATTAGAAATGAATGGCACTATCACTTTGGGCTGATTTTACCTTGATATTTTAAACAAACAAAAATGGCTGAAGTAATGTTTCTTTCATTTTTTAAAAGCATTAATCAATATTCAATCCTGTTTGGGTGGTTTATCACGACACACCAGCGCTGCATTTGATTAATTAATTGACCCAGTGCCAAGCAACCAGAAGCCTGTGAATTTGCATTGCAATTTATATTAAAGAAAATGATTTGTTCCACTGTGTCAAATTACTTTTTGCAAGGTGTCCTTGAGTTTGCCACATTTGTAAGGAACCAAATGCAAACAAAAATGTTGAGTAGGTAATGCTGAGTGCTAATTAAGAGTGCACTTTAGCAATTTTAAAATGTTCCTAGGATAATCCTTGACCTCCATTTGTGGCTAATGGCTTTACAAGACTTTTTGCTGACAGTAGGCCTTAATTTTGATGCATATTATTTTGATATTATTTTCTTTATTTGTTTCTCTCTTTCTTTCCTAAGCTGTATGTCTCCCTGTGAATCCACATCACAGATGGTCAGAACAGCATGCACCCTTTAAATCCAAATATAATGATATGTCCATCAAGACAAGAAAACCTCTCTTAAAACACACATTAGAAACCCCCGATAACTTCATTAAGAAGCCTGCTGAGTTACATTTTGCAGCACCTGGTTTTGGTGAATTTCCAGCAGAGGAATTTTATAAAGCTCTGCATAAGAACCCCTCCTCCCAAAAAGAAATACTTTTAGCTATCAAATGTTGGTGTAAATACAAGAGCTATGATTCCAGATTACACAGTGCCCAGATAGTACAATGCTTCCATTGTTTTTACAAAAATATTTTCAAGAGAACAATGAAAGCTTTTATTTATTTATTTATTTATTTATTTATTTATTTATTTATACAACTTATATGCTGCCCACTATCCAAAGGTCTCTGGGCGGCTTACAATTCAAGATTAAAATGAATGATTAAAAACATTAAAACATTAAAATACCAATGAACAATTAAAAGCAATTAAAACCTTTAAATACAATACACTAAAATTGCCACCAGGACCCACAACCTATGTTGTATCAGTTAAAAAAACTTCTGGAACAGGAAGATTTTTACCTGGTGCTGAAACATCATCAACGTCGGCACCAGGTGGATCTCACTCGGTTGTTCCATAGTTTGGGGCAGTTGCCAAAAATGCTCTGTATCTACAAGCCATCCCTTTCACCTCCTTGAAGGTCTTTGAAGGCTGCCCCACATGCAGCACATTGCAGTAATCAATATGGGATGTTTCCAGTGCATGCACAACTGTCATGAGGCTCTGCTAATCCAGGTAGGGGCACAGCTGGTATATTTTCCACAGCTGAAGAAAGGCACCACTGGCCACCAAGTCCACCTCAGATTCCAGAGTTAAACCAGGGTCCAGGAGCACCCCCAAGCTGGGAACCCTGTCCCTTAGGGGGAGTGCAATCCTCAACCAGTCCAGACACGAGTTCACCACAGAGACCGCCTCACCTGGACTGATGGAAAATGAGAGGTAGAGCTGTGTCTTGTCAGCATATTGCTGACTCCTCATCTCAGACCTCCTGATGACCTCTCCCAGCAGTTCCATGTAGATGTTAAACAGCATGGGGGATAGTATCAAGCCCTGAGGAACCCCATGACATAAATGACATGGGGCAGAGCAACTGTCCCCCAGCACCACATTCTGGACATGGTCAGGCAGGAAGCAGAACCACTGCAAAACAGTGCTTCCAACTCCCAACCCGGCCAGCCTATCTAGAAGGACTCCATAGTCGATGGTGTTGAAAGCCGCCAAGATGTCCAGGAGTATCAAGAGTGTTGCACTCCCCCATCTCTCTTCTGACAGATGTCATCATACAAGGTGACCAAGGCAGTCTCTGTACCAAAAATCATGCCTGAAACCCAATTGAAATGGATCGATTTCATCCAGCATCACCTGGAGTTGCTCAGCCACCACCCGCTCCAAAACCTTGCCCAAATAAGGGAGGTTGCTACTGGTCAGTAGTTAACCATCAGCCCTTGGTCCAAGTTTGGTTTTTTTAGGAGTGGTCTAATTACCTCTTTCAAGGTGGTAGGGACCACTCCCTCTCTAAAAGAGGCATTCGCAGTCCAGGCTTTGTGTATAGGGAGAGGGCACTTAGGTGCGATCATGTCAACAGCCTGGGTCATCTCCCTATTTCTATAGGGTGACCTGAGCTTCGACAGGAGTGCTGACCATATCAGATGGATAATCTTCCAAAGCTTTCAGAAAATCATCTGGATCCATGATTCTTTGAGGAATCATGAGTCTTTGAGGGTGGATTATCTTAAAAGATTTCACACCCTTGCGGAGGGTAGAAGAAGCTAGCAGCCTAAACTTGATGAGATCTGACCATAACAATGGAGTAAAAACCAAACCAATGCTTGATCAATCATTTTGGGGGGAGGGGGAGGGGTATAAATTATTGTTTTCTAATCTTGATAGTCACTAGCCCTTCACAGTAATCATACGGGAATTTGAAATGCCAAGTCCAAAAAAACAATGAAAGCTTTTCAACATTTAGAGAGTAGATGCTCCAGTGAGTGTCATATGGTGATACAATAAACTGTATAAAGAAAGCAGTCAGCATTCCTTCTAGTATTTCAAATAGTAATTATGAAAAAGGAAGAGAGTTACATGTACTTTATGTTTTCATATAACACATTTTACTCAAAGCTCACCTTGACTAAATAAAGTTAAGCAAAAAATTAACCACTGCCCAGTGTTAAACAAAGTTTTTAAAATTGTCCAGCAGGATACAGTGTCAAACCACTGACAGCCTGGTCAGAAATGGCTCATGGAGATATTCAGTAGAAACAGTCAAGTTAAAAAGTTTGTTGATCCAGTGCCCAGGTTTGCCATCTGCCAGAAGTGGACACATGCAGCTTCCATCATTTATATCAAGTTCATATCTTTTCTGTCCTTGAGATTTTCTTCAAGTTTCTTCCTGATATGGGCCAGTGATGGAAGAAACTATTTTTATACCCAGAAAATGTTAACATTACTTATGGAGATTAGAGATATATTGAGAGATATAGTCTAGAAAGTAACTTTTCCAAGTTCTGTTCTTACCCTGTCAGAGTATCTGTTACCTATCTACCCCAACTGTGATTTCTCTCTAAGTCTCAGGGCTTTTCCCATCATTCTTTTAACTGGAAATGCTAGAAACAGAATCTGGAACCTTTTTCATGGACATCGGGGTTAAGTCCCAGGTAGCAAGCTCATGGTTGACTCTGCCTTCCATCCTTCTGAGGTGGGAAAATGAGTACCCAGCTTGCTGGGGGGCGGGGGGCAATGTGTAGCCTGCATATTGTAATTAAAAACTGCAAACTGCCAGAGACTACTTGAAGTGGAATGGGGCGGTATATAAACAGAACACTTTGCTTTATTGAGGTGTAGCTATTTGCACTGGGCCATTATAACAACAACAAAAAAAACCACACAGTCAACCTCATGGTGTGACTTCTGAAAGATGATCAGACTTTAAATAGTTTTGCTGACTGACTGGCCGGCTGTTGCATGGAGGAGAAGGTCACCATAACTTTCAGAATTTGGTACTTTTTTTGCATTGGTTTTCATTCAATTGTGTTTTAGTGTTATAATAGATTAAAGATGAGGTGTACCTCCTTTTGAAGCATATTTTGAGCCCCAGTTATTGGGAAAATGTGGAATATAAATCTAGTGCATAAATAAAGGCCTAAATTGACTATGCTGCAGTGTGTGGATGTTCTTAGAGATGTCTCCTTCCCATCCAGGCAAGTGAACATCATGTTTTCATTCATCAGCTAATGTTGACAAAACAAGACTGAATTTCCCTGTACTGTATTAGCCCGATTTTGATCTAGCCTCTTGAAGCTGAAGTATTATGCTCTTTGAGTTTGATTATAATTAGAGATGGACACAGATAAAAATGAATTTCAAAATTCAGTCAAAAATCACTAATTCATTGACTTATGTATCTACAAAACAGATATCCCAAATGAAAACAAATGAACAAAATTTAGTGATTTTTTTATTTGTTAGTTTATTGAGCTATAAAATGGCCCCAACAAACATCAAAGGACTGGTAGAGAAGTCTACAATCCCTTCACATTTGATGACAATGGGATTTCTGATGTCTGAGTTATGACTCCCCCCCCCCCAGTTTACAAAATTACAGAGCTGATTTGGCTTCAACTGGTTATTGTTATGATGCATAGTTATTAGATTCAGAGTCTTAGTTTTTTCTTGACAACCTCAAAATATGTACTCTGTATGGCAATTCCCAGGTCATCAGCGTACTTACAGAGAACTCCTAGAGCAGGGGTCCTCAACCTACGGCCCACAGGCCGTATCTGGCCCCCAGGGACCCTGAATCCGCCCCCCGGGAGCAACAGCATACCCCCTGCCCCGCCCCGCCTGGAGTACCACCACTTTGTCGCCCGGAAACAATGCTCAGTATGCTCCTCCTCTTTCGTGCCGAGCAGCACTGGAACAGGACTCCATTTCTTTGGCTGTTTTTGCTCCACCTCAATTGTGTCCTCTTTTCTCTGGAGGTTGACAAAAAAGAAAAGAAAAGAAAAGAAACTTTTTCAAGCACACGCTCTCTGGCAGCCGTTTGGGGCTGGGGCTGCAACATAATAACGATTTTCCCATTCAGCTTTTGTACAGGTGCCTGGATGGCTGCCAATTCGTGGGAGTCACGAAAGCTCCCCGCCCGGGCTTCTTGCCGCCCTGTGCTGGTGGCTGTTTAGGCGGCGCCGGCATCTAGGATTAGGTTAAATAAATAAATTACAAAAACAAACAAAACCAAAGCTATCGGGGCCGCCCTCTTCCCTTGGTGGCAGCCAATTTTGTAGGGTTTTAAACTCAGGCCTAGGAGCCTGGGAACCAATTTATGGGCCCTACTTGTCTAATAAATAAATAAATAAATAAATAAATAAATAAATAAATAAATAAATAAATAAATAAATTCATATTTATTTATAAATAATTCATAACGCTGATAGGGGGTGAGGTACTGGAGGGAAAACTGTATTTATTATTATTATTTTATTATTATTAATTATTATTATTATTATTATTATTATTATTATTATTATTATTATTATATTGCATTCTTTTTCCTGTTTTTGTGCACTTAAATGTTCAGTGAATATTTCTTCATATTTTTTCAAAATCTAAACAGTGTCAAAACAAAACACCCCTGTTTTTGAGAACCCCTGTCCTAGAGGCTTCTGGCCATGGTTGATCCTTGGTGTACATGCTAAACAATGCTAGTATGCTGCCCTGCAGGAGTCCATTTCTTTGGTTTCTCCATCAATTGTGTTCTCTCTGGAGGTTGACACAGAATCTTTTTCCAGTAGGCAACATATGATTTTCATTCATTTTGTACACGGATAGAAGTGAGTCATAGAAAGCTCCCCCGTAGGTTTGGTTTCTATAGGGGCCTTGGAGCCAATTTTGTAGGTTTTTAAACTTATAAACAAAAACCAATTTATGAATCAATTCATTCATCGATTAATCAGAGAAAAAACAAATTCATTTTTAGTCATTCATCAACTTTGATGAATCATGAATCAAAACAAATCACATTTTTTTCTGATTCTTGCCCTTCTCTACTTATGTAGTTCATGAAAGCTCACATCAAATTAAATCTGTTAGTCAGAAAGGTGCCATGCTACTTTTGTTTTTGCTATTTTTATTTATTTATTTATTTATTTATTTATTTATTTATTTATTTAAAATGTATAAACAGAAAGCAAATGAGGAAAAAAGCACCCATCATTAAAAGGTTGATGCTCATTAGCTGATCAGGGGCTAAAGGTCTGCTGAAAAAGTATCTCTTAGTAGAGGGACTGAAGAGATGGAACCTGACTAGCATCAATTAGAAGTCAGTTCCATAGCCTGGAAGCAGCATCTGAAAAGGTCCTCCCTCATGAACTGAGCACTCATGCCTGTGACGATGGTGGGACACTGGGGGAAGCCACTCCTAAAGTCCTTAAGACTTGGCTAGATAAGGTCAATTGATCAATATAAATAATCTATTCCATACAGAGATCATGTTTCACTACATTTAATCAGAGTAGCTGACAGTGTAAAAATAAACTTATGCCTGTGATGATGGTGGGACAGTGGGGAAGCCACTCCTAAAGTCCTTAAGACCCAGGTCAGCTCATATGGCTAGACAAGGGCCTTTACATGAATGCATGCTGAAGCAGACAACCAGGGTAATCATTTTGATAATCCAAATGGTGGTGATTCTACCTACCTCAAGAGGTGCTGAGAAGGTCAAAGAAGAGGTTAGGAGAAGAAATTGTTGACTTTTTTGTTTGTTTGTTTCAGCCCAAGACTGTAAAAGCTACATCTGGTATTTGCATTATGAAAGGAAGTGGGAAGCTTAAGAACAAAATTATCTTCCTTGGCAGTATCTTATCTAGATTTTTTTAAAAAGCATAATGCTTAGTAATCTATCCTCACTTAATACATCTGGATTTGGATTAGTGTACTGCATTGATCTATCAACTGAGGAACATAACTTTTGTGTGCAGAAGCTGTTTTCTATTCCACCAGGAGGCATTTGACGTCTGCAGCAGGAGACTTCCAGCTAAGAGCACATGTCTAAAAGGAAGTGATTTAGATGTGTGAGAGCTAGCACAAGTAAGTCAGAGAAATCTCTGGTGCCTAGGATGGAGTTCATGCAAGGGTTATTCCTTAGAAAACAACAGTAAATAGTTCCCAAGCATAGGCAACAACTCTAAATAACATCCATACCTACTGTATGCTGGTAGCTTTCAACACATGGCAGCACTATGGATTTGCTCCAGGAAAAAACAACTTAATCACTTTAGATTTATCACTAGCTTTCTCCTTGCCCAATAAAAAAGCATGGTTTTGTTTATTTTTACACTGTCAGCTACTCTGATTAAATGTAGTGAAACATGATCTCTGTATGGAATAGGTTATTTATATTGGATAAATGTATGCCTATTTATATGCAGTGTGTTTACCTTAAGCTCAGATTAGGCCAGAACAGAATCATTAAAAGCAGTGTCAAAAACTAAACCAATTCCCTCTTTTGTCTGCTTGTGGGATGACAGGTGGAGCTTGTGACAATTCATTTTTTTCTTTTTATATTGCATATGTATGCTGTATAAAAATGTGAGATAATGAAATGGGAGGAAAGACCAGCAAGGAATTTTTTTATCCCCAAAGCAGATTGGTTGCAAATTAATCATGCTAAGGTATGGCAATAAGAAGGAATGAATGAAGAACTTAACAAGTTTGTTTGTTTGTTTCTTTACCGTGGTTGAAGTGCAGCAATGGACTTACATCTCATATCATGGATGATACAATCCGCTGCAGAAGTTTTTTATAAATTAAAAATTTCTCATTTGCCCTTACTCAAAGCTCCCAAGGCTCCAGTGGGAATCCTTTTGTTATGGGAAAGCCACTGCTGCAAGTAAGAGCATGACACAGGCAATGATTTCCATTAATTCAACACTCTCCATTAGAGATTGACACATTATGAGAAACGATACTGTGTTTCATCATTTTGTAAGGTTTTGAATCATTTCAAAACAAAATGAAACAGCAGAATTGAAAGGAAATGATGTTTTCATTTTGGAACTGAAGCGCGAGCCACCATCAGATCTCACTTCAGCAGCAAGATCTGCTGGATGTTTCCCTGCTTGGTTCTTGCCTGCCACTGCCTCGCAGCTGACTTTGACAGGGAGGTGGGTGGCTAGGGAGAACGCAGCAGCCAGGCAGCAGTAAATATGCTGCCTGAATTGTCCTTTCTGGCCACAGCCCCCCCCCCCGGTCCAAAAAATCTACCTTGGAGGAGGGAGGAAAATGAGAAGGAAGGAGGCAGAGGTAAATTCAAACAGAGCTTGAATTGTCCACTGCATCCTTCTTTCCCCCTTATGCCCTTCCCCCCCATACACCGCAACATGTCAAAAAGCCCTAGCAGGGAGGCAGGGGAAGGGCAAAATGCAGAAAGAAGCAGGGGGTTTTTTTTTGGCTGCCTGCTTCTTTTGGCCTTTTGCCCCTCCCCCCTCCCAGCTGGGGCTTTTGACAGGTCAGGGTGTGGGGAGGGGAAATTCTGATGCAGCAAAAGGGTTCAGCCAGAACACTGGTGGTGGGACATTTAAAAGAAGGTTCTAGTCAACCAAGTAGAGCTTTTTTAAAATGTCCCACCACTAGCGGTCTCGCCCCAGCTGGTGGCAGGACATTTTTAAAAGCCTCTAGCCAGTGGACTAGAGCCTTTTCTAAATGTCCTGTCACCAGTGCTCTGGCTGAACCCTTTTGCTGTGTCACAATCCCAGGGAATCCCCTTGGATTTTGATGCAGCAAAAAGGGGTCAGCCAGAGCACTGGTGGTGGAACATTTTAAAAAGCCTCAGCCCACGCCCCGGGTGGTGGTCTGGAGGCTTCTTTGAGTCCCCTGCTGCAACAGGGAGAATGCTGTTGTGGGGGGAGATTCAAAAAAGCCTTCATTCCACCACCCCTCTCTTGATCTTCAGAGCCTAGCTCTGGAGATCAAGAGAGAGGTGGTGGGCTGGAGACTTTTAAACGAATCTCCTGCCACGCCAGCGCTCTCGCTTTTGCTGTGGGGGGTTCATATTTTGCTTCTCATTTTGTTTCATAAATATTTTTTAAAATGTTATTTACAAAATGAAACAAAATGGAATGAGAAATGAAACAAAATGAAATGAAACAGTATTTTTCCATTTCGTGCCCATCCCTACTCCCCATCATATTCTGCAGCCTGCAACTCACAGGAAAGGGATCCCAAGGAAGCTGTGGGGGATAAGGACAAAGAAACTGACATTTTATTTTCTGATGATGATGTCATTTACACAGTATATGTTCTGATTCTGGATTTCAGGATACATATACTGAAGGGAATGAGCAGTATCCTGGATTTTGACCAAGACTGGAATTTGACCATTGGTGAAGGGGGTGGGGGGTGGGAAGAGAGCTATTCTTCAGGATCCAAGGCTCTTCCATTTCTCTGACATTACACTGGAATACCAGCTTCAATAGTGGTGGACTTGACTTGTTCTTCCATAAAGAGGTGTGTGTGTGTGTGTGTGTGTGTGTGTGTGTGTGTGTGTGTGTGTGTGTGTGTGTGTGTGTGTGTGTGTGTGTGTGTGTGTGTGTGTGTGTGTTTTATGTGTTTTATTACTAGAGTTGGGGTGCCATTTGAGGAGAAGCACTGCTCCTGGCAAAACCAAACATGCATAAAATTCAAAGGGGTGGGTAAGCAGATTGTTCCTAAATCTTTGGCTTGAGCCTCAGTTTCTCTTTCATATATTTGTTTGCCTTCTGTATTAGCAGAACTCTTTATACTTTGTGCTGAGAATTTAAAAGCAAACAAAACAAATTCCAAACATAAATCAGAGATAAGAGCAGCACTCATACTTGAAGGAAATAATAGAAGTTGGGCTGTCTGTTTTCTTCATACATTCAGTGAAGATGGATCTGCCACATGGTAAGAGCTACTGCAGGAAGTTAACACTGGGTGTAACTTTGCAATTTATTGTTTACAGCCAGATAACTACTGGCAAATTATTTTGGGGGCAGGGGAGCACTTCTGTAGCTCATATCAGGAAGAGAAAATTGTCACAGTCTTACAGTATATGATCTATGTAGCACAGAATAATAAAGTGATGGAGGAGGAGGTGGCAGCAGCAGCTAAGACCTAACTAGAACACCGTGTAGTGCTGAGGCAAAAGATAGGGAAAATGTGGCCATAAACAGAATTTAAAGATAAGTGTTGCATGGTACAGGAAAATAGAGAATCAAAGAGCCATAGAGACTTGCAAGACCATTGAGAAGTGAGTTTGGCAGTGAGTTAACAAAAATGCAAATTCAACTGCTTTCCATAAATGATTATGTAGGGCAGTGGTGGCCAAACTTCATCCCTCCAGATGTTTTGGACCACAACTCCCACAGTCCTTTGTCATTGGCAATACATGCTTGGAATTCTGGGAGTTGTGATCCAAAACATCTGGAGGGCCAAAGTTTGGGCACCACTGATGTAGGGTGACTACATGCCAGTTTGTAAATCTCCAAAGTTCTTCATTACAATGCTGAAAAAAGACTTTTTTTCAGCTTAAAAAATAATAATTGGAAATAGTATTCTGTCTCAGCCAGCAATCATATCATTAGGCTTACCTGGCAAGGTAGTGCTTTGGTTAGCATGCAATTTCCATTAGTTATCTGTAGTTCATATGGCAGCAACAGGAGCCTGTGCAATCTTCTTATCCTGAAGATTATTCTGTCTGCTGCTGATGAAATTTAATACATTTTTGAAAAGAGTAATTCCACCCCCCATCACTCATAGCTATCCACCTGGCATACAATCAGTGGTGAAGATTGTCTCAAGTTTATCTCAAAGAATAAGCTGAAAATATATAGTATATGAATATTTTAAAACCATACCTACTTCTTTTATTTATATCTCACCTTTCTCTTAGTTAGCTCAGTTCTGTTTCTTTGCCATTTATCCTCTCTACAACCCTGTGAGGTAGGTCAGGGTAAAACAGTGTGATTGACTCAACATCATCCAGTGAATATCACATCTGAGTGGGGGAGTGAACCTGGATCTCTCAAATTCCTAAATCACTACTCTAACCCCTACACTGCACTGGCTGTCTCTGGTTTTAAAATCTGAACCTCTGGCTCTGTTGGATCTTTTGCAATTTTTTTGGATCTTTTTTCTCTTGAAAAATGCAATATTTCTGAGCCCAATTAGTGCATTAATCACAAGCTTCTTACAATATCATAAGAAAACATATTCCTACCATCTTTATGGTTTTGATTTTTCAAGAAAAGAAATCTCACCTTCTTTAGAGAAGCAACAAGTTAGGGCATATTCCACCCATTTTCAAGCAACCGCTTTTCTGGTTTTTCAAAAGTTTAACCTGTCAGTGTGCACTAAAGTATAACATTGCATAATTGGCCTCTGCCGGGAAATATCAAATTGATTTTAAAGTGTCTACATTTTCTTTGTAAGATGTATTAGATGCTGTTGCCAGTTGGCCACATAGACTACGTCAGATGAGATGTCAAATACTCTCTCAGGACTGTCACATGTTTCATTTCTTTTTCTTTCTTTCTTTCTTTTTCTTTCTTTTTTCATTTTTTCATCCTCTGTGTCCAATTATATTTGACATTTAATGTAAAATTCACAGCCAGAACATTATAATCTTTTGAGAGTTAATGTTAGAAGGCCCTAAGAATTTAGATTGCAAGATGATTTTAATGCAGAAATGCAGGTCCCTTCCCCCCTCCAAAGTACTTTTTTTACATTTTCTACAAAACCAATCACAGAAAAATAACATATTTTGTCTGATACATCTGCTAATTACATTAACCTTTGAAAATGTAATATATGCTTACAAGTACATACATGTACAATCTACATTGACCACAACTTTGCAGTCTTCTCATAAATTTAATGTTTAAATGTTAGTCTGCAAAATTCCATGTTTGTCTTCTTGTATAATAATGGGAATAATAATGATAATCTTTGAACTGCAGACCTGGAAGGGACCCAGTGGATGCTCAAGTACAGCCCTTGTCAAGGAACCACAGTGGAGAATTAAATTCACAACCTCTGGGTCTGCAACTGGTTGTTTAAGCCACTGAGATATCAAGGGGTTTGCTTGCCCACTGTGTATTTAAGGTATCATCATCATCATCATCATCATCATCATCATCATCATCATCATCATCATCATCATCATCATCATCATCATCATGGTGTTCTTATCATTATTTTATTTTTCTTCTTTTTATTGCTAAAATATTGTAAAATATTGTAAGGAATAAAATATGCAATTGAATGTACCTGTTTCCTCTTGCAAAATAAAATGGCAGATACCTTGTCTACAAGTCTAACATGGGGGTCAAGTAAGAAAAATGAGTAATACAGTCTTTAAAGTCACTGATTAGTCCAGAGTTTACTAGCATTCTGAATTTGAAGAAAACAGCAATTACTCTGTTAATATACACTCAAATATTTAATGTCATTGTTTTGATGCACAAGCTCTTTAATGCCTTGTATTCACACAAACATCCTTTCTTCTTTCTGTTACACGTTGGGGTTTTTGGTTTGTGCTTTTGATGTAACAAAAATTCCTGACATTCAATTTCACAATTTCAGGAATGATAGAACTTGTAATACACTGATGACAAAAATCCATGATGGTTGTTTTGTATTTGGGTGAGAAGAATACAAAAAGAAGCCAGGTTCTGGGATTCTCCATTGCTTGCTGTCTCTTTGTGAATGGTAGTGAGTACAAGAGGAGATCCTGTAGACCAGGCATGTCCACACTTCGGCCCTCCAGATGTTTTGGACCACAACTCCCAGAATTCCAAGCCTGTATTTCCAATGACAAAGGACTGTGGGAGTTGTGGTCCAAAACATCTGGAGGGCCGAAGTGTGGACATGCCTGCTGTAGACTATCTTAACTGCTACGATTGGTGTCACTAATATTTAGGTTGGCCTTTTCTTTGTAAAGCATTGCATCCTTTTTTTCCTGGTAGCAATGCAGACATGCATTACAAGGCAATGTCAGGCCATTTTATTGCATTTGGAATCATGAATACAGTAACAATAACCCACATTCATAAATCAGAGGGATTTTTAAAAGAATTGGATTTCTTGGCTTTTTAAAAAGGAAGTTCAAACATATATCAACTATGCTTATATGAATAACTTATAGACTATACATGAATTCCAGCATCAACCTCCCTCATACAGAGTTGTTCAGTGCCACAGGATCCAAGAGGATCACATGATTATCTATGGTTACCAGGAGAAGACAGAATTGAGAACAACTTGAATGTGCCTGAAGTCTCTTTGTGCCAAAATATTTTGGACAGGTTTGGACATAATGAAATGATGAAGCAAAAGTGGAAGTGAGAATATCATATACAACAGAGAATCATTCACACCTTTTCACTTCTCAAGAAAACTGATGTCAATGTGTCCACTTCATAGAGTGAAGCCTTGAAAGCAAAGGTGTGAGGACCACATAAAAGGGATGAATTATACACCCCCATACCAACCTCTCAGGTATATTCATATTGTCATTGCTGTTACCCTGTTTTGATCAAAATAAAAATTTCCTGCTTTCTTAATCTGTTGTTCATATCAAATAATGTTTGCCCAAGTAGAGGGCTGCATTTCTCGAAACCTGTGATCAAACTAACTTTATAGGAGCCACAAAATTTGTGAGCTTCTTTGCAACTCAGGGACAAACTGATTTTGTTTTTTAAACCAGAATATAGACATTTAAAATGATTTTCCTCCCTGAAATATATTTACAGAAGGAAGGCTTGTAACTTTGTTTGTTTTGCTCTGTTTTTACACTGTTCCATCAATCTATGTAGTCTATTGCTACCCCAGCCCTGAAATAAAGAGACTAGACAAGAATTGTGGAGTTCAAATTGGGCCACAATTTATTGATTTGGTGTATTAAGTAAACTATAAAGGACAAATATTCAAGGGGGGCTCAAAATAGTGCAAGTGGCATGAATTACAGGGTCTTGTGAAATTTACGCAGGTGCTGTCCACTAGCACAGCACCCATCCCAAAGGAATGGTTGGGCCAGCCCTCATGTAACCTCTAGGGGCCAATTTTAAAGTTCTAACTAATAATCATAATATCCTACACTAGAGATGGGCATGAAATTTTGTTTCATTCCTCCCCCCGCATTTTGTTTTGTGTCATAAGTAACATTTTTTTCAAAAATATTATTTATGAAAAAAATGAAATGAAATGAAAACCCTACAGCACCAGAACTCTAGCTGGTGCCATGGGGGATTCAAAAGCCTTCTTGTAACCACCTCCCTGCCTGACTGCTCCTTTCTCCCCTGCCACCCCATCCTCCCAGGGGGGTGTTTTGGACAGGGAGTGCTGTGGGCAGTGGGGCCAGCCCTCACTGCCCATAGCCCTCCCTGTCTAGAAAACCTCCCTGGGAGTAGGGGGAGCACAGGAGAAGGAAGGAGGCAGTGGTAAATTCATACAGAGCTTCACTTTATTGCTGCTTCCTTTCTCCCTCCTTGCAATTCTCTCCTACCAGCTGGGGATTTTTGACAGGTTGGGGTTTGGAAAGGGAAATGCTGGTACACATGGGATGTGTGAAAGGCAGAAGGGAGCAGGTTGTTCCCTTGCTGTTCCATTCTGCCTTTTGCCACTCTCCCTGCCTCCCAGCTGGGGCTTTTTGACAGGTTGAGGTGTGGGGGAGGGGTTCTCCCTCTCCAAACCCCAACCTGTCAAAAAGCTCCAGCTGGTAGGCAGGGGGAGGAGCAAAAGGCAGAATAGAGCATTGGGGGAACTGCTCTGTTCTGCCTTTAGCTCCCCTGCCTCCCAGCTTGGGCTTTTTTGACAAGTTGGGGTATGTGTGTGGGGGTAGGGGGTATGTGACCCCTCTCCAAACCCAGACCTGCTAAAAAGTCCCAGCTGGTAGGTGGGGGAGGGGCAAAAGGCAGAACAGAGCATTGAGGGGGAGAAAACTGTTCCATTCTGCCTTTTCCTCCTCCCCCACCTACCAGCTGGGGCTTTTTGATAAGTTGCAGTGTGGTGGGATTTTAGGTATCCCCCTGAAATCTGGAAAGAGTTGGGGTAAGGGGACTTTGTTATGAAGCTCTAAAGGGGCTGGGGTAGTAAATTGGCAATGCGTGTTTGGACGTGGAGGAAATTAGGGAGTTAATATCCTATGGTATGATTAACAAAGGGACTCCAAGCAAAGGAAATTACAGAAACTGATTCCATTGTTTCATCATTTAACATCTCACCCAAATACAAAACAATTGTCATGTTTTTCAACAAGTGCAAACAATGAAAAATATGATTCTTTTCATGTGTACTACTAGAAGCCAGGTGTCACCCAGACATATTTATGGGTCTTGTTTTTTGTTTCCTGAATTTAGAATTGTACGTTTTCCCCTGCTGAAATTTATTTTGTTTGTTTCAGTCAAATTCTCCAATTCATCAATGTCACATTGAATCCTGATTGTTGGGAATTCACTGGAGGAGTTTTAGGTCAGGGTGACCTTGGCTGCAAAATGAAGACTAGACAGACAGAGGAAAAATGCCTTTCTCAGCTAGTTGAGAAGGGACGTGATGACAGACTGCTGCATTCCTCCCAGAAGACTTGTTTTATTCATCTTGTTCACAAGCCAGACATTGGAGCACTCACAGAAACAATGGTTCAGATAGGAGGCAGGTGCCCTTTAGCCCTTTGGCCCTGGCTCAAAGCAAAAGGTCAGGGGAAATAGAAGGTCACTTCCTTTCCAGGTATGCTACATCATCCAGGAGCATGAGGACATCACTGCAGCCCTCTGGAACACACACTTCAAAGAAAGGTTCCCATACCTGATACAGTGATACCTCAATTTAAGAATGCCTCAGTTAAAGAAAAACTCCATTTAGGAAAAGAAATTACTGGAAATGGGGATGCATCAGTTTAAGAATTTTTTTCAATGGAATATTCCAGTTTATGTTTATTTCGTAAGGCATTAAAAGTTGATGTGTGATGTTTGCATGATGAAAAGAATGGGGATGCCTAAATTTAAGAACATTTTAAACAGAATGCACTGGTTTGCCTTTTTTTCCTGACCTCTGGAACGGTTTAATTGGTTTTCAATGCATTCCTATGGGGAACCACATTTTGATTTAAGAATTTTTCCCAATACAAAACATCCCGGAGAATGAATTAATTACTTAAACTGAGGTACCACTGTACTCTGTCTTTTGGCTGTTTTCTACTTCTCCCAGTTTGGAATGCAGTTTTGGAATATGATTATTCAATAAACAGCATCCTCTGATATGAGAAGGAAGGCAAGTTTGAGGCAGTCATATTTTTCATGAAATGCTTGGGGGAAGGAATCTGATGCCATTTCCATTTGCACAATCTCTTGTTGTTTCCATAATATGTTTCATAAGCTTTAGCATGTACGTGGCTATATTTTTAATACCTTTATTTCCTTGAAGACAAACCCAGGAATACACTTAAATGGAAAGCCACTGGTGAGGCTTATTGCCAAAAGAAATCTTCATGAAGGAAATGCAGTTGAATAAATTGTGTTATAGAAAATCAGTTAGTCAGCACAAATTAAATATCTTTTCTAAAAATAAAGTAATTGATAGGCCTAAGAATTTAAGAATCAATATCATATATATGCAATTGACCAATGGTCCCGTAATACGAAATGTGCACAGTAGTGGTCTTGTGTATTTCCCTTGTAAGCTTCAAACTGGACTCTTTCATAATGCTAAGAGCTACCACTTCAAACTGCATTTCAGGGATGCATGCCTCTGTTGGAAAACAGTCCAACTGTATTCATATTGATGTGCAGCCTTTCTGAGGCATTATCCATTTAACTTGAAATGTAAACTAGGAGAGCAACATTTCTCTTCCCTTTGTATTTAAAACAGTCGACATAAATGTCACTCGCATTCTTGTGAAAACATTGTTTGAAATTTCATCATGAAAAGGTCACACTGTGCTATCATGGACTTCACAGAAAGAACAGAAACAAACACTAATTAAGAGGAGCTCGACTGTACTGGATAATGCAGCCACCCGCTTCCAGCAGACACTAAAAAGGCAGCTTGCCTGCAAGTAAAAGAGAGAAGGAGAAGGCATATTCTAAGTTAGATTAGGAGTGTGCTGTGCTCATGTGTTGTTTATATGTGGCTACCCCCAAAAGACCTCTGGGTCTAGATGTTGTTACCTCCCAACAGTATAGATTATTCGGCTCAGTACGTTTCTCCCAGGACTCCGTAAAACTTTTGGAAAGTCTTTTACCATATATGCTGAACGTCTCTATGAGGAGATCACAGGCCATCTTCATCATCTTAGAACTGAAGAGCTGGAATACACTCTACTCTTACCCCTACCCTTGCCCCTAACCCTACCCCTACCCCTACCCCTGCCATGGGAGCACATTAGGGAATCAAACTCCCAGCCTCTGGCTCTGCAGCTGAGGCTTAAACCACTGAGCTATCCAGCAGTTCTGGATAACTATTTCCTCACAGTGTGTTGCACCCTAGCTGTGAGCACCCATCATTTATGTTTGATACCCATTTGAAGCGTTTCCATGTCAAAGCAATTCTCAAATAGTTCAGAATTCATCCCTTTGTTGAACAAACATACACGTTCATGCTTCCCTGCAGGTTGGATCCCTTATACACAGCCATTAAACCCACAACTTCATTGTCATTGGTGAGTTTTGCAGGCAGCACTGAGACTATGTAGCTTGACTTCACATCCTCTTCTTCCCCTCACATATATGGGGATGGGTAGTCATTTTGTTTCATTTTGGGTCAGACCAGAATTTATCAAAATCTTCAAAATTCGTGTGAGGCATTGACAGATTTGCTCAACCCTATGTGGGGATGGAGCAGGGGCATTTGAACCCCTCTCCTAACAACAGTCCTAAAAATAAAAGTGGAAACAGAAACATCATCAGGAGCTAGGATATGCCCAATTGCTTCAAGTTGATCTAAGCAATTTACTTCTTTCCATTTTCACCTATTTTCCCTCTTGTACCTGTCTAATATAAGTTGAATGAGGCTACCTCTCATTGGACAAATACTTTTAAAGATCTGACTTCTGGGTTTTTTTTTTCCTAAAGAAATTTCATAGCCCCCACTAACACACACACACGTGTGTGTCATAACCTGGAGGTTTTTTGAGTAACTGAATATAGATTGGAGAAGAACTGTTTGAAAGATGATATGATAGCCATCTTCAGACATCTGAAGGACTATTAAATGGAGGAGGTTGTGCTTTTGTACTTCTAGAGGAATGGACCCCAAACCACAGAATGAAATTAGAAGAATTGTTATTTCAGCAACATCAGGGAGAAACTCTTGACAGTAAGAGCAATTTGTGAGTTGAAGGGACTTCCTCGGAATCGGGTGGACTTCGGTTTTCTGGAATCTGCTAAATAGAAATTAAATGATTCTCTGTCAGGGATGCTTTAGTTGTGGGTTTCCCACAGGGGACTGGATGATGATGATGATGATGATGATGATCATCATCATCATCATCATCTTAGAACTGTAGAGCTGGAAGGGATATTATGGATCATTGACCCCAGCGCCTGTCAGAGCAGATAATCAAATTCCCAATCTCTGACTCCACAGTCAGATAATTAAACCACCGAACTATCCAGCAGTTCTACATGAACCAATTTTATAACGCTATAATTCTTTAAGATATCTTATAAAATGAAATGCAAATACCTCTACCCCCCTTTCATTTTGAAGAATTTGGGTAATTTCCCAGCTAATCTGAAAAGAGTTTTGACAATCTCTCCATCTCTCATTCTCTTTAACTCCAATGAAATGTCTTTTATTAGATGTGGGTAGCAGGTGGTGTTAGGGTCATATGCCTGGACAGAAATTCCATATGGAAACTCTCCTCATCTCTACCCCCCAGCAAAATAAGTGTGAGAATAAAAGATAGCAGGAGCCATAACAGCTGCCTCTGTGGTGTATCCCAGACTAAGCAAGGAGTTTGAGGATTGTAACCTCAGGACTGTTTTCATAACATAAATAAAGTTATTGATGAGTTTCAGGCAAGGAGTGACACTGTATTTTTCTTTCACTTTTGTGTAATCAAGGCTTGTGGTAGATTTTGGCTATAAATAATTTTCTCATTGCTTGAAAGAAACAGGGGATTTGAAAGACTAGAGGGGGATGTTGCAGCCTGAAGCAGAGACAATAGGCTAGGAAAAGTTCAAATAAAAATTGTTTTGTCAATACTTTATGAGATGGATGAATCAATACCAACTCATCTGGCCTTTTCCTCCCTTTAAATTAAAAGTCAGAATTGCCATGGATGCACTTTATGCTTTCTTCACAATATGACAAATAGTGAAACATACAAAATTACTGGAGAGTGGGGAGAAATTCATTGGTTACTCTGCAATACTCTAGACATCAGCTAGAGTATAAATATTTCATCTGTAGACTGCAGGACTGTGTGTAGTTTTGGCAATTTATCTGTGCAATATAATGGGCAATAATGCAGAATGCAATTTCATCACTCATGCCTTATAATTTCCTTAGGACAGTCTGAGAGCAGTCTCTCTAAGAAAATAGGTTTGGATCAAAGGGGCATTTGCCTAAATAGGAATGCTTTAGGCTGCTTTACATCTGCTCTCTGCTGGCATACTCCATTGAAATAAAATATGGAATGTCAGCCAGCCACTGTAAAATACAAAATCTTGCTACAAATGATGCAACACCATACTTTCATAGTCTGATGGCTGCCTGATAGCAAAGACTAGTTTGTTCCTCATTTCATCAGTGGGAGTTCCTTTTGTTGGTGGTGTTGTTATTCCAAAATATCAGACACTGTCAATCAAATATATCAAAACATTGGCCAGTATTATATAACTGATATAAGTTTTAAGCAAAATGCTAAATATCCCTTTGTTGAACAAACATACACATTCATTCCATTGTTGTAGCTCTGATGGTATTATTTCTGAGAACTGCAAAAAAAAAAAAATTGTCGCTGTGTTGCCACTGCTGCTGCTGCTGCTGCTGAGGATGATGATAATTATGACTGACTTATTTACTTGTTAAATTGCTCTCCTGCTCTTTCACATTAGATCCCAGGGCTAAAAGACTTAACATAAAATAAAAAATAATTAAAAAAATAAGTACACAAATTAGAAATAATACCACACTTCTGATATCACAGATTACAAAAATCTGAAACAGATATTACAAGCGTATGTCAAAAACACAACAAAACCAATACAAAGACGTCTCAGCCAAAGATCAATCAAATGCTCACTTCTTCCCTGAGAGCTTATAAAAATAGATATGTTTGAACTGGTGCCTGAAAGACAAAAGTATAAAGAACAATCATCTCTCTGATGGAAGGAAGTTGTATAACCTGTGCTTCCTCTGGGAAAACTCTGCCATATTTATTAGTCTTGTGAACCAATGTTTGTAAAACTTCTGATAGTGGAAGATCTTCTGATATCTTGGGGAAAGGCCCAAAATGCATTGGAAGGAAAATATACTTCATGTTGAAAGCCTCCCAGATTTAGTCTTTGGCATCATCACCAAAAAGATGCAAATAGCAGGAGATATGAAATACTTTTGCATTAATCTTTGGAGACTCACTGACTGAGTAGATGATAAAGAGCTAGATAAATATCTTGTATGTTTCAAGAGTTTTCTGTATTTTGTCTTTCCCAATTCCAGCAAAATTTGGAAAGTTACTTTTTAAAAAGTAATTAGGTGATTTAGTTGTAGTTACATATTATAATCAGATTTTTAAAGACATAATTTTAACTTTTTCTTTTCTGAAATGTAACTAAAATGTGTGCCTATTGGTTGCTTTTTATAGCCAAAATGTGAAATACTACAAGATACTTTCTTGCGGAACAAACCACAGTGTCCTTTGCATTTCATTGGCACTTCAGAACCCAAAGCAGATGTGAGGCAAAAGGCACAACACAAGCACAACACAAACCCGTGTGATAGTTTTCTTCCACCTCCCTAACTGTAAATGTGGAAAAAAACATTAATTTGATTATTGACATTATAGTTACATCACAAAGGGGGTGAACTTATCCTTCATTACATAATTACTTTGGTCCATGCATTGGTAGTCTCTGGACTAGAGATGGGCACGACTCAAAAAAATGTTGTTTCGTTTGTCATTTAGGGTGTCCGTTTCGGTTCATTTTCGTTTTTTGTGAATTTTTTGAAAAAAATTCATTTTTGTTTCATTATGTAACGAAACAAAAAAATGAAAATGAAAACAAAAAAATGCTGTTTCGTTAGCATTCATTACAGTTCAATGTATTTGCCGCAATGAAAACGAAATGCACGACAAAATTTCTGTTGTTTCGGTTCATTTCGTTTCATTTTGGAGACAAAATTTGTTTTTTGTTTCGTTATGTAACAAAACAAAAAAATGAAAACAAAAATGAAAAATTGCTCGTTTTGTGCCCATCTCTACTCTGGACTATTGCAACGCTATCTGCCCTCGGGTCTGATGCGAAAATTCCAGCTAACCCAGAACACGGTGGCTAGATTATTGACGTCCCAGTAAATACAATCATATATCCCCAGCGCTGGCTGTCCTCCCCTAGCTTTCAGTTTGTTTCCACATGGACTTCAAGATTCTGTGACATAAAAAGTCCTAAATGGCTTAGGACTTCAATACTTGTCAGAGTGCCTTCATCTCAGTAACTGCCTGTAATACTCAATAGTGCCAGGCTAGGCATTTGAAGCAGCTAACACTACGAGAGGCCCAAAAAGAAAAAAAAAGAAAGAAATAGGACCTTCTGTGCTATTGCCCCCATGCCCGTGGAATAACATATGGCTGGTGCTCTCTTTGGCTAACCTTAAAAATCACTCAGAATGGGTATTTAAGCATTAGCATTCGCCCCAGCATGAAACATAGCTATAGTGTTCACCACTAGAGTGATATCCATTGAATAATACCCTTTATTTTAGCTTACCTGCCAACAATAGTTTTAATGCTTTATGAGAGTTTAAATGTTTATGATTATTGTTTTGTTTTATGCCTATGGGATTATGTGTTGCATTTTGTTAATCTTTTGTTATCTCAGTAATTCTTGCGTTTTGATAATCTGTTGTAAACCACCCAGAGTGGTCATGGCTTCCAGATGGGCAGTATAAAAGTTTAATATAAAAAAATAAAAATAATATAATTAGATGTATGTTAATGAGAAAGCAATTAGTTATCCACATCTTTTTCCTAATCATTAAATTTTAAAATGCAATGCACTTCCTGCTATGTGGAAGAAGGCAAGGAAACCATTTGAGGAAGATATATATTTTTCATAAAAACAGAAGTGAGCAGATAATACTGTTTTAATAATAATTATCGTATCATTATCAAAGTGTGTACAGAAAATAACTAATGAGGGAACTGCTCTAGTCCCACTGCCCACATTACCAGTTTCATTGTCCTCTATACTTAGAGTTCAGCTAATTGGACAGGGGCCTTAGACTAATCTCCTGTATCTGTGAGAGCTCTATGTGCATCAGAACTCTGGTCTTCTGGATATCTTACTAGCAGAAACCAGTGGAGTGGGCATTGAAAACACAGATTGCAAGGCTGCTTTCAGAAAGTGGTATTGGGGGATTTTTCTTGACCTCTTGACATTGCCTACCCATTCCTGTAATAACATAAGGAGACACATGAAATGGGTTTAACTAGGGTCACTTTATTGATATTTAAATTGTATCACACAACTCCTGCAGAGGGTTTCCTATAGTGTGAAAACCTGGGTCAGGATGCATGGGTCCTTCTTGACCTTCTATCCTGTCCTAAGGAGGAGAGTCTGAAGGCCCAGATCCATGCTGTCATATTTATAGCTTGTCCCTAGCCAGCAAATGCTGGGTGACCTGCCCAGGCCACGCCTCATGACCTTAGATAAACAATGGCAACAGCTGTCCCCCTGCACATCCCATGCCACATAAAGAAAATCCACATCACTGGGATGTTGGATGGTTTGGCACCCACCTAGGTGGCCACACAGGAGCAGGGTCATATCATACACATAAAAGGGTGAAATATAGGCTGCTCTCCCCAAAAGTTTTATTACCTCACTAAGTGTTGCCATGATTCAGGAAAGGGAAGGGCAAAGAGCCCATGTGGACAGATCTACCTGCCCTGGCACCAGTTCAGACCATCTTGAGCTATGCTGTCTCATAAAGGATCAATTTGGTGCCCTGCAATTTTTAACATCTACATGAAACTACACAGAGGGGTCATCCAGAGATTTACAGTGAGGTGCTTATGGCACCCAGCTATATTTCTCCTTGTCATCTGAGGTTATAAGGGCCAATAAAGGAAATTGAAATTCCAACAAAGTGACAGACAAGAATCATTCTGTGCAGCTGTACCCCTGGGATGAAAGGGCATTGCTACATGCCAAGCCACCAAATAGGTGTGCCAAGAAGAAGCCAAGGAAGGACCCATTTATTAGTGCCAATTAGCTGTTGGGGAGAAGCTAAGTGGGAACTCTTTAATTAGTGGCAATTAGTTGCTCTTATGCCACTTGCTTCTCATTGGCAACAACAGTGGAGTATAATTTTTGGCTATACATTTAAGTGATTCCCTAGAGTAAAACTCTTATCACATACATACAGTTTGATTGGTGGTATCACTTACTAATTCCTAGGTACGTGATATCCTCTGCTATAACTGCAATACAGTCTACTGAAGATGGAGTTTAATTCCCCTAAAGCAGTGTTGGCGAACCTATGGCTTGGGTTCCAAAAGTGGCACCCGGAGCTTCGTGGCACAGTGGTTAAATGCCTGTAATGCTGGTAAAACTGTGCTCATGACCTGGGGTTCAATCCCTGGTAGCCGGGTCATGGTTCATTCAGCCTTCCATCCTTCCGTGGTCGGTAAATTGAATACCCAGCTTGCTGGGGAGAAATGTGTAGCCTGCATACTGTAATTAAAAACTGTAAACTGCCAGAGACTACTTGAAGTGGTATGGGGAGGTATATAAGCAGAACACTTTCCTTTGCTATTTCTGTGGGCATCCAACACCATCTCTTCACAGCCACCTGTATTGAGGTTAAATTGCTGTATTGGCACATTGCGAAAAATTAGTGGGTTTTGAATCACAGTTTGGGCACTCGGTCTCTAAAAGGTTTGTCATCACTGCCCTAAGAGTATAACTACCTAGTTTAGGGATGCTCCTTTATCCTTAAATGTCAGTTCATCCTCAGAGAGGCTCTGTAACCGGGAGTGCAACTGGTTTGCAAGCTATGCTCTATCCAGGACAGGGATAGTCTGGCCAAAATATTTCTTGTGTTGGTGACTTCCCAACTGTATTACTGTGATGAAGATAACTTGGAAACTTCAGCTAATCTAGTACATGGTAGCCTAAACTACAGCCAGTAAAATCAAGGGGATCTTTTTGTACCAATTCTGAAGGAGCTGCATTCTTGGTCTAGTTACTCTTGGGACCACTTCAAAGTTCTTTTAATGTTGCAGAAGGCTTGAAAGCCTGGTGTCTGCAGGAGTATCTCTTTCTAGTCCTGCCTAACCATGACTTAAGATAATCAGGAACATCCCTTCTACATGCACCTGAGATACATTATTTGTCAAAACGTGGAAGGGCCTTCTCTGTATTGTTCCAGGTTTGAGTTCTATGGATTTCCAAGGGGGACCATGGAAAGCCCTTCACTTTTCAAATATATTTTGACTGGCCAGTTCTGCCTTTCCTCCCTGGATGAAATCCAATAGAAATTTCAATTAGAGCATGTCCATTGAATCAAGGGAAGGTATCAACTAATCCACTGATTCATTTGGCCTACTGTACTTGGGACTTACTTCTGGATTTCCACCATTGTATCTGGTTCTTTTCTTGGTTCATATCAGGATGTTATGTTATTTGTATTATTTTAATTATATCTGTGCATTGCCCTGGCATGTATGAAGATTTTCGTTTGTCGGAATGGGTCCATTTCGTTCTATTTCCATTTGTCGCGAATTTTTTGAAAATTTTTTTCGGTTCAATGTTTCGTTTGTCGTTTGTCATTTCTACTGCGATTTAGCGCGATTTGACTTCCCAGAGCATGGGGGCATCCCACAATGACCCAGAGCAGGTGGAAAACACTTTAAACTGGGTGATGAATAAGATATTTAATAAATATATCATAGCATAAGACTGCATCCTATGCAATAATGCAAACAAAGTGGGCAGAATGCAATATTCTTTTTTCTCTCTTGGTCAACGCTGACTGAACCGGCCACCCTACTTGGTCTGGGTGCCTGTTATACTTTTGTTTTGTTTTGTTTTGAAGCCTTTATCCATCCCATTTCCCCTCCACCTCTCAGAGGAAGAAGGAGACACAGTATTCCGTTCCTCCCCAAATCTGGATGAGGGTCTACTCCTCTCAATGTCCCCTCCCTATGACACTCCTTGTAAATCCAAGCAAATGCCACCCTGGTCAACTAGCGGTCAGAGATTCATATGCTTTCCCCCACACACACTCATCCAGATGAGTGCCCCTCAATCTCTCGGGGAATCATCGCCAGTTGGAGTATCCGGAGGAGACCAGATCGCTCATGGAGCGAGCAGAGTAGACCTTCTCTCTCCTTTACCATGACCAGGTTGCGCATCTCGAGGCCCATCTCCAGGGCAGAGACCCTCCGCTGCCCTCCACCCCATCCGGCTTCCCTGCCATGTCGCTGGAAGTGGCCTAACCCTAACCCTAACCCTAACCCTAATCCTGTAACTGTTTTCATTTGGGCCCTACTTGCAAGAAGGGCCACCTGGGAAGAAAAGCCCCCCCCCCAGGACTGGCAGCCAAAGGGACCACTGGTTTTTCAAGAACTGATTGGCAAAGGCAGCCATTCGGACAGCAGGCAGGACGGGTGGTGGGGTTGGACCTGCTGCCTTGAACGGTTGGGGTGCAGGCAGCTGAGCCCAATTCGTGACAGTCCATGCAGCAAAGCCACGAAGCCAGAACGGCGGGGAGGTTCGGAGAGGGATTCTTCCAGCCACCTACTTTGGAGGCCAGTTTTCAAATCCAGGAGACCAGTTCCAACAACCCAGTGGAGACAGAGTCCACGCATGCACGCGGCAAAGCCACAAAGTCAGAATGGCGGGGAACAACAGGGAGGGATTCTTTCAGCCACCTACTTTGGAGGCCAGATTTGACTACCCAGGAGACCAGTTCCACCAACCCATTGGAGACTGAGCCCATGCACACATGCGGAAAAGCCACGAAGCCAGAACGGCGGGGAACAACGGGGAGGGATTCTTTCAGCCACCTACTTTGGAGGCCAGTTTTGACTACCCAGGAGACCAGTTCCACCAACCCAGTGGAGACAGAGTCCATGCACGCACATGGCAAATCCACGAAGCCAGAATGGCGGGGAACAATGGGGAGGGATTCTTTCAGCCACCTAATTTGGAGGCCAGTTTTGACTACCCAGGAGGCCAGTTCCACCAAACCAGTGGAGACAGAGTCCACGCATGCACGCGGCAAATCCATGAAGCCAGAACGGCAGGGAACAACGGGGAGGGATTCTTTCAGCCTGGTACTTTTCTTTCTCAGAGCAAAGCTTTCAGGGAGGACCAGTTCCACCAACCCAGTGGAGACAGAGTCCACGCACACAGCAAAGAAGCCAGAACGGCGGGGAACAACTGGGAGGGATTGTTTCCAGCCTGGTACTTTTCTCTCACAACAAAGCTTTCAGGGAGGAGACCAGTTCCACTAACGCAGTGGAGACAGAGTCCAGGCATGCACACGGCAAAGCCACAAAGCCAGAACGGCGGGGAACAACGGGGAGGGATTCTTTCAGCCACCTACTTTGGAGGCCAGTTTTGACTACCCAGGAGACCAGTTCCACCAACCCAGTGGAGACAGAGTCCATGCACGCACATGGCAAAGCCACGAAGCCAGAACAGCGGGGAACAACGGGGAGGGATTCTTTCAGCCACCTAATTTGGAGGCCAGTTTTGACTACCCAGGAGACCAGTTCCACCAACCCAGTGGAGACAGAGTCCACGCACACACGCGGCAAAGCCACGAAGCCAGAATGGCAGGGAACAACGGGGAGGGATACTTTCAGCCACCTACTTTGGAGGCCACCAAGCCAGAGTTTTGACTGCCCAGCGGTCAGAGATTCAGATGCTTCCCCCACCCCAAACTCATCGGGATGAGTTCCCCTCAATCTTTCGGGAATCATCACCAGCTGGAGTATCCTGAGGAGACCGGTTTGCTCATGGAGCGAGCAGAATAGCAGACCTTCTCACTCCTTTAGAAGGTTGTGCATTTCAAGGCCCATCTCTAGGTCAGAGACCCTCCGCTGCCCTCCAACTCGTCCGGCTTCCCTGCCGTGTTGCTGGAAGTTGCCTCAGTGTTGTCTCAGGAGGCCGTGGGCGGAGGCTTCCCTCCCGCTCAGGATGATTTGGACATGTGGGCCCACCTTCAGCTGCTCTTGTCTGCTTTCATCAAAGCCACGAAGCCAGAACGGTGGGGAAGTTTGGGGAAGGAATCTTTCAGTCACCTACTTTGGTGGCCAGTTTTCAAATCCAGGAGACCAGTTCCAACAACCCAGTGGAGACAGAGTCCACGCACTCATGCGGCAAAGCTACAAAGCCAGAACGGCGGGGAACAACGGGGAGGGATTCTTTCAGCCACTTACTTTGGAGGCGAGTTTGGACTACCCAGGAGACCACTTCCACCAACCCAGTGGAGACAGAGTCCACGCACGCACCCGGAAAAGCCACGAAGCCAGAACGGCGGGGAACAACGGGGAGGGATTATTTCAGCCACCTACTTTGGAGGCCAGTTTGGACTACCCAGGAGACCACTTCCACCAACCCAGTGGAGACAGAGTCCATGCACGCACACACGCAGAAAAGCCACGAAGCCAGAACAGCAGGGAACAATGGGGAGGGATTCTTTCAGCCACCTACTTTGGAGGCCAGTTTTGACTACCCAGGAGACCAGTTCCACCAACCCAGTGGAGACAAAGTCCACGCACGCAGGCGGCAAAGCCATGAAGCCAGAACGGTGGGGAACAACGGGGAGGGATTCTTTCAGCCACCTACTTTGGAGGACACCAAGCCAGAGTTTTGCCTGCACAGTGGAGACACAGTCCAGTAGTCCACCCAGGAAAGCCACAAAGCCAGAGTTTTGGAGGCCACTAGGCCAGAGTTTTGGAGGCCACTATGCCAGAGTTTTGCCTGGCCAGTGAAGACACAGTCCACCCAGGAAAGCCACGAAGCCAGAGTTTTGGAGGCCACTAGGCCAGAATTTTGCCTGCCCAGTGGAGACACAGTCCACCCAGGAAAGCCACGAAGCCAGAGTTTTGGAGGCCACTAGGCCAGAGTTTTGCCTGCCCAGTGGAGACACAGTCCACCCAGGAAAGCCATGAAGCCAGAGTTTTGGAGGCCACTAGGCCAGCGTTTTGGAGGCCACCAAGCCAGAGTTTTGCCTGCCCAGTGGAGACACAGTCCACCCAGGAAAGCCACGAAGCCAGAGTTTTGGAGGCCACTAGGCCAGAGTTTTGCCTGCCCAGTGGAGACACAGTCCACCCAGGAAAGCCACGAAGCCAGAGTGCAAATGTTAGGGAGGGATTGTTTCTTCTGCCTTTGGAAGCCAGAATGCTAGTTGGAAGGAATCTCCCCTCCTTCTGGAAAGGGATTTCCCAACCTGGGCTGTAACTGGTGGGAGTGAACCCCCCATGTTGGAGGACAGAGTACCCCAATTCTAAACAAAGTAGTTGATGATTACTGTGCCTGTTAAAGTTGGTCTCCTCAAGTGATTTTCCACCTAGAGGCGGGGGCAGCCAGGGTTGCTGCCCGGGGAAGTCGAGGAGAGTGGCCGACAGGGTGCATGTTGGCTCGGAGGCTGAACTTGAAGCACTGAACCACTGATAGGCTGAAGGAGTAGCACCTGGAAGGCCTCCTCCAAGCCGGGAGTCCTGGGAGCCTGACTGGGAGGCAGGTAGGCAGAGGGGCAGGCGGGCAGACAGGCAGGCAGGGAAGCAGGAGTCTGGCTTACAGGTAGGAATGCAGGCTTGCAGGGTACCCACCCAGGCTAGGGAACGCACAAAGCCAAAGTGCCAGAAGGGAGGATTGTTTCTGCCTTTGGAGGCAGTGTTTCTCCACCCCAGGAGACCGAGTTTCGTCAACCCAGGAGACAGAGTGGATGCAGGAGAACAGGGCTATTTCTTTCAGGCTGTAAGGAGAGCTAGGCCCCTGCTAATCAGTCTTTGAGGTAGGTTGTTGTAAAGTGCATCCTGACCACTTTGTAAGCAGAGTGGCTCCAAAACCCCAGGGAAGGGAGGAAGGCATCGAGGAAGGCAGGTATTGGGGTGTACTACACTCAGACCAGCCATGGCCAACGGGGAAATATTGGGCCTACACTGACCCTAGAAAAAAATATTCCTGGGCTGCTATAAAGACCAGGGAAGCCCTATAAAAACTGGGCAAATTATGTAGCCCTTATTAGATCCATACATGCAGCAGAATCACAGGCATTCTGGCAGGCAAAGGTGGAAGGCAGGCAGGCAGGCGAAGCATTCAGGCAGACAGTCATATAGACAGAGCAGACAGCCAGGCATAACTGTGTTGGGCTGGTGGAATGTTAAGATGGGAGGCATACAGGCATTGGTTAGATTGGGTTAGGGTTAGGGTTAGGGGAAGTTGCTTGGCTGCAACCCAAACAGTCTTGTCCAGTTCAAAATTATAAACATTGAGTGGTCATCCCTGGTTCGGAGCCAGGCAAGGGCTAGACAAATTGGGCCTACACAGACCCTTCAAAATTACACATTGAGTGGTCCTCCCTGGTTTGGAGCCAGGCAAGGGCTAGAGAAATTGGGCCTACATATACAGTATGATTCCCTTCAAATGACACATTGAGTGGTCCTCCCTGGTTTTGAGCCAGGCAAGGGCTAGAGAAATTGGGCCTACAGATACAGTATGATTCCCTTCAAATGACACATTGAGTGGTCCTCCCTGGTTTGGAGCCAGACAAGGGCTAGAAAAATTGGGTCTGCAGATACAGTATGATTCCCTTCAAATGACACATTGAGTGGTCCTCCCTGGTTCAGAGCCAGGCAAGGCCTATAAAAATTGGGCAGTAATCGAACCCTTCCAATTGAGTGGGAATGCAGGAAGGAAGGCAGACAGTCAGGCAGGCAGGCAGGCAAGCAGACAGTTAGGCAGGTAGGCACAGGGCCAGGCAGGCAGGTAGGCTGGTAGGCAGGCAGGCAGGCTGGCTGGCTGGCAGGAAGTTGGGCTTGCAGGGAGGAAGCCAAGCTGGGAGGCAGGCATAATTGCAGGCAGGCAGGCATAAGTGTTGCTCTGGTAGTGCATGTTAGAGCAAGGGAGGCCTGTTTGGAAGGAACCAGTGGAAGAACGACTGTGGGCCTAGGTCTTGGAGTGTTGGGGTAATCCCAACATGGAAAGGTTGAAGCCGATGAAAGTCAACCTTTCCATGGTCTCCGGGTCCAGACGAGAGCAGCGCGGCCTCAGGACATCTCCCATGTGGGAGTAGACACGCTCACTCTGGACACTGGTGGGTGGGATGGACAAGAGGTCCA
Source organism: Phrynocephalus forsythii (assembly GCA_029282475.1). Taxonomy (NCBI): domain Eukaryota; kingdom Metazoa; phylum Chordata; class Lepidosauria; order Squamata; family Agamidae; genus Phrynocephalus; species Phrynocephalus forsythii. The sequence goes on from JAPFRF010000010.1 coordinate 97,768,345, forward strand.
ACACCAGAGTTGAAAGAGCAGGCCAGATGTCTGCCTTTCTGGTCCAGTAGTGGAGTGGGTCCAAGGTGAAGGGTTGGAGGGGCTCTGCCATGTACTTCCTCACCATGGTCAGAGCGGGGTCCGGTTCTTCTTCCTCCCTTGCCTCCACTGAGGAGGAGACTGCCATGGCTAGGGCAGAGGCCAGGTAGTTGGCTGCTGGTACGGAACCTGTACTCTGGGTGTACGCCCCTGCCGTAAAAGAGGAAGAGGATCCTTGTGAGCATTCCTCTTCTGGATCGCTCTGGCTTCCGTGCACAGATGCAGAAGACAGCAACTAAAATGATTACTGGGCTGGGGCACCTCCCTTATGAGGAAAGGCTAAAATATGTAAGTTTTGTGTAAACTGCTGAACTGCAAATACTGATCTTGACATTCTGTGGTAGTCACAGAAAGTAAGATCAGTATCAACTTTCTTTGTGGGAGTTCGCTGGGGAATTTCTTAAGGCCAAGCTGGCCTGATTGCAGGAAAAGGAAGAAACACACACACACACACACACACACACACACACACACACACACACACACACAGAGAGAGAGAGAGAGAGAGAGAGAGAGAGAGAGAGAGAGAGAGAGAGAGAGAGAGAGAGAGATAGAGATGCCATTTTTTCCTCAGCCAGCTGCCTGAACTCCTCCCAGAAGGTTGTAAAATCTTGTGTTCCAAATAAAGGAACAGAGGCTTGGTTTGAATTATCTCTGGAGCTATAAGCAGGTCTTTTGTCTGCAAACTATCAAAACAGCATAAGGATGCATCCCAGCCTGCAGACGTATTAACAGGTGATAAAATCGATCAATGACGGTTAATAGGGGGGGGGAAAAAGAAAAAAACAGTTAAACTTTTCAGATGCTCCATTAAATAGGTCATAATTCAAGACATCATCTTCTATAAAGCAACTTTAGGTGGTAGGAGAGAGCTCATAGAGCAACACTGAACTGTGTACAAGGGAAAGAGACAGAAGGAGGAGGCAGAAGTGGGGTGGGAAAGTCTGCAGATGAGCAAGTCTAGAGATAAGAAGGAAGTGGAAGGAGGAAGTGGAAGGAGGAAGTGGCAGGAAAGATCACGGCAGGTTTGGTGGCTTGACAGGAGGAAAAATCTGAGGCCCTGTAGAAAAGCCAGGTGAAGGCTGTTCTATTAATGGATTAATGGGCTTTGCAATTGCATATCTTCAATGATGTCAAGTCTGGAGCTCCTTAATAGGGGTGAGAGGATGTTCGTGTAAAGCAGGCATGTCCAAACTTTGGCCCTCCAGATGTTTTGGACCACAGTTCCCACAGTCCTTTGCTATTGAAAATACAGGCTTGGAATTCTGGGAGATGTGGTCCAAAACATCAGGAGGGCCAAAGTTTGGACATGCCTGATGTAAAGAGTCTCCAACGTTATCCCAGTCAGCCAAAGAAAAACCTCCACCTTCTGAGTAACAAGAGCAACACCTATAAATCTCTCTTAATAACTCCTCCACTGAAGCAGAGACCCCATGATGATCTTCATTGTGTAACAAATAGATTAAAGCTTTCTTAGGGTGTTCCGGAAGGGGTGATAATTAATTTCCTATGTCTTGTTTTAACCATCAACTTACCTGCATGAAAGATGAGACGTGTTTTCGTAAGCTCTGCCCGGGTGGGGTAAGATAAGCTAAATTGCTTCAGTTAAGCAATAAAGCTGTCCTTCAAAGCTGCCATACACTTTGGTGCCAGATGTGGGAGTTCGCTGGAGAACCTCTAGCATAAGAAGAAAAGGATGAAAACACACATGCATGCACAAAGAGAGAGAGAGAGAGAGAGAGAGAGGAGAGAGAGAGGGAGGGGTGCCTTTGTTTCTCAGCCAGCTGAGAAGATGCACAAAAGACTGCCTGAGCTCCACCCAGAAGGCTTGTTCTATTTGTCTTATCTACTGCTTACAAGCAGACACTGGAACAATAATGAAAGCAATGATTTTAATAGGAAGCAGGTGCCCTTTAGCCCTTTAACCCTGCCCCAAAGCAAAAGATCAGGGGAAATAGAAGGTCACTTCCTTCTCAGATATGCCATGTTGGCAGCCAGGAGAGTGTGTGCTCACTGAACCTTCCTCTGAAAAACACACCTGCAAAGAAAAGTTTCCAACACTGCTTGATGATTTTCCATTTGTGACAGAAAATAGGGCACATTTGGAGTTCCTTCTACACCAGAGTGTGGTCTTGTATCACCCATTGGACTCCCATCAGTCTCAAACAAACAATGGTGAGGAATGATCTAAATTATATTCCAAAATCTGGAGGGTTAGAGCCCCCTACTTCTATTCTATACTGAGACATCTGCAGTTGGCAGCAATAGGGGTTTAACCATGGCATTTTTAAAAATGATTCCAGCTATTATATTTAGGTATTTTGGAAGAATGGAACTTAAGATGCCCTTAGACTTTCATGTGATTCTTTCCCCCTATTTCCTACTTTCAAGATCTTTATCGTTTCTAAGGATTAAAGCTGCTCCAGACTTCTGAGCCTCTTAGTGGAATAAAAATGATTCAGATGTCACTTAGGGATGCTTGAGGAACTTGATCTTCACAGATTTCTGTACGAAATGATGCGCTCCATATCTCTCAGACAAATTTGGAAATCAAAACATAGTTATTCCACTGGATTTCACACTTCTCCAAATGTGATGCATTTCCCAGCCATATAAATGTTTAAAATATTCTATTTTGAAATACAATGCATATTTAAACAATGTTCTTAGAGGAGCACTTTTTAAAAGTGAGAGGTGCATAAGGAAAGAGAAAAGAATATAATTATGATGGAAATATTGAGAAGTGACACAGCCTGGAAAATAAATCACTGATCTCTAGATCCTCTTTATTCATCTCTAAAAATTATACATCATTTTTCTATAAAAGCTAGCATTTTAGGGTGGTTAATAAAATACAATAAAAATATTACTGCAATAGAAATATCATGCACCTGACAGAAACAAAGAATGTGCCATAGTATAGAATTACAGCAATAAAAGTAACAATTAGGTAATTTAACAGACAGAAAACTATGTCCAGATAAAATTAACCAGTAAAACAAAACATGGCATTCAACGAATCTGTGTAGCCATGAAAATCCTGAATTAGCAAACTAGAATTTGCTTGGCTCTTAAAAAAATAAAGCGGGCATCTCCCATAGGAATATGTTCTGCAATTGCAGCAGTACTGCTGATCAGTTAGAGCAATGCAATACTCACATACATGATCTCTCCATTAGCAAAGGCCACTAAAACAGAAATTCAAATGAAGTAGAGAACCAGAAAATTTCACAGAAGCCAGAGTGGAATGCCCTCCCAAGTGAGATCCGCCTGGCACCAACATTGATGACATTTCGGCGCCAGGTAAAAACCTTCCTGTTCCAGAAGTTTTTTAATTGATACAACATAGACTGGGGTCCTTTGATGGCAATTTTAGTGATGATTTTAGTATAAGGTTTTACTGTTGTTTTAATTATTTATTGATATTTGATATCTTAACTGTTTTAATTCCTTGTTGTAAGCCGCCCAGAGACCTTGGGTAGTGGGCGGCATATAAGCTGTAAAAATAAATAAATAAATAAATAAATAAATAAATAAATAAATAAATAATAGTGTTCATAGAGGCTAATTAGTATCAAAATGTACACACAACCACTGTGATTATGGTGGCTTAAGAGAACAGCTGATAGAACTGCCTAAGCCTAGAGATGTGAAGAGGATTAAACCTCGTGGTGCAGTGGTTAAATGCCTGCACTGCAGGTAAAACTGTGCTCGCAAACTGAGGTTCATTCCCAGGTAGGAGGCATATGATTGACTCAGCCTTCCATCCTTCTGAGGTCAGTAAAATGAGTACCCAGCTTGCTGGGTGGGGTGGGGGCAATGTGTAGCCTGCATACTGTAATTAAAAACTGTAAACTACCCGGAGACTACTAGAAGTAGTATGGGGCAGTATATAAGCAGAAGACTTTAATGTGTTGTTTTTGGTTGAGAAATGGTAAAATTGCCTGTGAAACGATTACAGGAGGGAGCAAATGTTAGCAAGCACCTACAGAAGAGCTGGTGTGTGTGGCTTGGGGAAGGGAAAAAAGTCCCAGGGCTTTTAAATGTTTCCCCCTCCCCCAAGCCCTGTGTGCTAGCTAATAGGAACTGGGGTGGGGATTTTTTATCCACTCCAGCACTGACCAGCTAGTGCCCAGAGCTTGGGGGAGGGGAAAATGTTTTAAAAGCCCAGGGCTTTCAAAACTTTTTTCTCCCCCAAGCCTCGCATGCCAGCTTACAGGCATTGGGTGGTGGTGGTGCGGAAAGGTGCTTTAAGTGGGGCTACTGAGGAAAAGCCTCAGGAAACTTCAACAGGTCCAAGCTGCAGCAGGCAGACCTGACTGGCAACTGATACAGAGATCACATTACATCCCAGGCACAATTCAAGGTGCTGACCTTGACCAACAAAGTACTGTACAGCCTGGGTCCTAGCTGCCTCAAAGATCGAGTCTCATAGTATGAACTGACTTGAGTGTTAAGGTCATCAGGAGAGGCCTTTCTCTCCATCCTGCCACCCTCACAGGTACGTTAGAAAGGGCCTTCTCAGCTGCTGCACCCAGACTCTGGAACTCCCTCCCACTAGAGGCCAGGATTGCCTTATATCTGTTGTCTTTCTGGAAACAGGCAAAGACCTTTCTCTTCAGGCAAGCTTTCCCTGAATGATGGACTACCATTATGTGTCTTTTATATGAATCTGTAGGTTCACATAGACTTTGTGTTTTCAATGTTAGTTTCCATCACTCATAACTTTTACATGGAATTTTACTCTCTTTTTAACTGCACATGTTTTCTTGTAGCTTTAATGTTATGTTGTCTATTAATGCTGTAAGTTGTCCCTCAATTCCCTGTTCTCAATACCTGAACATGTCTTAATTTTACTGGACTATATATTATCTCTCATTACTGTAAGCGGCTTTGGGCCTTTTTCAGGGAGAAAGGCAGGGGAAAATGCTCTAAAACAAACAAACAAATAAATAAATAAATAAATAAATAAATAAATAAATAAATAAATAAATAAATAAACTCTTTTAAATATATTCATCTCCACTTCCCATTATGCCTTGCTACTTATGCTAAATTTCAACAATTGTGCTAGAATCTTTTATTGAAGGAAACAAAGCCAGCATATGTGCAGCCTCTCAGTGGGGTGATCTGTTTAAGCATGTACTGACTCCAAATCTTTCATGAAGTGTGACTCCACGGACTGTTGTATCAGTACAAGAAGTGGGACAGAAGAGCGACAAGAGAAAAGAGCACCTCAGGACCAGGTACCAGTTTGTCAGGCTGAGTCGCGCTTCTGGGGGTGTGGTCGCAACAATTTCTTCTTGTAGCACGATGGATGTGGGGTACAATATTTTTGTACCAGTAACAGCACAATATTTACAGTGACAAAATGGACGTATAATAACCGCCTTAGTGTCTAGGGGGCATATTGATTTTACTACTTCAAAAATCACTACTTACTATAGTGCTTGGAGATAAAAGCATATCTGTTGTTTTTCTGTGCTTCGAATCTGACAAAATGAGGCTAATGTTAATGCTTCATAAATAGTTTTTGCTATCTTTGGACAATTGTTCAAAAAAAGTATTGCATATTTTGGTGATTCTGGAACAACTACAGGAAGGAGAAAAGAGCTGCTATTCACCCTTGGATGGAGCCACACCACGACAGACCCTTAATGTTAAATTAGAGCATTCATAACATTAAAAACATGGTTACTAACAAGGCAAGTGACAACTGCCCCCCTGAGCCCATCAAGCCCAAGGTTTCCCTGAAGACAGGGCTCAGGCAGCGCTCATCATGGGATACAAGGTCCCTCTTCCTGTCCCACCTCCAGACATTTTATGAACTGAATTGTTTCTTGAAATATTGTACCTATTAGGTTTTTGTGTGTGTTCAGTTACGGAGCTCTGTGTGGCCTTTGAGTGCACAGATAAGACAGCCATAACCCCCCACCCCACCCCCGGTCACAGCTGTTGCATTTCTTCTCTGTTTGTGAGAACATTGCCAGAGATCCAGACATGCATAATGTCACAGACCCAAGGACAGAATGGACTGTAAAATGGATTAGCATATAGGGTAGGTTGGATCTGATCTATATGGCCTTTACATAGAACAGCTTGGGGGCTTCTGCAGACCTTTTCCTGCAAAGTATAATGGTTTTATTTCCTATCAGCAAATCACTGTGACTTTTAGCACAACTAGTACTTGCCCAGAGAATTAATATTCTAGATCTAGTAGGATTGAGCAAACACTGATATACTGTATTAATTTCACACAACAATGATCAGTATATCAATCAAAAGTTAAGAGGAATCTACACCATGCTTCTATTTTTTATAGTAATAAGTAAGCAGTTACTATTTTTATGGCTTGCATAATTGTCAGAAATGCACAGAAATCAGTTGTGACAATATGCAATGTTTGAAGATTGATTTTTAAAAAAACTACCATTTCATAATAAGGACTTAAAATTGTTTTGAACTTTCATATCTAGCATAAGAGGATGAACAGCTTCAGAATTAATACCAGGATTTAATGTCCTGTTCAGGTATTAATGTAAGCATGTAAGGGCAGAACACATGGTAGCTTTGCTCCATTCTATCATCCTGTGATATTAAATCCATGTTCCTTTCTCCTCTGGCAGAGAAGATAAACAAACATGAATTTAGTGTAACACTTGATGTAGTCAGCACGAACCTTTGGTAAGTGGACTTTAATTTCATATACAGTAGTACCTCTACTTACGAGCGGCTCTACTTAACGAGCAATTCGACATAAGAGCGGAAAACCATTGGCATTTTAATTGCTGCCTTACAGATGTGATCTGCTCTACATTTATTTATTTATTTATTTATTTATTTATTTATTAGATAGGCTGCTCTACTTACGAGTTGTTCAACTTATAAGCATGCATTCGGAACGGATTAAACTCGTAAGTAGAGGTACTACTGTACAAGAATTGATTCATAATTTCCCCAACAGCCCTGTACACATGGAGGGCTGATTTGTAATGAGAATATTTGCCTCTCCATCCCTGGAGGATCCCCACATGATCCCAGTCACTCTCTTCTTCACAAAGTTACCTTCCACCAACTCAGGGTGACAGAAGCGGTGATAGAAGGGAGTAGGACTGGCAGGCCCTTCTTCCCATGTGTTTCCTCAGCCAAAATCCATGTTATCTGTTTTGATGCCAACCTGGATGAGTACAATCCCAGCTGATCAATGACCTGGTTGATGTATCTTCGTGCTCTTAGAAGCAACTGCCTGGATGCTACTGGTGCTGCCCATAGTCAAGTAGGATGGGGCAAGAAAAACGCATGGGAGGATCTACGTAAATCCTAGGGAAGATCTCATACAGTTGCTTTCTTGGTTAGTAGGTTCTCCATAGAACTTCCCACCCATGTTGAACCCTATATAAGCCTACTTTCATCCAGGCTTATTATTACAAATTCAGCTTCTCTGTTTAAATGTGATATTCAAGGGATATTTTTTAAAGGAGAGCATTGTCTTTTGCAGGTACTTTTTGATAAAAAGACAACTTCACTAGCTATAGCCCCTTCATGTTATTTCTCAGTGGAAATGTCAATCCCTGACCTATTTCTTTATTTTCCTACAACAGTTTGACAATCTTTGATGGAGCAGGAGTGTTGACATTAGAGCTGATGTCAACACCTGAAATGCAGCTCTTCTAAGTACAGATTTCTCAAAACTGCCGCTGAGAAATTTTCGGAGAAGTGAGGCGAATGAAATGGCAATAGACGTATTGCATTTTGCAAATACTAGCACCAAAAGGATGGGACATTACACCTTAAGGCAGGCATGTCCAAACTTTGGCCCTCCAGATGTTTTGGACCACAACTCCCACAGTCCTTTGCCATTGGCAATACAGGCTTGGAATTCTGGGAGTTGTGGTCCAAAACATCAGGAGGGCCAAAGTTTGGACATGCCTGCCTTAAGGCACCTGAAATATAATTTGCATAGTCATAATACTTTTGGAGTCATCTTTATGCAGTCACACGTGTTGATGAAAAGACAAAAAAGTGAGAAAGATCTTGCAAGGAATGATTACCACAGGCTACTGGAGATTCAGACTCAAGCTGCATGTAGTAAAACTACTAATGAAACTGAAGAGTGGGTTTTCAAGCATCATCTTCTGAGCAACACCTATGTAATAGTGTCATAGAATCAGGGCTGTCAAGACTGATGTGCTGGCAGTTTCCAATTAGCAAAGATTATTAACCTTGCTTACCTCTGCCTCCTGGTTCCATCTGAGCTTGGCTGCCATCCTAGTAATGACTGAAAGGAAAATGACTTTACACTATCAACAATATTTTGTTGTGTGCTTTATCCCTCTGTTATTAACGAAAAGTATTTTGCAATGGCTTAGTCTTGAATGAACAATTCAATCCTGTTAGCTTTTACAAGCCTTCTGCTCCTAGTTGGGGCAAAAATAGCAGAATTGGTTTGAAGAGATGAATCAGCACAGTTGCTTGCCTTTATAGATTCCCCTTGCAATTGGGAACACCATGGTTAATCTCTGTGTTTCAAAGGTTACCACAACTTCACTGGTTATCTGGAATTTGAGTCATGGCAACGGGACTTCTTTTTCTTGAGAGATTGAAACGTTTTGATGCTGTCCCAAACAGCTACATCAGTCTGAAGAAAGCTAGCTGCGAGTCCTCCATTTTATATTTCCCATCACTGGTTCTTCAGCAAGATCGTGGGCAGTCATGTACAACTTTCAACCTCTGGACTCCTTCCATTTTGTTCTTGAAGTATGCAGCTGCAGCAAGATTGGGTGGGATTTTGGGTTTGGTCTGGGCACAGAAAGCAACAAAGGAGCCAAACAGATGTGCTGCTCATAACAATTCTACGATTCAATACATGGCCAAGATTATCACCTTGAGCTGTTTCTGGCCATATGGGACAAAAGGACACTGAAACTGAAATTTCAACAAGAATGTATGATTCTTCAAGGACTTAAAATACAGAAAAAATATTTCAGAGAGAATAATTCTTTCTATAAATTAGTTTTGATATCCATATGGACTTAGAGACAGACCTCACAGAATATTCTATTATTGCCTGAGGAATGTTTAAGTTTAGCTGGCTGGTGGTTTTGTACCTAGATTTTAGACATCTCCCCTAGAACCTTGTAAGTCCAGTATCTAGCCTTCATTAAGCTTGCTTGCTTGCTTGCTTGCTTGCTTGCTTGCTTCCTTCCTTCCTTCCTTCCTTCCTTCCTTCCTTCCTATGTCTATAGTCTCCAGCTCTATATGTCTATGAATCAATAATTCTAGGAAAAGTTGGTGTCAGCAGGAAGAGAGGAAGACCATATATGGGATTAGAGATGGGCACGACTAGGGAAAATGACGTTTTCGAGTTGTCGTGTGTCAGAGGCAGCCCGTTTCGGCTAGTTTCCGTTTTTCGTGAAATTTTGCAAAAATTTGTTGTTTTGTTTTTCGTTTTTTCATTTGTCGTTAGTACTGGTTTTGGGAGGGGTAGCGGGCTCCTGGAGGCACCTCTCTGTGGTGGGTGCCTCCTATCCTCACCCGCCAGCGCTGCTACAAAAGGGCATGCATAGCCATATGCTATGGATATGCATATTGCAGACACAGCAGACTGGCAGAGGCACCCTCTTTGGGGTGCCTTCCCTGCAACAGTCGGTGAGACACAGTCAGGCAGCACTTGCAGGCATGGTTTGCATGGCACACAAATGCTGCTGCAGAAGTCAGCCAGAGCCACAAGTGACGGACTGGCAGACTCTTTGCACCTGCTCCAAGGGAAATGTACTTGCGTGTAGTGCAATGCAAGTAGATCTGGCTTAGGGTTAAGACGGGTTAGCGCAAGGGCTAGGGTTAGGCTAGTTATGGGTGAGGTTAGGGTGAGTATTGGGGTGCACCTCTGGGTGCCTCTCTGACCCACTTAGAAGGACAGTGTACTGGCGTATGGGTTAGGCTTAGGGTTCGGGTTCGGGTTCGGACTACGGTTAGTGGGCTGTTTATGCCTGATTGGCACATCCCAGAAGTCTCTGTGGTCAACCTGGCCAAGTGGCCATGCGATTGGTGGAAAATTTGCATGGTCCACTCCCATGGGCGAGCCCATCATTGCGAATGTGCAGTTGTAAAAAAATAAAATAAAATAAAATAAAATAAAATCAACGGAGACTTTTTTGCAAGAAAAACCCACTGCTGCTACTGTAAAAATTCAAGCATTTAAAATAGCTAATTTTCGCATGTTTCTGTGGTGCTTTGGTGGGGTTTTGGACCATGATTTAAAAAAAATATTGTGGTCGCCATTTTAGATCCCCCCTGCACTGCATGGCAAATGGATGCGCCCTCCCAGCCTGGTACAGTCTCCAAAACCTGGCCATGCGATTGGTGGAATGGCTCCAAAAATTTGCATGGTCCACTCCCATGGGAGAGCCCATCATTGCGAATGCGCAGGTGTAAAAAAATAAAATAAAATAAAATAAAATCAACGGAGACATATTTTGGCAAGACAAACCCACTGCTGCTACTGTAAAAATTCAAGCATTTTAAAATAGCTAATTTTCGCATGTTTCTGTGGTGCTTTGGTGGGTTTTTGGGCAACGATTTCAAAAAAAAATATTGCGGTCGCCATTTTGGATCCCCCCGCCCGCACACCGCATGGGAAAGGCAGACGAGACGATGCCCCCCCGCCTGGTACCAGCAGCGCAGCAGTAGCACTAGCCAAGGAGAGGGGGGCGGGGAAATCCCCCCCCAAATAAAACACCCTTCTGGCCTGGTAGGTGCCCTCAGACAGTTTTCGCCTGCTTTTAGGGCCGGGAATCAGGTTTTTTTTTTAACTTTTAAAAACTTTTTTTCTGTGCCGCTTGGCATCGCGGGATCGCCGCGATGCCAGGAATGACCACGACAAATCAGACCCAATTATTCTGTAGTCGGTTCGAGTTCGAGTTCTATCGTAATGGAAACGAGTAACGGAAACGGAAACGGGAATTCCGCTAAGTCATGCCCATCTCTATATGGGATGAATTGACTCAATTAAGGAACACAAGCTCATTTAGAGCTTCATAGGGTCACCATAGGTTTCGGGCAACTTGATGACATACAATTAGAACACAGTTATATGGCCTTCCATAAAGTCTTCATTTTACTTTCCATAGGCTTTTGGGCATTTAGGTAGCTATCGCCATAAGGAAAGAGGGGAGTGGCATAAAGAAGACAGAAGAGAAAGGAATATAAATGGTTAGATACTTCTACTTGATATTATTGCTATTGTTGTTATTGGAAATCTAAGTTCCCCTGTAAGATACCTTTGCCCTCCTCCATACAGGGCTTTTTCTCCCCTGTGTACCTGCAAAAACTGTTTTTATTTTGGTCACAATGGAAGCTACAGGAGGGTAGTCGTGCAAACTCATTGCACATGCATGCATGAACACAGAAGAGAGCCCAGCATAGCAGGGACAAAAATCAGAGGGTACGTTGTTGGAAATCTTACATTTCTGAACAGAGTTTTAAAAAAATGATGAGGAAAATAGAATGACCTTTTCAAGACCTAATGCTACTTATGTTTGCCTTTTAGTGTCGCTCTTTGAATTGTTTATTCTTAAGTTAAATGAATCCTAAGGTAAAGGTAAAGTCCCTCCCCCAATACATGCGTGCTAATCATGTCTGACCCTAGGGGCTATGCTCATCTCTGTTTTCAAGCCATTGAGCCAGTGTTGAACATAAGAACATAAGAACATAAGAAGAGCCATGCTGGATCAGGCCAAAGGCCCATCTAGTCCAGCTTCCTGTATCTCACAGCGGCCCCACCAGATGCGTTTGGCAGCGCATGAGACTAGATATCTGTCTCCTGATACCACTCCCCTGCATCTGGCCCTTGAACTACCCTGGTTTAAAGCCTAGAGATTACATATCTCCATCATGGTTAGTAACCCGTGATGGACTTTTCCTCTAGGAATCTGTCCAATCTCCTTTTGAAGGCATCCAGGCCAGATGCCATCACCACATCCTGTGGCAGGGAGTTCCATAGACTTACAACACGCTGGGTGAAAAAATATTTTCTTTTGTCAGTTCTTACTCTCCCAGCACTCAATTTGCACTCCCCTAGTTCTGGTATTTTGAGAGAGGGAGAAGAGCTTCCCTCTATCCACTTTACTCATACCCTGCATTATTTTGTATGTCTCAATCATATCCCCCTGCTTTTTTTCCAGACTAAAGAGGCCCAATTGTTTTAGCCTTTCTTCATAAGGGAGGTGCCCCAGGCCAGTAATCATTTTAGTCGCTCTCTTCTGCACCTTTTCCAGTTCCACTATGTCTTTCTTGAGATGCGGTGACCAGAATTGTACACAATACTCCAGGTGGGGCCTTACTATTGTTTTGTATAACGGCATTATAATGTTGGCTGTTTTATTTTCAATCCCCTTTTTTGATAATCCCTAGCATGGAATTGGCCTTCTTCACTGCTGCCACACATTGGGAGACACCTTCATGGAGCTGTCCACCAACACACCAAGATCTCTTTCCTGATCCGTCACGGATAACTCAGAGCCCATGAGTTGATAGATGAAGTTTGGATTTTTGCCCCAATATGCATTACTTTACATTTGGTTACATTAAAACGCATTTGCCATTTCTCAGCCCACTCCCCAGTTTGGAGAGATCCTTCTGGAGCTCTTCACAATCTTCTCTGGTTTTTACCACACGCCATCTGCAAACTTGGCCACCTCACTGTTTATCCCTGTCTCCAGGTCATTTATGAACAGATTGAAAATGCACCGGTCCCAGGACCGAAGGCACACCGCTTTTCACTTCTCTCCATTGTGAAAATTTCCCATTGACACCTACTCTTTGTTTCCGGGATCTCAACCAGTTCTCAATCCATAAGAGGACCTGCCCTCTTATCCCCTGACTATGCAATTTTCTCAGCAGCCTTTGGTCCCTAGGGTTGGAGGTGCAGGTACATGGCCATTTGACCGGCATGGCTGAACACATTTCTGCTCACGGACCACTGACTCTTACCCCTTAGCAAATGTACATGGGAAACTGATCTGTCTTCCTCAGAAATCAGCTACCTGTTACACCTGCTCCTCTCAATCCGTGCTGCTAAAAGTGGCCACACTGAGAGAGGTCAAAAAGGTGACCTCCAGGAATTCATCCTTTTCAATGATGGCCTCATGTCCTTGAAGATGCACAAGGCTCCTTCTCTCCTTATATTAAGAAAATTAGTGAAAGAAAATTATTCAAAGCTGCCTTCAGAAACCAAACTGGTATTTAAAAAAAAAAAACCAATATATTTATTTTATACTGATATTGTTAGATTCCCTTGTTGTTGGATGCATTTTCTTGCATCTGTATTCATGTGTATCTTGAAGGTAGTAAGATGAAAAAAATGAATGAATAAAAATCACTGAAACCAACATAAGAATGTATAGCGAAGATGCATGGCAGCACAGGACCTACAGGGTGGAGTTTCCCCTTGATATTTCATGCTTCAGTCATGAATCACCTGTGTTTTAAGCCAAACAAAGATGATAACACAGTAGAATAAAGAAAGGAGAAATGTTTTCTAAAGATCTCTTCAAATTATTCAAACCACATGTTTCATTCAAAAGAACTTGAGTGAGTATAGTTATATACAGATGAACCCATTTGCCAGTATTTGTTCCCACAATAGTGGTATCTGGGAAAAATAAGTATCCTCAAACTCTTTTGAATAACAAGTGTATGCCATTATTAGCTGGATCAAGGCTTGATTAATAGACATTTGATTCTAATCTGTAGAACAAATGAAGGAAATTGCCAAATGCCATAAATTGTGTTGACTCTCATCATTGATTTTGTTCTGTTCGATTCCTGCAATTTAGGCAAGGTGCTTGGATGAACTGTTTTGGTTTGCTAATATTTTGAGAGGGTCATCACTGGAATGCCATTCTATTTAGATCTCAAGGAGGTTTTACATCTGGCCAAAAGTTGAGGGACCACATGAAATGGAGGACAGGGCTCCTGTATCATTAATATTGTGTGGCAAAATTCAACAGGTGATGTGTGTCATACAATGTACAGCAGCTGAAATTTTCTTTCAAAGAACTATTAAAGATAGAGATGCTTCAACCTCCATTTCATATGGCCAACTTATAAGGAAATGGAGAGGAAAACATGGGTAGTTTGACACTTTATAGGAATCTTGTTCAATCTTCAGTTCCTCTAGATATTTTGAGCTACAGTTCTTATCAGCACTAGTCAGGAATGGGGTGGGGAATGTAAGTTATAATATAAAACAATCTAGAAGAATGCAAGTTGGGATAAGATCGTGTAAAGGACCTGAAGGACTTTGAAGGACATGGAGAGAAAATGATGAGCACCTCCACGTCTATAACCCTTAGCCCTAGGTTCAACCTTTTGTACTTTTACTTCATCATCTGGGTTCTTTTTCTAGGGTGGAGACCAACTAAAACCGGTCTGTGGAAAAGAAAGAGAGAGAAAGGTCAAAAGTGTAATCAGTGGAGGGGAAAAAAACTCCCCTAAATCAACCCTGGTATATTTGCAATCTTAACCCCTTAAAAGAGTATAAGAATATGCAGAAATCTGCTAATTATTTTTAAACAGAGGGCTGTTCCCTCTTAATTTTTTTGTTAACAAACAGAGAGAACAGCCCTCTATTTAAATATATTAGTGTAAAAGACATGTGAGTCTGTAGCATCTGGTCCCGTGGAGGCTACATCTGATACAAAACCCAGATCACGGTCAGATTCCTGTATTAAAGTTTACATTCTAGCTCATTTGCAGTCTCTGAAATGTGTACTGAATGTCAACATTCATCTTTCTATTCAGTAAAAAACTGACTTCATGTCTGAAGTCCAGCAACTAGCAATGTCAGACTTTGAGGGCTCAGTCCTACAAATGCCTACCAGAAAGTAAACACAAAGAATCAAATGGGACTTTGGTGGGGATAAGACTGTCTTAATACTAGAAATAGGCACAACATGAAAAATGATACACTAAACACATCTAATCTTGCCTGATTTCGAAACGTAAGCAGGGTCAGGCCTGGTTAGTACTTGGATGGGCGACCACCAGGGAATACCAGGTGCTGTAGGCGATTGGAGTAGGAACTGGCAAGCCACTCCAGTATTCCTGCCAAGAAAACTCCAGGGTCATGAAGGGTTAGTCATGATTGTAATGACAACACACACACACACACACACACACACACACACACACACACACACACACACACACACACACACACACACACACACACACACACAGGGCTGGTGCTAAATTTTTTGTGCCCTGGGTGAGGGGTGGGGGTGGGGTGGGTGGTGGGTGGGCGGGGCAAGGGGGCAGGTGGTGGCGGATGGCTTGGGACAGTGATGGGCACAGGAGGAGTGGGCGGCGATGGGCACAGTGGGTGGTGGGTGGACGGCGATGGGCGGCAGGCGGGCGGTGGGGGGACGGATGGCGGTGGCCAGTGGCAGGCGGGCAGCGGGGAGGCGGCAGGCTGGCCAGCGCCCTCTCTCCATTTTGGTGCCCTAGGCAACTGCCTAGTTCACCTTAATGGACACGCCGGCCCTGCACACACACACAAGGTTACAAAATGTTTTGAAATGAAATGAAACAGCAGACAGTGTTTCATCAGGAAATGAAACAAAACATCACTTTTGGATTCAGAAATGAAATGATTTGTGCTAGTGGCAGAGGGCTCTTTCTTGATCCAGACATCATGAGAACAGGAGGTTTATTTTTAAACTGATTGTTTTCCTTCCTTCCCTCCATGCCTCAGCTGTTGATAGCTGGCTTATCTCCTATCTTGATCTGTGGTGCAGCTAGCCAGGATCTGAACTCTGCTGCCTGTCTCTGGGCTGCAGGCATGGCAGTTTTAGGACCAGAAGGCTGACTGGATCATATTTCACTTGTGTCTGCAAGTTGATTTAAACTGTTTGTTTTCCTTTCCTGATTACGTAGGAGGTTATTTTTGATGTTTTCCTTTCTTCCCTCCCAGTGCCGATCAGCTGTTGAGCTTATCTCTCTGATCTTGATCTGATGCGCAGCCAGCCATTAGGTTTCCTGCTTGTTTACAGAGGGTTCTTTGTTTGAAAGCAAATTGATTGGAAGGTTTAAGGAGGGTCTTAAAGCTGTTTAAACTCGGTCAGTGGGCTCCCTGTTAAATAAAAAAAGGAAAGCTCTCTGTACTTCCACGTTTTGAATGCTTCCAGCTTCCTGCATAATATTTTTGTAAGGGTCCAAGTTTCAACACCATAGAGAAGTATGCTGAATACATAGGATCAAAGTATTTGAGTACAAAGTCTGATAGATAAGTCCTGGTTTGTCAAGACTTTCCTCATTTACTGGAAGGAATTTCTAGCTTGTTCAATTCTACAGTGAATTTCACATGAAGGTTCCCAGTTATCTTTCACAAAGCATCCCAAGTATTTATAAAATGATACTCTCTCACTTCTCTCAATTCTCTTAATCAGCATTTCTCTACCTGTAGAAACCTATTTGGTGGATATAAGTCAGCCTTTTGAGATATGCGAGCTCCAGCTACCAGCCTTGGTGACTGAGCCAAAAAGATAGCATGGTTGACAGTACTAAAACCCATTTAAAATCTAGTAAATTCCATAGGCCTCAGTCTATCTCCCACTGACCCTTCTCCCATGTATAGGTTATATACCAGCTATGGCAAGGTGGTCACAGTTAAGGATAAAGAGCAAAATAATAGTTGGCAATACATGATTGGGGCTTTTTTGGGATTTGGGGGAAAATCTGAAATTATGAGAATAGAGGGAGAATCTGCCCTAAATACCGTGGAGGGCAAATGTAATACAATCACACATGAACTCACCATTGAAAAGCAAAGTACTGGAGCTAATATTATGTTCATTTATTAAGTAGTTCAGGAACAGAAAGATTGGATTAAGTTCAGACATCAACTATCTGAAATGTTTATAACTAGGAGAATAATCTTGCCCACCTAAGTGAACTTTGTTACTATATATCCTGTCTAGTCATGTTCATTTTTTCACATTATCCAATTAAGAACATTTTTCCTGTGCCTTTTATTACAAGCTAACATTTTACTTTAGTGTCCAATCTTTTACATAGGAGACAACAGCTCATGTATGGCTTCTCAGGGTATTTAAAAGCAGATATACCTAGTTCTATGGCAAGGTCACACAGGAGGATTTCTGGATCTAAAGTTTAAATGAACTGTGAAGAATTACTTTACTTTAAAGCAGGTTGAACATAGATAAGTTTTGCTGGGGAGGGAGAGACACAATGTCTCAGCATGGTTTGGGCAGCAGCCACCAATATATTTCATTTCGTTGTAATCCTCTTGGATATTTGGACTTAATAAGAATGAGCAAACTTTGAAATGAAGGAACATTATTTTGGAAAATATTTAATAGATGCACCAGAATGTGGGAACATTTTAGAAAGCAAATATTAATTTCAATACACAAAATAATTAGGTTCTGGTGTATTGATGGAAAGAAACAAATAGAGAAAATAACTAGGTTCTGAAGAATTGATGGAAAAGAACAGAAAAAAGGAAAATATTGGTCCATATACAGTAGTCGGTGTTTTTTCATGACCAATGAGAAACAATTGGATTAACACATCCAGCTGATTAACTGAGCAGCATGCTACTTCTAAGAGACAGCCATATAAGATGGCAGCCTTGCTATATTTCAATTGTCTTCCATAAAAATCAAGGTAAACTTTTTTTAATGAAAGAAGAGCTTCAGTCTTGAGTAGACTGCTCTTGTGGTTTTTCTGTTCTGGTGATTTTTAAAGGATACATCCATCCAGAGATACCTCTCAGGCCTCTGTCCTTATGAGTACCTTCTTTGACAATTTTAATCTCATGTGAGGCAGCTGCTTGTCTTAATATAACTGGTGTCCTGCATCAAACAAAATGGGGAAAGTAGTGCAATGGAGCCTTGTGCTGCCTGTTTTGTGAGTTCTGCGTCCATATTTGTCATTGTGATCACAGTGCCTGTTGTTTAATGTTTATCTCTTTCTCCTTCACTACCAAGAAGTCAGGAATAAATGAAAAAATACTTTAGTACTGCAGTTTACTGAAAAATGCTAGAAATGGCTGCTTGCAATAATTAAAGCTGCAGCTACTGCAAAGTGGTGGTAAGTATTCACACAACACGAGGCTGTTCTAATTTTCCTCCATCCAATGTAAAGGTAGTCTTAACTGAGCTACACAACTTTAAGTACTATGAACTAAACCATTGAATAGGAATTGAGAATGTAAATAACACTGTACTTTCTATTTTATAACCTTTCACTTGTCTGAATACCTTCCCCTTTATTCTTTCTAAATATGGGCAGGGTTGCAGAGTTAGAAGTACAGTTATAGAAAAAAATCAAGCAGTGAACTCTTTCTCAATCCACAGAGAGTGAAAGGGCATATGGTTACAGGACAATATCTCAAATATAAGCAGGGTGAGTACAATGCTTCCTGCTGTCCTCATTCTTAGTGGGTGAACATGTCCAATGATTTTGCAGTCTGTGCCTCCTAGCAAACTAGGAATGAAATGATGGAATGTCTTCCACTCAGGAGGCATTTGAGCTCAGGCATATAAATATGCTCTTGCCCTCAGTTTTTGCTTTCTTAGGCACTATTGCCTGGGTGCTTGCATATTTCTAAATGCCAATGGTTTGTGAAAAATAGCCAACACTCCTTTGCTCCATAAAATATTTCTTGGCAGAAAGAGGAGCACATCATTATTTAGAATTAGAATATATTTTTTTTAAAAGAAAGAAATTGTTGTTGTTTTAAATTAACTGTGAATCTCTCTCCCTGGTCCCTTTATAATTGCAGTCCAGTTCTTACATTGCATTTTGTAGAGAGATAAAGACACCCAGAAGCTAGACGTAGACTATCATTTTGATTGCCCCATCCTTGAAGGAGTTGCTTTTCTTCTTCTTTTGATCAAAAAACTCCTTGGTGTCTTTCTCTAAATTGTCTTTATTCCATTGACTCAGCAAAACCCCAGCACTGAAACTAGAAAGCTGGAACTATAGGGACACAATTTCTCTTCTCTTAGCTATTAAGCCTGATTATTTTTATTCATTGATAATTCTTGAAGGGATGCAGACTTACTCATTAACCAAAATGCTTTTAAATACAGTGGTACCTTGTATAAAGGAATTAATTTGTTCCAAATGAAATTATGTTAAACAAATGTTCCTTTATACAAATTTCTCATTGGAATGCATTGAAAACAAAGTAATCCCTAATCATGATTATTTTTATGTTGTACAGATTCTCCCCATAGACAATTCTGTTAAGCAAATTTCTTCTATCTCCAGAATTTTTTATGTTGTACAGATTTTATGTCATACAAACTGTTTGTTATACAAGGGGCCACTACACTTGCAAAGAGAGACTTTATTAATCCTCATTTGCTGTTCTTATTTTAGGAGACAAACTAGAGAATTGAAAATGAATGGTTAGGCATATATCTGATTGTTTATTTGCCCTTGCCTACAAGTCCTAATGGAAAAATGTATTCTTATCAAGACCAGTACAGTAACATTGGTATTTTACAGTTGCTGGAGTGGGCAGGAGTGATCTTGGACTGGAGCAACCTGGATTTTAATGCCAACTCAGTTACATGCTTTTTACATGTCAGCAAGCCTCTCTGTTCTGTGTGGCATGAAGAAAAACTTATGAAAATGTTGTATCTAATCAGATTAAAGCCTTAGCTGCAGTGAACCATTTCATGTCCAGAGTGGTCCTACCCACACATCTCTGGACCCTGTCAGAGGCTTCTACTTTTTTGGTACAGCCTGCTCTAGGATCAGGCTGGTTTGGATTGCTTCCTGTGGGTGATTACTAAAAATGATCCAAAGCAAGCCTTCCTCTTTCACTTTGCCAGTATCCTGAAGTGACTTTCTAACTGAGCTACTTCACAATATTGGAAAATTGGCAGCAGGGTGCTATGGGTCATAAAGAGCCATCCAGAGACCATTTGGATGAAAATGGCATATCAAACCTCCTAGTGATCCAATTTGCCAAATCTAGCCTGTGCCCTGTATGGCCACTGCCTACATGAAGGCCTGTTGTGAGAATTATACACAGTAACACCATCATTTCTCCTTATCTAGCAAAGAAATAGCTGGAAATGCCCTGTAGTAGATGAAATACAGAATCCATCAGTGCCAAGTTTGTTGGTTAAGACAGAGACACTGTCTGAATGCCAAGCTACACATTATGCAGAATGGATTGCAACATTCTTTTCAGCTGAGTCATGCAGTGCAACAGGACACAACAGGACATGCCCAATTAATTAATCTTAACTTTCTGCAATTCATCACCATTCACCACTGAAATTTATGCCAATTTTTTTAAGCTAGTGGGCATAATTAATAGGATTTTGGTCTCTGGGTATAATTCTAATACAACATATTGGAAAGCATCTGGCCGTGATGACAACAAAGATCTCCACCTACTCATCTGCCCCATATAGCTATGATAACAGAACCTGTGACGAGGCAAGGTCTGAATTGTGCATTGTTTTGTTATAACTTAATATTCTGCCCTTTGCCTAGCATGGTGCATCATTTCCCAAGTTTCACGAGTTACATGCCCTTTTTTAAGCCAGTTCTCCCTCTTTCTTTTCAATATTAAATAGCATGAACTGAGATATTTAAAGCTAAGGTGACCTTCTCGCGGCATGATGCACTATTTTTAAAAGGGCAGCTCAGACGCGTTGCCAGAGTCATTATAGCCTCAGAACTGTCTTGGCTGTAACATCAGATACAGTGAGCGGTCTGACAAAACATTTCAGCATCTGCTATGTGGAAATATTGCATGTGATCTTTTCAATAGCCTTTTTTCTTTTAAAGGAGTTACATTCTCCCGAAAAGAAGAATTTTCTGAACATTTTAAAAAGGCACTCTGTAGCAGCTTTTATTGCGGGTTCTATTTATTACAAGTGCATTTGGCTTGTTGTTCTAAGCAATGTTGCCATTACACTTCTATGATGGTTACTTCACATCCTTCCTTGTTCTGGCAGGAAGTTTGTTGTGTGTTGATGTCGGTCATGGTCACGTGGTCTTCTCCCGCTTCTGTCCCTGGTGAATGTCACTTTGCTCTCCTGCCACTAGATGGCAATGAGCTACAATCGGCACTCATTCTGCAACAAGGCTTACTTCATGAGCTCTCGTCTCGGCACGAGAAGTGAGACAAGCAGATTCCCGAGGCCGGGGGGGGGGGAATTGCTCATCCCGCTTAAATCCCAGTTCAGGGGGCATGGTCGGGGCGTCATCTCACAATGGATGTGCTGTAAGATTACTTCGTTAAGATTACTTTGTTACTTGCTCTTCATGACTAATGTTTTTCTCCAGGATGGCATCAACCCTGCTTTCTGTACCTGGGATTCGTTTTGCTTCATCAATTGCCTTTTTGTTGTTGCCTATAGCTGGGCCTTTTGGTTCCAAATGCAAAAAGGAAGAACATGACATGACCATTATATTTGGGAAATCTATAGGCCACAACTTTATTGATTACAACAAGCAGTATGCTGGCTGAGTTACTGGGTCAGATCCAGCACCTCAAGTGTCCTGCCTGCCCCCTGAGGCTCCCACATTCCTCCCTGTGCCTTGGAAACACTCATTTCTTGGCAGTTGTAGGATCCCCTGGCTTGTCGACCCCATTGGTATCCTGTGTCCATTTTGCATTTGTAGGACCCTGAGGGGCATAGACCCCATTGGTGGCCCATGCCATAAATCATTACTGGGGGCCTTCAGCTGTCTCCTCCTGGTTCAGCCCGTGGCTCCCTCTGTCTGAAGTGTCCTCATCAGCTGTTCTTCTGTATGTGCAGGTTCTCACCTGCTACTTTATCCTCTTGGATCCATCCCAATGCCTGTAAAGCTGCTAACCACCTCTAAAGTTGTGATATGCATCCAATACAATTATACAGAATCTAAACATTTTTGCTACTACATTCCATTATATAAAGGGTGGTTGTGCTTTGCTTGCTCCATCTTCTGTTCAAAAGAAGGTTTATTTATTTATTTATTTATTTATTTATTTATTTATTTATTTATTTATTTATTTATTTATTTATTTATACCACCTGCCTTCCAGGGAACACTGGGCAGTTTACAGCAATCATATTAAAATCAATTAAAAAACAAATATCAAACATATAATACAATAATAATAGCAATAAATAAAAGTAATATAATAATCTATTAGGTTGTACTTGCTGCTTTCCCCTTTTATATTGGGCTGACCCAGCCCTTTGTGAGTGCATCATGCTTTCCAAGGGGCCAGGATTGACGTGTGTCATGTGGTTCCACCCAGGCCTGCCTATTGGCCTGGCCCCTGCATGTGACACAGTTCACACTTCCCCCTCCATGTGGTGCTTGTCATATTTCTTTGTTTCAGCCAACACTGCTTCAGCACAGAGTGCTGTCTGTACTGTCTGTAACACTCCCTCCTATCAGGTGGGCCACTTGAAGGTGCCGACCCCAAAGGAAGCTTGGAAAACCACCACTAGGAACTGAGATTTCTTGGTGGTCACACCTGTGGAACCAGCTGCCCCCTGAGATTGGTTTGGCCCACACGCTAAAAGTTTTTTTTTTAAAAAGCTTAAAACCTGGCTGTATAGACAAGTTTTCCCTGACCACTGTTTGTCATTTTGCCCATCTCGCTCATCTGGTTTATATTTTAATCCACCTCTATTTGTTTTTGTATGTATTTGATTCATTATTTTTTGCTTTGTTGTCAGATTTAATTATATTTGATTGGTTAGTTTTTATTTCAGTCTATACATTGTATATTGTTTAATTTTATTATTATTATAACATTTACACACACACACACACACACACACACACACACACACACACACACACACACACACACAGAGGTACCTCCACTTAAGAGTGGCTTGACTTAAGAGCAATTTGACTTAAGATCAGAAAACAGTTGGTGTTCTACGTTTAGATGTGGTCTGCTTTATTTAGAAATATTTTTCTATTGTTTTGATTATTTCTTTATTTGTTAAATTTTTAAAGAGTTGTTCGACAAATAAAATAGTAGAATATAGTCAGGAGAAAGAGGAAAACACACATTTCTACAGTCATCATCTCCATGCTAGTCACGGTGCTGTAAGCCAGAAAAATCCTACTTGCTCTAGGAATATCATTGGTGTGTGTGTGTGTGTGTGTGTGTGTGTGTGTGTGTGTGTGTGTGTGTGTGTGTGTGTGTGTGTGTGTGTGTGTGTGTGTGTGTGTGTGTGTGTGTGTGCATCTTAATAGAAGAACTTGGCCCACTAGGCAACAAAACAGGAGTACAAAAATGAAGGGGAAAGACAGTTGGGAACCAGTAATGTAGGGGTTCAACAGTGAGTGGGGAAAATGGAATTATGGTCAGGAACCAAGCAGAGACTGACTACTATTTGCCTTCAAGCCAATACTCCAGACAGGAGCAGAACTATTATAATGTCTGACTTACATACTTTATTGTTTCATGGAACATGGTGGCTCAGTAGACTAGAGCACTAAAACTGTTGACTGCAAAAGTTGGCAGTTTGGCAGTTCAAATCCCAGGTGCCATGCAGCAGAGAGAGCTCCCACTGTTAACCCAGCTCCTGCCAACCTAGCAGTTTGAAAGCATATAAATGCAAGTAGATAAATATGTACTGCTGTAAAAAAGTGGGAAGGTAAACAGTGTTCCATGCAGCCATGCCACCCACATGGTCACAGACTTGCACAACACTGGCTCTTTGCCTTGAAAATGGAGATGAGCACTGCCCCTAGAGTCAGACATGACTAGCACGTGTGTGCAGTGGGAACCTTTACCTTTACCTGTTAAGATACTGTGGCATCTCATATTCAAAGTCAGTACGATCAAAGAGGACAAAGGGCTGTCATTCAACTGCATTCTTGTTGGGGAGATGAAAGAGTTTTGGCCCAAAACTTCAAGCTCAGACTGGGCTAGAATGAACCTAGTTAAGAAATTTTCTCAATCAATGTATAAAACTGATCAGTCACCTTAGGCATATACAGGTCGAACTCCTATTCAAATAACAGGGCTATAATGTTTCTTGATTGCTATTCTTCAGAAATCATAATGTTTTTGATTGCTATTATTCAGTGGAAAATGCCATCATTTTGCACAGACATTTGCACACAGAATGGATGGAAATTATGAATGTTTTCTGGGTGTCAAAGATCTTATGCATTTGTATTAGAAGAAATGGGGGGAAATCCTGAAGACCCCCCAAATTAGTAGGATACAAAGGATAAGGAACAGACAGTTTGTGCATTTCACATAACTCTAGCTTTCTCTTCACCTTACTTTGAAGTATGTGATAAGGCAAGATATCAGGAAAATAAAAGCCTCAGCATCTCACACACCTCCCAGAGCAGCCCAGATGGAGAGAGACACATGCCAAAGCTTTTATTTTGATTTTCTGAAGAGACACAGTTCTGCTCTCATCCTATTCTGCATTGCCAGGAACCTATGAATCTCAAGAGATTTTGCCCTTTCAGGAAAAGAAAAAGAGAAGTACTTCTTTGATCTTTTGCTCACACATAAGTGAGTGAAGTGGATGGCAGTCCAGAAATAGATACATTTCCTGACAAATGGTCCATTACTAAATGCACTTCTTCAGCTTGATTGGTACATGGATTGTGGTATAGAGTAGCACCTGACCTCTGGTGGCATATCCTGTAGTTGTTACTACCATTTTTAAAAAAAGTGAATTTGTTATATTTCTTTCCATGTTAGCAACAAGACTTTCACACTTCTCTCCATCTATATACGGAGTGTACATATGGCCAGTGCACTAAAATTACTGAAACATCCATTCTTTTAGACAGAATTTGCTGAATATTGCTGTGAGTTCAAACATGGCCACTAAAAAGAGTTTTGCACCCTAAAAGCCCCAAATTTTTCTCTAGTTTAGATTGAAGTCTAAGCCAGTTTCCCAGTCACCAAGCCAACCGTTATCCCAGACTACCTCTTTGGTTAAACAATTTCCATCATTGACTGGATCACACTAATATTTCTGGTGCTGACTGGGGCCAGGTTTAAAGGGCTCCAGCCACTGAAAACTCAGCAGCTCTGTCAATAGCTGGAGCCCTTTAAATTTGGCCCAGTCAGTACCAGGGGGTTCCCCTTGTGCCAACTGGATCAGAGCTTAATGGGCAGCAGGAGCCCTCAGAAAATGGTTGGGCAGGCAGAGCGGCAGGAGCCCTCTGAAAATTGTCAGGTAGGCTGTTTGTGCTGCCTACCCAACCATTTTTGAGGGATCATTCCAAGCTGTGAATGGCTGGAGCCCTTTAAACCTAGCCCAGTTGGCACCAGGGGATTCCCCTTGTGCTTACTGGGCCAGGTTTAAAGGGCTCCAGCCATTCACAGCTCAGCAAGAGCCCTCAGAAAAAGGTGGGAAGGACATTTCCAGCAATCACACTGTCCTCCCCACCATTTTCTGAGGGCTCCTGCCAATCTCTCAAATGGCTAGAGCCCTTTAAACCTAACCAAGTCAGTACTAGGGGTACCCCCTGGTACCAACTGGGTGAGGTTTAAAGGGCTCCAGCCATTGACAGAGCAGCAAGAGCCCTCAGAAAAATATGGGGATAGCAGTTCTGCTCTCCCCACCATTTTCTGAGTACCCCCTGGTACTGACTGGGCCAGGTTTAAAGGGATCCAGCTGATAATAGCTCAGCAGGAGCCATTTAAAATGACTCCCAGAGTCCTGGGCACCGAATCTTGTGCCTCTAGGACCCAAGGGAGCCATTTCATTTCACTACGTACAATTTTTTTTTTAAAATGCAAGAAACAAAACAAAATGGGGGGTGAGTACAAAATGAAATAAAATGAAACATTATTTTTCCATTTTGTGCCCATCCCTATTAAAGACAATGAGTATACAATGATTGTTAACAACATTAAGGGCATTCTTTAAAAACAGACTGTGGGGAGGCATCTTGCATCATTAAAATGGCAATACTAAAACCAAGAAAAATAAGTAAACCAAATGCCATTCTGACAAATGATAAAACACAAATATTGGGAAACACAAGCAATACTACAAATGTATAGGACAGTCCATCTAAAAATCACATAGGTGGCCAGTTGCTGAGAGGGAATTATTGGTTGCTGTTGGATTGACTGATTTGCAACCCAGCCCAGAAAAGTCTCTTCCAGCCAAAACCTCTTAAAGGCAGCATACAAAAGCTGCAAATAACCCCAAGAACAGTCCCTCTGTATCATCAGGTTTAAGAAAAAACATGGGAACAAACAACCCCTGTTTCAAAGCATTCATTCCTTCTTCTGTGTTAACAAAGAAGCTTCAATAGGTTTCATAGTCGTAAGCCAAGGTTTGGACCAACCAAATGAACTTTTATCGTTAATCACAAGTAGATATTAGTTATGGTGACTAGAGATGGGCACAAAATGAACTTTTGGGTTGTTTTGTTATTAGTTATTTGTTTCATTATGTAACAAAATGAATAACGACCTGCCCCTCTAAGAGAAATGAACCGAAACAAAATGGAAATTTCCGTTTTGTTTCAGTTTGTTTCATTTGCCCGTGTCTCCTACATGGTTCTGCTGGTGGTCCTGGATGGTCTTTCCTTGTCCGGTGGGTCCTCCTGGCTGTAGGGAGGGGTTATCCAGGTAAATAAAGCCAACCCGCCATGCTACAGCTGATAGGCAGCCATGGTCAGCAGTCAAATAAATAAATAAAATAAAATAAAAAATCTGGCACCCGGGCCCCAGTACCGTCCTGTGAGCACTGGACCCGGCCCTTGGGTCACCAAACCGGCCCGCAGACTAGCAAAAGTTTAAAAAAGCTGACCGGAGCACTGATACAGCCCCAAAAAAAATCAAACAACCACCGACCTAGCCCCAGGTGCCACGCGGTCGGTGCTTGGGGGAAATCAAATAATAAAAAAGGAGTACTGACCTGGCCCCGGGGTTGCCTGGTCAGTGCTCTAAAATAAAGAAAAAAAAAAAAAATTCCAGCGCCAACCCAGCTCCAGGGGCCACGCAGTCAGTGCTTGAAAAACAAACAAACAACAACAAAAAGACCTGAGCACTGTCTTCGGGCCATCACTTCATAAAGCCCCCATTGGGGACTTTTAACCTCCTCCAATACCCCCAAAAAATAAAAAAGAGAAGTGCTGGGGCTGTGTTGTCAGCACTTGAAGGGGGAAAAAAGAATAATGAATCAAAATGAACCAATGAAACTAATATTTCAAAAAAATCATTAAAAAAAACAAAATGAAACAAACCTTAAAACAAACTGAACCAAAACAAATTGCCATTTTTTCGGTTTGTGCCCATCTCTAATGGTGACAGTAAAATAAGCAAGTACATTGGGCTAAGGCAAGACCAACATTGTTGTGCCATTCTTTTTTAAACAGACATTTTCTCAATGAAATGTGTGCTTCATCAAAATGGGTGCTTCATCATGGTTCGCAGGAATGTTTCGCATGACCTGGTTAATAGCAGCATGAATCTGTGTGACTACTATCTGTAGCTAAAGGGAAGGGAAATGCATTACTTCTGCTCATTCACACTATAAAGCACCATTTGCCCTGAGCTATGGTATTTATATGACACACTAAAGCATATGCAATGCAATTGTGTTTGCTATAAATAACTCTTGGATGACATTTACATATCACTGAGTTATTTCATAGCATCCTT
Source organism: Phrynocephalus forsythii (assembly GCA_029282475.1). NCBI lineage: Eukaryota > Metazoa > Chordata > Lepidosauria > Squamata > Agamidae > Phrynocephalus > Phrynocephalus forsythii. Next base: position 97,796,084 of record JAPFRF010000010.1, read on the forward strand.
CCTTGGCACAATCTTTCCAATACCCATTGATTTTGATGGGATTTGGAAGTTTGAATGAAGAACTGAAGTGCTATTCTATCTTAATAAATACTGGCTGTGCACTCTTATACAGGTTTGCTCAGAAGTAAGCTACCTTCTACATAGTGTGGTTTTCTCTCATCTAAGTACATTTAAAACTGTAATATTGGGCAGGGAGAAATTGTCTTAAGACACAGATGAAACAAGGTCCTTCTGGTTATCTCTGGGAAATATCAACAAAGCAATTGCTTCCTCCCAAATTCCCATTTTGTTATTCTTGTTCAAAAACGAAATGAAACAAAACTCTTCTGACCCCTTCATAAAAATATATGGGGGAAAGTGGACCACAAATCACACAATCTCTATGTCTAGACAAAATGCCAGGAATATAAGAAAGGCAAACACTGTGAGGTTTGTAAGAGATGCAAAAAGCAACAAAAAGCATTCTTCAGATATATACCCAGCAAAAGACAGAGAAAAGAAATAATAGCTCAGGTGCTAAGAGGTGGTGGTGGAAAAACTGTAAGAGTTGACAAAGAAAATGTCAAAGTGCTCAATTCCTACTTTAGCTCAGTCTTTTTCCAAAAGATAGTCTATGACTCTTGAGTCAAATTTGAAAAACAAGTAAAGAGGACAATATTGCAGCTTGAAACTGATAAACAAATAGTCAAGAAATGCTTTGAACAAGTTCAAATTCCAGGGCCTGGATGAACTGCATTCAACGATATTGAAGGAACTGACTGGAGAGATGGAAGATGGGTCCTTTTCCAAGGAGAAAGGTGGGGTAAAAACATTCAAAAATAAATAAATAAGAATAAATAAATAAGAATTATCTTGAAATCATGGAGGATGGGTGAAGTGTCAGATGAACAGAGGAGGTCTAACATGGAAAACAAATAGGAACTGGGGAACCAGGTCAGTGTGGCATCAATCCGAGGGAAAATTCTGGAGCAGATTATAAAGTGGTCAAATTACAGTGAATGTGGGGTGCAGGGAATATTTATCAGATTTGAGGATGACAGTTCACTGAAATAACTAATGCCCTAAAAGACAGGAACAAAATTTAAAAATATATTGATACATTTGAACACTGGGCTAAAAACAAGAGAATGAAATACAGCAGGGATAAGTGGCATGTTCCTCACCTTGAGGAAGAAAACAAACACATTTATTTATTTATTTTATTTATTTATTTATTTATTTATTTATTTATTTATTTAGCTTATATACCGCCCGTCTTCCTGAGAGGAACTCTGGGCGGTTTACAACAAGGGGACAACAAAACAACAGATTAAAATGACAGCAAAATAACTAACTAGCTAAATAATAAAACAATAAAACAATATAAAACAAAACAAAACAGGACAATAAGGACCAAGGATGCAGATGGTGGGGAAGAAAAAAAAAGACTTTGTTGGAGTCACCCAAACGCCTCCCGGAAGAGGAGAGTTTTCAGTGCCTTCCGGAAGGCAGGCAGGGACTCTGCTAGGCACACATCTGCTGGGAGATGATTCCACAGGGTCGGGCCAGCCACAGAGAAGGCTCGGGTATGGGTGGAAGTTCTCCGAGCCTCCCTGGGCGTGGCCACACGCAGCATGTGCGCCCGCGACAACCTAGTCGGACGGGCCGAAGTTGACCGCTGGTCGATCCGCTCTGTCAGGTAGTCAGGTCCTAGGCCATGGAAGGTTTTGTAAATCAAAACCAGGACCTTAAATCTGATTCGGGCTGCAACGGGCAACCAATGCAAGCGAGCCAGAACTGGGGTGATGTGCTCGAATAGATGCACACCTGCCACCAGTCTGGCCGCCGCATTTTGGACCCGCTGCAGTCGCCAAATGAGAGTCAAGGGCAACCCCATGTAGAGTACGTTACAATAGTCCAGTCTCGAGATCACCAATGCTTGCACCACAGTTCTGAGGGAATCCCCATCCAGGTACGGATGAATTTGGGCGATTCGGCGAAGGTGGAAAAAGGCAGCCCTGGACACGGCGGACACCTGGGCCTCCATGGTGAGTGCCGGGTCCAGGACTATGCCCAGATTCTGGACGGAGACCGATGGCCTGAGAGAAACGCCCTCTAAGGTGGGAAACGGGCCACCGTAGCTGGATGGGGAAGCCCCAAAGAACATAACCTCAGTCTTATCAGGGTTAAGTTTGAGCCTGTTGGCCCTGGTCCATTCCATGACCACGCCCAGGCACTGATTGAGGGTCCAGACAGCCTCATCTGCAGCGGTGGAAAAGGAGACATAGAGCTGCGTGTCATCAGCGTACTGGTGACAGCAGACTCCATGTCTCCTAATGACCTCAGCCAGCGGCCTAATGTAGATGTTGAACAGCATGGGAGAGAGAGACGACCCCTGTGGAACCCCGCAAGGAAGTATCCAAGGGGCCGACAACTCACCCCCATGCTGAACCTGCTGGGGACGGCCTCCGAGGAAGGACCGGAACCAACTGTGGATAGTGCCCCCGATCCCAACCTCAGAGAGCCGATCCAGCAGGATACCGTGGTCGATGGTATCAAAGGCCGCTGACAGATCCAGGAGGACCAACAGGGAGGAGCACCCCCTGTCGGCCCCCTGGAGGAGGTCATCTTGCAGAGCGACCAAGACTGTCTCAGTCCCCCGACTGACCCAGACTGGAATGGATCCAGGATGTGTTCGCCCTCCAGATATGATTTACCAGATTTGATATATTTAATTTAGTAATATGAGCAAGTAGGATCTTGGTATTGTTGTAGATCTCAAGCTGAATATGAAATAAACATATAATGTGGCCACAAAATAGAGAAATGCATTTACAGAAGTGCAGTCTACAGATCCCATGAAGAACCAGCCCCCCTCTATTCAACATTAACATCAACATTGGTTAGGCCTCATATTGAATACTGTGTCCAGTTCTTTAAGAAGGATGCCAACAAACTGGAACTGGTTCTGAGGAGGGCAACAAGGATGATCAGAACTGAGCATGTTTAACCCCAAGAAAGACTCAAGAAAGACTCAAGGGCAGGATCTGTTCTCAATCATCCCAGAGTTCAGGACACATTATCATGGACTCAAGTTACATGAAGCCATGATTGTTAGAGATGTATGAAAGACTATAAAAAAGACTACCTCAGGCTGTTGTGAGCATAAAAGTGCTGGAGGCATTCAAGAGAAAGCAAGACCACCATCTGCCTGATCTACTTTGATTTGGATTCCAGCATCGAGCTGGTGGTTGGACTTGATGGCCTTCTATGCCCCTTCCAATGGCATTATTCTGTGATTCGATCTTTGTCTTTATTGCTCTCTGGTATAAGCAGCTAGTACTCCAGAAATAACCCCCCTTTAAATTCTATAGCAAATGCAGGAAGATTAGCTACTATGTATGCAAAGCAGGTACTGTACTTGGAAGCAAAGAAATGGAAGCAGATTCCATATTTTATTATCTACCAGGACTGAAAAGAGAACTGTGCAGCTGATTAGAAAATGACCTCCATTTAATACTTTTTACCATTTATTTTGTCAGCAAAGATGCTCACACTGCCAATTTTCCCAGTCACTAATTAGCGTATGAGAGATGAGTGTGAAGAGTAAAATTAGCTAGGATTTTGATTTTAGGGTTCTCTCCTGAAATGGGGTTTGAGAGTAAATGTAAAGAATACTGTAATCCCCACCAGCCTGGGAAAGAAGATGATTGTCAAGCCTTTGTCTAGACACCGTAACTGCCAGGGATCTGGAAGAATTGGAAACAAGTTACTCCCTACTAAGAGATGTATAATATTTACTCCAGTCAGATTTCTGTGGCCAAGTCCTTTGTTAGGTAGAGCACTCTGGAAGAGGCAGTGCTGAGGTTCAATTTTAATCCCAGCAATCTAAAAACTGGTATTCCACCAAGAGTCAGAGCTGTCAGTGAGCCAAGTCCTGCTCCCTTCCCCCCAAATCCCAGGTGCTAATATTTCTTCCACATTACTCACTTGCAAAAACCCAGAGACTCAGTATCCAAATTTCTTCTACTGCCCTAACTGCAGCTTCCATCCAAATTACTAGGACGGACTATTCAGGATGGGTGCTGCTCCAATCTGATTCAGATCTAACTTGGGTTGTTGCAAATTAGTCCTGTATAATTCTGCATCTGCCTTATTCAGTTGCACAGCAATATAAGGCATATATACCTCTGAGTAGACAAATATAGAGCACCTATATACCAGTTCCACTGTATTCCTACTTGCTAGCAAGTGGGTGCCTTTACAAGCAAATGAGACATTTTGATACTTATTGTTATCAACTAAAGATGGGGACAAGCCACTAAAATGGCAGCTCATTGTGCTTCATGGTTATCAAGATCAAGGGAAAGCAGGCTGCCCTTTGACAAGGGAAGTAGCTTCCTTTAGAGAAAAGGGAAGATAATGACAACAGCCCTGTCTCAGTGGTTAAAAACAATTTTAATGACCTGCTGCTTCCCCCCAATCAGACAGGTTTGGGGAGAAGCATATGGGTCCCTTAAAATGTCTTTAACCACCAAGGCAATTGCTCAAAATGAAAAACAAAACAAAAAATGAAATGAAATATAAAACAAAAAAATGAAATAAAAAAAACTTTTCATGCCCATCTCTATTTACAACTAGCTATGCTGGCCAGGTGAACCACTGGTCTACAATAAGCACATTTCTTTGCTTTGAAATAGATTATCTCTACTTCATCCAGCTGGTGTGAGCAGAGCTCCAGGAAAGGCCAGGAAGATCCATATGGCCGGTTGGAAGTTCCTATATTTTAAGTTCCCTGAGTGGATACAGCGATCCTCAAGTCACTTCCAACTCACCGGTTTTATCGCTTTCTTAAATAAAATGAGAACAGCACTGCTGTAATTGAAGACAAAAAAGGAGAGAACATATGTAGGAAACATTTGCCCTTTCACATTCCAACCCCCCTCTCCTCTCAGCCATGACAGGAACGGGCCTCGTTTTGAGCAGGTATTTTGCAACCAATACCCGTGAACCAAAGGCATTCAATTTGAAATATTATGGTTGTGACTCACTGAAAAAGCTCACATGGAGCACTCTAATTGGGGAGAACACTAAAGCGACTGTCCCTTCTATGTTATATCCTCTTGCTTTATCCTTGTACATTGCTTTTCAGTTGAATTCAGCTATCGTGTTGCAGCATTGTGCAGGGTCTTGTGGTTCACTTTAATTAAAGCTAATCTCACAGAGCAGAACCATTTTGGCAGCAAAGAGGATAGCTCTTTCATACAAAAGATCCCTGGGAACACAGTGAGCAATCTCTGCACCATAATGGGCGAAACAGAGCTGAAGTGCACTGATGCAGCACAGACTTTCAAAGCTGATGCCAATTGACTGTGCTTTGGCATATACTCCGCACAGCTTTCCAGAAATGGGTACACATTGCAATGTTTTGCTGTGCACAATGAAGTAAAATGTCAGTTGTTCTGCCTGAATGTATACGGGTGAAAAAGAAAAGGATTTAGTGAAATAATCAACGGAAGCTTCTGGAACACAAGTGCCTCTTCATTATGAGCCTCCCTCCCCCAACCAATCTTCATTACACCTTCCAACATATTTTGTTTAAATGTCTGGCATGCCCTGCACCCATGGAGGGTATCTTATTCAAATTACAATAATCATTTAGATTATGTAAATTATATTATATAAAACAATTATGATTCTACCGTTGATCTCTTCCCTCTCTCTAAAAACGTTTTATGCTAACATGGACTTCCTCGGAAGACTGGTAATGGATTTTGGTGGTGATGCTTTGAATACCAATGGCCCACAGCCCAAAGGAGGGCTAATCTTACCACTTCTGCAATGAGCCACCACCTTGACCGCCTGGGCCACTAGCCAGTTTGGATGGTATGTCTGCTATTTACAACAGAATTATATTGCACCACATTGATGTCAGGAATGCCTGGGCATTGAGCAGCAATTTTTTTTCAATACTTCAATGATTTAAAAAACAAATCAGCAAAATAAACATCTGACACATGCCTTGAAAAAAGCTATTAGGGTTCCTGTAAGTCAAACGTAGCTTCACCACAAAATTTACATGATTGCAGGAAGACTCATATTTGGATTCTAGGTGGGACTATGAATTGGTTATTACAGTTCCTAAACCTGGCTAGTTATTTCCTTATCTTTCATTGTTTGTTTATTTATTTGTTTATTTTATAGGCAGTTTTCCACCCTGTTAAATAGACCCAAGGTGGCTAAAATATTAAAAATAATAGAATTAAAATCATAATAAGTGCACTACTGTACTAATAAAAGTTTCATCACATTTACTGCATAACCTAAGGGGCATGTTGAGTGAGTAGAACTTTCCTAGTTGAAATACAGCACCTGCCTGAAGCAGATGGTCTGAACTCTGTGGTGGGTGGACATACTGGAAAACCCAATAGATCATTCAACAGGGTTTTGCCCCTCTCATCTTTTCTAGACCTTTAAGTAGTTGGTGCACTTTGCCTCACTTCTTCCTTCTTTTGTTGATGAGAATTCCTATTTGTTCCTTTCCCAACCACAGAGCAGTAGACTTTGCCAGTATGGAAGGGAGTTCAGTCTAGAGCAGTGGTTCCCAAATGGGCTCTTGGGAAACCCACCTGGGAACACCATGGAATCCTCTCACCTCCCCCCCCAACTATCAAATACCACTTAGTTGCAGTTTCTCTGATCCCTGTGAATGGTGGAGAGAGGGGACCATGACCTAGTCTTGCCAAAATACTGGAGTTTTTATTTGGTGTCAGACTTACACACGAGCTAAATAAGCTACATGTATGAGGTGATCCAAGTTAATTAATTAATTGGTCTTACTTTTGATACAGTACATAGTTGTAGGCCATCCTGTGAGATTCTGTAAACCTGAAAATGCTTTGAGGCTTCACATGTTGTAACTTAACCCCAGTTCTAATCCAACATCTCTGGACATCTTTCAGGCTTCAAGGCTTTAGCAGGCCTCCCAAAGTGAATCCTTCAGCACTTTGCCTTGTTCTAGAGCTGCCCTCAGGATTCTGACACCTATGCCTTAAAGACAGGTAGGGGCATGACAAACTCTTTTAAAAATTGTCTTCCAGAGGGAAGCACAATCTCACCATACTAGAGAAGGCCATGAAATTGTAGTAGCGTGGGGTTTAGTGATTTCAGCTCTCTGACATAGCAGGCTGGAGACAGCTTCTATTGTAACACACTTTATTCAGGGAGAGAACAAGACTGAGGGACTGGGGAGAGGGAGCTACATTTATAGGAATGAGGACTGGCTAGGAAAAGATGCATTTTGGAGGGAACAATTACAAGCAATCACAAAGCTGCCTTTTGGCAGGAACCAATAGGATTGAGGATCCAAATGCAGCAACTTGAATAAACCAATAGGTCTGTTCCCTTTGGAACAGGAAGGCAGTTACTTCAACATAAGCAATTACAGATAATAGGAATACAGATTAGTACACAACACCCCTCCCCCCCCGGTGGGCACAGCACATGTAATCCTTTAGATATTGTGGGGCCCTGCGACTTCTAATTGATCTCCTGACTACAGGTGTTGCAGGGGCTTGAGCATGCAGTGTCTGTGGTGGAGAGTCTACTGTAATAGCTTCGTCTGACACGGAGGGGGTTTCAGACAACTCAATGTCCCTGATCTGTTCCTCGGCACCATGAGGACTTGCAGGAGCAGATTCTTTTGCTGACACCACTGGTACCTGCATTCCTGGGGCATCTCTGCTCTGGTCTTGCAGCTGTGACTCATTAATGGGGGTAGTGTCACTCTCAGGCTGCAATTCTCCCACACCTGTACCAACTCTACTGGGTGCTCTGCACCTCAGTTGGTCCACGTGCCTACGCCAGACCCTGCCATCTTCAGTGGTCACGTAATAAGAGACTGGCCCAGATGCTCTGGTGATCACCCCTGGTACCCACAGGGGGCCTCTGGCATAATTTCTCACCCAGACCAAATCTTCAGGAGCAAAATACCTTGTAGAGTCGCTCTCTGCCTGTGGAGGTGCTCTAGCATTGTGGTTTGGCATTTTGTCTGGGTGGACATAATCCAGCACCATTACCAGCCTTCTACCTAGGAGCAGCTCTGCTGGCAACTTGCCCGTAGTAGTACACGGCGTCGCATGCTGCAAAAACAACATTCGGGCAATGCGTGTTGACCAGTCACCCTCCATCAAGCGTGCAATAAATCCTTTGGCTGTCTGCACCATTCGCTCAGCCTGCCCATTGAATGAGGGGAGAAAAGGAGCTGTTGTGACCACTCTTATGAAATTATCAGTCAAGAATCCCCTGAATTCTTGGGATACAAAGGCTGCTCCATTGTCTGACACAACACTTTGATGACTGCAGCTGACGACATACTGGGAAGCATAGCCACCTCTAACCATTTAGAATACACATCAACGATAACAAAAAAAACCTTTCCTTGGAATGGCCCAGCAAAATCTAAGTGCAGCCGGCTCCAGGGAGTCCGGGTCTGCTCCCACCAGTGGACTGGTGCTCTGGCCACTTCTGGGCGCACTTCCTGACATGCCTTGCATTTCCGTACCCATCGTTCAACCTCTTGGTCCATCCCAGGCCACCATACATAGCACCGGGCCAGCGACTTCATCCTGACCATTCCCGGATGCCCCATGTGAAGCGTATCCAGAACCCTGTTTCTCAGTGGCGCTGGGATGATTACCCTGTCTCCCCACAGGAGACAGCACTTATGCAGGGATAGCTCATGTTGCCTTGTTCCGTATGGTCTAAATTTTTCTTCATGTGGGCGACCTGGCCATCCCCTCCCCACCCAAGTGAGCACACGGGAGAGAGCGGTATCTTTCCTTGTTCTCTCAGCTATTTCAGTGGCAGTTACAGAGGCCCCCGGAAGTGTTTCCAGCATCATCACTCGTTCCGCTGGGGCAGGATCCACATCGCTCACACCAGGAAGGGACAAGCGACTTAGTGCATCAGCATGGCACAACCTTTTCCTTGGAACATGGGTCAGGGTGTACTGGAACCCATGCAGGAATATAGACCATCACAACATTCTGGGGGAGAGAACCTGCAGTGTCTGTTTGTTCGGGTTGAACAATCCTAACAGTGGCTTGTGGTCAGTTTCCAGAAAGAAGTGGTGACCGTATAAATAGTCATGAAACTTTTTAATCCCTGCCACTATTGCCAGCGCTTTTTTGTCAATTTGTGCATAGTTGCGCTCCGTTGGCGACAACGTACGAGAATAGAACGAGATGGGCTTTTCTGACCCATCCGCTTCCCTATGGCTCAGCACAGCTCCCAGCCCATACGGAGAGGTGTCACAGGCCAGGACAAGAGGTTTTGACTCGTCATAATGAGCAAGGATGCTCCTGCTAGTCAGCATGCCCTGCAAGGTGTCAAAAGCCTGAGCCCAATGCCACACACACTTTTTCTTCAATAGTTTATGCAACGGTTCTGCTATTGAAGCTTTCTGAGGTAGGAATGAATGATAAAAGTTAATAAGTCCCAGGAATGACTGTAACTCCGTCTTGTTCTGTGGGCGTGGAGCCTCAGTAATGGCTTTAATTTTAGAGTCAGTGGGGTGGATGCCTGTTGCATCAATTTTAAACCCCAAGAAATCCACAGATGGCACCCCAAAACTGCATTTTCCTTTTTAAGCTGCAGCCCCACCTCCTTAAATTTGAGTAACACAGCATGGATACGCCCAACTAGTCCCTGGGGGTCTTTCCCAGCAATCAGAACATCATCAAAAATGGCAAGACCCCTGGCAGACCCTTTAACAGGCGCTCCATTAGTCCTTGAAAAATCCCTGGGGCCACACAAACTCCAAATTGTAACCTGTTCATTCTGAAAGCCCCTTTGTTACAATAGTCTGTGCTTACAATAGTCTGTGCTTCCGCAGATTAAAAGCCCCTCTGTGCTTACAATAGTCTGTGCTTCCGCAGATTGCGGAGTCACTGGCAGCTGCTGGTAAGCTTATGCCAGGTCAACTTTGGCGAAAATTTTTCCCCCAGCTAGTTTTGCCAACAGCTGTGAGACGACTGGAATGGGGTATGAATTTCCCCTGAGTGCCTTGTTGATAGTACATTTGTAGTCTGCACAAATTCTCACTTCCCCATTTGCCTTAAGGGGTGTGACGATAGGAGTCTCCCACTTAGAAGAGTCCACAGGTGAAATAACTCCCTGTTTGACCAATTTGTCCAGTTCCGCCTCAATCTTGGGTTGCAGCGCAAATGGCACTTGCCTTGGCTTGAGTCGGATTGGAGCCACCCTGGGGTCCAGCTCAAAATCAATTGGAGGCCCTTTATAACAACCCAGTTTTCCACTGAAGAGTTCGGCAAATTCCTGGCCTACTGCCTTGCCCAACTCTGGGGCAGTTTGGACTGAGTTGAGCCCTGATATACTCAATCCCAAGGCGGGAAACCAGTCAGTACCCAGGAGACTGGGGCGACTCCCCTTTGCAATCACCAATTTAAGCACGGCCTGTTTCTCCTGGAATTGTACCCTCACAGCACGCATTCCTAGAATGTGGATGTGGCCAGCCATGTATGATTGCAAGGTTGCTGGGAATGGTTGCAGAGAGGGGAACTTACCCCCAGGGAAGAGCCCCCTTGCAGTCTGGTCTGAGACAATGGTGAATCCAGATTCGGAATCCACCTCCATGTCGCATGGTTGACCTTCAATCTTCACTCTGACGGATGTTTTGCCTTGCGCCGGGAACTGCACGGTCTCTCCGTTGATCTCTGTAAGATAATTGCAGTTGTCCAGGAGATGAGTCGTGGTGGATGATCTGCGACGCGTTGATCTAGGTGATCCTGTTGTTCCAGCTGCCACCGACCTACAGGCCCTGGCGATATGTCCTGTCTTTTCGCATGCCCTTCACGTAGCATCACGAAAACAGCAGCTTTTCCACTCATGGTTTCCGCCACAGCCTGGGCAAGCGCCTTGGCGATCTTTGGCCCATGCATCAGCCTGACGCACCAATTCGACACCACGGACTGGGCTCTGGCTTGGACTAGCCTCTGGTTCATCCATGGCATGGGCAGCCTCTACCCGCAGCATGGGCAGCCTCTACCCCTTTGAAGCTTCATAACTCAGACCCCTAAACCCCAAACCTTTCCAAATGTTAGGGGGAAATCGCTTGAGGAAGCCCCTCCCCTGCCATTTTGGTCCTTTAGGACCCAGGGGAGCATAGAGTTTTGTTTAATTCCATTTTGTTTCATTTTATAATGAAACTACTTTAAAGCAAAAAGAAATATGCTATTTTTCCATTTCGTTCCCATCTCTACACCATACCTCTAATAACGATGTGAAACAATAGTGTCTCTGTGTAACTAAAATTGTGTTTATATTTTGTGATGTATAAGGCAACCATGTTAATCAAGATAAATGTAGTATCTGCTAACTGGGTGCTCTTAGATCAGAATGAAGATTGATAGGAATCTGGGAGCAGAAAAAGCATCAGATGGGTGGGAAGTTAATCCATATTTGCATAATTTAATAGTAGCTTGGATTAATTAGACACATGTATATTTGAAAATAAAGGAATTTTTTTGTCCCTGGGGAAAACCGATATAGCCTAATTTTCTCCAACTAATATTCAGAAAAGATGTGAGTATTCTCTTTTGTGTTTCAAAATTAAAGCTGTCTTTTGAGCACCAATGTCAAACTCATAAGATTAAAAGGATGGGAAAATGTTGTTTTCCTCAGTGGGGAGATGCAAAATAATGAATAAGGATTAGACCCAGATTTTTGCACTGCCATACAGTAGCATGGAGATGATTAACTGTCCTTGTTCCTGATTGAAAATCTCTGTGGAAATGAAAGCTGATGGGTTTTCACTGATGAAACACAGTGTCTCTGGATTAATTCACACTGGTGTCCAAGAAGTCAGGTTCCTTCATCACTAAAATCCTACCACACTGGATTTCCTTTTAATTGCACAGTATTTGGAAGAAGAAGAAAAATGCAATATCACATGTCCTTGGTCGCATAAGCATCCTGACCCACATTTTGTATCCAAACAATGTGTAGAGCTTCTGATCTCAAGTCTACAAATGAACTATGATGCAGGAAAGTTTCACTTTACAGTTTTAAAAAAGATGAAGATTATCTACAATCTGACCACAGATAAATATTTGGATTAAAAGGGGCAAGTTTAGTTGCAAAATACACAAGACTTTTCAAATGTAAGATTTTGATGGGGCACCAAATTGTTAATGCAAGTGTGCACGCTAGTTAAGAGAGCTGGTGCTATCATTCCCCCTGGCTTTGTAATTGAAAAGTCACATTTTTCGAATGTAACTTTCAATCTTCTAACCAAGTTCAGAATTTACATAAATTTGCCACTAGTCCTTTGGATATATTCTGTGCCTGGGCTTTTATGTTTGATGGCACACGGGGGGGGGAGTGGGGAGATAGGTGGAGAAAACGAGACAAGAACAATGCCACTGTATGGTGGGGTAACTTTATGGGACAGGAAGCATAACAGAAATTCAAGGTGAAGTTTTCCAGTTCATGATTGCACTTTATTTGATGGTAGTTGGCCTCTAAATTAGAGTGTCTGCACTCTTCTGACAAACAAAGCTCAGTGAACAATTCTGATGTTTTCTAATAAAAATGCTGAATTGCTCTGTTCCAAATATTGCTGCCGTCTTTTGCAGAGCACTCTAGTGAATATGTCAACGCTGCAAGATTTCATTCCTTTATTTATTTTATTGTTACATTATTCCACCAATATTTAGAAGCCCTAGCCCATGACTTGAAACTTACTCATCTGGGCGTGACACAAAACAGACCATAACAATCTCATCTTCTTCTTTTTTAACTCTTTCCTGAGCATTGCTTTAAAAAGGAATATGATCTGGTGAAACAACAGAGTTAGCAAGGTGACTAGTAATGGAGACCAATGTATTGTCACAGAGCCTTCTAGAAATCAGTGCATGCAGCAATTTCCAAATGCCATGGCACCTCTGAATACCTACAAAGGTCAGCAAAAACTTGTCATGTAAATTAACGCCAGTGGAAGCAGATGAGGTAAAGTTGGATTTATCTCATCAGCCCAGAGTTCCCTGTGGGAAAGTCGGGTGGCCAATAAGTATAAATAAATAAATAAATAAATAAATAAATAAATAAATAAATAAATAAATAAAGATGGATTTTAACTTTATAATCCTTGGCTCCACAGGGAGACAGACTCCCTGCAAAGAAGAGCTTCCCCTACAGATGGAGCCCTTCCATTCTGGGGTGGAAGGGGAATCATGGTTCCCTATCATATACCAAGCATCAACTTGTAGCCATCTGTCCCTCTTCAGATAGTTCCTCTTCATGAGCAGACAATGGGCAGGGGGCAGAGCTAGAACTCTCTTTCAGCTCCCACTTGGTACTTCATCCATTTCTTGAATTCTCAAAGGGGTCTTTAAACACAAAAGTACATCAAAACAGTTGTCTCACCCCTCCAAAATAAGCCAATCACTTCACACAAGCATCTCATGCTGGAGCAGCTTGTTTAGAAAGGCAGAGTTGTTCAGCAATAAACATGGTTCTAGACTATTTAACTAGACAACCATCATTTGTTAGAGCTGAAGAAGCACGCAATAAATGCCAGAATCAAATATCTTAGTATCACCAACATTTCTGGTCACTCTAAATGTCCCAGTTCTACATTCAATCCTGCCACACAATTCTTAATTGATTCAATCCTTTGAAATTAATTTAAGACTATAAACCCCTTACTAATTGTATCAATTTTTAAGAAGTAAGATCATTGTGGAGAATATCTGTTGAATTAAAGTTTAAAAAATGAAAATATTTGAGCATGTAAGTAGAGATGGGCACGAAACAAAAAAATGATGTTTCGGTTTTTCATTTGTCGTTCAGAGGTCTGTTTCGGTTCATTTCTGTTTGTTGTGAATTTTTGGAAAAATTTAGTTACCGTTTTTTGTTTTTTCGTTTGTCATTTTTACCCGCTTTTGGCACGATTTTTAAAGCATTTCAGTGCACAGGCATCCCCCAACGCCCCAGACCAGAGGGAAAACACTAAAAAAATGGATGCTGGCAGAGACACAGTATAGACTAGGTATGCAGGGAGGCTGCAAAGGCAGCGGCGGGCGTTGGCCAGGGTGCAAGGCAGCCACAAAGTGACTGCACTGTGGGGCAAGGGAGGGTACTCACCAAGAGGTACGCAGCACGCACACACACAGGGAGGCTGCAGGACTGAAGCTAGAGTCACAGAGACAGCAATCCCACCCTAACTCCCACCAGAGACTGCAAGGAGGATGGGGGCTGCCTGCCAGACCTTTTATGCCCTCTGTGGCTGCCAGACCTGCCCACCCAGTCTGCAACCTGGGCATGCTATTGGTTGAACATGATCCCATCATATGGCTTGCCTCCATTTTGTGGCTGGTGCGACAGCAATTTTAAAGGGAAAAGAAAAATACATCGTGATGGGAGAAGACAAAAACAAATGTTTTAAGGACCCCAACCCCCCTGGTAGGTATTATTAGACAATATAAATAATTATTGCTGCATTTTTACAGATGTCCAGGGCATTTTTTAACATTTAAAACAGCTCATTTCATTGTGCGTCGCCATTAATGGAAATGAAACGTAATGACCACAATTTTTGCATTTTCATCACAATTTTCGTTTGTCATTTCGTTACGTAACGGAAACGACAAACGGTAATGGAAACGAAAAAATGTTCATTCCGTGCCCATCTCTACTTGTAAGCACTGCACGGTTCAGTATTGTCTCAGTGTTGCATCTTATTTCCACAACTGTTCATGGTGGGGTTCTTAATAGAGATAGCAAAACTCAAACATTATTGAGCTGTGGCATGTTGCAAGCCAATATCAAATGGCAAAAATTGACAGTAATTGACAGTAGTCCATGTTTATATTACTAACTAGATTATTTTGTTACCCTTTTTGTTGGCAATGGGATCAATGGAGTGTTGTAATTAATTAAATATCACTGTGAATAAAATCTTATGTTTTATCACATGAGTATTTTATTATATAATCATGTATTTGATCATATTCTAGTCAACTCATAACTGAAGTCAAGTCATTGTGAAAGTAGCCTAAGACTCTCTGGAGTCTTTTCCACATGGGAGATTCAGGAAAAGACAAACAGAAAGTTTTCAGTATTCTCAAAACTATCAGAAATTATTAACACAGAAATTGTTAAATGACATAATTTCTTAACACAAGATGTAGGGATAGACCTGACACAGATTGCTTTAAAAAGGAGTAAGACAAATTCACAGAGGACAGGCTATCTATCCAAAACAGGATAGCCTTAAGAGCAATGGCTAAAAATTAACTGTCAGGACATAGCTTTGGGAATGGGTTCTGAACATCATTTCCTGCTGTTGAACAAAGAGGCATCTGGTAGATCACAGTAGAAACCAGGATGCTAGGCCAGATTAGCCTCTGGTTTGATCCCAGAAGGCATTTCTGATGCTCTTATAAATAAGATTATTTCCATCATGACAAAAAAAAAGATAAAGACTATGCATTCTATATGTGTTTGGTTGCACATTATATGGGAATTGCAAGTCTTAGTATGTTTTTCTGGAGGCAGGTCTATTCATGCCAAAGAGTACATCCTTAATTCTGAAAATGTTGAGTTTTACTTCTAAAGTTTAGGATCTTCAGGTCTTACATTCTTATAGGATGTCTTAATCTCAATGTGCAAAAATTGTTTACCTTAATTTGCATGTACCTGAAAGCTGAATCATGGCAATTAGACTTCTTTTCTTGAGAGATGGAAACGTTTTGCGACTCATCCAAGCAGATTCATCAGTCAGACTGACAAACCTGCTTGGATGAGTAGTGAAACATTTCCATCTGGATGACTGGGAATCTTCACAGACACACATTTTCATGGTTTCTCCATCCTGTTATAATTGCTAGAATAAGTGAGTTTTCCTTAATAGTGCCCATTCGTGCTGCAGCTGAAACAGATAATTTTAGAATTTCAGAGAAGATTTGAGCCTTGATGCCTGGTTTCAGAAATTACAAATGCAATTTTATATTCACTAGTATGTGAGTAAATCTAACAGAGCTTAAAATGCCTTTTGAGTTAGCTACTCATAGGACTTTGACCTCCTATGCCCGAATAAGAGGCGAGACATGAATGATGGGATTAAACGGGCCACATTTTATTAATGTAACAGTAACTTTAAACCAACAGAAGGGGAGCTAAGGTAGTGTGGAGTAACAGTTGGGCCACTGAGTTTGCCTGAGACCTCCCCAACCACCATATGATGTTATCCGGGTGAGTCAACTACCCCTCCATTAGTGTCATCTCCCAGACAGCATGCAAGGGCCGGCAATATGTCATAAAGCCCCTGGGCTTTCAGGCTTCATTAACTGGCAAACCTTGGCCCAGGGGGTATTCCAAATGCATCCTTCCCCACAACATCTGATCCGCAGCATCATGAAGTTGGATGGGCTAGAATGACATTAACAAAGCTTGACTCATTGACTTTGGCCTCCACACTACCCAGGCCGCCAGTGTGATTGAGGGTCATGGCACAAAACCTGACAAGCCATCTATTTAAACCTATAAAACCCAACAAGTCCCCCAACGAGTATGGGATAGGAATAAATAAATAAATAAATCACCTAACAGCCAATCTGGTGATAAGGGTAAAAATTCCTATCCGGCCCCAAAAGGCAACCACACAAGCTCATGCAGCTTATAGGATGGATTGGTGGGATCCATGAGAGATGAGAGGGTGATCTTGGATAGGGGAAGGCTTACTCCATCTCGCATCTCCTTCTGACCATTGTGGGAAAGCCGCCCTGCCCTCCGGAGCAAACCGGCTGCAAAATGCTATAAGTCTGTAAACAAATGCACATTTAATCAGGAATAAGCCTCACTGAATCCCATGGAAATTTCTCCCCAATACAATGCATACGATGGTGTGGTGCATGTATTTTTCTTAACGAACAAGTATTGCTTTGAGATTTCAAAGAATGAAAGTACAACACGGGCTAATCAGAGCCCCGCTTTTCTGTTTCAACCATCAGAATATTGCTTCTTCCAAAATGCGTATTTGACTTTCACGCCCTAGTGCTTTTGCTGTGCTTCAGAGGAGGACACTTATTGGTGATTCAACTCAGAAATGACCCTGATATGTAATATCACTCAGAATTAATGAGTCTTACAGTACCATCCATTTGTACTTTCATTCATTCCTATTACAATTCAGCTGTATAGGGGAAACCTTCATTCCATTCAAAAACAACTGGCTTGTATACTTTCCCTAAAGCCCAACAGGAAATATATAAAATGCAGATATTCATGGTAGTAGAATTTCAACAAAAGAAATCAAAACTCAGTCCAATAACTCCCATAGTCTATTACCAAATGCACATGTTCTGTATGGATGCAGTTATAGGGAAAATAAATGCAAGCAAATATTAATTCATCAGCAAGTAATGGAATCTGAGGATAATGAAAAACATCTTCTATGTGATACATGAGAGTTTGGTATGTGCCTCTTCCTCATTAGTGTAAGGAAGGGAAGGAACCTGATGGAACAGCTGATGTCTTCCATATATAGCCAGGGTTTTACAGGATAGAGATAAATAACCCACCTGGGTTGCAATCATTGCTGTCAGGAGACTCTGCTCAACAAGACAGATGTTGTTTTGGTTTACTCTTCATCCTCTGCACTAATATAATTTGTGGCTAGCGATGAAGCATTTTTCTTTTTGGAATTCTCCTCAAAGTGAAATTAGGAAACTGCAACCAGCCGGTTTGTGAGATGATCCTCAGTTTTACAGGTAGATCCGAGCTCCCTTTCCCTTCATAAACATTTTCCATGTCATTTGGGTGCTATCTGCCATGATGACACATCCTAGAGCAGGGGTGTCCAAACTTTTTGAAAGGAGGGCCAGATTTGGTGAGGTGAAAATGTGTGGGGGCCGACCATTCAGCCACATTTGGCCCCTGGGCCAGACTTTGGACAAGCCTCTAGGTCATGCAAAGAGGTGGGGAGGACACTGCAGCAATGCAGCCAGGGGCAGGTAGGCTGGGCAGGTGGCTGGGGGGGATGGACGGAGGCAGGGAGGGCAAGCAAACTGTAAAACTGCAAGCTGATGTCTCCATCAGGTACGGGGAGGGACCAACTGGCAGGGATGCATGACCGGCAGAGCTGGTGGGGAGAAGAGGCTGTGGGCTGCTTGAAATTTGAAAACGGGCTGCATTTGGCCCCTCGGCCTGACTTTGGACATGCCTGTCCTAGAATGTCTCTGTTATTTTCTTAGGCTTTGGTTGCTTTCCCCACTTGTTGAAGGGCAAGATCCCCTGCCTTTCATAAAGTATTGCTACAGATTGAAATCTCACTTCTAATTTAATGTGGTTTCCCCGCAGCTGTTTGAACCAGTTGCTGCAATGCATCTGATGCATTCTTGCTTTCCTTTATGTGGCAACGAATGGGCCACAATAGCTGCTACTAGGGGTGTTCTGTTTCCCAGCTGAGCCCTTTAAATCTTTACATTCCCCCCTTCAGGTTAGGCATCAGCAATACATTGGCTCATATGTCTCAGTGCGGAAGTGTTAGCGTGAAATGGCAGGCACTGATAGAGGAGTTGAGATAAAGCTAATTTCTCACCTCATTGTCAAGGGCTTTAGTGAAAAAGGGATACACCTGTGCATGCACATGCAATTGTAACAAAATACTAGGGCAGACAATTGGTGCAGGCAAGAGAACGGGAGTGTAAAGGAACACAAATAAATAATTGCTGTACATGTTCGTAGCGATCTATAGATTCCTCTAGGAAAATGAATGGGCAATCCTCTGCCAGCAGGACAGCCTCAAGACATTCGGCCTCATTTCTCCTGCCACCCAGCTGATTTATCATGAACTGGAGAGCTAAAAGGAAATTGCTGTTTCCTTACTGTTAATAATAGTGGAGGGGGAATGGCATTGGAATCAGAGGGAGTGCTGATAAGAGACTATTAGAAATACTAAAAACAAAGGTGGTATGCTGAGGCAGTATGGTTTTATACTTGGCAATTCTCTTTCCTGGGTTGGAGTGTTCGTCGTGACATTCACCACAACATTCATACTATTGGTGCATAAATGGAGCCTTCCTCCCATCCCCTGGTTTGACCTGACTTCCATCAGAAAGAATGGCCATCCTTGAGCTGACAGGATTGAGAACCAAACAACATCAACTTAAAAAAAGTCAAAGATGGCATGCTCCCAAAATTGAAAAGCAGCTGTTTCTGGTTCAGCTCAGTCAATCCTGACCTATGTTTAAATCCCCAACCTAAACAAGGCCTGGATAACACTGTTTCCCCCTGCCCTTATGCTCAATTGTGCTCAATCTTCCCCTTAAATGGGTAAGATTGCACTTGTCTCTCTTTGTCATTGCTTTCTGTTACAGAATGAAAAGTTGGAACTGCATCATCCTAAAGTGCCTCAATGGAGTGCGGAGGCTTGTCTTAACCAAGGCAATGAATACTTTGCACAATGGATAGCATTCATCCCGTGAAATGAGCATCCCCATAAGACCCAAACATTGCCCATTATTTTTGTCAAGATCACCCTTCTTTGCATCTCAGCGGCATTTCTCACAAAATTTCAATCATCTTTATGAAAGATTTTTGCCATTAAACTCAATTCCTTCAGGGTGGATTTTAAAAAAAACTGTAAAAGATTTTTGTCATTAAACTCAATTCTTTCAATGTGGATTTTAAAAAACCCTGCAATTTAAATACTTAACTTATTGAAAGAAAATTAATAACCTCTGAAGCAACTATATTATTCAATTTTTACTAAGGCAAAACTGCATTAATTTATGCATGAACTTTCTTTATTACTTAATGGGAACCGTCAGGGAGCAGATACTGCATAGAAAGTTGGATGAAATGACGGTTCTAATAGAAGTACTGTTCAATCATTTTGGTGACAGAAGGCAAAATATTGCTGGTATAGGTGATATCAGTGGTGTATTCCTATTGCTTTAATAATAAAATGGTTTTACCCATCTCCATAACAAATGCACTATTGGAAAACATCTTTATCCAAAGGTAAATTATTAGTACTTACAAAACAGTTTATTATATGTACACTCAGATAAACAGGCACTTTGATACATACCAGGGATGTTGTCAAGTCTTTGGGTCTCAGTCCCAAGTTCAAGTCCAAATCTTTGGTCCTAAGTCCCAAGTCTGAGTGTGTTTCTCGTACTGAATCCTTAAAAAGGAAGAGGTGGATGGGTTCCAAATTGCAAGTTCATTCCAAATCCCCCCTCTCTCTCTGTGTAACAACAACCCCAAACTGGTGTGACCTAAGTCTGATTTGACAGCAAGTCAAATTTGTTGTAAGCTATCCATTAACATTAAAAATCTGTACACAGGACTCCAAGTAATTGTGATTCTGTGGAGGAGAGCTCTCAAAGGGATTTCAGAAGGAACATGGGAATAGTGTTGGTAAAATAAATTTTACATTCATTTGTGCTGATGAATACAGTGTTGATTTCTTGAATGGACTAACTCCTTAGGATGAAAAAACTGCTGGTTAGAATCCATACCATGATGAGAACAGAAAATGTTTAATATGGAAGGTTTAGAATTAAAGTAACTCAAACACACAATCATTTTGCATTCCAAAGCCAAAACATATTAAATATTATTGAACTTTTGCCTGTCATTTAAAATGGCAGCACTTTCATTCACTGTGCACTATTTGAACTCATTGGCTGAAAATCCAGTAATGCAGTGTTCCACACCATGGCTATATTTTGTTACTCAAACATTTCCATTCTCACACCCAAGGTTCTTCAATTCTGTTGGGATCTCTTTGGTCCTGAGGCATCCATAGGGTCAACAGGGGCAATCTGAAATGCTTTAGTATTGTCACCATTGTCATGCACCATCACATCAATTCTAACTTATGTCAACCCTTTCCAGGGTTTTCCAGGTAGAGAATACTCAGAGGTGGTTTACCATTCCTTTATTCTGGAAGTGTCCTGGGACTGTGCAGGTTACTCAAGGCCACACAGGTTGGCTGTATTTGCAAGAAGCAGAGTGGAGAAGCAAGCTCCCAACTTCTGGCTTCTCTGCTGCCAGATACCTAAACCACTGAGCTATCCAGCCATCAGAAGAGCTCAGAGAAGCATGATTTATTCTTTCTACACAATATAGAAGCCATATTCAAGGGCCAATTCCATGGGAGTGAAGGCATGAGGACAGAAAACACACTATGTGTATAGTCTTTCCAAAGACAAAAGCCTTCACTATCTATGGGCAATGTATTCCAAGAATGTTGGAAAATCAATGCTCCTAATACCATAGAGAAATGGAAGGTGAGAAGACGACTTAAAGGAGACGTTGTCCAGGTGATTGAAATGAAGGTGTCAGTAAATATATATTCATGGTCTGCAATTCCTAGGACTTTTCCTAAGGCATTAATAGAGACCTGGGATTTGGAGCCCCCAAAATGTATGGCATACTCCTCACTACTAGTTTATTAAGTTTGAGTTGGAAAGTAGAGACTTTATTTCCTTCAACAATGTATTGTCTTCCTTCCTTCAGAGCCTCATCTTTTTTTCCTCCCTGAGAAAACATCTTAGCAGTGTTTAGCAAGGTTTAGCAAGATTGCTGTTGTGGGATTTGTGGGCTGCCAACAGCCATCAGATCCTGGCCATGAAAGCCTTTGAGAATACATTTAGCAAGATTACTTTGTTACATTAAAACTCCCCAAATCTTCAAGCAAGCATGTGATTCTGGGAGTTAAACTTCAAAAAAGGAATGTTTCCAACTTCTTGCCCTCAGCACCGTATTGTTAGAAACGTCGGTTTATCCAACAATGTGTCTTACTAGCAACAATTCCTCTAATTTTCGGTCTTGTATACACAAGCCTCACCCCATGTATTCATGGGGGGGGGGTAGGATTTCATACAGAAGTGGAACAGGTGATGCATTTAGGATACTGGAAAAATAACAAAAATGTTGCTAATATTTCAAGGGTGAAACCCTCTTCCTCAGAGTAGTACCTATAGGTTATAACAAGGCAAAAGATGGATTTGTCAGGAGTTATTTCTTAGATGTAAGGTCCTTGGCAAGATGAGAAAAAAGCCAGGCAGCTCTGAGCCTCAACTAAGAAACTGACTGGTTCCCCCATCTTGCCAAGGACCTTACATCTAAGAAATAACTCCTTGCAAATCCATCTTTTGTCATGTTAAAACCTACTGTTACTACTCTGAGGAAGAGAGTTTTGCCCTCCAAATATTAACAATGTTTTTGTTATTTTTCTAGTAGCTTAAAGATATCACCTGTTCCACTTTTGATCCAAAATCCATAAATAATTGGTACCTGGCTGATCCTATGGAGCTATGTGCAAGTGCATGTACAGTATATGCACACATGAACACATTAAAGGGAACACTGCTGATTAGTCTGAACAGGCAGATGACTGTTTCTCATCCTGCCTACCCTTAAAACATTGCTACTGAACTTGAACCTTCTCCAGTTCTCAGACTTGTACATTTTAAGTGTTAAGACATATTGATTTCTTGATTCAGTGATTCCATGTATTTCTTTATTTCACAATTTCTTAGAACAACATTGGCAGTTTTCTGAGCTATTTCCTTATCCCACAGAAATACATACAAGGTTCATCTGATCACTTTTGTTTGGTTCATAGGCCATTTGTTGATTTTGTTTGATACCCACTCTTTTGCCAAGCTTGAAAAAATGCAACCAAGAAGCTCATAAAAATTTACTAATAAGAAATGCAAAAGATTTCTGTATAACCTACAGTTACAGGATCGATTTTATTCAAGACAATTTGCAACAAAGAAATGAATTTTGTCTCACAGTTTGAAATCTACTAATAGAGTTCAAAATTCATTCAATCAAATCCAAAAATAGCAGAAATGCTGGAGAGTTGAAAATTGAATCTAAACACATGTATCCAATTATATAAACAGACAAAATAGTAATTCAGAATCTAATTTGCATGGTAAGTGTCTGAGAATGAGGGGAAAAATCCTCGGAAATGAATTCCTAATAATCAGACTGCTTCTTACTTTAGTACTCAAACTGGGAAGGAGATTAATTTATAAACTGGTCAGGTTGCATTCTTCCATGTTAAAATGTTACCTTGTAAAGTTATTTAAATCCTCTCTGCAATTTGCTTCATTTTATTTGATACAGCAAATGATCAGTTACATTGTAAACTGAATATATTCCTAATCCAAATACTATCTATTTGATCTTCTAAAATAACAAATTAACTGGAATCAAAGTGGGAAGCCATGTAGCCACTACAAAATACAAATGCAGGAATAGGCAATAGATCTATTACCCTGCATCTCTTCCTGTCCAGCTAGTAATTAGACACATCACAAAGCTGTGTTGTTATGATTGATGGTATGCCTACATTGTTAAAAATGGTGGGAAATGATCCAGGATTGGGATGGACTGATTTTTTTTCTGTTGACCACATGATACAAAGGGAAATGCAGAACTGTCTGGAGTCACCCATCCATCCATAGTTTTTGCCGTTGTTGCTAGGGCTTCTACTTTATTTAAAACAACAACAGATCCAGTCACATCAGTTGTGATGGCACAATTCCCTCTAAACCACACTAGAATACATTCATAGGTATGGTGACCAACGAAGCATGAAAGTAAAACATGGGTGAACAAAGTTGCATTAGTTATATCTGTGAGAAACAATCAGAGAATCTATCTCCTTCATTAAGATCTCTCTCTCTCTGTCCCACACAGACACTTTTTCAGTTTAAACAAAAGTTTAATGCCAGCACTGTTGTTCTACAGCCCCTAAACACCACTACCACCACCAGCAGCAACAACAACAACAATAAATCCAGTATAGTTATCTTGTCTGCTGTGTAATAATAATAATAAAATAATAATAATAATAATAATAATAATAATAATAATAATAATAATAATAATAATAATAATAATAGGAGGAGGAGGAGGAGGAGGAGGACAACGGTGAAACCTGTCAAGCCCCGCACACAGAGCACACACACAAACAGGGTTCAGTTCTTTGCCAAGATCTTTAGTGGAAAGCCAGGCATGTTCAAGTCCTTTGCCAACAATCAAGTGCCAGATAAATAACAGAATCCAACTCCCAGCAATTAACAGTCCAAGTCAAAACCAGAATATCTCACAGAAACCAGATGCCAAACCCAAGGGAACAGATTAAGCCGTTGTCCAGGAAGCCAGTCCAAAATCAGGAAACAGAGCCAAGGTCACAGACAGGAACGTGGTTGCAAGTTCAAATGATGTGTTGCTCCCACAGAGAGCTCAGGGTGAGCTTACCAGCTTTATCTCAAAACAGGGAACACACCCTTACTTCTGGAAAGATTCCTGCTAGTACTCAGGGCTTCCCGACCTGATTCCCCATCTAGCATCAAAGACCCTTTCCCTAGCTCTCCTGGTAGCATGTCTTTGCAGAATCCTGCTCATAGCCCTTCTAGGGAGAGAAGATATGTTTTCAGCTGAGTCATCAGACCCAGCTGCCAACTGACTTGAGCTGCAAGGCTCCTCCAGCAGCTCTTCACCATTTAACCCCTCAGAGTCAGGTTCTATGACAGGCAGGGTCCTGGCAAAACCTAAGATATACAGCTTATTAGGCAGTTCTACTGTATCTGTGCCACTTGAAGGGCTACAACAGAGCTTCAAACAAGCTGCAAACAAGACCTTCTTCCTCTCTCCCTGTGTGAACACTTAATATGAACAAACCCAATTTCACATATGCTACTTTGCTGTGAGTAATTGTGACTGGATTTGTATTTATGTACTCTAGTTGCTATCTTAGTGTACAATTTGATACACAATTGCATAAAACATATTCATTAAGTTCTCATCTTGCCTCATCTCTTCTTAATGATGGGTTACTGATAAATTATGAAGGGCAGGAGCTCCACATAAAACTCTCCCTAGCTATATCTGCAAGGAAGGGCACAATATGCATTTAGATGAGTGGTTCTGTGTCAGCAAACAGTTCCAGCAGAAAGTATTTTGGAAAGCTCATGGATCATAACTACCAGTTCATTTCCAAGAAACCTCAAAATACTTTGGATTGCCACAGGGGTAATCCAAAACAATACATTATTGAGAGAATGTTCCCAGCATGTTTTCAGAGTAACAGCTAAGGTGAAATTGGACAGATAAACAGTCTGGCCACAATTAATGTCTGTTTCAGCTCAGATCTATTACAGAATTTCAAATAGGATGTAAGTATGACATAGGCCATATTAACACATATATGTGTTAAATCTCCTGGAATGAAGCATATTCAAACATACCAAGACTGCATGGAGATTATTTGCTCATAACGGAAATTGTGTAATGGGTCATGAAAGGTTTAATCAACTCACCAATAGATTTTTTAATTTCCAACTCAGAATCATCCCTTTCAAAATAAACAGGAAACTGAACATTAGGTTTTATTGATTTTTGATATATAATGCAGGTATGTGCATTCTGAAGCTTCTGTTAAGTATTCTTTCTCTGAGAATGCCCTTCAATTATAGACACATACACACAAGTGTTGCCTGCTTACTTTCTTTATTATTTGAAAACACAAGATGCAACTACAAAATACAAAATTCATCTTTCTTTTAATATATTCTTGAACTATTACTCCAGCATTCATGGTCGAGGGTTCTCACTTTAACTCAGCTATCATTATAAAGTTTTGGATTAAATGTTTTAAGTTAGCAAAGCAGGAATATCTGAAGGTGAATAGCTAAAAGTCTTAACTTCATTCCATCACTTCCTATTCTCCCAGTGACTTGCCCTTTGTATATAGAACCACAAGTAACTAGCCCTTTGTATATTAGAAGGTGATTTGTTTTAATATTCACTGCTATTTGTGTCTTCAAATTGCTTATTTGTTTTGTGGATTTTATTCACTTGGCCTGTAAACTGCTGTTTGCTAGATGGGTGATTAAATAAATAAATAAATAAATAAATAAATAAATAAATAAATAAATAAATAAATAAATAAATAAATAAAATTATTCTACAAGTTGCTTAAGTAGAAAAAAAGAGAAAATAACACATCTTTACTTACAATTGTGGACATCAGTTACAATCAGAAGAATAAAAGATTAAAAGGGGAGTGAATGTCACAACTATATAGAAGAGGGAGAGATCAATGCAACTTCATGGCTGAAGAGGTCAGGAGAAAAAGTATATAAGAGTGCTCAGGTCAAAAATCAGAAGAGAACAAAAAGGGCAAACAAAACAACAGAAGCAAACAAACAAAAAGAGGGGGCAAGGGCTAATAGGTTAGTGGCAAGGCATTATTAAGTTACCCTGTGAAGCCCTCTTCCCACAGAAACCCAACAGGGCAGGATTCTGGCATGCTTAAAGAAGGCAATAGAAAAACCACTGTTTAAAAAGCCCTCAGATCCAACAATACTGTACAATTACCAACCAGTATTGAATATCCCATTCTTGGGGAAAGTACTAGAGTGGGTTCTGGCCTCGCAACTTCAGAGTTTTCTGGATGAGATAAACTGCATGGATTCATTTCAATCTGGCTTCAGGCCTGGCTATGGAACTGAGATGGCACTGGTTGCATCGGTAGATGACCTATGCAGGGAAATGGCTAGGGATTCCTACTGGCTTTACTAGACCTCTCAGCTGCTTTTGACATTATAGACCACAACATCCTCCTGACTCATCTCTCTGAAATGGGAATTGGGGGTGCTGCATTAAAGTGGCTCCAGTCCTTCATATTCGACACCATGGCCACTGACCTGTGGAGTCCCTAAGGGTTCTTTTCTGCCTCCTATGTTATTTAACATTTATATGTAACCATTGGGGGAGATTATCAGGAATGTTGGGATTACGTGTGACCAGTACACTGATGACACCCAATTCTACCTCTCGTCACCTCCAGATTCTAAAGAGCTGCTATTTTGACTTTACATGAGTGTTTAGGTAGCTGTAGTAATGAAATGGATGAGGAGGAACAATTTGAAACTAAAACCAGACAAGACAGAGGTACACCTGGTTAGTCAAAAGGGATAGGGATACAACCAGTACTGGATGGGATCACTCTCCAATTGAAAAAAGAGGTACACGGTTTGGGAGTGCTGTTGGACTCATCCTAGATGCCCAGGTCACAGCTGTGGCCAGGAGTGCATTTGCATGCTTAAAGCTAATACACCAGTTAAACCCATTTCTTGAGAAACCTGCTCAATGAACGAATATAGGAATCAGAATCAGGGAATTACAGACACATGCCCTAGTGACATATTGGCTAGACTATGTGCTTTATGTGGGGCTACCAATGAAAAGCAATGGGTCCAAAATGCAGCAGCCAGATTGCTGACTACAGCGGGTACAGAGATCACATTACACCCCTATTAAAGCAGCTCCACTGGTTGCCAATTAGCTATTAGGCACCATTCAAAGTGCTGACAACCTATATGACCTGGGTCCTAGCTACCTCAAAGCTTGAATCTCACTGTATGAACTGGCTCAGGTGTTAAGGTCATCAGGAGAGGCCCTTCTCTCCATTCTGCCACCCTTTGCTGTGACTCCCAGACACTGGAACTCCCTCCCACTAGAGGCCAGGACTGCCCTATATCTGCTGTATTTCCAAAAACAAAGACCTTTCTCTTCAGGCAAGTTTCTTCTGAATGATGGACTACCGTACATGATTACCGTATATACTCAAATATAAGCCAGCCCGAATATAAGCTAAGGGCAGTTTTTAAGCACAAAAAAAAAGCCGAGGGCTTATATTCGAGTATACAGTGGTAACTTGTATAAAGGAATTAATTCATTCCAAATGAAATTATGTTAAGCAAATTTTCCTTTATACAGATTTCCCATTGGAATGCATTGAAAACAGGGTAATCCCTAATCACTACCATTTTTATGTTGTATGGATTTGTCCCATAGACAATTCTGTTCAGCAAATTTTCCCTATCTCCAGAACTTTTTATGTTGCACAGATTTTATGTTATACAAACCATTTGTTATACAAGGGTCCACTGTATATGGTATGTGTTACAGCTTGTGGCTGAGTGCTTGTGAGGTGGCAGCCTTCACTCGAATATAAGACAAGGGTGTTTTTTCCCCCAGGCAAAAATAAGGGCTGATAAACACGGCTTATATTGGAGCATATATGGTACATGGAATTTTTACCCTTTACCCTTCTCTTTAACTGCTTGTGTTCTCTTGTAGCTTTAACGTTGCCTTTTAATGCTGTAAGATGCCTCTCAATTCCCTGTTCTTGAATAGGTCTTAATTGTACTGGACTATCCATTGCTGTAAGACGCCTTGGGTCCTTTTCAAGTATAAAGGCATTGGTAAAAATACACTAAATAAATAATAAATAAATAGTTTGCATGCTAGATAATTTTCCAAATAGTAAATTCATTTATTGAAAAATCTTCAAACAGACTAGTGATCATAATCAATTATCTTAATGTGCACTACACTGTTGTATAACTTCATAGCAGTTTAATTTCATAGTAATTGATCATGATTTTGTTAGTTGAATGAGGAATTTAGAATTCTCTACTGGACAGCTTTAGATCAAGTCTCTGAACTTCAGTTCTGAAGCCACCCAGAGGATCTGCCTGCAGTGCAAGATTAAGCAGATGTAACCCTCAAGTCTTCCTTTCTCAGGGTACAAGCAAGGCTCATTAGATACCTGCATTAAACAGAAGAGAAATCCTCCTGCACTAAGTTTTGAAGTGGCTTGTGAAGATTAAACATGCTGGTTGTAGCTGCGCTGTAAGCCAGCAGCAAACATTCAGATGAAACCTCAAAGCTTTCTGCTCTTTTGTGGGAAAAATAAGTTTTAATTTTGTTTAAAAACACACTGAACAAAAACAGGAGAAGTTATTACATACATCTGAGTGGTCTTATACATCAGATGGGGTGATGCAGTTAAGTTAGCCCATATCTGAATGAACCAAGATGGGAATCAGAGAATTACAGAGCTGGAAGAAACTTCATAGATAACTATTAGAGATGGGCACGAAATGAACTTTTTTTTGTTTCCGTTATTCATTATTCGTTTCGTTACATAACAAAATGAGTAACGAACATTGTGATGAAATTGGAACGAACCAAACAGAACCACGAAAATTAGGTTCGTTACGTTTTGTTTTTCGTTAATGGCGACGTGCAATGAAATGAGCTGTTTTAAATATTAAAAAATGCCCTGGACATCCATAAATATGCAGTGATAATTATTTATACAGTCTGATAATACCTACCGGGGGGGGGTCCTTAAAACGTTTGTTTTTGTCTTCTCCCATCACAATGTATTTTTCTTTTCCCTTTAAGGATGACAAAATGGGTGTCGCCAGCCACAAAATGGAGGCAAGCCATGTGATGGGATGATGTAAATTCTTGGACAACTTCAACCAATAGCAGGTCTGGCAGCCACAGAGGGCATAAAAAGCTCTGGCAGCCCCGTCCTCCTTGCAGTCTCCGGTGGGAGTTAGGGTGGGATTGCTGTCTCTGTGGCTCATTATTTTCACTTTAGGCCAGCCAGGCAGGTGTGTGTCTCTTTGTTCCTGCCGGATGCAGCCTGGCTGTTAGGGGAGAGAAAGAAGAGATTTCTCTCTAGCTTCAGTCCTGCCACCTCCCTGTGTGCATGCATGCATACCTCTCAGTGAGTACCCTCCCCTGCCCCGCAGTGGAGTCATTCTGCGGCTGCCTTGCACCATGGACAACGCCCGCCACTGCCTTTGCAGCCTCCCTGCGTACCTAGTCTATACTGTGTCTCTGCCAGCATCAATTTTTTAAAGTGTTTTCCCTCTGGTCTGGGGTGTTGGGGGACGCCCGTGCACGGAAATGCTTTAAAAATCGCGCAAAAAGCGGGTAAAAATGAAAAATGAATAAACAAATAAATGAAACTGATTTTTTCTAAAAATTCACGAAAATAAAAATGAACCAAAAGGGACCCCCTCAACGAAAAACGAAAAACCAAAATGCCATTTTTTCGATTCGTGCCCATCTCTAATAACTATGTCCAGTCCCTTGCAAATGCTTCAGATATTTGAAGTTGGCTGTAGTGTTGCCTCTCAGCCTTCTCTACTTCAGACTAAACATCCCAAGTTTCCTCGGCATTTCTGCATAGGGCTTGATCAACTGTTGAGTTTATCTCCCCCATATCTCCGTGGAACAGCTAGCTATTAGGTTTCTATCTTGTTTGCCGGGGGTTCTTTGCTTGAAAGCAAAATGATTGGAAGGTTTGAGGGTATTTGATTTAGGGCAGTGGGCTCTCTGTTAAATAAAACAAGGAAAGCCCACTAATATTTATAGCCTTACAAAGTGTTTCATCTTGTGATGAAAATTCTTTTAAAATCCAGTATTGATGGAACAAAGCAGAATGAATACTGAAAGAAAACAAAATGAAATGAAACACTCTATTTCCATTTGATGGCCATCTCTACTCAGAAGGTATCTGCAGCCTACACAGCCTTTGCTCTTATCTCTGAACTCTGCCCAGGAAGTCCCCTCTCATTTCATTAGCATCCTTTCTTATTTGGACCACTTTTTATTCTCCTTTTCTTTGTTGATTCTTTGGAGAAGAATCATAGTGATAGTATCTTTGATATGCAGGTATCTCATTGAAGGTTCTGCTTTGACATTTCTAGGGAAGATTTATTGGTGGGGGGAATACCTGGAATGTGCACTATAGTACAATATTTGTAGTGTATATATCTCTTAGTGTCCCAAAAGCTTGGGCTTATATTAAGTCCATTTATGTGTGTGTGTGGCAAGTACATATACAGTATTTTATCTTAACTGTTTATCTCTGAATTCTTGTCTTATAGTTGTTGTTTTTTGTAGGGTGGCCACTTACAAATCATCTATGGAATGTCTTGTTAAATTCTTATACAACACATCACAGCTCCCCCCCCATGTGCTTATCATTAATTAAACAAAGTTCTTGAAGCATTTGTTTCTTTGGCCGAGGATATTCCTTCTGTGTTGATTGAGATCACTTATTTATACAGGTACGTTGGCACTTCTGACTTGAATAAAGGAAGATAAACAGCTTAAAATAATGTTCATCTTTTTTTTCCTTTTACTGTATTCTGTAAAAACTTCTGTTATACAATATCTTCAACTTGTCATTTACTAAACACGGGTTTCCACGTCTATTTTGCAGCATCTGTTATTTAACATTGTAGATAAAACACAAGTTATATTTTGAATGCATTTTACTTTTTTCTCTCATGATTCTGTTTCACATGTCGTCATTGTGTTGTTGTTTACTCTTTCTTGTGAAAAGTGGCACAAAATTGTTACTTCTGCCTTGTTATCATATCGGTCTGTTTGTTCCAAAACAAGTGAAGTGTTTCATTTTCTGGACAACACCTCTGCACTCCCATAACATTTTTTATAAATTATTCACAATTTGTCATCATTAGAAAGAGAGGGTGACTTTAAATATGTATAAAGGAGAAGTCATGTGGTACTCATCTGACGTTGCATTTCCCCCGATTCATTAAAAAGAACCCATGAAAAGGGATTTTCTTTGTAGATCTGGGTACGCCCAGATCCGCCCGTACGTGGATTTTGACTCTCTGAGAACAGTGGTCCAAGCACTGTTGATCTCGAGGCTGGACTACTGCAATGCCCTCTACATGGGGTTGCCCTTGACTCTTCTCCGGCGTCTGCAGCGGGTGCAGAATGCGGCGGCCAGGCTGGTGGTTGGTGTGCGTCGCTATGACCACATCACCCCAATCCTGGCTCGCCTGCATTGGTTGCCCGTTGCGGCCCAGATTAGATTCAAGGTCTTGGTTTTAGTTTATAAAACCCTCCATGGCTTGGGACCGGATTACCTGACAGAGCGTATCGTCCAGCGATCCACCTCGGCCCGTCCAGTTCGGAAGGTGCGAGCGCACTCGCTCCGGGTTGCCACTCCCCGAGAAGCCTGGAGGGCGGTTACCCGTAACTGGGCTTTCTCAGTGGCAGCCCCTTCCATATGGAACTCTATCCCTAGCGAAGTGCGCTCTGCAGAGTCCCTGCAGGCCTTTCAGAAAATGTTAAAAACCTTTTTATTCTGAGAGGCCTTTGGCGAATCTTAATTTTTTTTCTTTTTTCTCCCCCCCCGCCATCGTTATTACTTATTGATTGCTGACTACCGGTGTCTCCGATTTTAATTCTTAGGAGTCACGCCTTTGGCGTGCTGGGACGCACAAGGAGGCACTAGGACTTTTATTCTATATTTGTATTATATTGGTTTATTTCGACGTTGGTATTAGATTTTGTTGTAATTTTATTCTCTGTTTGTTGGCGCTCGGCCGCCTCTGTTCGCCGCTTAGAGGCCTAATTTAGGATATAAGCGGGATATAAATATAACAATAAATAAATATAAATAAATACATTTTTATTTCTAAGGAGAAATGAAAGTCCAGATAGCTTTTACAGGGCTCCCCTTAGTGATTCAAATGGTAACTCTGCACCTTTCTTATACTGGTTATCTTGTCTGAGTACCTGTCTGATTTGACAGGCTTTGTAATGACAACATAGTGGTTAGCTCAATATTGCTTAAGCCCAGACCTTAACATGCAAGAACCTATAGGAATTATGATGGATAATGTAAGGGAGTAGGAAAGGTTCACAGGCTTCAACAGCAATAATCTATTGTATGGAAAGAGTAAAGGGAACAACTGAATAGAGCTAACGTTCTTTTCAACTGGGATGTGAAAGCCATTGGTTTATATGTCTTTTAGTATTTCCTACTTGCCTTAGAAGAGTATCACATTCAAGTTCATTCTAGGCCATGCATATCCTAATGCTGACATTGGAAAATCTCCTTATGTAGCAACCATTTTGAATAATAAAATAAGAGCAGAATGAAAGTGACAAGGAAAATGTACTACCTTCTTGGCTGATGTTCTTATTTCAGGTGTTATCTGACATAACGGAGGAGGAAAAGGAGGGGGAAATGGGCACATCTGACTACGTCTACTTGACTGGGGGGTGGGGAAGGTTGACATGTTAAGTCACTGCCACAACATTCTAGCCTCAATGCTCCCCACTCTCCATCTTCACATCATCACACACTTTGGCTTCTTCTTTTGTTTTTCCCGTTGGCATTGCAGTGTTGCTCGGCTCCCTGAGGAAATCATTCAGCTGCTACTCTGACAGGTTCTTAGGGCAGAAAAATAAAATAAAATTCACAACCACTGTGGAGGTTTTTAAAAATATATTTTATTATATACATCTTAAAATAGTTCTCAACCTATTTCAAAGTAAAACCTGCACTTTCTCCTCACCTCTTCCTGTTGTATGTGACCTGCATGAGGAGGAGGGTGGCTTTGGCCTTCATTACATTAAATATTATATAGCATTCCACACCTCACCTTCCTATGATCCTGCAAAACAATTAAGTCCCCATTGAGATAGATATAAGGACATAATATGCATTCTGTTTTGATATACAGTCATTTAAATTGAGATTATCTATTTAAGGAGGCATGTCTTGCAAAATGTAACAGAGCACTGACAGAATGTGGTTTGTAAGAATTCTGCATATTTCAGACATCTTTTGTGAACCACCCAGAGTGACCACCTGTCAGTATAGATATTGGCTGATTGATTGGTTGGTTGGTTTATTGGTTGATTTGTTGATTGATTGAAATGTTGGCTATGCGGGTGACAATGACAATTCTGAGGCTCCTAGAATGTAATTGCCATAAGGTTACATTCTGGCTACTTTATAGAGTTGTGGGGTTTTGGCTTAATCTTAGACTCATGTTTGTTCTTTTTGGCTATGCCTTTTCATTATTTTCATATCTTTTACATTCTATTTATGATTATTATGTTCATGATTCAGATTAGTTATTCTCTGTTTGATTGTTTTGCTTATTTTGTGCATTTGTGCTCATTTTATTTTTATATATTGCATCTCTTTTGTTGTAAACTGCCCAGAGTACCCTTCAAGCTAGATTGTGTGGTATAGAAATAAAAAATAATAATAAATAGATCATTCTGATTTGCCTCGCATCAACATACAATTCTGCCACTTGCTATAAAAGTAGCTGAGCTATACTGGGATCTGCTTGTGTTTCTTCACATCAAGTAGAATTATGACATAGGCTGGCCCACTTTCATGATTTCTGTGAGAAACCTCCATGTCATAAGCATACCTCCAGAGCATATTTACACATTGCAACTATCCATATCCTCTTTAAAATTAATAAAGAACAGATAAAATTAATAAAGAACAGAGCTGCACCCCTCTCCCCACAACCCTGAGTTGTCAAAACACTGTACAGAAAGCATGGCGTATGAGGGGTGAATGCAGAGGCATTTTGCACAGCATAGGTTTTATATTTACATTACAAAACCAATTGAAATGAAAGCCGATTTAAGCCTCATGTGTGAGAGAAAGAATGCCCTTGGATAAACACAAGGAGTTATGACAAGGAGAAAAAACTGCCTAAAGAGAAACCTCCTGATGAAAAGAATGCCATGCTGGCTAAAGATGATACAGCTGGGACTGTAAAAAACACTTGCTAATTTTTTATGCTTACTAGTTCATGCTCTCTATGCTCAGTAGGACACTTTAGGGAGGAATTTTCAAGCCCCGCAACATTCCTCATTGCCAACTGAAAACAAAGGAGATGTGATTCCCCCTCCTCAGTAAAGTGCCCATAGAGCTGCCTAGATGCCCTAATAAGCACATCCGATCTCGCCTGATTTCGGAAGCTAAGCAGGGTCGGCCCTGGTTAGTAATTGCATGGGGGACCACCAGGGAATACCAGGTGCTGGAGGCGCCTGGAGTAGGAACTGGCAGGCCACTCCAGCATTCCTGCCAAGAAAACTCCATGTATGTGGAGTCACGAAGAGTCGGTCATGACTGTAACGACACAACACACACAAAGTGTCCATAATCTGCTCTTCTACACAGCACCCAGTTTTCAGATCCCCATGAATCTTAACATAAATGGGAAAAGAAGGTTGCAAGAGAAAAACCAGTCAGAGCTTCCAAAACTAACTTTCAATGCTGCTTGTTTTAAGATCCCAGAGATGTGCAAATGAAGGGTGTGTTCTTGAAAGCTATAGGTAAGGTACAGTGGTGTCTCTACTTACGAGCGGCTCAACTTAAGAGCAATTCAACTTAAGAGCAAAAACCGTTGGTGTTTTAACTGCTGCCTTACAAATTTTAGATGTGGTCTGCTCTACTTGCTTTTTTTTTTTTTACTTTTTAAGTAAAAAAGGGCCTCGGCCTTCGGGCCTTGGACTGTCGTTTGAGACTTACGGGGACTGGCTTCTCTCTTGTTGTTCGGACCTGGATGTGTATCCTCCAACGCCTGGAGGTGCCTGTTTCCCCTGCTCTCTGCTCCCTCCCTTGCAGCCCTCTGATTAAGACGGCTTTGCCCATCTTTGCTGGTGCCACCAGCTGACCCCGTCTCTGTACTCCCTTTCCTCCCCCTCCCCCCTTCCTGCACTTCCACTCTGCCCTGGTTTGCGCCCAATTTCTGTTTTTATTTCCTTTATTCTGTTTTATAGTACTTTTCTATGTTTTGCCTTTATTTTATTGTATTTCCGCACTTTGTAGTGTACCTCTGCTGTTGTTAATTGTATTGGTTTTATTGTTACTTGCTTTCCCCCCTTCCCTTTCCGTCCCCCTTAGGCCACCATGTCAGCAGGGACTCACATCTCCGTGGTTTCTGGCCATGGGAGATACGCTCTGGACGGAGGGATCGGTCGGGCAAGAAGAACTAGGGTCCGGCATCTACTGCCTGTCCCCCGTTCTGATCCCCTCACCAACCGCCATCTACCTGGGTGCCATAGCGCCAGCGCCTCCGATCTGTCCTGCCTGCTGATTAACGCCAGGTCGGTCCATAACAAGACCCCGCTCATCCTCAATTCTATCTTGGATGAGCGAGCCGACCTGGCGTGTATTACCGAGACCTGGGTGGGCGCTGAGGGCGGGGCTTCCCTCTCCCTCTTGTGCCCACCCAGGTTTCAGGTTCAGTGGGCAGGCAGATCGGAGGGTAGGGGGTGGGGTGGCCATCATTTACAGGGAATCCCTTTGTGTTAGTAGGTCTGCGACTATTGTGTGTTCTGGGGTGGAATGCCTCCATCTATCAGTGGGTCAGCGAGATAAGTTTGGCATTGTGCTGGTGTACAGTGCTCCCCGCAACCCAGCACAATCCCTACCAGAGATCGCTGAGTTTGTCTCGGCTGCCTTGTTGAGATCCCCCCGCCTTCTGGTGGTTGGGGATCTCAACTTCCATGCCGAGGAGAAACTCTCTGGTGCGGCTCTGGAATTCATGGAATCCATGACTTCCATGAACTTATCTCAGCATGTTCTATGCCCCACCCATAGAGCTGACCACTCCCTGGACCTGATCCTTTCCTCCATGTTGCCAGATTCGCGTCTGGGGGTTGGGGGATCCTGCCCCTGCCCGTGTCATGGTTGGACCACTACCTGCTAAAATTTTCCATGTCGATCGCCCTCCCGCCCCGCGGGGAGTGCCCATCCTACATCTGGGCCCGCCCCCAAAGGCTCCTGGACCCCACCAGGTTCTTGGAGGCCTTCGGGGAGCTCTCTGGCGGTCTGGCAGATGATCCAGTTGATGCCCTGGTGGAAAGGTGGTGGAAAGGTGGTGGAAAGGCCGCTCCTCCCCGTGGTTCACGGAGGAGTTGCGGTCGATGAAGCAAGAACGTAGGAGACTGGAGGTCATATGGAGGGCAAACGGGACGGAAGTAAATAGGGCTGCCCTTAAACAGCTGACTGGCCGCTATCTTCGCGCGATCAGGAATGCGAGAAGATCTTTTGCATCCCTGAGAATTGGCGAGGCCTTGAACCACCAGGCGGAGTTATTCTGGGTGGTTCGGGACCACTCCACTCCCAGTCAGCTGTGGCCTCCTCCTAGTGATTTCACTAGCGAGCAATTCACAGCCCATTTTCGATCAAAAATTGAGGCCATCTGTTCCGATTTGCCCCCCAGTTGCTCTAGTCCACCCTTTGGGATTTCCGGTGCCTCACCCCTCTGTTCTCCCCTCCTGGATGAGTTCGGGCCGGTCTCTTCGGCGGAGGCCTCCAGAGCTATGGCTCGTTGCCGGCCGGCGGCCACTCCCTTTGACCCTTGCCCAGCTTGGCTTATTAAATCTGCCGAAGGGAACATGCCTGAGTGGGTTTCTGCTATTGCCATGGCCTCCTTTCGAGAGGGTTGCTTCACTTCCCGCTTGAAGGAGACCATGGTGAAACCCACTCTTAAGAAACCTGGCCTGGCGACGGATGACCTTTCCAACTTTCATCCAATCACTATTGTTCCCTTCCTGGGCAAGGTTGTCGAGGGGGTGGCCGTGGTCCGACTTCAGTCATACCTGGAGGTAAATCATATCCTGGACCCCTTCCAGTCCGGATTCAGGCCTCTTCGCAGGACCGAGACCGCCCTGGTCGCTCTGCAGGATGACCTCCTCAGGGAGGCCGACAGGGGGAGCTCCTCCCTGCTGGTCCTCCTTGACCTCTCAGCAGCCTTTGATACCGTCAACCACGGTAACCTTCTGGTCCGGCTTGCTGAGGCGGGAATTGGTGGTCAGGCCTTGGCCTGGCTCCGTTCCTTCCTTGGCGGCCGGACTCAGCGGGTACAGCTGGGGGATGTCTTGTCGGCTCCTTGGACTCTCCCTTGTGGGGTGCCCCAGGGGTCGGCAATCTCCCCCGTGCTGTTCAATGTTTATATGAGGCCGCTGGGGGAGGTCATCAGGAGATATGGAGTTCGCTGTCATCAGTACGCTGATGACACGCAGCTCTATATCTCTTTTTCTTCATCTGGAGAGGAGGCTGTTCGCTCCCTCAATCTGTGCCTGGAGGTCGTTCTGGAATGGACCAGAGATAACCGGCTCAAGCTCAATCCGGAGAAGATGGAGGTTCTGTTATTCAGGGCACCCTCGTCTCGGTACAATGGCCCCCTCCCTAGTCTGGGGGGTATCTCCCTCCATCCTACAGACAGGGCCAGGAATCTGGGCATGGTCCTGGACTCGGCCCTCTCCCTGGAAGCCCAGGTGACGGCCATTTCCAGGGCCGCTTTTTTCCATCTCCGCAGGATCACCCAGATCCGCCAGTACCTTGATGAGTCTTCCCTGAGAACAGTCGTGCAGGCCCTGGTGATCTCTAGGATCAACTATTGCAATGCCCTCTACGTGGGGTTGCCCTTGACCCTGGTCCGGAGGTTACAGCGGGTGCAAAATGCGGCGGCCAGGCTGGTGGTGGGTGCTCGTAGATACGAGCACATCACCCCAGTCCTGGTCCGCTTGCATTGGCTCCCCGTTGTCTTCCGGATCAGGGTCAAGGTCCTGGTTTTGATTTTCAAAGCCCTCCACGGCTTGGGACCAGGGTACCTGGTGGAGCGTATCTCCCAGAGAGCACCCGGTTCCAGACCCACGAGATCGTCGCAGGCGCACTCATTGAGAGTGGCCACACCCAGAGAGGCGCAGAAAATGCTCACGCGAAACCGCGCCTTCTCTGTGGTGGGGCCTTCACTCTGGAATCATCTCCCCTCTGAGCTGCACCTGCTGGAGTCCCTGCCTGCCTTTAAGAGGGCCTTGAAGACCTTCCTCTTTAAAGAGGCTTACGGTGACCTTATCAGTTAGGGTTTTTTTTGTTTCTTCCCTTCCCCGTCCCTACTTTCTGCCGCCATCTTGTCCTCCGTTGCTTCTTGCCCGGTGGTTCCTTTACTTATCTTATGTGTTGTTGTTGTTGTTTTATATTGTTAGCCGCCCAGAGTTCCCGCCAGGGAAGATGGGCGGGATATAAGCTTTTAAATAAATAAATAATAATTTTTTTGATTTTTTTTTTAGATAGGACTGCTCTACTTAAGAGTTGTTCAACTTAAGAGTATGCATTTGAAATGGATTAAACTCACAAGTAGAGGCACCACTATACTTGCATGAAGCTGTTGTCCTACAGATGGCAAGGCAGAGGATAGAAATTGGAGTTGACTACCTTATGTGTTCTACTAACTCGCTTCTATTTTAAGAGCCAGTTTTCTTAGGGCATTAGAGCCTTAGCTGTGGAAACATATATGGCCTTTGTAGATGATGATGATGATGATGATAAGGGCATACATGGGCTCCTATTTTCCTAATGCATGGTGAAGAGTTCCTAGTTTGTCCGCATTGCCACTACTCTAAAGGACAGCTAAAAGCTCTCTTAGCTGTAAGGACAACATAAGACTAAGAGGGTTATTGCTAGGGATGCCACATAGAAGCCAGTCCTATTTTCTTTTCAATAGATTTGTTACGAAGGAAAAGAAATGAGACTTGTAATTGTAAAAATCTCCACTGCCAGCAAATGCAGGGAAAAGGAGTAAGATAATGTAGAGAAGGGAATCAAGTGGATGAAAGACTAAGACTTGGACACTGTATAAGTAGCTGAAATACTAAAATATCATGTTATATTAGAGAAGCAAGAATTTTCCATTTTCATCTGTATCACACAATTCTTGCTTGCTTTTTTTCTATAATAATAAGATACTGATTAAATATTTCAGTCACTAATCCTATACACAGTAATGCAATTCCGCCACACTGAATTCTGCTTAGTTTATCTCATATACAACAACATCCTCAGGCACTCTTCATAAATTGTAAGACAACTGCAACTCAATTTCCACCCAACTGCTCTCTTGCCCTCTCTTTTAATCAGTTTATAAAATCACAGAGAAGAACTGCCATCTGTCTGTATACAATGTATTGAATTAATACATATAAATATTGGTTTTTCT
Source organism: Phrynocephalus forsythii (assembly GCA_029282475.1). Classification (NCBI taxonomy): domain Eukaryota; kingdom Metazoa; phylum Chordata; class Lepidosauria; order Squamata; family Agamidae; genus Phrynocephalus; species Phrynocephalus forsythii. The sequence continues at coordinate 97,835,797 of JAPFRF010000010.1, forward strand.
TCCACTGAAAGATGTTCCAGAAAGATAGTATCTCAATTTATGTGTGATGTTCTGGAAACACTAGCCAAAATCTTTTGTGTACTCTACAACTGTGGAAGAGTGGTTTATTTAATATTTATCTATTTAAAATATGTGTATGCCACTCTTCTTCTTAAAAAGACCCATTGCTACTTAGAGTATTAAAAAAGAAACAATATAGCTAAAAACAATAAATTACTGCAAAACCTTAAAAGAACTACATTAATTTTATTATTAAAACTACTGTTATATTGCAAGAATAGTGTTGTATCATATCTTACATGTTTAACTAGGTTGTAAGCTATCTTGCATGCCACTTCTAAATAAAAGGATGGGATACAAATATTTGAACATGAAATATGAACATCTGATACCACATACCAAGGATTTCAGACATCATGGACATTCGAAGCAAGGATATTGTAAATGCTTTAAAAAGACACTCTGTGGTCTGTTGTAGACTTAGGGAATGGATGTTCCTAACCCTCAGTAATTATTATTTCTTCATTTGTTTATTATTTTAATTTATATGCCATTGTTTGTTTGGACTAGAGCTAAACAGGCCTGGGCTAAATTATTGTACAACATATGCAAGAACATAACACACTTGACAAACCTTTGGAAGGAAGGGACATGACTTTATTGCATGCATACATACATACATACATACATACATACATACATACATACATACATACATACATACATACATACATACATACATACATACATACATACCCCTGTCCACTCAATTAGACCAGATCACAACACATTACTTAATATCTAGGGGGCACAGGTCCCGTATGCTGCCCTAACACTGCCTGGATCCACCCCAGTGTTGCAACAGCCCACAAAGTTGTGCCATAATGAATTTAAAGAAACAATACCCTTTTACCATAATCATGTCCCCTTTTACCCATAGAAACCTACACCTCATATCTAACAAATTTTAAACATTAACAAACAGGGGAGGAGAGAGGGCTGGAGAGATACAAATGGTAGGGAAGCTGATGAGCCCCTATTTAAATACTGAAGATATCGACTTTACCATTCTGATCTGCTTGCCCAGGGCCAAAACTTGAATTTGCAGCTGGTCGACGGCAGGCCACCAATGTCTCTGGAGCTCTCTCATCATTCTCTGCACCAGGATGAGCCATGTGACTGCCATCATTCCTTGGACCTTCTGAGCAAACTAGACCACCAAACCAGCCACAAATGGGTGGCCTTGTAAGTTGGGTCCTCTTATTCTCTAAAGAGGCCCAGAATCGTGAACAACACAAAAATAGTTCAAACAACAATAAAAGTACTCTGTATGCATGATAAAATGTAATCAAGCTTTGCAACAATATAAACAACAGCATATTTTAAAAAAACTCCATGTCAAGGTCCCACAAGTAGGGTCTGTGTCACTAGGGGCATTTATACATGACCCCTAAACTCCGGGGCAAATGGCTCCCAGCTCCGGAGATTAAAAATGTTTACCCACCAGCTCCGGAGTTAACAGGAAATTAAGTGCGACCCCGCCCACTTTAGCGCGTCCCAGCGCAGCTTTCAGGTACCTGCTCTTTGGATGTGACAAATATTTGATCCGGTGTAAGGATAGTGAGTGCGGGGCTCTCCTGGCTTCTGTTCTTTTTTTGTGCCCCGCCCCTTTAAGAGATCTGAATGCTGCCGGGAACAAAACGGAGGTAAACCGGCATTCTTTTCTTTCTTTTTTCTCCCTCCCTCACGCAGCCAGCAACCAGGAAGTGTGGAGGGGGGTGGGGACAGAGGAAGAGTGACGAAGCCCTAAGATCTCTGGTCCGAATTTAACTGGCCAGCGGATCTTAGGGGTTGTGTAAAAAGGCCCTAGGGCAACATGTGGATTTTGTGTCCCCCTCTGAAAAAGCAAAAAAAAAAAAAAAAGGCACACAGGGAATAATATAAAGTACAAATACTATCTTGTCATTTTGGCACCCCCTCCAGCACAGCACTTGGGGCATATGCCCTCTCTTCCCCTCGCTCGTTGTAGCCCAGGTAAGGTACTCCCAGTGGCTTGGAGCATGAGCTCCCTGTGACAACTGTGACCTCTGCTGTTTCATGCTCAGCACATGCAATAAATGAATAGGGAATCAAACCCAATTTCTTAATATGGAGATCGGATGACCCATCATCTTTGTGGTGATCCTTTCTTTGCTAAGGTTTAAGAATCCAGTCTTTAGCCTTACTTTACCTGAAAACAAAGCTCTTTTTCAAAGAGATTGAATATGCCCATGGAAGCAGAGGAAGATGTAATCTGAAAGCAGGAAATGGCGAGAGATCTGAGTGAGACTGAAAAGTAATCCAGCATGGAATGTCTTCCGCTGATAGAAGCCTGTTCTTTTATGAACATTTTTTCTTTCCTTCTGCTTCTCTGACAATATTCAGCTTATGCTAGAAATAAAAAGAGAGTAAAAGATATGGATTTGAATATTTCAGAGTCATTGAAATTATGGCAATGCCTAGTATGGATATATATATAGCATTATTTTCAATTAAAACAAGTTGCAGCCAAACCCTACCTTTTCTTGATGCAAAAATGATGCTTTTTCCTCCCCTGAAAGAAATAATGGATATTTGGTTACTCATTCTGTAAACATTGATTGATAGTGAAGGTGATGCAGTCAAAGAATGGGTTCCTTGGGTGGGTGTGGCTCGACTTATTATTTTATTTATTTTATTTATTTATTTCCATAAAGCCCAGTGGTATGGACTTCCATACCACTGAAGTTTGTTTGTTTGTTTGTTCCCACTTTTTTCCTTAAAAAGGACCCAAGGTGGTTTACATAATTAAAAGGCAATATTTGCAACTAAAACAAGTATACAAATGTTAAAAGGGGTCAAACAAATACTAATCTAAGAAATAATAAACCAAAGCAATACTAAAAACATGTTCAGATCAGTAATTCATAACAATCCACTTAAAATCCCACTCAGGGAACCAGTCACTGAGGCCCTTTGTACATGACCCTTAAATTCTGCCACAAATGGCTCCCAGTTCCAGAGCTTAAAATTGTTTCCCCACCAGCTCTAGAGTTTACAGATAATTAAGTGCGACCACGCCCACCTAAGCGCATCCCAGCGCACTTTTCAGGTACCTGCTCTCTGGAGGTGAAAATTCCTGATGCGGATATAACGTAGTGACTGCCTGGCTCTCCTTGCTTCTGTTTGTTCTTTTTTTGCCCCCCGCCCCTTTAAGAGATTTGAATGCTGCCGGAACAGAGCGAGACCGGCAGAACGGAGGTAAGCCGGCATTCTTTTCTTCCTTTTTTTCTCCCTCCCCTCATGCAGCCAGCAGCCAGGAGTGTGGAGGGGGTGGGAACGCAGGAACAGCGACAAACCCCTAAGATCTCTGGTCCAAATTTAAGTGGCCAGCGGATCTTAGGGGTCATGTGAAGAGGCCCTGAGAGAATGTTGGCCTGAAGGGGAACCTTTTTATCTGCTTGCAGGACTGCAAAAATGGGGTTGATGTGGCTTCCCATGGGAGGGACTTCCAAAGTCTGGGAGCAGCAATAGAGAAGGCCCTCTCCTGTGTCTCCACCAAGCACACCTGTGAAGGTGGTGGGACAGATAGAAAGGCCTTTCCTGATAATCTTAACACCGGAGCACACTCATAATGGAAGACACAATTTTTGAATTGTTTTCAAGGGTAGCCCTAGTGCACATTTTAAGTAAGATATTCCCCCTGTGGAAAGATCAAGCAAAGCCCCAAATAAAACTAAAGAGGTTACCAACTGTATCCAGATCCTATGAATTTTCTTTAAGCAATTTCATACCTACACATGCTAGGAAAAACAGGGAACAAACCCTCTTGGAAGAAGCGCCAAAAATTTAACAGTCAGAATCCTATCAAATACACAAATAATTATTTTTCAGAAGCAAATAATGCCGGTTATTTTTGTGATGGGGTGGAGGGAAAGGATTATGTGACCCTTATGTGACAAGGAAAACTTCGTAACTAGCAGCAATTCATGCAAGTTAAACCATTGGATTTTAGACAACAGAATAGATATAAGAAGCAGGATTCTGGCCAATTATGCCCTTTGCAATAAAATATCTAATCCAATTGGTACACATGCAGTTTCTGGAGAATACCCAGGAAGTTAAAAGTACAGTAATCCTCCATTTAGTGCAGGGGTTAGCACTTTAAGCATTCTCTGGGTGGTTTACAAGTAATTATGCAGGCTACACAGTGCCCTCCCCCCAGAGAGCTGGGTACTCATTTCAAAAACCTCAGAAGGATGGAAGGCTGAGTGAACCTTGAGCCTGCTACCTGACATTGAACCCCAGGTCGTAAGCACAGTTACAGCTACAGTACCATAACCACCCTCACTTATCATGGGGGTTAGGGACCCAACCTGACCAGCAAATAAAGGGGAATCCACGTTATGTGGATATACCGGGACTGCAGTATATGAACCACAATATAGAAGGAGACGACTGCACTTCTTTTCTCTCCCTGGTTTTATGTGAAGGACTTGAACTTTTTTGGTGCTAGGCCTCCTGGTGTCCCTTTATAGGTAGAAAAGTGGGGTATAAATTAAATAAACAAATAAATAAATGGTGCCAGTCTTCTAGAGTATCTCTCATATTGTATACTATGATTGTAACAGGTTACTATGACTGCAATGTAGTGCTATCTCAGGCTTTCAAAAACGATTGCAGCTGAACATTAGTGTGTGATTTAGGAGGCTTTCAGGAACTGCATAGTGACAGATCAACTGCAGTGCAGCACAGCCAGACCACCTATTAATGCACAGTCCAAATGGCAGATCCTCTGCTGGTAAAGATAAAAGTTAGAACCAGCAGAGTTAGTTAACATAGCAAAGTGTTAGAAGGCAGAATTAATTAGGAGAGTGCCAAAACCAATTTGTTAACTCCTGGGAAGCCTAGGATCTCCAGAAGCAATAAAAGATTTAAAAACCTTCAGCATTATCACCTCCTTTCTTTTGCTCAGTTATGTTAATGAGGGGAAAGAAAGAAAGAAAGAAAGAAAGAAAGAAAGAAAGAAAGAAAGAAAGAAAGAAAGAAAGAAAGAAAGAAAGAAAGAAAGAAAGAAAGAAAGAAAAAGTTATACTGGAAAAACAAATGAAGGCCAAAATGTGCACTATTGTTAGATTGCAAGGTTAAGATAGAAGGGTAAAAAAGAATATTCTATTCATGAACCTATTTTGAAGTTACAGGAGTCCCCCACCCTTTCACAGTACATACACTGCAGTCCCGCTATATTGCAGGACTGCAGTACAGTTTTCTCCCCCACACCAGCCTGATCAGCTGGAGCTCAGGGCTTGAGGGAGAGAAAAAAGTTTTAAAAGCCCAGGCTTTCAAAACATTTCCCCCCTTCCCTAAGCGCCGGGCTCCAGCTGATTGGCACTGGGGTGGCAAAACAAAAGGTATTTCTCCTCCACCCCAGTGCCAATCAGCTGGAACCTGGGGCTTGGGGAAGGGGGGAAATGTTTTAAAAGCCTGGGCTTTTAAAACTTTTTTCCATCCCTCAAGCCCTGGGCTCCAGCTGATTAGCACTGGTATGGGGGAGAAAAACTGTACTGCGGTCCCACAATATAGTGGGACTGTAGTATATGAACCCTAAAAGGGCGGGGGCTACTGTAACTTCAAAATAGCTTCATCTCTTTTAAAGAGATATTTCATAGGTTCATTGCAGCAGTGCCACAAATGCTTGAATACCTCTGTAAAAAGTTAATGTGCATTTTCCTCTATATGGAAGGAATTAAATACATGCACTGTTAGAAAAGGGCATCTCCAGATGGCAACACATGTGTGAAGTGCACCCTATGGGCTGTTTGCAGAGGTGTTAATTTTATAAGGGCTTGTCTTGTGGTGAGAGGGATCTTTCTAGATCCAGCCGTCTTCCCACCCTGCCTCCCAAATAAGAGAATGAGATGAGCTGGTTGTATAAGGGCCAGATGGGAATTTTTGGCTGCCAATCAGATTGGACCAGAGTGGAAGTGAGTTTTTGCCCATCCCATTATCTTCATGGTAAAGGGAGGTTTATTAAATTCAGTCACAATTGGTGGGCAGTGCAAGCAGTAAATTTAAGTTATATGAAATTTATTGAATAATATTCCCTAGTGAGCCAGTAGCCCTCAATATGAATTAGGAAATGGATTAGGAAATTAGGAACATTAGGTGTTAGGTATAAATAGGTCCAAAGATTAGGAATGAGGGCTGCCCAGACCACAGATTTTGGGAGGATGTTGAACAGGTGGGCAGCACCCTTCTAATAATATTCAGAAATATTAACTGATCTGCTTGCACTGCATTCAGGCCGCCTTGTTTAAGGGATGTTTAACCATAGAATTGAGTGAAATTCATATCAATAAATTGTGACCCAATTTTAATCCCACAAATGTGTCTTGCCTCTTCATTTCTGGGTTGGGTGGGAAAAGGCCTGCAGTGAGGAAAAAAACATTTCTGACTGAGGGTACAATTAGATGGGTGTTTATCCTTCTGTTTGATACACTATTTTTTTAAGCAACCATATGATATAATTGCTGATATAAAAATATACTAATATCCCAGTGTTCCTATCCACATCTGTCTGAGCTCCTGTCAGCTACTACTTTTTGATGTGGATAGGTTTGGACACTTTGGTTCATTACTGATAAATATGATTACTGAGAATTTGAAAGCTTCTGCTTTAATTTCACAACTGTTTTATTATCCCCATATTAATACTAGTTTAAACAGATATCTTAGCAACTTGGGAAGTAAATTAGGGAAGTAAATTAGGGAAATTGGGAAGTAAATTAGGAAATTAAAAACTTCCTTCCTCCATTTCTTTAAGATTATCTATCTATCTATCTATCTATCTATCTATCTATCTATCTATCTATCTATCTATCTATCTATCTCTAAAACTGATTTGGGCACCATTGATGTGTTGCATCACAGAGAAATTTTTAAAAATGATATCCTCCTTGAAGCAATAAGAGACAAGCATGAAGATTGGAATGAATTTTTAATAGGCTAATTCAGTAGCTAAATGTTGACATCTTTCTAAACCTCAGCCAAAATCCTGCCTAAGGAGGACACACCATCACTTTTAAAAACCACTTAAAGCAGTGCTGATGCACTGCATCACTTACAGGAAAAAAATAATGAAATCTTCTTCCCAGAAGCAGAAAGAGACAAGAGGGGCAAAGACAGAGAGGTCTTTTCATTTATTTTGCCTTCTGAATGGAGGAGAAATGTGTATGTCATTTGGATACAAAAATCACACAACATGATATACCAGACCTCCATCCTAAGCAACTCTATGTAGCCCACTCCAGCCTGCCCCAACTGAGCCTGTGTGTTGACAAACCCTGAGAAAATTATGTGAAGATATGAAAACCTTCCATTGTTCTTTTCATGTGCTTCTCAGAATCCTACTAGTGTTCTTGCCTCATTGTAGATATGTATTGGACTTCAAGGCTGCCCTTGCCCCACTTTTGCCTGCATAAAAGTCCGTCTGTATATTGGCATACAGGTGTACCTCGGTTGACAAAGTTAATCTATTGTCTGGGATGTTTCATAATCCAGAAACTTTGTAAACCAGAAACGCACAGGGGCGCAATGTATCCTGGAAATGTATTCTGCAATGCTTTATATAAACAGAGCCATTGTGTGTGTGTAGGGGGAGAGAGAGACTGTAAACGTAGGCATTATTTCCTATAGATTTCCTTTCATCAGCCAAAAATTATGTTATCGGAGGGGTTCATCAATCGAGGTGTGCCTATACATATTTGCTAATGTACATATATAAAATAATGCTAGTGACAATTCATTTGTATGTATTTCAGCATCAAAAAATATGTTTCTGGACATATTCTTCACATTCTTAAGCATATTTACTCATACAGTTAAAAAAAAAATCAGATGCTCGTAATTCCTTTCCAATGGTGTGAAACTTAAACATACACGTTTGCTTTTGTTTATAGTCTCTCAGACCAAAACTGGAAATAATTATTTTTTAAAAAATAAACTCATAATTAATAATAATTTCTAGAGATGGGCACGGAACGAACATTTTTTTCATTTCCGTTATTCATTTGTTGTTCCATTACGTAATGAAATGACAAAAGAAAATTGTGATGAAAATGCAATGAAATGAACAGAACCATGAAAATTGTGGTCGTTATGTTTTGTTTCCATTAATGGCGACGTGCAATGAAATGAGCAGTTTTAAATGTTAAAAAAGGCCCCGGACATCCGTAAAAATGCAGCAATAATTATTTATATTGTCTGATAATACCTACCAGGGGAGTTGGGGTCCTTAAAAGGTGCATTTATGTTTTTTCTCAGATCGCTGTATTTTTTCCCTTTAAGGGGAGTTAGGGGACATAGATCCAAAATGACTCCCAGATGCCTAATATTGATTGATTTCTTGGGTATTAAAACACCCTGGACATCTGTAAAAACACAGTGATAATGTGATAATTATTTGAAATTATTATCTACCAGGGGGTTGGGGTCCTTAAAACGTTTGTTTTTGTCTTCTCCCATCACGATATATTTTTCTTTTCCCTTTAAAACGGATGTCGCCACCAGGCACACAATGGAGGCAAGCCATGTGATGGGATCATGTTCAACCAATAGCATGCCCAGGATGCAGACTGGGCAGGTCTGGCAGCCACAGAGGGCATAAAAAGCTCTGGCAGCCTCTGTCCTCCTTGCAGTTTCTGGTGGGAGTTAGGGTGCGATTGCTGTCTCTGCGACTCTAGCTTCAGTCCTGCAGCCTCCCTGTGTGCGTGCGTGCTGCATACCTCTCGGTGAGTACCCTCCCTTGCTCCGCAGTGCAGTCACTCTGCGGCTGCCTTGTACCCTGGGCAATGCCCGCCGCTGTCTTTGCAGCCTCCCTGCGTACCTAGTCTATACTGTGTCTCTGCCAGCATCCATTTTTTTTAGTGTTTTCCCTCTGGTCTGGGGCATTGGGGGATGTCTGTGCATGGAAATGCTTTAAAAATCACGCAAAAAGCAGGTAGAAATGACAAAAAAAAAAGGAAACTAAATTTTTCCAAAAATTCACAACAAACGTAAACGAACCAAAACAGACCTCTCAACGACAAACGAAAAACCAAAATGCCATTTTTTGTTTCGTGCCCATCTCTATTAATTTCATTCAGACACACACCCTTTTCTCTTCTATATGTAAGAATATTAAGACTTCCAGTTCAGATTCCATCGCCCAGCACTTCCCCTGCCTCCTCATTTATTTATTTATTTATTTATTTATTTATTTATTTATTTATTTATTTATTTATTCAACTTATATGCCGCCCACTACCCAAAGGTCTCTGTGGCATCCTCCATCCGCCATTCATCAAACCAAGTCCATATTTTAAAAGGACCTAATTCTTAAATATGAAAACAGCCCTCCACCACCACCTTAAGAATAATTGAACAGAAAGAATTTAAGAAATTGAACATTATATCGTACAAACGGGGATTTGCTGAACCACAACTTTGCTGCCTGATGATCCATGACATCTAAGTTAGTTTGTCATAATAGGTAAATGCAAAGCCCTTCTTTTATCAGTTCCTTACTTCTGTGTTTCTATCTCACTCTTTTTGATTACTTTTTTATTACACATTTTGCCCACCTGAACACAAGACATCTTCCTCCATATATACTCTGACTTTTACCACCTATATGCCTTTTTCTAATCTCTCATTTTGATTGTGTCATAGTCTCTTGACTGACTTTGCAAGCTATACTCTTCAGCAGAGTCTGGAGGTCTGACCTTTTCCACAGGTTTGTTTTTATTCTTCTTATACTTCTTGGCTAGCTCTTCTGGTATTTCATTTATCTGGATATGAAAGCTCTTAATATGGAAAGCTTCTTTTAGGCACGATAGAATGTTATTCTCTGAAGGTTCATTCCATTTTGAAGTCTCAGTCACTGTTGATTAGTTGTGATGTGTGTGGTTCCTACCCGCCTCAGCTGAAGTTTCTTTAAACTTGTTCTTTTTCTTTCATTCCACAGTATTATTACAAAGATAGTAGTTGAAAGAGACATTTTGGCAAGTCTAACTATCAAGACAAATTACTGAGAAAAGGACAGATATTTAAATATCCAGAGTTTATTTAGTATGATGGCTAACTTATTCTTGTGACCTAGGTTCACACAGCCAGCCATAGAATTAACTGATTGTTTATGCCATTTCAAGAATTGCAAGAAAGACAAATAATTCACACATATATTTGCCTAATTTGGCAAGAAGAAAAACACATTTGTAATTAGATAGGGATATACATCTGTGAAGATTCTCAGTCATCCAGGTACGTTTAACTGGGAGTTGAGTCATGGCTTAAGAAGTCCAGTAGCCATGACTCAACTCCCAGTTAGATAGGAATATCTTTCTATATTGGATGAATGTGTGTGTGCTTGTAGATGGATGGATAAATGTGGTGATAGTAGTAAATCACTATTCATATTGTAAATCACTTCTGTGACCTGTTACAACTCCCTAAGTGCATTATTTTTCACTGCAAACAGGGATGTACTTTCTGATTCTGTAATGTTGTTGCTGGACATTATTATCTGTACACATCTGGAGCTGAATAGAGGCCATAAGTGATCAAGATCTTTACCTATGTGAAGAACACTGAAGTCGCATAAAATGTTTATTACTTCATTTAATGAATCCATATCACACACCGTCCCCCAAAATGGGGGTTAAGGCAACTCACAAAACTATTAAATGAAAAATACAATTGGAATACAAAGATCAAATATTAGAATGAAATGAAATATTAAATACTAAAACATATATTAAACCAGATCAAATATTAAAGAGAAATAAAGGGACATTTCAAATAATTTAAAAGCAAATCAAAGCTTGCTGCTTATATACTGCCCCATAGCAGTTAAAGCATTCTCTGGGTGGTTTACAAGTAATTATACAGGCTACACATTGCCCTCCTCACAGAGAGCTGGGTACTCATTTCATAAACCTCAGAAGGATGGAAGGCTGAGTGAACCTTGAGCCTGCTACCTGGCATTGAACCCCAGGCAGGTCATAAGCACAATTACAGCTATAGTACCATAACACTTATCATGGGGGTTAGGGACCCAACCTGACCCACAATAAAGGAAAATCCATGATATGTGAATGCTGGGTTGGGGTGGGACTGTGGGGACTTCTGTGGCCTCCTACACTTACCTCAGGCCTGGCACAGCTCTGAATGGGCCTCTGGTGGGCTTTCCGGGTCTGTTGGAGGCCCGAGAAGTGGTTCCGGTTGATCTGGAAGGCACTTCCAGTTTTTCGGAAGCTACTTCACTGGAAACCACTTCTGGGTCCTCTGACAGGTCCAGGTAGCCCATCAGAGGACCACTTACCCCAGGCCTACAGCTCCAGGGGTAAGTGCAGAAGGTCTCAAACAGGCCCACACAGCTTGCCATGGGGGGCCTTGCCTTCATATATTCTGGTGCCGTGATATATCGAAACTGCAGTATATGAACCGAAATGGAGGGGGACAACTGTATAGCATTTTAACCACTGTACCACAAGGCTATTTAGAATCCTATTATCATAGAGGATCTACTACCCGTGTTTATATCTAATATAGCTTCAGTTGCCCATGCACTGGTGACATAGACAGACCCTCACAGAATAATAAGAAAGCATTGTGAGTGCACTCAGACATACCTTGGGTAATGGCATGAAGCCAGTCAGTCATTTACTTCTAGAAATGCTGTACTGGAATAGCAATGGACTAGATGGGGATGAATTGAAAAATGAATCCCATTTTCTGTCAAATATGGCTGATTCCTTAAAATTCATTTATTTGTATTCATCACAAATGGAGTCCCCCTGACAAATATGAATTGATGAATTTTAGCTATTTTTGATTTGTCAATTTGTTGGGCTATAAAATGGACCTTAAAGCACTTAAAGACACTACAATTTGAGAGAAGCAGCTGTTGTTTCTCCCTCCAAGTTTGGTGGAGCTTGGTCTATTGATGTCTGTGTTATGAACCCCAAAAGAGCACCCCCTGGAAAGTTCTTCTCAGGTGCTTAGAGACTCCAACTTGCTGAGAATCTTTCTCTGACTGTTCCCTACAATCCCTCAAATTTTGATGAAGGTTCACAAATCCAGTTGCTAAAGGGCATTTTCCTAGGAGCCCCCACTTTGTGGGTTTACCACTCAGACATCTGATACCCAATCTTCAGCAAACTTAGAGGGATTGTAGTTGAGAGCTGGTCAACTTTCCTATGGAATGCTAGTATCTCTATGTCCCGGGGGCACTTTTGGGGGGGATTTATTTGGGATGCATAACATATACATCTGGAAATTAAACATGACCCACCTTGTAGAAGAGAGTCAAGTCCCTGCACTTTTGGTGTCTCTAGGTGCCTTGAAGGACATTTTAAAAGGTTTTAAAATAAAAATGAATTGATTTATCAATTCATCAAACATTTATAAATTTATGATTTGTGATTTGTCAAGCTTTACAAATCACAAATCAAGATGAATCACATTTTTAAAAAATTATCTTCATCTCTACACTGGACCCATCCACTTCCTGAATGCCGCTCCCACCCCTGCTGATGGCAGCTGAAGTCAAAGTGGGGATTCTGTCACAACTCAAGTTTTGACCATGTCTGCTCAAGAATAGTCTAGTTATCATCATCGGGGCTTGTTTTGGGGTTCGCCTATATTCATGCATTTTGAACTGTGATACATGATTTTGAACTGTGCAGCAATCTTATAAGAATAAAGAAACTGACTAGTGATATCTAGACTATGCTACTGTAGTGTGCCCGGCACAAGGCTGCCCTTAAAGATGGCTCAAAAACAATCTGGCAATCCTAGTGTTTGTGGGGAAAATATACAAGATACACTCCATTATACAATATCTACTGATTTTGACATATTTCTGAATTCAGTTCAAAGTAATGTTGTTGATCTAGAAACCTGGGACAAGATAATTTGAAGGATGATTTCTTATGGTACCCTACCAAATGGCTATTAGCTTCTTTTTCAGTATTATTCACATTATTTCATTGCTACAATACATGGTGAACCTTGGCACTGAAAATATCAAAACTAACTTACCTTCACACTTAAATGCAAATATTAAGGATTTCATTATCCCTTTTCCAGTCTACATGTATTTACCAAACAGTGAAAATGTGTAATTAGAGCAATCATGGTGCATTTTAATCAAGTCTTTTATTTTGTTTCTAAGGGGACTCATTTGTTATTTATAAGGTACAACAGATATGAATGCTGTAAAAACAATGGGTAATTAGTAATGCATCTTTAACAATATTTTCTACAAAGAGGGTTTGATCTAAAACCCTAATTAACCAAAGTGTAATATTTTATTTTGGCTTACAAAAGAAAAGTAATGGGATGTATGAAGAGCATTTGAGAAGAAGGGCAAGACAAAGAAACAATGATTTAATGGTGGTGGGAGGGTATGTCTTGTGGACACCACCATCAACCAAAAAGACACAAAAGTGCTGATGGAGCTAATCAAACCTGGAAGCAGAAATCACCAAATACACTGGACATGACATTGGAAGACAAGACTCAATGGAAAAGGCTGTAGTGCAGGGAAAGCAGAAGGCAACAGAGAAAAGACAAATCAAATACTGTATGAGGTAGATTGACTCAGTAAAGGAGGCCATAGGCTTCAGTTTGAAAGACCTGACCAGGCTGTTAATGAAGCTTGAGGATCACAAACTAATAGTGTCACTGTAACTCAGAAGCAACCTGACAACACATGATCACAACTAGGGATGGACACCTTATGGAAAATGACATCTGTTTTGTCATATAGTAAGGTTACAGAACCTTATGAAATGAATCGAAACAGCAAACAGTGTGTCATCCTGAAATGAAACAAAACACCAGTTTTTGTTTCAGAAATGAAAAGATTCATCCTAGCCTTTCCATCCAGACATCTTGAGAACAGGAGGTTTATTTTTTAAACTGATTGATTTTGTTTTCCTTTCTTCCTGCACCTCAACTGTTGAGATACTTTATCTCCGACCTTGATGTGCCTGAACCTAACCAGCTCATGAGCTGAGCTGTTTCCTTCATTATCTGTGTCTGCAAGTTGATTTAAACTGATTATTTTCCTTTCCTTTTTAAGTAGGAATGTGGAGATTAATTTTTAAAAATATTTTCTTTCCTTCCCTCACCACACCAATCAGCTGTTGAGTTTATCTTCCCGATCTCTCAATGGATCAGCTAGCTATTAGCTTTCTAGCTTGTTTGCAGATAATTCTTTGCTTGAAAGCAAATAGAGTGGAAGGTTTGAGGGTCTTTCATTTAGGGCAGTGGGCTTCCTGTTAAATAAAAAAGGAAAGCTCCCCATTATTTATAGCCTTACGAAGCATTTCATTTCATGATGAAAATTCTTTTTAAAATTCTGTTATTAATAAAGTGAAATGAAGACTGAAGCAAAATGAGATGAAACACTATATGTGCCCATCTCTAATCACAACAATCAAAATAGTTTGCTGCCAATTACTAGTTCATTTTGGAAATAGTAATAGCTGTATATTTTAATTTTGGGGAGTTTTCACATTGCAAAATATTATATGGAAGACATGTGGGCTCAATGTGATCCAGATCATTTCAGCCAGTCTGCTGACTGGTGGACCACCGTCATGAATGCTAGTTTTTCATTGCTCCTGTTCTATGTGTACTATGAAGCTTTAGCTGGCAAAGGATTATAATCAAAGTGAAAAATTACATAGTTCACACAGCAGCCATTCTTTACAATTGTTCTGTATTATGTATTCTTCAGTGTTTTATTGTTTCTGTTTTTTGTCTGCAGTGGCTATGTACTTGGTGCAGGTAGATGCTTGACACATCATCTACATGAATTGAATGACAACCTTAAACATAGCTATGTGGAAGTGTGTAGATAAGAGAAAAACTGCAATGGTGGATTCTGCATTCAAGTAGGACTGTCTACCAGAATGTAGCCTCTCACTGAAGAATTGTGATGAAGATTCTGAAACTGGAGGAACTCCGTGGATTGGAAGGTCTCCACCTATGTTAAGAGGCAAGTGAAGTGCTGTCCTACATTGCCATGGCAATGGTTCAATCACACATCCTCCAAGAGAATGAGGAAGATAACCCTGACAGGAGCATTCCCAAAGGAGGAGGAGAACCATGGTCATCGTAGCAGCAGCAGCCATCACAATAATCAGAAGTAGTTGTGATAGCCAATTGCTTCCTCAGTGTCCCCAAGGATACTTAGAGCTTGACACTCAGGAAGTCACCACCCTGGAGAGTGGATACCAAGCAGCAGCAGCTGCTGTTCTAGGAGAAGACAGGCAGCAGTTTTGCTGCCTTCACACTGCCTCACCTGAGGCAGCCATCTCAATGAAGCTAACAGCAGAGTTATTCCACTGGCCTCTGGCTTATTCTGTTTAATTAGCATGAGATCTAAGAAATAATAATAATAATAATAATAATAATAATAATAATAATAATAATAATAATAATAATAATAATAATAATAATAACAACAACAACAACAACAACAACAACAACAACAACAACAACTTTATTTTTATGCCGCCTTTCTCCCCAGAGAGACATCATCCAGATACAGTAATACCTCAGATAATGAATGCCCCTAATAACATATTTTTCAGATAACGAGTGCAAATTTCTGGGTATGGAGCTGCCTCGGATAAGGAATGTTTTCTACTGCCTTTTCAAAAAAAAAAAGTGTATGTACCCAGGATGGTAAGGGAGGAGGCAGAAGCAGAGGTGGGGGCCAGGCAAGGAAGGGTGAAGAGCCTTGCCATCCAACACACATTCTTTGTCTGGCTCCACGGGCACCTTGGCAGGTGCGGTGGTTGACTCAGCCTCCAGCGGTGGTGCATAGCTTTGGCCTCCACCGGGGACTTGTGAGCCCTTCTGCCTTTGGCACCTGGCAGCATGAGGGGGCAGCAGCAGCAGCAGCAGCAGCAACAGAGGTGCAGGCCAGGTGAGGAGGGGGAGGAGGAGGCAGAGGCAGGGGCTGGGTGAGGAGGATAACATATGCTATTCGGCCACCAACAGGGCTTCGCCCGCCACTGGTGCCTAGCGAGCCCTTCTTCCTGGCTCCAAAGGCACCTTGGTGGGCACAGTGGCCAGCTCAGTCTCTGCTGGTGGTGCATGTATTCAGCTACCACCAGGGCCTGGCGAGCCCTTCTGCCTTTGGCACCTGGCAGGACAAGGAGGAGGAAGAGGAGGAGCAACAGTAGCAGCAGCAGTAGCAGAAGTGGGGAGAGAGAAGGGGGGAGGCAACAGTGGTGGGGACTGGGCGAGATGGGGGAGGAAGTGGCAGTGGTGGGGATCAGGCAAGGAGGAGGGAGGCAGGAGAGATGGAGGCTGGGTGATCTTGGTGACACTCCAGAGCCCTGCCGTGTGGCCACCTTCCCTGCCTCTGCCACTGATCTTGATGGTGCACCGGAGCCCCACTGTGCTGCCAGCTTCCCCGCCTCGACTGCTGATTGTAAGTAAACTCAGAAGTAGGAGCGTAGCTAGCCAACAATTACCTGACTTCCTGTGGGTTCTTTTAAAGAAAACAAATAGCCTGAGAGCATCAATTTAATAAAAACCTTTTATTCACTATTCTAAGTTACAAAAATGAAAAAATAACTCATAAAAATCAATGAAAAATATAAAAATTAGAGATGGGCATGACTTAGCGGTATTCCCGTTTCCGTTTCCGTTACTCGAGAGGTAACAATTACTCCGCCAGACTTCGAGCTCGAACCGACGAATGAACAATTTTGGTCTGATTTGTCGTGCTTGTTCCTTGCATCACGCGATGCCACGCGGCACAGAAAAAAAGTTTTTTAAAGTGAAAAAAACCCGGTTCCCGGCCGAAAAGCAGGCGGAAAAATGCCTGCCGTGCCTCAGGGCACCTACCAGAGGGGTTGTTTCTGGAGGTCCCGGCCTCCCCCATCCCCGTCCTGGGCTGCTCTGGTGGGACTCGCCGCAGGCTCGCAGGCAGCCAGCAAAAGCCCAGTCTTGATAAAGCGCAAGCAAGCGGCACGGAGGGCACAGGAAAAAACTTTTAAACTCTCCCCCCACCCATTCCCGGGCCAAAAAAGCAGGCGGAAAAATGCCTGCTTGACTAAGGGTGCAGGGCACCCACCGGAGGGGTGGTTTCTGGAGGGGGAGTCCCGCCTCCCCCCCGTCCTGGGCAGCTGGACTCGAGTCGCCATGCCATGCGGTGCGGGCGGGGATCCAAAATGGGGCGTGCAATATTGTTTTTGAAATCGTGGTCCAAAAACACACAAGCACAACAGAAACACGCGAAAATTTATAAACTGCCAGATTTTTCACAGTTAGCAGTGGGTTTTTTCTTGCAACAAAATGTCTCTCCTCTCCTCCTCTGTCCTCCATTGATTTTATTTTATTTTATTTTATTTACACCTGCGCAATGATGGGCTGGCCGAGTGGCCAGCCATGTGGGAGTGGACGACCATGCAAATTTTTGGAGCCATCCCACCAAACGCATGGCCACTTGGCCATGGAGACTTCTGAGATGTGCCAAAAAGCCCCCTAAAACCTGCCCTAGCCCCCTAACCCTAACCCTAACCCTAACCCTTGACTCCGTACCCATACGTCACAGACTGTCTTCTTAGTGGGTCAGAGAGGCACCCAGAGGTGCAACCCACTAGCCCACCATAACCTTACCCATCACTAGCCTAACCCTAGCCCTAACCCTAACCCACCTTAACCCTTAGCCAGATGTACTTGCATTGCACTACACGCAAGTACAATTCCCTTCTGTGTGAGACATGGTGTTGCGAGAGCCTTAGTTAGGCACCTCACCTATGGCTCTGGGTTCAGTGCCATCCACTAGTCTTCACAGTCACTGTTTGCACAATTGCACAACTGGTATGCAATATCCATATGGCTATTGCATACCATTTTGCAGCAGCAGCAGGTGAGGAGGGGAGACCCCCATGTAGAGGGTTCTCTTGGAGCCTGCTTCCGCTTCCTAGTGGGTGAGGATAGGAGGCACCCACGGGTGCCTCTAGGAGCCCACTTTCCCTTTATAGCGGGCCAGAGGAGGCACCCACCCCACAGAGGTGCCTCCAGGAGCCTGCTCCCCCCCAAAAAACAGTACTAACGACAACGAAAAAACGAAAGAATGAACCGACTAATTTTTGCGAATTTTCGCGAAAAACGGAAACGACCCGAAACGGAACCGGCCTGACTAACGACAACTCGAAAAAAAAATTTTCAAGTCGTGCCCATCTCTAATAAAAATACATATCAGATACAATCATATAATATTGCCTGAAAAACAATGAAGCTTATGATATTCTCACTATCTTCATACTATGAAAATTACAAGACTATGCAGGCTAGGTCTAAATCTAGCTGACTTCATCTCGAAGCTCGATTCCAAGCAAGCCTCTCTCCTAGACTTAAGTATAAACTTTTCTTTTTCCCAGCTCCAAGAATCTTTGAGATGTCACGTGAAAGAAATAACCAATCATAGCTCTAATTTTATCTGACTTACATTCCTTAGATAAGTGTCTAGCCAAAAGCTGTAAATCTGCAGTTAATATTGAGCCTTATAAATCACACTATGTCCTATCATGCCAATTTCCTTTCATGCTGTGTCCCATCATCCTAATTCTGTTACATTGATGATATTCATCTTTTGCACTTGCAATTTGTCATCTTCTGAAGAACTACAGTGTAAACTTAGAGGTGCGGCACTGGTATTGAAAAACTGCATCTCACATCATTCCCAAGACAAATCCTACAAACCATTCCTCTTTAGGCGGCCCCAAATTTAAGAGTGTATTTGGGTCCCATTTTGGCCAAGTGACCCTCCCCCCATCTTTATTGATGAGCTCACCTTTTATTTAGAGGTCATCTTTTCAGATTTAGATTATATGAGCCCCCAAAGAAATTATCTGTATATTAGTTTTGTGTATATCTGTAAGGAAGAAGAAATGTCTATTTATTTTTTATGTCTATTTAATTTTTACAAGCAATTTCTTCTGAATATCAAAAGGAGCTTTCCTGATTTGTCCTATTCATCAAACACTAACAGTGTCCTTAGAGAAGGTACTGCAGCAATTTCTGCAGATAAGGTTTCTCTTACATCTAATTCTGATGTAACGCATATTGATATATAACTTAACATATATAGTAAAATATCCCTAAAAGCATTTAGCAGTACTATTTAACAAATTACTTGTGACACAACTCTTGTGTGACACTTAAGAAGTTAATCTATTCCTGCAATTTAATTTAGGAAAAGCAAAAGCAGCGAGAAATCAAAAGAAGATTTATGTCTCAAAGAAAGCACTAGATAATGTATTTAGTATCCTCTTAATGAAAATGTATTTAGCATGGCAATTACTGGTGCATCAGTTTGTCCTGCTTGAAGAATTTAGAAACAAGATGATGGTAAATTCTAAAAATTGGAAGACTCAGTCACAAAAATGTATCAAAAAGACAGCATTAACACATTTTAGATCGGAAATATACACAAAAAATGAAAAGAATTTCCAAGAGCAGTACAGCCATGTTATGCTGTGAATAAAATTTTAAGATGAAAGGACTAGAGTTACTTTGAACAATTTAGATTTGTTTTAAAACTTTGTAATGGAGGACTCTCTCTCTCTCTCTCTCTCTCTCTCTCTCTCTCTCTCTCTCTCTCTCTCTCTCTCTCTCTCTCTCTCTGTGTGTGTGTGTGTGTGTGTGTGTGTGTGTGTGTGTGTGTGTGTGTGTGTGTGTGTGTGCATGTGGAGGCACAATGCAAAAATATAAATATAAAAAAATATAATTGTCATGGTTGTCCTCACAATTTGTGTTTAGTAATAAATACCAGTTGACCTAAAGACCTATCTTTTCCATGACGCCTTTGGTGATCTCTAGGGACAATGCAATTTATTCTTGGATGCTAAGCTATTGTATTGACTTGTTGTTTTATCTTTATTGTTGTCCTCCCTGAGTCCTTTTGTGTTATATAAGTGTAAATAATAAATAAATAAATAAATAAATAATAAATAAATAATGGATTAATGATGCTATAATGAACCTGAATCTTATTGTTCTTCTTAGAAATTAAAATCTGTACTCTAGTACAACCACAGCTTGAAGGAATTGTCTTTTTTTCGAACTAAGCCTTAGAATCTACCAATGAACATTGCCAATGGGCCTGTTGACTCTCGGAATTGTCACCCAAAAGCTCTATGTACAGTATAGACCTTTTGACAATATATTATATTGAGAATACATGGAATGTTATGTAACAGTGGGCTTAGCACAGATGTGAAGCTTTAACAGTCTAAAATGTTGGATAGACTAGTGGTTTAGGCCACTGGTTGTGGATTTCAATTCCTTACTGTGCCTCTGGACTGGGATTAATGATCCATAGAGTCCTATAGCACAGCAGTTCTAAGATGTGATAAATTGTCAAAATGATAATTGGCTATGGCATATTTCATACACTGTCGTCTATCAGACTAAAATATTTCTGTTTGGCTTTTGTTATTATCAATAGCACAAAAACATGGGCAATTAAGATAAGGATGTTTCAGACACATAGATTCAACTATTTCCCAAATAGCCTTTAACAAAGTCCTAAAATCCAAGTACAGTATTTGGAAGAATCATTTAATTGTTGAACCATTCTTGTCACTTTCAAGCACTAACCAGTAACAGCATTGACGACAGTAGTTAGAGAGAGAAAGAATGGTTCTCCACTTCCTCCTCTTTCCCCTTCTGCTTCCCTTGTCAGCATTCAGCATTAAAGATACTAAGACATGTTGGGACTCAAGGAAGATGATCCAGTTCTGGTCTCTAAGAGATGCTGAAACTGAGGGTCAGATTACACATATGCTGCATCCCACCACAAAGCAGTGGGGCAGGTACTCTCCATGCCACCACTGCTGTAATGTGTTGCTATGAACTAGGACTCCCACCAACCAAAGAATGTGAAAGGTACTTTAGATTAGTCTACTGACTGCTTGCTTTCTATGAGAAATGCCACTGGAAGACAGAAGGTACCTCAACAGGAAAGCAAAGCAACATGACCTTGGTTCATGCATCACGATAGGTCCCCTTTAAATAAATATCAAATGGGAAATTACATCCCAGGCCTTATGCGAGGTCAGCATTCAGTAGTTTAAATTGGTACCTTTTCGTCGTCATTTACCTGCTAACAGTGAACTGTGCCACCTTGAGAGCTGGGCCCTGCCCATGGGTCAATTTTGAATAGAGGGGACAGGGATGCATGCCCAGAGATGAGGTTTAAAGAAGCCACATCTCATGTACTACGGATGTTCTCCCTACATTGCATTGAGCCACCTCAGTGGCCGGACCTTTCATAAGGGCCATGTTGAAATGGAGGGGATGCCCTTTATGCCACCTCGTTGGCTGGACCCTGAATGGGCCTGTCATTGCTTGGAGCTGCCTCGGTGGCTGGGCTCTTGTAATGGGAGAAGTGTGAATGGAGGGGAAGCCCTTCCCATTGTGTTGCACTACATTGGTGTCTGAGTCTTGGTAATAGGTCATCTGTGAATGGAGGGGAAGCCCCCTGCCACTATGTTGAGCCACTTCAGTGGCTGGACCTTGAATGGGACAGGTTGAATGGAGGGGATGACCCCTGCCATTGTGTGGAGCCACAGCAGTGGCTATGACTTGACCCAGCGGTCAAGTCAAGTCACTGATTTCCCAGATCAAGGCTGACCCATGAACCATGTGAGACAGGTTCCCCATGTTGGGATTGATTTGGTCCGATATTGTGCCATGCTAGTTCAGAGAGAGGCACGGGACCCCAAGCAAACAGATAAAGCCCGAACAAGGAGTAATTAAGGAAATTGGTAATTTTCATTAGCAAGGGTTTGGGTATGTTGTCAGTTAGCCAAGCACTAGAATTAACCATCCAGAGATTTATAGGGAGGATGGTGTCCATCTATTTGGTTCGGTTTGGGGATTGCCTATTTGGTTCACAAGAGGGCCTTTGGGTTGAACTAAAAGGCTTGGGGGGGGGGAGAAGGGATCACACTACATAGGGCCTTTTCACACAACCCCTAAGATCTGCTGGCCACTTAAATTCGGACCAGAGATCTTAGGGGTTTGTCGCTGTTCCTGCGTTCCCACCCCCTCCGCACTCCTGGCTGCTGGCTGCGTGAGGGGAGGGAGAAAAAAAGGAAGAAAAGAATGCTGCTCACCTCCGTTCTGCCGTCCGGCACTGCATTCAGATCTCTTAAAGGGGCGGAGGGGGCAAAAAAAGAACAAACAGAAGCAAGGAGAGCCTGGCAGTCACTACTGTTATATCCGCATCAGGAATTTTCACCTCCGGAGAGCAGGCACCTGAAAAGTGCGCTGGGACGCGCTAAGGTGGGCATGGTCACACTTAATTATCTGTAAACTCTGGAGCTGGTGGGGAAATAATTTTAAGCTCCGGAGCTGGGAGCCATTTGTGGAGGAGTTTAGGGGTCGTGTGAAAAGGCCCATAGTCCGCTTTCCGTGGTGGGTAGTGCAAGCATTACATTTAAGTCATTTGGGAGTTATATTGAATAATATACCTTTATTGAGCCTGTAGACCTCAATATAAATTAAGAAATGGATTAGGAAATGAGAAACATTAGGTGTTAGGTATAAATAGATTCAAAGATTAGGAATGAGGGATGCCCAGATTGCATATTTTGGGAGGGTGCTGAACAGGTGGGAAGTACCCTTCTAATAATATTTGGAATCATTAACTGATCTGCTTGCACTACATTCAGGCCCCCTCGTATAAGGGACGTTTAAAAGTTAAATCGAGTGGATTCATATCAATAAATGGTGGCCCAATTTGAATCCCACAAATGTGTCTCACCTCTTTATTTCCAGGCTGGGTAGACAATGGGCATGCAAAGACAGAGCGATGGTTTTAATTTATTTCTATGATTTATTGCATCCAACAAGAGAAATAAGGACACTGTGGGACATTGCCTGAGTAATACATGAAATGAGGAGCCTGCAAGCCATCATATTTTCTGATCCACCTCTTCAGATGCAATGGGCTCCAAGTGGCTCAGAAGAGGGTGTAGTCCTTGAAGGATTTCCACCAGGCAGAGGAGTCAAGAGCTGGGCTAGGCGAACAAGTCATTTTCATCAATACAAATACATCAATGTCATTTTATATATACCGCTAAATCTATTTACTCAGTATAAGAGGGTGGGAACTTGGGGTCACACTCAAACATTTCCTACCTAATTGCATTTATAATTGTATCTCCGTTCTTCCATCTCATTGACATCGGCAAACCTGAGTGAAAATTCAGTGGCTTTCAATTTCCATAAGGATCACACTGTTGTTGTTTACAGTAGCATGTTTATTAGCTATCACACTAAATGTTCTATAATCTTCTTTACAGTAAACATTTTTGCCATGCCTTTTAATTGCTAATATTCATGGAACCATGAAATAAATTACAGGTTACTCTTGTGTGATTTAAACTCAGCGTGAGATCTGCCACAAACAAAAGAAATGTTTCTCTGTTGGGTTTCTTTATGCATCATTTACTCCCTGCAGTTTAGTGCAGATTAATGTGCTCAGAGACTGATTGCCATAATTACTCTACCCTGCTGCCTCGCTATATTATGCAAACAAATACTCAATGTGGGTCAAAGGAAAGAAGGGACCAGGCTGGTGTTATTGAAATTGCCTCCACAAAGTCTAGTCCTACAATGAAAACTCACCAGGTCTCAGGTGAAGCTTTTTAGCATGTTAATATTTGAATGAAGGGTCTTGGAGGATCAGAAGCAATGCCTTCCAAAGGCAGTATGTGATACAAAATGATAGACTGTAGATGCCATTTGTTAAAAGGTTGTTTAAGAGCTCCTTTCTGTAGCACCTGGCAATGGTGGATTTCTGCAGAAGGTAAAAGAAGTAAAATCCCCCACAATTTCTTGGTGGTTGTTTTTTTAATAAACTGATGAAAAATCCCCTTCCCAGAATTGGTTTGAAATTGTACCTGCCGACCACAATAGGTGAAATGTGTAGCATATTATTTGAAGGAAATCTTTCTTAATGGGTAAAAGATGTCTGTTCACTCTAGCAAAAGCTTGCCTTCTTCCACAAGCTGCCAATTTGGCTGGTTGTGTTTTGTGACTGGTTATCTGGTAGTAAGCACAGGCCTCATTTGCAAGTCTGATTTGCTAGGTGAGGTGTTTTGAACAGATCACATGCCTGTAGGAAAACATTCTAATCTCACTATTTGAGGAAGCCACACAACATTCTCAGAGACTCCTCTTGCCCTGCTGATAATTTCCTTGAACTGTTATAAAACAGTTTTTCCCCAGAGCTGTAATTGCGCTCAATAATGAACTTAAGGGCCACCAGCAGTGAGCAGTTGGACAGTATTACTTGGCCTGTGGTGTAGATGCTTTGTTTTTTTTGTTTGTGTTGTGTGTTTTGTGTGTTTTGTGTGTGTGTGTGTGTGTGTGTGTGTGTGTGTGTGTGTGTGTGTGTGTGTGTGTGTGTTTGGGGATTTTTATGTATGTGCATTCAGGGATTTTGTGTGTGAGTGTGCGTGTTGAGTCTGGTCTCTGGGTGTCTGTGAATTTTGTTGTATATGTATACTGTGTATATACACACAATGGCAATACATTATTATTATTAATAGCAGGAAATGCATTTTACTTGGGTTGTGGTCACACTAGCCATTTGAATCAATTTCTGCTCAGGACTTCTACAAAATCAGGCTCACGTCATGTGGTATTTAAACCAGTGCCTGTGTTCACATGCATTGAATGGAAATTGATTCATTTCTGGTGATTCAAGACTAGTTTTGGAATCTATACTGTTGAAACTGACTCATCTGAATTGATTTTAGAAGCAAGGTGTATTTAAAAGTCTCCTGCGGACAGTTGACAACAATTTGCTTTGTGGTCCATATAAATCAACTTAATTAACTGTGTGAATGATAATATCTGAATCAATTTAAATGATGCTTAAATGCGGTTCTTATTGCCAGTGTAACCACACCCAAAGATATGTGTGATATGATCTTGGGTTCTACAAGTTAAGTTGCATTAATCTTGAAAGCCCTTTCCTAAGCTGAAATATTGACCTCCCAGCAGCTCCCAGCTCCCTCATTTCTTCAAGTCTTTTTGTGATCTGGAATGCAGAATGTTCCCCATCTCAACTGTCTCTTGCCTATACAATGTCCTGATGGCAGAATAATAGGGTCTGACTCTTACACTTTGTGGTAGAACTGTGGTAGAGAACCCAGAATGTGAGGGTATAATACAAAACCTGTGATATCAGAGTTGTTCTCTTACAAAGCGATGCTATATTTTGGAATAAATGTTACACATGATGATCTGATAATGAAAGATGTGAAAGTGCATTTAATCTATTTCTTGAGAATGAAAGGGGGAGGACTGTGTGATCCTTATTGCTTCAGGTGTAATGAGTATCTCCATTACCACCTTATTTCTTCTCTAGAAATCAACATTTTACACATCCAGTGTTTCTGCTCTGCTGCTTTCAATTCCTATTAGTTTCACTTAAAATGATTCCATTAGTTTTATGTTATTTTGTCTTCTGTACCTTCTTCAGCAAAGCTGAATGCACTGTTAAGTGATTTGTAGTTTCACAGGATGCTCTTAATAGCTTCCGTTCAAGCTCTGAGAAAAGAATTACTGGAATCTCTATGCTGAGATGTTGTTTCAGCGGTACAATGTAAGCAAAGTTGAAAACAGAGAGCACTGAAAAATTTAATGCCTCTCTATTCTGATTACTCACTTTGCATCTTCCTCAAACCAAAAGAGGCAACAAGATACAACTGCAAACAGAAATCATAATTCTATAAATATCCCTGCAAGATTTTTTTAATCCACACAAAAGACTGCATGGATGTTCAAAGATGCATATTTGGAAGTGCATACATGACAGCAATGTTTGGAAGCAAACACCCACATTTTAAAAATATATGTAGCAGTGCAAATGGTTCAAGAAAATGTGCACAGT
Organism: Phrynocephalus forsythii; assembly: GCA_029282475.1. Classification (NCBI taxonomy): domain Eukaryota; kingdom Metazoa; phylum Chordata; class Lepidosauria; order Squamata; family Agamidae; genus Phrynocephalus; species Phrynocephalus forsythii. The sequence goes on from JAPFRF010000010.1 coordinate 97,861,799, forward strand.
AAAGCACGGATTTGGATGATATATTTAAAAGAACAGTCTTTCATAAATTAAAGAAAAACTGGTTGGTGGATTCCCCCCCCCAGATGCATATCACATAGCTTGCTCAGGAATGAACATGGGACAAGCTCTACTGGGTATTGTGACCAGACATGGGCACGACCAGAAAAAATGACGTTTTGAGTTTTCGTTTGTCAGAATGGGTCTGTTTCAGGCCATTTCCGGTTGTCGCGAAATTTTTCAAAAAATTGTCATTTCCGTTTGTCATTTGTCATTTGTCATTTCCACCGCGATTTAGCACGATTTGACTTCCCAGAGCATAGGGGCGTCCTGCAATCAGGGGCGGCACTAGGTGTTTTTGCACCCTAGGCAGCAGGCGGGGTTGGGGGCCGGGTGAGAGGGCAGGCGGCGGCCGCGGGCGGGCGAGTGGGCAGTTAGGATATCACTTAGGATAGAGGTTTTGTTCTTGGTTTGCACCCCAAATGTGTGTGTGTGCAAGCAAATTGAAGTTGGGAAAATAGAAAATAAATGGTAGTATATAATATATTTTTAAAATAAATCCACATCTCCCACTCCCAGTCGAACCACCCCCTTTATCCAATATCAGAAAAAAATCCTCAAAAACTGCCAGAGAAGAAATAAAGAATAAACTGCTATTCCCTTCAGCAGACAAAGCTGCAGGGAATCAAAGAAATTATTTTCTAAATTCAATTCCCTCCCTCCCTGCCTAACTTAAATCCTAATGCCTCCAGCCTCCCTCCTCAATCTCGATCCGATCACACCAGCACCAGCAGCCAGCCCTCCTCCCTCAACCACATCCATACACCCGACTGTGATTTCTGGAAGGTGCCTTGGCTTTTTATGCCCTCCGAGACATCCAGAAGTGTCAGTCAAAAACCTGGCCATGCCATTGGTGGAATGGTTCAAACAATTTGCATGGTCCCATCCCATGCCCAGCCCAAATGGGCAGATCTAAAAAAATTAAAAATAAAATAAAATAAAATCAATACGACATTTTATTGCTATAAAAAAACCCACTGCTGCTACTGTTAAAATTCAGGCATTTAAAATAAATAAATGTCACATGTTTCTGTGGTGATTTGGTGTGTTTTTTGACCACAATTTCAAAAGAAAAATTGTGGTTGCCATTTTGGATCCCCCCCAACCGCATGGCATGGTGAGACGACGAGGATGACTTCCCCCCCCCAGCCTGGTGGAAGCATCCCAGGACAGGAGAAGAGGGGGGGAAGGCTGGGGACCCCCCAGAAACCACCCCTCTGGTAGGTGGCAAAGCCTCAGGCAGGCATATTTTCGCCTGATTTTTTTGGCCGGGAGTCGGGTTTTTTTAAAAAGAAACTTTAAAAAACCTTTTCTGTGCTTCGCATTGCGCGATCGCCATGATGCCACAAACGGAAATGAAAAACCCGACCAATTTTTTTTTCAGTTCGAGTTTGAGTTCTGATGGCTTAATTATCATTACCGTTTCCGTTATGTAACGGAAACGATAACCGAAAACGGAAACGACAATTTCACTGAGTCGTGCCCATGTCTAAATGTGACTTACTGAGGAATATACTCATGAGGAGGGAGCAGTCCCTAGCACCCACTACTGCCACCAGTCATATTTTCTGGTCATGCTACATGGAATGAATTTCTACATTGGAGGGCTTCCACTATATGTGGAAAACAGGAGGCCAGATGTAACTGGACAGCCCAGTTGCTGCCAAGAAGGGCTCACCTAGGCCAGTGTGCAAATACAATCATGGTGGCAGCCACGTGGTCTAGGGGACTGAGCATTGGCTGCCAGTGGCTGCCCTAGCAGCCCTGATTGGCTAGCAGAAAGTGAGGTTTCCCTACTGGCTTGGTATTGGCTGACGGGGTGGGGTGGGGATACAAACTGTGCAGGTAGATCAGAACATCAGGATTTTCACCCTCGGTTGCCTGCCTAGCTAAAGAGCAGGTGGGCACAGTCACACACTGTCCATCTGCTGGTCCCCAGCACCCATCTTTTTTCTTCATTTCCCTCCCCCCCTTCTACCATGGTGGCACGATGTGCTGTTCTGTGTTATTTCATAGGTTGCACAAGGGAGGGTTCAGGTGTTTTCATTGCAATGTGTGAAAGCTGCCCTGAACTTTGGGGCAGTGGAGTTGGACCTGGATGGCTTAAAGGTGGAAATAGGAGCCTATTCAGCACCAAGGGGAAAGGACACAAAGGGCTCTCACCCAGCCATCAGCAAGCCTAGATGTGGCACAAAGGGAACACCAGGGCCTGGCATTCCGACCAAGCCTCTCAAACAACACAGACACCCGACCCAGGCGAAAGTGATCAACCAGGAGGGGCACCACTGGTTTGACGAGGCAGGAAGGGCATCCTGGGTAGGAAATTACAGAGTCATAGCATCATAAAATAGTTTAGTTGGGAGGGGCCTTATAAGGCCATCAACTCCAAAACCCTGCTACATGCAGGAATAGAAATCAAAGGCTATCTGCCAGGTGGTTGTCCAGATTTTTTTCTTGAATGTCTCCAGTATTGGAGCACTCAACACCTCTTGAGGTAATTGGCTCCATTGCAGTACTGCTCAATCTGCCCCTACACAGGAGATGCACTACCAGGTACCCTGGATAGGAAAGGAGTGCATTGTTTGGAAACATGCACATCCACTCCACAAATAGCTCAGTGGTTTAGGGGTCTGGCTGCAGACCTGGAGGCTGGGTGCCCGATTCCCCATTGGGCCTCCTTAGCAGGGGCCAGACCCAATGACCTGTAGGTTATTTGGTCAGTAGCATCATCATCACTTTCCTTTACCCAAAACAGTGCATGGAACTCTTCTATAGGCTGGAAGGGAAGGGGCTCACACTTTTAGGGTTGACTGCCCTACAATCCACAGCTATACCTCTCAGATGCCGGCAAGTGCATCTTCCTTCAAGGGTCTTTGCATACATATTCTTCTGTCCATTACAAGGCATGGAATGCTTATCATCTTCAGTGTAAGGGTGAGACCCTTTGAGAAATATCTTATCTGGCTGTCTATGCCAATCTCTCTAAAAATCTCAGCATGATAGGTGAGGGTTAGGCATGTTGTCTGTTCAAATATGAGGCCTCATTAATTCTAGCCACTGGGGTCACCTCTTTATTTGTGTCTTCTTTCAACATATTGCTTTCAGAAACACTGTATGTAAACTATGAATCACAACGGCTCCATGCCAATTCATTATTCCTATCTTTCAAACATAAAAAGGTTAGATACTATTAATATGCTCTTCACACATACTGAATGCCAGAAATAATCCTTGTGTTAAATCAATCTCCTGTTTTATTCATAGTCTCTGGTTTCATATTATTTCGGTTGCTTAGGGCAGGGACGAGCGGGGAGCAGGCATCTCTGGAAATCAGGGAAATCATCCAAAATACTTTGTTGTTAAGAAAACAAGATAACTCAAATAGCATAATCTTATTTGACAAAATGGGAAATATCTCTCTTTAGTGGAAATTAATGAGTTTTAACCTCTAAACAACCTCTTTAAATCCGTACGAAATTGTTCAAGCTGTACATTTTAAACACTGTATTATCGTCAGGAGCTGCAACAAATATGGATTGTTTGCTGGTGCTGAAAAGAAACCTGTTGGATGGTATCTCTGTAGCTGAGATGTGAACATGTGTACAGTACATAGCAACCTTGGCCTGAATCCAAATAGACACGGATCCGGTTCCATCAGTCTGAAGCAGCCTCTGTTGGAGTTTTTGCAACTTTGCATGCTCCCTTTAGAATGTGTGGCTGTGAGGGACCCTTCTGGGCTGGAGTAACTCTCAATCTATCAAGTGCTAACTAGTTGTTTCCTCTGGCCTCTGAATTGAAAGAGAGCCTCCCCTTTCTGCTCACCCCCTTTTGTCTGTTGGAAGCTGACATTGAGTCTGTTGAATACTGTTGCCAGAAACAATCATGGTTTGTTTTTTAAGTTTGATCTTTGATTTGTTCACTATTCTAAGTACAGAAAATAGGTTTTCTTCTTTCTTGTTACAAATGTCTATGAGTGAGTTATTGAGACCTTAAGTGCCAATTGATGAGCAAAAGGGGTGGACTAATCTGGGGAACCTGGAATGTTTTCGCTCTGTGAATCCCTGTATTTCTGCCGCACAGCTAGAGGGATCTATCAGAAATTCAAAACTCTGCAACAACATTAGTCCAAGTATATGGATGTTTATTCAAACATAAATGCTGCTTGTTTGGATGAGACTTATTCCAGATTTTTCTACTTCTCCTAGATGGGTCCAGACCCTAGATTGCTTCCTGGCCGCGGTTTTGGATTGGACCAGGACCCACAGACTCAGGCTCAACCCTGGAAAGACCGAGGTTATGTTCTTCGGGGGCAGCCCGGATGGGTACTGTGGCCCTCTTGCCAGTCTGGGTGGGTCCGCCCTCCAGCTGGCGCAAAGAGTGAGGAATCTGGGCATCGTCCTGGATCCGGATCTGTCCCTGGAGTCCCAGGGGTCAGCCGTGACCAGGTTGGCCTTTTACCATCTAAGGCTTATCGCCCAGATTCGCCCATACCTTGACGGGAGCTCCCTGAGGACTGTGGTACAGGCACTGGTCATGTCGAGGCTGGATTATTGCAACGCTCTCTATATGGGGCTCCCCTTGAACCTTGTTCAGCGATTGCAGCGGGTACAGAATGCAGCAGCCAGGTTGGTGGTTGGTGTGCGCCGTTTCGACCGCATCACCCCCATCCTGGCTCGCCTACACTGGTTGCCCGTTGACTCCTGAATAAGGTTCAGGGTGTCAGTTTTGGTTTACAAAACCCTCCATGGCTTGGCCCCTGATTATCTGGCAGAGCGCCTCTCCCGACAATTAGATCTGGCCCGACCCACCCGTGCATCCCTGGCCCTTTTGCTCCGGACTGTCCCCCCGAGGCAGGCCCACAAGACGAGCACGCGTGGGCGTGCCTTCTCGGTGGTGGGGCTGTCCATTTGGAACAGCCTACCGAGCGACCTGCGGCAGGCCCCCTCCTTGGCATCATTTAAGAAAGGGCTGAAGACGCTACTCTTTAGGGACGTTTTTAACAACGACTAGCTTCCTTTTTCTGCCCCAGCTCACTTACATATGTTTGGACTGCTGCTGTGACTGCCCCTGTCGTTGTCCGCCTTTAGCCTTTTATCTTTTTATCTTTTTATCTTTTTAATCATTTATGTTAAGCGCCCTGAGTTCCCGTCCTGGGAAGAAGGTGCGGTATATAAATATAAAAATAAATAAATATAAATAAATAAAATGGGTCCTTGGAAAGCAAAGCAAAAAGCAAAAGCAAAGTGTTCTGCTTATATAGTGCCCCACACCCCTTCAAGCAGTATCTGGGTGGTTTGCAGTTTAATTACAGTCTGCAGGCTACACATTGCCCCCCCCCAGCAAGCTGGGTACTCATTTTACCAATCTCGGAAATGGGGGGAAGCACAGGGGTTAAAACTTTTTTTAGCCCCCAAAGCAATTGGTGATAGCTGCAGCCACCACTTGCTTCAGTGGCTAAAAGAAAGTTTAGAAACCCCACACTTCCCCCCCCCCACGCACCCAATTGAGGGAAAAGCACAGGGTTTTAAAACATTTTTTTTAGCCCCCGAAGCAAGCGTCGATGGCCGCAGCTACTGTTTGCTTCGGGGACTAAAAAGAGTTTTAAAACCCCATACTTATCTCCCCAATTGGGTGCTTTGGGGGGAAGCACAGGGTTTTAAACCTTTTTTTAGCCTCTGAAGCAAGCAGTGGCTGCATCCATCTCCTTTTGCTTCGGGGCTAAAAAAAAAAAAATAGTTTAAAACCCCACTCCATTCCCCCAATGCACCCAAAAGCCAGTAAAAAATACACATAAAACACGTAAACAGTTAAACACATAGACCCATAAAACACATAAAACACAAGATGAAAATCCAAAACCAAAACTTTTTTTTAAAAAAATTCATTTCAAATGAAATGAAAAATGAAACAACAAATGAAACAAAAAGAAAACGAAATGCAATTTTAGCATTTTGTGCCCATCTCTATTCACTACTGGAAAAACCATACCTTTGACTATCTGGAACTTGGTTGGCAAAGTGATGTCTCTGCTTTATAAGATGATGTTTTGGTTTGCCATTACTTTCCTCCCAAGATGTAGGCATCTTTGAATGTTGTTGCTGCAATCACCATCTGCAGTGATCAGGGAATCAAAGAAAATAAACTCACCATTACCTCCATTTCTTTCCCTTCTAATGGCCAGGAGGTGATGGGACTGTTGGCCATGATCTTAGGTTTTTTAAATATCTTCTTGAGCTTCAGCCCATTTTTTCCACTCTCTTCTTTCACCCTCATTAAGAGGTTCTTCCTCCTCGCTTTCTGCTCTTAGAATAGTATCATCTGCATATCTGAGGTTGTTGATATTTCTTCTGGCAATCTTAATTCTGGCTTGTGATTTATCCAGTCCTGCCTTTTGCATAATGTACTCTGATATAAGTTAAATAGGCAAGGTTACTATATAGCCTTGTCGTACTCCTTTCCCAATTTTAAACCAGCTTAACCACTGTGCCACAAGAGAACAGGGAAACTGGAGAGAACATGATGTCATTGTACCTTATATGAAAAATGTCCCAGCAGGTTGACTTTCTAAGCCGTGGATCCACTACTCAACTGCCTACACAAATAGCACTATGGCATACATCACACAGGTATTCTGTGGGTATCCTTCAAGAATGCCTTTTGCATATTTGTGGGACACAAAGAGGGCAGTTTTTTTAAAGCCACAAAATTTGTTTTCATTAGATAGAAAAGTTGAGAACACAGGACACTGATGCAGAAAGGTGCAGAGTGGTTTTTTTTGTTTTTGTTTTGCTTTTGTTTTTGAAAATAGCTCTGATGCTTGGAAGAAGGACTCTGTTTCAATCTCTTCCCACCACCACCCCTTATTTCCAAATCAATGAACATAGAATGTTATTCATATTACTGTGAAATGATACACAATGGCACATTTCCTAACCTTTGGCCAATCTTTGATTGGGTGATCCCAGCCTGTGCTTCGAGGGAATGGCTCATCGGCAAATCAGAATTAAATTCTGTCATACTCTGTTGTTTGGTTCCACAGTGTGGAAAACTCATCAAAAACTGTATGAATTTTTAAACACAAATCAAGAAAGAGTGAGATTCATAGAATCAAAGAAGGTTTGTGATATGACAAAAAGAAATTAGTAGTAGCCTGCCAGTTATACCTTTTCATGTCTGTTGCTTGCTTTCTACAGGCTTGTGTGGAGCAACAAACAGTTCTTACTTGTGGGGAAATAAAAGAAAGAAAGAGGACTTCCCTTTACTGTTGGAAGAGAGAAATGTTTATGGAACAAGTGTAAAGGTTGAGTGTCAGGGGAAAGACAATAGAGTCGACCCACTGGAGCAACCAGAGTTTAATTATTATTATTTTTTGCATTTTCCAGCCCCTAGGGAAATCTCACTTCCATCACCAGGGAATAATGCTTACTAGAGATGGGCACGACTTAGCGGTATTCCCATTTCCGTTTCCGTTACTCGTATCCGTTACTCTACGGAAACGGTAACGGGAATTACTCCGTCAGAATTTGAGCTCGAACCGATGAACGAACAATTTGGTCTGATTTGTCGTGCTCGTTACTTGCATCGCGGCGATCGCGCAATGCCAAGCGGCATAGAAAAAAAGTTTTTAAAAGTTAAAAAAAACCCCGATTCCCGGCCCTAAAAGTAGGCGAAAACTGTCTGAGGGCACCTACCAGGCCAGAAGGGTGTTTTATTTGGGGGGGGTTCCCTGCCCCCCTCTCCTTGGCTATTGCTACTGCTGCGCTGCTGGTACCAGGCTGGGAGGGCGCATCCATTTGCCATGCAGTGCGGGGGATCCAAAATGGCGACTGCAATCTTTTTTTTGAAATCGTTGCCCAAAACCCCACCAAAGCACCACAGAAACATGCAAAAATTAGCTATTTTAAATGCTTGAATTTTTACAGTAGCAGCAGTGGGTTTTTCTTGCAAAAAAAAGTCTCCATTGATTTTATTTTATTTTATTTTATTTTATTTTATTTTATTATTTTACACCTGCACATTTGCAATGATGGGCTCGCCCATGGGAGTGGACCATGCAAATTTTCCACCAATCGCATGGCCACTTGGCCAGGTTGACCACAGAGACTTCTGGGATGTGCCAATCGGGCATAAACAGCCCACTAATCGTAGCCCAAACCCGAACCCTAAGCCTAAGCCTAACCCATACGCCAGTACACTGTCCTTCTAAGTGGGTCAGAGAGGCACCCAGAGGTGCACCCCAATAATCACCCTAACCTCACCCGTAACTAGCCTAACCCTAGCCCTTGCGCTAACCCGTCTGAACCCTAAGCCAGATCTACTTGCATTGCACTACATGCAAGTACGTGAGACACAGCGGGTGCAAAGAGTCTGCCAGTCCGTCACTTGTGGCTCTGGCTGACTCCTGCCGCTCCCTCCAGGAGCCCGCTACCCCCCCAAACCAGTACTAATGACAACGAAAAAACAAAAAAACAAACCGACTAATTTTTGCGAAATTTCACGAAAAATGGAAACGAGCCGAAACGGACTGCCTCCGACACACGACAACTCGAAAATGTCATTTTCCCTAGTCGTGCCCATCTCTAATCCTTACCCCACAGCAAAAGAAAGGTACAAATTATAAGAGGGTGCTTATTCCAAATCAAGCAAGCAATGAAGAACTTGGAGACACTCACTCAAAATATAAGTTTACCAGAATCAGACCTATTTAAGTTCCATGTACCACAATATACAAAACTTGCACTGAATGATTTCAGGGGTGTTTGGGCACCTCACTGGAATTTCAGTACTGTATACAGAAAAATAGTAGGGCTACTATTAGGTTAGGATTCGCATAAACATGTTTTCTGAGCTCCAGTCCCCACCCCAAATGCAAACAACTTGCAAAAAACCAGAGTACATATCTTTTACCTCTTTACATCAAGATCCACAAATCCTCCTCCTCCTCCTCCTCCTCCTCCTCCTCCTCCTCTACTACTACTACTACTACTACTACTACTACTACTACTACTACTACTAATAATAATAATAATAATAATAATAATAATAATAATAATAATAATAATAATAATAATAATAATAATAATAATAATAATAATAATAATAATAATAATAATAGAGCCAGCATTATTAGAGGATAAGAACAAGGAGGTGATTAAAGTAAAGCAAACAAAGGGTCAATACAGGAAAACAACGGTGCAAATACAAGCTGATGGCTGGCATAATAAAGCAATGCATGGGCAGTTCTTCAAAAAGATCAAAAGGAAAGTGGATGAGGAAAAGACCTGGTTATGGCTCACCAATGGAACACTGAAAAATGAGACAGGAGCCATGATTTTTGCAGCTCAAGAACAAGCAATCAGAACAAATGCAATTAAGGCTAGAATAGAAAAATCACCTGAGTCCCCCACATGTAGACTCTGTAACGAGGCAGATGAAACTATCAACCATATATTGAACTGTTGCAAGAAAATTACTCAGACGGATTACAAACGGCATCATAATGTAGTTGCTCAAATGGTCCACTGGAATTTGTGTAACAACTATCATCTGCCACTTGCAAAGTATTGGTGGGATCATAACCCTGAAAAAGTAATTGAAAATGAGCATGCAAAATTACTTTGGGACTTCTGAATACAGACAGACATGATTTTGGAGCATAATACCATGGATATTATGATTGTGGAGAAGAAAAAAGTGTGGATCATTGATATTGGTATATCAGGTGATAGCAGAGTCACTGAAAAACAACTTGAAAAATTACCTGATATCAGGGTCTGAACATTGAACTTCAGAGACTCTGGCAGTCCCAATGGTAATCAGCATGCTGGGTGTGGTGCCTAAATAACTAAGCAAGTATTTAGAAGAAATTGGAGTTGACAAAGTCACCATCAGTCAGCTGCAGAAAGCCACCTTACTAGGATCTGCTCATATAATTTTCCAGTAGACATGGGCACAACCAGAAAATTTTTTTTCGAGTTGTCGTTTTTCGGGATGGGTCCATTTCGGCTCGTTTCTGTTTTTCGTGAAATTTTTTAAAAATGTGTCATTTTGTCATGTCGTTTATCGTTTGTCGTTTCCACCGTGATTTAGCGTATTTGACGTCCCAGCGAGTGGCGTCCCGACCAGGGCTAGGTGTTTTTGAGCCCTAGGCGGCAGGCAGGGTGGCGGGGGCCATGGGCAGGCGGCGGCAGCGGCAGGGGGGAGGGGTGGGCCTGCAATGAGCCAGAGCAGACGGAAAACACTTTAAACTGACTTGCTGCACAAGACTTGCATCGGATAAAGCAATTGCAAATTTTATTGCAAACAAACTGGACAGTGCACGCACAGCAGAGCTGCAGGCAGGGTATGAAAGAACCTTGGCTTGCTTGCCACCAAGCAAATGAAATTTTTAAAATAAATCCACACCTCCCCTCCCACTCAAACCTCCCCCTTTGAAGCACTATCAGAAAAGAAATCCTAACAAACTGCAGGAGAATAAAAAGAAAAAAACTGTGTTGCTATTCCCCACAGCAGACAGAGAATGAAAGGAATTATTATTATTTCCTAAAAATTCAATTGAATCAATTCCCTCCCTGCCTGCCTAACTGAAATCTAAAGGCTCCGCGAAATCGAAACTAGTCAGCACAGCAGCCAGCTACACACAGCCCTCTCCCACCGATATCCAAGCCCGGACTGCGACTCTTCTGGGAGTGCCTCGCCTTTTTATGCCCTCTTGCACATCCAGGAGTGTCAGTCAAAACCTGGCCATGCGATTGGTAGAATGGGTCCAAAAATTTGTATGGTCCCATTCTATGGCCAGCCCATCATTGCGCAGGTGTAAAAAAATAAAAATAAAATAAAATAAAATAAAATCAGTGCAACCTTTTACTGCTATAAAAAGTTCACTGCTGCTACTGTGGTGCTTTGGTGGTTTTTTGGACCACGATTTCAAAAAAAAATATTGCGGATGCCATTTTGGATCCCCCCGCACCACATGGCAAATGGAGAGGCCGAGGATGCCCTCCCAGCCCGGTACCAGCAGCCCAGGACAGGAGGAGGGGGAAGGCTGGGGACCCCCCCCCCCCAGAAACCACCCCTCTGGTAGGTGCCCTCAGGCAGGCATATTTTTGCCAGCTTTTTTGGGCAGGAATCAGGGTTTTTTTTAATTTTTAAAACTTTTTTTCTGTGCCGCTTGGCATTGCGCGATCGCCGCGCGATGCCAGGAACGACAACGACAAATCAGACCCAATTTTTCTCTTTTTTTGGTTCAAGTTCGAGTTCTGACAGCTTAATTGTCGTTTCCGTTTCCGTTACATAATGGAAATGATATCCGAAAACGGAAACGACAATTTCGCCAAGTCGTGCCCATGTCTATTCTCCAGTACATCACGTAGTCCTACATGGTTGGGAAATGTTTGATTAGTGATTTGTAATACAAAATCCATCCAAGCAAGAGATGCATCTTCAAATCTTCACTCCATTCATGGTTTCCCTGGGTTTTCTAGTTAGACACAAGAGGCGCTGATCGCCACAAGGTAGCCAAAACAAAATAAGTAGGCTTAATTGGAAAAGAGGAGGAGGAGGAGGAGGAGGAGGAGGAGGAGGAGGAGGAGGAGGGGGGTGTATTGCTGGACTCAGCAGTGGCTGCTCTGGAAGCACCCCACAGTGGCGGCCACTGATACCTCTGGACCCAACTCTAAAACTAGTTGTGTCTTATGATATTGTATATCTATGAAGCAAAAAATAAAGTAAATGTCTTGGTATATTTACTTTCCTTAGCTGTCCATCACGGTTTGGAACTTGGGGGTACAAGTAGAGCAACAACAAAGAGATGGTATCAAAGGGATATGCCCTTTTAGAAAGCTATTTTCAGGGAATGAGGGTAAGGGCCAGGTAGCCTTATTGGCAAAGAGGAAGAGTGGAATGTTGCTTGTCACCCATTAATGTGCCTGATTTGCTATGGTTGTCAAGTATGTGTTGTCAAAAGAGACATGATAGTGAGAGGGAGGAGCTCTTGCAGTTCTCCTGTAGAGGGGAATAGGGATACCCTGTTGAGGGGAAGGGTAGGCTATTATAGAAGAGGAGAAAGAAATAAGTTTTGGGTTATGACAATATTATATCTCGATTACTAGGCAGCCTGAATACCTTTGGTGACAATGGTGGTTACTTCATGTCCCTTTTGTCTCTGTAAGTGTTGTGCTTCAGACTGGTACAAAAAAAAATCTTACTTCATGTCTGTCATGCAGCAGCTGAAATTTGTCTCGACCACGCCCCCAGAGTGGGATCAGAGCATGGCAATACTGTACCTTGCACTGGGCTGGGGTATTCTCTTGTCATAGTTTGTTCCCAGTTCCTGTTCCGAGACAAGGGACCATGTGGTAACTACTATCATGCAATAACCAGTATCCACCTAGTGGTCAGCAGCTGAAGCGGCATTCGACATTAGTTTCCCTATGGGAAACACCATGCAGCACAAATGTTTATTAAAGAAAGTACAGAAAATTCTGTAGCATTGACATGTAAATCCCAGAAGACCAGTAAATTGAAATATTGAAAAAGTTTTATTTACAATATTTTAAAAAGGGTTAAGAAAGCAAGACAAATTCACAATTTGTCACGGAACAAGACCGTGAATTAACAGTTGTCATGAGACAAGTTATCATGACTGTGAGAAAATGGAAACAGGAACTAAACAGGGACAAAACCACATGATCGTGACCAACGCTGTCATGGTACAAAACTAGTCACAGAACAAGGAAGGATGTGAAGTAACCATCAATGTAAAATACAAGCCTAGTTTGAGGAGGCTGGCAAAATTAGTCTTTCTCCTAGATGAGGGCAAACAGATGGATTGTGCTCTGAACAGAATAAAGATTCTGCTGTTGTACTGCCTACCCCATGGCTCTAATATCTTCCTTCTGGAGCTGATCCATTTAGTATCATCCAAATCTTATCCTGGATGACTGCAGAATTCATGCTAAGGCCATCTTGTCAGGAGCATCTCTGGACTTCAAGTCTTTCATGATGGCCATGGACCTGCCCAAGCAGTATCTGGCCCACTTTTGTAGCATGGAACTCTGTCAGCCTGTTTTATGTACAGGGCAGAATGAAAGTGGTCTCACCCTATTGTGGTTATGAAAGTGGTTATGAACATATCACTACCTGATAGGCTTTAGACTAACTTGAACTCAGATTTGGGAAGTTTCCTGTTATCTTGGCAGGTGATTCTGCTGGCTAACTTCTGGAATGGATAAATGACAGAGGCTAGATAGACAATTACTCCTAAGCATAGTTTTCCCCACTAAGTGGAGCCAAATGAGCCATTTAGTTTTATCAGGAACTAGCAGTGATGAAACAAATGAGAGAAAGACTAGAAAGAAAGAACCAAACAAAATCTTGACTAGAGGTGTTGTAGCAAAGAAAATTGTCTCTGTTAATGTTGCACTTAGGAGTGGTACAAAAAAGTGTTACTTCACATCAATCACTTCACTACTGAAATTTGTCTTGACCACACCCCTGGAATGGGTGCTAAATGCAACAATACTGTACCTGGTGCTGGGGTAGGCTTTCCCTTGTCAGTCTTTGTTCCTGCTTTTTGTTCCAAGACAAGACACCATGTAGTAACAACTATCACGCAACAACACATTAATTTCTCTCAGAAAACTGTATCCAGTTTTTTTTTTTGTTTTGACTTTTCAGAAGCAAAATATTGAAAAAGAATTTTTAAGCCCCCGTCCCCCCAAAAGGAAAAAGGAAGCTAGACAAATTCAGTGTTTGTCAAGGTACAGGACCGTGAGGTAACACTTGTCACGAGACAAGTTATCATGACCATGGGAATATTGAAACAGGGATAAAGCCACGTGATTGCAACCAACATGGTCACGGTACAAAATTAGTCGCGGAACAAAGAAGGATGTGAAGTAACCACCTTAGACATGTTTCCTATTACCTAAGAAAGTTCTCAGAGATGGGCATGATAGGAAGCCTACTGAGTGAATGTAAACAAGACCAGATGATTGTTCCCTTCTCTCTAACCCCTCCCTCCCTTGATCTCTGTAACAAACAGGCAGGGCTTTTTATGGAAAGCAGCCAAAGATCTCGCTTGCAAATATAAATGCAAATGTCTTTGTAGCAGATGGAAGTTTCTGCAGTGCTACATGCACGGCTGCCGATCTGAACAATGGAACAAAACATATGTAAAAGGTATCAGTATTTCTTTGGTGTCATTATGGAAGATCTCAAAATAGATGGCAAGCCTGGAATTTAATCATCCTCTCTGAGCAATTGCAGCATTCAGTTTTCCAGAATTCTGGCAGCTTGGCCTGGCAGCTCTTCCCTTACCATCTGCAGCAGCCTCTGCTCCGCTGTAAGAAAAACACAATTCACCTACTGAGGGCATTCCTCCCCCACTCCGCCAGCTCCATTCAGTTCCTTCTGGCTACTTATGGGAGACAGAACATATTGCCAGACAGCTGACTCCCGTTGGGTCTGCACTTTTCTAATTCCTCCCTTTGCACTTTGTTTCATATTCCATTAAAAAAGAGAGAGAGATACAGCTATCTAAGTAAATGCTGAGCGGTGACACTGAGCTTCCTAGGGTCCTGGAATGGAATTGCCAACAAGGAGCTGCTGCACAGTCAAGCAAAATGTGCAGCATGGCAAAACTACTCATAGGAAGAGATGAAAGCAGAGAATCAGAAGCCGTTCACATGGAACACCACGAGTGGATACATGTGCTCACGATATCAAGCGCAAGGCTGAAACATAACCACACCCCTGCAAGCTAGTCCATAAAGCACACCTACTAAGTTCCAGCTTTAGGTGGTTGGTTGTTGTCGACAAAGTGCGTATGACAGGATTTACAGTGGGTGGGGTTCAAAGTTGGAGAACAGCACCAAATCTCTTATGTGAGGTAGGAAGAATGGGGCAGAAAGTGGGAGTAGGAAAGCAGGTGGCAATAGGGTGAGCAATTCTGTAATGTCACTGCACAGGTGCAGTGCTTCCTGTAAAAATATTGGGATGTGTAATTGATGTAGATTTCATAGGGCTTCACAGACAATCCTCCAATAAGTTGTACAGTTCTGTCATAAGAACTTGATCTATCTCCAGTACATATGCAATGTAGAAACTAAGGGCATGTCAGGTCAACTTAGTGATTCATGTCTAAAGCAAAAAAGCAAAGTGTTCTGCTTAAATACCACCCCATACCACTTCAAGTATTCTATGGTCGGTTTACAGTTTAATTACAGTATGCAGACTACATATCGCAACCCCCGCAACAGCAAGCTGGGTACTCATTTTACTGACCTCAGAAGGATGGAAAGCTGAGGAGATACAACCAAGGAACTTCTCAGGTAATTGACTGTTCACATTTTAAAGTTGATTAACCTAGCAGATATTAGACATAGCAAAATAATTGGGAAATAAAATTTAGATCTAAAGCCCTGCCAAACAGAAATGCATGTATACAGATACAATGATGTACATTGGCAGATTATAGCCACTCCCATAATTATGTATTATTACATGAATATTATATATTAGTTTAGAACAATATTCTGAAAGCAGAGGGCACCCAATTTTTACTGGTCCTTCTAGAGTAGAGCTACTGTATCAGTGAAACTTACAGAAGTGTTAGCCCAACAACTACCTAGTCATCCAGTGAGGCTACTGTGATTGGGACTAACAACCAATTCAAGGTGTTAGTGACTGGATAAAGGAACTAATTGTGAACAACCAGTTATGTCCAGAAAGGTAGCTGTGTAGTGTGTTTCATGAAGAGGGATGAAACCCACTAATCACATAGTGATAACTTTAAGACTGCCTATTGTGATCAACCTTGGCTTGACCAATGCGGACGTCGTGGGTGCACTCGCTTGGTGTGGCCACCCCTAAAGAGGCCCGGAAAACTTCTACTCATAACCGGGCCTTTTCCGTGGTTGGCCTGACTCTTTGGAACCATCTTCCAAGTGAAGTGCGCCTTGCAGAGTCCGTGCTGGCCTTTCTCAGAGCTTTAAAGACCCTGCTGTTTCGCGAGGCCTTTGGTGACCTAGTTTAATGCTATTGCTTCCCCCACACACCGCCATCTGTTTAATTAGTTATTGTTTTTTTATGCTGGGGTGCATACTTTGTTTTAAATTGTTTGTATTTCATTGTCTGTTTGTTTGTATTACTAGGCTGACCTGGTTCAGCCCCTGTACACTGCCCAGAGTTCCATTAGGAAGATGGGAGGTATAGAAGCTCTCATAATAAATAAATAAATAAATAAATAGTAAGACAAACATTTTCATTCAGAAGCAAGACTAGGCTATGGTGATACTTTTATAGGCTACTAGTAAAATAACAGCAATAAAAAAATTGCAAGCTTTCAAGGGTACACCCTCTTTTTCAATGCATGTACCCAAAGTCCAAACATGCTTTGAAAAAGAGGTCATGCCTCACTATGTTATTTTTTTGTCATTTTTCTAGTAGCCTAAAAGGTATCACCACAGCCTAGCCTTGCTTTTGTATTTTGTAGTGGCTACATGGCTCTCCCCCTCTCCATTTTTTTTTTTTTTATTCAGAGTGGATTATGTGGCTTTCAGTTACTTCCAAATCCTGCACAGGCTTCTCCTGGCCCAAAACCCATAGAAAAACATGCTGCCTCTGATTCTCTGCTAGCAGAACAGAAATTCTTCATCCAGCCAAGGCAGATCTTATTTTCCACCTTTTTGGCTTCTTTTCATTCTCCCTGCTCCCCCTTGACACAATACACCACTCTCTGCTCTCAAGTCTTGGCAGTTTACCACACTAGAATTATGTGCAGGGAAGCTGGAGGCCAACATGAAACTCTCTTCTTCACTTGCACCATGATGAGGAGATGCAAGACACCTCCAAATGGTGACAAGGAGTCCATCTGGAGAAACATGAGCTTTGACAGATCCCCAGCCCCTTTGCCCAAGGGCTGCTCTTGCTCAAATTAAATCAAGGAAGCTCCACAATAGGTGGTGTTAAAACGATGACTTTGCTCATCTCCTTGGCAGAACTCAAAGACTCTCTGAGATTTTCCAGTCTTGTATTAACACGTTAAAGTAATTCCTTTTCACAGCAAGACAACCTTCCTACAAAAAGATACTAATCCCTTCACATTTCATGGGCCAGATAAAATTTATATCCTGAACTGGTATCTTGCCTAGCTTCTCATTCCATGAAACTCAAATGCTGCTCTTATATTTAAGCAGATGAATGTATTCAATTATTTCTTTAAAAAAAACCAAACCCTCCAATTTTGAATGTGAGATACGGTGCTTCTGTATCCAAAATGCTGGGAAATGGCATGACAGTAGGGGGGGGATGGAAAACCTTACATGGGAAACCCATATCAGCCATCAAGATGGTCTACAGCAGTGTGGACACCCGATATCGCCCCTTTTCAGCCACCTGTATTCAGGTTAAATTGCTGTATTTGCACCTTGCAAAAAATAGTGGGTTTTGAATCACAGTTTGGGCACTCAGTCTCTAAAAGGTTCACCATCACTGGTCTACAGGATACCCTCTTGTGTTCACCATCATGTCCTATAGGCATTTTGATACCTAGAGAATTGTTGAAAAACAGCCTAGACATTTGTTTTGTGTTTGGATGAAAAGTGGTTAACTGATTCATTCTGAGGGTATTCTAGGACTTAGCATGGATCTTCATTGAAAACTAAGTTTCATACCTTCCATACTATATAAAATATGGCTTGTGAAGAAAGGAAAGAAGAAAAATCAAGTTGTTTGAAATATGGTGTTCCAGAGACATCCCGAAAGGCAAAAAAGTGGGAGCTCAATCAAGGTACTCCTGAACATTTACGACAGCAAAAAGGAATAAACCAGACCTATTCTACCACACCTATGTAAGGAAAATACAGTGGTCCCCCACCCTTTCATGTGGCTTGAAGGAAAGGGGAGCCAGCTGAGAGCCCTTTCCAAAGATTGCTCTCCACACACCCGCTCTCCCCCAGGGGAGGGTGGGCATGTGGTGAGTGATGTTTAAAGGGCTCTCAGCTGGCGAGACAAGCACTTGTCTCCATGGCCAGGAGCCCTTTCCAAATATCACTCGCTGCGTGCCCACCCTCCCCCGGGGTGCGCGGGCATGTGGCGAGCAATGTTTAAAGGGCTCTTGGCCGTGGAGACAAGTGCTTGTCTCCGTGGCTGGGAGCCCTTTCCAAAGATCGCTCACCACGCACCCGCACAATTTTTAAAGGAATTGCACCAATTTTTAAAGGAAGTGCTTGGCTCCATGGCCAGGAGCAGCGCGCGATGTTTAGAATTGTATCCACCTACCCGACTGGTATCCACATATCGCGGATTTTCAATGATTGCGGGTCATGTGGGTCCCTAACCCCCACGATAGGTGGGGGGTTACTCTACTGATCTAACTAGAATGAAAATATTGCTGAGGAAGGAGGGCAGTAGGAATAAAGGAAGACATAACATGAGGCAGATTGTCTTAATAAAGTGGTAGCTGTTAGTTTGTGAGACTTGAGAAGAAAGATATATGGGAGAGAATGAGAAAAGAAAACAACCTAATATCATTTTGCAATATCTGCAGAGCTGTTAATCATAGGACATTCTGGAGATCATTAAATCATACAGTCCCCCACTAGGGATGGGCACAGAATGGAAAAATTGTGTTTCACTTTGTTTCATTTTGTTCCCCCATGATTTGTTTCATTTCATAGAAATATTTTTTAAAAAAATGTACGAAATGAAACAGCAATTAACTGATTCAATACTCTATAACATGGGTCCCCTGAGTCCCAGAGGCACCAAATTCAAAAGTTCAGATTTCTCCAACCATAGAATTGATTCCCTGTTTAAAACTTTATGTGAGGAGGCTGAGAATGTTTACTGAAAATACATGGCAAAATAACCCCCATTCTGGAAGTTGGCCTTCACTTTACTTTGATTTAAACCAACCTCTTTTTTAAAAAAATCTTTAAAGAAAATAAATCTTTTCAGGTTGTTTCTCTGAATTTCCTTCTAAATATATTTCTCTCCCACCTACTAATGTATATAAAATTTAATTTTGTGAATCTCCTGCTGGCAAACCTGTACCCGTGCCACACAAGCTCACTTTTACAACAAAATATCCTATGTTTCCATTTCCCGCATGTATCCACCTCAAAAAGTCTATGAATGCAATGGAGGAAAATGATATATGCTTTTATAGGCTTGCCAGCACTATGCATGCTCAATCTTATAACAAAGTCTAGGTACCAGTTTTTTTCCTTTGGAGGATCAATATTTCAGCCTCTGCAGCCTGTATTCAGTTATGTGCATTTTTTATTTGTTATGCCATTTTATATTGTATTTTGTTCTGTTTTGTTATGATGTAACGTTGTAAACTGTACAGAATGGCCTAGTTGCTAGATGGTGCAGTATAGAAATCCAAAAATAATAAATAATAGTAATAATACTCCATTCAAATAAAAAGAGCAAGCGGGGCTTGCCATTCACTTTGCAGAGAAGCAAGATTAATCATTTTCAATGTATTTGATATTTTTAAATCTAAGGCCATTTGGGACTGCCTATTTCTGAATGGGAGAAAACAGATTCACTTTTTCAAAATAATAATAATAATAATAATAATAATAATAATAATAATAATAATAATAATAATAATAATAATAATAATAATAATAATAATAATAATAATAATTCCCCCACCTATTGCCGGGGTTAGGGACCCACCCAACCTGTGGTGACTGAAAATCTGCGATATGCAGAAGCGGGTCGAGTGGGCCCTGGGGGGCGGTGGGTGATCAGATCCCCCGCCGCTGCTCACCTGCACTGCCCCAAGACTTCTTGGAGCAGTGCGCGCCAGTGGTATTGGGGGGATCTGACCTCCCACTGCTGCCCACCCGCGCTGCCCTGAGACCTCTCAGAGCAGCGCACGCCGGTAGCATTGGGGGATCTTCTCCGGGGGGGGGCGGCATTCCAGGCCATCTCCATTGAAATGCATTGGCTCAATGCATTTCAATGGATAAATTTTTCCCCTTTGGAATGCATTGGCTCAATGTATTTCAAAGGAGAAATTTTTCCCATTTGGAATACATTGGCTCAATGCATTCCAATGGGGAAAAATTTCTCCATTGAAATGCATTGAGCCAATACATTTCAATGGAGATTGTGGGGCAACACTGGCACCAAGCCAGCACCAAGCAGCTGATTGGCACTGTCTGGGGGAAGAATGTCGGCTGCAGCAAGGGTGGTGGTGCCTTTGCATTTGCTGCTGGGAGGCTTTTTTAAAAGTCTTCCAGCAGCCCGGGAAGCGGCGGTGACGTGCTCCAACAGATTGGTGCTGGGGTGAGGGAAATATCCCAGCACTAATCAGCTGGAGCCCCAGCATGTACTCTGGTCCCGCGATATAGCGGGACTGCAGTACATGAACTGTGAAATGGTGGGGGGGGTTGCTGTAATAATAATAATAATAATAATAATAATAATAATAATAATAATAATAATAATAATAATAATAATAATAATAATAATAATAATAATAATAATCTGAAAATTCTTCACCCAAACTCCCTCAAATCTGTCACAGAGCAAGAGCCAACTGTTCTCTACAAATATGCCAGATGTGATGTTGATCTAAATCCTAATTTAAAACTTATAAACATTTGTTTGGGCTTCCCCCATTTTTAGAATTGCCTAAAGACTGTAGATTTACTCTGCCAGCACATCGCAAAAGCATCATTAAGGGTATGATTATGATTATGCATACTTACCTTGAGGTAAATCCCACTGAATATATTGAGACTTCAAGGCATTTAAGACACCTTGGTGGGGTGGCTTGACTACGACTCTGGAAGGTTGGATTTCAAATCCTGCTTCACCATGAGATCTCACTGGGAATGACAATGGTAAATATCTCATGTATCTGAAAAGGTCATCATGAATTGAAAGTGATTGACTGTTCATGACAACAACAAATATGCATTTGGTTTGTAGCACTCCCGTGAAAAACAACCAGGGCCACCATACTCTGGATCAGGCCTATACAGGTTACACAGATTCAACACAAAAAACTATAAACAAGTATTTGTATCTGTCATTGACTTGCAGTTCGAATACAAATAGTAATGCATAAAAAGTAAATCAGAAGCTTTTTCAAAAGCAGGAAAGAGTTTATCAGTTCTAGCCATGGGTTCTGTCTCCAAAACACTAGAGGGGAAGATGAGTTTTAATGTGCATCCAGCTGGCATGTGGATTGATACAAATCCCATTGAAGTTGATGAAAAATGTTCCATTTCCAGGGTATAAACAAACTTCTTTTCAGGGCTTTGAACTAATATTTAAAGAAAAAAACACATTAAAAGGGTGAATTGTAAAACATGTCTTTGGAATGTTACTGATAAAGTTGCAAAGTGGATTTTTGAGCTATTTCTCAAATAGAGTTGTTGGGCATGTGTCCTCAATATATGTTCAGGTGTCACAGGGAAATGTGTGCAAAGGACATATTTGTCCATGAGGGAAAGATAATTTTTCATTTATACTTTGTGAAGTACAAAGATAAATGTCCAGGGCTACAAATTCATTCCAGGCTCTGGCTCAGATGTTGAGCTGAGCAAAAACCATAGTCTCTTGATGAAGGATTGGGAGGCACTGAAACTGCTTTTCTCTTCAAATACTTTTAGCCTGGATCCTACCCTCACTCCTGTTTTCTATTTCCAACCTAAAATAAAAACGAAATGTTGGAGAACATTTTTAAAGTGAGAGCCTATATGTGAATACAGAAACCGGCCTCAAAAAGTCTCAGATGTGTCCTTTCAGCCCAGGGTGATCAGCTCATTCTTTAAGGTTCAATGCAGAATCTTTTTCTAGCTCTGCCCTAACATTTTTTTTTATAATTCCTAAAAGTTAGTGAAACATTACGAATCCAGTGTATACTCATTGGTGGTAAAAGGGCAGGACCACAAACCATCCACTTCCTTCACAAGGAAAGCAACGAGACTGATGAGGGAGAGCAAAGCTATACATCTATGACCTTCATATCAGGCAAGACCTTGGAAAAGCATACCCATCATTATAATCACTATCAGCAGTAATAAGAGCAGCTCAAAAGTTAAACTCTGATATGGCAGCTCTGTATGGATGCTCCCGTGCATAGATGTCGGACTTGTATTCACGTATTGATTATGCATTTTAGTTTTTGTTGTTTCTATGTTTTTGATTATAGCTCATGTTCACCACCTTGAGTTGCCTTGTGTAGCTGGTGATATATAAATCCTAAATAAACTAAAATAAACTAAAAATGTGCACCTATAAATAAACTGGAGTAAAATGGAGCATGATTATTTATAGAATGCTATAAGCAGAACATACACTACATGGAACATGATGTGAGGGAGGTTGATTTTTTCCCCTACAGCACCCAGGCATAGCAGGGTCCCATCCCCCATCCCCTGGGTAGACCAGGCTCCTTACCAGCATTCACGGGCCACCTGGATCCTTCTGCTGTGGTGGTGCTCCAACCTGGGCATGAGCCTGGCTGGTCTTCCCCACCTTCGCAGGCAGGCACCCTTTCTGGTGAGGAGGTGCGACAAGGAGTCTCTTTGTGCAGCCATTGAGTGCTCAGGTGTCTGGGGAGGTGGTGAAAGGCCAGTCAGTCTCCTGCCTATAACTGAGTGCTGCCAGTGCAGAAGGACCTGGGTGGCACATGGAGGGCAGTAAGTGGCCCAGTTAGCTGGAGGTGGGGTGTGGGGTTCTGCTGCACTTGGGATGCCATGCTTATGCTTTGTATGAAACATGAAGTGCCCACCTCTAGTCAGGACATGGCAGTAGTGGCTGGTTCATTAAGGGAAATGCAAATGCTGGGAATCACTCAGCATCAGCCTGTGCCTAATCTTTACCTGCCTACTCACCATGTCAGAATGGAAAACTAGACCCCTGCCTGTGCTGCCCTCTCACTGAATTCCCAACCTTGCAATATGTTTGACTGGACTGAGAAAAAAAGAAAAGAGGCAGTAGCAGCAGGAACCAGGTACTTTGGGATCACCATGGGTTGCTGTGTCTTCTGTCCCACCAACCACAATGGACATCAACCATCATCATTAGAATTTAATGTTCGCAAACGAGTTCACCATCTCTGTGGTAGCTATGTACAGAATCCATTTGGCAGCAATGTCCTTTAAGTGTTATTATCCTGACAAACAATACAAATGATCAGAGGATTTACAGTGTGCAGCTTTGGGGCTTATCTGTATTTAATTCTTTATATGCTTCAGATCTGAGAGGAATACAGCTGCCTTTTCCTGTTCTCCCCCCTCCCCCCCAATAATCTTGTCAAGAGCAAGGTCTTTAATTTAAAAGACTATCCATGACAGCTGTTTGAGAATTGCCTAGCTATGCTGATCTGGCAGTGAGAGGGTTCACAGCAGGAAAGAAAAAATGAACACAGTAGTTGAGGTTTGAACCAGCTGTGTGGCTGAATCAACTTGGAGAATCTGTTTTGTGTAAAAAAATAAAACAAGTGGAAATAATTAGAGAAATAATTCTGAATCCTGCCTGTCCCATAGTTTAAAGAATGGTAAGGGGTGGGGTGGGCAAATAGTCACCAGCATAACTTTGAAAAGTAAATGGAACCTTACTTTTCACCTTTTCTCAAACAAAATATTAGAACATGGGGAGATTTTGCTCCCTGCTACCATTTGAGGGTGGGCAGCATCTAAAATAATCAAAGAATGGGGGACAACCAAAGAAACTGAGGTTCTTTGGTACTTCACCCCACCCCCCAAAAGAAAAAAAATCCATGAAGTTTTGTCCAAATATGAAATTATTGGTTAACCAGTGTTTTTCAAGTTTTGTCCAAACCACCATTAGAAAATGTTAAAAAAATTAACTTGTGCCTATATTGACTTAACACAATATCATTTGAAAAACACTGCAATATCATTTGGCAATACCATCCCCTGGAGGAAACTGCATGAATTCAAACATAAAAAATATGACATGCGAGGTGATTTTTCTCTACTTTCATTTCCAGTTTTTGCTTTGGTAGGTGCCTCTTTCCTTCCATATTTTTCACATATAACTCTTTTTGTTTTACAGAAATAAGCAAACCTCTTTTGAGTTTTCCATTCATTTCCCCACCCCTGTATCCTGACACTGTAACAGCCACGAGAACTATTAACAACTACTACAAATAGGAGAGACAAGGCAAAAGATAATCAATCTACTCCAAAAGCAGACAGCCAGAAATGAAAAAGAAAAAATATTCAGGCATCCATACACCCCAGTGGCACAAACTACATTCACAAACTACAGCCCTTGACCACTCACCACCCCCAAGATCTGACCCACCAAATACATCAAAATGTACACTTCAAAATGAAGAAATACAAATACATTAAACAAATAATGTTTTATAAAATTAATCAGTTCAACAGGGAGAGTGAACACATAGCACCCTGAAAAAATTAACAAAACACAGCCTTTTCCCTCCCAAACCCAAACCCAAGCAAACAAATAAAAAATAAAAATAAAAGCCACACCTTTTCTCAACCAAAATATTAGAACGTGGGGAGATTTTGCTCCCTGTTGCAATTTGAGCTGTGGTGCTGGAGGAGAGTCTTGAGATTCCCATGGACTGCAAGGAGATCAAACCTATCCATCCTGAAAGAAATCAACCCCAAATGTTCACTGGAAGGACAGATTTTGAAGCTGAGGCTCCAGTACTTTGGCCACCTCATGAGGAGAGGGGACTCCTTGGAAAAGTCCCTGATGTTGGGAAAGATTGAAGGCAAAAGGAAAAGAGGACGGCAGAGAATGAGATGGTTGGATGGTGTCATTGATGCAACCAATATGGATTTGACAAAACTCCGGGAGGCAGTGGAGGATAGAAAGGCCTGGCGATCTCTGGTCCATGGGATCATGAAGAGTCAGACATGACTGAATGACTGAACAACAACAACAAGCATCTAAAATAATCAAAGAATGGGAACAACCAAAGAAATTGAGGTTCTTTGGTTCCCTCACCCCACCCCCCAAAAAGAAAAAAAAATCAAAGGAAGCATACTAGCACAGGCAGGCTGCCTGGCAGCAGCAAAAGTAATCCAGAGAGTGGAGAGAACTCACCCCAAAATCAGAAACATCAGGATGGGGAGGAAATGATCTAAGATAGAGCACAGAAGGCAAACAGGCAGTAATCAAGGAAGGAGGGTTTCAGTTAAGAACACAATATCCATATTGTCAATATCCACAATGAAACCAAAACTGGAGTCCTGGGAACTATACAGATTCAAAACTTCCACTTCTACCTTCCTTCTGGGTGTTCTCATTGTCTCTATACTGCACCCTCACAACACTATTGGATGAAAAATTATCCTGCAATTTGATGTAGAATGAAAAGGCCCAAATGTTTACACAAAACAGGACATATGAGGAGTAGGGAAATGTGCAAAGCCTTTGTGTACCACTCCTTTGTAAACAGGAGGGTTTTTTGTTTTAGAAAGACTCAACAATTGTAGAAAGACTACAAATCATATGTACTTATGTAGAGATGGGCATTAAACGGAAAAATGCAGTTTCATTTTGTTTTTTGTTTCTTTCCCCCCCCATTTCATTTCCTTTTGTTCGAATCATTTTTTTAATTGTTTGTATTTCATTTTTTAACTCTTTGTGGCAAGTGGTGGTGGCAGAACGGCTCCACCACAGCTGCTTGCCATGAAGACCCAACACACCCGAGCACATTGGGGGAGAATCACGGGTCCTTTAAAATGTCTTTAGTCACTGAGGCAAGTGCTTGCCTTGGTGGCTAAAGATATTTTAAATGACCTGCCATCCCCCCCCCCCAATTGGGTGTGTTGGGGGAAAAGCACAGGTCCTTTAAAATGTCTTTAGCTACTGAGGCAAGCACTCCAATTTTGACCTCATATGATCCACTAGAGTTGAAGCGTAAATTAAATGGTATTTAAATGGTATTTAGCCACTTGCCTCAGTGGCTACAGACATTTTAAAGGACCCATGCTTCTCCCTCAATGCACCCAATGGAGGAGAGGTGTGGGTTTTAAAAATGTCTTTGAGCCACCAAGGCAGCTTCGGTGGCTCAAAGACATTTTAAACAACCCACACCTTTTCCCACCAATGCGCCCAATGGGGGAGGTGGAGGGTTTATAAAATGTCTTTGAGCCACCGAGGCAGCCTCAGTGGCTCAAAGGCATTTTAAAAAACCTGTGCCTTCCCCTCCAATGCACCCAATTGGGGGGGAAGTGCGGGCTGTTTAAAGTAGTTTCCCATAGGAATGCATTGCTTTTCAATGCATATGGGAAACCTTGCCATTAACAAATAACAAAGCGGAACAAACGGAAACTTTCCAGTTCATTTTGTTTCATTTTTCTTTAAAAATTAGTTTGTTTTTAATTTCATTCTGAAATGAAATGAAAAATGATAAACAAAAAAATATTGTTTCGTGCCCATGTCTAATTATATGAAAGAGATACTTTTGGGGATTTTGGGTCTTATGGCTACACTTGAAAGACCCATGCCTAGTAAAAGCAATGGACAGTGTGTGTCTTTCTGAGCAGTCAGTCCCTCCTTTTCTGCTTGTTTTCTATTATCTTCTCAACGAGATCACGACTGTTTTTTTGGATGCTTATTTTCTTAATAAAAACCTTGCCATGATTATTTAGTAATTTAAACAGAGTAATAATATGATGCTTTTTGCAGAAAGATGTTTGCATATCTCCTGTCTGTAAAGATACCTCTCCCTCATGGCATAATCCAATTACTTAAAGATAATCCAGGTCCAGAGGTCTATTTATTTAAAAACAATTTGCATAAGGAAAGAACTCACAGTCAATAAGTTTTGGTTAATACTCTTTGCAATTCTTGATAGTAGATTAGCTGAGACATACCATTTAATTTACGCTTCAACTCTGGTGGATCATATGAGGTCAAGGATTTTCCTCATTATCTGTTTAAGACGTGTTAATAGCATATTTAGCCTGGAGTTAAAGCAGCTAAAATTGGAGGGAATCAACAAAAGATCTGAAAGTGTTTTTGTTGTTGTTGGTAGGGGTGGTGGTGGTGGTGGTGGTGGTAGTGGTTTGTTGGTATTACACACAAAGCTGAGAAGTAACTAGTTACAAATAGTGAATTTACTTTGTTTGTGCAATAACAAAGGTACAAGTAAGGACAAGACATATGTTACAAGGAATACTTATTTCTTCCAATTAATCTATGTTCCCTCCTACAATGAGATTTGCTCAAAGAGATGTGCCTCTGTGATCAGACTTGTAAATTAAGCCTATGTTTACATCCAGTGACTAATCAGAAAACAAAGGAACATGTGACCACATAGATAGCCTTTGATGGATGAGAGGAAAGCAAATGAAATACTAAAAGAACCTCTCTTTGATGGATGAGAGGAAAGCAAATGAAATACTAAAAGAACCTCTACTCATTGACTACACAAAAACTTGTGCCTGCATTGATCATGACAAACTCTGGAGTAATGGAAGTTTCACCCCACCTCATCCAACTGTTAAGATCTCTGTGCTCTAACCAAGAAGGAACAGTAAGGGCATCTTTTGAAGACACAGAAATGGTTCACAATTGGAAAAGGCACTCATCAGGGCTGTATTCTATCATCTTCATTATTTAACATGTACTGTATGCAGAAGTGGTTATAAGAAAGACAAACCTGAAAGAATCTGCTATTGGGATAAAAACTGGCAGTAGGAACACCAACGACCTTCAGTTTGCAGATGATACAACAGTGCTTGGCGAAATTAAAAACATCTAGAATGGTTAATGCTAAAATTTGAAGAGGACAGTAAAAACACCAAGAAAACAAAAATAATGACAATGGCAGAGAACATGCAAGTCAGTGTTAAGATCAACAATAAGGCAATCAAAGCAGTAAAGGAGTTTAACTTATTTAGCTCTAAAATTAATCAAAATTGTGACTGTAGCCCAGAGATCACAAGATATATAGCACTTGGAAAAACAGCAAGGATTGATATGAATAACATCTGGAAGAATAAAAACACTACCTTCCCAATCAAATGCAGATGAGTTAATTAGATCATATTTCCAATAGCTCCATATGCTTGAGAAATGTGAACTTTGAGGAAGACAGATAGGGAAAGATAGATCCATTTGAAATATGGTGCTGGAGACAACTACTACACATCAAATGGATGGCATGGCTTACCAACAAGTAAGTCATGGAGACAAACCAAAAATATCTCTGAAAGCCAAGATCATTAAAGAAATACTGTCATGCTTTGGACATGCTATGCAACCTGACTCACATGAAAACACAGCTATGCCTGAATTGGACAGTGGTAAAAGAAGAAGCTGCACGAGGACTCAGTGGCTTGACACCATCAGAAGGGACATCAGGATGACTTTTAGGGGAACTAAAAGGAACTGTAACAGATAAAAAGGCATGGAGAGCATTAGTCCACAAAGCGATCAAGAGTCGTATATGACTGAACAAACAGAAGACAATTTTCAGTAATTAAAGACTTCCCCAGAAAACATATCATATGAAAAGCTGGACTAGATTCAGAAGAAAAAGTGATGGAAGAAAATTAATAATATAAGATATGTAAATGACATCATCTTACTGGCAGAAGGGCAGCTCTAAACCCCATTTATTGGGGGAAGGGCGCATTTGCCGCCCCAGTCCCGGATTTTGGGCACAGAAAACTTCGCACCCATCCGGGACTTCCTCCTGGGGTCGGGATATATATTTCAAATCTAGTCCTTTCCTCCATTTTAAATGAGTTGGCTCCCTCCGTTGGTGGGAGGGTTCATGTGGTCTCACTTTGTGAATGGTAGGAAGGGGAAGAGAGCATCCCAAGCCTGTCAGTCCTTCAGATCTTGGTACCCTTTTTTCTGCAGCAATATTGGGCAATTTCTGCCATTTTAAATCATAATTACAGTTGCACAATATGCCACATTCATCAACCAGAGGGTTTTTAAAGCACTGAATTAACTAATTGTGTCTATAAAATCTCTCACAGAGAATAGACTATTAAGGGCATTATGCAATATTAATACAATCATTCAACAAATAATGTTTGCATGTGTGTGTGCTTTAGAAAGATCAAACAGTGTTCCAGGTAGTTTTCTTTTCTTTCATTGACTGCCTTGGTTCTTCTTTGACAACCCTGGCTCCTGACAGATGAAGATTATCCTCTGGAAGCAAGCAATTTGATAAAGTCTTTGGGTAAACAACATTCAGAGGACTCATACTGTTTCTGGCTCTGATACATGCCCACCAGACAAATATTTGCTTTTTATACTGCTATGCTCATTTATCTTATTGTTGCTCTTTAAAAAAATATTTGAGCAAACAAGAAATCCTCTAATGCATCATTAAAGTTACAGATTTGTTACAAAGCATGAAACCTGGAAGAGAGACACTTGTGATGGGAGAGGACCACCAAGCACTGCAGTCCAGAATCAGTGTAGAAGACAGGCAGATCGCCTTGGCTGCTCAGAATCTAAATTTCACTGGTAGAGACCCTGAAATTACATTCTGCTGTCAGAACAAAGACCTGTGTCCTATGAAAGAACCCAATAACAAAGACAATGAAGCGCAACCTACGTATAACAAGAAGAAGCAATGCCCGATTGAAAGATGGAGACAAAGGGAGGCACAGGTTTCTACAGGTTTATCCTCATTAACTTTTGGCAAGATGGCAGCAGGCAGAAGACGTGTGTTTTCTCTGTGAGTCCTAGTCTGTTTGCTTTGTTTTTCTTTTTCAATTTTTCATTTTGGTTTTATGATATTTTAGTTGTTTGGTGTCATCTCTAGAGGGGGCAGGGGACTCCCTCCCCACCTCCATCATTTTGCCAATGGTCCCCCCACCCATC
The DNA here is from genome assembly GCA_029282475.1 of Phrynocephalus forsythii. NCBI lineage: Eukaryota > Metazoa > Chordata > Lepidosauria > Squamata > Agamidae > Phrynocephalus > Phrynocephalus forsythii. The sequence goes on from JAPFRF010000010.1 coordinate 97,891,688, forward strand.
CAGGGTGGTATGTTGGTTTGACTGGCAGAGTTCCTTTGGTGGTCATGATCTGGCGGTTGCTGGCTGGTCTGTCCTGCTGGCATCCTGCTGTCTTCTTGGTGGTGTTGGAGGGGAAGAGCCTGATCCTTGGTGTTGTTGATATTTGGAGGTGGAGGAGCCCGGTTCCCAGTATGTTGGTGAGAAGATGCAAGGAGGAGAGGGCAGTGAGGCGGAGAGACATAGAGGCAGAGACGAGGAGTGGCGGCATGGTGGTCATGGCTTTTCTGCAGGGTCCTTCAGGCACCTCACAGTCGGTGCCATTCGGTGCCATTCGACCAGCACTATAAGCTGGCATCACTGGTTGGCGTCCTTGGTGTTGTCATGGCATGGAGTCTGGCTGCTGGGCATGCTCGGCTTGGCCCCAATGTCCTCCGGTGGTGTAGTGGAATGGCACACTGTGTTCATGGCCTCCTTGGGGATTGGGGGTGTGTACCAGACTCTGGCCTTGACATTGGTCAACCTCATGGATAACTGGGGAGCTTCTTGCTGGAGGTGGCTGCCTGCCATCCTGTCCTGCTCACCTGGATATTTGGGTGGCTTGAAATGTTGACTTCAACTTCTACCCCTCTCCCACAGTTAAGGGCACTCTTCTTGTCATCTGGAGTGGCCATGGGGTGGGTGGATGGGGGCTGTTTGCCTTTGTGATCTGTAGGTGGTGGCATGTTTGGTCCTCACATGGTGGGAGTGCTGTGGGATGGAGTGTTGTGGATTTATGGTGGCAAGGGTGGCAGCTGCTGACTACCCATTGTGATCATAGACACTTTGTTCTGCTACCTCTTCTCTGTTTGGATGGCATATTGGATATCGGCTGTCTGTCAGATGGTTGTCTGTGGGAGGCTCCCCCATTAATCCATCTCCTGGACAGCTGGCTGTAGGCCATTGGGACTAGTAATATTAATATTAATATCTCTTACGAGTCTGCTATTTAGAGATGTGTTTGACAACCATTAATTTTTTTTGTCCTGGCCATAAATATGCCGGTTATTATTATTAGCTTATTTTATGTGTTTGTGATAATTTGTATATTCAATTGTTTATTTTTTTGTAATTTGGAACAGTTGTAAACTTCCCGGAGTTCCTCTGGAAGACGGGTGGTATAAAATTGTATAAATAATAAATAAAATAGAATAGAATAGGAATCTGAGACCAGTGGTAACAAAGTACATCAAGTATATTTCTTGGCTTGGAATATTTTCTTTGTGACTCTTTTGTTATTGTCATTAAGAACATTGTTGCTAATAATGCCACTGGTTTGGTTTTCTAAGTTATGGATATTCCATAGAGTCAGAGACACACTCAATAATAAACTGAACCTGCTGTTTTAAAAAGCATAGTTGAGGCTGTTTCATGCTGACTCAAACTGCACAAAACCATGGAAACGGAGGCGAAGGATTATGGTTTACAAGCATGTACTGTGATCAGGCAGGAAGCATAAGGTCAGCTTACAACTCACCCTCCTTGAACCCATGAACCAACATAGCTAATGGTAAGGAATGCTTAGAGTTGCACAGCCCAAGAGCATCTCAAAAGCTGCCCTTTGCCCAGCTGTGATGTGCAACAATAGAATAGGAAAAGACCTTGACATTCATTCAGCCCAGTGAGATTAGTAAATGATAATACATGTCTCCTGACTCTACCTGTATATCTCCTACAGAGGTACTTCAGTAGTAACCTAATCCTGAGAGAAAAGAGGGACATGACATTTTATCAGCAGTTAGTGCATCAAAACAAAGGCAAACCCTTCTGTCAAACCAAAGCATGACACAGTCAGATACACACACCTAAGATGAGCAAGAGAAACCAGAGATTTCCAAAAGAAAACAATGTATCACATTCTTTACTCTTCCAATCTATGTGGTATTGTTATCCTCTAGGTTTTATTTATGGTACTACTTGACCTCAGGGCTCCAATCCTAAATTTCTAGTATGGGTTATAACAGTTGTTCCATTTGTTTTATTTTAGAAACAGCAACAGAAATGGACCCTGTGATTTTTTTGTTAAAATCTATTTACCTTACCCCTACATCCCAACTGATCCCTTGCAACCCTTGCAGAGATTTCAGTTAAGGGGGACCCTCCAGTTTGTCTTCAATTTTTGGACTTCAACATGTCATTGTCACTTTCGCATATACAACCCTGGCCTAGAAGGAATACATTGCGACACAGATTTCCATATCCAGTGGAGCCTTGTATGACAAACGGCTTGTATAACATAAAATTTGTACAACATAATAATTCTGGAGAGAGGGGAAATTTGCTTAACATAATTCGCCTATGGGGCGAATCTGTACAACATAAAAATGGGATTACTCTGCTTTCAATGCATTCCTATGGGAAATTTGTATAAAGGAAAATTTGCTTAACATAATTTCATTTGGAATGAATTAATTCCTTTATACAAGGTACCACTGTTCTTTCATCTTTCTCTACGCATTGAACTAAAACCTTGAACAGCAAAGATAATGTTAGCTGCCCCATCATCCCACAAATTCAGGAAAGGTTATTTCTGGTTTCTACTTGAATGGAGCAGAATCTGAAATTCTTATGTAAGTTGTGGACAATAAGAAATTTGTTATGCTATGCCATCTGTCTCCCAATCCAATCAACCGCTTCTTCTGCCAGATCACATTATCTTTCATGCAAAATACACTTCTACAATCATTGTTCCATTATTCATATCCACTTTCTGACTTTTGAAAAGATTATTCCAGTCAATATCAAGTCATAAATTTGACTTTGGTCAAGGGAAATGAGACAACCACCTGGCATAGTTTGGGATTCTGCTCAAAGTGTTGTATGTGTATTTGTAGATCTGAGGGTGTGTGGGTTTTTTTTTAAATAGAGAAGACCTGTAAATAAATATAAATTATGAATTGGGGCTATATATGTTTCTTTAGCTCTTTTCTTCATGGCGATCAATGTTTCTATGGTAACAAGTTCAAACGAGACCAGGTCTGTTTTGCACACACAAAACTTTAAAATCTAGTAAGAGTTTTAACAAAAAAAAGTTTGCAATGAGATGCTTCAGCTGGTTGTATAAACTTGTGGGTTCCACCTGTTCAGCTAGAAGGCATTCCTAAGCCATGAGAAAGCTCAAAGCTGAATTTACACTTCAATTGCTACTTCAGTTTCATTTATTTGCTTGAGTGAGCAGAGCACTCAGAAGGCAGAGTAAGTGGGTGATGGAAAAAAAAACAGTCTGCAGTTAGTTCCAGATTGTGTGTACAACACACACATGCACATACTCTTATTACACACACACACACACACACACACACACACACACACACACACACACACACACACACACACACACACACACACACACACACACACACACACACACACACATGTATTGGTTTATTTTGTGGACATTATGCCCTTGAATTAAAGGTTGCGAATTTTACCTAGGTTTTCACATTTTTTTTACATTAGACTTTGGTAACTACTCTAAGATCACATGATGGAGGCAGTACAAAAATATTTTTACATCTTAATTCTCAATTATATTCATGGATCTAATCCAAGAATAATCCAAGATTTAATTCCACTATTCTAATAGTATTAATTTATAATGCTTGTAGTAAATGGCTCAGCAAAAACTCTGCTCACAATACAGAGTACAATCCCAGGTAGCTGGTTCAAGTTTGTCTCAGCATGCCATCCATCTGAGGTCAGTAAATTTAGTACTGATCTTGTGGGGTGGGGGTGGGATGTGTAGCCCACATCACTATATTAAAAACTGCCCAAAGAGTGTTTCAAGTGCTATGGGGTGACATACAAGCAGCATGCTTTGCTTTAGTAAGATTTTAGCACTCTAGTCTGGGTGTGAGTTTGGGATGCCCTTCCCTTGTTCCTTCCACATCTGACCTCTCAATGGTGGAGCAGGGAGCATCCACACCCTGTCCCTTCATTAGAATGGTCTGCTGCAGAATGTAGTGGACTGGAGTGCCACCAAAGAAGGAGGCCCCTGGTGGTGCACAAGGAAAAATGGGTGGTGCAGCTGGCTGGAGTGAGGGGACACATGGCATCTATGGTGTCAGGTGGTGAACTTCATTCATATGAAGTGGGTTCAACTAATGTGTGCCCATCTCTAATGCGGATGCTAAAGACACTTCCTGATAACTCTTTTCCATTTTTTAGCAAAGTAAAATACTGATCCAAGAAAATGCTTAAATGTAGGTCTTTTCTGAGTGGATCCAAGTATTCCTAATTTAATACATCACTATGGCATTGGCAACAACAAAGTTCACTGTTTTGTACTGGCAATATTCCCATCTTCTCTGTATTCCTCTTCTGGTACCTCTTCATGTCACTCAGTGATTCCATAATTATAACTGACAGCTGTTAGTGTGTGGTTTTCACATACCTGATGGCAAGTATGATACTCACCTCTCCCACCAGCACTTTGCAATTCTGAAAATTCTTGTAGGTTTTATAATCTATTGATTTTTTCTAGCACAGGGATATGGAAAGTGAGTCTTCACTTTCAGCAAAAGTAATGACTGGTAACCTTTTTAAATGCTACTATTGTAGTTGTTTTCAATCTGAATAAGTCTGAAGAATGTGAAGCATTCCTCTGAGGTATGAAGAATATGCTTTACAATGCTACAGTCCATCCTTTTTCTTCAGTTCTCAATCATATATAACACCAGTTGTATTGTGTTGCCTAACATTGGGGGGGGGCGCAGAGGACTGAGTACTGCTCCCACAACATGTCAGGAGAAGGAATCTGGCAGCCCCTTTTACCTTCCCCCTTCCAAAATGCCTTGGTGTCAAGGTATTATTCACGTAGTTGATTGAGGAGTGCCCAAAGTATGCCTGACAATAATGGGAGCAGTGAGAAGAGATGGGCAGTGGAGACAGCCTGATCAGGAAATGGGGGCATTCTACTGTCTACTTAATGGTCAGCCTTGTCCTGACTGCATTATTCTACTCCCTGAAATTTAATATTAAATAATTAATATTAAATAATTTCCTCCCTGAACTTAAATACACTGGATGAGAATTCTGAATAATACAGGATCAAACCTATCTTGAGGGTTGTTGTTTTGGCTTGTTGTTTCTGTTAGTCCACCAAAACAGCAATTTTAGAAGTGTTTTAGTGGACTCTATAGGGTTTAGACAGGCATATCACTGGGTGCTTGCTTGAAAAGTGCTGAATGTTCCTTCCAGTATATGTTCTGAAGTCATTAATATATTCACCATAGTTCTGTTACATTTTCTGTTATGTTGGTGACAGAGATGAACAAAAAAAAAACCCTCTTATTTTTTTCCCATTCATCATGACAACATACCCAGAGTCAATCTGAATTTCTGAACTTGTCTTAGTAAAGACCATGGTGACACCTTTCACAAACAAATAAAAACAACAGAAATAGGGAAGGGAGAAAGAAATCAATCCACTTTCCCATAAAAGTGAGTTAGGATGGCAGTACACAAATGGCGTAACTTTGGGAAGCAAATAAATAAATAAATAAATAAAAATCGGTACATATAGTATTATCTTTTTTGGAACCAAGTCATGTGACTCAGTATGCAACAAATAATGTCTACAAAGATTTCTTTTTGAAGCATTTTCCCCTTTTGAGTAACAGTACAAGAGGATTTTAAGCTAGTATGAACAGTTCTGTTTTACTCCAAACTCTACACCTAACTCTTTGAAATGATGCAAATTTCTTTTTTTTTTTTCATTTAAGTAATTTTATTGGGTTTTTGGGGAGAAGAAGAGGGGAATGAGGGGAAGGAAGGGGGAATACATTATAAAAATTCCATTGAGTATATCAAGCCTAAAATAACAATTTAACATATTTACAAATCACCAAATAGTATCACAATACTAATTAGTTTGTTACTTCTTGCCATCTTTTTTGGAAATCTCTTCGTAGTCTCCCTTTAAAAAACCAGAGATCTTGTCGATTTCAATATATTCTCTTATCTTTTCGTGGAGGTTTCTCTCTGTTGGCACTTCTGGTTGTTTCCAAAATTTCACATACAATATCCTTGCTGCAACTATTACATGATGAAGTACATATTTCTGATCATATGAGATATTAATATCTACTATATTTAATAGAAAAAATTCTGGTCTAAGCTCTAACTTAATCTTCAAATATCTTTCTAAAAATAATTTTACCATTATCCAGTATGCCTTTGCCTCTTTTCATGTCCACCACATATGATAGAAGGTACCACTGTCATGTTTACATTTCCAGCATTTGGGTGAGTAATTATACATCTTGGATAGACGGTGGGGGGAGAAATGCCATCTATAAAACATTTTATAACAGTTTTCCTTGAAGGCTATAGATTTAAAAAGTTTAACCGTATTCCACAAGGAGTCCCATTTGTTTAGATGAATAGGATAGCCAAAATTTTCTGCCCATCTTATCATAGTATCTTTTACCAATGTATCAATCATTATTTCATTTAGCAAAATGCTATAGAATTTACTAAGAAGCTTTAAATTGCCAGAAGATAGTATTTTGTCGAGTGGAGTGTCATTAGTCATAAATCCCCCCTCCTTGGTGAGATTTTTAAAGTGTGAGTGTATTTGTTGGTACTTCCACCAGTCTAACTTGTGACCTTCAGATAATAATTTTGCTAATGGCTTCAAGGAGCAATCAGCATTGAAAAGTTGTCTATAGGTTAGAGGTTTAAGGCTTGTACTTGTAAGAGAACTAGTTATCGCTCCTGTCGGAGATAACCATGTTGGTGCTTTAGGATAAAAGTGTTTTTTTATGGATAGCCATATTTTGATTAAGGCATTCCTTATCCACTGTTTTTTGAAAAGGGTAGGTATATTACCATTATACTATACATAATGATGCCAACCCCTGTCTAAATCATGACTCTCAAGCTGCAGTATTCTATTATTTGTCATCAAGATCCAGTCTTTAACCCAAGTCATAGCAGCTGCCTTGTAATACAACACCAAATTGGGCAGGGCAAAACCACCAGCTTTAGTTCTGTCCTTTAAATAAACATTTCTAATCCTTGCTTTTTTCTTTTGCCATATAAACACACGTATACTCTTTTCCAGGTCTGAGATAATCTTAAAGTTCGGTAATATAGGTAGACATTGAAATAAAAAGAGTAATTTAGGTAAGACAGTCATTTTAACTGCAGCAATTCTGCCCATTAAGGATAACTGAAATCTTGACCAGGTTTCCAGGTCAGCTTTGATTGCTTTTATACCATTAACATAGTTATCTTTAAGTAGAGTGTTACAACGGTTGGACACAGTGATGCCCAAATATTTTACCTTGGTAGCATGTTGGAAACCCGACTGGTTGACCAACTTTCCGGTCATAAGTGGGGTCATATTTTTTTGTGAGCAACAGTGTTTTTTCTCTATTAACCTTTAGTCCTGAGATTTTGGAGTAGGCCTCCAAAATCTTTAATAGCTCTGGAAGGGAGGTCTGTGGTTCCTCCATAATAACCAACAAATCATCTGCAAAGGCTTGCACCTTATAGACTTCTCCTTTGGTTTGTAGACCTTGAATACCTGGGGCATTTCTTATTACATGGAGTAATATCTCTAACGATAGAATAAACAACAAAGGAGAGAGGGGACATCCTTGCCTGGTACCTTTATGTATCTTAACTGTGTCTGTAAGGTAGCTATTGACTACGATTCTAGTGCTTTGTGCGGAGTAAATTTGCTCTATAGCTCGTAGCATTCTGTGTCCACACTGTAAATAATTTAACTGGGTGTTAAGTAAGGGCCAAGATACATTGTCAAATGCTTTCTCGGTGTCGATGAATGCAAAAGCAACTTGCTTCTCAGGGTGACATTCATAGTACTCCAACGCGTCGAGAAAAATTCTAACATTGGATTGAAGGCGACTTTTTGGAAGAAAGCCATTTTGATCAGGGGATATCAGAGACGGTAGGATCATCCGCCATCTGTTTGCCAAGATGATTGCAAATATTTTGTAATCCACGTTTAGGAGAGCAGTTGGCCTATAGTTTTGGATCAAGTCTCTGGATTTCCCTTCTTTAGGAATCAATGTTGTATGGGATGATTTCCATGAATCTGGTATATCTTCGTCCTTTAAAATAGATGTAAACAGATTTTTCATGTTTCCGGTGATTACCTCAGAATTCTTTTTATAAAATTGTGCCGGTATCGAATCAGGTCCCAGGGCCTTGTTCATTTTTTGATGGTTAATGGCCTCTGTTATTTCCATCATTGTAATGGGGGCATTCGTCATAGCTCTCTGTTCTTCAGTAAGTTTTGGGAAAATTGTCTTGTTCTAAATATTGGAAAATGGCATCTTTATTTATTATCTCTGGCTTGAACAGATTCTGGTAATATGCCTCAATGATTTTTTGAATTTGAGATTGGTCTGTCTGGTTTTCCCCAGTTTTATCTTTGAGTGTTAGAATAAGTTTTTGGGATTGTACCTTTTTTAGCTTATTAGCTAACCATCTACCTGGTTTGTTTGCATTTTCAATGAAGTTCAGTTTGGCCAATTTGATCTTGTGGGCTATGTCTGCTGTTAAAATCAGATTGAGTTCATGCCTACAGGAGGCTAGGTCTTTATTCAGCTGCTCATTTCGCAGATCCAGGATTAAGTCCTTTTCTAGCTTTTTCATCATATTAAGAATGGATTCAGATTTCTTCTTTCTCTCTTTGTTCCGTCTTGCCATATATTGGATGACAAACCCTCTAAAATAGGGTTTTCAGGCATCCCACACCGTTTTCAGTGGGGTGCCCTTGTTTAGATTCAGTTCAAAGTATAGATTCAAATCTTTGGCTGCCTCTAAAATAAATTCTTTGTCAGTCCACAAAGCTGAATTAATTTTCCAGTGTCTGGGCTTACCCGAGGTTTTCAATGTCCACAGGATAGCATTATAGTCGGATATTGTTCTCAGGAGAACTTCTACATCTCTTGTATTTAATAAAAGATCAGGTGAAGCCCAGCACATATCAATACGGGGAAAGAGGCATGTTGTCTTGAATAAAAAGTGAAGCCACCCTTTAGTGGATTTTTCCTTCTCCAGATGTCTTGAAGTTCTAAAATGTCGGACATATCAAGAAAGGATTTTGGCAGTGTGGAAGATGAAGTTCTGTGTTTTTTCCCTTTTGGTATCTTCCTGTCCACGGATGGGATGTGTACAGCATTTCAAGTCCTTCAATATGATTAACTGATTATTTTTGTATTGCAGAAGCTTCTGAGCCAATTCTTCAAAAAAGACTTGTCTTCCATGATTGTTGTTTGGGGCGTATATACCAACAATAATTGTTTTTTGGGATTGGATATTTGCTTGAACAAGTATCCATCTGCCTAACTGATCTTTTTCCAAAAGAGTTGGAGAAAGTTCTGGTTTGATATATAGTGCCACCCCATTTTGCTTCTTTTCTTTATTTGAGGTGGAAAACAGGGTGCCCAATCTATTTTGGATTAAGTATTGTTCATGCTTTCTCAATACATGGGTTTCCTGTAAAGAAATAATTGCACATTGTTGTTTTTGAAGGAGTTTAAATGCCTTATGATGCTTTTGTGGGGAGTTTAATCCATTGATATTCCATGATAAAATTTTCTGAGCCATCTTGTTTTACTTCCAGAGGTGTTTCCTCCCTGGTTTAGGCCTAAGTTGTCTTTTTGGCCTGGTGCCTCCCACTGCGCCAGTATCTTGATCTTGGTTGGGTGTCCCTTGGTTCAGAAGCCTGGTTGGATCAGCTAACTTCTTTGGTGGCGGTTTGGTTATCGATTGAGTCATCACCTTCGGAATCAGATGAGGAAGAGGAGGAGGGGATGAATCCCAACTTCTCTGCATTTTTCTCAGCAAAGGTTCTAGCTTTCTTTTAGGAATCAATTTTCTGTGTTTTCCCTTCCCATTGAAAGGTCAAACCCTGAGGGTAGATCTACTTGTATCTTGTATTGTGCTTAAGCAAGAGTTTGGTAAGAAATGTATATTCTTTCCGCAGTTGATGGACCTCCCATGGAACATCTTTCAGTCTTGTCACTTTGGATTCATTGATTTTCACCTCTTTATCTCGAATAACTTTGAGGATGCAGTCTCAGGTGTATCTTTTGACAAGTTTGACTATTACCTCTGGAGGGAGCTTCTTTTTTTCTGGTATAGGCTGTAGGTCGGTGATAGATCACGTCTTCTTCGCGGAGAAATTCTTCTATGGGTGCGTCAAGCAGGGCAGCTAGACCTTCCCCAACCAGGGTGTAGAGATTCTCGTCTTTGTCAAAGGTGAGACCCTGAATCCTTAAAATTTTAGATGAAGATTCAATTTGTTGCATAAGAACCAGTCTATTTGTAGATTCCATTGTTACTTCTATCTCTTCTAGACGGAAATCTGCAACCCCCATGTTGTCCTCCAACGCCTGTAGCCGCCCACAGAAGGAATCCATCTTGGCATCGACCCTCACAAAGCCCTCTTTCATTTCAGATCTTAACCCAGAAAAGGCTGTGGTCTGGTCTGCAATAAGTTTCATCTGGCTCAAATTTAACTGATTAAGCATATCTAGGACTTGGTTGGTCTGGCTTGGTGGTTGAGTCATGACTGGAAGAGAAGGATGAGCCAGAGGGGTGGAAACAGTTTTTTGTTGTTGCAGATGGAGTTTTGCTCATTTCAAGAATTGCAGTGCGAAGCCACTGCTAACAGAGGAAGTCCAGCCAATAGTGTGCTGGGCTCACCGTAGAGCCAGTTTACTCAGCTTCCAAAAATAGTGCGGAGTCAATTGTTAACAGAGGAGAAACCAGCAAATAACATGCTGTATTCACAGTAGAATCAACTTGCTCATTTCCAAATCAGCAATGTAAAGGCAACTGCATACATAGGAAAATCCAGCAGATGGCATGTTATGTCCACATAGAGTCACATTAGGGCCAGGAATAGCGAAAGTGGAAGTGGAAGTGATAGTTGTTATTTGGAGTTTTATCTGCCTTCAGCGGGAGAAAATAAAAGCAGCCCTTCCCGTGAGCAGATAGAGAAGAAACAGGCAGAGAAGTATTTAGTGAAGAGAAAGTTCTCTTTAGGTGAGTTTTGCTTGATATTTTATCTTTGGAAGGGCTGTCTGATGGAAAAAGGCCACTCACTTGCTGAAGGGGGGAGGAGGCTTCTTCACCGTCCGGTTCTCCCACAGTCTTGGACGCACAAGTAATTTATTTTCCAGGGGTATCTACCCTCACAGGGGAGGGGAACCATACCCGGGATGCCTTGGAGTGAATCTGGGATGTCTTCTGTTCCCAGTGGGTGACCGTAGGATGGAAATCACCCTCTAGAGACCTGGAATGCATCGACTCCAGCCAGGGCTGCTCTCAGCTAGCGTCTGTGCTGATCGCCGCCATCTTGCCCCTTCCGAAATGATGCAAATTTCTTACTTACGGTATCATCTACACCACAATGTGTATGTAGCCTGCATAAATAAATTATAAACTGCCCAGAAAGTACTTTCAGCACCATGGAGTGGTATATACACAGCACACTTTGCTTTGCTTTAGACCATCTTCATGGCCATTGCCTACAAAGCTTCTATGGAAAATATATGCCCTTCTCTAGAAAAACCCCAGTGGTCAGAAATAAGTTTCTAAACTAAAAATGCAACTGTTACATGGATCCATTTCCACTTTTTCATAAACTTGACTGGGTTGTTGCAGAAAACACATTGCAGAAGTGGGCCAACATACTAAGTGATGAATTACTATAGAGAGGAAATGTACTTGAAAATGTCATCCTGCTCCACCAAGAAATAAACCTGTTGTTGATAGTTGTCTTGTAAATAATAATAATAATAATAATAATAATAATAATAATAATAATAATAATAATATTATTATTATTATTATTATTATTATTATTATTATTATTATTATTATTATTATTATTATTATTATTATTGAAAATGTTGCATAAAAATTCTTGTGGCTATTTCTCTGATATATAGATGACATGCCTTGTAGAGGGATACTGCCTGAAATCAAACAACTTTGTTTCTTATGATTCTATGATGAAACCATGAGAAAACATCCAAGTTTCTGGATGAATGGGTTGCAGATTATGTGTCCATCACAATTGATAGTCTTCAGTCATACTCACAATCTGACCATATTGTTTGCTGCTGGTGGTGGTGCACATTGCCAGAAGGAGCCCAAGGTCAGATTGCTGAAGTGTCAGGCGGGGTTTAAAGCCTCTCTTTGCAAGTGCACGCCAGCAGGAGCAGACCAAGGTCAGTTTGATGGGGTGACAGTTGGGGGTTAAAGCCTCTCTTTGCAAGTGCACACCAGCAGAACCAGCCCAAGGTCAGTATGCTAGGGTGTTAGGAGGGGGTTAAAGCCTCTCTTTGGAATTACATGCCAGCAGGAGCAGCCCATGGTCAGTTTGCACTATGGGGTGGTATATAAACAGAACACTTTGCTTATAACAAGCCCTGGTACAATATAATCCAAGGCACAACTTTTGTTGGAGTAGAATTTTAAAAATGTGCCCTTAACCTGGTTTATCTTTCTCCTTCAGAAATTGAAGCTATCACGATGGATACTCCAACAGTAATTGGTTAAATGTCGGACACTGAAACCAAGCTATTCAGCTGAACATCTATCTTTGTCTCTCCACAATTGTTGTTCTGGGTTTTATTAAACTCCAACCCATACTTTGGAAATCATTTCAGTGCACTTGTCACTTCTTTTTTCCATTTAACAAACATATCTCCCATCCATCAACTGTTATCTGCTGCTGAAATTCAGAGCTATTCTTTGAGTGTGGGAAGAAAAAGAAACTTCCTTTTTTTCTTTTTTAAAAGACTACTACTACTGTCTTGATCTGTTCATTAAAATATGATTTACTTAAATCAGGAACTGTAGTCAACAAGTAAAATAAAAATTTGATGATGGTGAACCTATTACCAATGCTGAGAAATTGTCTAAGGCTATGAACTAGCAAAGGGTGTGAAAAAAATGTAATTCATCATGATTCATGATTTGTCATGGTTGATGAATAGACAAATTGATGATTTTTCCATAGGGTCCTCTCCAACTCTCTCCTTCTCAGTCTATAATGATGATTTTGAGAAAGACAAAATAAACAGAAAGAAGTGAGCACTGGTGAGTTTCTGGGCTGCTTGCAGTTGTAAAGTAATGCATGTTGGGGCAAAAAATCAAAACTATATCTATCAACTCATGGGCTCTGAGTTATCCATGACGGATCAGGAAAGAGATCTTGGTGTGTTGGTGGACAGCTCCATGAAGGTGTCTACCCAATGTGTGGCAGCGGTGAAGAAGGCCAATTCCATGCTAGGGATTATCAAAAAGGGGATTGAAAATAAAACAGCCAACATTATAATGCCATTATACAAAACAATAGTAAGGCCGCACCTGGAGTATTGTGTACAATTCTGGTGACATAGTGGAACTGGAAGACATAGTGGAACTGGAAAAGGTGCAAAAGAGAGAGACTAAAATGATTACTGGGCTGGGGCACCTCCCTTATGAGGAGAGGCTAAAACATTTGGGGCTCTTTAGTCTGGAAAAATGCACCTGAGGGGTGATATGATTGAGACATACAAAATAATGCAGGACATGAGTGAAGTGGATAGAGGGAAGCTCTTCCCCCTCTCACAAAATACCAGAACTAGGGGGCATAAACTCAAATTGAGGGCTGGGAGAGTAAGAACAGACAAAAGAATTTTTTTTCATCCAGCACATTGTTAGCCTGTGGAACTCCCTGCCACAGGATGTGGTGATGGCATCTGGCCTGGATGCCTTCCAAAGGGGATTAGACAGATTCCTGGAGGAAAAGTCCATCACAGGTTACAAACCATGATGGAGATGTGTAATCTCCAGTCTTAAAACCGGGGTACTTCAAGGGCCAGATGCAGGGGAGTGGTATCAGGAGACAGATATCAAGTCTTATGCGCTCCCAGACGCATCTCTTGGGGCCACTGTGAGATACAGGAAGCTGGACTAGATGGGCCTTTGACCTGATCCAGCATGGCTATTCTTATGTTCTTATGTTCTTATATTGTTAAACTTTTATTTTCTGACTGGAGGTCCATCAGGATAATGTTTAATGAATTAACCAAACTCACAACTGAACTGAAATGGAAGCAAATGTTTTCAGCCCAGAAAAACTGACAGTGCGAATCTTATACTATGATTAGGTTTTTTTTAAAAAAAAAACACACCAATGAAACATAATAGACATGATAGATATTATATTGTGTTGCATTTTTAAATTCTATTTTCTATTTATTATTTATTTATTTATTTATTTATTTATTTATTTATTTATTTATTTATTTATTTATTTATTGACCAATTTTCACCAAGGAAACTCTGGGCGGTGAACAATATAAAGTAAGCAAAAAAATAAACAATGAAATAAGCAATGCAGAAGATAATAAAATAAATCAGCAACAATAAATTGCAAGAAAGGGGGCCAAGCCAGTAAAATTACAAAATATAAAATACAAAGGTGCAAGATGGCAGCAGAAAACCAGACTGGGAAAACAGACAACATAATGATAGATCAACCTTCTGATTGCCAAAAGTTGCCTTAAAAAGCCAAGTTTTTAACTGCTCCTTTGAAGGCTGATTGGGGCTCCATAGTCCTAAGCTCGCTGGGAAGATGATTCTACCATATTGGGCCTACCACTGAGAATGCACGATTTTGTGAATGAAAACTAAAAAAGCAATGAATGAACAAATGAACGAATTAAAGAATTAATGAAGACAAAAAAGTTGTGACACCTTAAAACTAGCAGGTATATTTTATTCTGAGATTTTGTGGACAGGCCCACTTCTTCAGACATAGGGGGACTATATAACAAATATGTATACAGTACATTTATACATCGTCCCCCCAAAAGAGAGACTATTTCTGGTTCACCATACTACAAGAACCTAGCTGGGCTAGTTTATGCTAGAAATTCACAAACTAGAAGACACTTTTAGTACAGAATCATGCCATCTTACTGTCTGTTAAATGGGAATAAATTTCACAGCAATGAATACAACTTATTTGTGAGCAGGCGAATGCTCACATACACCGCAGCAAAGCTTGGGAAGTCAGTTTTAAGGAACATGCACTTACTCATAATATTCATGTCTCTTAAAAGTAACGTATGAATTTCTGTCTGATAAGTTTCATTTAATTCAAATATTTTTGAGTTTCATCTCAGTCATACCCTCAGCTTCAGAGCATTTTGTGTGATGATCAAAATAGTTCTCTTTATGTCTTTGGATAGCCATAGAATTCAAAGGACACAACATTTTCCACAAAAAATAAACAAACATGAATATGAAAATAGCCTTGATGGATGCTTCACATGAGAATTAACCCATTTAAGTAAAGGCAACACTCCAGAGGTTGGGAAATAATCTTTCTCTCTCCCCCCCCCCATGAGCACTTGAACAGCTAATGTTCATTTGTCTTCAAATTTATGATCTAATTTGATTCCTTGTTGTTTTCTTGTTTTTACCAGGTGAATGTTTCTTTGCTTTATAAGAACGGGAGCTGTTCGATATTCTAAGGGTTGTGAACTTTGGGGGTGCTGAAGAAGAATTAAATTCCATGGGAGCCATGAGTATTCCTGAGTTGCTTTGCCCACTGGGGCATGTAGAATTTTCTGCCTCACTCGTCTGTGCACATTTATCTGAACAAGGCGACTAAAGTGGAACAGCTGAAGCTCTCGCTTGTATGAATGAGTGATTCTCTACTTGGCAGGGCCAGCAGATTTTTTTTTTAAAGGAAAGAAAGAAAAGAGAAAACAAACTGTTGGCAACTGTTTTACATTTGGAATTATTCTTTTGCAGATGGATTACACCTTCAGTATATTTGGAGATTGAGAATTTCTATTCATGAAGGGTAAGATAAAACCTCTGCAGAGAATTTATATGAAGCTAGAAAGGAACAGCAGACTAGAGAAAGATACGTGTGTATGTGTGCGTAACTAATTTTATTTGAGAAAATGTGCCGTATACGAGGAAGTCGGGATTATTGTTTCAGTTTGACTTCTAGCAACACCCTCACATGAGATGTTTGGAATGGCTCTTAAATAAAAATAAATAGATAAATAAAAATTATGCTGGATTTAAGCTATTCTTATCATGTCTCTTCCAGGCCGAGAGAAGCTATGAGGTAATTGCTAAATATCAAAATGTACAAATCCTATGCAGCAGAAACCAAAATCTGTAATTATCATTAGAGAACAACCAGAAGCATTGTATAGGTCAGTGATCCACAAAACCCTCCAATATTCTACCTTCACAAATAGGGGAAATAATTTCAGAACACCTAAAGCATTAGTTTGAGAAAAAATGTCATTTTCTGGGGAAGCCGTACTCCTGAACAGAAGGAAAATAAAGAGAAAATCCTCTTCATTGGTCTATTCATGGTGATATGCTGAAGGAATAAAAGCAATTCATAGACATACAAAAATATATCAATAACACAAAAAACAGTGTCCTATACTGGTCGAGCTTGTCTTCTTCTGTTGAAGATTCATCCAGTTGGGGCATCACAGCCACCCTCTGGAGCCCATGCTGAGAAAGTGTTGGCCAATATTCAAGGCATTCAGTTTCACTGGCATTCTTGATCCTCAGCATTAAAACAACATCATTGCTTAGTGTAGAAGACAAGGTAATTAAAGCAAGCAACAACAGCCTCACTACCTATTTATGAGCCCTATGCAAGTAGCAGTAGCTATTTTCTGGCTGGTACTGTAACTTGATTTAAATCAAGGGATGAAAAGTTGCAGAAAGCACAAAACTGTGCAAAATCTGAGGGTCTGCTAGTTTCACATCTCATCATTATTTCAAATAAGAATTTCACTTTTAGGACTCAAATGGGAGGAACCCCTAGATTAACCATGCTGGAACCTTAAGGGAAGGTCTTCAGAATGTCATACCATCTGGAGATGGGATTATACCTTTGGTGTTCAAAAGCAGCCCCCATCCCAAATAGTCAATGCATGCAACATTGGTAAGCTGGTTTTTATTGTCCAAGAAGAAGAGGATTTGTCCTGAAGTGATTTGGATCAATTGCTTCAATAATGATATCACTTTAAAAAGAGAACACTGGGATAAATCACACATTGTGTGTTCTGTACTGTCAAGTCCAGGTTTACCAGTTATACTCTCCAAGTGAGATTCCCTGGTCAAATAGGGATCCAGACTCTGTTCTCCAGAGTTCCTGTCCATCATGCTATCCACTACAATACACTGCTTACTAACATTAATACTACTTAGAGGAGACCCATTTGTATTAGTGTCAAGTGCTTTAAAGGGAGTTCACAAGTCTAATGCCCACCCCCTGCACTTCTATTGTCTAAGGAGGCTCAACATTTCCCTGCCACAGAGGGGCAGAAATAATATATGGCATCGCCACCAATGGGAGTTCAAATTGTGAATGTCCCATAGGAACAGGGCTTGTTCAGAATAAAGAAATGGGCAGGGCTGAACTGGGCTGCAAAAACAGCAATTCCCACATGAAGGGGAAAAAAATCCCGAAATGGAAGGGAAGTGGGAGGTGTCTCCACCAACATCCTGTAAACCCATTACACAAATCCAAATCAGTGGGTAATCAAACTGTTTCTGTAACAGGAACGAAAAGGATGTGTGGATGAGTCCTTAAAATAGGCAGGCATTTGGACTTGCAGAAGATCGGTGAATTTTCTGCTTGCTCTCCTCTGAACTTTGATTTATGAAGAAGTATAATTACAGTGTTTAAAAATACTTGAAACCGTCAGGGCTTTTTCCTCACATGTTATTTTTTTAAAACTGGGTTTGAGCTATGGCTTCCTTCAGCGAACCTTCTAAATGATATAAACATCTCTAATCGCACAGCAGCAGAAAACTAGTCCCTGTTATATCCACCCCAAGCTTGATTGAAGCAAAATGCAAGATTTATAATGACAAACGTAACACAAGATTTATAATGGCATTTTCTTTTGTTGGGACATTTCTCACACTGAGAAATGATACCCCACTTTTAAAATAGCAGCGTGTTCTCTGTCCCTCCCTGCCCGTAATGGACCTACCCATCTGTGAATAATTGTTCATGGGCAGAAGATGGTGTAATAAATCAGCTACCCTCATGAGTTAGGCCTAGCTGTTAGGAGTATTAAGCCCTGTGTGTTGTAATGAGCATGACTGAGTGAAAAAATAGAAGGGGAAATTTCACCCAGCCACTAACAATTTTCGCAGCACAGCCTGCAGAGACATTGAAGATGGAACAGGCCTCCTCAGTGGTAGAGTTTAATGTGTTACCAAGCCTGCCATGCTTCATACAATCTGGATCTATTATTTGGGTTGCATAATCAGTCCTCAGTGATAACAGGAGGCCACAGAGAGTACACATTAATAAATACTGCCTAGGCTGGGTACATTACATATAGATTCACTAGAGATTAATTGCTTGCAAGGAGTTTCACATTACAATCTTTAAACAAAGAGGATCAATTTCAGTTTCAAACGAAACATTAAGGAGAGGAGGCCACAGCCAAGGACTGACATGTGCATTAAGAATCAAACATTCAACTCCCCACGTTTGTTTAACTGAGAACAACTGTTTAACTTTCAGCTTTTTGTTAATTCCTGCTTATTAGCAGAGGAAGCCATGCTTCCAGTTAAGAACTGCACATAGTACAGGGTGGTGAAGAACTTAAGAAACAAATTGGGATTTGCTCTTTTACCTATCTTCAGGTTGACTGGGAGGGAAGGAAAGCAAATGCAAATTGTGGACCGAAAGAATTTGCAGTCTCTCACCTGGACCATCTCTTTGCCTATACAGAGAGGGAAGGCAAGGAAATAGGACATACACACAAAAACTGGATTTGATCTTTTGCCTGGTCAGTGTGTTTCCGTTCATAATGATGTAATACAAGCAGATAGAAAATATAAACCTGACCTCCTAAGCCTGCTATCTGCATTTGTATAAGAAGAGAACCTTTCCAGGTCATATTTTTGTAAGCATTGTTTTTCTTATAAAAGCAGGGAGGGTACTCTAACATGATATAGATAACCCCTTGCATTGTGTGTTTTTAAAACCTTGTGATTATGAGGACTGTTATGGTTTATTTGCTTGTTTTTATGCTTTATCATTTTCTATTGTTTTATTTAATCACTATGGTATCTTTTGTATTTATTGTTTTACACCACCCACAGTTGCCCAGTAGCTAGATGAGCAGTATATAAATCTAATAAGTAAATAAATGAATAAATTCTTAATCTGATCCATAGTGTTTCCCAGAACCTCTTTACAGTACTTATCTATTCTGAACAAATTCAACAATGAAAGTGACAACAATATTATATGCGTTTTTGCTCAGTCTGCAGTTAAGGTTACTACGGATTGATGGGCAGCATTTAGGGTTCTGCTCTGCTCCATTATGGTCCTTCACCTTCATCTTTAATGCAAACTGTGGCTGTGATCACACATCCAAAATGTCTCTCCACTTTCTCCCATTTTCTGTTTCAAGGTAGGTTGCATGACTCTGTCATGTGACTGATATTGTATGGCAAGTGTTCAGGCCTCTGTGTGCAGTCTTGCATGATTTAACATGAATTGACCGGCAATGGTTCATTCACATGGCCACTGCATAGCATTCTGGTTTCACAAATGTCACTTCCTGTTACCCTTGCCCCTACTTAAAAAAATTAATATGGAGACATTGATTTCTTGATGAAATGTCAGTGCCCTCCAAACACATATTTTAGGTGCTAGTGCCTTGTCTCCTGATATGTTGCTGTCAATGGGAAGGAGTCAGCTGGCCGCTTCATCGCTCATTACAATGTACAAGGGGGTATCCAAAAGTTTTAATTATAATAAAGAAATTATAGAGATATTTACATGAAACCTTTTGTGCATAATCAGTGTCACTGCCATGCATACTTGTGCAAATATCAAATCTCTATCTAAAGTAGTTTTCTTTCCACAGGCTGTAGAAGACATCAACCTGCATGATGAACAAAACTGAAGCTCAAAGTGTCATAAAGTTCCTCCATTTGAAGGGCAACATTGCACGCCAAATCCACGATGAAATGAAAGCTGTCTATGGGGATGAAAGCCCATCATATGACATGGTTGTGAAGTAGAAGAGGAACTTTCAAAGTGGTCACATGTCCCTGACAGACGAGCCATGAGCGGGTAGACCTTCAATCAAGGATGATCTTGCCATGGTGAAGAAAGTGGAGGCCATTATCCTCGCTGACAGAAGATTGACCATGGAAAGAGTGATGGCGGAGACTGGACTAAGTTACTGAACTGCAGTGGGGCTGGGGGGGGGTCTGGGTACTTCAAGATGCACTGTTCTTTCTTCTCTTCTCTATTCTCTGATTTTTCTGGTATAGCCTAAGGACATCAATGGGGTGACTAATTTGTTGGTGATTCTGCAAGAACCCGTCTCCCCAATAAAATTCCTAAGAAACCAATAGGATCATTTCCTGATTTCATAAATCCATCTTTTGCCTCCCCCCCTTTTTTTGCACCACTGAACAGTCATGTGCCAAGGGATGATTTCTCTGGTATTTTCTGTGGACATCAATTGGGTTGATAAATTGTTGGGGTTTAAGCAAGAATCCCCCATAAAAACCCTATGAAGTAAATATAATCCTTTCTTAGAATCTCAGATATCCACCTTTTACTTTCTCCTCCCTCTCTCCTCTACATCCTTACAGGAAAACCTAACACCAATTGTCCACTGGTATATGGAGGAATTGACACACCACACAATAAATGTAAATCAAACTCAAAATCTTTTTTTTTTTTTTTTTTTTAGGGAAAGAATTGGGGTGAAAAAATAGCAGCAGACAAAAGGGGGCTGGTAACAGCAATATACAAAGAAATATTGCAGGACACAAACCCAGAAGTAATGCGGGAAGGAACACAGAATTTAAAAAATTGGTTCCTGTAGCAGGATTTGCTGTGGATTCAGCATGCTTTGGGAATGGGTGGGTGTAAGGTAGAATATGCACCATCTGAACCCCAAAAAACAAACAGACCAAGATTAAACAGGGACTCTTGAGAAACCTTTTTTTGCTGTGTGAACACACTCTGTGTTAGTCAGGGTGAACATAATGTTTTCTTCCACACATTCAACGCTTTTTCAGGTAAGTTCACCCCTCTGTTACAGCTTTACTGTGAGATTGCAATATCATTTCAGGAGGCCATACCCCAAACTGCTCATTCTGTTCTCTCCTCTGGAGAGATAACAATTTAGATATTTTAATATAAATTCACCCTAATGAGATTTTAGACTGACTTATCACTACAATATTTCTGGTGCAGGAAGACAATAAGTGGAATGATGAAAGATGGAAGGTTACTGAATATCCTTGCTACTTATCCCAATAATGCAATTTCACAACTGCATATTTTTCCGGTTATCTCTCTGTTTGCATAAAATCATTTCATTGAATAAGGAAGAGTGAGGCTAAGCATTTAACTGGTGGAAAAGATGCTCATATCCTGAATTCTCCTGTATATGCTAAATGTTTTTCCATGAATTTGTGGCCAGAATTATGACTTCCTCTCATAATAATTTACATGTATTTACATGCTGTATGTCGTCTGCTGTCTCTTATCTTATGGCTGTATCCTAGCTTTGGACGAATATGTTAAAATAATGAATCATGGGTATTTGTACGTTTCTGAAGCCACCATGGGGTGGAGGAAATAGTCCAGGGTATTGATAGGAGACAGTGACATTATATGACTCATCTGTGGCATTAAATCCTCTTTTTATGTGCCTTGATTAGAAGGAGAGAAGGAGAAAGGAAAACTGTTAAGTATGTGAGTTTTGTGTCATGCAGGACCTTAATGGTCAGCATAGTTAGTATGTGCTACACGTTACATATAAATATGCTGTTTTTGAACTTCTCTTAGGTTTCCAGTGGAGCAATAATGGAAAGCCTCACAGTTACAGTAGGTTTACTCAAAGTAAGCTTGAATCCACACCAACAAATGCCAGCAAACTTATCAATCTTGCAAAATGTGAATGGTCTTAAAACAACAGTCAAGAGTACTGTATTATAAATAATAGCTAAGGCAGACCATTTCTATTCATTTACAGCCTAGTGTTACATTTATACAAGCATGTAGACATGGATGAACATATGCAAATAAAATTGAAATATTTTAATTGCTCTGATTTTTAAAAAGTGGAAATTTCCTCACCATTTCTGGCTTTCATCCACATCTCATTAGCAACTCATCTTCTCAGTACATATATCCACAACTCATTTCACTTCTGGAAAGCTCAAGAGAGATTCTGTTATTTTCTGGCTGTACTTTAAAATCACCTTGGTGGGGTTTTTTCCTGTCCTCATTCATAATTTAACATTTATTAAAGGAAAGCAGAGTGAATTTTAAAGGTGCTAATGATTAATTATATTAATATATGAATATAAAGGAAAGGGGGGAAAACATCCCTACTTTTAAATTAATAACTCTTAAACGGGTCAAAAGGGGGGATGATGATGATCAAAAGCTAAATTTAACTATGATGATTTACCCATACGAATTCATAAGTAGATCAAGGAATGATCTTAGATCTCACATGATAATATCCTTTATTGATCTCTGAGATGTGTGTGTATTTGTGTTTGTGCATATAGTGCAAAATGATCCCAAAAGGATGTACACATAGACCCAGACAAACAGCCAATAGAGCAGATTTAAGCCCATTTGTTTTAATGGTGTTATCTCTATTGTTGGAGAAAAGTAATACATCTGTTTGGGGAATATTTTATTAATGGTGATGCAAATTGCTGTTCACTCCAAATCATGACATTTTTGTAGGAGTCATTTAATTTCCTACATGGAAATGCTATCTTAACCCATAAACTGAGCCTGAGTTGTGCTTCAAAGTGATTTGATTAACCTGTTACATTACATTATCAAACAATTATCCTTAGCCAATATCAGAGGAAGAAACATCATGTGAACAAGCACGTGTGTACCATACAATGCTGCATAATTTTAAAAAAATGATTCTTCAAGGTATATTTGTTTGCTGGACTCATAATATTAGTTTGTTTCATTCTGGGTGTTGCAAACTAAGCTGTTGAAGAAAGTCCCATTATGGAGGAAGGGACTTTGTGAAAGACTGAAATGAATAATGCCCACAGAAAGTATAATAAATCTTAAATTATCTATATACAAATGCTGTGTCAATGAAGGGATTGACACTTGTTGTGATAACATCTAACCCAGCTTCACACAGATGCAGGTGAAAGATCTCTGCACCTGTTCTCTGGGGCACTTGCAATTAGCTTATACACGACTTGGTAGGGATATGCCTTTTTAAAGCAATGATAATATGCTAGGGCTGCTCTGTTGTGAAAAGGCCAAGGGACACATTTTTGACATATTATCTTCCTTACATCGTCCTTTAGAGCTGGCTCAGAATGTAGAGGTATTGCCATTCCCTCTACGCAACCACACTTTAAAGCACTAGTCACATCCCAGTACTCCCTCTCCCTTGCTCTTAGTGCTCTAATGTAGAAATTTAAATGGAATTTAACCGAAGAGCAAAATCCATTGTAGGATTGGTCAAAATATTTCTTCAGTGTGTGCATCAAGCTTAACTATTTTTACAGGATTCAATTTGAATATATTCTAATGCACCCAATATGATCTCTAAATTCCCAGTAAATTTGACATTGGACACACAATACAGGCAGAGGAGATCAGCTGTTCTACATGCTGGGTGCCATACATGTCCTCTCATAAATCCTTGTGCATTAAATTAGGTCTTAGAAAACCACAGAAAAATGTAAAAAATAGCAACTTTATTGAAATATTTTGAATAAAGCACTTAGAAATCTGGCTTTCGGTATGCTAAAATAACTGATGATGCCATTAAGCAGGAACTATTTGGCAGTGGGATAAAAGTCTTATTTGCATCCTAAGTTAGGTTTATTAAATGGCTCCAGTAGTGGATTATGTGGAAGATTTCTGGGCCAGAACTATGGGTGCCAGCAGGTGGGTGGGTAGGTGTACAAGGGCAAGATAGAACACATGAGGAGAGAATCTTTTTAAAATAATTATTGTACCGTGTATGTATAAAATGGGAACCAAAAGACAGGTTTGTACAACCATACTTTGCCTTAAATAACATATGGTATTAGCTTTGTTGGAGGACACGTGTCTCCTTTGATTCTCTCTGTGATGAAGCAGAAAATAAACCAAGAATTCTAGTTTCTTTCTCAGCCAGACTGGGGAACTATAGGATGATTGCTTGTAAAAAGCAAGGATAGAAGGTTGTGTTAGAACATTGCTCCATATTTTAGCTTCTTCTAAATAAGAGATTCTCAACCTTTGGGTCGCAACCCCTTTGGGGGTCAAATGATCCTTTCATGGTGGCAGCTAAGACACTTTACAAATCTACATGCACCCCACCCCCACCCCAGCAGAAAATATGAGGGTGGGAGGGACTGTAGCTTTTGGTTGCCGAGAAATTACTCCTTCCATCATTTTTGTCAGGAACAACAACTCTGCACCTATTCCAGACAGATCTTGCTCAAACCTCTCCTGCTCACTCATTGTATAAGTTCTGAACAAAACAGTTAGCTGTTGTGAGTTTTTTGGGCTGTTTGGCCATGTTCTGGAAGTATTTCATCCTGATGTTTTGCCAGTCTCTGTGGCCAGCATCTTCAGAGGGCAAGGAGTTCAGGAAACTAGCTGTTCTCTCTGTGCTCTGAGGTATAGAGTGAGTAAGACTGTGGTTTTAAAATTGTGGGAAAGAGGAAACTTGTCCTATGCAGGAGAATAGGTGTTAGTCATTGTATTGTGCTGGAGGGATTAAGAAGTTTCACTGCAATCAGGGGTGGCAGCAATCCTCCTCTGTAGTTGATGGGTGTCATTAGCTGCTCTATTGTGTGATTTGAGTCCTTGCAGCAGAGTAGAAATGTTAAGGAACATAGTAGGTGTGCTCCTTTTCTTCGGAGTGTTTCCAGTCTCTGGGTCTGCCTGACTGTTCCCTCCCCATAGAGGCATTCAATGTATTCTCAAAGGCTTTCACAGCCAGGATCTGATAGCTGTTGTGAGTTTTTCAGGCTGTTTGACCATGTTCTGGAAACAGAGTTACTTCAGCTAGCATGAGGTGATGTATCACCAAAAAGGGAGTAGGCACCAGCAAGCCCCTTCCGGGGTAGTCAAGGCCTTTTTACACGACCCCTAAGATCCGCTGGCCACTTAAATTCAGACCAGAGATCTTAGGGGTTCGTCGCTCTTCCTCGGTCCCCACCCCCCTCCGCACTTCCTGGTTGCTGGCTGCGTGAGGGAGGGAGAAAAAATAAAGAAAAGAATGCCGGCTTACCTCCGTTCTGTTCCCGGCAGCATTCAGATCTCTTAAAGGGGCGGGGGGGCAGAAAAACAACAAACAGAAGCCAGGAGAGCCCCGCACTCACTATCCTTACACCAGATCAAATATTTTTCACATCCAAAAAGCAGGTACCTGAAAGCTGTGCTGGGACGCGCTAAAGTGGACAGGGTCGCACTTAATTTCCTGTTAACTCCTGAGCTGGTGGGTAAACATTTTTAATCTCCGGAGCTGGGAGCCATTTGCCCCAGAGTTTAGGGGTCATGTATAAACGCCCTCAGTCACCCAGAAAGCTGTTCCTTCCTGGTTCCTCCCCCTCCCACCATTCCAAAGCTGAAACAAATGTTGGAGAGGGCTCACTTGCCGCCTCGATGTGGAGGGTTATGTACATGCTGAGGAACTTAATGCCAGAGGAGGAAAAGTTGCTTGGTCCAAACCACCAGCCCACCGCTCCCTTGGGCTTAGTGGGATCCACTCATTTGCTGGAGATGAGCTGCACACAGACAGGAAACTCCCCAATATAAACTCTTTCTCTCTCTCTTTCTCCCAAAGGAAAAGTCACCTCTGGGCAGCCTGCCCTTTTGCAGCCCCAGCTGCCTTGCTGTTGTTCGTTCAAGGGTGCCACTTGCTTTTGTGCCTCTGCTTTCTCACAGCTCTTTTCCACTCTTTGCTCGGATGTCCACCAGCACCACCACCTCCCTTTCTCTCCCCCCCCCCCCATGACATAGCCAGCCCAGATGGAAAGAGCCCGCCACTGAACCCAGGTCAGTCCTGAAAGCTGATCCTGGATGCTGTATCATCTACCTTATCATTCACATTGGTCAACAACCATCATTGACAAGAAGGAGATTAGCTTGAAGGATTATGACATCTGTATACAGATGTGAATTATGCCAATATTCTTTATATGTCAAACTAGAAAGTGCAAATAAAAATTATCCTTAGCACAAAATGGTGAAAAATTGTGTTGCTGCTAGACTCTGCACATTTATATCAATCCACAAAGCATACACATTACCACTGCATTGTTGTCTGAAATCTTACGTGCAGAAGTACTGTTTGT
Organism: Phrynocephalus forsythii; assembly: GCA_029282475.1. Taxonomy (NCBI): domain Eukaryota; kingdom Metazoa; phylum Chordata; class Lepidosauria; order Squamata; family Agamidae; genus Phrynocephalus; species Phrynocephalus forsythii. The sequence goes on from JAPFRF010000010.1 coordinate 97,918,073, forward strand.
ATCTTCTGAACATACATCCTAACCTTTTGTCTGTACTTAGCTTGATACATGAAAAACCCATGAGATACATTGTGCACAAATTGTGCAACCCACATGAAAATAATTTGAGGTTTCACTCTCTTACTGGAGGTGAGATCTTTCTTGGGTGTTGAGAATTCTTGATAGCTGTCTTACTGGTTTGGGGAAGCCTATATGAACCTGGCAATGTAAATATCCATAACATTCAATGAATGAGATGGAACAATGAAGCAACAAAAACTGATCATAAGAACATAAGAAGAGCCATGCTGGATCAGGCCAAAGGCCCATCTAGTCCAGCTTCCTGTATCTCACAGTGGCCCCACCAGATGCGTCTGGGAGCGCATGAGACTAGATATCTGTCTCCTGATCTGCAACTGCTAATGGTATTGAGTCAACTGTTGCTAGCAAATGCAGTGTTTAAGCTGACTATTGTAAAACATACAAACTATGAAGCTTCTTCTGTATTCTAAGACCAATTTCCACTTCCAAAACAATAGTATTAGAAATACAAAGTTAATGTGCCAATAATTTCCCCTTTGAGCTACCAAAGAACAAGCATTAAAAGTAATGGATGGTAAATATTCATTCCCTCTTGCCTCTAGTCCTAATACTTGCTCATGCTGTTGAACCAATGTAGTATATTTGAACTCCTGTAGTATATTTTAGGGACAATTAGTGATCCCAGTTCCCCTCAGGCCCATTCAATAGGGTCAGTGTTCAAGGGTGAGAGTTCTAATTCAACAACATGGGGTCGGGGCACAGATTCCTCCTAGTACTGTGTGTTGTTTTCAGTGTGTGTGAGGAAAACACTTAGAAGAGTAGTTATGGCAATTAACCTGGAGACTGAATTATTCCTGTTGATCTAACAATAATTTAAAATCAAAGCTTTTATTGTACTAACACAGCAGGGATGCTTTGATCAATCCAAACAAGCATCATGCAATTAAAAAAAATGGCTTGCACACTATGAATTGAAGTGAGGCACAGAACAGGAAGAAAGCTATGATCTTGGTGGGGGATTTCTTTCTCCCATCCTTTTCCCTTCAAAGGAATGCAACTGAGACAATAGAAAGCAAGAAAAAACTAAGGGGTAGTGACTTGAAAACATGTAGCAATCAGTAACACAAATAACTGCAGCATCAATTAATCAGCAAGCAGAACATTACATCAGCAATACTTCGTAAGTATTCTAAATATTTTATTTCCTTACAAAAAAACTACAGCCCTCACCAAAAACACAAAAGAGCTTTGTTCAGCTGCAAGAACTTTGCCAAGCATCCCTATATCCTGCATGATTATAGCTCCATGATTGAACATGCAAGAAATAATAAAGGCTGTCACCAAAGTTTTTAAATAAATCAGCATCTTTTAAAAACACACAAAACAAAGTTCAGTGTAGAAGCATATCTGAAAAGACACTCCAAAACAGCTGAGCTAAGAACTATTGCCTGAACAATAATGGTATTTAGAGATCAGCTAAAACAGAATAGCTGAAATTGTATCCTTTTGTATTGAAAACTTTCCTATATCTCATGCTGACAGAAGACAAATACTGTATTGTAGGCATCTTTATTTTAAATCTAAGAACGGCACATTGAAGCATAACAGGATTTCCACCACTCCATTGTCCTCTATATTTATGGGTTATAGATAGGCACAAAATGGAAAAACATAATTTCTTTTCATTTTGTTTCTGTAGTAGTTTCATGGTGTTTCATTGGTAATGAATTTTAAAGTAGTTACATTATGAAATGAAACAAAATGAAACAAAACACTATGCTGCCCTTGGTCCTAAAGGACCAAAATGGCAAGGGAGGTTCCTCGAACGATTCTAGGTGACCCCCCTGAAATTTGGAAAGTTTTGAGGGTCAGGGAGCTGAGTTATGAAGCTCCAAAGGGGGTGCCCCCTAGAGAAAAAAAATCTAATTGGAATCAATGGGAAGCCGTGGCGGTGTTATCACTCACCCAATCAGTTTCTGATTCCAATAGAAAGATTTTTTTCCTAGGGGCATTCCCTTTGGAGCTTCATAGCTTCCTGAACCCCAAACCTTTTCAAATTTCAGGGGCTTACTGGGAAGAGCTTGAGGAAGCTCCCCTGTTATTTCCTGTAGAATGAATCATTCCGTTCTAAAGGGGGAAATGGTGTTTCATTTTTTAATGAAACACTGGCTGCCATTTTGGAAAGTTAGGTTGACTTTTCTTCCTTTATTTTATTTTATTTTATTTTATTTTATTTTATTTTAGGTATGGTGGGTGGGGGTGGGGAAAGTTTTGTTTCAATGACATGCTTTAAGCATTTTTTAAAAATTGTGCTCTTTGGAATTCTTGGGTCTTTTTTGCATGCATGTGTGCTGGTGGGGGGGGCGTTCAACCCATGTTTAAGATTTTTAATTTGTGCTGTTTGGAATTCGGGGGTGTTTGCAAATGTTGCATGTGTGTTTAATTTATTTTTTTTTTGAAAAAATCTGCTCTTTGGCTATCAGGGTGGGCAGAAGGTTTTGGATTTTGGTGGTGCATGCCTGTTTAAATTTATTTGTTCGAATGTGTTTAAAGCTGGGCTTTTAAAACCTTTTTTTCTTTTCCATTCCCCCAACCCCAGGCTCCAGCTTGGTAGCGGGTCAGATCCACCACCGCTGCTTGCACAGGCTGTTGGAAGGCTTTTAAAAAAATCTTCCAGCAGCCCATGCAAGTGGTGGTGGCGGGTCAGCTCCACCACTCCTGCTTGCATGGACTGCTCAAAGACTTTTTAAAAAGTCATCCAGCAGCCTGGGCAAGTGCCAGTGGTGGGTCAGATCCGCCATCACTGCTTTCACGGGCTGCTTGAAGAATTCAACTGCTGCCCCCTCAGACCCCTCCCGATGTGCATCCACATACAAATCATCGCAGGTTGTGTGGGTCCCTGACCCCTGTGATAGACCGGAGGGGTACTCTAGCCCTATATTGCTGATGCACACTGTACAAATATTTGCAATAAACTAGAGGGGCCCTCTTTAGAGTTTAATAACTTGGCCCCCTGAATCCTAAACCTCTCCAAATTTTGGGTGTTCACAGGGAAGAGTTTGCAGAAGCTACGCTGTGATTTCAATACTGATACATGGCTGTGCATTTTTAAGTACATAAACATAACAAATCATTATGTATTCAAAAAAGCAGATCACAGCCATGTATTAGCACAAAATTGCAGGGGAGCTTCTTCAAGCTCTTCCTTGTAAGCCCCCCAAATGTGGAGATGTTTGGGGTTCAAGGTGCCAAGTTGGTCATATAATCCTCTATCTGCTAAAATTTCCAAAAACTCTTCAATAGTCCCATGTGCAGCACATTACATCAGTCCCAACACAGTGCAACTTTTGTCACAAACAGATTAGATATCTCAAGAATCAGCACTGTTGGCTGGCTTTGAATGTGCAAACACATTTTTGAGCATCCAGACTCTGAGATGAATCTAGGAGTGAACCCAAATGGTGTGCCTGTTTTTTTCATCAGGAGTTCAACACCCAGCACTGCACAGGCTGAATTCTTTATTTCAGGAGAACCTCTGTTTTAACTTCATTAAATTTTGGCTTGTGGATCCTCATTCAAACCATTCCATAATATGAATATACTTTTAGACATGAGTATGAAAAACAGCTACAAGAGATGGAAACCCACTGAACACAGATGACTGACTTTAATTCTTGTGTGTGTGAAGTCTCATCTTAAGAGACAGGTTTTCGTGAAATAAGGATCAGCAAGCCAAAATTTAATGAAGTCAAAACATCAAGTTGTACTGCATTGTGACTGATGTAATGTGCTGTTCATGGGACTACTGAAGAGTTTTTGAAAATTTTAGCAGATAGAGGATGATATGGCTGGATGGTTGACTTTTGTTGGTTATAATATAAATAAGCAACTTTGCTGCTTTAGCTTTGCTTTCTATTGGTACATATCTGGACACAACCGAAAGTGCTGCTTATTATTTGTAAGGTTTTGTTTTAGGCCATATTTGTCTCTGAAGGGACCATTTTTGCCCAAATAAATCTGTGGAGATCTCAACATTTTAAAGGGGTTTTTTTCCTGGCTCACAGCCATCCCAGGTATGCTTAATGGGGACACATGAAAGAGGCTGCATCCAAACTCTGGAGTCTCCTTCCATAGGAGGCTTCAGTGACTGCCTCCTTCTTTTTTGCCCATTGGCAGAAAACACTTTTTAATTTAAATAATATTTTTGCCAATGACTAGCAGCTGAGGAAGTGTTTTTTGAAGAATTTGTTGTATATTGTTTTTCTTTCATGTCTCCTGCTTTCAAATGTTTTCAATTGGTTGATGATTGTGGTCTTTCTCCCACTGGGGGCAATCCACTGGTGATTTTTATTATTATTATTATTATTATTATTGAAATATCCCCTTATTCTGAAACTCCCAAAGGTTTTTCCAGGGCAAAATAAATCCCAGGAAAGACTCAGAAACTGAAATGAGATATGGGAAAATTTACATGAGTAAAGGTGGGCACGAACCAGAAAACCCATGGTTCGGGCTCATCTGGTTCTGGCCCACCCGTGGTTCGGTTTGGGTTTGGGTTTGGTTGTTACCGGCGGCAGTGGCAGCACCTCCTCCTCAGCGGTGGCGGCAGTGGATCCTGGCCCCTGTGGCAGGGGCTCTTTTTTCTTCAAACACCCACCGTGTGGCCCCTGGGGCCAGGTGGGCGCTTCTTTTTTATTTATTTATTTATTTATTTATTTATTTATTTATACTATTTTAGGGTGCTGAGCAGGCCACCCTTGGGGCCCAGTCAGCGCTCTTTTTATTTTTATTTTATTTTTATTTTGCTTCCAGTTCCGGCCATGCTACAGCTGTAGTGTGGCTGGCTTTTGTTGTTGCTGCTGCTGCTGCTGTTGTTGTTGTTGTTGTTTTCTTTCAGCACCAACTGGCTACCCCTGGGGCCCGGTTGGCACTCCTTTTTATTTATTTATTTATTTATTTATTTATTTATTTATTTATTTATTTATTTATTTATATTTATATTTTATTCTTTTTTACTTCTGACCACGTGGCCGCGCTACCTCCGGACCAGCACCATCTCCGTGCCCCCCCAACTAAAATGAAGCGAACCTAACCAAACCAATTTTTTCTGGTTTGTTTCGTTTCATTATAAATCCACTCTGGGCTTTGTTATTCGTTTCATTATGCAATGAAATGAATAACGAATAACAAAACAAACTAAAAGTTTGTTTTGTGCTGTACATGAATTTAAAATATATGTTTCTGATGTCCAATCCAGGTTATGCTGCTGTAAAGTTACAACCAGTGTTTGGTCCAGAGTCTGTTTTAGTGTATCTAGCAAGCTACCTGGAGGCCTCATTATACAAAATTAATTTATTAAAATTACAAAATTCACTCTAAAAAAGATTTAAAATTCTAAAAAAGCCAAGTGTGTGTGTATTTCAAAATATGACATGGGGTCACGAAGAGTTGGTCACGATTGTAACGACACAACACACACACATATTTTTGCACACCTCCTTTTGCAGGCTGTATGGCTTTTGAAACAAAGTAACAAAAATTTAGAAGGAAAGCAAACTGAGTTATACCAAAGCACCCTCCAGGCATTTGGGATTCCATTCCACATCTCCTGCGTGTTTGCATTTGGAGCACACTCAGTCATCAGCACAGAGGTGAAAGGGTGACAAGATTGTTTAATAAAACTATCCTTTCATTTAGAGATGAGAACAACTCTGCTCTTTGCAACCTTATCAGCAACTCTCATTGTCTTAAGGAAAACACCCAGGCACAATCAAACCTTCCTTGATATAACTCTTGATTGCCATCTTTTTAGTGGCAACTAGCTGTGTGCAGTTAAAAATACTGATAACTGTGTTAATTAAAATTTTAATTGTCTTTGTACAAAGTGCCAAGGGCAGAAGTTAAAAAAAATCATACACAAAACTCTCCTGTATGTTTCCCTTGTTGCATTTTCTTTCTTTCAGTATTCTCTCTCCTTCTCTCTCTCTCTCTTTTCCAATTTTCTTTCAAACGTTTTAGTTTAATGAGAAGAGAACAAGAGCACCCCCTGCAGGAAGGTTTCTAGATGTATTTTGCTTCTCCCCCCTCTCCTGCCTGCAGTGGTTTTTCCTTCTGATAACGTGTATTCACTCTGTATATTGCACAGTAATTGTGTCTAGAGAATTAGAAAGAAATAGCTGTTGCAGTGCTAATGGAATTACTATCAGTGTTCTAAGTTGGTAAAAGGATGCTGAGTTTCAGTCAGTGAGTTTAAAAAATACATGCTGAAATGTATAACAGTTCTATTCATTTTTAAAAGCAAAGCAAAGTTTTCTTCCTATATACCACCCCATAATGCTTCAAGCACTCTCTGGCCAGTTTACAATTTAATTATGCAGGCTACACATTGCATTCTACCTTGCAACTTCCTACTGGTTGGTTAAAGGTGTGAAAGGAAAGGTTTTAAGGCTTGCAGAGTTAAAGACAGTGTTGATCCAAGGCAATTTGGTACCTCAGGGAGAGTTCTAAGTATGCACTGTTCCTCTGGTAGAGCCAAACATTTTACAGTGTCATTCTACACCATTCAGAAGCAAGTTGCTATCACTGTTCCTTTATTATAAGGGTAAAATAACAAGGACATTGCCTCATGCTGAGTCAGACGATTGTTCAAGCAGTCCTGCCTGGAGGTCACCTGATGATTTTCCCTTCTGAAGTATCCAGGAGTTGAGTCATGGCAACTGGACTTCATTCCTTGTGGGATTGAAATATTTTGCTACTCATCCAAGTAGCTTCTTCAGTCTGAGAAAAGTTGGTGGGATGCTTCCAATTTATAGTTCACCTTGGTTTCACCCCACTCTCATCTGTATAGGCTTTTTAGATGGGAAATGGTCTGGGGTGTTTGAAAGTCATATCTCTGCAACCCTTCCTAACTCCCATTAAACATGGGTCACTAGCAGTGTCCTTTCTAGTTCAGATATGAAGTGTTCTTGATTTTTCCAGGGACCGATGAAAGGACAGCAAGATAAATGGGATGATTGTGCCTCACTCTATACACACATGAATGGCTTCCCTGACCCCTCTCTCAAACCACCTATCTCCTCTGTCTAATATGTGTACATCCTTATCTTTGAATGACTGCCCTTTGTCCTTTAAATGAAGGTATACTGCTGATTTGTGTCCTAAGCTGTTGCTGATACCATGGTTTCATCTGTATCCAGCTTCAACTCCCTGACCTTAGAAACAAACTCCTCTGAGTTACAAATATGTTGGCCTGTGTATGCAACCAGTGGTGCTAGGATAGAAGCCAGACATTTTGCAATGTTATACATTAGAGATGGGCATGAAATGAATGTTTAATTTGTTTCATTATTTGTTATTTATTTCATTAGTAACAAAACAAATAACAATCCAACCCATCAAAGGAAAATGAAATGAAAGGAAATGGGATCTCTGCTGTGGCTGGGTGACAGCCGGCTCAGCTTTCATCCACCCGTGGATGAGGGTGGTTGGAAGAGGTCCACGGTCTTGCCTCCACGAGCGGAGCTGAGGCCACAGCACCCCTCTCAAGGGATCTCCGCTGTGAGTGGATGACAGCCAGCCTGGCTGTCATCCACCCACAGCAGAGGGTGGTCAAGAGGGGTGCGCGGTCTTGGCTCTGCAATCAGAGCTGAGGTGATGGCTCTCCCTCAGGGATCTGCACCGTGGGGGGATGACAGCCGGCCGGCTGTCATCCCCCTGCGGCAGAGGGTGGTCAAGAGAAGGCCCCATTCCTGAGTCTGCGTGCAGAGACAGGACCAGGGCTCTCTCTAAAGGGGTCTTCCCCGCGGGGGAGAAATGTCTAAAGAAACCCCTGTTCCCACCTCCACATGGAGAGGCAAGAACGAGGTATACGAAAAAGAAACAAAATGAAAAATGAAACTAAATTTAAAAAAAAACATTTCAAAGAAATGGAAAACAAATGAGATCGGCACCGAAATGGAATGAAATGAAACACATTTTTTTCCATTTCGTGCCCATCTCTAATAAGCTGCACTAGAGAAAGGGCACTGATTCAATGAGAATTTGATGAGTTCCACTAATTCAAATGGACTTATTGTAAAAGCTTACTATGCTAAATTAAATTGTAGAATAGTAGGCCAATTTGGATTAATGGGGCTTGCAGAGGAGTTGCCTCACCAAATGCCCATTGACTCAGTGGACCTACTCTAGCATTATTTATTGCACTAAGCAACATACATAGTTTGGGCCAATGTATATTATATTGGAAATATTCTAGTTTATTTGCTTATTTTCTAATAGGTGAATGAATTTTAAAGGAAATGAAAAGAGACACACATTTGTTTTGAAATTCTGCAGTAAGAGGTAGCATAATAATACACTTCTTTCCTGGAGGCACTGTTACTTTTCAATTTCTTTCTTTCTTTCTTTCTTTCTTTCTTTCTTTCTTTCTTTCTTTCTTTCTTTCTTTCTTTCTTTCTTTCTTTCTTTCTTTCTTTCTTTCTTTGATCTTGTTTTGTTTTAAATCCTCACCACCAAACAGCAGGAATGCCATTTATCATTCATAGCAGATAAATATTGTCTTATTTACATAACAGTATTCCTGCAAGAGGCATGCAACTTTGTTTTTTATATTGGCTTGCTTGTAAACCAGTGCCTAGGTCAACATATTTGTGTTCCTGCAGAAGTCTGATATGTAGGCAAACTGTAGCAAGAGGATGCCCATAAGTGTTGGCAGGGTGAAGTCTCTGGTGGAATGGGGGACTGTTCAGAACAAGATAAGTGGATGATTTTGTCCAGCTGGAAGCAATGGTGTACCAGCTGAGGGAACACTTTAAAAGCCCCTGCCAGCTGCTCAGTGCCAAGGTAATGAAGGAGGTTGCATAGTTTCTGTGAAGATTGTTATTAAATACTATGCTATGTAGGTTCACCTCTGGGAAACGCATCTTTTAATGTACCATTTTTCTTTTTTTCTTTTTAATATAAACACATATTATACTGTCTTTCCCCCAACACATGATGTATAGATTTTTCAGTAATGTAGTACACTCTTAAGGTAAACCATTTGTATTCCCATTCAAATTGCTATTGTGGGAGGAAAAGTGAGATTATAGTGGTTTGTTTAGCTACCCAGAGACATTATGCTGAGAAACAGGGAGAAATATATGTACCATTTTATGCCTATTAACTTAGTATGAAGCAGTCTGTACTCCACATATGAAGGAAAGAGCATTTTAATATCAACACTAGACATGAGCACGACTCGGCGAAATCCTCGTTTCCGTTTCCGTTCGTCATTTCTGTTACCTAACGAGGAATGGTAACGACAATTACTCCGCTCCAGCTTGAACCTGACCCGATAAAGATAAATTGGGTCTGATTTGTCATTATCGTTCATGGCATGATGGCGATCGCGCGATGCCAAGAAAGCAGCACAGAAAAAAAGTTTTAAAAATAAAAAAACCCGATTCCCGGCCATAAAAGCAGGCGAAAATATGCCTGCATCAGTGTGGGCACCTACCAGAGAGGGGTGGTTTCTGGGTGGGGGGTCCCCGGCCTCCCCCGCCTCTCCGGACCTGGGCTGCTGGTACCAGGCTGGGGGGGGCATCCTCGTCGTCTCCATTTGCCATGCGGTGGGGGGGATCCAAAATGGTGACCGCAATATTTATTTTTAAATCGTGGTCCAAAAACCCACCAAAGCACCACAGAAACATTTGAAAATTAGGTATTTTAACTGCCAGAATGTTCATAGTAGCATCAGTGGGTTTTTCTTGCAATAAAACGTCTCCATTGATTTTATTTTATTTTATTTTTATTTTTATTTTTTTACACCTGCGCATGCACAATGATGGGCTGGCCATGGGATAGGACCATGCAATTTTTGGACCCATTCCACCAATCGCATGGCCAGGTTTTGACTGAGACTTCTTGGTGTGCCAGAGAGGGCATTAAAAACTCACAAACCCTAACCCTAACCCTAACCCTAACCCTAACCAAACCCTAACCCATACGCCAGTATGCTGTCCTTCTTAGTGGGTCAGAGGCACCCAGAGGTGCAGCCCACTAACCCACCCTAACCTTAACTGTAACCCTAAGCCTAGCCCTTACCCTAACCCCAACCCTAACCCAGATTCATATGCAAGTACACTTTCCTTCTCAGTGGGTCCCAGGCACCCAGAGAGGTGCCTCCCACAGCCCACTATCCCCTACCCCTAACCCATTCCCTAACCTGTACGTCAGTACGCTAGTATGCTCCCCTTCTTAGTGAGTCAAAGTGAGGCCCCCAGAGAGCTGCCTCGCAGAGCCCACTATCCCCTATCCCATTCCCTAACCTGTACGGCAGTACGCTACTATGCTTCCCTTCTTACTGAGTCAGAGGCACCCAGAGAGGTGCCTCTGCCACTCCACCCTAACATAATGTAATGTATGGTATGTGGCGGCTCTGCGAAATGCTTCCCTTGCTTCCCTTCTTAGTGGGTCAGACGTCAGAGAGGCACCCAGAGAGGTGCCTCCCAGAGCCCACTTACCCCAACCCCAACCCCAACCCCAACACAAACAACAAACGGAAATGACAAATTTTTGAAAATTTCCTCGACAAACGGAAACGACCCGAAACAGACCGGTCCCGGCAAACGACAACTTGAAACGTCATTTTTCCTGGTCGTGCCCATCTCTAATCAACACCACCACCCATTTTGCTTTCATCCTGGGAAAACAACAGTCTGGAGAGGCAGAGTAACCATGTTAGAGACCTCTCTGTAATTTGGGGCTTTATCAGCTGTTCCCAAACTTTCCTAAGCCCAGAAATGACTGGAAATAGCCATTAAAGACAACCAAACAGCAGACATCCAGATGGGCATATACTGTTTTTATTTTTAGGAGAAATTGGAGGTCTTGGGGTCTCTCTAGAACACAAAGTGAAAAGTTGCTACTGCTAGAGACTTTGAAAAATAAAAAGTAGTTCTTTGATGCCAAGTATACATGCATTTTGGTTAGATGGATAGTTCAGTGATTTAGATATCTGGCTGTGGAACCAGAGGTTCGGTGTCCAGTTCCACACTGTGCCTCCTGTGATAACAGCCAGCCTGCCTAGTCATGGGTAAATTAGTCCCAGGGCACCCTGAGAAGAAGGAAACAGTAAACCCCATCTGTGTATTCTCCACCTCAGAAAGGGTTGTTGTAAGTCAGAAATGACTTGACAATACACAATACATGCATGCATTTTAAAAGTTAAAATGAACTGTTTTAAAACTGTGATATATTTAATTAATTTTTAAAACTAATTACTGATTGTGGCTTTAACCAACTTCATCCGTCCACTGTCCAGTACACCACCTTCCTTTACAGAAAATATCAAAGCCCTGTGAGCCTGTGACATCAGTGTGGACTTGAAAATCAGATGTTAGATGGAGCTCCAACCTCCAGAAGGAGACTGTTGAAATCACACAAGAAGGACAGCCAGACCCGTAGGTCATCTTTAATGTTTGCCAACAACCTAGTTATGTGATGTGGCTTTTTAAGGCTGCTAGTGGCTTCACAGAGGTGTCCTAAATGGGGCATTGACTCTACATACAAAACTGAGGTGGCCAATTATTTCCTGAAGCTCTCTCAGGGATGCCTTATGCCTATCTACTGGTTCAGCCAAGTGCTGAGTCAAATTGGCCAATTTATCCTGGGGTAGTCAGCTGGTTTGCTGCCTGGTGTCCAACTTGATGCCCAAAAAAGTCAAGTTGGTAGTTGGGCTCTTGGATTTTTCTTCTGCTAAGGGCACTCTGAGTTCCTGGGCTATATCAGAAAACATTGAGAGAAGTGTTTGGCACTGGGTAAATACTGCTCTGCCAGAAAATAAAAAAATGTCCATGTAGTGCATGGCAATGTGCAACCCTGACCTCTTAATGCAGAACTCTAAAAATGTGCTAAAGGTCTTGAAAGCAGTGCATGACACCAAGCAGCAAAGGGTAAAACTCTGTCAATATGGAAATTGCCATTAAAAGAAAAACCCAGGAACTCAAAATCCATAGGGTGCACAGGCCATAACCTGAATACGGACTTGATATAACTTTTGGCTAGCAGGGCCCCAATGCCCCAATGCCTAATCATGCTCACTGCGGCTTCAAATGACTTATATTTTATGACACACAATTATTGAGAGATCATGTTGTTTACAGACTGTACTTTTGGATAGGACAAATGATGGATGAGCCTGAACTCACTGTACTCTTTTTTGGAACTATCCCTAAGGGGGAAACCCAGAACAGAGCCATGGGTGGCTCATTGAAGTGTCCTAGGGCCCTGCCTAAGGTTACCTCTTTCAAGATTTTTTCCTTGACTTTGGCCTCATGGCCCTTTATGGAGCTCAAATTCGGAGCAAGACTGGGCACGTGTAATCCAAAGGCTAGGATCCTAAAAATCAAACTTAAATCCATTCCATAAGTACATGGCCACTCTATGATTAGGGTAGGCTTGCAGCCAGAGGGAGAGCATGTTGATCTTAATTGTGTTGGGTCCCTTTGTGAACCCCCTGGGTGTCCTGTCTTTGGCACCTGTGCTATTGTACGTGACTCTAGAGCAGACTGTGGCACAGTGAGGTCCATTGCAATTGGAGCAGATGTGCCTATACTTACAGAGTCTACAGGTACAGAACCCCTTACCATTGTATTCCCAACAGGCCAGGTGGGGTTGAACCGGCTAGCCACGGGCTGTGGAGGATTGAGAGGTGCATTGGATCTTGTGGCTACTATCAAAATGGTCACCCAGATTGGGGCAAGATGGTTTCATGATTCAGAGCCACAATAATTTATCAGGACATTCCAGGGTATACCTGGGTCTTTGGCCACTTGCATTCTGAACCCTTCGTCATACTGGAGCCAGGCTGCACCAGAGAAATCTGTATAGGCCCTAAAAATGAGGTCTAGGCATTGGAACAGCTCTTTGCCCCTTTTGAGCTTTGCTTTGCTAAGAATTCCAGGATAAATGAGGAGTCCAGCCATCCAATTAGACCAGGAACCATCAGAGATTTTCTTTCTAACCTTCTCCTACATTCTATTTTCTAGTTTATCCAACTTTTGTTCCTCAACTTCTCTATTAAGGAGCTGGAAAATCCACATGATATCCATTCAAGATCTTATCAATGGTGGCCTGAAAGATGTGGGATCCCATGGAGATGACTTATTAGTGCCTGGAAAATTTGCTTCCCACGTGGGATGGGGAGTGTTGGTGCTGTTGAAGCCTGTGTTTTGGGATTATATTTGGCTATTGGTGGCATTGTTTCCATCTCTGACTTCTGCCTGTGTGCCTACAGTGGACGTAGGACACTGTAGCAAAGGTATGGCTGCTTCTGGGGTATCCTTGGTGTGAGGGTCCTGACCCCAGGGTTAAAAAGTACCCTCACCAGTGGAGGCTTGGGTTGAGGTGAGCGTATTTGTGGACTCACCTTGTAGTGGTATGTGCCCCTGGAGTGATGAGTCACACCTCATGTCATGTGGGATAGTTGAAGGTTGATCAGGTTGTTTTCCCTTGGCAGGCTCCTGGCCCTTCTTGGGAGGCATGATTGCAAGTGGGAACCTGCGGGAATTGATTAACGTAGAACAATGTGTTGTGATGGAGAATCAATTAACCAGAAAACAATTAGAAAAATGTAGCAGAATCGATGTTATGTAATAGAAGGGGATAAATTTATGTGTGATCAACTCAGTGTGTACTGGATAACAAGGGGATTTATTTAATTATTTATTTATTATTTACACTTGTATACCGCCCCATTCCCACAATGGGGACTCTGGGCGGTTTACAGTATCAAAATTAAAACAGCAAGAACAATTGTGAACTACAATAGCAAAACAGCAATGACCAAAAGTAATTTGGCGGGATAATAATATTAAAAAACAAAAAAAAAAACAAATGGGACCTTAGACATTGCCGTAAGCTTCTCGGAAGAGGATAGTTTTAAGATTCCTCTTAAAAGCTTCCAGCGATGGAGCCAGCCGTAAATCACTAGGGAGTTTATTCCAGATGGACGGGGCCACTACCGAGAAAGCCCGCCCCCGAGTACCCGCCTTATGGGCGTCCCTCGGTGTGACCATCCGCAGTGATAAGGCCGCCGAAGCTCGGGTGGGTCGGGCCAGGTCTAATTGTCGGGAGAGACGCTCCGCCAAATATGCTGGGGCCAAGCCATGGAGGGTTTTGTAAACCAAAACCAACACCTTGAACCTTATTCGGGAGGCAACGGGTAACCAGTGTAGGCGAGCCAGGATGGGGGTGGCACGGTCATAGCGACGCGCACCAACCACCAGCCTGGCCGCTGTATTCTGGACCCGCTGCAATCGCCGAACAAGGTTCAAGGGGAGCCCCATGTAGAGGGCGTTGCAGTAATCCAGCCTCGACCTGACCAGTGCCTGTACCACAGTCCTCAAGGAGCCCTCATCGAGGTACGGGCGAATCTGGGCGATAAGCCTAAGATGGTAAAAGGCCGACCTGACCACGGCTGACACCTGAGGTTCCAGGGTCAGATCCGGGTCCAGGACGACGCCCAGATTCCTCACTCTTTGCGCCAGCTGGAGGGCGGACCCATCCAGACTGGGAAGAGGGCCACAGTACCCCTCCGACGAGCCCCCAAAGAACAAAACCTCGGTCTTACCTGGGTTGAGCCTGAGCCTGTGGGACCTGGTCCAGTCCAGAACCGCAGCCAGGCAACGATCAAGGGTCCCGACGGCCTCCACTGCATCGGTGGAAAAGGAGAGATAGAGCTGCGTGTCATCAGCGTACTGATGAGAGCAGACTCCATAACTCCGGATGATCTCGGCCAGTGGCTTCATATAGATGTTAAAGAGCATTGGGGAGAGTGACGACCCCTGAGGCACCCCACAAGAGAGTGTCCAGGGAGCCGACAACTCACCCCCCAAGCTCACTCGCTGGGTGCGGCCCCCAAGGAAGGACCGGAGCCAGGCCAAGGCCTGGCCTCCAATCCCAACCTCAGAGAGCCGCTCCAGCAGGATACCGTGGTCGACGGTATCGAAAGCCGCTGACAGGTCGAGAAGGACCAGCAGGGTAGAGCAACCCCTGTCAGCCCTCCTGAACAGATCATCATGCAGCGCGACCAGGGCCGTTTCGGTTCCATGACGCGGCCTGAACCCGGACTGGAAAGGATCCAGGACATGGTTCTCCTCCAGGAACGACTGGAGACGCAGGGCGGCGACTCGCTCGATCACCTTGCCCAAAAAGGGAACATTGGCTATGGGACGATAGTTGGACAAATCGTCCACTGCCAAGCCAGGTCTTTTAATAATGGGCTTCACCACCGTCTCCTTCAGAAGACTGGGCAAAATCCCGTCCCTGAAGGAGGTTGAGGCAATCAGTGAAACCCATTTCGGCATGCTCCCCCCTGCGCTCTTAATCAACCAGGAAGGGCAAGGGTCGAACGGAGAGGCCGCAGGCCTGCAATGTCCCAGTGCCCTGGAGGCATCCACCGGTGTTACAGGCCCAAACTCAACAAACCGAGGCAACCGAGGCGGCCCGACACTGGCCATGACAGGGGCCGTATCAGGGCAACCGGCATCCAGCTCGGAACGGATGGTCTCTATCTTAGATTTAAAGTAGGCTGCGAATGACTCACTAGTGAAATCACTAGGAGGAGGCCCCGGCGGAGCGGGATTGGTGAGGTCTCGGACCACACGGAAAAGTTCCGCCTGGCGATTCGAAGCCTCACCAATTCTCAGGGCGGCAAAGATCTCCTAAACGAGAGAAGCGTCCGTTCGACGCCTTTACCGCAGCCCAATTTTGAGCCGTCCGAGCGTTCCGCCATCTGCTCTCTAGCCTTCTCCGCTCTTGCTTCATCGCCCGTAGCTCCTCGGTAAACCAAGGGGACGAACGGGCTCGGCATCGGATCAGGCGCTTGGGGGCGATCCGGTCGACAGCCCCAGCCACCTCCGCAAACCACCGTTGGGCTAGGGAGTCGGCCGGATCGTCATCCAAACTGTCTGGTACATCCCCGAGGGCCTCCGAAAACCGCACGGGGTCCAGGAGCCCCGGGGCGGGCCCAGATGGAAACCATGACACGGGCCGGGCCAACAACCTCCCGACCCCAGATCAAAACCCCGCAATGTGGAGGCAAAAACCAGGTTGTGTCCACCAATATGTGGGTCCGATGACTAATTGGGGCAGGTTCATGGAGGCCATGGACTCCATGAATTCCAGAGCTGCTCCAGACAGCCCAATCTCGGCGTACACATTGAAATCCCCAACACCAATAGGCGGGGGACCTCAAAAGTGCCGCCGAGATGAACTCGGAGAGCTCCGGAAGGGATAGCGCAGGGTCGCGGGAGCACGGTACACAAGCACTACCCCAAACCTGTCCCTATGACCCACCATAAGGTGGAGACATTCCAAACCTGGACTCACCAAAATCGCGGATCTACTGACATGAAAGGAGTCTCTGAAGACCATAGCCACCCCGCCACCCCTCCCCTTTGACCTGCCCAGCTGCTGCAAACGGTAGCCCTGGGGGCAAAGGAGGGTGAGGGAAGCCCCACCCCCTTCTCCGTGATGAAAGCCAGGTCGGCACGCTCGTCCACGATGAGATCGTGGATAAGGGGGATCTTATTATGTACCGACCTGGCATTAATAAGCAGGCAGGACAGGTCAGGGGAACAGGCGGTTTGGATCCCAGCCATTTGGCGGTGAGCCGACGGATCAGAACGGGGGACAGGCAATAAATGTCTGTCCCGAGTTCTCCTAATCCGATCGACCAGCCGGCCCACAGCGTATCTCCCACGGCCCGACACAACCCTAATGGGGCACCCGGCGGGCTCCATGAGATCTCAAACGGCCAGGTTTGAGAATTAGTTCACTGAGCACTGTAATTCAGGTAGTAATTAATTCAAGGGGTATCACAATCAAGGATCAAAATCAGGAAGTGGAATTAATTCAGTGGGTATATTAATGCAGAATTAATTTACTGAGTCTTGATTAATTTACTGCACCACGAGGCTTATAGAGCCTTGTGGCGCAGTGGTTAAATGCCTGTACTGCAGGTAAAACTGTGCTCACGACCTGGGTTCATTCCCTGGTAGCAAGCTCAAGGTTCACTCAGCCTTCCATCCTTCCGAGGTCGGTAAAATGAGTACCCAGCTTGCTGGGGGGGGGGGCAATGTGTAGCCTGCACACTGTAATTAAAAATTGTAAACCGCCCAGAGACTACTTTTAGTGGTATGGGGCGGTATATAAGCAGAACACTTTGCTTTGCTTTGCTTTTGAAATTTATATAATTTATTCAGCAGATATTTTAATGCAGAATTAATTCATTGATTGTTGGACTTTATGGCAGGTTTCAAAATTAATTCAACATGTACAGCAATCAATTATGACTAAGTAAACTCACAGAAGTATCAAATGTAGGTATTTGAATCAATTCAATGGGCATTGTATAATAATCCAGTATTAAAATTGGTATTGTATTGTAATCTGGTAGTAAAATTAATTCAAGGATTGAATCAATCGAGGAATTAATGGGGATCCAATCAATTAGCCAACCAATAGTACTAAAATTAAATCAAGGGGTACTGCCAACCACTGTCTCCCATAGCTAATCAGTAAAATGCATTAATTGATCACTTGAAAAGGCAATTCCACACCAGGGATTAATGCAAGAGCAAAATTGGTAAGTTAAAAATTGATTAAATGCACTACATGTGTGTAAGGAAAAGCAAAGCAAAGCAGAAGCAAGATGACACGGGTTATGCAGGGACACTATCAGGCATGAGGCCAAAATGATGTGCCAGCAATGTAGGTAAGGTTGCTGTGTCCTAGCATGACCCCGAGCAGCTTCTGAGTTTGGACGAGAAATCAAAGATTTGCTAATATCCTTAAATAAAATTACAGCTGTGGTGGAAGGTAACCAATTATTAAGTGGGGTTAGTCATTAATTTGCCTCCAAGGTCCCCGATCGAACAAGCAAGATAATTAAAAGCAGTAACAACACCTGTGAACCCAGCGAAGGCCAGGCTTGCAATCCAAAGTTTGAAGGAAACTGCAACAGCTTTATCAGGAAACCGATCAGATGCCAAGCAGCTGATGTACGGAGCAAACGGAAGCACACCAGGCAGGCTCTAGGGCTAGAATGTGTTAAAAGAGCTGACTATACAGGCATTTAGACTGGTATTTGGTTCGCTGAGAATCCAGATCAGTGTTGACAAATCTGTGGCACAGGTGCCAAAGATGCACTCAAAGTCATTTCTGTGGGCAACTGACATTGCACCTTCACAGCCACTTGTATTCAGGTTAAATTGCTGTATTGGCACTTGCAAAATATTAGTGTGTTTTGAATCACAATTTTGGTACTCGGTCTCTAAAAGGTTCACCGTCACTGATCTAGATGTGATCAAACAATGTCTTTGCTAGAACAAACCAGCCCATCTAAAACACACATTTATGGCTCCTGTCAGGAGTTTTTTCTTTTTTTTAATGTGGGAAGGATCACACTCCCTTTGTCTTTTGCCAGCATCTGTGATTGCTGGAATGAACCAAAAGCCTTCTTTATTTTATTTTATTTTATTTTATTTTATTTTATTTTTATTTTTATTTTTATTTTTATTTTTATTTTTATTTTTATTTTTATTTTTATTTTTATTTTTAGTTAGTTTGTCTGTTTACCAGTATAGTGAAGTGGTTTAATAAGTGAGCCCCTTCAGGATATTGGCTGATGAAACACTTCCTCTCATCCTCAATGAAGAGGAAAATGAAATGAAGTTCACCGCCCTGAGTTCCCTATGGGAAAATCAGGCAGTACATTAATTAATTAATTAATTAATTAATTAATTAATTAATTTTAGAAAACCTCCCTTAGGGCAGCAAAAGGCCCTCCAGATGTTTTGGACCACAACTCCCACGGTCCTTTTTCATTGGCAGTGCAGGCTTGGAATTTTGGGAGTTGTGGTCCAAAAAATCTAGACAACTGAAGTTTGGACACTTACACCAATATTGTTTTTTAAATATCTGTTCTTTGCCTTGTCTTAAAGGGACACTCAAGAAATTACCAAAAGTCAAAACTGCTACTGTGATCATTCATCAACTGATCCTTTAAGATAAGAAAAAGAAGAGTACTTCTATAGGTATATGTATTAGACTGTGGCAGTGGCAAACTCTCAACCATAAACATGTCTAATGCACTTATAATATAATATCAACTTATAACATGCATACTTAATCCATATTCACTTTTTCTGAGAGGACCAAATAGGTTGCTTGAGGTTCGTGTGCCATTGGGATGTGAGGATTGTACAAAATGGCATACCACACCATGTAGAAACCTTATCTAGCCCACTTCAGCCTAGTGCCATAGACAAGCCCTAAGTCTCATGATTTATTCATAATTAATTCATGTTAAATATGTATGTCCCTCCTTTCTCCAGAAAATGATCCAGTATTAAAATATATTAAATTGATCAAAAGCCAAATGCAGTGAATTGCAATATTAAAAAGAGAATTCAACAATGATTTTAAAAACGTGCAAATAAAATCAATTCTAAAAGTGCATTAAAAACAACAGAAAAATAAGAGTCCAGTGTTTAAAAAATGCCTCTTAGGCAGCCAGTCACTAAGGGAAAGCCTCCCTAAAGAGAATGGTCTTTGCCCGCTTGTGCAAGGATAGACCTGCCTGGCCTCCTATTGAAAAGGGTCCTAGAGCTTTGGACCAGAGGCAGAGAAGGCCTTCTCTAATGCCTTCATAAAATGCACTTGTGAAGGTGGTGGAACAAACAGAAAGGCCTCTTAAAACTCTAATAAAGGGAAACACAGTCTTTGAGATAGCTTGGAATCAAGACATTTAGGGCTTTATAAGGTAAAACCAGTGCTGTCAATTGTGCTCTGAATGGCAGTGGCAGTCAGTGTAGCTGCGAAAACAAGGGGTTATACAGTCCTTGTAATCCAACCCAGTTGCTGGAAACATGACAGAACTAGATGCTTCTTTGGATCGACTCCCGTCAAGGGAGCAAGAAACAGCAATTGCAGAAAGAGGAGGTTTGACTCTAAATTCAGAGGAAGCTGGGTCCTGCCTCTGTGGGCTTGATCACATGGACCATTTGAATAATTTCCCCCTCCTTTTTAGATCTCTCTCTCTCTCTCTCTCTCTCTCTCTCTCTCTCTCTCTCTCTCTCTCTCTCTCTCTCTCTCTCTCTGTATCACTGGGCCCATTAACATGGCTGTCAGTTCAATCAGTACATTTTGTGCTGTATGTGAGGGTGCTGTATGCTACATGTGCCATCTTGGATAAATAAATTCATTTCTGGTTCTGTTACTGAGTCCCTGCTGCCCTATTATTTTCTTTAACAAATAATAATTTGTAAGTGATATATCACTATTTTCCTGTCATTTCCAACTGATATTTTATGTGCAGCCTGGTGGGATATGTCACCTGCAGCTCTTCTTTCCTTCATTTTTAATTTACACTTCCCAATTGCTTTCTCTATTTTATGTTTTTCTTTCTCCTCTTTTCCTTCTCTTCTCTCCTTCTACCCTTTTCTTTTTCTTCTTTTACCCACTTATCTTCTTTTCCTTCTTTTCCTTCTTATCAATCCCTCTCTGTTGTAGACTTTCATTTTTATTTTCCCATTTAAACGGTGTCAGGAGGTGGAAGTGGGTTTCAAAAGCCTTGGAAAGCCTTGCAAACAGTGGGGCTTTTTAAAAAGTCAGAGGCTTTAATGTGATACCTCTTTCTTCCTCCCCTCAAACATTTCCAAGTAGGAAATGACCCTGTCTCTCCTCAAGCCCCTTTTCCTTCCTTATATCCACAGGGAAGAGTGGAATGCTGTCTCCTTCTGAGCGATGTATTTATGTTGTTGTTGTTGCTGCTGCAAGCAATTAATTACTAACATTGTTTTTTTTTTAAAAAAATACACTAAAAAGGAGTACAAGAATGATGGCCATGCAGTTTCCATGGTACCCCCAAACCTGACCTGTCTGCAAAGTTTGCAAATTGATAGCAGCCTTTTCACATGCCCAAACAATGAGGATTGAAGCAATACATTATCTGAGCATTTTAAAACAACCACTGTTGGTGAGGTGGAAAAAAATGATTGGCTGGTGAAATGAATGATGTTACCCATGCCTTGTGTGAATCAAAGTTTCTAAAATAATTTAAATAACAATAGAAGCAATTGAGCCTCTTTTCACAGAATGAGACTGAGAAAAGGTGAAGGTCTGGCTGCAGAATCTGAAAAGGAGCATCCTGGCCCTGTGGAGGTTCTTCATGAATAGGGCATTTCTCAGGATGATCCAGTTTCCTTGAGAGCCAGTATCTGCCACAGGCATGGCTAGAGATGGAGGGCACATGCATGGCCCTCTGGTAGAGTCCCCAGCAACAGCAGCCTTACCAGCAGGATAAGGTGCCCAAAGCCAAATGCCCAGGACAAATGCTCAGTCGAGTCTGTAGTTGAATGAGCTAAGCCTTGCTGCTACGTTTCTTATTACTGTGCTGTGCCCGACCTGGACTATTGACTCTTGTGACCTCTCCCCCCCCCAAAGGATTCTTGTTACTTCTGCCAGCTACAGATCTTGGACTGTCAACCTCAGCCAGGAGAATACTTGTTTGTACTGATGCCACCCAGCCAATGTAGTGTCTTGCATGCTTCTGTGACATTTGTTGGAAATTAATACAGGAAAGCAAGTTTAATTTCAGTTTGATTGCCATGGCTATTTCTTTTGGAACCCTGCATGAATAGGTCTTTATTTCAGTCACTGACCGGATAAAATACAAAATACATTCCATATAAAACCAATATAAAAGCGTATAAAAACAATAAAAGCATGCACACAAGAACAAGCATAATACAATGGCATACCCTTTGTATAAAAGCCAGAACAGGTAAAATCTTCCCAGCCCAGTAGGCCCAATAACAGAGTAATCAACTCAATAGGTCTAGAATTGTCTCCAGCCTGGGACCACGCCCGTGCTCTAGACCACATCCAACCCACATCATGAGAAGGGGTAAGGATAAGTACACAATGGACATTGCCAATCATCTGACCTCGCCACCTGAAGTGGGCAGGGATGAGCGATGCCTCATTGCTGTGGCACAGAATTTAGCCACCACCACAGTTACATCTGGCTTTTTATCTGCCAGCAGTTGTTGAACACAAAACTCCCTTGGCCTTCCCTGAGTTTGCTGCAAGATAGACTGAAGAAGAGTCATCCAGATATCCTGATAAAGGGAACACTCCAAGAGGACATGATCAATAGTTTCAATAGTCTCTTCACCACAAAGACAAACACGTATATCCACTGGAAGACCCGGGTATCTGCCTTCCAGCAATCTGGAGGGCAGAACATTAAATCGAGCTAAGGTGAAGGCTCTCCTGAACTTGGGAATGGTTATTTTGGATAGGTAGTTGGCCATTCTAAAGGAACTATTCCTAACTGTGCTGAGTTTATCATGGGCAGCTAAATGTTCTTGGAGTTCTACATCCCAGATTCTCCTTTTAATTGCAGCCTTGGCATTGCCAAAACTCATGGCCAAAATAGCCTCTAAGGAAAAACCCAGCTGCATTTAGATTCCTTTTCCAAGTTGATTGGAATGTATCCACTAATACTAGGGGTGTCAAGCCAGATGGAGCAAAAATAAATTTCAGCCAATAGCTGAACATGTGGATCAGGGCACGTGCTTTAATGGAGATTAGTCCAGCCTCCAATTGGAGTGTCGTGTTAGGGACACACAAAGGTGTTACAAGAATTCTTCTCAGAAACTTTGTCTGCACTGTCTCCAAAGGCTTCACGTTTGAGTATGCAAACAGTTGGGCTCCGTAAAGCATTTGGGCTATAATTTTAGCTTTAAAAACTTGAATCACTGATGGCACGTATTGACCACCCTTGGTATAAAAGAACCTCAGTAGTGCAGAGATGCGTGTTTGTGCATTAGATGCTACATGGTTCACGTGGGAGGTCCATAAGCTTGATGAATGAAATATCATACCTAGATATTTATAGCACGACACTTGCTCTATACTATTTCCATTTATTGTCCATCTATGTCCATCCATGATAAGACCATGATCTTAGTCTTATCATAATTAATGGTCAGCTGTTCTTTTGTACAGTATGAGGCTAAGGCTTTCAAGATTCTCTGTAATCCCACACACGAGATTGACATCAAGACTGCATCATCTGCATAAAGCAGGATTGAAAGGGGGCGTGAGCCTAGTGGGGGGGGGATGAAAATCTGCACTCGATAAATTGCTCACAATATTATTAATGTAAAAATTAAACAATGTTGGAGCTAAAATGCAGCCTTGCTTGACCCCATTGAATAATGGAATTATGTTGGATAATGCCCCTGCAAATTACCATAAGACTAGTATTTTCATGCAGTCGCTTCATTAGCAGAAGAAGTCTTTTATCAATATTTGTGGTCTTGAATTTGGCCCACAATTTTTCTCTGGGTAACAGATCGAAAGCAGATTTAAAATCTATGAATGCCACATACAAGGAACCTCCTTTTGGAGTAGAATATTTATTTGCTAGATGGTGTAGAACGAGTGCCTGATCTATAGTGGCCCTACCAAATCTGAACCCAGCTTGTTCTTCAGCAAGAATATTTTCATCACTTAACCAATCCTGAAGCTTCCCCAACAGGTGCCTTGCATATAGCTTGCTAATAATGCTTATTAGACTTATTGGATGGTAGTTTCTTGGGTCCAGTTTACAGCCTTTCTTGAAAATTGGCATTATAATAGCAAGCCCCCAGTCCTCCGGTATAACCGCTGTGCGGTCAATCCAAGTAAATAACGAGACCAAAACTGGGGTCCACCACTCCAAATAATCCTGCAATAAATCAGCTGTTATATAATCAGCGCCTGGGGCTTTGCCTGATTTCAGCTGATGAATCAGCGAGATGATTTCCTGCATGGAAACAGGGGGCCACTCTGCCAAGCCTAAAGGCAATTCTTGAACTCTGGTTGCAGAGTCAGAATGCTGTGAGTAGATTCCCCTAAAATGTGCTTCCCAGACCTTCGCGGGGATATCTCATTAACAATCCGGTAGGTGGTCAACCCCCTTGTCACGATTTTCCAGAAGCATGAGGAATCCTTAGATCTAGTTGCAGCTATTAATTGTTGCCATAATTTCTTCTGGGCTTCAACCTTCTTCCTCTTAATCAGGGATTTGTATTCCCTTTTCAGTGTGAACCATTCAGGTGGAATTCTTTCCAGGGCCTGTTGTTTGTAAAATCTATATTTATTCAATAACTCATGTTTCTTCTCTCTACATTCTCTATCGAACCATGGTTTTGAATAAGTGGTGTTTCGAGTCTTTGTCCTATTATAATTGGTCTCATGCTTTAAATGATACTGTAAAGAGTTTAATAGTTCTCACTAGGTCTCTAGCACAGTTGTAACTGAATCAGCTGTGCTAATTAGATGACTCATCTGGATGTAAGGCTTGGTATTTAGTAATTTACTCATAGTGTCTCCCTGCCTCCCTGACCATTTAATGCAAGAGGCTCTGATTTCAGTTCCTGGGAGAATTGTGAGATCTTCTCCAGCAGAGATAACGGATTCTCCCAGATTAACCTCCAGCACCAGTGGTAAATGATCACTATCTATACGGTCATCAACCTTAAAGTTTGATATTGCTCCTACCAGGTCCTGGGAGATTAGAGCATAATCTATTGTTGAAGCACCATTGGATGATATGAAAGTAAATTCTCCAGGCCTATCTCCCTTCACACTTCCATTTAAGAGAGCCAAATCAAAGTTATTAATCATTTGCATGAAACATAACCCAGCATAATTACAACCCTTATCCTTAGAAAATCTATAGGGCAGAGGATTACAAGTGTTGGTTTTGGGTGGTAACCTGTTATAACATGAAAATAAGATTTCATCATTACAACCTATTCTTGCATTGCAATCACCCATCAGGATGAGCGAAGCTGAAGGATGAAGCATAATCAAGTTGACAATATAATCTTCTAATGCAGCCCAAGCCCGTTTAGTGCACTCATGGGATTGCTGAGGTGGAAAATAAATGTCAACAATAAAACACAGAGATTAAATTTCAATATTACAGCAATAGCAATGTTGGGAATGGGATTGATAGTAACTACACAAGCCTGTAGTTTGTTAGACGTCATCACACACAATCCCCCCTTACAGCGACCCCCTTTCCCACTTGGAATTGCCTTAAGAACATGTGACATAAAACCATCCAATACCAAATCTTGCTGGGACCAAGTCTCTTGAAACAGTAAAATATCAAACTTCTCCACATACTCTCTAAAAGAATTATCTACCAATTTGGATCCCCATCGTGCAATATTCCAGGAGATAATTTTAATTGAAGAGTTCCCTTGGGAGCCAGTGGATTGTGAGGTCACAATGTTCCTTCCCCTTACATCCTTAGTAACTAGAGGTTCACAATCCACTCCATGGCTACTATAAGATTGAACAGTATTTTTGTCCCCATGTCAGTTGTGAATTACACCTTCTAGTAACCCACTCTGGGTCTGTCCATTCCAGTAAATCTGTGAGGACCCATTTAATACAGGAGTATTTCTCTCATTTGTCCAGAGATTAGTGTCAGCTTTCTTATGTATTGCTTTCCTCCCATTTGCTCTCCACCTCCCAAGCCTCGTGTATGCTTTCCTGTTTCCAATTATGACTGGTATTGGATAAATCCTATTGCCAAGTGGTTGGCTGCTTGCTTCCATTTCAATTCTCCCATTCAGTTTTGGTTGAAAATGTCTCTTCACTTGATAGAACTCTGCCATATAAATATCAGATCCATCTGAATTAGAGGTGATCTGCTTCTATAGATGGGTCATATCTGGGGGCAATTTTGCAGCTTTACAGGTCTCAGGTTCAGTTTCCCTTTTTGGTGGCCTTTTTGCCTCCAAAGTACTCCAAGTATTCTTCTGGTATTATTGAGGCTATCCTCCTCCAATAATTTGAAAAGTGGTCTAAAGTTCATACCTTTCCTTGCCTTGCTCTGAGGGTAGCTAGCGACCTTCCTCTTACCAGTCTTGCCCTTACTTTTCCTTTTCCCCGTCTTATGGCTCGGTGGTGCACCTTTACTGGAAGTTTTATTACTCCTTTTCACAGCTGAAATTATGGACGTTCCAGTTGGGGGCTCAGTAGGGACTTATTTGGCAACTGAGGGAGTCTGGATGACTGCCTCTTCATGAGCCTTAGAGATGTTTGGAGGGATAAAGCTTTGCTGTGCTATGGGTCCACACAAAGTAAAAGTTCCTCCAGAGAAAGACCAGCAATTCTGTCTATTGTATTTGGGGTCAGATTATAGTAGTTAACATTATTAGACCTTTGTGTGCTACTGTCCTCTTTTCTCTGCTGTTCAGTCTTCATCAGGTAGCCTACTAAGACAATCCTGAGCTCTTTAATATCAAATAGAAAGTCTCTGATTTCTGCTAGGTGAGCTAGGTGAGCCTGAATATGAATGCAGCAATCATCTTTTGTCAGAGTGTTGTTGTTTGAATCATTGGCGGACTTGAGACTGTCACTCTGTTGCACAAGCTGACTGTCCTTAGTCTCAGTAGTTCCCATCAAGGAGGAGTAGCCTTTAACTGGATTCCACTGGCTCCACCTCTTAACTGGAGGGACATTTCTATGAGGCAAGGTGGCTGGAGAGGAGTGAAAATCCATAAAGCCCAGCCGACCAAAATCAACATCCCGATTGCTAGACAGATTGCTGGTGTCCAGAGTCTGAGGATCAACTACACCACTATTCGGTAGATCAGTTGTAGGATTACCTAGTGGCTGTGAGGGGTCCGTCTCTGTGAGGTCAGTTTTATGGATAGTGCAATCCCCCAATCTGACACCGGACATTGCAAATCAGCTTCCCAATGACAAAGTCAAAAATTCGTGAGGACTTGGGACCTGTTCACATTCAGCGGTTTCTTAACACCTGTTCACAGCACTCTCCTTCTCTTCAGGGTCTGTAGTTGCCTTGAGTGTATCACCATGAGATGAAATGCTGTTATCTGGTGTTTTAAATAGTCGTTGGGATAAGGCCAATGAGTCCCCATAGCCTTCTGTTTCTTTAAGTTCACTGAATGGAGTGATAGAAGGGAGCAGTTTGTTTTGAATTGATTGCAGCACTGGGGTAAGTAGAGTGATATCCAAGGATGCCTCAGCTCCTTCCATGGGAAGACAAATTTCCTTTACAGCACCCAGCCAGCAAGGTTTCTTTCCAAACAGATCTGAAGTCAGGTTGTTAACAACAAGAAACTTCCAACCCAGCAAAATTCTCAGCTCAGTGACATAACTTGTAGCACTCACTGTGAATTTCCTTTTCTCAAGAGAAGTAGTAGCACTCCCAGCTGAGTACTATTAGGATGAGCTGCCAAAAATAAGCTTGTTGTTAGCTCCAGCAACCTGTTATCTTGCTCTTATCTGTACTTTTCTGGGAGGAGTATATAACTAAGCCAAGTAAATAATCCAGTCCTTAACAAGTTCAAGGCTTCAAGAGAAAACACAGAAGAGGAGAAACACTGCTTGCCCACTGTTTCAATTCAAACTTTGATAGATAAAACAGGTAACTAGCCGTAACACAGTTTCTCCCGCAGCAGCTCCCAGAAGTTTGTCTCCAGCAGTATCAATTATAAAAGCTTATAAAAGTTTAAAAAGTTTATAAGAGTTTAAAAGTTTAAAAAGTTAAAGGGTTTATAAAAGGTTAAAGGTAAAAAAGTTAAAAAGTGTTTTAAAAAGTAAAAAAGTAAAAGGTGTTAAAAAATTTTTAGAAGGGAGTGGAGCTCAGCAAAATGCTGCTCCTAAGCCATGGTGAGAGCCCCAATGTCAAGGAAGGCCCATCAGCTGGGCAATCTTGAAACCCTGGGGTTTGTGATGTGATGGCATACTAAGAAATATCAACTAAAGGGCTTTGATGGAAACCCCCCCACACACACACACATATGCACACATGCTGCAGCACATAGTTGCAAGAACCCCAATCAAATTTTAATCTCAGGATTCCATAGGATAGAACTGTATTAATTCAAGTAGACTCAAGCTGTTCATCCCTCTTGATGGGTTTAGATTTTAACTGTGCTGAGCCTTGACAGTGGGGGGAGAAAATCATGGGGTAGGGTTAAGCCTTCCTTCCTTGTTCAGCAGGCTCCTGTCCTTCATGTGGGTAGAGCCTGTAAGGGTCTGGGTTTTACATATACATGGAAGAAATTGTTCTTGTGTGCCTCAGTGTGTACAGTGAGAATTCAGTGGTGTTTTCCCTCTGTCTTTTGCTGCTATCACCCCAGCCAGTAATCCTCTCCCTTATGCAGTCCTCTTGACATCCTAAAAAGAACTCTGGTGGGCTGGACTTACTGTAGTTTTGGCTGTCAAGGGAAGCTACACCAGGACTAGGTAAATAGGAAAACATGCACATTTTTTTGCTGTTGCATGTATTCCACTGGTGTTCCACCTGTATGAGCTCACACATGCAGGTGAGAAGGGCAAGTACTTCTTTTGTCTTCTAACCTTCAATGTGCATGAAAAATTATTGGGTCCATCAGTGTCACCTCCCCCATAATACCATTGATCTAATATGTGGTCATGATGATCATAAAGATGCATCTATAGATAGTCTCTATGTTAATTGTGTTTTATAAAGTCACTGGTACATTCAACAATCTGGTTAAATATAAATTGGATTGTGCATTCTCAGAAATCATGCAGAGGTACCTTTTCGCAGGAGCTGAGCCATAGGTGAAGGATGGAGGAAGTCACAACATAATGAGAGTTGACTGTTGAAAATGAGCATTTAAACACACCCTTAATAATACTTGTTTTTATTGTATAGTATGCTTGGAGGCTCTTGGCCATCGTTGCACTGGCAACTATAAATCTGCTACTTTAGCGCACATAAACGGCATGAAAGTATTTTAAAATGGCAGTGAATATACGCTTAGTGCTTCATGTTTTAGGAAGCTGGCTGGAATCCAGAAAGTGAGATGCAGGGCAGAGAAGTGAAGTGGGCCATTCAGCAGTAGGTACACAATGACAGCTTTATTCTTTATGTTTCTCCTCAAGACTTTCAGCTTGCCTTGGTGACAAACTGTCATTGAATTTTAACAGCAGGTTTGACCCTTTGGTGGTGGTAACTGCTGGTTCTGTTTCAAAAACAACAGCCTCTGTTCCTCACAATCCCGAAAATCTAGTCCAAGGTTGGAAGTAACTAGTAAAACATAACTCAATTGTCTGTAATGTGTCACTTTAACAAATCATTTAATTTAAGGGAAAGTTCCTTTTTAATCACTATGGCAAGGAGTTAGAAAGTTACTTCCATGTGTAATAAGTCATGTTTCCTGGTTAAAATCAGAAAGAACTTTTAAAGGGCATTCAAAATATATTTGATAGGAATATTCAGGTTTTTTGTTATTTTCCCGTCAAATTGTGAGGAAACAATTTCTGGTTTTGCTCTTGTCTTTTACCAATATCAACAGAAAGTTCACAAAAACTAGATGGAATCCATGAGGTCTACGTTGAGGATTCCTGGTCTAAAATCCAGCAGAAACTGGAAAATTTCATGAAAATATCCATAAGGCTACATTGTAGCTTCTGTTCAGACAGCCCCAATATACAAAGTTGGTATACTGATTAGGACTCTTTCTAACAGTGAGATACAGTCAGACAAAAGGTTATGAGAAGGAGCATCCATTGTTTCATTCACAAGTGGACAATATTCCAGATTTAAAATGAAATCCAAGTTTCAACATGCTGAGCTTCTGCCCTGAATACATCCATAACACCTCAAAGGATGTTATGTATTGCATCATTAATGTTTTCCACCATGTTAGCTATGTAACCTTGCTGTGCAAGCTGGCTGCACATCATTTTAAGAATTGAGATCAATTTTTCTCCACCATTTCCTCTGTCCAAGGAAGCAGGAGTCAGCTTGTCCAGCAAAGACTCACACTTTTTATGTCTGTAGTGCCTCATCATTGTAAAAAATGTAAGTCAATTCAAAAAGGAAAACAGTCAAGTGAAAAAAACAAACAGACAAAAATACAGCAATGCAATTAAAAGCCAGAGGTACTTGTCAGAATTTAACAAGCAAAAAATAAAATAAAAGAAAGTGAAAGGCGACATAATATTCTGATACGTTAGCTCACTCAGACATCTTAACCAGATATTGTTTATATTTAAAAACACACACACTACACAAACACACACACAAAAAGAACTGTGGCACCTTAAACATACAATATTTAAATTTTATAATCTTTCATGAATTATAATCCTCAAAAATATGAAGCACTGTAATAGAACCAACAGTTATACTCCATGTTTCTGAGGGAGCAATTTCAATCTACAAGCAGTCACATTGAAATAAATATGTTAGAATTTAAGGTGCCACAAATCTTTTGTGATTATTTTTGCTTTGCACACAAACAGTTGTTACAGTATAATATTGGACATTGATTGTTTTTAGGTTTGTGTAAATCAGTTTTATGAGCTTTGTCAATGTTTATTACTTTTAGAACTACATTAGCTACACACACACACACACACACACACACACACACACACACACACACACAGAGAGAGAGAGAGAGAGAGAGAGAGAGAGAGAGAGAGAGAGAGAGAGAGAGAGAGAGAGAG
This sequence comes from Phrynocephalus forsythii, assembly GCA_029282475.1. NCBI lineage: Eukaryota > Metazoa > Chordata > Lepidosauria > Squamata > Agamidae > Phrynocephalus > Phrynocephalus forsythii. Next base: position 97,948,664 of record JAPFRF010000010.1, read on the forward strand.
AGTACTGTTTTTGTGTGTGGATAGATAGATAGACAGACAGACAGACTTTGGGAACATTCCCACAGCCTTTAGACGCTCTTCCCCATCGGGAAAAGAGTCTTTTTAGGATTTTTAAAACATAATGAGTTAACTAGAATAAGAGCAAATATCTATGAGGGGTTAATGCTTTAAAATGAAACTTTGAAACTTGTAAATAAAATGAAAGTTTGAAACTTGTAACTAACACTAACCCTAATCCACTCTCCCATCCTAGGCCCCATCTCTGACCACAGACTGCATACCAGGATCACATTACACCCCTATTACAACAGCTCCACTGGCTGCCAATCAGTTTTAAGACACAGTTCAAAATGTTGGTTTTAACATAGGTAAATATTTCCCCCCCCCTGCACCTGCAGAGTGAAGCCCGACCCTTCAATGTCATGTTGATTACTAAGTCCCATCTAAGCCCATACATCTTTATAGAAAACAAAATAACAGCACCAACATTTTACTCTGAAACATTAAGAAAACATTAAAAAGAAATAATATACAAGGAGCAAGTGGCAGAGGGCAGCTCTAGGGAAGCCAAGTGCAAAAAAATCTTAGCAGCTTACAGAAGTTGGAGTAAGTGAGCTACATTGGAGTCTAAACTACTGGAAGTTACTAAATACTGGAGATCTCTTTTCTATGCTAAAAACTTTTCTTAGTTGAAATGAGTAGAGATGGGCACGACCAGGAAAAATGACGTTTCGAGTTGTTGTGTGTCGGAGCCGGCCCGTTTCGTCTTGTTTCAGTTTGTTGTGAAATTTTTCAAAAATTTGTCATTTTGTTTGTCGTCTGTTGTTAGTACTGGTTTAGGGGGGGAAGGGTAGCGGGCTCCTGGAGGCACCTCTCTGGGGTGGGTGCCTCCTCTGGCCCACTACAAAGGGAAGGCATTTAGCAGGCTCCTGGAGGCACCTCTCTGGGGTGGATGCCTCCTCTGGCCCCCTACAAAGGGAAAAGGAAGGGTACATGACCGTGTAGCCATTGCGTACCAAGTGGCACTGGCAGAGGCACCTCTCTTTTGGGTGCCTCTAGCTCACTAAGAAGGACAGCATACTGGCATACAGAGTTTTTTGGAACTTGGACTGGTGAGCGAGGTGAGAGAAGAATGCCTCTGCTGGGCGCCCTCTGACTCACTAAGAAGGACAGTGTACTTGCATGTAGTGCAATGCAAGTACAGATCTGGCTTAGGGTTGGGGTTAGGGCAAGGGCTAGACTTAGGGTTATTACAGGTAGGGTTAGGGTGAGTTAGTGGGCTGCACCTCTGGGTGCCTCTGACCCACTAAGAAGGACAATGTACTGGCGTATGGGTTAGGGTTAGGGTTAGGGCTAGGGTTAGGGCTAGGGTTTATAGTGGGCTTTTTATGCCCGACTGGCACATCCCAGAAGTCTCAGTCAAAACCTGGCCAAGTGGCCATGCGATTGGTGGAATGGGTCCAAAAATTTGCATGGTCCCATCCCATGGCCAGCCCATCATTGCGCAGGTGTAAAAAAATAAAAATAAAAATAAAATAAAATAAAATCAATGGGATTGGAGACAGACGTTTATTGCAAGAAAAACCCACTGCTGCTACTGTAAAAATTCAGGCAGTTAAAATACCTAATTTTCGGATGTTTCTGTGTGGTGCTTTGGTGGGTTTTTGGACCACGATTTCAAAAAAAATATTGCAGTCACCATTTTGGATCCCCCCGCACCGCATGACATGGCGAGACGACGAGGATGCCCCCCACCAGAGCAGCCCAGGACAGGAGGGGGGGTGGCCGGGACCCCCCCCCAGAAACCACACCTCTGGTAGGTGCCCTCACTCAGGCAGGCATATTTTCGCCTGCTTTTTTGGCCGGGAATCAGGTTTTTTTTTAAAAAAAACTTTTTTTCTGTGCCGCTTGGCATCGCGTGATCGCCGCGATGCCATGAATGACAACAACAAATCAGACCAATTTTTCTTTTATCGGTTCGAGTTCAAGTTCTGATGGCTTAATTGTCATTACCGTTTCCGTTGCATAACGGAAACGAGGAACGGAAACAGAAACGAGAATTTCACCAAGTCGTGCCCATGTCTAGAAATGAGAATAGAGAAGATAAATCTGGTAAACTTGTGTTTACGAACACACAGGTACAATGGAACAAAGAAAGAATAAAGGTTGTGCTTAATCACAGACTTTTTTCTTATACAATAGAAATTAGAGATGGGCATGAAATGAATTTTGGGTTGTTTCATTATTTGGGTTTTTTTTTTTGTTACATAATGAAATGAATACCAAACTGCCCCATTAAGAGAAACAAAATGAAATGAAAAAGAAATTTCCATTTCATTTCAGTTTGCTCTGTCTAGGTGTCTCCTACCTGGTTCTGCTGGTGGTGGTCCTGGATGATCCTTCCTGTCCAGTGGGTCCTCCTGGCTTCAGGAAGGGGCAATCCAGGAAAAAAAGTTGACTGGCCGTGCTACAGCTGGTACGTGGCCATGGTCGGCAGTAAATAAAAACAAACAATAAAATAAAATAAAATAAAATAAAAAATCCAGAGTGTGGGGCCCTGTACTGGCCCAGGAGCAACGGCCCGGCCTGTGGCCCGCTGAACCAGCCCAAATTAAAATAAACCCGATCCAGTGCACAGGCTGACAAAAAAGAAAAAAGATCCAGCGTGTGGGCCCGGTACTGGCCCACAAGCACCAGACCCGGCCCATGGGCCAGCAAAAGTTTTTTTTTTTTTAAATGCTGACCAACCGGCGCTACAGCTATAGCAAGGGCCACGTGGCCATGTATAAAAACAATGGAGGGCCATGTATAAAAACAACGGAGTGCTGACCTGGCCCCAGGCGTGGCTGGGTTGGCACTGTAAAATAAAAAAATAAAATAATAAAAATAATAAAACAAGTTACAACATGGCTGTAGGGGCCACACGGTTGATGCTTGAAATAAATAAATAAAATTAAAAAATTTTAAAAAGACCACCAACCCAACCCCAGGGGCCACACGGTCAGTGCTTGAAGGGGAAAAACTAAATAACAAATCAAAACCAACCAACAAAATGAATATTTTTTTAAAAAAAAATCATTAAATATGAAATGTAACAAATGGTCATTTTTTCATTTTGTGCCCATTTCTACTATAAAAATTTTGGTACATTTTGGGGTACAACCACCCCCAAAACAAAGATTACTAAAAACATATTTTCCTTGGTCAAGTGGCAATTTTTAGAGGCAAAGGAATCCAATGAAACATAAAACAGCCATGTCAGAAATATTCTAAATATTTTTGTACTTGAAAATTTCTTTATCCCTGAGAACACTTTTTGACAGTCTCTCTCTCTCTCTCTCTCTCTCTCTCTCTTAGAGATGGGCACGAAATGAAAAAAATTTCATTCCATTTTTCGTTTTTTGTTTTCTTACATAACGAAATGAATAACAAAAATTGTGAGGAAATTGGAACGAACAGAACAGAAGCCCAAAAATTAGGTTTGTTACATTTTGTTTTCATTAATGGAGACGCGCAATGAATTGAGCTGTTTTTAAATATTAAAAATGTCCTGAATATCTGTAAAAACCCAGTGATAATTATTTATTCTGTCTGATAATACCTACCGGGGAGATGGGTCCTTAAAACGTGCATTTATGTCTTTTCTCAGATCGCTGTATTTTTATTTATTTATTTTTTTATTTTATTTTTTTTGCTTTAAGGGGAGTTAGGGGACATTGACCCAAAATGGCTCCCAGATGCCTAATATTGATTTCTTGAGTATAAAAACATCCTGGACATACGTAAAAATGCAGTGATAATTATTTTGAATTATTACCTACCGGGGTTTGTGGTCCTTAAAACGTTTGCTTTTCTGTTTCTCCCATCATGATGTATTTTTTCTTTTCCCTTTGTGGATTAAAGCCACAAGATGGATGCAAGCCATGTGATGGGATCATGTAAATTCTTGGACAATCTCAACCAATAGCATGCCCAGGTTGCAGACTGGGTAGGTGTGGCAGCCACAGAGGGCATAAAAAGCTTTGGCAGCCCCCGTCCTCCTTGCAGTCTGCGGTGGGAGTTAGGGTGGGATTGCTGTCTCTGTGACTCGTTACTTTAGGCCAGCTAGGTAGGTGTGTCTCTCTGTGTTCCTGCTGGCTGCAGCCAGGCTCTTAGGGGAGAGAAAGAAGAGATTTCTCTTGCAGCCTCCCTGTGTTCATGCGTGTGTACCTCTTGGTGAGTACCCTCCCCTGCCCCACAGTGCAGTCACTCTGCGGCTGCCTTAAACCCTGGGCAACACCCGCCGCTGCCTTTGCAGCCTCCCTGCGTACCTAGTCTATACTGTGTCTCTGCCAGCATCATTTTTTTTAGTGTTTTCCCTCTGGTCTGGGGTGTTGGGGGACGTCTGCGTGCAGAAATGCTTTAAGTCATGCAAAAAGCGGGTAAAAATGAAAAACGAAAAATGAAAAAATAAAACAATTTTTTTCAAAAAAATCACAAAAAATGAAAATGTACCGAAACGGACCCACAACGAAAAATGAAAAACCAAAATGTAATTTTTTGATTCGTGCCCATCTCTACTCTCCCTCCCTCCCTCCCTCCCTCCCTCCCTCTCTCTCTCTCTCACACACACACACACACACACTCACTCACTCACTCACACACACACACACACACACACACACACACACACACACACACACACACACAAATATACAGTGGTACCTTGTATAACATAATTAATTCATTCCAAATCCGTTGTACAAATTGTAATTTCCCATAGGAATGCATTGAAACTGGATTTAATCCATTCCAATGCGGCACTAGGTTTTTTTGGGCGAGGGGGGGTGGGTGGGCGGTGGACCCCAGTGCAGGTGCCAGGTAAGGGTGCCCTCCCTGGCTCACCCCCCTCCGTGTCTGCTGCCTCTCCTCTCCCCTCCCTCCTTCCCTCTTTCCCCGGGCAGCCACAGGTGGTCGGGCGGAGGTGGCCGCGGGGGGGGGGAGGGAGTGGGGTGCGCTGCTTGGCCTGGGGCAGGGGGCTTGGGCGGGACCACGCCGGGAATTTCCCCCACTCACATCTTGCCGGAGGTGCCCAGCGGCCCGCCCCGCTGGGAGGAACCCCAGCATCCACGGTGGTGGCCTGCCACCCCTCCCCTCCCCTCCCCTCTTTCCCCGACCACCCCATGTCCTCTTCCCAGGCGGCCGCAGGTGGTGGGTGGAGGTGGCCGCGGGGTGGAGGGGTGTGGTGCGCCGCTTGGCCTGGGGCGGGGTGCTTGGGAAGGACCGTGCCAGGAATCCCCCCGCTCACCTCTTGCTGGAGCCCTGGAGGTGCCCGGCAGGCAGGAGGGCGCACTGGTGGCCCGCCCCCCAGGAGGAACCCCAGCATCCATGGCGGCGGCAAGCGGAGGACCCCCGCGCAGGTGCCAGGTGCCCACCCCTCCCTGGCTCGCCCCCTCCTTACCTGCCACCCTCCCCCCCCCCCATTCCCTCTTTCCCCGACTGCCCCCATCCTCTTCCCGGGTGGCCGCAGGTGGTGGGCAGAGGTGGCCGTGGGGGGGGAGGGGGCGGATTTTTTCCCCGTTGTACGGATTTTTTGTTAAACAAACCCTCCGTTATACGAGGTACCACTGTACACACACAGAGAGGAACAAAATAAAAATGCAATATGGTGAATGAAAGTTTTCAAACCTGCTGATATTTTTAAAGCAATGTCTTTTTACAAAAACAAATGCAAATGAAGTGAGTTTTTTTCCAATGAAACCAAAACATAACTATAAAACATATGTGATTTGAGGGGGAAACACAAACAAATTGTTACATAATTAAAGGAGGATGTTAGGAAAACAACTGGCAACAGCTGAGCTCTTTTTTCCCTAGCAGTAATACAAAGTAATTAGGAATGCAATTCACAACATCTTTTGGATACTTCAGTGTTCTGTTTCATTCATGCTTAAACATCAATATCACTTCTTAAACTATATTTCATTTATATCTGCCCTAATCCAGAACAGTGTTAGGTTTGTGTGTGTATTCATTCATCTAATGTGTACTTGTGTTTGAGATATCTAAGTAGGTCGATAGAAAGATAAAGCGATAATTTGATAGGAATGAAACAGGGGGAGAGAGAGAGAGAGAGAGAGAGAGAGAGAGAGATGGACTAAATTCAACCTTAGTTCTAACTAATGTGCAATTGAACTGAAATTAATTAAATTAAAAATGGGAAAAATTGAATGGGTTCACTCTCATTGGATTTAGCCATCTATATAAGTGAAATTCATATAGAGGCTAATTAAATGAATTATGTACCACCAAGTCAATTCTGAACTATGGCAACCCTTTGCAAGGTTTTCCAGGTGAAGACTGCATAGGTTTACCTTTCCCTTCTTCCAGGTATGTCATGGGGCTGTGCAGCCTGCCCAAGTATATCCAGACTCCCCCTTCTGCTGGGATTAAAAGTGGGAAACAAACCCCAAACATTTAATTTACTGAGCTCTGCAGCCAGCAATATAGGCCATAGAGATGTTAAACCAACATGCACTTTCTTATATAAAGAACTAGAGGGGACTATGTGAAATTCAAGATGTAATATGACAAATGTTTCCTGAAACTACTGCCTGAGTCATCTTTTTATTTGGTGCACCTAACAGTATCTTGATAGCAGTGGTAGCACTAACAGCAGCAGCAGCAGCCTTTCTTAATGTCCTGGCTATTGTGGTAGTCTTTTGTGGTAATTACTAGGGATGGGCATCTTACAAAAAATGGCATGCTGTTTCATCATTTTGAAAGGTTTTGAACCATTTTGAAATTAAACAAAATGGCAGACACCATGTCATCCGAAACTAAACAAAATGGTGTTTTCAGTTCAGGAGGAACCGAACCCAGGAGCTGCTGTCAGATTTCGCTTCAGCAGCGAGATCTTCAGGCAGTTTCCCTGCTCGGTTCTTGCTGGCCACCATATCCCAGCTGGTTTTGGGAGGGTTAGGCAACTGGTTGGCACTGTAATTAAATAAAATAAAATAAAATAAAAGAATGAATAATGCACCGACCCAGTCCATGGGCCAGCTGGTCAGCGCTGTAAGAAAAATAAAATAAATAAATAAATAAATAAATAAATGTGCCGACCTGGCCTGTGGGCTAGCTGGTCGGTGCAATAAGGGGAAAAAGAAATGCGCTGACCCAGCTGGTCGGCACAAGTCTTTTTAAAAAATGTAAACATTAAAAATGACACAAACGAAAAATGAAAAAATTTTTGTTTTAAAGGAAATAAAACAAATAAACTGAAATGATAAATGAAACAAAACACCAATTTGGCATTTCGTGCCCATCTCTATTGCCCATCTCTATTGCCCATCTCTATTGGTATGGAGTGTCTTATCTGGAAGTGTAGCACAGTACAGAATCCTAGCACATGGAAATACCACAACATAAGAGGCAAGGGAATATCACTGTTTACCTTTCCTTAAATTTAGGCCACTGAAATATATATATCCTGGAATTTCAAGGGGCATATAGAAGTGTTTCACCACCACATGGAAGGTTTTGAGGCATTATATTTCAGGGATGTAGGCATCTGGCTGTGGAGCCAGAGGTTGGGGGTTCAATTCCCCACTGTGCCTCCTTGACGGGCTGGACTAAATGATCCACCGGGTCCCTTCTGGCTCTGCAGTTCTAAGATGATGTTGATGATGCCTCCTGCTGCAGTAAGCTCACTACTAGAATGTCAAACCTTCCAACCCAATGGTGAGAGCTTTTCCAGAGCAGAGTACTCTGCAGATGACGTGGTGGAGGGCTTAGAAAAGCTACTTGAAACTCCATGACCTTGTAATCCTTTTATTGAAGCATTTAATGTTTCCTCTTTCAAGCAAGTACAGCAAAAAAAAAAAGATGTTGTGCAAACACTGTTAATCTGTATGCAGAGGATTTTATTGAATGATAAAGAAGAGAATGAAAGAGGAACTGTACTGCAGTTTTGTTTGTTCAGACATCCCGTGCATTTGATGTTATGCCGCATGAAAAAAGCTGGCTTAAAAAAAGAGTAGGCGCAGTGAATGTGTAAATATGAAAAGCTAATGCATTAATTGCAGCCCTGGAAATATGTTGTGGGCAAAGGAGAGGAAACAGAATCTGTTTGGTGCTTACCTTCAGCACCCTCCGTCCTTTGATATTATCACCTAAGTCCCCCTGACTTGTTTCCTGTTTAGTGTAAGGAGATTCTAGGGAGCTGCAATTTGAGATGAATGGCCGCCACAAAGCTGACAAAATTCAAGATGCTGTGAGGGACATGGTCCAGCAGTGACATCTAGATAAGGGGGGGAAAGGCAAGGCCTGTTTGTCACAGATAATGGGGCAAACCTGGTGGCAACACTGCAGCCTAGTAGTTCAGGAAGATACATGTGTTCTTAAAATAAGGGCATTTTCACCACAGTGTTTAGGGCAGTGTGTGCTGCAGCAGAGGCAAGACAACATGGGATTGCAATCTAAGTTGTGGCAGTTTAATGGGACTCTGCTCGGAAGAGTGATTGAGCTGTGTAGAAAACTCCATGATTTGGTACTAGAGATGGGCTCGAAACGACCATTTTTTCCATTACCGTTCTCCGTTATTCAGAGAGTGGTGAGAGGGTGCTGGGCCTGGTGGAGCTTCTTTGCCCCCTCCCTGCCAGAGCCGACGTGAGACATTGCCGGTCTCATCAAAAGAGGTGGGATCCAAGCCCTTATGGGTTGGGCTCCGGGATCTCGGCCACGTGGCGAAGCGGTGACGGTGCAGCCGGCTCAGAAGCCAGAGCGGAGGGCGTCGTTGGAGCATGGGGGGAGTGCAGCGGCACCCCCCACAGGTTTCCCGAGTCTAGGCTGGGGGGGTGCGGGGTGGCGGTCTGCCGGGGCAGTGGCTCCTGGAGCTGAGTGGTTCCCAGAGAGATGGGCCCCAGTTAGGGCAGCACTGCACAGAGCTCCAGGGGTTGCGACCCGACAGGGGTGGCAGACGGCGTGGCAGATTGGTCCTTGGGGAGGGGGTCCAAAGGAAGGCGGCGCTCGGCAGTGCTCCAGGGTGGTGATCGGGGCAGTGCCCAGCTCTGGGAGGACTCCCCATGGCCATGGGATCACACTCCTGGCAGGCTTGCCACCAGCTCCGGTGGCGCCCCAGGAGGGCTCCCCGTGGCTGCGGGACACCTCTCCCAGGAGGCTTGCCCCGGCCCCGGGAAGGCTCCCCATGGCCACGGGAACGCTCTCCCGGCCTGCATGCTGCCTGCTCCGGTGGTGGCCAGCCCTGGGAAGGCTCCCTGCGGCTGCAGCTTGCCGCACCCAAAAACGAAGAAACAGAAATAAGCAGGCCCCGGGCCCCCCCAAAATGGAAATGGAACAAAGCGGACCCCAGGGCCCGAATAACGACCACGAAATGCCATTTTGGCATTTCGTGCCCATCTCTATTTGGTACCGGAGACTGCCACTAGTGTGGCTGCAAGACGTCCTTAGTGGGGAGACAGCCATCTTTAGCCAGGTATCCCAGTGCTGCAGGACATGGGTGGCCTGATGGAAGGCATAATGAGGGGAAAGTCTAGGTGGATTTTTAAAAATATATATGAAGTAGTGGAACTGCTGTCTTGCCCACCCACTTGTGTGCCTTGTGAGAGAGCATTCTCTCAGGCAGGGGACCTTGTCAGTCCACAGGCCTCAGTCCTAGAAACAGAATCTGTAGAAAAACTTATTTTCCTTAAGGAAAAGGGAAATGGTAGCCTTCCCTGAAGCTCCCTTTAAGTAAGAGAGAATGGCAGACTCTGGTATGTCATGGTTCAATCTGCTGCCACCTCCTTCTGCCTCCTGAATTCTTTCAGTGGTTCAGCTGTGCCCCACCCCATGCTGTTGACACAGTTCCACAAGCTATCTGCTGCTCCTCTCTGCCTGCCTGGGTCAACCAAGGTTTTTGTCCATTTCACAGTGAGACCTGTCCTCTGCTTCCTCAATGCTGCTGGCATTTCCACTGTAACATTCCCACTATTCAGGGTACCATCAATATGCCTGTTAGAAGCACTCTCTAAGATCTAGGCACAGCTGGCTGTAGCTGACAGAGAAGGTGTCATAAGGCACAGGGAAATCCTTTACAAATATTTTGTCTCTGTTTTTAAAAGGGTGACTATATAGTATTTGTACTTACTGTAACAGAGTTCCAGATATCTGGAAGTTATGAATTTTTAATATTCCCGATTCTAAATCTGAAGGGCTGAATTCCAAATCTGAATTTTATTGCTAGTCCCCAACCCTACTCTGCTCCTCAAGCAGCAAACAATACTAGGGGTTTCTGCCACATTCTTACTATGACTTGGAGGAGAAAGGCTTCATATTTTACTTTCAGCTAGAAACAAGGAATCTCATGGGGCTGAAAATTCCTCATCTAAGCCTCTTGTGGGAAGGCAGTCTAAGCTGATGATCTTGAGTAATTTTATTCGTTAGTATTCTTTGTGTCACTGGGATTTGGGTGGAAGAAAGCAAAGACCACCTTTATCATTGAACTCATGCTTGGAGTAAAATCATGGGTATTTCCATCGTTTTCATCCCTGTTTCTTTCAAACATTTTGATTAGGCTTTTGAACAAAATGCTCTTAAAATATGTTGGCATCATACCCAACTGATGGAGTCTGATTCAGACAGTTGGGATGAGGCCTAGAGGACATTTCACAAGAAGGGAAAACCCTCCTGATGAACTCTGGCTAAATCCACATGTTGCAGACCCCTCTAAACCAGCTTGGGTAAACTTTGTTTACCTATTTACCACTTAGCTCAAGCCTCGTTTAACTTTCATTTACTCAGCTTGTTTACTCACTCTGACTCTACTCTGTTCATCTTTCATTTATTTACTCCTGGTTGCTGTAGGCACCTGGAGTAGGAACTGGCAAGCCACTCCAATATTCCTGCCAAGAAAACTCCATGGACATGGGGTCACAAAGAGTCGGTCATGATTGAAATGACACAACATACACACACTGGACTAATTCTGTTTACTTTTCATTTCCCTTTACCCAATCCTGTCTACTCCTTCTCACTTTCCATCTGTAAATAGCAAGGACATGTGTTATTGTAATCAATAACTGTGCAAAGCATGCTCTGTTCACAAGACGGTTCACCCAACAGCATATGCCACCTTTACTCTTGTAACCAATCACTGATGTTGTGCATACTCTGGGATGTAAACCATATGTAATAAAATGTGCCAATGGCAAGGGGTGTGATCGCTCCACTGGACAGACAACTGGACTCAAGTCTTCTTTCTTCAGGATCCTCCCACACCCAACTTTTTATTTACTTTATTTGTTACATTCAATTATTTATTTATTATGTTTATATCCCACTGTTGTCTCTTAAAGTTCAAGAAACAGCACACTTACCCTCCAAGAAGAAAAGGAGACCCAGGGACCCTATTTTCTTACATAGTTGACTCTACACTGTTTCTGGGTGACTTCAAGCCTTACTATTTGAGCTATTGATTCTATATCTAGAAGAAGTGTGCAGTTAAGAGAAGGGAAACCATCTGTTCTAACACGAGTCTGGTTCAATCTTTGTTTGGAGAAACTTGCAAATCTCTTGATGGAATGGTGGTAGTTCTGGCTACACTGATGTTATAGAAAAAACAATAGCTATGCCTTCCCAGAAATTTGTGTTTCCCCTTACCCAGCTCCAGAAGCAGAGCAATTAACAAACTGGGACTGCAGGACAGATCAGTTTTTTCCACACACTTTTCTTAGACTGTATACTGTGAGCACTTAAGATGCCATTTACCAGCTTTCCCTCAATAGCGATTCATAACTTGTACTGCATGAATGGGATCTGGATTTAATTAGGTAAGAATGGAATGGTGTAGCTCAAAACCAAAGCTTGGGAAAGTTGTTTTCTTGGAAAAGAAATGTTGGAATTTCCTAAATGAGTATAGTAACTGCCTTGGGGGATTTCAGCCCCCCCCCATGTAATATTTATATCCTCTCATCCAACTAATTATACCATCTGTTGGGCCTTGTGCCTTCATTTCAGGGCTGTGGGCCAAAACAAAATTGACCACTTTTTTGTGCACGCATCCAGGCTATGTGTTTTGTTTTCTGTGTACACTGTCAACAATGTGTGACAACTGATAAAGAAGTCACTGCCAGTAAATCATATCCAATGTTAACAGTAGTGTACTGGAGAATTCCAGGGATCATATAGCAACAGAAACTAAAATGGTCAAACACATCCCAGTGTTCTAAAAAAACGATTGGGAAGACATTTGATTTTTTTAAAATTAGTAAACTTATTTTTGCCCTCCTATTTATAAATAATTTGACCACCTCTATTAAGCAAGAAAGGATTTGTCAGGATGAGGGCAAAATTAAACTCCCTGGATTTGCAATACTGCCAAAGCCAGTTTGGAAAGAGCACTAAATATTAAATTCATCTGAATATAGCTGAGTGCTCATATATCTGATACACTCTGTCTAGAGAGAGTAGCATCAATGTCGATTAATTTTTTTTGCTGACATCACCTTGCCAAGATTCAGGAGGGTAGAAACAGATTCAATAAATTATAAATTATAAATAATATCTGGCTTTCCAACCACATGTTACTTTCTAAATTTCATCTGTGAATCTATTCCATGTAAATGAACCTAGCCCTTCTTAAGTTAGTTTAGCTCACTTCTTTTACCCAGAAGTATTCTTTTACCCAGAATTGATGCTTTTGAGCTGTGGTGCTGGAGGAGAGTCTTGAGAGTCCCCTGGACTGCAAGGAGATCAAACCTATCCATCCTGAAAGAAATCAACCCTGAACGTTCACTGGAACGACAGATTTTGAAGCTGAGGCTCCAGTACTTTGGCCACCTCATTAGGACAGAGGACACCTTGGAAAAGTCCATGATGTTTGGAAAGATTGAAGGCAGAAGGAAAAGAGGATGGCAGAGAATGAGATGGTTGGACGGTGTCATCGATGCAACCAAATATGGATTTGACAAAACACTGGGAGGCAGTGGAAGATAGGAAGGCCTGGCGAGCTCTGGTCCATGGGGTCACAAAGAGTCGGACATGACTGAACGACTGAACAACAGCAATTCTTTTTTTAACCATCTTTGATGTGTTTATTTTATGTTCCTCTTTAGCATGTTAATCATGTGGTTTTGCCTGCAGTACAGACTCAAAGGAGCTTGGATTTATCAGTTATGAATGCATTTCCCCCACAACCTCCTCCACAAAAGTCACATATGTACCTTAAAGACCTGACTTTTAAAATACTGTAATGTTTACAGGACAAGACACCAGCATGGGTTTTAATGATTAAATTCAAGGAGATGCACCTGTTGCTTTTTAAAAAAAAATATTTAAGTACACGTGGTAATTCTACCTGCCATAGCCACACCTACAGATACTCAAATTTTGCTAACCTGGAGAGAAGACCAAGCTGGCAGGCTCTATGGTAGGATGGTCATATGTCCATTTGAAGAGTTGTCCTCCTTTTGGAAGATACATGGGCTTCTTTTTGATGGCAAAGTGACCACCCCATCCCTACCCCAAGTGAGCTTCCCTGGGCAGCCATCCGGAGTGGCCCTGCAGCTAGATGGATGGTATATAAATCTAATAAATACATAAATAAATAATTTGAACCCAAGTCTCAATTCTTCAGTAAAGTATTTGCCATTTAAATTAGAGTAATAAAGTTTAATTGTGATGTTCTTTGCATATATTAGCTTAAATGAACATATACAAATGTAAAGTAAAAATGTCCTCATTTTGGTGTTCTTTGTCGTCCATGCTTTAGTGATGGGGAAGCAGCCAACTTAATTCATGGGCTAGGCTATGACTAACTTCCTGTCTGAAAAGGACATTGCCCCAACCGTTGATAGAACATCTCCCAACAACCACTGAGCTGTGCCTTTTTCAAACCAGAACTTAGGCCTAGCCTAAGCCATAAAGTCAGCCATCCAGGTCTCTTCTCCAGTGGTCAAAACCTAGGGGTCTGTAGGTGTGGTTGTGGTGGATAGAGATCCCAGAATGAGCGCTTTCCAAAGGAACCTCCATGTAGGAGCATATTAGAATAAGCCAAGTGGGATGTAACTATTCCTAGGCCAGAAGTCTTGGATTCTGTCATTGCATATTTCCCCTAAGATGTCCTCTTATTTTATGAGCAAAGGGCTAATCTGCTAGGAACAGAACAGATCCAGAATGGAAATATGTTTGTACATTATAGTAACTGACCACCTCATCCATGTTTCCACTCCCACATACTCAATCAAGCTCTTTTGTTTTCTCCTAATATGTTTTCCACTCATATCTTTACAGATAGCTAAAGAGGATATATCCACAAACAGCACAGAATCCCCAGGGATTTGGACAGTGGTTCTTGTGCCAAACTGATGAATATTTCTTAGGCGTATTTCACAATTAATAGAGTAAGTATGTTTAGGCTTGCAGAGTTATATGTTGAGTGTATACCATTGAAATCTTGTAAATCTGTTTAGGGTTGAGGTGCATGGTTGTAAAATTATTTATTAAAAGTTATAAGGAATCCATTTTATAGCTTGCTTTTTAGTCAAGAGAAAAACTTACTGCTCTCACTTTTCTTCAGTTTTCCACCCACAATGTCATAATCCTCCAGCTATATACTAATACCAGATAATCAAAATTCAAATAGCTTTATCTTCACAGGTGTTGAATAGCTTCATATACTCTGTGTTATGAATCTTAAGGCTATTTACTGTATATTTAGGCTATATAGAAATTGTTTTATGTATTCCATACTATATTAATGTTGTAGCAGAGATTTCTTTCTTACTTACTTTTCTTGACAAATGAGAATTTTTCACCACTTCCCTTGCCAAATGATGACACAGGAGATTTGTCATGTGATAGCTTCATATTTAATTTGACTATGAATCACCATGCAGCCATAGAGAGTGCTAAACCCTAAGCCTTGGTCTGGTGACATAGTGTTGAAATCATAAAAACCAACATAGCAAAGACCTAAAAAGGCCTTGTGTATGGAAAACTAAAAGAACAATGGACCAAAAATAGCTACTTCTATGTTACTCCAAATAACCATGGAGTATTTAGAAATTCCACTTCCAGTACCTGACTTTATAGATATCAGTTAGTAACAAAATACCACACTTGTCTACTTATAACTAAGTTCAGTTAAGTTTAATGTTCTTCATGATCATGTAAGTATGTTTAGGGCTACCTACCGCCTAACCATGTTCTTAATGCCTATTTGATTAAGTATGAGAAAAGTCTAGCTATGAGATACTTATTTCACTAGATAAGGTTATTTTCTAAGGATAACAAGATTTTTTGATGTTGGCCCCTAGTACTAACAGCCTGAAAAATGAACCATACCTTCAATAAGGCACAGTTAAACTACTGTGTACAAAGTCAGAAAGAAACTGACCACAACAAGAAAATGAAAAGGGGGTAGCAGCTAGAGTAGAGATGGGCATGGAGTAATTCATGACAGGTTGTCCTAAGTCATTGGTGCAGCATCCCAGGTGCCATGCTTTCTCTTCCACCATCCATCCATGCTGGCTCCCCCACTCATACGTTGGTGCACACTGCTCATTCCCTCCTTGTTGCATGATCTCCCTCTTTCTCTACCTTCTACAGCAGCTGCTCACTCAGATGTGCAGGAGTGGCAGGGATTTCTATAGTGTTGATTTCAAGTGGCCAGCAGCTGGAGGAGGCAGAGGTGGAAAGTCCATGCTACTGCCAAGACCAGAAGATTGTGTAACAAGGAGGGAATGAGCAGCATGTTCTGGCTTGTGAGTGGGGAACCATTGAGGAATATTTTGGGTTGGGCAAGGATATAGAGGGGCGGGTTGGAGGGGGAATGGCCATCTATGTCAAAGAAGGGGTAAAATCCAGCAGAATGGAGATTGACAGAGGGCCTGACTCCACCATAGAATCACTGTGAGTTAAACTATCAGGTCCAAGGAGTGATGTGATAGTTGGGGTATTATATTGTCCACCAGATCAAAAACTTGAGGGGGACCTTGAAATGAGGAGAGAAATCATGGAGGTGTCTAAGAGAGATAGGATAGTAATCATGGGGGACTTCAATTATCCCCACATTGACTGAACCAATGCGAGCTCCGGGCAAGAAAGAGAAACCGGGTTTCTCAACTTGCTGAATGACTGTGCCTTAGAGCAACTTGTCATGGAGCCCACCCGCAAACAGGCAACTCTGGATATAATACTGTGTGATACTCAGGACCTGGTCAGGGATGTGAATGTCACTGAGCCTCTGGGGAACAGTGACCATTCTGCAGTCTTCTTTCCCATGCATGTTGGAGGAAGAGTGTCAAGCAAATCAGACATAAAAACCCTTGATTTTCGAAGGGCAAACTTCCCTCAGATGAGGAAAATAGTTAGAAAGAAATTGAAGGTGAAGGTTGGAAGAATCCAATCTCTTCAGAGTGCATGGAACCTGTTTAAAACAACGGTAACACAGGCCCAGCACAAGTGCATACCACAAAGAAAGAAGAGCTCCTCTAAGTCCAAGAGGGCACCGGCATGGTTAACGAGTGGAGTTAGAGAGGCTCTAAAGCACAAGGAGAGGTCTTTCTGTAAATGGAAATCCTCCCCAAATGAGGAAAATAAAAAGGAACACAAACTCTGGCAAAAGAAATGTAAGAAGATGATAAGAGAGGCAAAGAAATATTTTGAGGAATGCATGGCTAGAAATATAAAGGGTAATAATAAAACCTTCTTTAAATATGTTAGAAGTAGAAAACCTGCCAGAGAACCAGTTGGCCCTCTGGATGGTGAGGGAGGAAAAAGGGAGATTAAGGAGGACTTGGAAATTGCAGAGAAATTAAATGAGTTCTTTGCATCTGTCTTCACGACAGAAGACCTTGAGCAGATTCCGCTGCCTGAATGGCCCCTCTTGACTAAAGAATTAAATCAAATACAGGTTAAAAGAGAGGAGGTTTTAGGACTAATCAATAAATTGAAGATTAACAAGTCCCCGGGCCCAGATGGCATCCACCCAAGGGTTATTAGGGAACTGAGAAATGAAATTGCAGATCTCTTAACGGTAATATGCAAATTGTCTCTTAAAACGGCCATAGTGCTGGGGGACTGGAGAATAGCAGATGTCACACCAATTTTTAAAAAAGGAAGGAGGGGGGACCCGGGAAACTACAGGCCAGTTAGCCTTACATCTGTCCCAGGGAAGATGGTGGAAAGCCTCATCCAAGAGAAAATCTTAAAACACATAGAAGAACAAACTTTGCTGAGAGAAAATCAGCATGGCTTCTGCAATGGTAAGTCTTGTCTGACAAATTTTTTAGAATTTTTTGAAAAGGTCAACAGGCATGTAGATTTGGGTGAACCGGTGGATATAGTCTATCTGGATTTTCAAAAGGCTTTTGACACAGTCCCTCACCAAAGGCTGCTGAGAAAATTGCACAGTCAGGGGATAAGAGGGCAGGTCCTCTTATGGATTGAGAACTGGTTGAGATCCAGGAAACAAAGAGTAGGTGTCAATGGGAAATTTTCACAATGGAGAGAAGTGAAAAGCGGTGTGCCCCAGGGATCTGTCCTGGGACCGGTGCTTTTCAATCTGTTCATAAATGACCTGGAGACAGGGATAAACAGTGAGGTGGCGAAGTTTGCGGATGACATAAAACTTTTCCGTGTGGTAAAAACCAGAGAAGATTGTGAAGAACTCCAGAAGGATCTCTCCAAACTGGGGGAATGGGCTGAGAAATGGCAAATGCGATTTAATGTAACCAAATGTAAAGTAATGCATATTGGGGCAAAAAATCAAAACTTTATCTATCAACTCATCGGCTCTGAGTTATCCATGACGGAATCAGGAAAGAGATCTTGGTGTGTTGGTGTCTACCCAATGTATGGCAGCGGTGAAGAAGGCCAATTTCATGCTAGGAATTATCAAAAAGGGGATTGAAAATAAAACAGCCAACATTATAATGCCATTATACAAAATAATAATTCCGCACCTGGAGTATTGTGTACAATTCTGGTCACCACATCTCAAGAAAGACATAGCAGAACTGGAAAAGGTGCAGAAGAGAGCGACTAAAATAATTACTGGGCTTATGATGAAAGGCTAAAACATTTGGGCCTCTTTAGTCTGGAAAAAAGGTGCCTGAGGGGGGATATGATTGAGATGTACAAAATTATGCAGGGCATGAGTAAAGTGGATAGAGAGAAGCTCTTCTCCCTCTCACAAAATACCAGAACTAGGAGACATCCACTCAAATTGAGGGCTGGGAGAGTAAGAACAGACAAAAGAAAATATTTTTTTTCACCCAGTGCGTTGTTATTCTGTGGAACTCCCTGCCACAGGATGTGGTGATGGCATCTGGCCTGGATGTCTTCAAAAGGGGATTGGACAGTTTCCTGGAGGAAAAGTCCATCACAGGTTGCAAACCATGATGGAGATGTGTAATCTCCAGGCTTAAAACCAGGGTACTTCAAGGACCAGATGCAGGGGGAGTGGTATCAGGAGACAGATATCTAGTCTCATGTGCTCCCAGACGCATCTGGTGGGGCCACTGTGAGATACAGGAAGCTGGACTAGATGGGCCATTGGCCTGATCCAGCATGACTCTTCTTATGTTCTTATGTTCTTATATACACAGTTACTAGGGTGCCACAGCAATATCATAAGTCAACCTAGCATGAAATGATTTCTACCTATCTCTAGACTAGAGTGATGAACAAGGATTAGGTAAGACCTAGGAACTGGCAAGCCACTCCAGTATTCTTGCCAAGAAAACTCCATGGATATGGGGTCATGAAGGGTCAATCACACACACACACACACACACACACACACACACACACACACACACACACACACACACAGAGAGAGAGAGAGAGAGAGAGAGAGAGAGAGAGAGAGAGAGAGAGAGAGAGAGAGAGAGAGAGAGAGAGAGAGATTTAAATACTCGCTTAGACCAGGAACAGAAGAAAACCTATAATTACTGCTGAAAGCATGTTCTTGTGTCAGAGAAGAAAACTGAGGAAATCTTTCCATGTTTATAAAGTCAGATTTTAAAGAACTCCATGATTACATCCTGTACAGAAGGATTTAAAACCAAACAAAGAAAGGATTCTGCATATTCCCAAAGGTGAGAGAATCTCACGCTGGCAATATGTCCTACTGAACTTAGTAAATCCACTATAAGATTCCACTCTAACCTCTTAAAATATGGCATGTGATTGTAGGTCCCAAACCTCCCATGCTCAACAGACACAGACACACAGTTTGCCCCCCCAAAACAGAAGCCGATTTACAAACATTTTGTTTTGTGTCCCCCACCACACCCACACCTGAGATGTGAATGTGCATTTTTGGATGTGCATGAAGACTATACTGGAGTGATTCCCAACCTGGGGTCCCCAGATGTTCTTGGAATATAACTCCAAGAAAATTATGGCCAGCCCAGCTGGAGGTTAAGGCTTCTGGGATTTGCAGTCCAAAAATGAATGAGGACCCAAGATTGAGAACTACCTCCTTAGAGAATCTAGAGGAAAAATGCTTGCCCTGAAACCCACTGAATCTATCCTCCCCCTCCAATTTATATGCATGATCATACAGCAGGAATCCCTGTTTGGTCAGTCCTGCCAAAAGGTAGCCATAGTCTTTCAATGAATGCAATCTAGATGTTTAAGAAAGGATGCTTACCATGTTGGCTACATTGTCCTCTGTTTGGTGCTATGTTCATTTTGGCAAAGTGGGCTGTGCAAACCGAACCACAAACTGAATGGCAAATCAGCCTAGTTTATGTTTTGCTCTGGTTCATAGTTCAGTTCAAGCCCATCTCTCTTCATGTTTGCACCTGCCAGCTGAAACCCAGAGCTATGAGCACTTAGAGTGATTTACCTTGTATTTACTTTGGATTGCCTTCAGAAGAGCCTTTAGTGCAAAGAAGCATTTAATTGAAAGCTAATGGATTAAGCTTGGGAAGCAGCATCTGAATTACACAGGATTCTGATCATAATCATGTGTTAAGATGTGGATTGGAAGACTTAAGGGGCATGAACCAAAAGAGGCAGATTATGGCTTCTCTTTCTTTAAAAAAGTACTTTTTGCCTTTAGTAAAATGGGCTATTACCATCAATTGTTGCCCAGTTTTATTCTATCCTTTTTTCAATGAAATTCCCTCCACAAGGGGGAAAGGGGAAAATGACTTTCTATTATGCATAAACTCACCATAATGTTCATCTTGTCAAAACAGAACAAAATCAATTCCCTCCCCCGCCCCCCGCCCCCGGTCTCAGGTCATTATCTTGAATTAATATGAGTATTCTCATCACCATCAGTAGAACACAAAGCAAAGCAAAAGTAAAGAGTGCTGCATATATACTGCCATAGTGCTTAAAGCACTCTCTGGGCAGTTTACAATTATGCAGGTTACACATTGGCACTGCCACCACCCCGCTGGCACCAGCAACCTGGGTGCCAAACTTGGAAGGATTGAAGTCTGAGAGAACCTTGAGTCTGCTACCTGGGATTGAACCCCAAGTTGTGAATAGACAAGGGCACGGAGCAGCGAAATTCTCGTTTCCGTTTTCGGTTCTCGTTATCGTTACGTAACGGGTAACGGTAACGAGAATTACTCCGCTCCAGCTCAAACCCGACCTGATAAAGATAAATTGGGTCTGATTTTTCATTGTCGTTCATGGCATCACGGTGATCGCACGATGCCAAGCAGCGCAGAAAAAATGTTTTAAAAATAATATAAAAAACCCTGATTCCCGGCCATAAAAGCAGGCGAAAATATGCCTGCCTCAGTGAGGGCACCTACCAGAGAGCGATGGTTTCTGGGGGGGGGGTCCCCAGCCTTCCCCCCCTCTACTCTCCTGGGCTGCTGGTACCAGGCTGGGGGAGGCATCCTCGTCGTCTCCATTTGCCATGCGGTGGGGGGGGGATCCAAAATGGCGACCACAATATTTATTTTTAAATCATGGTCCAAAAACCCACCAAATCACCACAAAAACATTTGAAAATTAGGTATTTTAAATGCCTGATTTTTATAGTAGCAGCAGTGGATTTTTCTTGCAATAAAACGTCTCCATTGATTTTATTTTATTTTATTTTATTTTTATTTTTTTACACCTGCGCAATGATGGGCTGGCTATGGGATGGGCCATGCAAATTTTTTGGACCCATTCCATCAATCACATGGCCAGGTTTTGACTGAGACTTCTGGATGTGCCAGAGGGCATAAAAAGCCCACTAACCCAAACCCGAACCCGAACCCGAACCCTAACTCTAACCCTAACCCATATGCCTGTACACTGTCCTTCTTAGTGGGTCAGAGGCACCCAGAGGTGCAGCCCACTAACCCACCCTAACCTTAACCGTAACCCTAAGCCTAGCCCTTACCCTAACCCCAACCCTAACCCAGATCCATATGCAAGTATGCTTCCCTTATTAGTGGGTCAGAGTAGAGGCACACAGAGAGGTGCCTCCCAGCCAGAGCCCACTACCCCTACCCCTAACCTGTACGCCAGTACACCAGTATGCTTTCCTTCTTAGTGAGTCAGAGGCACCCAGAGAGGTGCCTCTGCCACTTACCCCCCAACCCTAACATAATGTATGGTACACGGTGGCTACGCGAAACACTTCCCTTCCCTTCCCTTCTTAGTGGGTCAGACGTCAGAGGCACCCAGAGAGGTGCCTCCCAGAGCCCACTTACCCCAACCCCAACCCCAACACAAACGACAAACGACAAACGGAAATGACAAATTTTTGAAAATTTCCACAACAAACGGAAATGACCCAAAACGGACCTGTCCTGACAAACGACAATTCGAAATGTCATTTTTCCTGGTCGTGCCCATCTCTAGTTGTGAGCACAATTATGGCTGCAGTACAGCAGTTTAACCACTGTGCCATGAGGCATACTTTGTAAAATAAAATTTATTGTTATTTGACTCTCCAAGCTTCTCAGATATGAAGTCAGACATCTTGTAAGCTACCCCAGAAAATAAAACCAGATTACAGATATTAGCAATTTATACCCCTGCAAAATTTCCATCCATGTTAAGCATAATTTATCGAAACCCCAAAGTTGTTGGCTAACCATTTTCACAATTTAGTTCTCAGCAGCTGTAAAATTATGAAGGTGCGTGTCTTGGTCTTTAGTGTCACATTTCCATTTGCTAATTGGTTTTAGAAAATGCAGCTGAGATTCAGCACAGAGAGACCAGATGTCCACTTGTGCATAGATTGGGAGCTCACTGCGTATGTGGGGGGGGGTTCCATGAGGAGGGTGGATTTACCATCTCCCTGTTGCACTTGCAAAAGCCAACTTGGACTGGTATTTGGACATTTTAGTGACAGGACGAAGGAAATAATATGTGCAACTATTGTGTGGAATAAGTAGCTATCTATACTAGAGGTTTCAAAATCTGGACTCAACAACAGCTGTCAGAAACACTGACCATTGACTGTAGCAGCTAGAGCTTCTGGGATGTGCACTGCAAAAATTTCTGGGGCCCTAAGTCTGGTAGTCACTGTTTTATAGCAATACCATTTCCCTTAGTTGTGACCAAGGTTTGAAAACAACAAGTATAATTATACCTCAGAAACATATGCTGGACTCGATGTTTCTCATAACAAGAATGAGATCATGTTTAATCCTCCTAGCTGGAGTCAGTAGAATCCTCCATTTCTTCAGTAATACTTTAAAGCTGACATTTCTGCTTGCTTCTGATCAAATGGTTAACAAACCAAGGCAGGCAAAAGTATTTTTTCTATAAAATTATAAATTTGGACATTTCTAATATGTTTTGTATAAATAATTACATTCCTAAATAGTTCAAATAGTCTAAATAAAATAATCTAAATACTTTTAAAGTATTTAAATCTACCTTGAAAACACTTTAAAGCAGTTTTAACAATTCAAATGAAACAGAAGGCAGAGAATGGATAAAGAGTGAAGACCAGCCTATGATATCCCTAGATTTCAAACCTTTGAAGAAACAGCCAGCTTTTTTGTTTGGTTGAAAGCAAGCCTCAACACCAGACACAGCCCCAAAGGGGAAAACAGTATACAACTAGGAGTGTTTTACACCTAAGAAAGCCCTCTTCTATTTCTCCACACATTGCTCTCAGTGTTTGGACACAGAGGACCTTCACCACCAGCACCCACACAGCTTTTAATGATCCACAGAGTCTCCATCTTGCTGGGATTCAGCTTTAGTTTATTGGTCCATTAATCCAACCCAATACAGCATCAGAAAACTGGTTCAGAGGATGCACAATTCACTGACTGATGATAAAGGGAGCTAGAGCCAGACTTCAACACTATAGTGTTGCCATCCCTTCAGTAATCACAAGCAGAGAGGGAAATGAAGCACATTGTAGTGTTTCATGCAGAATTGACACTATGTCTCCCAACAGCCAGGAGGTCCATCCACCTTCATCAGTGCTGCAGGACCTCTTATGCCAGATGGATAAGTTGCTAGGGCTGCTCGGCCCTCCATTCTCAAGGAGCCAACCAGTCCAAAAGAAATGGTAAGATGGCACAGGAATCCCTGCATAGCTTATGAATGCTAGCTGCCTGAGGAGGCAGGGAAGGGTAGCCTGAGCTCCTGGCAGACCACCAGTGTAGGAGGTCCCCAGTACATCACTGACAAAGGTTAGTGGGTCTTCTAGCCATGGGGGAGAGAGAAGTATTAGGGCTTCATGCTACCTTTAATAACAAGCTTTTTCATTATCCCCTAATATGGTAAATTCTGATCCAACAGACTACTGCAACAATAATTTTTAATACGAGAATTGTACTCTTCTGGACACTTTACCAGATATATGCCCAGATGTCAGGAATTGCCATTAACCTCTTTCCCCCTTCCATAAATATATGCCATGACCCTAATTTGGGTCTTCAGCTGATGTCATATGGACCTATAGAGAAATAAAATGCATGTAGTGATTAAGCCATGCACAGTATGACATTCGGATAGTCCTATCCTGCACATGCAGAACCCTAACTTTGCACCACACTAGAGATGAGCACAAAATGAAGAATGAAACACTGTATTTTGTTTTATTATGTAATGAATAATTATGCTATAAAATGGCTCCCCTGGGTCCAGAGGCACCAGATTTGGTGGGCAGCTTCCTTGGACTGTTCCCTGCAAGCTCTCCAAATTTGGAGAAATTTGGGATTCAGGGGATTGAGTTAGTCAACTTCAAATTGGGTCCCTCCGGAAAAAGAGGAAGAGGGAAAATGTGAGTTTTAAACTCAAGCCTCATCCTTCTCTGTGCTGTGGAATACGAAGGTAGGGGTTTGAGGCAAGTGTCAACATATGTAAAAGTTGACAAAACATATGTTATGTATATTTAACAGAATGTGTAAAGTGAATTGTAAAATGGAGGCAGTTAGATTCTGCAGTGTCATGATGTTAATCCACAAGTGTTAGAGACTAGTAATCACAGGCATGTTAAGTGATGAAGTGCAGGTGGAACTGATTGTAACATCATGATTTGTAATGGTTAGATCAGATTGCATCAGATTGTTAATTAGTGATTGCATCAGATCTTATGAGTGCTGAATAGTATAAAAGGCACTAGCTTGTCATTTGTAATTTGGGGACTGTTATGGTAAAAACAGTTTACCCCACACTCTGTTTGTCTGTTTGCTATATTGTATATAATGCTTGGTTGTTATGCTGTGTATATTTTGATGTATATATGAATATATGAGTTTTTACTCTATTCATTGTCATTGTCTTTCTGATAGACTAACTCTGCAAACCCTTTATATCAAAACTGACATTTTATCTACGTTACTGCTGCACTGTTTTGTATCAGGCACAAGTATATATTATTATTATTATTATATTTGTTGCCCCCTTAAATCTGCTGACAGGGTCATGGGCCCAGCTGGGTCAGCAGCCTGATGGGTTTTGTTGTACCTGTATAGATAAAGTGTGTGTTGTAAAAGTTGTGTTTTTGCAGAGGAAACAGGTTGGAGTTGGAACAGAGACAAAGCAGAACTGCAAAAGATTTCTCTCAAAGGCTTGGAATGAGAGCGGAGGAGAAAAGCAGCTGATAAGGACAAGCCAAGCAAAACAGAGTGTGATTTAAACTGGAAGCTGTGGAGGCTGAGGAAATATTTGCTGAGAAAAAAGCTGAAAAAAGTGTTGCAGATAACGGCAGATAAGAAGCCGGCACATATCAGCAAGAATGGCAAGTATAAATTTAAATTCAATGCCTCTTGTAAAGCTCTCTGACAATAATTACCTTAATTGGTGTCTGCAAATGAAGCATTTCTTGATCTTCCATGAGCTCTATCAGTATGTAGATAAACAGCTTGATGAGGAAGCTGATGAGGAAGATTTGAAGAAGGATGAAAAAGCCTTGGCAATTATAATGTTATCCTTGGAAGAAACACAGTTCGTTTATGTGAAGGAAGCAAAAACAGCTCATGAGGCTTGGTTGTTTCTCAGAGCAGCTCACATCAGAGACACAGCTGGAAGTAAGGTATCTCTAATGAAAAAACTGTTCCAGTCAAGGCAGAGCCCAGGTGAAACTATTTCTGATTATATAAGGAAAGTAAATAGTATATTTCAGCAATTGTCTGAGGTGGGCATAAATCATGAAGAGGAGTATAAATGTCTTGTTATATTATCAAGTTTGGATGAATCATATGACAATTTAGTAATGGGATTAGAAGCTATGAAGAGTGATGAATTGTCTATTTCATATATACAGTCAAGACTCCAGCAGGAAGAATCTAGAAGAAATGATTCTAAAGTTAATAAAAAGCCTGCTCAAGTGTCTGGAGAAACAATACAAGTAATTAGAAGATGCTATAATTGTGGGAGTGACCAACATGTTTTTTGTTACTGTGATAAGGTAAACAAGCGGCAAAAGCAAAAAAGAGTTGCCGGCACAGGCTGGAAGAGTGAAGGTCAACAGCTGTCTGTAATTAATGATAAGGAACAAAAGTGCTCAAGACAGGAATTATTTTTTGTAGATTCAGGAGCCAGTATTCATTGTGTAAACAAGAAATGTTTGTTTGAGAAACTAACTTTGTTTAATTGTAGAAATGTAACCTTGGCAGACGGGACTCAAGCAAAAGTCTGTGGTGAAGGTAATATATTTTTCAAACCTCTTAAATGTGTATTTGATAAGGTCCTGTATATACCGTCTTTAAAGAATAATTTATTGAGTGTGCCTATGCTTGTAAAACAAGGTTTTCATGTACAGTTTAATGAGAATAGTTGCAAGATTGTAAAGAATGGGAAAACAATAGCAACTGGGAGGCTCCAAAACAGTTTGTTTATGATAAGCACTTCTGAGAAAGTTTTGAATATGGTTGAAAATAAGCCTCTACATGACAAATGCATACATTTGATGCATAGAAGATTAGGGCACCTAAGTTTTGAAAGCATTAGGAAAACTTTGCAACATGTGGAACATGGGTCTGTGCAAAGCTGTAAAAAATTTTTAGACTGCCATGTTTGTAAAGGCACAAAGGTGAAGTCTGCACCCATATCAAAAAAGAGTTTGAGAAAGTCACATCAACCATTACAGCTGGTACATATTGATGTGATTGGACCCATGGCTAATTCATTTGGTGGTGCCAGGTTTTGTCTTGTGATAACAGATGATTATTCACGTTATTCTTGGGTTTACATAATAAAGCACAAAAGTGAAGTGAGTGCTGTATTTAGAAAATGGTTTGTGATGGCAGAAAGACAGTACAGGCAGAAAATTTTAGCTGTACAAAGTGACAGAGGTGGTGAATTTTTAGCAAAGCAGTTTGTTGATTATTTAGAAAAGAAAAGGGTGAAACAAAGATTGATTAACCCTTCTGCTTCTGCTGAGCATGGATTAGCTGAGAGGAAAAATGGGATTCTTCAAAATATCATGAATGCAATGTTGGCAGATGCAAAACTTCCCAAAGGTTACTGGGCTGAGGCAATGAAATATGCAAATTATGTGTCTAATAGAGTGTGGAGTTCAGCTGTGAATGAAGTTCCATATACTCTAATGCATGGAAAGAAAGCTTCAATCAAATATCTCCATATATTTGGCTCTGAAGCAGAGGTATTGATTCCAGAGAGGTATAGACACAAGAACAGTCCAAAGTCAAGAAAGCTTATGTTTATTGGTGTTCAGCCTGCAGCAAAATCCTGGCGTTTTTGTGACAGTCATGGAAAAGTTTATATAAGCAGGTCAGCAAAATTTTGTGAACAGAAAAATTGGGAAGCTCTACATGCTAATAATGAAGTATTTTTGCCAAGCATTTGTCCCCACACTGAGGTTAAAGAGGTTGCCAGTGATGGAGGGGAGTCTACAGCATTACATGATGGAAAAGTGAAAGATGAGATTGCCAGTGATGGAGGGGAGTCTACATCATTGCATGATGAAAAGGTGGAAGATGAGGAGCCAGTGTTGATCAGAAAATCTACAAGATTCAATAAAGGAGTGCCACCTGAAAGGTTTGTTGTGAATAATGTATTCCATGAGCCACAGAATTTTGAAGATGTGCTGCTGATGCCTGGAGATGAAAGGAAGCAGTGGATGATGGGCCATGGACAAATAGCATATGTCTCTGAAGGAACGGCAAGTGGATGCACCAGTGGATGGCGCCAAAAGAGCAAAGGACATTTTGCAAGTGAAATAGGTTGATTGTATACAAAAGGTTTTTTGATATTGATAGTCTTTGTTGATGAAGCATTGGAAAGATATAAAGCATGTTTTGAAATATCTTAAAGGGACAATGCATGAAAAGTTGAAAGTATCCATATGTGATAATCTTGATTTAATTAGCTATGCAGATGCTGACTGGGGTTCAAGTCCAGAAAGGAGGTCAATGTCTGGATATGCCATATTTTTTTAGGTAACTCACTAATTATCTGGAAAGCCCGAAGACAAAGGTACATTTCGTGTTCTTCTACAGAAGCTGAGTATGGGGCTGTGAGTGATTTGTGTTGTGAGTTGACCTGGGTAGTACAGTTGTTAAAGGATGTGAATGTGAATATGAAATTACCAGTCAAAGTATATAATGATTCTTTTTCGTGTATCCAATTAACACAGAATCAGAAAGTCGGATCCAGAAGCAAGCACATTGGGATCCGTTACCAGAATGTGAAGGACTGCATAGAACAACATTTGATTGTATTGGAATATTGTACAAGTGTTGATAATTATGCTGACATATTTACAAAGTCTTTGTGTAAAGATAAACATGTATGTTTTAAGAAAAGGCTAGGACTTGAAATCTGTTAAATATAGGAGGGGTGTCAACATATGTAAAAGTTGACAAAACATATGTTATGTATATTTAACAGAATGTGTAAAGTGAATTGTAAAATGGAGGCAGTTAGATTCTGCAGTGTCATGATGTTAATCCACAAGTGTTAGAGACTAGTAATCACAGGCATGTTAAGTGATGAAGTGCAGGTGGAACTGATTGTAACATCATGATTTGTAATGGTTAGATCAGATTGCATCAGATTGTTAATTAGTGATTGCATCAGATCTTATGAGTGCTGAATAGTATAAAAGGCACTAGCTTGTCATTTGTAATTTGGGGACTGTTATGGTAAAAACAGTTTACCCCACACTCTGTTTGTCTGTTTGCTATATTGTATATAATGCTTGGTTGTTATGCTGTGTATATTTTGATGTATATATGAATATATGAGTTTTTACTCTATTCATTGTCATTGTCTTTCTGATAGACTAACTCTGCAAACCCTTTATATCAAAACTGACATTTTATCTACGTTACTGCTGCACTGTTTTGCATCAGGCACAAGTATATATTATTATTATTATTATATTTGCCTGCTGCCCCTTAAATCTGTTAACAGCAAGTGCAGATAGATCTCACTTGGAAGGGTTGCTAAGCAATCAAGCAATAAAAACCCCAGTAAAGAGCAAGATTATACTTTTATAGATCACTAATAAAACAAAAAATGCAAGCTGAGCTTTCGATGGCAAGCCATCTTTTTCCAAAACATTATACCAAAAGTACAGTCTTGGCAAAATATGTAGTTTGCTGGGCATTGAGATTCATGGCCAGATGATATTAGCCAGGCGCTCTTCTGATGAGGCAGGAAGCAGGGCTGGTGTTAAAACTGCATCAAAGTCTAGGATTGGGTTTCAAACCCCAGCTCTCTAAGCAAAGGGACATAGGCCATGCCCACCCAACCCCTCTTCTTTCCATTTGGCTCTTTCGAGACCATAGTCCCCATGGCCGGAGGTGATAGGGGGGAAGGTAGATGCAAAAATAATGCACTATGGTTTCCCCAAAATTCCCTGTGCTGTTTGTTATGTAATGATTTTATGCCGTATGAACTGCATCCACTAGAAAAACCACTGGTATTTCCCACGTGATATCAAATAATAATAATTGCATGTTGTCAAGTCAGTTCCAGTTTAACGTTATCCTTTCCAATGTTTTCTAGATACAGAATACTCAGAAGTGGTTCTCTGTTCCCTTCTTCTGGGGACATCCTGGGATGGTGCTGCTTGTCCATAGCAACACAGGCTGATTCTTCTGGGACAGTGGGGAATTGAACTCTCAACCTCTGGTTCCATAGTCAGATACCCAAACTACTGAGTTATCCAGCCAGCTACAAGATATCTACAGTACAATGGGGGGACTCTTTACAGCCAGTCTACCTTTTTGACTTTCTGCTCTTCTTCCTCATATCCTATTTCACATGGGTTAAAAATGCAGTATTGAAATTATTCTTACATAGCTTATTAATAGTGCGCTAGCTTGATCGATGTCTTTCTCATACCGCATCGACTTTTGATTGTCTATTTATTTTTCTCACTTTTTTTCTCTCTTCTTCAGTGGTTTTCCCCCATAAAATGCAAGTTAAATACCATTTTCTCTGAGTTATGTTTCCAGCATGCAAATTATATTTTAACAATAGGGCAAGAAAATAGGAAAGTCTTGCCAGAATTCGCATACACTCTCTGCAGCATCATGATAAATTCCTTCTGCTATCTTTTGACCTTGATAATGGCATCCCACATGCAATGCTGGAAGCCCTAAAGTATTGAAAGGCTGCAGGGAGGAAAGATTGAAATAAGAAAAGAAGAGGCTTTGGAAATGGAAGTGAGAACAGGGCCATTGTCTCTTACATATTACTGTCTGTTTCCTCCACACAAAGAAACCAGAATGTTAATTTGCCATAATTAAGCACACAAAAGGGTTAGAAGGGATCTAAAGGACAAAACAGTATATATTTCTTTTTTTAAAAAAAATAATAGAGCATATCTGCTTTCAAGGTGAAAGCTTTATGGAATCTTAAACATGCAGCTCTTTGTTTTCATCTGCCCATGTATTCTGGGGAGTTTTGGAGGGCTTTACAAGTTATTCACTTTACTCTGAAGTGTACATGACGCTTACCCCTTTTAAAAGAAATGAGTTTCTAAGGCTCTACACCTCACTACTCTATCTGAAGTAAGCAAGATTTTTTTCATAAAAAAGCTAATTCATAAAAGGGAAAAACAAGCTACATTAATTTTAGCATTAATCCATCTAATCATAGTGTACTGCCAACCAGATACTCATTTATAGCCAGTATTCACAGTTTTTTCTACACAGAAAATATTCAGATGTGGCTCACCAATAAAGTTAGATTTTTATAATCTACACTAATTTTAAACTAGATTTCTTTGTCTTGTAAAGGATACCCAGCAATGTCATTGGAAAATTCAGGCTATATATATATAGTTTCAGAAGTGGGTTGTATAAATGTGTTTAAAATATCTCAGATAATGACTAAGAAGACTGAATAAGGAATGAAATTTCAATTGAGATGCAGAAAATGGCCAAGAACAATAAATACTCTGAGTAGCTGTCAGCCCCCACCTCAAGTTTGATAGCAGTTAAGTGACTTAAATAGACTATTGATAAAAAGAGGATTGCATTGTTTTTCTAAGTACTTTGAAGAAAATATTTTAGACTTTGAGGTCCCCAAGGACTTACAAAACATTAACAAGTCAAAATGTGTGGTGATCAGGAACCAGAGGAGATATAAAACAAGATTACCCAGATCTGTGACAATTAAGGGACCAAGAGAATGGCTTTCCCAAACTCTATGCACATGGGGTCATGAAGAGTCGGTCATGACTGTAACAAAACAACAACAACAACAACAACAACAACAACAACAACAACAACAACAACAACAACAACAACAACAATGATTTTAACATCTGAACAGGCTCCTAAAGGGACACATTCCTTGGGATTGTTTGGACACAAAGTTAAAAGCAGTGCTTTGAAACAATTTGTTTCTCAGTTTATAGAGAACTATAGTAGTCCCCCATCACATCACGGTTCAATCACTGCAGTCCCGGTATATCTTGGAATGCTGGACACATGTGCACACACACCTGCCTTCCCCCTCACCTCACCTGGAGAACTGACTTCCCGCACCCCTTATCTCTGAAAAGTGGCCAGCTGGCTCAAGCTGCTTGTGCAGGCTCTTCTGCACCCTCCTAGCACCTCAAGAAAGAATCCTGCTGGGTCACACCACTCATGTGTGTCTTTCCGCACCCACCCCTCCCCCGCACCTCCAGGAACAGACTTTCCAGTTAGGACTGCTTACATATATCTTTTTGCATCTTCCCCGCCCTTCTGTAAACTGACATGCCTGCTAGTGCTGCGTGCCCACCCTCTTTCTACACCCTCCTACACCCCATTGTGTATGTGATCACTACAGATGGTGACTGCAGCAACGAAATCAAATGATGTTTGCATCTTGGAAGGAAAGTGATGACAAACCTAGACAGCATCTTAAAAAGCAGAGGCATCGCCCTGTCAACAAAAGTTTGGATAGTCAAGGCAATGGTTTTTCCAGTAGTGATGTATGGAAGTGAGAGCTGAACCATAATGAAGGCTGATTGCCATAGAATTGATGCCTTTGAGCTGTGGTGCTGGAGGAGAATCCTCAGTGTCCCCTGGATGGCAAGGAAATCAAACCTATCCATCCTGGAAAGAAATGAACCCCAAATGTTCACTGGAAGGACAGATTTTGAAGCTGAAGCACCAATACTGTGGCCACCTCATAAGAAGAAAGTACTCCTTGTAAAAGTCCCTGATGTTGGGAAAGAATGAAGGCAAAAGGAGAAGGGAACGGCAGAAAATGAGATGGTTGGATGGTGTCATTGATGTAACTAATAGACATGGGCACGACTCGGCAAAATTTTTGTTTTTGTTTCCATTTTTCGTTTCCGTTATGTAACAGAAACGGTAACAATAATTAAGACATCAGAACTCGAACTCGAACCAAAAAAAGAAATATTTGGTTGGGTTTTTCATTTTTGTTTGTGGCATTGTGGCGATCGTGCAATGAGCACAGAAAAAGTTTTAAAAAGTTTTTTAAAAAAACCCGACTCCCGGCCAAAAAAGCAGGTGAAAATATGCCTGCCTGAGGCTTTGCCACCTACCAGAGGGGTGGTTTCTGGGGGGTCCCCGGCCTTTCCCCCCTCTTCTCCTGTCCTGGGCTGCTTGCACCAGGCTGGGGAGGGGGTCATCCTCGTCGTCTCGCCATGCCATGCGGTGGGGGGGGGATCCAAAATGGCGACCACAAATTTTCTTTTGAAATTGTGGTAAAAAAACACCAAATCACCACAGAAACATGTGAAATTTATTTATTTTAAATGCCTGAATTTTAATAGTAGCAGCAGTGGGGGGGGGTTTATAGCAATAAAACATCGTATTGATTTTATTTTATTTTATTTTATTTTTTATTTTTTTAGACCTGCCCATTTGGGCTGGGCATGGGATGGGACCATGCAAATTGTTTGAACCATTCCACCAATGGCATCACCAGGGTTTTGACTGACACTTCTGGATGTCTCGGAGGGCATAAAAAGCCGAGGCACCTTCCAGAAATCGCAGTCGGGTGTATGGATGTGGGTGAGGGAGGAGGGCTGGCTGCTGGTGCTGGTGTGATCCGATCGAGATTGAGGAGGGAGGCTGGAGGCTTTAGGATTTAATTTAGGCAGGCAGGGAGGGAATTGAATTTAGAAAATAATTTATTTGATTCCCTGCAGCTTTGTCTGCTGAAGGGAATAGCAGTTTATTCTTTATTTCTTCTCTGGCAGTTTGTGATAATTTTTCCTGATATTGGATAAAGGGGGAGGTTCGACTGGGAGTGGGAGGTGTGGATTTATTTTAAACATATATTATATACTACCATTTATTTTCTATTTTCCCAACTTCAATTTGCTTGCACACACACACACATTTGGGGTGCAAGCCAAGAACAGAACCTCTATCCTAAGTGATATCCTAACTGCCCACTTGCCTGCCCGCCCGCGCCGCCGCCCACCCACTCGCCCGCCCGCGCCTCCCCCCACCTCCCCCCCCCCCCGCCCGCCACCTAGGGCGCAAAAACACCTAGCGCCGGCCCTGATTGCGGGATGCCCCTATGCTCTGGGGAAAGTCAAATCACGCTAAATCGTGGTGGAAACGACAAATGACAAACGAAATGATGAAATGACAAATTTTTGAAAAATTTCGTGACAAACAGAAATGACCCGAAACGGACCCGTTCCGACAAACGAAAACTCAAAACGTCATTTTTTTCTGGTCGTGCCCATGTCTAGTGACTAACATTAACTTGAACACTTTCTGGGAGACAGTGGAAGACAGGAGGGCCTGGTCTGATCTAATCCATGGAGTCACAAAGAGTTGGACATGACTTAACAACTGAACAACAACAAGGCTTTCTGTACATTTACAGTATCTGAAAGAAAGTCTGCAGTTACCTTTTCAACTCATTGCAGCTTCATTCTCTTTTAGCTTATATCTGTTTCCAACTTCTTCACAATTTGCAGGCCTGGATTCATATATTATACTCACACACAGGGCCAGTTTTGACTCAACAGTATTATTTTATACTCCCCTATCAATTTAACTGCTGCATGTAAAAAGAGGTTGTGTGGTGTGTAGAGGATAGGGTGAAGGAAAGCTAAGACCTAGATCCCTGCTTGGCCAGAGAAACTAATGGATGGGGGGGTTGATAATGGTAAAACCACTCTTTAAATATCTCACATGCATTGGACATGCATATATCAGCATAAAGCACAATGTCTTTAACATTATTTTCCAGACAACAAGGATTATACACAATTTCTATAAACAATAATTTCATAATTTGTGAACAATATCAAAATATTGTCTAGCATCAATATTACATGCCATATTAGTGTCCATTTCATTGTCTTCTATCTTGCTTTCTACGGTTTATATAAAATCCAATTTGGATGATTCACTATTTCAAGGAATGCACATCTAGGACTAATCCCCTGTATTCAATATTGGCATTACAAATAAAGAATTGATTGTGTGACATATTAAGTCTTTGTAATATGCCATAACATAAAAGATGGGATTCATCATAACCTCTGGAGGATAATGTGTCTAAGCCTGTGTAAACATCAAACAAAATTATACAAGTGTTTCAAAGATAAAATGTGACTCATAATATATTTAATTAAAATCTCCCAGTCTATTCCCATCTCTGTTTATTTTCTCTTGGCAATCAGACACATTTCCCCAACTCATGTTAATGACTACCTGTTCTACATTTTAGTGATAGGGACCTCAACTCAGAACTAAAGATGGGCAAGGAATGGAAATAAAGTGTTTTGTTTAATTTCATTTCATTTCAGACATCATTTTGTTTCATTTCCTTAATAACGGATATTTAAAAAGAATTTTTGTCATGAAACAAAATGAAACGAAATGTTTCATAAGGCTATAAATAATGGGCACTTTCCTTTTTTTTTATTTAACAGGGAGTCCACTGCCCTAAATCAAAGACTCTCCTTTATCCTTCCAATTAATTTTCTTTCAAACAATGAACCTTCTGTAAACAAGCAGGAAACCTAATGATTGGACCAATAAGCTCAACAGCTGATTGGCATCCTGGAAAGGGAATGAAGGAAAATATTATAAACCTCCTACCTAATTTTAAGATTCTGACCAGGGGAAAAAAGCTAACTTCACCTGTTCCTCTGCTTTAGAGGACCAATATGTGAAAATCAGAAAGCAAATCTTCTCATTGTAATTTAAGAACCATTATTGCTTGCTATCCTAAGTAAGCTTAGCTACAATGAACTGCACAGCATCCAAGCTACCTAATCAGGAAAACAAACAACAGTTTAAATCAATTTGCAGATACAAACAACTCAGGGAAGAGACCAGCATCAGAGCTCTAGCTGCAACACAGATTGGAGATTGGAGAGATAAGCTCAACAGCTGAGGTGCAGAGAGAAGAAAAACAAATTAATCAGAATAGAAATAAACCTCTTCTTCAGACAGCTGGATCAAGAGGTCTCTTGCCACTAGGACAAATTGTTTCATTTCTGAAACAAAAATGGTATTTTGTTTCATTTCATGATGATGCACTGTTTATTTATTTATTTATTTACTTACTTACTTACTTACTTACTTACTTACTTACTTACTTACTTACTTACTTACTTATATGCCACCCACTACCCAAAGGTTTCTGGGTGGCTTACAATTAAAATGAACATTTAAAACAGTTAAAACTTTAAAAAGGCAATGGACAATGGAAACAATAAAAACATTTAAACCACAAAACACTAAAATTGCCACCAGGACCCACAATCTATGTTATGTCAATTAAAAAACTTCAGAAACAGGAAGGTTTTTTACCTGGTGCCGAAATGTCATCAGTGTTGGCACCAGGCGGATGTCACTTGGGAGGGCATTCCATAGCTTGGGAGCAGCTGCCGAGAAGGCCCTAGACCTACTAGCCATCCCTTTCACCTCTTTCAAGGATGGCTCTCTCAGGAGGGCTCCCTGGCTAGACATTAATTGCCGGATAGGTTCATATGGAAGGAGACGGTCCTTCAGGTATCTAGGTCCTAAGCCATTTGAAAACAATCACTTTGAATTGGGCTTGGGCAACAACTGGAAACCAATGCAGGTTGTGTAGAATCGGTGTGATATGATCCCTTAAAGCCCCACCACTCACCAGCCGGGCTGCATGATTCTGAACCAGTTGCAATCACCGAACCCTCTTCAAAGGCTGCCCCACGTAGAGCGCATTGCTGTTTTGTTTCATTTTGAAAGGTTTTGTAAGTGTACGGAATGACAAAACACCACGTCATTTTTTGTTAGGTACCCATCCCTACTCACAACCTATGACTCTGTGCTAGCAAAGACTTTGCAGGATGTCAGTAGCACCACCACCAAGTAAATGTTATGGCATTGCACCAGCACTCAACTGTGGTTCTGGACTTTGTGTCATTGTTAAAGGAACTGTCACCACCATATAGTCAATGAGGCAGGGGCAGGGGCAGGGGCAGGACTGAAGAACAATGGCATGAAACAGGCATAGAGGAGGCACCTTCATGCTCCACTCAGGAACAACAGTGTCAGATGCTAGGCAGCCTCTAGGGCTTTAAGACAGCACTCTTGTCATATTCTCCTCAATCAATGGAAGATGGTCAGCAGTAAAAAAAAGAAAAGAAAAGAAAAGAAAAGAAAAGAAAAGAAAAGAAAAGAAAAGAAAAGAACTGGCGTGTGGGCCTCACTACCGGCCCATGAGCACCAGATCTGGCCCACGGGCTGGCCAAAAAAAAAAAAAAAAAAACCACCATCCTGAACGGCATGCTACAGCTGGTCAGCAGTACAAAAATACAATAAAATAAATCAAAAATAATAATAACAAAAAGGAGCCCCGACCCAGCCCCAGGGGTGGCCGGGGTGGCATCTTAACATAAAGAAAAAAATGTAAAAAAATAAAATCAGCGCCGGCCCGGCCTGATGAGGATGAGGGTGCTGCCAGTCATTTGTGCAGTTGCTGTCAACATGTGTGTGTGTGTTTTAGAATGTTTTTCCCGCCCGTGCGCTGTCAAATTGATTAAATTGCACAAAGGAAAAATGAATAATGAACAAAACGAACCAACAAAATGAATATTTGGAAAAAAACATTAAAAATGAAATGAAACGAAGCAAACCCTAAAATGAAATGAACCAAAATGAATCACCATTTTTTCAGTTTGTGCCCATCTCTAGTAACTAGATAGCACCAGATTGCTCCCTTCTGCTGGTCTGTCTTCACATTTTGCCCATTCTGACCACAATAATTAACTGCCTTAATAGTTAATACAGTGCTTTCTTGTGCCAATTATGAGAACAACCCATCTACCATAAATGCCACTTATTCTCTATGATGTGACCAGCCAAAGCCATCCATCTATATGTTTAGGTTGCTGTAGTATATCCCAAACAGATATTTCTACTTCTGCACAGTTGCTGTCCCTCTACACAGGGATGCCAGACACAAATTTGTGTGGCTTCTGCTTAGAAATATAACAAACCCATATTCTGCTCAATCAGGGAGCAACATTCATTACACTTTCCTTTTCTGTAGAGGACCTCCTTTAGTGTATCCCTATTAACCTGTTTAGAAAGTTATAAGCCCCATAATAAATTGCAGCAATTTGATACCAGCAGGTAGATATATTGTTTGTATTGGAGAATAGAATGTTTCACAGAACCATGTCCTATTTTGTTTCAACCTTTGCTGCTAAACTGGACATGCTACAGAAAAGCAGGACAAGCTGGTACTTTCCAGCCTAGATGTAAGAAATGCAAGTTGCACAAACTGTATGTCTAATGACTCAACTTTTAGGGAACACTTATATATTGAGCCTTTGTGTGTATGGATTAAAAAAAACATGGCCTTTGAGCTGATGTGCAGTTGCACTTCCATAGTAATTCTAAGTAAACCAATTTCTGGTCAAACTGGATGTTAAAGAGAAGGCTTCTTGC
The DNA here is from genome assembly GCA_029282475.1 of Phrynocephalus forsythii. Classification (NCBI taxonomy): domain Eukaryota; kingdom Metazoa; phylum Chordata; class Lepidosauria; order Squamata; family Agamidae; genus Phrynocephalus; species Phrynocephalus forsythii. The sequence goes on from JAPFRF010000010.1 coordinate 97,986,427, forward strand.
CCCAATTAGATCATTTGCCCTTAAGCAACACAATTTCTCAAAAAAAGCTTCTTCTTCTTCTTTTTAGCATTTGCCAGCAGACTTGGGGCCCACTTTTTGGATCTTGAAACACCATTTTGCCATATCGTCCACATCTTCAGGTTGCCAGTGAACAATCTGCATTTCCTTATTAAGAGTGTCCTGCCATATCTGTTTTGGTCACCCATCTGGCTGCCAGCCATCAATGTTCAGGTGGTACACAGTTTGGGTGAAGATAGCTGCTCTGAGGACCTGTCCATACCAGCAGAGTTGGCTTTCTCTCATCTACTGAGATAACTAATATACATTTTTCACTTCTTAAGGGAGCACCTCTTGTAAATACAGGACATACTCTCTAATTCAACATGTGTCATTCCGTCTGCCACTTTACAGGCACCTGAAATTGGTAGTGGGAAGATGTGACCCCTTTTATTTTAAGGGTGTCATTGTATATTCCCAATTATAACATTTATCCCTCACACACACACACACACACACACACACACACACACACACACACACACACACACACACACACACACACACACACACACACACACACACACACACACACACACACACACACACACACACACACACAAAGGGGGAAGGAACCTTAGTTTGAATCAGTGCTTTTTCTTTATCAAGCAACACTTGGAGTAAAAGTGAATCATTGTATAATGTTATGTGCTAATCAAACAGATCATTAGACATCAGTCTGTACTCTACAGGAGATGCTATGAATCTGAAGATGACAAGTCTTATTCAGATTTTACATTTATACAACCTCAAATAAAAATAATTGATCAAGAACATATTTTATCTGCTCAGATAATCAGTTGAATTTTTAAAAAATAACTTTTTAAAACTCTGCAACTCTCCTTACATAAACAAATATGTTCTTGTGCTGGTGATGGGCATTAGCCTACATCACAGTGGTAGAAGATGGTTTACTATGGGTCACAGCACAGTAATACTATCTTGGAGAGAAGGAAGATGCTGATACTATACCTGGAAGCAATACCAGTATATCATCAGTTACAGCAATGGATGTGAAACTGGAGAATAAGAAGGAAAATAGCACCAAGGGTACTTATAAGTCTTCAAGAGTAAGCTCTGATTCCATTTAGAAAGCATTAACGGTGGATGTGGTGGAGTTACAGTACTTAGATGTAGTAAGAAAAATAAAAATATATGTGATTATTTATATATGTATTTCTTCTTTTTCTTAGCATTTGTTCCACTTGGTGGTTGGGTCCACTTGTATATTTCTTTCTTATAACTATATATTCACCAGTGAACTCAAGACCGAGCCATTGTTTCTTCTCCCCCCTATGCTACTCTCAAACAAACCCTCAGAGGTAGGCCAGACGGAGAGATTGTGGTCAACACAAGGTTGCTTAGTGAGCTTCATGGCAGAGTCGGTACTTGAATCTCCATCTCTCAAAACTTGGCCAATCACTTCAACTATGATGCTTCACTTGCTCTTTGGAGAGAAAAAACTTGTTAATCTCTATTTATTCTCATAATTGTGATTGTCCACATTTGGAAATAGTCTGGCGTTTTTTAAATGAACTGCATATAAGATGCAGGGTTCTATTAATAACACGAGTGTTTGCGTATCTCAGTTACAGAACATGCAAGAATGTTCATTTAAGGCATAGCATCTTTAAAGACAATTTTGTATACTCTAATTGTACTCAATGACATTCATATTACATACAATGAAAATTTGCTTAATGAAAAGCACAGGCATTTCCACATATGTTCATATGGCAACTGTTTACTTATTGCTCATTACATTGCATTGGTCTTCTTAACAGGGAAATAAAAGCCATTTCTCACTGCCATTATTTCTACTTTCTAAAATCTCCTCCATTTCCCACATCCCACTACCTGATTCAACAGCCATTCCCCATCTAATTGTCACAAACCTTGGAATAGTAACCCTTTTTGACTACAACTCCCAGAATCCAAGTTTTGGATTATAGTTGTACTTCCAAAAAACCCACTGCAGTTACTGTCACAGGTGTAGCACTTGAAAAAGAACTTTTAGAGTCCTTTTTTGGAGGGGCGGGGGAGAGTAGCAGAGACAATCACTTTCTAGTTATTTTTCTTTTTTAAAAATCTGAAAGCTTTGTTTGTTCATCAGCATGAGGCAGAATTCGCTCTCAAGCCATGTAACCAACATCTTCCATCATTTTTTGAGGACCATATCCCCATCTATCTATGTATCTAAAAAACAAAAATCCAATCTTGTTGTTCTGCACAGGACAATGACAATAAAGATTTATCTATCTATCCTTATAAAAGCCAGCTTGGATCATCCTGTGGAGAAGGGCAGGCTATAAATGTTTATATAACAAACAAACAAACAAACAAACAAACAAACAAATAAATAAATAATTAAATATTTTTAAAAACTCTACAAATTTACAGTTACTCTGCAAATGGAGTTAAATTATTTACAGCTCATTAATTATCATCATAATATGATTTGCCTGCATCTTGATTATTGGAAAAAAACGAGCAGATTCCAAGTAGCCAGTTGTGCACAGGGAATTGCCTAAAAGCTCTGTCAAGATGCACTGAACATTTTATGTTGTGCACAGAAAACCTGCCCTATCTTTTGTTCTTATGATTTTCTCTTTAGCCCCTTTTGAATCTTCTATTTACTTATTTATTATTAAATTTGCATGCTGTTTTTCTATAAGAAAAAAAAACACCCAATTTTTAGTAACAATAATATTCAAGTAAACCCAACTAATGCCTAATTACGGGGCGGGGGGGACTTTCAGTGCACAATTAGACACATGCTTTTTTAAATAAAGAGAATACCAATATACTGGTAAAAATGCTGAGATTGAATGCCTTTACTCTTTCAGCTTCATTAGGCAGTGACAGGTTGTCACTGCCATTTCTTATTCTGCTTGAGTTGCCAGGCACTTCCTGTGGCTATAAATGATGGCACATCATATATTACTTCATGAGAATATAAATACTTTCCTATCTCCATCCTCGGGCCAAATTCTCCCCAGGCCAAGAGGATATAAAGTTAGAAAGCTATTTGCTCTCCAGGAAACAGATATTTGCAAGGACTGCCTTTAGCTGCTGAAATATGTGCTTCAGCTTTAGAATTAATTATGGATTTGTTTTGCATTGTTCTGTCAATTCAGTCTTGTGACAAAACAAAATGCCATCTTCATCCAAGTCCTTATTTATTTATTTTTAAGAGTCAGGTTGTGCTTCAGATAAGGATGAGCTAAGGTTGTACCCCTTTGTTCAACAGTAAGTGAGATATGTTTGACTTTCTAATGCGAGTCAAAATATGAAGGTCAGAATAAATAAGGTTGCCTTGGAGGCAGATTATTGAAGGCAGAATGATCTGTAGCGACTCATTTCTATTCAAAGTGAAGCAAGCCTTCCCCACAATGACCACAATGGTATTCATTATTCACTATGGAGATTGTGTTGGCGATGGCGGCAGATCTGACATGCTAAGAAGACAATTTCAATTTGCAGCAAATTATGTATTTTTCTATCAAAGTCGATCATGCTAGTTCGGGCTATGAGAAATGCAAACAATCTCCTTCATTTTCCATCAGAGAAATTGCTGGCCTACAGAAGCAAATTGTGGGTGATGAGGCTGCAGGATAATGCTGATTGACTGGGAATGGGTTTTTTTTTTTTTTTGTAGTTTTGCAAATTGTTTTGGGTTTGGAAGCTGGCTGTCTATCCATGGTTCCTTTAGTCACTCGATTTTAAGATCACAAAGGACCTCGCTGTCTCTGGGGAGCCTCCTGTGTACTGAAAATTGATCCCGACAATGTAATAAATCTTTGAACACACTTTCTGCATGCTGAGTCCTATGATCCCATCAGGGGCCACGCATTAGTGCCTGTGCAAGAAATAAGTGTGAGGAAACATCAAAATGGATATATGATTGCCTCAAACAAAGGGGCTGGGTAGTAGCAGACATATATGTGTGTGTGTGTGTGTTTTTAATTTTCCAGGAGACTCTCTACATGCAAAAAGTATAAATTAGAAATTTTAAAATATGCACACACAAAAAGGGGAAAAAAGAATGCCTCTGTAAATTAGAAGTAAAAAATAAATGTATCCCCATGGTCTGAAGTACCAGTAAGGGGCCCTGCAGATGACAGTGTTAATGGAGAGTGAGTTCACTAGATTGGGAAAAAAAAAGAGGAGATTTAAATTGAGGCCCATGATCATATCTGATTATTCCAGTTTTGAAGCAGGCTCCAACCCACCCCAACCTAAAACTGACATGATCCCTATCCCCATCCTTGAGGCCACAAATAGCCCTTAGAAGTAAAAAGATAGTTGAAGTGGAGGGTGTTTAAGGCCTGAGTGGGTATGTACAGTCATTGGGGTGTTTAGATGTTGTCTGTTTCTTGTTTAAAGGTGTGGGGGGGGGGAGATAGAGAGAAAGGACCTCTCAAAGCACTGCTGAAGTGTTGGCCAAAATGTCACAGAAATGGAAAACCTTGCTTCCCTCCCCCTCCACCAGTGAGCAGAAAGGAACCTTTCCATTTCTAAAGATCATTTTAACCAGCTTCAGCCAAAAGAGAACCAGCCAAATGCTTTTGTTTGATCCCAGGAATTACACATGCTGGAACTGGACCCAAATGGAATGGGCCTACCTAGATAGACAAAAGGTAGCCCTTGACAAAAATGCCAACTGTCATGGAGAGATTTTGATCAGGGGCAGGCTGATTTGCAGTGGCACATATGGCATATATATGGCCAACCTCTTTCCAGGTCCAAGTGCTGAAAAATGCCAGTCTGATTGCATTCTGTATCAAATGTACTAGTTTTCCAAGCAGTAATATTTCACTTTATTTTCCCTTTATTTTTGCCAACATAGGGCCTTTTCACACGACCCCTAAGATCCACTGGTCCCTTAAATTCGGACCAGAGATCTTGGGGGTTCGTTTCTGTTCCTCCGTCCCCACCCCTCAGCACTTCCTGCTCCTGTCCGCGTGAGGGGGGGAGGGAAAAAAATGACAAAATAAGCCTTTACTAACCTGCCGGTGCCGGTCGAACTTGCCAAGAGCCCCGTTACTTCCAGGTTCCATCTCAAGGAGCTCTTAAAGGGGTGGGAAGCAAAAAAAGAACAGACAAGCCAGGAGAGCCTGGCACTCTTATCCGCATCAAATTTTTTTCACCTGCAGAGAGCAGGTACATGAAAAATGTGCTGGGTTGCGCTAAAGTGGGCAGGGGTTGCACTTAATTGTCTCCAAACTCCGGAGCTGGTGGGAAAACATTTCTAAGCTCCGGAGCTGGGAGCCATTTGCAGCGCAGCTTAGGGGTCATTTATAAACGCCCATAGGTAAAATGAGAGTGGAACATCCCAGCAAGCCATATTCCTCTGACATCAGTAATCCTCATTAGCATGATTACAACGGCCAATATGAAAGCAGCCCTATGCTTTCAGATTTCTATTCAGAGGGCTGAGTTCCTTGCTGATCAGTCCTGATAAGTCCAAGAGCAGGCCCCCATTCACACCAAGACCAAATTCAAGGCCACCAGGAGGATTAGTCAGATGTTTGAAGGGCACAGTAAGTGTTTGGGTTTCTAGAGTGAGTGATCTCTTCGTATTGAAAGTACATAGCCATTCATCCTGGGAGCTGTAATTTGCTGATTCAGACCTTCAACCTGTCCTTCGTGACATTTCTTCCAGCTTCTTGCAAAATCTTATTATCAGTTTTGTGTGTGTGTTCAATCATGGGGACAGTGTGTGAACAACCTTCACATGCACTTTCTGCTGCATTTACAAGAATATCTGCAACAGCAAGGGCCTACTGGTAATCATCACAAGAATGGAAATAACTGAAATTCCCTAAAAGCTGACAAGCTTGAGAGAAACCTATGGGTCATGCTGATATATTACAGAATTGGAGAGACACAGGGTTGAAGGTTTGAATTAACTGTCACAAAAATACAAGTGGGGTGAAATCCAAACAGGTCCATTTACCCTCAGATCCATAAAAGCACCAGGAAAATATTTTGTAAATCCTCAGTAACTGCACTAATCTTTTCTTAAACATTTTGTCACAGTAAAGTTGACTTCCAAGTCAACGTATGTACACAATGATGTTGTCTTCAGTTGTTTTTATTCGTTTCAGGTTATACTATTATTTTGTTTCAGATTTGAATAAATCATCCTTGTATCTGTGTCTGTTTTAGCTGTGGGCACAAAGCACAATGAAGTGCTTTGTTCCAAATATCTAGCACAGCACCACAGTTTCTGCACTTAATCTCCACTTTCCCCCATGGTTGACAGATCCACTCACCTTGCTTGGTGAACCGCCAGGGTCCTGCTTCACCAGTGCCATGCCAATCTGGGAAGGAACGCTGGCTGCCCTTCCCTGTTTCCTCAGACACCTGGCCAATCCAATGAGAAGGTGAGACAACAGGAAATGAGGTCTGTCTTTCTAGTTTCCAGTACCATGGGTGTTTGTGTAGTGGGGAAAAACATTATTAGCCAGAAACATTACCAAACATGTACCAGAAACATTAAAAGGAACACTGCCACTGTCCCCCTCCACTGGGAAAAGATTCATTTTCTTGTGTGTCATACATTCAGGTCTTGCTGAAACATTTTAAACAGTTCTCTCTGTACTATAATTCACTCTCCTTTTGAATAACAAATTTTTCAAGGTATTCCTAGACAAATCCTGCGGAGTCCTTAATGGAAATGTCAGAGTGCCCTTGGTATCAGTTTCAGGAGGTGTGTGTGTGTGTGTGTGTGTGTGTGTGCGCGCGCGCGTGGGGGAGGGAAGAGGGGGAAAGGGGGCACAGTTAGCAACACTTATAACCAAGAAGATATTTGAAAGTATTAATTAATAAAGCTGATAAACACAGTCCCTGTGTCATCCTTATTGAGCTAATTATGTGCTCTTATTGTCACCACCTGATGCGATCATTGCTCCCTGGGATGCTGAAAATAGCAACCTATTTTACAATATAGCAGGCACGCAGTTATGCAAACTAACTCCTTCATGTTCATGCAAGACAGGAAACTGTTGCTACAGAGCTAAAGGGTAATTAATGAGAATTGTCTGTGAAGATTCTCAGTCATCCAGGTGAGTTTATCTGGAAGTTGAGTCATGGCTACTGGACTTCTTTTTTGAGAGATAGAAATGTTTCGCTGTTCATCCAAACAGCTTCATCGGTCTGAATACAGCTAGTGCAAATCCTCCATCTTAGAGGCAGCTTTGACCTCTTGTCACCCTGGCCTGAATTATGCTCATAAGATGAACAGTGGCCTAAATAGGCTCATTAGGGAGACAATCGTATCCTTAGTCTTAAGGTGAACAATGGCCTAAGGTGCTGAAACCTATCAAGAATGGGTCGTTAGCTATGGCCTTGGAGATGAAGGCTTTTTTATTTGTCTGGGTACTTTGGAAAGCACAGCCTGATAAGTAGCAGATAGACTATGCCGGAGCCCACCACCTCTGTTGAGGGAGGGGTTTTCAATGCTCACATGAATGGCCTCCCTTACTCCTCTTTCAAACCACCTCTCTTCTTTGTCTAATATGTGTACATCCTCATTTTTAAAAGAATGCCCTTTGTCCTTCAAATGGAGGTGTACTGCTGATTCTGGTCCTGACCTGTTGCCCCTCCTATGTTGGGCCATCCTTCTGTTTAATGGCTGTTTAGTTTCTTCAATGTAGAGGTCTGAACACTCCTCACTGCATTGGACTGCATATACTATATTGCTCCTTTTGTGGTTTGGTATCGGATCCTTTGGGTGGACAAGTCTCCGCCTTAGTGTGTTTGTGGGTTTGAAATAAACAGGGATGTGGTGCCTCTAAGATGGAGGATTTGCACTAGCTGTATTCAGACCGATGAAGCTGTTTGGATGAACAGCGAAACGTTTCTATCTCTCAAAAAAGAAGTCCAGTAGCCATGACTCAACTTCCAGATTAATAAGAATTATATTCATAGAATTACAAATCAATATGATGCTTTGACATTTTATGTTCTGGGAAGCCAGCATGAACTCCCATTCATTGTGCTGTGCGGAAATTCCACCCAGTTTGCCTAGATACAATGAAATATTTTGTAAAACCTTGGATGCATGTTTGGTATGCATGCGTAGGATGAATGCTAGAATGATTGGCAGATAGATGAAAAGATGTAGGATGTACAGCTGAATGCTGATTGGTTGAAATGTTTTGATTATGATGAAAATGGTTAGTTAAGCAGAGTGTCAGTCAGTAAAGGTGAGGGTCCCTCACAGAATTGTCAAGAGAAAGGATTCTTTGAGACAGTATATTGCATAGAGTCTGTAGAATTAGTTAAGCTTGAGTTTTAGATATAGGAGATCAGTTTATGGAAAATGTGTGTAAAAATAGAAGAACATGCCTATTATGATTGTTTTACTTATCATCTTAAACAGCCAAGAAATTACCTTTAGTTTCTTTCCTTTTATTTATATTTCCCAAATAAATTTATTTTGTTTGTTCAGGAATAAAGCCCACCTCGTTATTTATTTTAAGTGCCATTAAGAAAGAAAGATAGCAGTCTAGAAGTAATGAATATTATACCCATGAAATGCAGGCTAAACAGTTCCAAAGGAAGAATGTTAAACCAAACCAAACATTTCACCCAGCCACTAAATATAATATACATTCCTACTGGGACAAGGAAGCTCTGGCTGGCTGTCATAATTAAAGGGACAATCCCAAATATTTTGGAGAGGTTTGGTAGTAGTTGTCCTTTGGCTAAAGTCCAATCTGGTAGGATTCGCAATGGCTACATTTGGGGTGAAGGTTTCTGCAGCTACAAGATGCATGAGTAACTCACTAGTGCAGTTGCAGTAAAAAAAAAACATGTCTTGCCAGATATAGTATATTTCCATGTATGAAACTATATTTTTGTCTAAAATTGTTAGACTAAAATTAAACGATCATCTTATACATGGAAATAAGGCAAGGAGAGAACCTGATAATTGCAAAACTGTAATTTTGGGTTGGAAAAGTGGGGGTTATTTTATACATGGGGCATCTTATAGATGGAAAAAATACGGTACATTGCACAGTGGGACTGGTACAAGAGAAGAGTTTGGTAGATTGTCCCTATATGTTTTTAGTAAATTGTAACTAAATGACACTACAGCTCAAGCACAGAATTGGGAGGTTCACTACCACATACAAAGGAGAAGATGCTGCTCACAAATGAAGCTAACTGCCAGAATCACCAGATGATCCTTGCTTCCATACATTGGCAAAAGAGGAGATGTCTCCATTCCTGTGGTTGGGCAGGCCTCTATGGACAGTTAATGCCAGAATAGCTCATTGGTCCAGATTTCTTCTTCAAAAAAGCCAAAAAGTTTTGGAGTAGTATGGAAAGCTAGTATTGTTTCCTAGACACGCTAAGATCGTGCTTATCTAGCTGACCACCAGTCTCATCATAAACCTGTCTAGCTAATAAAGAGCTTCAGCAGAGCTACAGCCACCCAGGGGTGCTTGGCAAGTAGAGATGGGCACAAAACGAACATTTTTTTTTTTCTGTTATTCGTTATTCATTTCATTATGTAATGAAATGACAAACAAAAATTGTGATGAAAATGGAATGAAACAAACAGAACCATGAAAATTGTGTTCGTTACGTTTCTTTTTGTTAATGGAGACATGCAGTGAAATGAGCTGTTTTAAATGTTAAAAAACACCCTGGACATCTATAAAAACACAGCAATAATTATTTATACCATCTGATAATACCTACTGGGGGGTTGGGGTCCTTAAAACATGCATTTATGTCTTTTCTCAGATCGCTGTATATTTTTCCTTTAAGGGGAGTTAGGGGACATCAACCCAAAATGGCTCCCAGATGCCTAATATTGATTTCTTGGGTATTAAAACGCCCTGGACATCCATAAAAATGCAGCGATAATGCGATAATTATTTGAAATTATTACCTACCAGGGGGTTGGGGTCCTTAAAACGTTTGTTTTTGTCTTCTCCCATCGCAATGTATTTTTCTTTTCCCTTTAAGGATGACAAAATGGATGTCGCCACTCCAGCCACAACATGGAGGCAAGCCATGTGATGGGATCATGTAAATTCTTGGACAACTTCAACCAATAGCATGCCCAGGTTGCAGACTGGGCAGGTCTGGCAGCCACAGAGGGCATAAAAAGCTCTGGCAGCCCCCATCCTCCTTGCAGTCCCCAGTGGGAGTTAGGGTGGGATTGCTGTCTCTGCGACTCTAGCTTCAGTCCTGCAGCCTCCCTGTGTGCGTGTGTGCGTATCTCTCGGTGGGTACCCTCACCTGCCCCGCAGTGCAGTCACTCTGTGGCTGCCTTGCACCCTGGGCAACGCCCGCTGCTGCCTTTGCAGCCTCCCTGAATACCTAGTCTATACTGTGTCTCTGCCAGCATCATTATTTTTGGTGGTTTCCCTCTGGTCTGGAGCGTTGGGGGACGCCCCCACACGGAAATGGTTTAAAAATCATGCAAAAAGCAGGTAGAAACAAAAAATGAAAAAATGAAAAACAAAAATGAAATTTTTCCAAAAATTCACGAAAAATGGAAATGAAACGAAATGGACATCTCAATGACAAACGAAAAACCAAAACACCATTTTTTTTTATTCATGTCCATCTCTATTGGCAAGCATGCAGGGCAAGGCTCCCAGATTTTGTAGCTGCCAAATTGCAGAATACATCCCCTCAGAGCTGCAAACAGTTTCTCCTCTCAAGATGTTTAGGTAAAGTGTGAAGGCAAAAGGCAAATGTTCCCCCTACACATGCATGCTAGTCATGTTTGACTCTAGGGTTGGCACTCATCTCCGTTTCTAAGACAAAGAGCCAGTGTTGTGCAAGTCCATGGCCATGTGGCCAGCATGGCTGAATGCATTTATGTGCATGGAACACTGTTTACCTTCCCACTTTTTATGGTGGTATCTATTGATCTACTTACTTTTACATGCTTTCGAACTGCTTTACGATATGGTTTGATCTCATTGGATGACTTTGACTTTGCATATATTGTTGAGTTTGACTGAGTCCTGTTCTAATTATTCTATTCATTTTTATTTGTGTTCATTGTGATTATATTATGATTGTCAGCCATTTTAGCTCAAAGTGAAAAGGCAAAAATAAAATGCAAGTCCGCTTCTTACTGTGCCTTACCAAGTAAAATCTTTGCAGGGATGTCAAGGGATTAACTAGGACATATCACATTCTTGAAATTTCTTCCTCACCTCTGTTGCCACCAACCACCAGTTCTATGTCCCTTCCAACTCCTCTGAACACTGAAGTCAGAAAGGGAATTCTGAACATATCCATCTTCTGTGTGAGTCTGATTTGACAGGGTGTTGAGCTTTGCCAGATAGATGTCAAGAAAGCCAGATAGATGTCAAGCTAAACAATGTGGTTTTCTACTTGGTATTTTTCCCAGCAGCTGAAAAAATAGATTTATGTTTACAGAATGAAATATGTATTTTTGAGTGTACACTCTCTTCCATGCACACACATAAATAAAGAACATTCTTTTAAATAGATAAATGTGAACAACTACTTCTTCATTTGCTAAAGCAGTTACTTCATGTCCTACCTTCTTCTGCAATTATGTTTGTACCATGACAGCATTGTTTGCGGTCACGTAGTTTTGTCCCTGTTCAGTCCCTGTTTCCGTTTACTCATGGTTGTGATAACTTGTCTCGTGACAAGTGTTACTTCACAGCCTTGTTTTGTGACAAGATCTGTTTTTCTGAAAAAAAAAAATAGAGGGCACACCACACCCCTGTACTTCGTCTATTCAAGATGTCAATCCACAGCACTCAAAAGTACAAGAGAACATGACACTAGTATGATTCTGCATGTCAGTTATAAAATTTTGAGTTCAGGATGCACAGACTCAAAAGCATTCCAACCACTGTGACTGGTTATAAACACAGAGCTAAAGGGAGACATTGTGTAGTTGGCACAATGTTTCTTGATAGTTACTAACTGATTTTTTTAAATCTGTTGATTTTGATGCTGTGCAAAAATATTCTATACAACATGGTGCAACATAATATTATTTACCTTTCTCAGTAGTCTTGGAGTCTCATTTTTCCTTTAGTTCATGTTACACCAGGAAAGAGGAACTTAGTGCTCAAGCCTACAAAATCTACTTCTCTGAAGTGTTGCATTCTTATTTTGATTGCCAAACTGACTGAGCCATCATGGCAAGTAAGGCAGGTGTTCCCATGGCTTGCAGCCCGCTGCATAGCAGGATAGACAGATGGCATACAGTGATGATCTTCCACAGGTCTACAAAGGTTATTTAAGGTGGAACGGTGCTAGTGTAAGTTACTACTCAATCAGTAGTAAGAATCCTAAGATCAGCTCAGACCTAAGTATATTTTACTAAACTAATGAAGCTTACTTCTATTTAGGTCATTTAAAACAGCACAGCATTCCCTCTTCCAGCTTGGTAACATAATCTAGTTGCTGTATAATATGCAACTGGAAGGTCTATAGTTACCAGTCCATGAGATGGATCTCACTCTCTTTTTCCGAATAAAATCACCCCTGTGCTTGTAAGAGCCTATGCACCCTAGTAGACAGACTGTAGGACTAGGACTCAGGAGACTTCAGTTTCCAACACCTGTTGGGCCACAGAAACTCAGTTGCAGGGGGTGGGGTGGGGGTGGAACTGGTGGAACTGGACATATCCCACATGCCTTGAAAAGCCTCCGAGGATTGCTTTAAGTGAGAATGGGCATGATGGTGCATAACATCATAAAATGCAGTGGTATGAACCCTGACAAGCAAAAACAGGTGGAAGTTAGCAGGAGTGGATTCCACTACCACATTTTGTAGCATCAGAAGCCACTACTGAGAGTTCGGGACAGGATGACAAAAACTGGAAAGGGGGGGTCCATTTCCACAGAGAGAGAACCTAGGCAATTTGTCATATGTTTTGGCGTAAGCCACTTACTATAACAGCTATTCTAGATTAATAACTCATGGAAGATCCAGCTCACGAATTTACTTTTCCTCAGTGACATAATCATGGACTATAGTTAATATTTTGCCAGTGTTTTGTGCAAACTACAGTGGTACCTTGGCTTATGAAATTAATCCATTCTGAATGCATTTTCGTAAGTCGATTTTTTTTCATAAGTCGAATCACAGTTTCCCATAGGAATGCAATGAGAACAGATTAATTCATTCCAGAGGCACAGTATTTTGGTGTCACGCAGACACCAGTATTTTTGTGCAAAATTCTTTATAAAGTGCACTTTAAAAACATGCATACTGCACAGCAACGTTACATATCGAGAATAAACGTCTCCAACACCACATACTGTATCATTTGGTTTGGACATTGTGCAGATCAGTTCAGTGCACTTTAAAGACAGGCAGGCACACTGAACATGCCTCTCCCTGAGCCAACATTTTAAAGCATCACCAACCACAGATTTTGGACATGAAAAACAAACATTTACAGGAAAACTTTACAATTTAAACTCAGAAAACCATGGAATAACAATCAATTTTAACTGCCCCCACCCCCTAAAGAAATCAGTTTTTGGTTGAGGAGGCAGAGGACAGCAACTGGGCAGAACAGGAAGGTTCTTCCTTTTTCCTAACCTGCTTGACCACAAACCTGTCCATGGTCTGCTGCCCCTGTTGCATCCAAAGCATTGCTCACCAATGGTCAATGACCACATTGTCAAAGTGGTCCACATGTTCCTGGGCTTCAGCCTGATGCTTGTGGTGCTCATTCACCCAAGTTTAAAGATGTCCCCAGAGTTTGCAAGCCTTCCTCAGAATTCCCTTGGTTCCTCCTGCTGCTCCTCATGTGTGCCATGCTGCAAACCTTGCTGCTCCTCCTCCTGCTGGCCCTCCATGTCCTCAGCAGAAAGTGTGAGGTTGTATCTCTCCACTGGCTTGGTGACATCATCCTCAGAAACCGCCCCATGTTCCACCCCAGGGAGACAATTTCCACAGCCATTGCCGGCTCCTGTGTGCTGGTTTCAGGAGAGACTACACAGTATGGCCACAAGTTCCTCCAAGAAGTGTTGAGCTTCCTCTGGCTGACACCATCCCATGCCATTTTGCTGAGCTGCAGGCAGCTCACAATGTCAAAATGGTGCTTCCAGTAGTCAGCCAGGGTGATGTCTGACCCATCGGTCATTTCCAGGCAACACTGTAAAAGCTCCCTGGTGTACGTCTCCTTGAAGTTGGCAATCATCTGCTGGTCCATCAGCTGGATTGGGGGTAAAAGGAAGATCACACAGATGAAGCCGAATTCCTCCACCAAATCTTTTTCAAGGCCAGGAGGATACACAGGGGCATTGTCCATCAAAAGGATGGCCTTCAGTGGCAGGTTCTTCTCCACCAGGTACTGCTTCACAGTGGGACAAAAACCTGATTCACCCATTCCATGAACAAGACACGTGTATGACCCAGGCCTTGGAGTTGGATCTCCGCATCAGGCTCAACCTCTCCTTGTTCACCTTGTGCTTCTTGAAAGCACACTGGTTCTCTGAATAGTAAAACCAGCAGATGCTTTACCTTCAGATCCCCACTGGCGTTGGCACAGAACAGGAGGGTGAGACGATCCTTCATCCGCTTGTGGCCTGGCACTTGGGTCTCCTCCTGTGTGGTGAAGGTCCTCTTCAGCATCTGCTTCCACAAGAGGTCAGTTTCATCACATTTGAAGACCTGCTGTAGAAGGTATCCCTCAGAAATCATGGTCTCCAGAAACGTGGTTGTGAATTCTTCAGCTGCAGGCAGATTGTAACTTGCAGCCTCTCTGCGGGATGCTGGATCTCATTTTGAATTTAATTAACCCCCTCGGCTTGCCTTGAACTCTTCATCAGAAGTTCCTTGCTGTTGGGCGATCAGGTGAACATGCAAGGCCTTGGCCTTGGCACAGATGACTGTCTCAGTCACAGTGTCCCCTGCATGCTCCTTCTCGCAGATCCACAGAAGCAGCAAGTTATCGACCTTATCCATTATAGCAAGCCAGTTCTTCATAATGATTGTGACACCTTTTGATGTCTCATCGACCCATAATCTTCTCTTTGTCTTTGAGGGTGGTTCCAACAGTGGAAACATTCCTCCCATATTCTCTTGCAAGCTCTGTCACAAGCATGCATTCCTCATGCTTGGGAAACTGGAAAACTACACCTGAAACATATCACTCACCTTCAAAATCCTACTAGAGTTGTTATAGTCAGTCCAATCTTGTAGATGAATCTTGAGGATCCCCCTTTAAAATTGGTGCATAAGCTGAAAATGTGATGTGGGGGTCTTTTAAAAAAGGACATTCAAAATACTGTTAGACAACATGAGAATGCCCTAGTTTGGTATGTAGAATTAATGTCTTGAACACAATATTCCTAATTTGTTTCATTAATTATAATTGTGACAAATAGCAATGAGCCCTGTTAAGTCCTGACACTTCTAATTTCATTGACATTTTGTTCAAGAACATAGAAATCCTGCTGCTGGGTACAGATAATATTCTTTGGAGAAAGCCCTTGATCTTCCCTTAATTGAAACTATATTCTTAAGAAGAAGAGGAAGAAGAGAGGAAACTAAATTATACTGTGGAATTGTATATCTTTCTGGAAAGTGCTGTATTACCTTTATATAATACTAATGTGGCCCTATGAAGCTAATTCTCATTGATCTGCAAGGCTTCTGGTACAAGGAAAGATAACTGTCAAGCCAGTGAAAGATGGAACTTTACAAAAGTTTTATGATTTTGTGATTTTGAAGAGAATTTGAAAACTGGTAGTATTCTTCCATTGTATGGGTCTCCTGACAGCAGTCTAGCCTTACTCTAGTCACGGTAGGCCTGCAGAATATTTATACTGGCTACACCAAATGTTCTCCCCTCAGACCTCCTTCAGGGCAGATTCAAGGGAATTCCACATCATGAAGACTTGCCCATGCAGATCTTGGGCCTCTGAATTTGTTTCACAAGCTATCCTACACTGTGCCTGCTACAAACAAATTAGGAGCAATTTGCTAAAATAGTTGAAAGGTCATCCCACTAGTTGATGAGTTTGGTACTGCTTTTCTAGAATACTCACGTGGAGAGCCAACACCCACCCTGGAACACACACACAAAACACCACACTGCAATGCAAACATGGGCAAAAGTGAGCTGTTGTAGCAAAAAGTGCAGTGAAAAACAATGCAAAAACAGAAGAGAAAGCAAGGATACCTCAGCTCCCTAACTTTCCAAGTTCTAAAAGTGCAAAAACTACTGCAAAACAATGTCCAGAAAGACTCCAAAACTTGAAAAAACTCCTCTCGACTTTCCATAGACTATAGGGGAGCAATGCATCCTGGGTAACTTGTTTCAAAATGTGGAACAGATTTTTGTCTTGCAATGCATCCCATAGACAAAAAAAATACCATCCTGTGAAGCAACCCTACTTCCGGAAATTTTATTCATCTTGCAAGTTTTTGTCTTACAATGCCTTTATCTTACTAGGTACCACTGTATTACCAGAAATGATTGTGTGATTAATTGCCAGAAGTATATACAGTGGTACCTTGTATAAAGGAATTAATTCGTTCCAAATGAAATTATGTTAAACAAATTTTCCTTTATACAAATTTCCCAAGGAATGCATTGAAAACAGAGTGATCCCATTTTTATATTGTAGAGGTTCGTCCCATAGGCAATTCTGTTAAGCAAATTACCCCTATCTCCGGAATTTTTTATGTTGTAAAGATTTTATGTTATACAAACCGTTTGTTATATGAGGGTCCACTGTAGAAGACAAAGCAGTGATGTAGATTTTATTTGTCAAGAGAAAACATCAAATGTGAAGCAGCATTGTAGATACTGGTATGAGGTGTCGAGTTGTTTGTAACCAGCAAGTCTTCATTTCTTTCTGCCTTGTTTTGGAGCATTTTGTGCCTAGTGAAGTCTTCACTTGACTTGCTTAGAAGTTATAAAGATGCTGTCCAGCTGAGAACACACACTGGGTAGTTTAATGAGGATAGAACTCAGCAAGGGCACTTGAAAATCTCAGAAATGTTCTGTAACAACAATATTTTACTTCAGACAGTCACTTTACAAGTGCATAATGAACTTTACAGACATTAGAATGCCAATGTTCTATAACTTGCTAATGGAAGAAAGGAACTAGATGTTTCAGATATAAAAATAGCATCACAAACAGAGCCAACCTTGCAAAGAAATTTGTGAAGAAAGTAGACTTTGAACGCAAATTCCTCTTTCCTTATTTCTTTTAAAACATCACTCTTAACCTTAACATTGTTTTACACTTCATATAGAAGAAACTGTTGAGAGAGGCAAGAAGGGCTTTATTTAAATTATCTTGGGGAAGGCACTGTTTGGTTGGCTTTTCTTCTTATATAAAATGCAACTTGATTTTGGGGCATGTACGGATACATCAATTGCCTTAATCTGGACTTCCTCCAAAATGGAAAAAAAAAGTCACTATTGTACTGAATTGCTTAATAATACATTGACAGAAATGCACCTTCTTCAGCTTTTCAAATTGTTGTTGAGTTTGTCATTATTGAGGCTCAGCAGACTAAGGCTCCAAAAACTGTTGGCACCAAAGTCAGCAGCTCCAGTGCCACGCAGCAGAGCGATCTCCCACTGATAACCCCAGCTCCTGCCAACCTAGCGGTTCAAAAGCATGTAAATGCAAGTAGATAAATAGGTACCACCATAAAAAAACTGGAAGGTATGTGGCCATGGACTTGCACAACACTGGTTCTTCAGCATGAATACGGAGATGAGCACTGCCCCTAGAGTCAGACACGACTAGCACACATATGTGGGGGAACCTTTACCTTTACCTTTTTACAGCAGGATGGATTTGGCAGAACTTTCAATGGCCATTGGTGAAAGTTTCTGACTATCCAACCTAATGACAGGTACATTTAATATAAGTATCTGTCATACTACATGTGTGATACATGCTATATTTACTTCAAATGTCTTCTTATCCATGGCCAAAGGGATAGGACATCCTAAACCTGATCTTTTCCCTAACCCTCGTGGCACACAGGAAAATCATTGGGCAAAATCCTGTTTGCACAGTTATTTCAAATCTGGGTGCCAGAAATAATTAATCCAATCTGAAACGTGCTATCCTGGCTTTTCTGCTTCTGAGTTCTCCTCCTACTCCCTTTCACCCTGGAAAAGACTTTGTGAACCTTGGGATAGAGGAAGTGGAGGCTTTAATATTGCTACCAGATTACTGGTCCAGGCATTGGAAGTGAGATTTCCAATGGCTTCTCCAGGGCAGAAGGGAGCTCTGGGGAGCATCATAAGAAATAAGTGGTGGTGGAGGACTAGGCATTCAAATTAATGTAATTATTTCCAGTGTCCTGATTTATTGGATATTGGCAAAACTGTGCCTCTTTTGTATTGTGGGCTTCACAGCATGGCAGATTCATTTCTAGGCAAGGCTCTACTGCAATTTATATGCAAATATAAGCACATGTTAGGTAGCATACAACTCCATTATCATGATATGAGAATACCTAATCCTGTGCAATGGCAATATGTTAATACATGTGTGGTGCCACTATCTTCAAGGAGCAGTCTGAGACAGTACTGTCAGGGGCATAGTACAGCTGTGATCCCCAACCTTGGATCCCCAGACGTTCTGGAACTACAACTCTCAGAAATCTTGGCCAGGACTACTAGTGGTGAAGGCTTCTGGGAGATTTTGTCCCAGAACATATGGGGATCCATGGTTGAAACCACTGCAGTAGAGCTAAGAGACATTGAGACAAAGCATGCTGCCAGGGGTCACACACGTCCAGCCACCAATTCATCATCTAGAAGCAACATACCCTTAAGGAGAAAATACTATCAATTCTCAATCTGCATATATTGCTTTTGTTTTATAATTGGTCCTGTCAGAGGTAGCAAGGCTGTATTTGTACAATCTTTCAGGGCACATAGAAATGGTAAAAATGCATGCTTGGAGAGACATTGTTATGAGAGGAAGACATACACATTTACCTTAATATATGACTGGATCCCTATTCTACTGTCCACGGCTTGGGACAAGAGTACCTGTCGGAGCGTATCTCCCAGAGGTCAACTGGGGCCAGGCCCACTAGAATGGCGCAGGCACGCTCACTTAGGGCGGCCACACCCAAGGAGGTGCAGAAATTGCTCACACGTCACCGCACCTTCTCTGTGGTGGGCCCCACATTGTGGAACCACCTCCCAAGTGAGCTGCACCTAGCATGGTCCCTGCCTGCCTTTAAAAAGGTATTGAAAACCTTACTCTTTATAGAGGCATATGGTGGACCTTTCTATTTAATTCCTCCCCCCCCTCTTTATTTTTCTCCCGCCCGTGCCACCTTTCTCCTGGAGTATTGTCCCTCCTTATATATACTATTCAGTTCTGTTAAGGATATCTATATGCCTAACAAGGATTTCTCAGATCAGTCTGTTGCCGGATCACATGAAAATCCCATGTGAAGGACAGACTATGAAGGTGTTCAGTCTGTCCATGGTGAAATAGAGTAGACCACTGGGTATACTGGACATGATAAGGAAGGTCTGATAGCTTTCATCACCAATGAATTCTTTATTGCAGAACTAACTGCAAGGGGCTCATTAGACCTATGGGTATTTCTCTTACTCTTTTCCTCCTTCTCCGCCTCTTCTCCACCACACCATTGTGGTTCCACTTCACTTGGAGTTAATTCTCAATTACATATAGAAAAGAAAATAACTGAGATCTTTCCTTCCTTCAAATCCAGAACCATTCAGCATAGTCTATAAAATTGTCTCTGCCATCAACACCTTCTCAGTTGGGTCAGCAGTACCAAGAAAGATTGATCTCAGTTGTGGGCCAGTTCCCCTGCGTGCTCATGAAGCCTTAATTGTCTCTAATAGTGCACAACTAAAGCTGTGAGCAAAGATCAACTGAGGCCCGACCTACCAGAATGTTGCGGGCGCTCTCACTTTGGGTGGCCATGCACAGAGAGACTCAGAAAACCATGACACGCAACTGAGCCTTCTCTGTGGCTGGCCCTGTGCTTTGGAACCATCTCCCAAGTGAGCTGCACCTTGCACAATCCCTGCCAGCCTTTACAAAGGCCTTAAAGACCTGGCCTTTTTGTGAGGCATTTGGCGACAGTTAATTGTTGTTTTTTGTCCCGCCATCACGCCAATGACTATTTCCTGTAGTTTTATTATGGTGTCTTAATTAGTTTATTATTATTGTCATTGTTTTTACTGTTTCTATTGTTTGCATACTGTTGTAAACCGCCCGGTAAATAATAATAAACTTACAACTATTGTTGCCCAGTTAGGTAAAGATCATAACATGTTGATATGAACTGCCATAGGTTAAAAAAATCTAGCTGAGCTGTACAATCTAGTATGCAACAGATCATGTCTATGAAGATTTCTTAATTTACGGCAATTCACAGGCAAAAATTATGTTTGTTCCCTAAACTTTGCAAAAGAATTTCAGACACTGTTTGAAGTGGGAAAAGGCTACTGCCTGCCCCTCTCTCTACTGCTCAGTTGAATTACCTGATGGTAAACAAGATTGGCTTCATCACCTTAGAGACCTCACAGTCTCTTTGGGCCTTTTCACACGACCCCTCAGATCCGCTGGTCCCTTAAATTCGGACCAGCGATCTTGAGGGTTCCTTGCTGTTCCTCCGTCCCCACCCGCTCCGCACTTCCTTGTTCTGTCTGCGGGAGGGGAGGGAGGGGAAAAAAGCCTTAGACACGGACAAAAGAAGAAACCCTTACCTCCCGTGCGTGGAAGCTTGCTCCGAGCCCCGGTTTTACTTCCTGGTTGCTCTTAAAGGGGCGGAGGCGAAAGAAAAACAACAAAAAGAAGCAAGGAGAGCTCAGGCACTCTCCGCATCAAATATTTTTCACCTCCCAAAAGCAAGTACAAGAAAGTGCAGCTGGGTCGCGCTTAGGTGGGCGGGGTCGCACTTAATTGTCTGCAAACTCCGGACCTGGTGGGGAAACATTTTTAAGGTCCGGCGCTTGCAGCCCTTTGCCGCGGAGCTTAGGGGTCGTGTATAAACGCCCTTTGTCACCAAAAATATTAAAGGGACACTCTCCTTATTGCAAACAACATAGCTCCCATCTCCACTCCAGTGTGCATCCCTAATATTCTCTCCATTTACTTTTGCTCAAGCAAGCCTGGTGCAGATTCAGCATACTCCATTATTCAGTGTACCTTTTATTTTTATTTTAAAAGAATGCAGCTCATTTGACAGCAGCTGTCAAGGGCCAAAGGAGTTGCTTCCTGAACTTTATTAACTTTAGCAGCTTTTTCAGGTGACCGGGTACTAAGATGGCAACAGAGGGAGCCATAAGAGGATATTCCTTTATGGAAAGCAAAGCGGGGAATTATATCTTCCTTGACTTCAAAGCTTCCATCAAATCCGTACCACTTGGCATTAATTTAAAACTTTGTCAGAAAAAGGCGAAGTAGGGGAAGAAGCACATAAGACCTTTACAAGGTACATCAGTTTCTCGTTGAATCTAAAAACAAAAGCTCTTCTAGTGAATCTTTATCTGTAAAGTTGCTGTCAGAATATCTCAGTAACCGTAAAGCTGCAAGCCTATACACACTCCATGCTTTGAAACTAATCTGTACAACAAAGAGGAGTAAATAAGTATGCATACTCAGAGTAAGCCTACATAAGGCTAATGGGTATCATTCATCTAATGTTGCTGCCCCAAGTATCATTGCACTATAGCTATAGCATAAGCCTACAGTGAAATAATGGCTGAATTTGAGGACAGAAGTCAGTCTTTCCATTTTCACCCTTCCGTTTGTCATCTCTTCTGAATGCCAAGACCCAGGGCAGTGGGCAGTGCAGTAACAGGAAGAGGACTTCCTACTTCACAATATAGTTCAGATCCTGTGACTGTCTCTGCAGGACATTGCTTGCCTCCCTGTGAATTGTAAACCTCTGGGTCCTCATGACTGCAAAATAAGTATGAGTTAATGCTCCAAGAATGTAGGAGAGAGAGAGAGAGAGAGAGAGAGAGAGAGAGCTCTTCCCATAGGTATCAATGGATGTGAGAATTAGAGATGCGCATGAACCGAAATAATGGTGATTTGTTTTGGTTCAGTTCATTTTAGGGTTTGGTTTGTTTCATTTTGTTTTTAACAATTTTTTTTCCAAATATTCATTTTGTTCATTCATTTTGTTTGTTATTTGTTTTTTCCCGCTTTGTGCAATGTAATCCATTTGAAAGCGCGCAGACAGAAAAAACATTCCAAAAAAAAAAAAAAACCAGACATTGACAACAACTGCATAAACTGGACTGGCAGCATCCTCATGCTCACCATCCACATCATCATCATCATCTTCAATCATCAACACATCATCCTCACTGGGCGGTGGCAGCAGCAGTGGCAGCAGCGGTTGCAGGGTGATCCTGGCGCCTGTGGCAAGTGCTTTTCCCCTCCCAAGCGCCAACCGCATGGCCCCTGGGGCCAGGTCAGTGCTGGTTTTATTTTTTTATATTGTTTTTCTTTATTTAGGGTGCCAACCTGGCCACCGTGTGCTGGATGGTTTTTTGTTTTTATTTTTGCCGGCTGCGGGACGGATCCATGGCTCGTGGGCCGGGCTGGGGCCTGTGCGCCGGATCTTTTATTTTATTTTATTTTTATTTTATTTTTACTGCCAGCCAAGGCCACCTACCAGCTGTATTTCCTTTCATGCCATTCTCTAGTGATAATATTATTTATTTATTTATTTATTTATTTATTTATTTATTTATTTATTTATTATTTTTAAGTTTATATACTGCTATGATTTTCCAAAAAGTTTACAAACAAAGGCAACATAAGCAACTAAAAACACCCCAATACAATCAAAAGATAACATAAAAGAAAGGGGGAAAGTGATAAAAGGGAAAGAATCTGGCAAGAGGCACAAACAAATACTAACAGGAAACAAATAAATCACAAGGTGTACAAATAGACATTAGCGATTGCCATAAGCTTCTTTGAACAGCCACATTTTCAATAATTTCTTAAAGGCTGTGAGGGAAGGAGCCAGGTGCATCTCAGTGGGCAGTGTATTTCACATGGACGGGCCAACCACTGAGAAGGCCTGATTGTGAGTTGCAACATTACGGGCCTCCCTGGGAGTGGCCACCTGAAACGAGAAGGCCAATGAGGTTCTGGTGGGTCTGGCCAGCTCTGACATTTGGGAGATATGCTCCGTGAGATATTCAGGTTCCAAGCCATGGAGGGTTTTGTAACCCAAAACCAACACCTTGAACCTTATACCTTATTCAAGAGGCAACAGGCAACCAGTGTAGGTGAGCCAGAATCATTTCATTATGTAACAAAGTAATTTGTTGCATAACAAAATGACAAAACAGCATTTTGTTTTTTGTTTTGTACCCATCTCTACTAAGCAGTGCTGAATAGAGGGGGATGAGGTCCTCATGGGATTTGGAAATTATACTTAATACAGTATAAAATAGCATTTGCCTTTCTTGGCAATATCACACTATTGGCTCATATTAAACTTACAAACTACAAGAATTCCAAGATCCTTCTCACATGTAGTATTGCTGAGCCAGGTGCCCCCAACTTGTAACTGTGCATTTAATTTCTTCTTCCAAGGTACTGTACTCTGCAGTTCTCCTTGTTATATTGCATTCTGTTGGTTTCAGCCCAGTGCTCCAGCCTATCAAGATCATTTTGAATTTTGTTTCTGTCTTCCAGGGTATTAGCTATTCCACCCATTTTTTGTCTTCCATGAATTTGACAAACATCCCCTGCACTCCCTTTTCCAGGTTATTAATAAAAATGTTGAAGAGCACAGGACTGAGCCTTGGGGTATCCCACTTGTTACCTCCTCCCACTTAGAAAAGGATCACTCTCTGAATACAATTATGTAGCCAATTGTGTATCTACCTTACACTTGATTTATCCAGACCATACCTAGTTAGCTTGCTAATTGGGATATAATAGGGAACTTTGTCAAAAGCTTTGCTGAAGTCAAGATATATTACATCTACAGTATTCCCTCTGTCTACCAAGGAGATACCTGATCAAAAAAGGAGATGAGATTGGTCCGGCAGAATTTGTTCTTGTCAAATCTGTGTTGGCTTCTAGTTATTATTGTGTTGTTTTCCAGGTGCTTGAATAGTGACTGCTTATTAATCTATTCCAGGCTTGTAGTTCCCAGGCTCTTCTTTTTGCCCTTTTTGAAGATAGGAACACTAGCCCTTTCATCTGTTTCCTCTCCTTAATTGAGCAATTGGTAGTAAACTCCAATGGCAATGTTCCTTTTAGTTTTTGCCCAAGATGCTCAATGGGAGAGCCTATGAGAATGTATGTTTTCTCCCTGTACTTTTTTCAGAATGTATGATTTGTGTATACTTTTTCTGAATTATGCACCTCTGTAGGCTTGTTTACGTTAACTAACAAACATGGGATCCTAAGTAGACTAATGTAATAATTTCTATAATACCCTAGCTGGTACAACCAGTGATCAGAGCATGTAGGAGATATTGCCTAAGAGCATTTGTAGCCCCAAATTTTGCAACCACTAGACTTAACACACACTTTGTATGGATGTACAGTAATCCCCCATTTATCATGAGGGTTAGGGACCTGACCTGACCTGTGATAAAGGGAAATCCATGATATGTGGATGCTGGGACATGTTGAGACTGTGGAAACTGTTGAGACTGTGGAAACTACACTTACCCTAGTCCTGGTGCTGCCTGAACGGGTCTTTGAAGGGCTTCCCGGGCCTGTTGGAAGCTCCAAAAGTGACTTCTGGTTGGCCCAAAACCACTTCTGGGACCTCTGACAGGTCCAGGAAGCCCATTGGAGGCCCACCCAGGGCAGTGCCAGGCCTGGGGTGAGTGCAGGAGGCCCCAAACAGGGCCATGCAGTTTGCCCCAGGAACCCTTGCCTTCATATACTGAGGTCCCACAATATACCGGGACTACAGTATATGAACTGCATCATAGCATGGGACAAATGTATCAAATATACACACTTTCAGTCATTCAAATATTTGAAAATATACATACATTTTCTAGCTTTTTTTTCTTTCTAAAACATATCATAAGTCTTGTCAATGTGTGGAATTCCAAGTTGTTATCTGTTCCATTGGCAGGCTCAAGAAGCGGAAACTAGATATTTCCATATGAAAATGTGATTCCAGTGCACTTGTGGTAGGTGAGTAAGATTGCACCATGTGAGGAAAATGATTTTGTAGTAGGTAAAATCATTTTGTAGAATTTTACAAAACTCCTGTTTGACAAGATGATACCTTCATTAGGATGAGTCAAATAGTTACAGAAGTTAGCAAGTTTTTTTAGGACCCCCCCTTTAGAATAGATCATATGCTAAGGAAAATAAACACACCAGAAAAAAGTAAAAATGTGGTGGGGAGGTTTTGACATGGAAGAACTCATGGTGTAATTTAATAAATAAATAAATAAATAAATAAATAAATAAAAATAAATAAATAAATAAATAAATAAATAAATAAATAAATTTCAGAGATTTGGTGGGGAGGATTTCAGGATTAAATCTAGTTTTTCTTTCATTGTTCATGAATTTGTATGTCTGTGATGTGGGGAGGGGCTGTATTACATGCTTCTGCACATAATGATAAGCCATTATTTTCAGAAATGGCATAGGTCCTAATGACAGCCATAGTGACTAAATGCATCCCTCCACAGACCGGGATGTATCCTACCATTATATATGGAACAGAAGATCTCACGATCTGTTCCTTTAAAGGGAGAGGGAAAAGAAGAGAGATGGGCAGAAATATGCAGTTTGCAGTACGTTGACCACTTTTCTGTTTAGGGACTTGACCTAGACAACCACAGGACTGCCAAAGTTGCTGGTCTTATGTCACCTTTCCAGCCACCCCACATCTGATTTCTTTCTTTGTCCATGCCAGTGGTGGGTTCCGTTCTCTCCATTCTTCTACTGCTGGAGGCATGAATGACCTAGGCAACACAGTCATTGTTATAGATGTTTTTTGATGCAGACTACACCCCCCCCAGCAAGATGGGTACTCATTTTTACCAACTTTGGAAGGATAATAGGCTGAGTCAACCATGAGCACAGTTTCAGCTGTAGTACAAGCATTTAACCATGAGGCGCCACAAGGCTCGTCAGACATTGTTTTTATGGAGAAATAAAGACCTGGAATGAATTTTGGTAATAGCATAGAAAAGAAACGACCAGTGATCATCAAAGTGTGAACCTGTAAACTATTCTGATTCAACTATACAGGTAGCGAACAGCTGTGAAGAGACTGAGAAGTCTGGGGCCCAACTGCTGCTTCTGTTCCTCCCTCCAGAAGCTGACACAGAATGAAAACCTATTATGTCCAGTCTGCAGTCAAACAGTAAAAGTTTATTCATTATTCACTTTTCTATTTATGTAATTTATGATGTCAGATGGGATTCGTATTTCAGTACCTTGTAATATTAAAGATGTACAGAGGAGAATAAATTCTCTGTGGCAGCCCCATCTATATGGAATGCCATCCCCTGTGAAGTGCGCTCTGCAGAGTCCCTGCAGGCCTTTCGAAAATCCTTAAAGACCTTTTTATTTCGAGAGGCCTTTGGCGAATATTAATTTAATTTAATTTTATTTTACTTTACTTTATTTTATTTTTCCCGCCATCGCTATTATTATTATTACTGTTATTATTATGCCTATTGGTGCCTCCAATTTTATCTGTTAGGACTCACGTCTTTGACGTGTCGGGATGCGTTTGGAGGCTTTAGGACTTTGGATTTTAGGATATTAGGATTAGGGAGGATTACACTGTTTTGTCTTAACTTGTTATTTTTGTGATTTGTCCTTTGCTGTATTATGATTTGTTGTTAGCCGCTTAGAGTCCTTGTTGGAGATAAGCGGGATATAAATATAATAATAAATAAATAAATAAATAAATGTTCAAAGGTAAGCCCATCCTCTTCAAAGAGAACATATCCAATAAAAATAACTTTGCTCATTTTGGTTCCTTTTCCCTTACTGAAGGCATTATTAATGTTCATGATATTTATGTGTTGACACCTGCACATATGGTAGTTGTTTGAAGTTTATTAAGACAGCTGCACAGCACACTTCTTAGTACCTCCAGCTAGAGACCTAAAGATAAACATATCATTTATTTTTAATACCCTCTTAATTTATTACCAAGATGTCACAGGAACTTTTGAAGATGGAAATATGGTTTCAGTATTATTATTATTTTCTTCCCCCACCCTTGGGGGTGACATTCAGATCACAAGGATGTGGACTCTTGTAAAATAGTATCTCGAGGTCCTTTTCTATCACCCACATTCCCAGATGTGACACTCACCCTGAAACAGAGAGGAACGTAGAAGACCAAAGCCAAAACAAACAGAATGGCCATCTGCTGTTTGCCAAGACCACAATACAAATGAGGTTTCTGAAAACTCAAATGAGAAACAAGAAATGCAGGCATAAATTCCAATATAATCCCTTAGGTGACTAGGGAAAATATAGGGATATGTGTGTGTGTGTGTGTGTTGTGTCATTAATGTGAAGTAAATTACTCTTCAAGACACCTACTGTTATTCAGGTAAACAACATGTCTCCTTGAAAGTGTCTGAGACACTTTTTAAAATACTGTAAATTCCTTCAACATCTTTAATATTTGTAGATGCAAAAACCATGTCCACTAATTGGGGAAAAAACCCAACATTTTGAGAAACACGGTGGGTTCCCTCCCACTAAAGTTTCAAAAATTGTGCCCAAAGTGATGATGAAATGATAGAGGAAACTAATTTTAAGTCTAAAAGTCTTTCTGCTCACTTAGTAGGAAGGCATGTACAGTATATAACAGAAGTGAATACACCCCCTCACATTTTGGAAATATTTTATTATAACTTTTCATGTGACAACACTGAAGAAATGACACTTGGCTACAGTAAACCCCCACATATTGTGGGGGTTAGGGACCCGACCTCTGATAATTGAAAATCTGCAATATGCAGATGCTGGGTTGGGTTGGGTCGAGACTTGGGGGGGGCTCTCTGGGGGCTCTTCTACTTACCCCAGGCCTGGCGTTGTTCCAAATGGGCCTTCAATGGGCTTCCTGGGCCCTCATAGGCCCCAAAAGTGCTTTCTAGTGATCTGGAGGTCACTTCTGGTTTACCAAAAGTCACTTTCGGTTTGCGGGGAAGCACTTTTGGGGCCTCTGACAGGCCTGGGAAGGCCTTTCCTCCTTACTCCAGGAGGCCTTTTTTCATATACTGAGGACCGGTGATATACCAGGACTGCAGTATATGAACCACAAAAGGGCTGGGGACAACTGTACAATGTAAAGCAGTGAGCATACAGCTTGTATAACAATGTAAATGTGCTGTCCCCTCAAAATAATGCAGCACATAGTCATTAATGTCTAAACTGCTGGCAACAGTGACAATGTCCAGATTGGGCACAAACTGTCAATATTTTGTTTGTCCACCATTATTTTCCAGTACTGGCTTTACCCTCTTGACCATAGAGTTTACCAGAGCCTCACAGGTTGCCACTGGAGTCCTCTTCCACTCCTCCATGATGACATCACAGACCTGGTGAATATTGCACACCTCCACCTTCCATTTCAGGATGCCCCACAGATGCTCAGTAGGGTTTAGGTCTGGAGACATGCTTGGCCAGTCCATCACCTTTACCCTCAGCTTCTTTAGCAAGGTAGTGATTGTTTTGGAGGTGTGTTTGGCGTTGTTATCATTTTGGAATACTGCCCTGCAGCCCAGTCTCTGAAAGGAGGGGATCATGCTGTGCTTCAGTATGTCACAGTCCATGTTGGCATTCATGGTTCCCTCAATGAACTGTAGCTACCCAGTGCTGGCACCACTCATGCAGCCCCAGACCATGACACTCCCACCACCATGCTTCACTGTAGGGAGAACACACTTGTCTTTGTACTCCTCACCTGGTTGCCTCCACACATGCCTGACACCATCTGAACCAAATAAATTTATCTTGGTCTTATAGGACCACAGGACATGGTTCCAGAAATCCATGTCCTTAGTCTGCTTGTCTGCAACAAACTGTATGTGGGCTTTTTGTAAATCATATTTAGAAGAGGCTTCCTTCTGGGATGACAGCCTTGCAGACCAATTTGATGCAGTGTGCGGAGTATGGTCTGAGCACTGACAAGCTGACCCCATCCCTTCAAACCCTGCAGAAATGCTAGCAGCATTCATATGTCTATTTCCCAAGGCCAACCTATGGAGAAGATACTGAGCACTGGCACTCAACTTCTTTGGTCAGCCATGGTGAGGCCACTGAGCTGCAGCTCAGTTTCAGGGTCTTGGCAATCTACTTATAGCCTAGCCCATCTTTATGTAGAGCAACAATTCATTTTTTTCAGATCCTCATACAATTCATTACCATGAGGTGCCATGTGGAACTTCAAGTGACTGGTATGAAAGAGTGAGAGCTATAACACCAGAGGTGAGAGTGAGAGTGATAACACCTGCTTCCCCTTCATACATGAGCCCTTGTGACACTAACAGGTCTCATGACACAAGAGAGGGAAAACAGCTACTTGGGCCCAATTTGGACATTGTCACTTAGGGATGTACACACTTTTGTTGCCAGCTGTTTAGACATTAATGGCTGTGTGTTCCACTATTTTCAGAGGACAGCACATTTACACTGTTACACTGCTTTACATTGTAGCCAAGTGTCATTTCTTCAGTGTTGTCTCATGAAAAGATATACTAAAATATCTAAGATATGTGAGTGGATGTATTCACTTCTATACTCACATGGTACATTCTTGATGTATGAGTGGAACACTCTTTTGCCCATGACCAATGGCTCACTGTTCTTCTCAGCAGTGCCAGAGAGGTCATTCCTAGGACTAAGGTTCAACTACAAAGGCAACCTTCTCCCAGTAGGCTTGATGAGGTTATCACCCTAAAAATATTAGCAACACTTTTTTTAATGTTCTAGTAGCCTAAAGGTATCACTTGTTCCATTTTTGTGTTAGAGTTGATGGATCATAAAATCATAGAGTTGGAAGAGACTCTAATCAGGAAATCTGAGTAGCCTTTGCCTGGTGATCCCAGAAGCAATGGGCCATATCCACAGACGAGGTAAGCAAAGGTGAGGCTGGCATGCCTGTTTTTATGCCCATATTTCAGGATGAATCTATGGAACAAGCTAGCAGTTCCCTAATGGTTCTCTACCATCCCAATATCATGGCCATGTGGATTATCCCAGAGCCATAGAACTGGCAAGGGATTGACACTCACTATTGAGTGGCATCTGAGTGGCATCCAGTTTGGAACACCCCATCCAGTTCAGAATACCTCATTCCCATGGAACAAGGTTGGAGAGGTTAGAGAACCACAAAGTGATCACATAGTAGGTATTAACACTGGGAGAATAATGGGTGTGGTAGTTTGTCTACTGGAATTAAAAGCTGCATGGGGGAGAACAAAGAAGCAGCTGTTCTTGGGTGGTTGTAAGCAAATGCTATACAGGTGCTTCTACGCAAATGCTCGAAGCCTCCAAGCAAAGGTGGGAGAACTTGAACGTTTGGTAGCTAGGGATAACATTGATATAATAGCCATAGCAGAAACCTGGTAGAATGCAGAGAACCAGTGGGATACTGCAATCCCAGGCTATAAACTCTATAGAAGGAATAGATGGGGGCAGATTGGAGGTGGAATGGCCATCTATGTCAAAGAAGGGGTAAAATCCAGCAGAATGAAGATTGACAATGAGTCTAACTCCAACATAGAATTACTGTGAATTAAACTACCAGTTCCAATGAGCGACGTGTTAGTGGGGTGTGTGCTATCGTCCACCAGATCAAAAACTTGAGGGTGACCTTGAAATGAGGAGACAAATCATGGACGTGTCTAAGAGGGACAGGATAGTACTCATGGGGGACTTCAATTATCCACACACTTACTGGGCCAATACGGGTTTGGGACAAGAAAGAGAAACTGGCTTTCTCGACATGCTAAATGACCATGCCTTAGAGCAACTTGTCAAGGAGCCAACCTGAGAACAGGCAACTCTGGATATAATACTGTGGATATAATAACATGTCGTGGTCATGGTTGGGAATAGAGATGGGCACGACTCAAAAAAATGGTGTTTCGTTTGTCATTTGGTCGTTTAGGGGTCCGTTTTGGTTCATTTTCATTTTCGTGATGTTTTTTGCAAAAATATTTTTTTTCGTTTTGTTAGGTAACGAAACAAAAAAACAAAAATGAAAACAAAAAATTGCTGTTTCGTTAGCATTCTTTTTAGTTCAATGCATCTGCTGCAACGAAAACGAAAATCACGGCAAATTTGGTCATTTCATTTTCATTTTTGTTTTGTTTTTTTTAAAATTTGTTTTGTTTTCATTGCGTAACGAAACAAAAAAATGAAAACAAAAATGAAAAAATCGCCCATTTCGTGCCCATCTCTAGTTGTGAATGTCACTGAGCCTCTGGAGAACAGTGACCATGCTGCAATCTCCTTTGCCATGCATGTCAAGGGAATAGTGTCAAGCAAATCAGACAAAAAACCCTTGATTTCCAAAGGGAAGACTTCTCTCAGATGAGGAAATTAGTTAGAAATACATTGAAAGGGAAAGTTTAAAAAAATACAACCTCTTCAGAGTGCATGGAGCCTGTTTAAAAGAATGGTAGTAGAGGCCCAGCATAAATGCATACTACAAAGAAAGAAGAGCTCATCTAAGTCCAAGAGGGTGCCGGCATGGGTAACCAGTGGAGTTAGAGAGGCTCTAAAGTGAAGGAGATGTCTTTCTGTAAATGGAAATCCTCCCCAAATGAGGAAAATGAAAATAAACACAAATTCTGGCAAAAGAAATGTAAGATGATAAGAGAGGCAAAGAAAGACTTTGAGGAACATATGGCTAGCAATAAAAAGGGAAATATTAAAAGCTTCTTTAAATATGTTAGAAGTAGAAAACCTGCCAGAGAACCAGTTGGCCCTCTGGATGGTGAGGGAGGAAACTGGGAGGACTTTGAAATTGCGGAGAAATTAAATGAGTTATTTGCATCTGTCTTCACAACAGAAGACCTTGGGCAGATTCTGCTGCCAGAACGGCCCTTCTTGACTAAAGAATTAAATCAAATACAGGTTAGGATGTTTTAGATTTAATTGATAAATTGAAGATCCACAAGTCAACAGGCCCAGTTGGCATCCACCCAAGGTTTATTAAGGCACTGAGAAATGAAATTACAGATCTCTTAACAGTAATATGCAATTTGTCTCTGAAAAAGACCACAGTGCTGGAGGACTGGAGGATAGCAGATGTCTCGCCAATTTTTAAAGAAGGAAAGGGGGAGGGACCCAGGAAACTACAGGCCGGTTAGCCTTATGTCTGTCCCAGAGAAGATGGTGGAAAGCTTCATCCAAGAGAAAATCTTAAAACACATTGAAGAACAAACATTGAGAGGGAAAATTAGCATGACTTCTATAAGGGCAAGTCTTGCCTGACAAACGTTTTGGAATTATTTGAAAAGGTCAACAGGCATGTGGATTTGAGTGAACCAATGGATATTGTCTATCTTAATTTTCAGAAGGCATTTGACACAGTCACCAAAGGCTGCTGAGAAAATTAAAAAGTCAGGGTATAAAAGGCCATGTCCTCTTCTGGATTGAGAACTGGTTGAGATCCAGGAAACAAAGAGTAGCTGTCAATGGGCAATTTTCACAATGGAGAGAGGTGAAAAGTGGTGTGCCCCAGGGATCTGTCCTGAGACCGGTGCTTTTCAATCTGTTCATAAAGGACATGGAGACAGGGATAAGCAGTGAGGTAGTCAAGCTTATGGATGACATGAAACTTTTATGTGTGGTAAAAACCAGAAAAGATTGTGAAGAGCTCCAGAAGGATCTCTCCAAACTGGGGGAATGGGCTGTCAAATGGCAAATGCATTTCAATGTAGGAAAATGTAAAGTAATGCATATTGAGGCAAAAAAATCAAAACTTTATCTATCAACTCATGGGCTCTTGAGTTATCCATGACGGATCAGGAAAGAGATCTTGGTGTGCTGGTGGACAGCTTAATGAAGGGGTCTACCTAGTGTCTGGCAGCGGTGAAGAAGGCCAATTCCGTGCTAGGGGTTATCAAAAAGGAGATTGAAAATAAAACAGCCAACATTATAATGCCGTTGTACAAAATGATAGTAAGGCCACATCTGGAGTATTGTGTACAATTTTTGTCACTGCATCTTAAAAAAGCCATAGTGGAACTGGAAAGTTGCAGAAGAAAGCAACTAAAATGATTACTGGTCTGGAGGACCTCCCTTATGAGGAAAGGCTAAAACATTTGGGGCTCTTTAGTCTGGAAAAAAGGCACCTGAGGGAGGATATGATTGAGACATACAAAATAATTAAGGGCATGAGTAAAGTGGATAGAGAGACACTCTTCTCCCTCTCACAAAATACCAGAACTAGGGGACATGCGCTCAAATTGAGGGTTGGGAGAGTGAGAACAGAGAAAAGATTTTTTTTTACCCAGCATGTTGTTAGTCTGTGGAACTCCCTGCCACAATATGTGGTGATGGCATCTGGGCTGGATGCCTTTAAAAGGGGATTGGACAGATTCCTGGAGGAAAAGTCCTTCACAGGTTAGAAACCGTAATGGAGAAGTGTAATCTACAGACTTAAAACCAGGGTACTTCAAGGGTCAGATGCATGGGAGTGTTATCAGAAGACAGATATTTAGCCCCATGCACTCTCAAATGCATTTGGTGAGGCCACTGTGTGATACAAGAAGCTGGACTAGATGGGCCTTTGACTTGATCCAGCATTGCTCTTCTTATGTTCTTATGTTCCTTTGTTCTTATGCTGTCTAACCTTTATGAAGAAGCAGAATGTCAAAAATTCCCCAAAGGAAGTGATTGGCTAAAGAAGGGCAGGTTTAAGACAGGAAACCCTACAACCCCCTAAGGGTAGGTGCACTGCTTGTCCTATCTCACTAGGAGGGGGACAAGGATCCTGCAAAGAACCCAGTGTGAAATAGAAATGGCAACCCCTGTGCTACAACTAAGTGTGAGGGATGCATAAAGCACATTTCAGCACTTCTACACAGTGTGGTTATAGATTTTATAGCCCATGACCAATTTAATGTCTCTTTCTTAGGAAACAACAAGACAGTTACTTTTTGTGTGTAGAAATTAAGGCACAGTTAAATTCTTTCTAAAAACCTCTAATGTTGGTGTTAACACAATATGAGTTTTGTATCACAAGTCATTGGGGTGTGCACCCTGTGGTGCTGAATGTTCTATTTTCACCTGGGCTGCATTGCACAATAACAAACTTGCCATCATGCAAAATGGAAACTGCCCTGTTGTAAAAAATAATAAATAATAAAACAGGGGTTAACGCTTGCATTAGGAGGTCAGTATACGTCTTTGTGCATGTGTGGACAAAGACCAGCCATATACACAGCAGTTGGTTATGCACTCAGAATGGGAGAAGAGGCTTCTTATTTAAGTCATTGTATCTGTGGGTAATGGAGAGGGGGTGGTTATTTTTAGGGGGATTTGGGGCTAATTAATTTCAATTTTTTTAATGAAAATTAATTCTTTAAAAGCCCATGAGCAAAGTGTTACCATACATACACATACCAGTGACTCAAGTTAACAAGACATGAAATGTCCCAAGTGATAAATAGCACTAAAACCATTAGCAATTTTCACTATGGTTTCTAAGTCGGACTTGATGGTGTTGTGCTGCCATTTGCTGATGGCCGCTGGGGATGGCACACCTGAAGATGCAAAAGTCAACATGTGCACTGTTTTACAAAAGGTTGCAATGTTCATTTGTTTTTGTTTTATTTTTATTTTAAAAAGAAGAAGAAGAAGCTTTCAGATATTTTCCCCCAGTATATTTATGGCCCCTTCGACTCTGCTAGATAGACTCATTTTGGCACACGCTATCTCTAATACTTGCTGACACCTGTGCGCACACACACTGCAGCATGTCTGATGAATCTGTTTACACAGTTCAGCAGCCTTCCTTTAATAACTAATTCAAGCTAGCTGACTTTTGGAAGCTAGAAATATATTGACTGCTTTTTTTTCTCCCCTAGAAAGCTGCTTCAAACAGGAAAATGAAAGCAGTTGTCTCCAGGTTCTCTACCTCACCCCACTTTCTTTTTTTCAAGCTTGCAGGGACAAACTGCATTCAGGAAATGCAAATTAGCAATTTTCTCATTTTAGTAAATCTATGTTAATCAGTTTGTACTCAGCCTGGCCACATACATAATTACATATTTTAACATTGTCATTTTTGACATCTTTCTGATTGTATTGTTTAGTACGTATGGTTTCATTTACTTGTTGTACACTGTTATTTTCCATCTTGTTTGTGTTTTGTGCTATTGTTGTAAACTGTCCAGAGTGGTCCTGTTACCAGATGAGTGTTCTAGAAATTAAATAAATAAATAAATAAATAAATAAATAAATAAATAAATAAATAAATAATGGGGTGTGGACATAAAAGTTGCCATCCAAAAAGAGTGCAAAAGCATTAGAAGTACACTTGGATGTCCATTGAGTACGAATTCACTGGCCATTTTTCACATCCAGATGTGTTGCGCTGTAAACATTCTGATGAGCCAAATGATCCCTTTCTATAAAAATCCAAAAAATAAATAAATAATAAACAAATAATAAACAAATGATAATAATTTCTCTTAATATAGAGGGCAGCTCTTGATCTAATGAGGAACTCTTAGCCTTGCTTTTGAATGGAAGTGTGATGTCATTGGTGTCTAAGAAGCTCACAGAGGAGCAGATCAGCACTGAAAAGTTCCTGAGATATGTCTAGAGGCCCCAAAACAAATATGGAAGTGCCCATTTTATTTATTTATTTATTTATTTATTTATTTATTTATTTTATATAGCTTGTATGTCACCCACCATCCAGAGGTCTCTGGGCGGCTCACAATCAAAATAAACAATTAAAACATCAACATTACAATAAAATTAAAACAATAAAAACATTTATATATAATACATTAAAAAAACACAACACTAAAATTGCCACCAGGACAAAAAAACTTCTGGAACAGGAAGGTTTTTACTTGGTGCCAAAATGTCATCAACGTTGGCACCAGGCGGGTCTCAGTCGGGAGGGCATTCCATAGTCTGGGGGCAGTTGCTGAAAAGGCCCTATACCCGCAAGCCACCCCTTTCACCTCCTTGAGGGATGGCTCTTTCAGGAGGGCTCCCTGGCTAGATCTGAATTGCTGGGTAGGTTCATATGGAAGGAGATGGTCATTCAGGTATCTTGGTCCTAAACCATTTAGGGCTTTATATGTCAAAACAAGTACTTTGAATTGGGCTTGGGCAGCAACCGGTAACCAATGAAGGTTATATAGAATTGGTGTGATGTGTTCCTTGGACACCCTGTCACTCACCAGCCACGCAGCATGATTCTGAACCAGTTGCAATTGCTGGACCGTCTTCAAAGGCTACCCCATGTAAAGTGCATTGCAGTAATCAATACAGGATATTACCAGTGCATGTGCAACTGGCATGACGCTCTGTTCATCCAGGTAGGGGCACAGCTGGTATATTTTCCACAGCTGGAGAAAGGCACCCCTGGCCACCAAGTCCACCTGGGCTTCTAAAGTTAGACTGGGGTCCAGGAGCACCCCCAAACTACAGACCCTGTCCCTTAGGGGGGAGTGCAACACTGTCCAAGACAGGGAAATGGCCCTCCATCTTGTCTGAATTGAGTTTCAATTTATTAACCCTCATCCAGTCCATTATCTGGTCCAGACACGAGTTCAGCACAGAAATCGCCTCACCTGGATTGGTGGAAAATGAGATGTAGAGCTGACTCCTCTGTCCAAACCTCCTAATGACCTCTCCCAGCACTTTCATGTAGATGTTAAACAGCATGGTAGATAGTAATGAGCCCTGTGGAATCCCATGACGTAAACACCATGGGGCAGAGATACTATCCCCTAGCACCACCTTCTGGACATGGTCAGCCAAGAAGGAGCAGAACCACTGCAACACAGTGCCTCCAACTCCCAACTTGGCCAGCCTATCCAGAAGGATACCATGGTTGATGGTGTTGAAAGCTGCCGAGAGGTCCAGGAGTATCAACAGGGTCACACTCCCCCATCTCTCTCCTAGCAATGGTCATGGTGCAGGGCAACCAAGGCAGTCTCTGTTCCAAAACCCAGCCTGAAATCTGATTGAAATGGATCCAGAAAATCTATTTCATCCAGTAGCGCTTGGAGCTGCCCGGCCACCACCCACTCCAATACCTTGCCCAAATAAGGGAGGTTTGATACTTGTTGGTAGTTAACCACCAGTCCTGGATCCAGGGTAGTTTTTTAAAGGAGTGGTCTAATTGCCATCTCTTTCAAGGCATCAGGGGCCACTCCTTCTATTTAAGAGGCATTTACAGCCTCCTGGACCCAGGCATGAACCCCCTTGGCAGATCTTTCAATTAGCCAAGAAGGACAAGTGTTGAGCAGTATGGTGGTAGAATGGACAGATGTCCACATCCTTGGGTGTCAAAAATTGAAACTCATCCAATAACAGTGCACTGGACACATCCTTTGATTCTGTACCAATGGTGGAGTCCAGTTCACTGTGAATCTGAGCAAATTTTCCCTCAAAGTGGACAGCAAACTCATCACAGTGTGCTTCTGAATGGTTCTGGGTCTCCACCGTATCTCCCGGCTGATGAAGTTCCCAGACCACCCGAAACAGCTCTACTGGATGGCATCTGAGGAAGCAATACGGTTGGTGAAATGTTGCCTTTTCACCAACCGTATTGCCACAGAATAGGTCTGATAGTAGGCTCGAAGCCATGTTTGATCATACTCACAGCAATATTTTCTCCACTTGTGCTCCAGCTGTCTCCCTTCCCTCTTAATTGCCTGCAGCTCAGATGTATACCAAGGAGCCGTCTGAGCTCTGTGTATGGGGAGAGGGCACTTAGACCTGAGCTTCGACAGGAGGGGGCTTTTCAGAGCAACGTCCAGCCTGGAGCTTGCTAGCTGCTGGTGGAGATCAACTTGACAATTCTA
The DNA here is from genome assembly GCA_029282475.1 of Phrynocephalus forsythii. Classification (NCBI taxonomy): domain Eukaryota; kingdom Metazoa; phylum Chordata; class Lepidosauria; order Squamata; family Agamidae; genus Phrynocephalus; species Phrynocephalus forsythii. Next base: position 98,024,492 of record JAPFRF010000010.1, read on the forward strand.
TGTCAACTTGTTTGTAAGATCAACTATTAGAGTCCAATTAACAAACTTTACAGAAGAGGAAAAATAGGAATCCTGATGTTTGAACTGGCTCCATGTACGATAACATACATTTATAAACCACCTGATTTACCATTCTGGTTTAAGAAGTCATCTAATATGGAAAACCAATACACTCACTTTCTAGTTGGATACTTCAACTACCACAGCTACATTTGGGGCTATGAATATTTTGTTGGGAATGATGATGCCATTATAAAATGGGTAGAATCCCATTCAGTTTGCTTTATACTTGATCCTAAACCACCCCATCCATTTAACAGTGGTAAGTGGCTACCATCTTGAGGCTACAATCCAGATCTATTTTTTGTTTGAGAGCCTATAACTCAACGATGCATCAAAAGTGGAGGTGATCCAATCCCCCACACTTAGCACAGACCCATTCTGTCTCAGATCTACTTGGTCATCTGACTTCAGTTATACTTTCCAGTCCATAGGAGGTAAAAATGGGGAAACTTTACATCAATGCTGGATGCAGTTGTGCTTCAGGTTGCCCTTCAACCAGAGAACTATGATTAATGTGTAGTTTCTATACTGGAATGCTCTTGTGCTTCCAATCCAAGAGGGTGATGGATCAACTCTATCTCAGGTCTCACTTCGGAAGCACATAAATCAATATGCATATACTATTTCACACTTCCAAGAAAATCATTTTAATGAACATACAACAAAAGCTGGGATAAGTGTGATCTTGATTCTTGAAGTAACAAGAACTCGATGGATAGGCAGTATAACACAGAGCATAGCATGACCATAAGCAGCAAGATGAATGCTGAAGAGTATTTCCCACCAGAGCAAGGTTTGTAGATGAAGCACCTGGAGATCACTTAATACAGTGCTCCCCAACCTTTTTGTCCCCTCATGGACCGGGAAATTTTTTTAAAAATTTTCTGTGGCCCGGGGTGGGGGTGGGGAGGGGGGAGAATGAAGCAAAGCAAATGATGGGAGGGAAGGAGGAGGGGGAGGCACGAGACCGGCGGCGGCACTCACCGGCTTGGGGCGTCGGGTGCCAACACACACGGGCGGGGTGGGGAACCCCGCTCCTGGGCAGGCGGGCCCCGCCCTCCTCCGGCGCCGGGAGTCGCGCGTGGGTCTCGCTGCTGGCGCCCGCTTGCTCCTGCTGCCGCCGCCGCCGCCGTGGGCCTCCTCCTCCGCCGGGAAAGAGGGCGCCAGCAGCGAGAATCAAAGCACCCGCCCGGCCGCACCGGGAAGCGCCCTCCTCCTCACCAATGAGCCGTCGCCGCCTCCTCCTGCTCCTGTTCCTCCTCCTCCTCCTCCTCCTCCTCCCGCCACCCCCGCCGGAGGAGCAGCAGCAGCCAAATCCCGCCGCCGCCGCCGCCGCCGCGCCCCGTCCCGCCGCCGCCGCCACCACCCTCTGCAATTGCCCTCGCTGCTGCTCCTTCGGCGGCGGCGGGAGGAGGAGGAGGAGGAGGAGGAGGAACCAGAGCAGGAGCAGGAGGAGGCGGCGGCGGGTCGTCGGTGCCGCGAGGGCGCTTCCTGGCGCGGCCGGGCGGGTGCCGCGCGTGGGTTGCTGGTGCCGCGCTTGCTCCTGCTGCCGCCGCCGCTGCCGTAGGCCTCCTCCTCCGCCGGGAAAGCGAAGCAGCGCTTTCCCGGCGGAGGAGGAGGCCCACGGCAGCGGCGGCAGCAGGAGCAGGAGCAAGCGCGGCGCCAGCAGCGAGACCAAGGCCGCGCCAGGAAGCGCCCGCGGCAACGACGAGCCGCCGCCGCCACCTCCTGCTCCTGCTCGGTTCCTCCTCCTCCTCCTCCTCCTCCTCCTCCTGCCAGCAGCAGCAGCGAGGCAGCAGCAGCAGGGGTGGGGGGCAGCAGCAAATTTTGGGGGGTGGCGGCGGCGGCAGGATGGACAAATTTTCTGTGACTGCTGCTGTCGCCCCGTCCCCGCCGCCGCCGCCGCCACCCCTCCGCAGATGCCCTCGCTGCTGCTGCTGCTGCTCCTTCGGCGGCGGCGGGAAGGAGGATCTAACAGGGGCTGGAGGAGGAGGGCAGAGGAGGGAGGCGGCAGCTAATTCCTCCTCCACCGCCGCCCGCGGGAGAGAAGAGGAGGAGGACGATCCCGGCCTCCCCAGGCGGCCCGGTGCCGACCGGTCCACGGACCGGCACCGGTCCGCGGACCGGGGGTTGGGGACCACCGACTTAATAGACTGCAGAGCCAAGTAGGAAAATCAAAGAATAATCAAGTAAAATGGGGCTACTTGGATACAGGACAAATTTTCTGTGACTGCAGAGAAATCCAGCAAATGATGCACATGTGTCCCACCAGATGTGCAAAAGAAAATCTAGCAAGTGGCTGAGATAATTCTATTGAGGTGGCCCAAAATTAATTTAAATATCTTAACAATTGCATTTGTTTTTAATTTGGCTTATATTTCATTAAGGTCCATAATTACAAATTGTGCAATGCTCTGATACCAATGAAGAAAGATGTCTTTGCTCTCTGGTTCCTCTATCAGAATATAGATAGTTTCTTCTGCTAAGAAAGTGGATGAAGAGACTCAGGGGCCTGCATTTAAATTGTTAGGCAAAGACAAATTGAATGAAATATACAACAGAGTTCCAAATCCCCTCAGAATTAAGCCATTCCACTTAGAGCCTTTCCCTGTAATATAATAAGTATGAAGCTATTCCACAAAAGAGGCTTTTTCCCATTTATAAAGAGTAGTTATTACTAAAGTTTCAATTTACTGAATTTCAACAATAGTCTCTCTCTCTCTCTCTCTCTCTCTCTCTCTCTCTCTCTCTCTCTCTGATGGTTACTTCTCATCCGAGTTTATGTTTGTTTCGTGATAATGTCATTCACGGTAACGTGGTCTTGTAATGGTTCTGTCCCTGTTTCCGTTTACCCATGGGCATGATTGATGGTATTGTGATGACTATTACTTCACGTCCTGGTTTCGTGACAATGTCTGTACTTCCCTGCCTTCATTTTCCTTTTTTTTTGTCTGACCTTCCATTTTTTTGATATTTCGATTCTCCATAACTTTGCCTTCCATGCATTAAGCAGCAAAGTTCGAGGATTGATGCCTTCTTCCCTCTCTGTGATGCATTGTTTACACCATTAGGATTGTACTGGAAAATGCAACTTTGCACTCCTGCCACTAGATGGAGAATGTGCATGTTGCATGACGAGCCTTACTTCACGGGCACTTGTCTCAAAAGAGGAACTGAGACAAGAAAATTCCCAAGGCCAGGGAGAAGTATGGCTCATCACGCTTAAATCCCAGTTCAGGGGGTGTGGTTGGGATGAGATTCCACCATCACGCAACAGACATGGAGTAACATTTTCTCGTACCAAGTGGGACGGCGAATCATGATGAGAGGGACGTGAAGTAACCCCCCTCCAGGGCCGGCGCGTCCATTAAGGCGAACTAGGCAGTTGCCTAGGGCACCAAAATGGACAGGGGCGCTGCCCAGCTGGCTGCCCCCTGCCCCCTGTCCCCACCGCCACCAGACATCCCTGCCACCACCGCCGGACCCCCTGCTGCCGCCGCCGCCAGACCCCCCTGCCGCCGCCCTACCCCCCCGCCGCCGCCCAACCCCCTGCCCCCGCCAGCCACCACCACACCCCTGCCGCCCCTGCCCCCCACCCCCACCACTGCCCAACACCCGACCCCCTCCCTGCCTCCCCACCACTCGCCTAGGGCACAAAAAACCCTAGCACCGGCCCTGCCCCCCTCTCTGGTATTCACTTTGCTTTCACTGCTGTGATGGCTTCCTTCAATTTCACAGAAGGTTAAACAAAAACAATGAGCAAAATAGAAGATGAAACTCTATGGCTCCAAAACAAAAACTATAGGAAAGTTCTTCATATGTCACCCTGCATTTCATGAACCTTGGAGGAATCCATTTCCCTGTTAAAATTCTACAACCTTCTAATTGGAAAAAGGGGGGGGGGGAGAAAAGATAAGATGTTCACTTTTGTTCCATCCATTCGCATACTGTCTGTGAATATTCTCATTCATCAGGGTGAAATTATCCAGAAGCTGAGTCATGGCGACTGTACTTCTTTTCTTGTGAACCTGAAATGTTTAACTACTCATCCAAGCAGCTTCTTCAGACTGAGAGGTGTTGGTGTGAGGCTTCCAATTTATAAGTCACCTTGGGGTGTTTATACACGACCCCTAAGCTGCGCTGCAAATGGCTCCCAGCTCCGGAGCTTAGAAATGTTTTCCCACCAGCTCCGGAGCTTGGAGACAATTAAGTGCGACCCCGCCCACTTTAGAACGACCCAGCGCATTTTTCATGTACCTGCTCTCTGCAGGTGAAAAAAATTTGATGCGGATAAGAGTGCCGGGCTCTCCTGGCTTGTCTGTTGTTTTTTTTGCCTCCTGCCCCTTTAAGAGCTCCTTGAGCCGGAACCTGGAAGTAACGGGGCTCGTGGCAAGTTTGACCGTCACCAGCAGGTTAGTAAAGGCTTCTTTTGTCCTTTTTTCCCCTCCCCCCCCTCACGCCGATAGGAGCAGGAAGTGCTGAGGGGTGGGGACGGAGTAACAGAAACGAACCCCCAAGATCTCTGGTCCGAATTTAAGGGACCAGCGGTTCTTAGGGGTCATGTGAAAAGGCCCTTGGTTTTAGACTACCCTGGTCTGAATGGGCTCATTAGGTGGACAATGGCAGCATGATGTGCATCAGACCACCTACCCAAAGAGTTGTCAGTTTGGAGCTAGAAGATCACTTTAAAATATATTTGCAATTTACTAAGCACACTGACAGCTTTTCCAGGTTGTCAGATTTTGACTCAAATTCAATTCTTCATGAACTTCCAGTGTGAGATATTGTGCTTATGTATCCACAATTGAAAATGGCCCAATATTGCTGCACAATATTGTGCTTGTTTTACCAGCAGGAAAAGGGATGCCAAACATTACAGAGCAAGAGGCAGTCTGTATGTTGACAAACCCAGTGGCAGCCATCAGGATGATCTACAGGGCACCCTTTAGTGCTCACTACTATTTCTTCTAGCTGCCTAGATGCCCTAAGCACATCCAATTTCACCTGATTTCGGAAGCTAAGCAGGGTCAGCCCTGGTTAGTACTTGGATGGGAGACCTCCAAGGAATACCAGGTGCTGTAGGCACCTGGAGTAGGAACTGGCAAACCACTCCAGTATTCCTGCCAAGAAAACTCCATGGATAAAAAAATTGTACTTGCAAATCCCCCATTTTTTCCATTTCATTTGATACAAATTTTTGCAAAACAATTCATACAAAATGAAACACTAACAAAATGGAATTGTGTGGAAAGTGGCCACACAAACCACCGAGGCCTCTTCCTGGGCAGCCCTCCTCCTCCTCCTCCTCCTCCTCCTCCTCCTCCTCCTGGGGCTCATGCCCTCCTCCTCCTCCTCCTCCTCCTCCTCCTCCTCCTCCTCCTCCTCCTGGGAAGCACAGGATGTTCAGCAGTAGCAGTGGTGGTGCTGTGCACGCTTGCCCTCTCCCATCCCAGGCTCTTTGGCAGCAGGGCCTCTTGCCATGCACACTTACCCTCTTCCCCCAGGCTCTTCAGTGGCAACATTATGTAACCACAAAATAAAACAGCATTTCATTTTTTGTGCCCATCCCTAGATGCATTTTTTTTTTGCCTGAGTCTCCACTAACAATTAAAGTGGACAACACTGAACCAAATGGACAAATAGTCCAATCTGGTCCAAGTCAGAGCACCATCTTCCACGATATAGTGTTTTTCAATATACTATAAATAAATCCATTAACAAATTGTAAATAACGGATCTGTGAGTAATGACACACCTGGGAAAACATCCAGTGACCCTGCCTAGTGCCATATAATAGATAAATACTAGATGCTAGGCTTCAAATCCCTTCTCAGATAAGGCATCTGTCCACATTTGCATCAAAAAATCAGTTCACTATTAATCAGTCTATTCTAGATTATCCATTTGGCAGGATGCAGTCCTCCATTCAGGCAATGCAACAGGTATTCAATAAACTTTTTGCCTCCTGATTCTTTGGAACTACCAAAGTAGAGAACTTGTCACACTTTAAAAGCCCGCAATACAAGACGACATTTAGCCTGGTGCATCATAAATTGTACTGGAGTAAGGATAACCCCATATGTGCTGCTTTGAAACCCTCAGGCACATCTTCCATGTATCTTCCTGAGATGAAGAATGGCTACAAGATGAAGCAGCCCATTTCACAGATATTAGGATGGTCTCCAAACCCAGGTGACAAAGATTTGAAGCAGCCTGGTCCCAAAAATTTGCACCTGCTTTGGAGAGTTGAAAAGAAAAACACTGTCGAAACTCCAGTTTGACCTATGTTTGTCCTCCCACAAGCTTTGATAACTTTCAGCAAGAAAATACAAGTTAAGATGGAGACAGAGGAGAGAATAAAAGGAACTTGATGGTTTGAAAAATGAATGCACGTGAAAGCAAAACTCATCTGTCTCTACTTTTCTTTTTACAGTCATTCATTTGTGTGTGTGTGTTGTGTTGTTACATTTGTGGCAGACTTTTTGTGACCCCATTTCCATGGAGTTTTCTTGGCAGGAATACTGGAGTGGTTTGCCAGTTCATACTCCAGGAGCCTTCAGCACCTGATATTCCCTGGTGGTCTCCCATCCAAGTACTAACCAGGGATGACCCTGTTTAGCTTCCAAAATCAGGCGAGACCGGATGTGCTTAAGGCATCTATACTGTTCCTTTTTTGAAAAAACACACAACCAGAGCATATGTTGCACTTCCTATCCCAATGCAGCAGAATCTGTACAAACAATGGTCAAAATACAGATCTACCTGCATGACAGCATAGGTTAGCTCACTCCTAGCATAAGCATCTGTTGAGATACTGCTCCAGGCAATGCAGAAATAACCAGACCCTTGCCCATGCTGCATACTGACATCCGGAATCTGCATTTATTACACATGGTCAGAAATGCCATTGCCTACAAGTTATAATTCTTGTAAGCAGGACCCGTATAATTTAGATGCTGGAACAAAGGACGATTCCAATTCATCCATGCTTTTCATTTTTCAGTATTCAGAAGATATGAGCCGAACATGATCATATTGACTTTATAGCCAAGGGAAAGATTTCTTCAACTTCAAACTGCCATAAAAGAAAAGCAATTTCAGCAAAACAAAAATATTAAATTCTCATAACAATTTAATACAGTCTCTCCTACTTTCTTTTTCAACTTTTAAAAAATCTAGCAGGCAGCCTAATTATCGCAACAATATTGTTTATTAGAGATCTGCAGAAATGCCAAAATGGTGTTTGTTTTCATTATTCGGCCCCTGGGCCCCCGCTTCATCCCGTTACCATTATTCGGGCCCCTGGGGCCCGCTTTGTTTCTGTTATTTCAATTTTTGTTGCGGCTGCGGGGAGCCCTCCCAGGCCCAGGCGCCTCCGGAGACAGTGGCAAGCCTCCTGGGAGAGCCGTCCCGCAGCTGCGGGGAGCCCTCACAAGGCCAGGGGCCACCGGAGCGCCACGGAGATTGCTGGAGAAGGGAGTGCACGGAGGCCGGATTTCAGCCCCCTCTTGCCACTCCCCGCCTCAGTGCATGCCACCCCGGCGGGCTGCTATGCACCGGGACAGAAATCGCAGGCCCCTCTTGCCGCCCCTTGCCTCAGTGCTTGGCAGCCTGGCGGGTTGTCATTCACCGGGACAAAGATCGCAGCCCCCTCTCGCCGCCGCCCCACCTCAGTGCATTGCAACCTGGCGGGCTGTTATGGCAACCCGGCAGGCTGTCATGCCAACCTGGCAGGCTCTCGCCGCCACCCCTGCCTTGGTGCATGGCAGCCTGGGGGGCTTTCATTCACCGGGGTGATCGGTGGGGAGGGGGCTGGAAACTGGCCTCCGCACGCGGAGGCTGGTTCACAGCCCCCTCTTGCCACCCACCACCTTCCCCCCACTGGATGACAGGGCGCCCGGCACTGTCATCCAGCACAGGGAAGCCGAGACCCCCGTTCACCCCTCTGCATGCAGAGGGACGAAGGGGGGACTCAGCTTCCCTGCGCGAGTATGACAGTGCCGGGTGCTGTCATGACCCAGGCAGGGAAGATCCCTTTGAGACCACCATTCACCCCTCTGCATGCAGAGGGGCCAACACAGTCAGGAGGGGGCTGTGATCTGGCCTCCGCGTGCAGAGGCAGGATCTCAGCCCACTCTCCAGCTGTCTCCGCTGGAGGTGTGTGACAGCCAGGAAGCTGTAAATATGATGTGCAGACTTATGACCTGTTACACTATCTATACAAATTTATGCTAAAATTCACACAGGCTCTTTTGAAAGAACAAATACTACCTTTGAAAAGTATCACTGTAATAGTGAAGTGAAACTGGCTATCCACCGGCAGCACATATTTTCTGTGGGTTCTTCAGATGGCCTAAAATTGAGACCCCAACAATTAGGTATCCTACCTACAGATTGTCAACCCTGTTTTACAGTAGAGGATCCAAGAAGGCTTCTAAAGGTTTGAAATACAGTAACTGAAGGTCACCCCACTTACACAGTCAGTCTCCATGCCAATAGAGATCGGGAGAGTGGGCTACAATTGTGAAGTGCCCTTCATGAGTGGGCAGATACACATCATAGTTACTGACTTTCAAGCATCACATAAATCTTATGTCACCCTGGCAATGCAGTAGTATTTCTAGTGGCTGCCACATTTACAATCTGAGTTGGCCTATTCAATGAAGAAACATTGGCAATGCAGTTTGGAAATGTGTAAATCACCTATATCCCCTGCCCCCTTGGGTTTTTGGAAGAAAGAGGAGAGGGAGAAAGAGAACAGGAAGGTGGTAAATATTTTTGGCTCTGAATGATCCTGTAACAGTTTAATCCATTTCGTCTATATTCATACATCCAAAATGTATCTCCAGTTTCTCATGTTTTCCATTCTGCAGTAGGTTGTGTCCTATGACCAATATCACATAGCATCGGTCCAGATCTCTATGTGCAGTCTCACATTGTTTCACATGAAAGGACCCATGATAGTTCGTTCACGTGGTCACTGTGCAACATTCTTGTTTCCCAAATGTCATTTCCCATTCCCTGCTTCCCTGAAAAAAAAAGAAAAAGAAATGAGTGAGATCAATTTGCTGATGAAATGTCAGTGCTGTCCAAACACAGATTTTAGGTGCTGTTTCCTTCTCTCCTGATAAAGAAGAAGAAGAAGAAGAAGAAGAAGAAGAAGAAGAAGAAGAAGAAGAAGAAGAAGAAGAAGAAGAAGAAGAAGAAGAAGAAGAAGAAGGGTTCCACTGTATAACACTCTGACAACTATACCACACTGGCTGTATACACAAACCAGAAAAATGTATTTTGAAATTGAGGGAGTGGGTTGTATAAAAAAGATCACAAATGCTTACAGTTCCAATCATTCTTTTTAAAAAGAATACTTATAAGAAAGAATAATTGGGTATGTACATGGATAGAAAGTCTCTCTTTGGGCCTTGACCCTTGTTTTTAGAAAACTAGGCTGGATTTTTGAGGCAGAAAACATCAATAATGTTCCTGTTGGTTCATTAAGATGTGCAGACTCCACAAGCATGGATTACATTGTTAATTCCTATAGATGCCAGTCCTAACCCATAGGTTCCATGACTAATGAGTATTCACCCAAAGACAGGTGTGTCCAAAAAACCTAATAATTCCCCTCTTCTTTATATTTGAAAATGTATAAGAAAAAGCAGGTGACTCCAGAACAAAGGCAAGAGCGCACTCTGGTCTTTCCAAGCTGCCTTCCATCTCAATTTGCAGGGAAAGTTGTACAAAGAGCAGATTTAGGTGTATTGTGTTCATTCTGTATGAGATTACCCCTTTCCCATCATGTCATATCACTAAAGTTTTATATTAGCATCCGCAATGGTCATAGAATACACGTGTCTTCTTCCATTAGTAAGCTTCAAATCGCATTAGAAAACACCAGCTAGTTCAATGTATTATAAATGTAATGGAAGATGAAAGGAAGCTGCTCTCACAGGAAGACCTTTGAATCACATTAGTCCAAGGGTAGCACAGTTAAGAGTTTTGTTCACATGCTGAATCAGTACTGAGTCTGAAGTAGTGTTGTACATTACAGTTACACTGCAAAGCGGAAAAATGTAATGATTCATTTTCATGTATGACTACTGTTTTGGTTTTCTCTAGCCTGTATATTTCTGCAGTATCCATGCCAGTTCTGAATAACTAAAACTCAAAAGATGTTCTTTCAGTGTTCTCTCTCAAATGTTTGCCTTGTGGCACAGTGTTTTAACTGAAGACTCTGTTCACAACCTGAGTTTGATGTTGAGCTCAAGTAGCTGGCTCAAGGTTGACTCAATCTTCTGTCCTTCCAAGGTCAGGAAGATGCTAGCCAGCTCACGGGTGGTGGTAGAAGTGGATGTATAATCCTCATAATTAAATTGCAACCCACCCAGAGAAAGCTTTAAGAACTATGGGGTGGTACATAAGCAGCAAATGTTGCTTTGCATTTCAGTGGCACATTTCCTCATCCCCAGCATGTGAACTTGTTTCAGTTCACACATCTTCTGGCCTACATGTTCCATTCAATCCATCACAACACTGCAGATTGCCTGAGAAAGTCTTCCTCTCTTCACAGAACCTGAACTCTTCTAAGCACAAGGTGAATCCTAAGTTGACTTTCCTGTTTCTGTTGTTTTCCCAGTAAGGGAAGTAATGGCAGTGCAAAGGAGCATCCCTGAATGGCACCATCTCAACAAAGGGGAAGGGGGAACAGCCCTTTTTGTGTAAAGGTAATGATTATTAACTGCCCATTCAAGACAAAATAACCTTTACATAATTTGCATTATAACAGGAGTAGCTTTCAACATTCTTGGGAGAGGGTATCAATTTCTCTTCTAGATAATGTGAAAACTATAGTTGAGACTGGATATGGGCACAAAACGAAAATACAGCATTTCATTTTGTTTTGTTTTGTTTCCTTTCTTCAGGAGTTTCCTTTCCTTTCATTAGTATCATTTTTTTCAAAATGAAATGAAACAAAACAATTTGGAACACTATGAGGAGGAGCTTCCTTGGATTCTTCTCTGGAAGCTCCCCAAATTTGGAATGATTTGTTTATCGAATGGTAAGGGAAAAGGTGGCAGGCTGCAGCGAGATCGCCACTGCCACCCAGCTGGTTTTGACAGCTCGAATTGTGGGGATGGGGTGTGGCTTTACTCCAGCCATGGATCTCTAGGCAGCCTGTTGCCTGAAGTGAAATCCATTGTCTGGAGTAAAGTTGCAGCCCCCTCCCCACAGAATGAGCTGTCAAAACTGGATAGGTGGCGGTGACGGGGGGCTTTACTCCAGCCACGGATCTTGCTACAGCCAGTTGCCTGAAGTGAGATCTGGTGGCTGGAGGGAAGCTATTGGCTGCCACTTGTCACCACCACCCAGCTGTGGGGAGGGGGTTACGGCTTCAACAACCCAGCAGTGGGCTGAGCAGGCAAGTAATGAATTCAAAAAGTGGTTTTTGCATAGCTTGCAGGGGTGTTTTAAAAGCAGATTCTTGCTGATCTGACACCAGCAAGGAGGAGTGGGTGGGGGATGATTCCCTCCCTCACCCGCTCCCCCCATGGGGTCAGAGCATGAAGAATCTGCTTTTACGTTCCAGTTTCTGGTTTTGCCACAGTGATACCATCCTCGCTTGGAGTTCTGAGTCGGGGGGGGGTCCCACTATAGGGGGTGTCCACAGAGGACAAGGGGGCTTGGATGGTCAGCCTGAAGAGGGGCACAATCACTAGGATCAGAACAGGAGTGTGGCAGATCCCTGGGGGGATCCTGGCAGCCCTTTCTACCTCAGGGTGGTGAAGGGAGGGACTAATAGAGTCCCTCTAAAAAAGTCATGGCTCTGGAGAGACTTAAGCAATTAATCAGTCAGCTTGAAATATCTTGCTTGGTGAGATCTTTCCTTCCTTGGTTACTCTACTTTTGCGCCTTGGTGGATCTGTTTTCTGTGGCTTATATTCCCCTTTAATGGAAGTGTGGCTCTGATTTATGGTGAGGGAGGACTTTCTTCACCTGGAGCATAAATTGCATTGAATTGGATAAATTATTTCAAATACTCTCTCCTTTAACTTGAATAGTTTAAATGGGTTTTGGTCAGGACACCTACTGGGGTTTGCTTCAAAAATGGCTCTGCACGGAATCCTTTGTTCCTTCTTCTCAGTAAACTGAAATGCCATTTTGTCAGAGCTGCCTGCTCAGACACTTGCGTCTCTCCCTCTGAGTCCATTGGCTACTGGCCAAAGAGCTAATATCACATGGGTTATACTGAGAAGACTGTGTTGCTCTTTGTCCTTCCAAACAAAATCCACTGAGGACATCAAAGGATAACAGTTGACTTGGGAAATTTTGACATTTTTAATTGGATTTAGATGGGAAATAGGTGCCTTTTTTAAACTGGAAAATGTGTTCTTAGAAAATTATTCTTCTTTTTTTTTTTTTTTTGGATCTCTTGGCATTGGAACTGTATGGATCTCTCCTGCTCTCTTTTGTATTAGATCCAGTCGGGACCTTTGGAATTGTATAATGAAACTTTATACCTAATTGAGGTGGTTGGAAGTATAAAATATTAACTCAATTTTAAATTTGAACTTCAAAGCTTTATTTCAAATTCAAAAAATGAAACTTTTTTTTTAAAAAAACATTTCATTTTAAACAAAACAAAAACAATTTAAAACGAATAATGAAATGAAACACCATTTTGGCATTTTGTGGCCATTTCTCATGATTATTTTAAAAAATTAGAATGTGCAGAACTGGACAGATTAACTAAAAGATTAAAGGGATAAGAAGAATCAAATTTTTATTCAAGCTGGCACCAATTTTATAATTGGTGGAAGATAAAAGCCTTGGTGGAAGATAAAATGGGGGAAAGGATGAACAGAAAATATAATGTCAAAGTTAGAAAATGACAATGGAATGTCAATGATAGAAAGTCACCAAATGAGATATGTTATAATGCAAAACTGTTTTGTGTTTATTTTTATTTTCCTTTTCCTTTTTATGTTTACTATTTGTCTTTCAATTAAAGTAAAATAAAATATAAAAAAGAATCTGCCTTTAAAACACCCCTGAATGCCAGGCAAAAGGGTTTTAAAAGCAGATTCTTGCTGATCCAACACCAGTGGGGGAAGTGGGTGGGGGTGATTACTCCCCCCATCTGTTCCCCTCTGGGGTTGGAGCAACAAGAGTGGGCTTTTAAAACACCACTGCTTTTTGAAACTCATGCATTGGTCTTTTAAAGGCAGATTCTTGTTGTCAAAGCCAGGATCTGGCTTTCCCAACACAACAGGAGGCTGAGATGGCAAGCACTGACTTCACTGCCCTCTCAGCCCCCAGCTGTTTTGGGGAGCCCGTATCCCCCTGCTGTGTTGAAGCAGCCAAGATCCCCTGGCACAGCAGGGAAATCCTGGCTGTAACAGCAAGAATCTGATTTTAAATTATTCATGCATGCATTGCAAAAAGCAGTGGTGTTTTAAGATCACATTTTTGCTTCTCTGACCCCAGGGGGAGCAGGAAAGGGAGGTCACCCCTCATCTGCTCCCCTTTTTTGCTCCCCACCAAACCTTAAGGGCAGCCAGTGGCTGGTTGCAAAGTCAGGTGGCTGGTTGCAAAACCTTAAAGTGCAAGAAAGGCTACTCAACCAGCCACTCGATTTTGCTTCCCACCAAATTGGCTGCCCCTAAGTTTCGGAGCACAGCTTATTCCCTGAAGCAAGATCCATCAGCAGGAGTAAATCCCACCCTCGTCACCACCGCCCAGCTGTTTTTGACAGCTTGGGCTGTGGGGATGAGGTAGTCCAGTGTTACTCCAGCTAATGGATATTGCTTCAGGCAACTGGCTGTGGTGAGACCCATGGCTAGAGTAAAGCCTCTCCTTGTCACCGCCACCCAGCTGGTTTTGGCAGCTCAGGCTGTGGGGAGGGGGCATGGCTTTACTCCAGCCCACAGATCCCACTTCAGTCAACAGGCTGCAGTGAGATCCATAGCTGGAGTAGAGCTGCACCCCTCTCCCCACAACCCTGAGTTGTCAAAACCAGCTGGGTGGTGGTGGCAATCTCACTGCAGCCCACCATCTTTCCCCTTACCATCCAAAGCAATGAACTCCAGACCACTTGGAATTTGGGGAGCTAACAAGAGTCCAAGGAAGATCCCCGGTTTGGTTTTCAAATTGGGGAAAAAGTTGTTTGGTTTGGTTTGTGCCAACATCATTTCTTACATTTTGTTTCTTAACGAAACAATTCATTATGTAACTAAATGATGAAATAGTGTGACAGTTATCATTTTGTGCCCATCTTTAGTTGAAGCAATACAGAAGCCTGAAAGGGGTGGACAGAAATATGACAGATAATTCCTGATACCTGGACAGTCTTGACTTTTGAGATTATGAGCCTTGGCCAACTCACAAATTTAGCCAAGACAACATAGTGGTAAGGGAGACCAGTGTTCAGTTCAGCAGGCAACTAGAGGAACAGATTCTCAAGCACTAGCCAAGTCTCTTTGCCTGCCATTCCTCCCAAAAGTTAGCATGCTAAAGACTTGGTGAAGCTGTAGATCATTGCCTGGAAGTTCAGAAACAGCTTGTCCAACTACTGGTCAAGCCCCACCACTTACCTGTCACTTAACAACATGATTGGAGTGGAGAGTATCAGGCAAAACTGGCACAAGGCTCAGTTGATACTTGTTCAAATATGGCTTTGTTACAATTGGGTGATGAATAATGCAGAAAGGACTTAACAGCACACATTTAATTGTTAATAATTTAGCACCCTTAAATCTATAGCCCATAATTAACAACAGCAATAACAACAACTATTTTCTTTAAACTCTGTCTTCATTTTCCCATACAATATTGCCAAAAGATTGTGGTGTGAAATTCAAGGAGGTCTTTACAAAGCAGTATCTAAAAGCCTAATTTGTACACTATTTATTTCAAATGGGATATACCGGACAGCAGGGCTGAGTTGGCATAAGGTTAATGCTAAAAGCAGGTGATCCACACAGGCTGATAAGTTATTTTCCACCTACGTTTTATTGGAATTCACATCAGAGCTGTCACAATGGTAATCCATAACACACAATGTAGCACTTGTGCTGCCAGTACCCCCGAAGCTGCGTCAATAGCTTGTTACATTCTCTTTCAATGCTCCCTCGGTCAGCTAGTGTGGAAATGAGAGCTGTGGGGTGAATACTAATAGCTTCTGTCAGGCCTTTTAGGATAAGTGTTTGTCCAACTGTATTAGCTCCTCATTTATTTTTGCTATCAGTGCCTATTCATCGCATTCTTAGCTCGAAAGGTAAAAGCCTTGATTCCCCTTCATCAGAATTGACAGCAACACCAACGCTCACTCAACCGCTATACAAAGCCCTCTTTTTCTGAGGTGTTCAAAGCTTGCCACTTGAGAAAACAAAGGTGAAACAAGGCTCCACTATGCCAGCTCTTCATCTAATGATCTTATTAGCAAATAAGCAGTTCTTGAAAAGCAGAAGTAAAACCAAAGGGCTCTTCCTCTATCCAATATATCACCCCTCTTTCAAATTAGCTATGCAGAGATTGTCAGATAAATCAGTGCTTATAATGGTGTGATTTCCTCTTGACAATTTGTTGAAAACAACATGGATTATGATGCTTTCTAAACAGACAATATCTCATTTGCCCAACTCTCTGTCAGTAAATAGTTAAATAATATTGGCCCCTTCAGCCCTAAATTTGCCTGCTCTGGGTATTAAATCATTCACTGGGATTAAGAGCTGTAGCTAGACTAGGTTCTTAGATTACTTTTTTGGGTTGCCACTATGGCCACAGGAGAATCATTGAGAGTTATCGTCCATATAAATAAATTTCCCAAGTTCTGGACCTATGTCTTAAGAACCATCTTGCATCTTGTACGTGGAAGCTATCCATAAAGAGAAAGGTGTTCTTTGCTTTGATCGCAAGTCTGATGGCAAATGGCCATCTAGTCATTCAGATTATAAGTGCAGAAGCTATAATGCAGGAGGTAATGAAAGTATCTTGAGATAGCCTACTGGTTTTTGCCTTAAAATTTCCATTAGAAGAAAGCCACTGAGAAAATGAAAGTCATAATTTGCCCTCCCAAGGCAAAATGGAGAGGCAACACACAGAAGATTGGGTTTAAACTTGGGCCACACTTTATTAAGCATAATTCAAAGAGATTTTAAACTGTAACTCAAAGAGGGGCTTTGACCTAGTGCAGAATAACAGATAGGACCAAGAAGTCTCCCAGATCCCCACCAACTGAATTATGTATGGGACAAGTCCACTACCTCTTGGTTTCATGGTTCCTTAAAGTGTATAACTAATCTAATTACTTTAACAAATTAATTATAATGTATTATGAACATGGGGGGAGGGGAACTGCTTTTAACAAGAATTGTTGGGGGGATGCTGGCCAGTCAACCTCCCCTCCAAACCTACTGGGGAGCATCAGTGTGCCCCCAATCCACCAGCAACCGAGTGCTTGAGCACTCGTAAATTGGCTGGCTCCACCAGGAAACCAGGATGCCAGTTGTAGAACAAAGGTGCAGGTCACAAATAAGATGCTGGGTGCAACAAAAGCGGCCCAATCATCAGTGAACTGATCACAAAATTTTGCTTAAAATATGTATTAAAAATAGTAGCTTCTTTGGACTCTTCCCTGTAATCCCCCCAAATGTGGATAGGTTTGGGATTCAGGGGCTGAATTATTCATCTCCAAAGGCAGTCCCCCAGGAGAAAAACATTTGTAATTAAGGGAACAACTTGAGGAAGCTCCCCCACTCCACAGGGGGGCTATTAGCCACTTACCAACACAACTAGAAAGGATTTTCTTGCAGGGGGACCATTTGAAGTTTGATAACTCAGCCTGGTGAACCCAAACCCCCTTGAAAGTTGAGGGGCTTACAGGGAAGAGCTTGAGGAAGCTCCTCTGCAATTTTGGTTGCTCTAGGATAAATTGTTTTGTTCCTAGAGTTAAGATTGTGTTTTGTTTCATTTCATAACAAAACGACAAAACAGTGTTTCATTTTTCATTTCCTACCCATCTCTATTCCCTTCTACTGTATTTTCAGCAGGGAAAATGAATTGGAGTATTTCTTTCTTTCTTTCTTTCTTTCTTTCTTTCTTTCTTTCTTTCTTTCTTTCTTTCTTTCTTTCTTTCTTTCTTTCTTTCTTTCTTTCTTTCTTTTTGCAGCTGCGGAAGTCAGTCTAATTGACTGTGTCTCAAATGTGTGCTGTTGTGTGAGATAGGTTACATTAGCAGGATAATGAGGGAAAGAAAATGGTTAAAGTTTTGTCTACATATTGGAGATCCAAAGGCAGTTGAATTTCAACTTCACTGATGTCATACTTACATAGGAATAGGAAAATATGAGGTCCTCCACAGGTTTATAGACTACAGCATCTATCTGTAATAGTCAGCAAAGCTAATGGTAAGGGATGATGGGAGATGCTGTTCAATGATATCCAAAAGGCCGGGTCTATACCATTCTTTTGGTGTTTTAAAATCTATATTTATTGGTTTTTATAAATACATTATCATCTAGCATTATCCCAGTATACCAGAACTGTTGATTATAATTATCACCTTCTTTCCCATTAACTTCAGCAGATACTGCAGTTTTAATGACTTTAAACCATACCTCAACCTGAAACCTATGATATGGGTAAGATCCTCTTTGAGCATAGATACTTATGAGTTTCAGGGGGTTAGATGTATCAATCTTCACTCTGCCTAAAGGCCCAGCATTTCTTTGACCTTTTTCCAAACCGCTAGCTCATATCAGGAGTTAGAGGAGATGAGTAAGGCTGTCATTCTGTCAATAAAGTAAAAGAGAAATTAGTTGCAAAAGTTGCTCAGCCATTGCAAAGTTCTAAAGCTTTTATTTTCTTCTATTTAGCTCATAACAAAGAGGTTAATGTACTTTGACTTGACTCCACACACCTTCTCTTTACAAATTCTGGACAAATTAACAAGCTTCATGTACAGCACTCAACAGCATCTATGCTTTTTCCTCCCTGTATTGAAAATAGATATTACTGACATTTTGAAAACACTTATTAATCCCAAGACTTCCTTTGAATGTGCCTGAGTGCTTCTTGAATCTTATTGAGTTTTGTCATGAATGTAAGAAATATATTCCAGTATAACAACTATACAACTGTGATTCTTCAGAATATTCCTTTTTGACTCCCCTTGTTGCTTACTAGAGATGGGCACAACCAGGGAAAATGATGTTTTCGAGTTTTCGTGTATCGGAGCCGGCCCGTTTCGGCTCGTTTCCATTTTTGGGGGAATTTTCCAAAAATTTGTCATTTCGTTTGTCGTTTTTTCGTCTGTCGTTAGTACTGGTGGGGGGGAGCGGGCTCCTGGAGGCACCTCTCTGGGGTGGGTGCCTCCTCTGGCCCGCTATGAAGGGAAAGCGGGCTCCTGGAGGCACCTCTCTGGGGTGGGTGCCTCCTCTGGCCCGCTACAAAATGGCATGCATAGCCAATTGGATATGCATACCAAGTTGAGTAGAGAGAGGCACCTCTTTTTGGGGTGCCTCTCTCTGTTGACCCCAGTGTGCCCACTGCTAACTGCAGTGTCACAGTGCGCACACTGGGGGAAGGCTCCTCCTCAGTCTGGGCGCTCTGTGGTCCACTAAGAAGGGAACTGTACTTGCGTGTGTAGTGCAATGCGAGTACAGATTTGACTTAGGGTTAGGGGGGTTAGCTCAAGGGCTAGGTTTAGGGTTGCTACGGGTAAGGTTAGGGTGAGTTTGTGGGGTGCACCTCTGGGGGCCTCTCTGACCCACTAAGAAGGACAGTGTACTGGCGTATGGGTTCGGGTTCGGGCTAGGGTTAGTGGGCTTTTATGCCCAACAGGCACATCCCAGAAGTCTCGGTCAAAACCTGGTCAAGTGGCCATGCAATTGGTGGAATGGCTCCAAAAATTTGCATGGTCCACTCCCATGGCCAGCCCATCATTGCGCAGATGTAAAAAAATAAAAATAAAATAAAATAAAATGAATGGAGATGTTTTGTTGCAAGAAAAACCCACTGCTGCTACTGTAAAAATTCAGGCAGTTTTAAAATAGCTATTTTCGCATGTTTCTGTGGTGCTTTGGTGTGTTTTTGGACCACCACAATTTCAAAATAAATAAATGTTGCTTGTGGTCGCCCCATTTTGGATCCCCCGCCCGCACCGCATGGCATGGCGAGTTGGCGAGACGACGAGGATGCGCAGCCCAGGAGAGGAGGGGGGGAGGCCGGGGACCCCCCCCCCAGAAACCACCCTTCTGGTAGGTGCCCTCACTCAGGCAGGCATATTTTCACCTGCTTTTTTGGCCGGGAATCGGTTTTTTTTTTTTAATTTTTAAAACTTTTTTTCTGTGCCGTGCCGCTTGGCGACTTGGCGAGACGACGAGGATGCGCAGCCCAGGAGAGGGGGGAGGAGACTGGGATCCCCCCCCAGAAACCACCCCTCTGGTAGGTGCCCTCAGGCAGGCATATTTTTGCCTGCTTTTTTGGCCGGGAATCAGGTTTTTAATTTATTTTTAAAACTTTTTTCCTGTGCCATTTGGCATCGCGCGGTCACTACGATGCCGCCAGGAATGACCACGACAAATCAGACCCAATTTTTCTTTAGTCGGTTTGAGTTCGAGTTCTGGTGGAGTAATTGTCGTTCTTTGTTTCATTATGTAACGGAAACGAGGAACGGAAATGGAAACGAGGATTTCGCCGAGTCGTGCCCATGTCTATTGGTTACAGCACAAACACACAAACACAAACACACACACAACACACACACACACACACACACACACACACACACACACACACACACACACACACACACACACAGTGCTGAAAACCACAGATAACATCAAATGCTATATATAGCATGATAAAAGAAAAAAAAATCCAGAAAAAGATATTTTCACTATGTAATACCAGAAGTGCTGACTAGAGGGTGCAGAGTCCATGCTATGTAATCTTATTACATAGCCTCATGACACATAGGTTAAATGCCTGTACTGCAGCTAAAACTGTGCTCACGACTTCTGGTTCAATTCCAGGTAGCAAGGTTGTGGTTGACTCAGCCTTCCATCCTTCTGAGGTGGGTAAAATGAGTACCCAGCTTGTTGGGGGGGGGGGAATGTGTAGCCTGAATACTATAATTAAACTGTAAACAGTTGCTTGTAAGCACCACTACAAGTCATTGAAGCTTGTTTTGACATATATGGGGTTTAAAATGCTGCTGTTTTAACAAAAATGCCTCGTGCTAGTTAGAATCGCGAAGGAATCACCAAAATTGAAGGGAAAAGGCAGCTGAAACACCGTAAAACTGCAAACCACTCCTGGAAACATCATAGATTGAGTACTGGAGAAGGCTCAGGTTGACAACATCCCTGGACTCTAGTTCTCCTATAATTGACCATATTGTTTTCCATCTGAGCGTGACAAGCAATGCTGGTATTTTGCTTATCGCAGTGGCCATCTTCTAGAATGTTCTTTGCTTTTGTTTGAGGTGGCTTCGCTGATACTCTGCCAAACTTAGAGTCATCTGCATGAACAATTGGATGAATGACAAATGGAAAGACCCCTAGTGACGGGGATGGGGCTTTAACAAAGTTTTACATGGAACTAATGTAAAGATGTTTGCCATTGGAAGGGGACATGTTCCTAGTTACATGGCGTAAAGTAACATCGGTAGGATTTCAGCCACTGAATCCACATCTTTCCTGTTCTTCTTTTCTTATTTAATTGAGGGCCCACAAAGTACGGTCTTGCTGTGTTTCTTCAGTCCTCAATCCAAATGGAGCCTGGATCCAATAAATCAAAAGAAGACAAAAACTCAGAAAGACAGCAAAGAAGGGGCAAGAAAAGATAATAAAGTGAAAGGCTGTGCTTCATGTCATATGAGATGAATACAATCATCCACATGATTGTATTCTGAGTCCCCAGGTATGAGTGTGAATGGTGGACGGTGAAGAGAGCTAACGGGAAAAACAGAAATCATTCATTTGAAATAGGGTGCTGAAGAAGAGCTTTGCAGATTCCCAGGACTGCCTTAAAGAGAAACAAGTGGATCCTTAAAGGCAAACAAGTGGATCAAGGGATCAAAAGATTCTTTGAGGGAGATTGAAGTCTCAAGATGTAAGGAAATAAATCACTGTTTATTTCAGTTCAGTAGTGCCCAATGTGTTTTTGGCCTGGATTTAGAGCCTTCTTCAAGGGCATTAGTCTTTGGTCTATATTAGATCTTTCCCCTTTATTTGGTCTGCACACAGCCCCGACAGACTAGCCATAGATATTTTATTTTACATCTTGAGATGACAGTTTCTTCTAGAGAAACCATTCTCAATTTTTATTTTAATTTTTATTTTGGGGGGGACTGGGTATGGTCATAAACACAGTGCAAATATAGATAGATAACTAACTCTAGAGGCAAACAACAATGAAATTGAAACTGTCATACTTTGGCCGCATAATGAGAAGGCAAGATTCGCTGGCAGAATAAATAATGCTGGAAATTGTTGAGAGCAGCAGGAACAGAGGGAGACCAAATATGAGATAGATTGACTCTTGAAATGAAGCTAGAATGTTGAGTTGGCAAAAGCTGAACAGGGCTGTTGAGGGCTGGACAATTTGGAGATTGCTTCTTCATAGAATCACCATAAGTTGGAGGTGACTTGATGGCACGTCAAGAACAACAGAAACAGCATAAAATGCTGACTCTGCAGCTTATGTCTCCCAAGTCCCTGGTACCTCCCTTTGTCCCTTAGTGCCACCTCTAAAACTAAAATTTGATGGCAAAACACGCAGGAGAGGAAATTCAGTAAGGAAAATGCAAAGCTTTTTTTTTAAGGTTAGTGCAAATTTAAAGAACACCCCTTCAGTTAGCACCTTCTTCGCAGGAGCTTCCTGTGCTTTTCTCCTCCATAAAGATTTACTGTTAATTATAGAATATTCTGCTTTTTTGTTATTTCAGAGCTTAAGTGTTAATTGTTTAAGAAGAAGCCTAAATATGGGGTATTCTTAACCATCAGATAATAACTGGCCTGTAACTCCATACAGTGGCTAGGAACTACAACACACCTAAATAAATACTTGAATAAATGCAGATATTAGTGGGATATTAACAAATTATTATATATTATAGTAACATGATGGAATAATATACATTTTCAGGAAACATCACAAGGCTTTTAGGTAAAATCCCTGTTTGTTAGGAGGACCTGTGAGTAACCAATGGCAGAAGGACCTGTGAGTAACCAATGGGCAGTGAGGAGGAACAGACTAAAGACTTACTCTCTGAACAAGGGGGCTTGAGTTGTATCATGGAAGGACCAAGCCTGATTGAAGCTACAGTAAAAGAGCTACAGGAAAAGAGATTCAATTTAAACATTAGGAAGAATTTCATGACAGTTAGAGCTGTTTGGCAATGGAATATGCTGCCATGGAGGGTGGTGGAGTCTCCTTCTTTAGAGGTTTTTAAGCAGAGGCTGGATGGCCATCTGTTAAGAGTCCTGTGATGGGGGTTCCTGCAAGGTAGGGGTTGGACTTGATGGCCCTTGAGGTCTCTTCCAACTCTATGATTCTATGGTTCTACGATTCTAATTCCATTGAATGGAAAGAGGAAAACTGCTTTCATAGGAGCATATCTGAGGTGCAAACAGCCTGGAAGTGGATTGTAAGCTTTCTACATAGGTTATGACTAGGGATGGAAATTTCGTTTCAGAACCAGTAGTTTACAAAATGACCCACAAGAGCCCAGGTGGTGCTCGGAACCCTCTGATACACACAGAGCAATTGGTTTTACCTTTCTCTGGGCTCGTGTGGGCTTAAACTCCTACCAGAAATCAAGCTGTAATGTCATCTTTGGTTCTCCGTGGTGTTGGCCAATCAGGAGCTGAGCAAGGACAGGCATCATCCTGGCTCCCTGTCTGATTCTCCAGCAAAAATGACATTGCAGCATGCTTCCTCATTGCAGCTCAGCTCCGTGCCTGCACAAGGAAAGGTAAAGCAATTGGCTCCATATGTATCACAAGAATCCAAGCACCACCTGGGCTCGTATGGGTCATTTTGTAACCTACTGGTTCTGAAACGAAATGCCCATCCCTAATTATGACAATTTATTACCTAGATCCCCAAGCATTAACCTCATTTAAATAGATACTTGAAAGTACTAAATAGAATCATTTACACCAAGGGATTCTTAATTAAATGTACAGCAGGAGACAGCTAAACAATCCACACTTCTTAGAATAGATTAATAGTATTAAAATGAATTTTAAAAATGGATGTTCTAATTCTAGCTTTGATGTAAAGGAGGAGGAGGAAGTCATGTGACTTTGTTCATTATTTGGAAAGTATCTAGACCGGCATAACAAAGGGAGTAAATTAAACTATGATTCCATCAGAAAATAAATATAGCAGGAATTACAAATAAATGTTATACTAATAACTTTACAGTCTTCTGTTTGTTAAACAGAATGACATTGAGCTTGATTAATATCATTTTTAAAATTATTACCTTTTACTTACAAATCTGGTAATTACATTCAGTTTACTAAAATATGTTCCATTTACTTTGGGTCATCTACAACTTTTCTTACAGCAGATGATAGGGATCTTAAAAGTCAGTTTAATAAAGTCACACGGTAATCACATGGTTTTTGAATAAATGTCTGAAACATTGTGGAACAGCTTTTAATCTGTTTTAAAACTGTGCTGTATATGTATTGATAGGTCTACAGGGGCTTTTAGAACCATTGCATTTAAGCAGGGAAGGGCACGAAATGAAAAAAAAAGTGTTTCATTTCATTTCTAGAGTAGTTTCATTTTGTTTTGTTACAAAATGAATTTTAAAGTAGTTTTGCTACAAAACAAAATGAAATGAAATTAAACACTATGCTCCCCAGGGGAGCAAGCAATTTTAGGTAGCCCCCTGAAATTTGGGAAGGTTTGGGGGTCACAGAGCTGAGGTATGAAACTCCAAAGGGGGTGCCCCTAGGAAAAAAACCTTTCTAATGGAATAGGAAGCAAATTGGGTGAGCGATAGTGCTGCCACAGCTTCCCATTCATTCCAATTAGAAATATTTTTTTCCTAGGGGTACCCCCTTTGGAGCTTCATAACTCAGGTCCCTGAACACCAAACCTTTCCACATTTCAAGCAGTTTCCTAAAATTGCTTGCAGAAGGTACCCCTGCCATTCACATGCCTCGGATCAGTTTTCCATTAAATATTTTTTAAAACAATTTTAAAAATATATGCAATGGAAATTTACTGATTTGAGGAATGTGAATGGCACAAGTACCTTCTACAAGCTTTCCCCTGTAACCTCTTGAAATTTGGAAAGGTTTGGGGTTCAGGGAACTGATTTATTAAGCTCCAAAGGATATACGGCGTGCTTAATTGAAGGAGTGTGTTTGGCACACTTTACCAATTATAGGGTTAATTTACAGCTTCCCCTCTCTATTGGTAAAGTGCGCCGATCCACACACCTTCAATTAAAGTACCCCCACACTCCCTTTGTAACTTAACTCCATTCTCTGAAACCCAACCTTTCCAAATTTGAAGGGGTTACAGGAGACAGCTTGAGGAAGCCGTTTCTTCTAAAATGAATTGTTTCATTTTAGAGGGGGAAATGGTGTTTAGTTTTGTTTCATAATGAAGCACTGGCTGGTGTTTCATTTCATTTTGAAACATTTTGTAACCATATGACACAATGAAATTATATATATATAATATATATATATATATATATATATATATATATATATATATATATATATATATATATATATATATATATATATATATATATATATATATATATATATATATATATATATATATATATATATATATATATATATATATATATATATATATATATATATATATATATATAATTTTATAAAACTGGCATACTGCTTGTTCAGTATAACAGGAAAAAAGAGCCCAACGCACACACACATAGAGACAAACATGGAGAGCTGGAGGAGAGGTAGTATTGTAGAGAGGGAGTGACAGACTTGGCAGCTGGATCTGGTGAGAGGAAAAGCACACCAGTGAATGGAAAAATGCCACAGACACAATCTGGGGGGGGGGAGGTCTCCACAAGTCTGCCCCCCAGTGGGCAGTCTCCACTCTCCCAGCATTCCAGACCTAAGACTTCAAGGAAGGGCAGGGCAACTCAGGTCCTAGCAACTATGAGACTCAGGGCAGTTGGCTCTTTACAATTACTGGATGGGCACCTGGAGTTTGCTGCTGCTAAAATTATTACATGAGATATTATACTGCCGTACCTTGGCTTACAAACACAATTCATTCCAGAAACATGCACGTAAACCACAATATAATGATGCCTTGAATTATGAATGCCTTGAACAACGAAAAACTTGTATTGCAAAAGGAAATCTGCCGGTATAGGGAAATTCCCAATTATGAAAAAAGCAGGGTTGTGGGAATTTGTTGGATGTTTAATAGCACAGGACCCCAAACCCTAAATCTCTCCAAATTTGGAGGGCTTAAACAAGAGAGTCCGAGGAAGGTACACACCAAATTTGGTGCTTCTAAGACCCTGGGTGGCTGCGTAATAGAGAAACAAATTACCATTTCATTTCATACGAATTTTTTTAAAAAAACTTTGTCACTAACAAAACGAAATGAAGTGAGGGGGCCAATGAAACAAAATGAAACAAAACACAATTTTTTTTCATTTCGTGCCCATCTCTACTAAACATCTTATCAGATAAACTCCACTGCTGGGTCAGAAATCAGACAATCTTGGGGGCTGGACTAATAGGCTTCAAGGCTAAGCAAATCAACAAGCAGATAAAGGTGGCCAACTCTAAGCTTTATGTGGCCTTTTTGAATTTTAAGGGTGTGCTTGAATCAGTAGACAGGGCAATGTTATGGAGCAACCTGCACAACATAAGGATAGACAAAAGACTGCTCCATCTGATCGGGAATTTATACTCTATTACTACTTTTCAGGTGAGACTATTGACAGAATAACTGGCTGAACTAATACCTACAAAGAGGGAAGTAAAACAGGGATGTGTTTCATCTCTTACACTATTCAATCTTTTTCTTGAATGACTTATTCTCTTTCCTAAAGCAAATTGAGAGCCATCTTCCTAAACCTGGCTCCATCAGGTGCAAATATTACTTTATGCTGATGACACTGGTATTCTATCACAGACACATCTAGGGCTATAGCAATTAATAAACAGGTGTGCAGAATATTTGTCAAAAAACAAACTCCAATTAAATTAGAGTGAATCTAAAATTATGGACCTGGAAACCACTTAAATGAAATTTTGAAGGAAATAGCATTGACGAGGAAAAACACTTTAATATCTAGGAATACAATTTCACTATAAACACACCTGGCACCAGCAACACAAAGTAACATTGAACTATGCAAAGATGACAGTACAAGCCATCTCCCATTTCTACTACAACAAAGGCAATTGTTACATTCCAGCAGCCTTAAAAATGTTCAATGGTAAACTTATATCACAAATGTTATAATACATCACTATCTAGATGAGTACTTTGGACTGCACAGTAGAAGGAGACCAGGCCTCTCTCTTTTTTTTTTTTAACAGAAAATGTTAGGCACACCTAGGTGTGTCCCCTATGCAAAACTATTCTTAGAAGCAGGGCAACCCCTGACAGAGACAAGGGCTAAAAGTCATAGAATTATGGCTTAAAGTGTATTACAGCACTGATCAGGATAGCCTACTCTATGAAATCCTTCAAGACTCAATAATACCAATAGGCTCAACTAAATTAATTTTTTTAAAAAAAAGTGTTATGGGCATTTTGGTACACACCCTAGGCTCAATGTCCCAAATGAAAAATACTGATTGATAAAATGTTGGTTTATAGATATTCAAATGCCTACAGAGTGCAGTGAACTTAATTTGTTCACAAATAAGTTTGCAGATCCCAGTTAAAGCTGAACACCCAGTGTTATTTTCCAGTTAAAATTGGGTGCAGTAACTAAGAGTATGTAGAGTTTCGATGTCTAAAATCCACTGACAATAACAATTAGGCAAGTCAATCCAATATTGTGACATGAAATAAAGTATGTGGCAGATTAATATGTTTGACGGGGCTTTTGATCACACAGCCACCAGATTTTATTAGGTCTGGAGCTCTGTCATTCAGATGTTATCTGTTGTGATAGGGTTTTACATCTCAAAGCATATACAACTTCAGTTTCTTTATTGAAAGAAAATGGAAGATAAAAGGCATTATAGCTATTAAATCTCAGGGGGTTGGCAGTACCTTAGCAATAGCCGATGAATACTAAAATAACACTTCAAGGTAATACATGTCAGGGGCTTCTGATTGTCAGGTACTGGAACAATAATTAGTCTGGTTAATGTAAATGATGAAGTGAAACTTACTTTCTATAGTGGGTTTGTTAAAAAATTCTCAGTGCTCAAGATGGAGTAGGAGAATAGGCTTTTCACAAACTTTGAAACAACAGAACATTTGTGGTATTTTAAGGCTACCAGGTATTTAACTTCAGATATACAGTAGTAGGTGGACTATATTCCACAGAAACTAGTGCCAAATAAAAATGTTAACCTTAAAGTTTCCACATGACATTTTGTCATTTTTGCTACAATTGATATGGCTATTCTCCCTTGAAAATTTCACTTTCAGCTTAACTTTCTTCAGCTGTGCTCTGACATGAATCTGAAGCTGACCCATGTTTTGTGGATGTAATTTCAGCACTTTCTTTTTTTTTTTTTTTTTTCTGGAGGACTCCATTTTGACATCTTAACCTCAGGGTTTTCTTCTGTCCCACATACTGTTTAGTATATATGTGAAAATGATGGCAAAGTTTTCCAGATTAAAGACAGCATATATCTAACTGTTATATCTGTGACAAGTTTGCTGTCCACTTTGAGGAAAAAATCGCTCAGATTTGCATTGAATTGGACTCCACTATTGGTGCAGAATCAAGGGATGTGTCCAGTGTGCCGTGCTTAGGTCCAGTATTATTTAATGAGTTTCAATTATTGAGACACGAGGATGTGGACAGGGTGCTTGGATCTGTCCGTGCTACCACTACGCCACTCGACCCTTGCCCTTCTTGGCTAATTGAAAGATCTGCCAGGGGAGTTCGCACCTGGGTCCAGGAAGCTGGAAATGCCTCATTAAGAGAGGGAGTGGTCCCTGCTGCCTTAAAAGAGGCAGCAATTAGGCCACTCCTTAAAAAACCTAACCTGGACCCAGGGCTGGTGGTTAACTACCATCCAGTAGCGAACCTCCCTTATTTGGGCAAGGTGTTGGAGCGGGTGGTGGCCGGGCAACTCCAGGCACTGCTGGATGAAACGGATTTTCTGGATCCATTTCAATCTGGTTTCAGGCTGGGTTTTGGTGCAGAGACTGCCTTGGTCGCCCTGTATGATGATCTCTGCCGAGAGAGACAGGGGAGTGCAACCCTGTTGATACTCCTGAACCTCTCAGCAGCTTTCGACACCATCGACCATGGTGTCCTTCTGGATAGCCTGGCCAGGTTGGGAGTCGGAGGCACTGCTTTGCGGTGGTTCCATTCCTTCCTGGCTGACCATGTCCAGAAGGTGGTGCTGGGGGACAGTTGCTCTGCCCTGTGGCATTTATGTCATGGGGTTCCTCAGGGCTCTATACTGTATCCCATGCTGTTCAACATTTACATGGAACCACTGGGAGAGGTCACCAGGAGGTTTGGGCTGAGGACTCAGCAATATGCTGATGATACTCAGCTCTACCTCTCGTTTTCCACCAATCCAGGTGAGGCGGTTTCTTTGCTGAACTCGTGTCTGGGCCAGATAATGAACTGGATGAGGGTTAACAAATTGAAACTCAATCCAGACAAGACATAAGTGCTGTTAGTGGGTGCTTCGCCAGACAGGTTAGAGGGCCACTTCCCTGTTCTGGACGGGGTTGCACTCCCCCTAAGGGACAGGGTCCGCAGCTTGGGGGTGCTCCTGGACCCCGCTCTAACTCTGGAAGCCCAGGTGGACTCGGTGGCCAGGGGTGCCTTTCTCCAGCTGCGGAAAATATATCAGCTACACCCCTACCTGGATGAACGGAGCCTCATAACAGTTACACATGCACTGGTAACATCCCGTATTGATTACTGCAATGCGCTCTACATGGGGCTGCCTTTGAAGACGGTTCGGCGATTGCAACTTGTTCAGAATTGTGCGCCGCGGCTAGTAAGTGGTGGGGCCACTAGGGATCACATCACGCCGATTCTACGTAGCCTACATTGGTTACCAGTTGCTGCCAGAGCCCAATTCAAAGTGCTTGTTTTGACATATAAAGCCCTAAATGGCTTAGGACCTGGATACCTGAAGGACCGCCTCCTTCCATATGAACCTACCCGGCAATTAAGATCAAGCCAGGGGGCCCTCTTGGAAGAGCCATCCCTCAAGGAGATAAGAGGGATGGCTTGCAGACACAGGGCCTTCTCGGCAGCTGCCCCCAAGCTATGGAATGGCCTCCCAAGTGAGATCTGCCTGGCGCCAACACTGATGACATTTCGGTGCCAGGTAAAAACCTTCCTGTTCCAGAAGTTTTTTAATTGATACAATTTAGATTGTGGGTCTTCTGATGGCAATTTTAGTGTGATGTTTTAGTATAAGGTTTTTATTGTTGTTTTAATTATTTATTGTTGTTTGATGTTTTTAACTGTTTTAATTCCTTGATTGTAAGCCGCTCAGAGACCTTTGGGTAGTGGGCAGCATATAAATTGTAAAAATAAATAAATAAATAAATATCAATTTCACTGGCTACTGATTCATTTCTAATCCCAGTTCAAAATGCTAGCTATGACCTATAAGCCCCTACACATATAAGATCCAGGATAACCAAAGGACTTATCACCTAGTGTGCTCATACTTGTTTTTGAGATCTTCTCTCAGTCTCACCACTTTCACAGCTACATCTTGTGAGAACATATGAGAAGGCCTTTCTATGACTGTTGACAGTTTGTACGATACCCACCTTGGAAGGCCATATTGGCTCCACCACCACCCCACCTTTCCAGTATCAGGTGAAAAAGATTTCTTTTTAGATCAGCTTTTGACAACTGAATTGCAGCTATGACAATGGAGTTTTACTGCAGGGTTGCCGATTTTCCCACTTTTTCATTAGCATTAATTGAAATATTTTTAAAGTGTTCTTAAATTAGTGGTTTTAAATGCCATTATGTGCTTGGATGTTTTTAATGTTACAATGCCACGTTTTTACCTTATCAAGTGATGCTGGTTTAGCATGAAGAAAGACAGCCAAGAAAACAAATAATCAGTAAAAACATTATCATAGCCACCAATGTCCTTTAAAGAAACAATAGCCAACAAATAAAAAAGCAATGAAAATGGTATTAGCCCTATTCAGCAAAGGAAACTAGCCTAAAAGACTATGCAAAATCCATCTCTTCCATTTTGGTGCTCATTCCAAAGCTTCTCAAAGGGAACAGGAGAACTGTGGGGAATGGAGTAGGAATCTGAGATATTATTTGAGGGAAACATTTGTTTCATTGGATTTCACCTTCCAATATACCACAACTGACTGGTCCAGTATTCTGGCAGTCTAGAAAAGAAAAAAAAGTTTTCAATTTCTGCTGACTTTACTAAAACAAAGTTATAACAATTCCCCCTATGCCTTAAAATAAATTAATAAATAAAAAGTTCAAGCAGACTCTTAAAGTGGCAATCTTTTTTTTTTTGGGGGTTGGGCAGAATGTATATGAGTGCACATCCCCTTAAGAAACCCTTTTTAGATCAGCCAGCTATATGAGTCAGCTGACCAGCTGCCGAGAAGAGGCCCTTGAGTGGACCGATGCTTTACTTTTCCTTCATGTTTTTAAACTGCTTTTTAAAATGCAACAAATGTGCATATAAGGAAAAACACACAGCATGCTCCCTTCACTCACTTGATAGTGCAATGGGCCATAAGCTCAATGTTCCATGCAATGTGATCTCAAGCGGATGAAAGCTAGACAGGGAGGTGGTAAGCCAACAGATTTTTGGCCAGGGTTTTTAAAATAGTGACTTGTTTTGCATTTTTGTATATTTGCACCTATTTTTATTCTTGTCATCTTCTTAAAAATAGTCATTATAGTCATTCTTCTTAAAACTAAGTTTCTAAATTCTGGTGCAGATGTGGTCTTCCAACACACATGCAGCAAAACAAGCAATAAATCAATGAAAGCTGGACCAGATATGGTAATATAGAAATTACATTAATTATTGTTTCTGTTGATAGAGACAATTTGTAGTAAATTTTTAATCAATTTTAGTATATGTGCTACTGTATGCTGTGGTGTTTTATGTACTTTTGCTTTGCTGGTCAATGACCGTAATAAAATTTTATTATTATTATTTTAATCAATTAAGTTAAAACTGTGGGGAAATATACCCTCCCACCCTTATTGCAAAATAAAGCAAATTTGTAGTAATCAAAATACTTTCACCTAAACTAATACAACAAGATTTTGGCTCATCTGATGATTCGGCTTACAATCCATTCATTCCTGATATCAGGAACCCAGATGGAAATTGGTTTCCTATGTCAGTGAATTGAATACCCAGCTCTCTGGAGGAGGGGGGCATTGTATAGCCTGCATAAGTACATTGTAAACTGCCAAGAGAATGATTTAAGCATTATGGGGCAATATATAAGTAGCACACTTTAAATAGCATTGCCTTTTATTTGCAACCCCACTGTGAATGTAGTTAAAATCCACATTTAAAAAAATTATATGAATCAGTGTTTTGGAATCCATGTAAAGCTGTGTCCTTGAAGATCATAGATAATGTGGAACTTGACAGCATGATGCCATCCATCAGAGGTGAATTGGCACACTCTGAAGTCATCATGGAAAAGTAAGGGAGTTGTAAGGGTGCTGAGTTATGACTCTCCAAAGAGGGTGCCCCTAGGGGAAAAAATCTTTCTAATTGGATTTGGAACTTCGGAAGCCAAGCCACAGGCAGGCGCTAAGTGAACCAAAAATAATTCCAAAAATATGGATTGCAGTCATGTTTCAGTATGGACAAAGCAGGGATAGCTTCCTCAAGTGATTCTAGGTAAGCCCCTGAAATTTGGAGAGGTTTGGGGTTCAGGGGGCTGAGTTATGAAGCCCCAAAGGGGTTGTCCTAGGGAAAAAAATCTTTCTAATTAGAATCAGAAGCCAAGCTTTGGTTGCAATGAGTCTATATCATATATTAGTTTCACCTTTTGAGTTGACGTACTGAAATAAATGAATATTTGCATGATATTCTAATTTTTTGAATTTTACCTGTAGAAGCAGCACACTTTGCTTTGCTTTATTTCCTGATAGATACTAAGCAGCCAAGCCACACAACTAGATCATTCCCTCAGGAATGTGTAGAATGAATTCTTCATTGGCTTTAGTCAGCCTGGGTAAGTAACAGGGAGCCAGACTGGATCTGCTTTTGTTTCTATCTTGATTTTTTAAACTATAATTGTGTATGTTACACATCTACAAATGATGGAAAGTGTTTTATGTTTTACTGATCACATTAGCAATTCCACATTGAATTTTAGAGCATCAGATTGGATTCTGTCTTTCCTCATAAACATATGCGCTCACCTTTGAATCACTTGATGCCTCAGTAGATGATGAATGGGAAACAGTGAATGTTTCATCATTATATATTGACTTTTAAAAATCGATGTACCTTACATCACTGATTCTTAATCTCATGAGTTTCAATCGTATTTTCACACCTCTGTTTAGAGTATATTGAAGATGAAGTAAGAAGTAAGCCCAGGAGGAAATGAAGGCAACAGTGATATAGATGCCTCTTAGAATCCATGTAGCATTTGATATTTTTTGCATCATATTGAAAATGGAAAAACCAGTGGGGATGTTTTCTAGACAATCAGTCAGCTTGCATAAGTTGAACCAGGGTGAAACTGTCACATTAATTTAGTGTAACCTAATAAAAGGATCAAATCAAACCAACATACAGTAAACTCAAACTCAGAGCAAATTAAAATAAACTTAAATAACTGATCAAAAGCAATCAAGCTTGGAATGCTAACAGTAGACTACACTAAATCAGAATGAAAGTAAATAACTGACTGATTAGATTAAATTAAATTGTATCCTGCCTTTATTCCTTTTATGAAACTAACTGATCGCTACATTGCTGTTAGTTTAGAGAAGAGGTGGGAAACTTGTTCAAATTTGGAGATGTATTCACACACACACACACACACACACACACACACACTTCCTTTCCCCATTGACACTGGAAATGCAACAAGTACAGCAAAATAAATTTGAAAGGTTTTGGTGCAGTTTGATGGTCAGAATTTCTGAGAGTGAGAGAATTTGAGAGCACCATGGCACTTCCATTGTTTCCATTCCTGGCCCTTTGTAAACTATTGTTGCTCCCTAAGAATCTCCCCTTAAATAGCTAACAATTCCTCAATTCTGTACCTGATCTGTTCCAGGTTCCTATGAAAGCAACATTCAATGGATGAGAACTAGAGCTCTTCACATGGAATACAGCCTGATATTATTTATTTATTTATTTTTGGTGATAATTGCAGACGTTTACCATGTGACTTTGTACTGTTTTCTTTAGCAGAATATGGAAGAATATATAATGGGCAAAATCTTTTTTCTTAAAGTTAGGCCAGAACTAGGGGACATCCACTCAAACTAAGTGTTGGGAGAGTGAGAACAGACAAAAGAAAATATTTTTTACCCAGCGTGGAACTCCCTCCTATAGGATGTGGTGATGGCATCTGGCTTGGATGCCTTCAAAAGGGGATTGGACAGATTACTGGGGGAAAAGTCAATCACAGGTTACAAACCATGATGGAGATGTGTAATCTCCAGGCTTAAAACCAGGGTACTTTAAGGGCCAGATGCAGGAGAGTGGTATCAGGAGACAGATATCTAGTCTTGTTTGCTTCCAGAGGCATCTGGTGGGGCCACTGTGAGATACAGGAAGCTGGACTAGATGGATCTTTTGCCTGATCCAGCATGGCTCTTCTTATGTTCTTATGTTGTTATGTTCAGCATAGATAAGCTGGGCACCTGAGACTATTTAATTAAGCACATGGAAAACTTCCTATACCTCCTCTTCAGGTTCTGAGGTGCCCTAGAGTTCCCCCTTTCCCCTTTTGTATCTTTAGGGGATGAGGGGGAGCCTTGAGTAGGTAACAACCACTGCCAAATTACAACCACCAGTGACAATCTGGTGGCAATATGTTACTATTGAAGCCTCTCTTTCCACACATTCTGAGGCTCCCAAATGCTCTCTAAGTTAAAAGAACTAGAAAAGATGGTAGGAATCTTTCAAGCCATTCCTTTCCTTCACTGGATCTACTTTACACTACGATAAACTCATGTCAACAAGATTGTGGTCAATAAACAGAATGGATGGATGGATGGATGCAATAAGAATGTCAATTTGCATGATATGCCAGTACCAACAGTGCACTCTGTTGAGTCCAATACTTTTTAGTAACAAAGAGAACAAGATATCTTCCCACTTTCATTCCATCCATTACAAGGTTTTATAATCTTTACTTGTGTAAGCATTTCATTATATCAGTTGATTTACATCATGAAACTTAACAGATAGATCATAAATTTTGTACTATAGTCCCAATTGGAGGCATGATTTAATTTAACTTCAGCACTCAGCCTTTCTAAAAGAGTAAAGAATTTAAAATAATCTTAGCTTAATCCTGGCAATAGTTGACAAGGCAGAGCAGTAATTTTTCATTGAGTAGGATATATGGTTCAGATTAGAAATGTGATATCCTAAAGGGGGATAAATGTCTTCCTTCAGTGTAGTTTAGAACCTAATTGCAGGGGGACATGAAGAAATTGCAGCTCAGAAAATTCAGAGAAGCTGTGCTAGATCAGATCAAAGTTAGTCCAGAATTCTGTAACCAACAATATATCTATGTCTAGCTCACAAGAAGGAGATATGTGATGTACGGTAGGACCCCCGTATTCACTGATTCGTTATCCACTGCTTCAGTTATACCTGGTTGGCAGGGGGGAAATTAAATACATAATTCAGCAGCTCCAAAGCAAGCTACCATCACAAACAGCAGCTGTAAAACAAGCTACTATCATAAAACAGCATCCGTAAAGCAAGCTACTGTCACAAACTGAGGGACACATTTGAACTAAATGTTACCCAAAAAAACAAAACAAAAATAAAACAATGCAAACATATACTTGAGGAAAATTCCCATTATGTACTTAACACTTATCTACCCTGCTCCATCTTTGGAGGGTTGATTTTTGCCATATATGTGTCACATATATGGGGGAAATTAACCTTCCAAAGATAGAATAGTTGTAATGGAAGATGTCCCCATCTTTATGGTCAGCTTTAAAGCATCATCACCAGACTAGCTTCAGTTTCAATTATCATTGCCTACAAAACTGCTAGTAGGGCTGTAAGAGTTACAAATGGCATCTCATCCTTCAGGTACTAAATCAAATCCTTTCCTACAAGATTCCATTGGGAAAGAACATGTAATCTATACGCCAATGACAACTATTTTAGTTTGTTCCCAAATTTACTTGAGATAAAGGGAAAATAGCACTGACATAGATTGTTTTGTTCTGTTGAAATCAGGATTATAAAATTATTGGAGAAAACATTTTTAGTTTAGTAGCTGGGTGGAGGCAAAGCTAATCAGACATATAGCTTGATACATATGATTCACTCTCATGTTATCCAAATGCTGTGAACTTTGTAGGTTTTATAATGACAGCCAAATCAATTTGATTCTTGTAGAGTGGAATCCAATTACAATCAATTGATCCAATCCCTTGCCCAAGATAGTTTTATGTCTCAGCATTCATGAATGAGGGAATCAATAACCTTTAGTTCATTTCAGTAGATGCATACTTTTTCATGTTTTGTAAATAGTTTTAAGTGTCCTGTAGGCTCAGAGCATTTGTATAATCAGGGATAGAATACTGTATATACAAATACATTCAGTTTAATAAATATGAATAGTGTAGATCTCTTTGTGTGCATGTATTCGTGCTCATGGGTTCAGAAATATTTCATTTAAGCAATACAGCTGTTGTGGATGGTACAAACAACCACCATCAAGAACTCTGTTGCCCATGTGTTGGTGAGAATGGGCTTTCCTCCAGCTTTCATGTGGTTTCTATGAATAAAGAAGCATTGTTTAAGTTGGTCATCCACAAATATGCTTTTGGTTTTAACAATCATATGTTCAATTCAGTCACAGCATGTGAACACTAGAATTTTTTCACTTAATTATTTGAAGATGAATCATAGTATCTAACAAACAAAACCCTGCATTTTTGTGATATAATGAGATTTCTAATGCTTATTTATATGATTAAGAGTGTTTGTTTGTTCATTTGATGAAAATGACCTCTTCAGAAAGATATACTTTCAAAGGATTTAAAAAAACCAGCAAATGAAAATACCTGATAACAGTTTTCTGTTCTATGAATAAGTAACAAATGCTTGAAAAGGCTTCTTGTCTTCAGCTTATAAGCATAACAAATATATTTGATTATACCTCTTAAAATCTTAACACATTAACAATTAATGTTAAGATCTTAAGAGGTATAATCAAGTGTTTTAGTCTCTCTCTCTCTCTCTCTCTCTCTCTCTCTCTCTCTCTCTCTCTCTCTCTCTCTCTCTCTCTCTCTCTCTGGATGCTTCACCAAAAGGGGAGCCATGGAGGACATTTTTGCATTAAATCCGATTTATACCTCTATATGCTTAGTTACGCAAATCTAACCATAATTAGACTTAACTATTGCAACTTGAGCACAAATGCAACACAACTTACCAAGTGTGAAAGACTGTGACCTGACCAGTTAATTTTAACTCTAAATTATTATAAATGCAAACATCATGGGAAGTGAATAAGTAGAACAATTTTGTTCTACTTATGACAGTGACTTACAATTGATTGAGAGTCACAAGCATGGTGTTTAAATACAGTTAAGCAATGCCAATATTAAATCTCACTTGTTAAAAAGGAGTTAAAAACACAAAAGGAGTCAAAAACACAGTTAAATATCATGCTTAGTGTTGTTAACCACCCGGAGTTCCTCCTGGAGGACGGACGGTATGGAAATATGTGTTGTGTTGTTACAGTCATGACTGACTCTTCATGACCCCATGTCCATGGAGTTTTCTTGGCAGAACTACTGGAGTGGTTTGCCAGTTCCTACTCCAATAGAAATATATAAATAAAAAATAAAAAATAAATATACAATCAAACTCATTTATCAGGAGGACATTCAGTTTCCTGCTTAAGATCAACTCCTTGCCACAGTTGCCAAAGTGCCGGCTCCGACGCCGGCATCGGCAGGCGGGGCTTGTTTGCCGCCCCCCGGCCAGGCTCACGCGAGACAGGACTTCCGGGTCTCGCGAGGCCGGGAGGTATCGCGGAGCCCGCACCCCCTTTAAACGGGCCCCGGCCTTCCCGGCCTCTTCCCTCAAGCAGCTGACCTGGAAGGAACGAAGACCAGGTCGCGAGGACGGCGGCGCGGACGACCGGCAACGGCGAGGAGCGGCGAGCGAGCAGTAGCGGCGGGAAGAGGAAGCGACAAAGCCTGCGGCGAGCAGAGGAAGGCCGGTGGCGGAACCGGCGAAGAAAACGGCGGCGGAGAGACCCTGCGGCGAGCGGAAGCGGCGGGGCATGAGCGCTGAAGCCGGCGGCGGAGAGAGGCGGCAGCGAGGAGGCCGGCAGCGGTAGCGGCGTTCGGGCCGACGGCGGTGATCGAGGCCGCGGGGGGGAGGCCAGCCACGGCGTGAGGCGGCGGCGAAGAGACCGGCGGCAGCGGCGGCTAGCGGGCCGGAAGCAGACGAGGGGGTGGAAGGCGGCGGCAATCGCCGGAAGGAAGACCGCCAGCGGCGAACTTTGGAGGGGAGCCGGCGGTGGCCGCAGCAGCGGGCCCGCACGTGGCCGACCAGGGAGGCGGGACTGCGGAGCAGCACGCCCCGCCCGCACAAGGAGCAGCAGCACCACCCACGTGGAGGGCGGCGCGGGGGGGGACCACCGGCGAAGACCGGAACCGGGACACCGGTTGCAGGGCTCTTGCTGGGGCCCTGCCGAGGTTTGGTGGAGGCGGAAACGCGGCAAGGGCGGGTTTCAAGGGACTCAGGAGGGGGGCCATTGGTTAGAGAGTACCCGGCAGGAAGGTAGGCCGGGGTGACCATTGTTACCTGCGGGGAGGCCGGTAAGGGCAACACAGCTGGGACTACCCCCCCGTCCCCCCCCCTTACCCAGGTATAACCACAGCAACGGGCCGGAGCCTGCGCACACGGGGCGGAAGGGATACAACTTTACAGGCAAGGTAGGGGGGAATTGTTGTAGGCTCTGGGGTCAATACCAGGAGGCAGGGACAACACCATGGCCCCACCAAATAGACAAGGCAGGTCCAAGGGTAAGCGCCCCGCGAAGAGAGCGCCTCCCCCACCTCAGATCTCCTCAGCAGAGTCGGACTCGGAGGACGAGAACCTGGCCGAGCTGGAGCGCTTGCAGGCCAGGGCGTCGGCCGTGGAAAGGGCAGGGGGCGCAGGACCCAGCACAGCGGGAGGAGCGGCCAGGCAGGGCGGGGTCAGTCATGATAGGCAGGCAGGGCGCACCTGCAAAGCTCGAAAAAAGGCTCGGGTCAAGGAACTGCTCCATGAACTCTCGTTACGTTTAACAGCTCTGGAGGAAGGGCAGAACCAGACCATCACAGAGGGTGAGCCAGCAGGGGCGGTGGTTATACCGGCTGCCAACGTGCCTGGAGCAGACGAGGTGCCAGCCCGGGAAGACGGAGAGGAACGAGAGGGCCAGCAGCCGGAGATACAGCAGCGGCAGGAGGCCCATCCTGCACAACCGAGCAGTGGCCCGGGTGAGTTCCCTCAAGTACAACTGCCGAATGTGGATCTGGGGGCTTGGCCATGGGATAACCTCCAGCGGCCCCAGGGGGCGGGCGGTCAGCCACGCGGGGGAGTCATGGGACAGCATAGTATGGCGGGTCACCCAGCACCGGGAGGACAGGTGTTTATGCCCAACCCCGGGGTAGTGCAGCCGGCTCAGGGCTTGCAAGGGTCAGCTGGGAGCCGGACAGCAGCTGGCAACGCGGGGGTGGGTTCCCTTCTGCAGAACATGGCAGGACCTCCCAGCCAACTCCCCATGTATCCCCTTATACCACAACCTACTCAGGGTCAGCTATCTCTCCATCAGCCCGACCCGAGGCAACAGCCATTTCAACCGGGGGCAGGACAGCAGCCAGGGTGGGCGGCCTGGGTGCATCCGCAGGGCCCCGCCCATGGGGCTCCTATGCAGCCGGCAACGTATGGGGCCTATCCCTGGCCGGTTTACCAGCCCGGCTACCTGGGCCCCAGTGCCATTCCTGTACACGCCATCCCATACGGCGATCAGGCACTCCCGCTGGGGGGGCATCTGGCACCATCCACCAGGGACCGAATCCTCAGGGGCGAATATGTTGACATCTTTAGCCTGCTCAACACTGAGGTAGAGTACAAAGAGGGGGAGAAGGAGGACGAGAAGGATAAGGAGAGGCGCCTTAAAAGGAAGCCTGACAGGAATTGGCAGAATTGGTTATCAGCCTACTCCATCTACATGGCAGTAATTACGCGGGTCCAGCCCTGGCGAGCCCCGCCTCTGATACAATATCAGGACTTGATCAACAAAGCCCATATGGACTTCCCCGGTCACACCTGGCTCATGTACGATGAGCAATTCAGGAAGAGAGCGGCCCAAGATCCCACACTCCGCTGGGATGTGCCACTTACGTCCTTGTGGTTGCAACTCATGACCCCGTCCCGGCCAGCAGCGGGCGACCGCTTCGATAGTGGCCATCTGATAAGGAAGCCCCTTCCTGGCAGCGCACCCCGCAGCAACGCGGGGCAGGTGGTTCAACCCCGCCTGGTATGTTGGGATTTTAATGGGAGCGGCGGATGCGGGAGAAAGTCGTGCAAATTCAAGCACGAATGCTCTATATGCGGGGCCCCACATGCAGCAGTTAATTGCGCCAGGGCAAGGGGGAGTAAGGGGGGCAACCGAGACCAAGGACCCAACAACAGAGGAAATCAAGGGGGTGGTGGTGCGAAAGGGGCCCAGTCCAATTAGACTCGAGGTCCTCAGCCGATGGCTGGAGGACTACCCAAGGAGGAAGGATGCCACCATTTTGTTAGAGGGATTTAGGGATGGCTTCAGAATCCCCGCCATGGGCGCACGTAAGCCCACTACGGCGCACAATCTTAAATCACTGAAAGGTATGGAGAGTGTGGCGCGGCAGAAGATTAATAAGGAGGTAGAGGAAGGTAGGGTTCTGGGACCATTTACACACCCTCCTGTACCCAATCTTAGGATATCACCCCTGGGTCTAGTTCCCAAGAAAAACCCCGGCGAGTTCAGGTTGATACATCACCTATCATTCCCGGAGGGTGACTCAATCAATGACGCAATACCCCACGAGTTAGCCACCGTACGGTACACATCCTTCGACACGGCAGTGCGCATGATCCGGTCCTGCGGGGTGGGGGCTGAGATGGCTAAGTGCGACATAAAGTCCGCATTCCGCCTCCTACCAGTCCACCCCGACGACGTGGAGCTTCTGGGTTTTCAGTTCGAGGGGGCATATTACATGGATAGGGCCCTGCCTTTCGGGTGCTCAGTCTCATGCGCCGCTTTCGAGCGCTTTAGCACGTTCCTTGAGTGGAAACTTAGAAGCTCTGCGGGGATGTCCACCACAGCTCACTACCTGGATGATTTTATATTCTGCGGCAATAAGGGGTCAGGCAATTGCCAGTTTCTACTGTCAGCATTTAAAGAGCTGTCCAACCAACTGGGCGTCCCGCTGGCAGCAGAGAAAACCGAGGGCCCCGCCCCGGTCTTAACCTTCTTGGGCATCGAATTGGACACTTGGCAGCAGTCATCCAGGCTACCACAACCTAAGGTCGAGGAGCTTAGGCGGAGACTGACGGCTCTGCTGGGCAAGAAAAAAGTCACACTAAGGGAACTCCAGGAGATCGTGGGCCACCTCAATTTCGCATGCAGGGTCATAGCTCCGGGGCGCGCATTTTTTAGACGACTCTGCACGGCTATGCGGGGCCTTACCAAGCCCACGCACCGGACTAGGGTCACCAAGGGCATGAGGAGAGACATCGAGGTATGGCTCACCTTTCTTAGGGAGTTCAACGGGGTTTCCTTTTGGCGATCGGATATCATGTTGCGGGGGGAGTTCCAAGTCCACACAGACGCAGCCGGGGCAACGGGCTACGGGATTTACTTCAGGGGTAGGTGGGCCCACGGGGCATGGCCTGACAGTTGGCATAGGCGGGGCATAACGAGGGATCTAACTTTTCTAGAGTTTTTCCCCATCCTGGGGGCCTTGTGGCTGTGGGCCGAAACCTGGGCCAATTCCACGGTGACTTGCTGGTGCGACAACATGTCAGTCGTACATATCATAAACAACCTAACAGCTAGATCAGAACGGGTCATGAGGTTGGTGAGGGCTTTCGTCCTGAAAATGTTACAGTTTAATATCGTGATTGTTGCTAAACATATACCGGGCCTCGATAACAGTTTGGCTGATGCCCTTTCCCGTCACCAGATCGACAGGTTCAGGGAACTGGCACCGGGAGCGCACCCCCACCCCGAGGAGCTACCGGAAGTTGTCTGGGCGATTGGCGAAGGGAGGCCGCCCGGGCCATTGGGCTCGCCCTGGCCCCACGGACGAGGAGAGGCTACGAGGCGGTAGTCAGGGAATTTGAGTCGTTCAGGGCAGGGTTGGGGCTACAGCTCTTATGGCCGGTGCCAGTGGAACATCACCAGCAATTCGTCGTCTACCTTTACAGGAGGGGGTTGGCACCGAGGTCTATTCAGGGGAAGCTAGCCGCTTTGGCCTTCCATGCCAAAACCAGGGGTTGCAGGGACTCGTCAACTGATTTTAGGGTGAGGAAGATGGTAGAAGGTTACAGCAGAGAGAGGGTCAAGCAAGTGGACGACAGGTCCCCCATCACCCCCGAGATCATGAGGCGGCTCAATGCCGAATGGCCGGTGGTTTGCAAGGATGAATTTGAACAAGCGTTGTTCAGAGCGGCGGCCTCGGTCGCCTTCTTCGCGGCCTTGAGGGTGGGCGAATTGGTGGCTGGGGGTAAGGGGGACAAATCCGGCCTAGCATTGCAGCGGGCTGATGCAGAGGTTAACAAGGCGGGCCTGACCTTGCGGATCCGCAGGTCCAAAACGGACCAGGAAGGTAAGGGGGTTTCGCTCTCGCTCGGGCCATGCAAATTCAGCGATATCTGCCCGGTAGCCCTGATGAGGCGATACTTGCTATTAAGGGGGCCGGCGGACGGTTACTTGTTTGTCCACCAGGGTGGGGCACCGCTTACTAAGTACCAATTTTGGAAGGTTACCTCAGCGGCCCTCGAGAGGGTGGGCGTAACAGAACAGGGCCCATTTCGGCACGCACTCATTCCGAATAGGGGCAGCTTCAACTGCAGCGCAATTGGGCTATGATCCGGCAGGCATTAAGTCAATTGGCAGGTGGAGGTCGCAGTGCTATAAGGCTTACGTGCGGCCCCTGCCCACCCTGTGATGGGCAACGGCCTCCCACACTCTTCTCCCTCTCTTGTCTGGTTGCAGGTTGGCCTCGGAGTGGACGGAGGAGGCGGATCTTGGTCATCGGGCATAGCTACATATATTGGACGGCCCGCTTTGCGCACAGTCACCTTGGGGATCACAACTCGGTCTGGGCGCCTTCGCCAGTGTGGAGTGGAAGGGCCGGCGAGGTTTGCGCTGGGCAGAAGTGCTACCCATGGCGTGTAGGCTGGCGGAGGGGAGACCACCGGACATCCTCCTCATCCATGCAGGGGGCAATGATCTGGGCAAGCAGACGGGCAAGGCCCTTATCATTGAAATCACAAGGGATTTGGAACACTGGAAAGAGATGTACCCGGGTTCCAAGGTGATATGGTCGACAATGGTGCCAAGGCGTAAATGGGGACACCAGGGAGGAGGTGCCCTTGAACAGGGCGCGTAGGTACCTGAACCGGGAGGTCTGTCATTACGTGCTCCGTTCAGGGGGCGTAGGGGACACCCGGGCATTAGTTGCAAAAATGGTGAGCTGTACAGACCCGATGGGGTCCACCTATCCGAGGCTGGCTTGTCGATCTTCCTCGAGGATCTGAGGAGGGGGCTGCAGGCTGAGGTAAGCAGCCTGAGTGGGGGTCACGGGTCATAGCAAGCTTGCCCCGTGCAGTGGCGGTTAGTGCGGGAAAAGCAAAATGGCGGGGAGTAAGAGTCACTAAGAAGCTTTAACCCCCCCCTACCCACAGGCGCTGCAAATCAGGTGATTACAGCGCCCGGGGGGGTGGGGGTAATTTGCAGCTTGCCACTTCCGGGGAGGGGCCAAGCCAGATGTTGGCACCCCACCTTCCGGCAGGGGTAAACTGATTCCGGTGACGCCGCGAGCGTCATCAGCGTTATGGCGCTCGAGGGTGGAGCTTACTCCCTGAACATCAACTTGCAGGGGGGGGGGTCTGGGACCAGGCCCCCCTGGACCCGGGAAATTCCCGCACTACAGCAGCCCCTCTTTCGCTGTTAGATGTTGTTTGCTAAGTGTGCATTATTTGTGTTAATAAATCTGGCCCTGTGTTCAACCCACAAACCAGTGTCTCGCGTGTATGTCTTCGGCCGTGGGGGGGCAAGTGCCGGCTCGACGCCGGCATCGGCAGGCGGGGCTTGTTTGCCGCCCCGGCCAGGCTCACGCGAGACAGGACTTCCCGGGTCTCGCGAGGCCGGGAGGTGTATCGGGAGCCCGCACCCCCTTTAAACGGGCCCCGGCCTTCCCCGGCCTCTTCCCTCAAGCAGCTGACTCCCAACCCACCCTCCCTTCTATATTTACTGTCAGGGCGAGAGTGCTGGTCGCCATCGAGGGCCGGATAGGAATTTTTTTCCCTCATACCCGCAATTGG
The DNA here is from genome assembly GCA_029282475.1 of Phrynocephalus forsythii. Taxonomy (NCBI): domain Eukaryota; kingdom Metazoa; phylum Chordata; class Lepidosauria; order Squamata; family Agamidae; genus Phrynocephalus; species Phrynocephalus forsythii. The sequence goes on from JAPFRF010000010.1 coordinate 98,068,528, forward strand.
CCTGCGGGCTGGGGGTGTTTTCGCCTATCCCGTCCTGACAGAGAAGGGGGCATGCGCTCAATTCGGCCAGTAGGGTGGACTGTGACGGGACCAGTTAATTTTAACTGCGGGAAAAATGCAAAATGGCGGGAAGTAAGAGTCACTAGAACAATTTTGTTCCCCTACCCACAGGCGCTGCAAATCAGGTGATTACAGCGCCCGGGGTGGGGGTAGTTTGCAGCTTGCCACTTCCGGGGAGGCCAAGCCAGATGTTGGCACCCCACCTTCCGGCAGGGGTAAAAAATTCAAAAGGAGTCAAAAACACATCAGCGTTATATCGCTTAGGTGGAGCTTACTCCTGAACATCAACTTGCAGGGGGTCTGGGACCAGGCCCCCTGGACCCGAAATTCCCGCTCTTCAGCAGCCCCCTGTCCATGCTGTTAGATGTTGTTTGCTAAGTGTGCATTATTTGTGTTAATAAAAAAATGGCCCTGTGTTCAACCCACAAACCAGTGTCTCGCGTGTATGTCTTCGGCCGTGGGGGGCAATAGATTTCTTCCCAAGAATGCATTCAGCTTCCTTATGCTGTCAAATACTGTAACTAGTCCATTTTAGCAAGTTCCATTTAATAATTCGCCCCTGGCAGTGGCTAGCAGATTACTACCTCCCCTGAGAGGAATAAGTATGGAGCTGATTGGTAGCTGCATGATGAAGAAGGGATGGCGATGTGGCAGCATGATAGGTGCTAAATGCAAAGGTAAGTGGCACTCACTTAGGCAGTCAGTGGTGGAAGTGAAGGTGGTGGGGTCTGTGGTGTTTCCAAATGTGAGATCCACACAGAGCTGTCTTGTTTTCTTAAATGCTTGACTCCAAGACAAATGAACCTTGGAGCCAAGGTAACATGGGATAGATGGTCTGCAAAATAACCAGATGACATGTGGCTTTTTTCGTACTTCTCATTCCATCTTGCCTGGAACTAAGAGTGCAAGAAGAAGCCTATTTTGTGTACAGCCACCTTTTGAGGCACTTCTGTCCCCACATACCGGTTCCACCCTTCATATTCCCCAGCTTCCAAATACAGACTCTGCAGAGTACAGAGTAATTGAAGAGAATTCTGAAAATGGTGGGTGGGTATGGCCCAAATAGGGACTAACAACCACCCTACGCTCTCCCCCTTTCCTCTGTGTCTCTCTTTCTCATATATTAAACAAACAAAAAAGCTTTGCCTTACATTTACAGAAGGTGCCTACCATCTTCTCTCAGGTAACCAGTGATGTGAAAGTTACCTTACTGAGGCCATTGGGAAGCTGCCATCATCCAGAGTGGGCAGTACTAGAAAAGAGAGCAACCTGGTCTCCTTACATTTCCATTTTAACCTTTCCTTTGTTGGGTCTGTTTCAGGATCAGTGGCTGCAGAGAAGGTAATATAACCTGCTTCTTTCATCTCTTCATAACAGAAATGGTAAAGGATCCCATTTTTATAATCTCTGACATGAACTGCAGCATGTACAAGTGGGTCCAGCATTTCAAGAGCTGTTAGAAACTACAAAGTCCTTAACAAATGTGCAACCATGGCAGGTTGGACTTTTAGAGCAGACAGTTCAGGACTCGCTACCATTCAGTGAAAAGGGCACAACATTTTTTATTGCCTGCAACATAATCCTATCATCCAGAGCCTCTTTGGGACCACAGCATGGTTTCACAGGTTCTATTATTGAGAGTACACACTTTAAAAAGTGCTAAGGTGGCATGTGACTGCTACATCTCATTCCAGATTGATGGGCTGAAATGCAATCATACCTGCAGAGTTCAAGGGGAAATCACCTTTCATATTCTGTTCTACTAGCTGGTTGTGAGAGGTTGATTGAGCCTTCATTCCAATGACAACTAAGGGAAGTACATCTGTACAATGTCTACGTTTGATGACATATTTTTTATTCTGTCTTTCTGTCTGGTCCATGATGGCCACAACATGCCCTTTGTTGAAAACCAGTTGCTTCAGAAGCCTAGACATTTTCCAGAAGACATGTCAAGTGTCCTGTTCAAGATGTCTTTGGGGGAGACGAGAATGCCGTTACTGATTGATTTTGGGAACTCTGATGTGGCACTAGAATGTAGTCAGCAGTTCCCATCTTTTTGTTTAATGGATTTCTACAAAGTTTGCAGCCCCGTTTTTAAAAGGGTTATGCAAAAATCTAATGATTATGCAATAGGTTTTCAGAGCAGTTCATGTCAGATTACTGTCTAGCATTTTGATGTGAAATCTTTTATTTTGATCGTGTTGTAGTTTAGCGATCAATTAGAAAAGAGGCCCCAAGAGTGTAATATGTCTTCAGGAAAAAAAATCAATAAGAGTACATTCTTCTGTTTTAAAAGGTAAGATGAAAACTTGGAAATGTCAACACCCATTACGTTTACATGAATTTAAAGCAACAGGGAGAAACTAACAGCATATCAAATGGATATTAAGCTGGGATAAAAGGGTCACTAAGCATCCAAATCCCACCAACACCATTTCAGAAGAAAGGGTTCATTGCTGATCAGAGGCTTCATTTGTGCCTCTATCTATGGGATATACTACCAGCCACAGTGGGCCCTACAGCAATTTTCTCCTTATACAAGTTAAAACTGCTATAAAGCTGAAAGAGAATGGGGATGTTCTGAAGGTCAGAAGAAATGAGAAATGCTGCTACAGCGCAAGGTAATGTTTCGCTACAATAAGAAAGCAATTCATGCTTAGAAAAATCAAGACAACACAGAATAATACAAAGAAGCCTATATTTTATGCATAATGGCCTGTTTTGGTTATCCTCAGGCAAAGATAGACATTGCAAATAGAGGAAGAGAAGCAGATGTCCAGTTTTCTTATCCACTCCTTTCTCCCCAGATCTGCTGTGTGGGTTATCCATTCATCCATATGTAGAGATACAAACATGGGAAAGAATATGCGAACTCCAACACAAGCCTCAGAAGGAAACTGAAACATTGTATGTGTTATTTCAGTCCTCTGTGTTGGTCCCAGATGTAGAGATGAAGAGAAATTTGGTTCCATCTTCCCCACATAGCCTGTTTCTTATATCAAGTCATCAAGAGTCATTGGTTCTGTCTGGTGTTGAGACTCCATCACCTCAAATTGTGCTACCACCACAGATAGACTTTTTTTTTCCATTTCAAGTTTTCATTTACCGGTACATAGCTTATTTCATCTTAGTTCTGCCCTGGTAAGAAACCTATGGCCTGTAGGGAAAAAACAGGATGCAAACACGTTATCTTCCAGTTTTGGTTCCACTAATAGTCTCCTGCTTCAAATCTCAACAACTTCTGTATGATTTCCACATCAGTATGTGATTCATTGTTTAAAAGGCAGCAAGAACATTCTTCCATATTTTCATGCACATGTCATCCTAAGCTATGTTCACACATAAGAACTATATTTTCACTTTTTCATGTTTTCTGTTTCCTGGTAGGTTGTGTGATTCTGTCACATGATCGATATCGCATGGCAAGAATTCAGACACCTTCTGGCAGTCTCACAATTTGAACGGGAAATGATCCACCCTGCTCTGGTCACACATCTATCACATAACATACAGATTTTATAAATCTTCTTTCCTGTTGCCTTCCCCGCTTTAAAAAATAAAGTAATATTAATTTGTTGATGAAATGTCAATGCTGTCCAAACAAAGATGTGCTGGTGCCTTCTCTCCTGATACATTGCCATCAGTGGTGAGGAGTTGGCCAAACACTGCATGGCCCATCCTGATGAAGGGACTGATGGGACCAGGGGAGTGGGTCTGTGTGTTTCAAACTGCACCATTCTCTCTTCTCTTCTCTCTTCTCTGATTTATTTGGTGTAGTCTGTGGACATCGATGGGGTTAATATTTTGTATTAGAGTTAATATTTTGGTAGAGTTGCAAGAATCTCCCACAAAAATCCAATGAAAGCATGAGGATCCTGTCTCGATTTCATAGACCCACCTTTTATTTTCTTCCCACTTTCCCCACTATATCCTTGCTGGGAAGCTGTACAGAAGTCATCCATTGGCATAAAGGGAAACTGATGCATCACTCAGTAAATGCGAAAGAATAGGAAGAAGAATGGGGCAAAAAATTAGGAGCAGTTGAAGGTGGGGACTTGTAATGGCTACATACAGTACCATAAAATATTACAGGACCGTGGGTTTACACAGAACCCAAAGTCAAAAATAATTTGGCCAGAATACCAAATAAAAAATGCTTTTGTACTCAACTGCATGGAATATTGTGAGCAGTTTTTTTTTAACCAACAACTGCAACACATTTCAAAATGTTTCAAACCTTACTCTGGTGTTCAAGGGCCTCTGCTCAAAAGAAGAGCTTCCACATGTAGTAATATGTCAACTCTGTTTTTAGAAACTCTTCATAATGCATTAAGTTACTGAGAGAAAAATAATACTTATTTCAATACTTTAGGAGTGAGCAAGTGCTTCATTTTATCAGATACAGTAGGATTAGCAACTTTAGACAGTTTGGGACTTCAGTTAGATTTGTTAGGATTGCAAATTCTAGTAAAATGATGCTTGGTTTAGGAATAAAATGAGATTTAAAAGGGATACCAAGTGTAAAAAGATTAAGAGTAGCCTGACTATATAGGAAAAATGTATTATAGACCTGTGAACTAATTGTATGGGTGTTATTTAAATCTCTAACATTTCTGTTACAAAATAAGAACATCCTTTGTGGCACAGTAAAAAAAAGTCTTTATTTTCTAGTGGCAGGTATCAAGAATTAACACCCACTCACATTGGCTGATTGGCCATATTGAACATTCATTTAATGCTACAACAAGACTCAGAGGATTCATAACACATTAAAGGACTAGGAGACAATAGAGCGATTATTACAGACACTCCTTCCCATTTGAATTTAGGCCTGAAAGACCAAGATGCACTATGGATTAGACATGGGCACGACCAGAATAAATGACGTTTTGAGTTTTCATTTGTCGGAACAGGTCTGTTTCGGGTTGTTTACGTTTGTCACAAAATTTTTCAAAAAATGTCGTTTCTGATTGTCCTTTGTCATTTGTCGCTTCCACCAAAATTTAGTGCGATTTGACTTCCCAGAGCATAGGGGCGTCCCACAATCAGGGCCAGTGCTAGGTGTTTTTGCGCCGGGCGGGGCGGCGGCGGCAGGCGGACAGCAGCTGCAGGCGGGAGAGTGGGCGGGCGGCGGCAGACCGCAGGCAGGTGGGCAGTTGGGCAGTTAGATATCACTTAGGATAGAGGTTCTGTTCTTGGCTTGCACCCCAAATGTGTGTGTGTGCAATCAAATTGAAGTTGGGAAAATAGAAAATAAATGGTAGTATATAATATATTTTTTAAATAAATCCACACCTCCCACTCCCAGTCGAACCTCCCCCTTTATCCAATATCAGAAAAAAATCCTCACAAACTGTCTGAGAAGAAATAAAGGATAAACTGCCATTCCCTTCAGCAGACAAAGCTGCAGGGAATCAAAGAGATTATTTTCTAAATTCAATTCCCTCCCTGCCTGCCTAACTTAAATCCTAAAGCCCCCAGCCTCCCTCCTCAATCTCAATCAGATCACACCAGCACCAGCAGCCAGCCCTCCTCTCTCAACGACATCCATATACCCGACTGCAATTTCTCGAAGGTGCCTCGGCTTTTTATGCCCTCCAAGACATCCAGAAGTGTCAGTCAAAAACCTGGCGATGCCATCGGTGGAATGGTTCAAAAAAATTGCATGGTCCCATCCCATGCCCAACCCAAATGGGCAGGTCTAAAATAAAAATAAAAATAAAATAAAATAAAATAAATATGACGTTTTATTGCTATAAAAAACCCCACTGCTGCTACTATTAAAATTCAGGCATTTAAAATAAATAAATTTCACATGTTTCTGTGGTGATTTGGTGTGTTTTTTTTATCACGATTTCAAAAGAAAAATTGTGGTCGCCATTTTGGACCCCCCCACCGCATGGCATGGCGAGACGACGAGGATGACCTCCCCCCCCCAGCCTGGTGCAAACAGCCCAGGACAGGAGAAGAGGGGGGAAAGGCCCAGGGACCCCCCAGAAACCACCCCTCTGGTAGGTGGCAAAGCCTCAGGCAGGCATATTTTCGCCTGCTTTCTTGGCCGGGAGTTGGGGGGGGGGTTAAAAACTTTAAAAAACTTTTTCTGTGCTTCGCATTGTGCGATTGCTGCGATGCCACAAATGGAAACGAAAAACCCAACCAAATTTCTCTTTTTTTCAGTTCGAGTTCGAGTTCTGATGGCTTAATTATCATTACCGTTTCCATTACGTAACAGAAACGATAACCGAAAATGGAAATGACAATTTCGCTGAGTCATGCCCATGTCTACTATGGATACATGGAGACTAAGTTGTAGCTAAGTAAAATGTCTTATAGCAATGCAAAACATCATTCCTGATCACTAGGAATCTGTTGAGGCACCAGCCTTAATTTCCATTTTCCTGCCTTTGTGAAGCCTGAGAGTAGAGATGGGCACATATCAAGAAATGGTTTGTTATATTTGTCAGAAATCAACTATTCATCAAGAATCATCACTTTGTAGTCATTTGATTCGATGACCCTGATGAATACAAAGCAACAAATTTTTATCCATTTTTGATTCATTGATTTGTCAACTGGTTTTTGGTCCTTATTGGCCCCCCTTTCCATCTGCAGCCTCTGTCTCTTTCTTGAGGAGCCCTCTTTTTGGGGGTGTATAACTCAATCATCTGAAACTCAAACTCCAGCAAACTTTCAATGATTGTAGAGAAGAGACAGAGGAAGATTCTCTGCAATTTTGTTCTCCCTAGATGCCTGTGGGACACTTTCCTGAGAAGGCTGAATTTTTGGAGGGAGGGGGTTAATATAGCCTGGAATTTGAAACCCAAGCTTCACCAGAGTTACAAAGATTGTAAAGGAGAGTTAGGGAAAACTTTTATGTGACTCTGTTCTCCTGAGATACCTAAAGGCCCATTTTGTAAGGTTCTATAAAGGTGAGACAAACCAATGAATTGATTCATTGGTCCATCAAATATGTACTGTAAAACTGTGATTAATGATTCATTAAGATTGATGAATTACAAATGACGATAAATCATTTTCCCAATGTGTGGCCATCTTTACTTGAGACCACATGAAATAGCTGGAATGCTGCTCCTAAAGCAGAAGCATTTTGATCACTGACATTCTTACATTTAGATTATGCCATTTAAATCTTTTAGATTGCAATTTCATGCTGTGTTAGAGAAAACATCACAGAATATGACCAGATGGGCTAAGTTTCCAACTGCATGACTACAGGGCCTGGCAGCTGCAAAAAGCAATTTTGCCCCCCCCCTACTTTAATTTCTCCCTCTCAGGGTTTCATAGAAGCTCTTGAAGAAACTTTAGTTGGAAATCAACAATATGTATCACACTCCATGTGACCCAAAAATCAAAACAAAGGTCATGTAGCAGTAAATATGTAGGGACACTGTATATTATGTACTATGATCAGATAACAGTTCCGCTAAAATTACCAAGATACATTGTGTTGTCATTACAGTCGTGACCAATTCTTCATGACTTCATGTCCATGGAGGTGTTTTTTTTGCCCGGAATACTGGAGTGGTTTGTCAGTTCCTCTCCAGGCACCGACAGCACCTGGTATTTCCTGCTGGTCTCCCATCCAAATACTAACCAGGGCCATCCCTGTTTAGCTTCCGAAATCAGGCAAGATCGGATGTGCTTAGGGCATTAATTCTACATTAATACATTAATTCTTGGATTTTACTATTGTCTATAATTTTATCTTAATTATGGTTTATTATGTTTGTTTTATGTTAGATATGATGTATGTTTTATTTATCTTAAAACTCTGTAAGCCACAGAGAGTGGCACTTGTGCCAAATGGTGCTGTATGCAATTTAAATCAATTAAATAAATGTGTAGAGATGGGCACGACTCAAAAAAATGGTGTTTCTTTTGTCGTTTGGTCGTTTAGGGGTCCATTTCGGTTCATTTTCATTTTCGTGATGTTTTTTGCAAAAAAATTCATTTTTGTTTCGTTAGGTAACGAAATGAAAAAAAAAACGAAAACAAAACATTGCTGTTTTGTTAGCATTCTTTTTAGTTCAATGCATCTGCTGCAACGAAAACGAAAAACACAGCAAATTTGGTCGTTTCATTTTCGTTTTCATTTTGTTTTAAAAAATTTCATTTCATTTTCATTGCGTAACGAAATGAAAAAATGAAAATGAAAACGAAAAATCACTCGTTTCATGCCCATCTCTATAAATGTGTTTGCATTCAGCTTTTCCACCCCTTTCAGGGGCAATTTCAGTTCTTTTGGGTAGAAAACACACCTGATTTTGATGGTGGAACATAGAGAATTGCTATACCATGGTTGGATTAGATATGGGGAGAATTTGAAGAATGGAAAGAAAAATGATTTACAAGCTTAGAAGTCAAAAGCAGAACTATGAATTCAAAGAATAAGAGAACTAAGGAAGAGTAACTAGATTAAAGCTGGTATTGTTAATTGAGAGCTGAGTCATGACAAGTGAACTTCTTTTCTTATTGGATTGAAATGCTTTGCTGCTTATCCAAGTAGCTTCTTCAGTATTATTGTATTATTAATTATTAATTGAATGATATTATTAAATTTGATAACTTCATTTTTGAGCTACATGAGCAGAACACACACACAAAACCCCGACATGTTCACCTGCCTTGCTTTTGTTTCCAGTACTGTCAAATCAGAAGACATATTGGCAATGTTATGAGAAGAATAAAGATGAACTGGCATTTGATAATTCTTGAGCGCAGAATATTGTAATCCTAGGATAACGTAAAATATTATTATTATTAAAATATTATTATCCTGAATATTATTAGAAACATATAAATGTTGTAACTCAGTGAAACCAAAAAAGCAGTAAACGGTTTGGGATCTTGCAATCTCTCACATCAGCTCCTACCGAAAGGTACTGCCTGTTGTAGCTTTTCATCACAGGTGGGGCAGGTATTGTATAATGACAGATGCTGAAAAGAAATGATGACATAAAAAGCCCTAAACGGTTTGGGATCTTGCAATCTCTCATCATCCAAAGTCACGCTCCTTAATAAATATATTTATTTTTTTAAACTTACTTTTTCTCCAAAATGCCGAAAGATATTTCGGTAACCTGCCTTTTGATAGCTTTTCATCACAGGTGGGGCATTTGAGGGTGCCATCACTGACGGACGCTCATAAATCACTAATGAGGAACTGAGCCTTCTTAGTGGTGGCCACACAGGGCGATGACTTTGGAATCAACTCAGCTGCTCTGCTTCAGGGAAACAAGATGGCCGCCCACAAGTCTGTCTACCTTTGAGCGCCGGGCTTGACCGCTGGCTTGTGCGCCTCTGAAGAAACTCCTTAAGACATGGCTATTTTTTTAAAAAATAAAAGTAGAAACCGGAAAGACTTTCCCCGGTTGTTAGTTTATCTTGCTATATTCACTTCTCATTCACTTGCTATATTCACTTCTCATTCACCCTTGCATACTCCTTCAGTTTTCTGTTCTTTTATGTTGTATTGTTAGTTTTGATTTAGTTTTCCATATTTTGTTTATTATATTTCATTGTACTATATTCATATATACTGTATTGTACATTATTCAGCATTTTGCATTTGTACTTGTTAATGTTGTAAACCGCTCAGAGTGGCCATCATTTCTAAATGGTGCAGATTATTATTATTATTATTATTATTATTATTATTATTATTATTATTATTATTATTATTATTATTATTGATCTTAGAAACTGACCAAAACACTATTAGAAGGTGCAGCCTTGGAGGGAAATATTTTTCCTCTTTACTGCATAAATTGTACTATATAAGTGTGTTTATTTATTTGTTTAAATGTTTTAATCTCTTCAATCTTAGCAGATCTTAGAGGGGCATAAAATAACAAACCCAAATTCAATACATTTAAATCAATTCATTTTTAAAAAATTAAACTGTTTACATATATTTCACCCAAACAAACTCAGTGAACAGATAGAATGGAAACAAAAGCATGATTCCACAAAGCAATGAATGTCTGGGTGAACAGCTAGGCTTAACATGTGATTGAAACAAATTCATTGTCAGGTGGATCTCTAAGGGGAGGACTTATTATAACTATCCTTTAAGCTAAGGAAGCCTTGTTCCAATTATACAAATGGTATACTATTTCCAGGGGTGAGCGCAAATGAGCATCCCCATTACCAGAAAGTAGTGAGTAAGTAGATATATGCAGAGAGAGAGAGAGAGAGAGAGAGAGAGATGCTCATTAGGTTGGCATTTAGTACTATAAAAGTCATAATCAGCACCTTGGACTCAGAGTGGCCACTGGACAGACGGGTGGCAAACAAATTAAATAAATAATAAATAATAATACTGGCAACAATACTACCCCTTTGTGACTGAGGTGTTAGGGCCTTCTATTTGGTGTTTCTCACAGTAGTCTAGCTGATGCATTCATATGGCTGGGTACTCATTTTACCTACCTTGGAAGGGTAGAAGGTGGAGTCAACCATGAGCCAGTTACCTGGGATTAAACCCCAAGTCATGAGCGTAGTTCTTGTTAAAGTACAGCAGTTTAACCACTGTGCCGTGAGGCTCTTATAGCTCAGTGAATAGCTTAGTGAGTTGGGTATCTGGCATAATTTCTATTTTTTCTTGTTTCTTTTTAGTACATAGCAAAATAGTATGCAGATAGTACTAAACCTTGAATCATAGAAAGGATGCACTGGCTACAATATGAATTTGTTTCCTTTAGTCTTAAATCACTTTGAGATGTTTTCCTTTTCTAAATGCATGTTACCTATTTATCTGATTGAATAACAACATTCATTTCATGGCATCACTGAAATATTGTTGTGACCTTCACAAACAATTGTCTTGTGTCTTTTGGAACAATATAGCAACAATGACATTTGAAAGGGAAGTGGGTAAAAAAAGCACAGCAGAGATAGGAGGGCCAACTTAAATTACCAATAATGGGAACATTTGAGAAAGAATAGTTGAGAAACACATTATTTATTCCATCCCTATCTCAGCAGTATCTAAATCCTTAAATTTCTCGATCTTCTGAAGATAAGCATAATGGAAATCTCTTCAGAAATAATTGCCTCATTTTCAACAACAAAGTGCACTGAAATCACAGGAAAAGCAATAGAAAATGGCCTAGTAATGAAATAAAAATCAGAGCAATGAAAGCTATTTGAAATTTATATTTTATTTAAATATGTCCCAGGTATGCTGTCTTTGCATGCAACCTGGCTGAAATCATTTTACTTTTTAAAAGTAGAATACAATAACACTTTATTCCTCCCTCAGAAGACTAGTGTTACTTTGTGAAGCTGTAAACAGAACAAAGACAGTTTGGAGAGATGGCAAGGGTAAATGAGAAATGAAGTAGGGAAATTAAAAAACTGAATATGGCTCCCCCATTACCACAAGACACAGATGTAATGTGTCTGACTTTCATACAAACTGTAGCCAAAAAAAAAAAAAACCTGGAAGGAGATGGGAGGGGAATATTAGAACATCTACCCCTGCTTTAGATTAAAGGTGGGAAACCTCTGACCCTTGATGGTCTACCACTTCACAAGCCCCATCCACATGTGTGTGTGTGTTGTGTTATTACAGTTGTGACTGACTCTCTGTGACTCCATGTCCATGGCGTTTTCTTGGCAGGAATATTGGAGTGGCTTGCCAGATCTACTCCAGGCACCTACAACAGCTCTGGTGGTCTCCCATCCTGCATGGTCAATGGTAAAAGATGTGGGGTAGTGTATCTGGAGTATGGAAAGTTCTTCATCTTTATTTTTCAGTGTCACCATAGTTTGGCTGTTAGCGCTGAACTTCAAGAAATGGATGAACGAGTCCGAGGCTATCAGGAGGGAATTAACAGCTGTGGTGCCTTTGCACACACTCAAAGAATCATAGAATCATAAAGTTGGAAGAGACCTCAGGGGCCATCTAGTCCAACCCCCTGCCATACAGGAACCCCCATCACAATATTTCTGACAGATGGCCATCCAGGCTCTGTTTAAAAACCTCCAAAGAAGGAGACTCACCCACCCTCCGCGGCAGCATATTCCACTGCCAAATAGCTCTAACTGTCATTAAGTTCTTCCTAATGTTCAAATAGAATCTCTTTTCCTGTACATTGGTACCTTGTATAAAGGAATTAATTTGTTACAAATGAAATTATGTTAAGCAAATTTTCCTTTATACAAAATTCCCATAGGAATGCATTGAAAACAGAATAATCCCATTTTTATGTTGTATGGATTCTTCCCATAGGTGATTATGTTAAGCAAATTTCCCCTATCTCTGGAATTTTTTATGTTGTACAGATTTAATGTTATACAAACTGTTTGTTATACAAGGGTCCACTGTAGTTTGAAACAATTGCCCCAAGTACTAGTCTCTGAAGCCATGGAAAACACACCTGTTCCCTCTTCAATATGACATCCCTTCAAATATTTAAACATAGCTATCATATCCCCTATCAGTCTTCTTTTTGAAAGGCTAAACATTCCCAGTTCCCTAAGCCGTTCCTCATAAGACATTTCCTCCAGACCCTCAACCATCCTGGTAGCCCTCATCTGCACCCGCTCGAGGTTGTCAACATCCTTTTTAAATTGAGGCACACAGAACTGGACACAGTACTCCAGGTGGTGTCTGACAAGAGCAGAATAGAGTGGTACTATCACTTCCCTCGATCTAGACACTATGGTTCTGTTGATACAACCAAGAATCACATTGGCTTTCCTGGCTACCGCATCACACTGCTGACTCATGTTCAATTTGTGGTCCACCAAGACTCCCAGATCCCTTTCACAGGTACTATCCTCCAGCCAAGTATCCCCCATGGGTCAGGCACAAGCATCCCTCTGTGTACTTGTTTTGATCCTTTGTAAAGTGCACTTTCCCCGGGAATTTGGCATAAACCAAGATCATAGACAATGCTTCTCACCTGCCATTGTAACTAAATAAGCACCACAGCAACGCTAAACAGTTTAGTCACCGTTCAGTTGTAGCTATACTTTAAAAAACCAGAATGAAAATGAAATATATTTAGGAGAGAAAAATGCCTGGTTGTTCTGCTTCGATATTTTACCTGGGAATGCAATCTGCCTGAGTTAAACCTCTTTACTAACAGACTGTTTGTCATATTTTCAAATTGCGCATATCATTTTTTTATTCTGACTTCAAAAACTGTTACTATATAAACAAAGCATTACACAAGACTGTATAATGAAACACAATTAAAGGTTTTCTCTTCAGTAACCAATTTGTTTTGACTATTTTATTGCTGGGTGAATCCGCAGTTAGTCAACACTAGCCATTTCTTTATGCTTAACTATAGCATGTTTGTTCTGCCTTATTTTTCCCCATCTGTGCAATAAATTTAACAAAGCCGAAGAGATGTTTTGCATTTCATTACCTCTCAAGAAGATGGATATTTTAGCCTTTGTGCAAGCATACTAGAGACAACAATCTGAATTGGATAGTATTCTAGAAAATTTTGTAGGGCAAATACAAACAGAGAATATTTATGTAACAAACAAAACAAGACAAAAAGTAAAGTTTAGTTTTTTTTAAATTAAGGTTTTCTAATTATAAGTGAAAGGGGAGCAGTAATAAGGGTTATAGATTAAAAAGGTTATAGATTTAAAAGGTTATAGATTTAAAAATAGATTTAAAAAAATCTAAAGTTTAGGACTAATAGATTTATTTCGGTGTGATCTCTCATGGATCACAGTGTACTTCCTCAGAGATATGCAGCGTGGTGTTTAGACCATACTTATATACAATGTACACATGGCAGTGCATGTGGGGACCAAATGAAATTGGGAGCATAAGAAGACAATTCCCTTGTTGGCTCTACCCTTGAACTTTGAAAATGACTATGGCATTATTAACAAATAGGGATGGGCAACAAATGAAAAATGATATGCCATTTTGTTGTTTTGTTAGCTAACGAAACGAAACAAAACAATGTCGCGCCGTCATTACTTATGAATCATCATTTTTTACATTGAAGCAAACTTATTCATTTCTCTATAACTCAGCCCTTTGGGGACCTAGAGACACCAAATTTGGAGTGATCCATCTCCCCTTTAAGCCCTCCAAATTTGGAGTAATTTGATGTTCAGGGGGCAAGTTATTAAACTTCAAAGTGGGTGACCCCTGGGAAAAAAATTTCTAAGCACCATTTTCTGTGCTTGGAAATACAGTTAGACCCGTAGCAACATGGAAATTGCTGTGGAGCATCCTCTAAATCTCCCCTTGAAGTACCCCACATTTAGAGGGGCTTCTCAAAGAATCAGAAATGTAGAAATACTAACATGGACCTGGATAAAGATCAGGTCTGAGTGTCACCAAACGGGCACGAGGGAGGCCAGCCTTCTTTTGTGTACTCTTTATTTGGACATAGACTAGGGTCTGGAGCTTCTGCACACCAGTGTATATGCCAGTTTTCCTCAAGTTCCAGAACCATCATTGACAGGTCAGGACCCCCATTACCTTAAAATAAAAACCAAAAACAAGTGTGCCACAAAATCAATTTTGACTTATGGTGACCCTTTTCAGGATTTCTAAGTAGAAAGTATTCTACTGTGCCCAAGCCATCATGTGTTGCAACTAGAGTAAACACATTGAATCCATGGAACTTATGGAAGAGGGGCCTCACCAAATCCTCAGTGGACCTACTCTAGTCATGATGGGCTGTGCTAAACAACAGCACTATCTTCTTTATTTCTTCCTCTAATTCATCTTACTTCCCCCACTCTAAGTAGCTTAATTCTCAATAGACCACAGTTTTTTTAATCTCATAAACTGCCAGTTGTACTTTAAGACATGTATTCTTTATATCAATGAATGTTGACTCTCTGTCTTTTGGAGCTGTGCATATGTGTGCCTCAAAAGATTACAGAGGTGGACACAAAAGCTGCTGATTTGGTGTTTTTTGCCAGTTTATCATCTGAACAGATGTTCAGAGATTCAAAGCCCCACTTCCTCCACGTGGAGGCAGTGAGCTGGCTTCCCTGCCCCACCTCCTCCAGGTATTACCAATTTCTGCCAATCTCTATTACAAAGTTTGGTCACAGACAATAGTGTGTGTCAGAAGTACTGGGTGGGAGGTGGAGACATACTTTATGCTAATGTGTTTATGGCATAATCTACAGTCACCTCCGCCATTTCGCGGTTCAGGTACTGTGGTCCCACTACATAGTAGGATTGCAGTACCTGCACCTTGGGCCACACAGGGGGTGGCGGGGGTGATCAGGTCACTCTGTGCCACCCCCGCTCCTCTGAGAAGCCTCAGGCCATGCGGGGGACAGCGGGGGCAATTGGGTCACTCTGTGCCACCCCCGTGCTCCTCCAAGAAGCCTCGGGCCATGCGGGGGGCGGGGGGCGATCAGGTTGCTCCGCACCGCCCCCACGTGCTTCTCATTTTCCCCATTGGGGTGCATTGAGCCAATGTATTCCAATGGGGAAAGTTTTCTCCATTGAAATGCATTGGCAATGCATTTCAATGGAGACGGCCCTGGATGAGAAGTCTCGGGCGGTGCGGGCGGGGTGCGGGAGGAGGTCAGATCCCGCAACTCCACCTGCGTGCACCGCCCCAAGACTTCTCGGACAGGTGCGTGATCGCCCCCCCCCTTCCCCCACTTCCGCATATCATGGATTTTCATGCATCACAGGTAGGGTGGGTCCCTAAGAACATAAGAACAGCCTTACTTGAACAGGCCACAGCCCATCCAGTCCAGCATTCTGTCTCACACAGTGGCTCACCATTTGCTTCAAGGTATTGCCAAGCAGATGTTTTCACCTGGTTATGATTCCCCGCAAATGGCACTGAGGGATATCCTGCCTACAGGTATCTGTCCAACCTGAAGGTTGTCCTTAGGTATCCATAATGGATAGCCACTGATACCCTTGTTCTCCATGAACTTGTCCAATCCTTTCTTAAAGCTGTCAAAGCTGACTGATGTCACCACTTCTTTTGGCACTTCATCAATGTGTTCATGGTATAAGGTAGAATTATCTGTCTTATTCAACTTCAGTTATGCATCTTATCCCATACCATTATTATCACAAAATGGAACTATTTGCAAGTAATGGAATACTTATAACTATTAACATTTTTCTACTCTTACTACTCTTTCTTTACATGCCAATGTTTCTGAGCCAGATATATTAGATTGTCATCTCTGGTCATCTGTGACTTCCTGAATTCTTCTTAGAAAGCAGGAATTCTTCAAATCCAAATGTAATGAACAGTTACTTAATAACCACTGGGGTCAGGAAACAGAAAGAAAGGGAACTATTTAATGCAAGAAATAAGCATTTCTATTGCTCGGTTGGTTTTTTCCCCCTCCACTGCAGAAAGTTTTTTGCCTGATAAAACTATAAGCTGGTGGTTTTAATTAAGATCTCTTGGCTGATGTTTAAGAGTTTGACTCTATTATGGATTAACATGAGAAATGCAGAGAATAAAGAAGTCTCCAGTGGATTACTTAAGATTTTAAAGGTATGCAAACAAAAATGCAAATTCTCTCTCTCTCTCTCTCTCTCTCTCTCTCTCTCTCTCTCTCTCTCTCTCTCTCTCTCTCTCTCTCTCTCTCTCTGCCAGCAGGGTTTTCAAAAGCACTTTTTGCCTGCTTGATATTCAAGCTCTTTTTGCACCAATGCTGGTCTCAAGCACATATCCGGCATGGGAAAAAGAAGGACCCATAGTTATGAATATGGGTTTTCCTACCTTCTTTAATTACTGCCTCCTGTTCCTTGATTTAATGTGCAGCAGCACCACTCGCTGTTCAAATAATCAAATAGCTCCAGAACATGGCAGAATACTGCTTATTCCAGCTTTTATCTAACATCAAATCTATGAAAAGAGATGGCTATAAAATACTCTCTTATCAGCTGTTTATTTGTCTTTAATATTACATAACTATGGTTTATAATTCCCTAAGACAACAGGGTTTTCAAAGTAGTAAAAGCAAAAGAGCCAAGTGTTCAATTTATATACCACGTTAAAGGTCACTTTCAGCAGTTTACAATTTAACTGTGGAGGCTACACATTCCCCCCTCGCCATAAGTTGGGTATGTGGGATGGGCATGAAATGCCAAAATGCCATTTTGTTTCATTTTTTGTTTCTCCCCCTCCCTTTTTTGGTTTATTATGAAACATTTTTTAAAAAAAAATCAAATCATATTTTGTTTTGTTTCATTTTGCATTTTGCATTTTGTTTTTATTTTTTATGTTTTATCGTGCCAACGAGCTGGCCCATGGACCGGGTTTATGTTTTGTATTTTTCTTATCTCACGCCGACCAGCTGGCCTGCAGGCTGGGTCGGTGCGTTTTTTTAATTTTTTAATTTTTTATTTATTTTTCTCTCATGCTGACAGGCTGGCCCATGGGCCATCAGCATGTTTTTTTCTTTTTAACCTGAGGTGGTGTTTTAAAGAAGAAATGAAACAGTTCATTTTAATGGAAAAAATGGCCATTTTGTTTCATCTGTAACGAAATGCTGCTTCATCATTTCATTTCGTTTCGTTAAGGAACAAAATGACAAAACAGCATTTCATTTTTTGTTTTGTGCCCATCCCTACTGGGTACTCGTTTTACAAATATTGACAGTATACTGCATGTATCCACCATACAAATGGCTGTTTCCTTCCCATATTTCAGGGAAAGTGGGAAGAAAGATTGGCATCGTTGTTGACGTCATCATCAAAGGCACTGCTTTTCGTGATCAACAATGATCTCCAGAATATTCAATGGAGTTGTTTAGACAGCTCTTTTGCATTCATTTGCCTGGCATTTTATTCAATGGGCCTTCCTTTTGTGTAAGCATGTACAAGGGTGGAAACAACATTTAACATTCTTTCCCCTTCTGGATACACTATAACATGTCTCTCTTTATGAGTCTGCCTGTGTGTTGAGATCACCAGAGGAGGCCTTTCTCTCAGTCCATCATTTTCACAGGTGCATCTAGTGGGGACATGGGAGAGGGCCTTCTCTCTCACTGCGCCCAGACTCTGGAACACTTTGCTGTCCTGCAAACAAATGAATACATTTCCCTTCAGACAGGCTTTCCCTTTGAGGCTGACTGACTAAGTCGAGCTTTTAAAGGGAGTGTTGTTCATTCTTGCTTTTAAAGGTGTTTATTTTCGGTTTTTAATATAAGGGTTGTTTGGTTCTTCTTTAATATTTGTATCCTTACTGTTTTTAACTTTTAAATGTTGTCTTTTAATGCTGTAAGCTGCCTTGGGTCCTTTTTAAGGAGAAAGGCAGGGCAAAACTCCTTTGATGAAATAAAATAAGTAAAATAAATCAATAGGAAGCCTGTGTGTGTCCCCATTGTAAACAGTTGAAACTCGGCCTGAATTCCATGTGTTTCTCCTGGAGAACTCTGAATGAAAATAGAAGTTAAGCTTTGTGTTAGAGCTACTCTATCCATCCAGAATAATCACTCATACAATCCTGTTGGGATGGTACAGTCAGGAACTGGAGAACATTTTGGGACAAGCCAAACCTGTTCAGGAGGGATGGGTTGCACTTGAATCATGATGGGACCAGATTGCTGGCACTCAACCTCAAAAAGGCAGCAGAGCAGCTTTTAAACTGATAACTGGGGGAAAGCCGACAGGAGCTGTGTGGCATCCGGTTCGGAACACCTCATTCTTGGGGAATGAGGTTGGAGAGGGTAGAGAATCACATAGAGATGACATAGCAAGTATTAACACTGGCAGAATAGCGGAATGTGACAGTTCGTCTACTGAAAATAAAAGCTGTGGGGGGAGAAGAACAAGGCAGCAGCTGTTGCGGGACCCACTGTACAAGTGCTTCTACGCCAATGCACGAAGCCTCCAAGCAAAGATGGGAGAACTTGAACATCTGGCAGCTAGGGATAACATTGATATAATAGCCATAACAGAAACCTGGTGGAATGTGGAGAACCAGTGGGAAACAGCAATCCCAGGCTATAAACTCTATAGAAGGGATAGAGAGGGGCGGGTTGGAGGAGGAGTGGCCATCTATGTCAAAGAAGGCATAAAATCCAGCAGAATGGAGATTGACAGAGGGTCTGACTCCACCATAGAATCACTGTGGGTTAAACTACCAGGTCCAAAGAGTGATGTGATAGTTGGAGTATTCTATCGTCCACCAGATCAAAAACTTGAGGGGGACCTTGAAATGAGGAGAGAAATCATGGAGGTGGCTAAGAGGGATAGGATAGTAATCATGGGGGACTTTAATTATCCCCACATTGACTGGGCCAATGCGAGCTCCGGGCAAGAAAGAGAAACTGGGTTTCTCGACTTGCTGAATGACTGTGCCTTAGAGCAACTTGTCATGGAGCCCACCCGAGAACAGGCAACTCTAGATCTAATATTGTGTGATACTCAGGACCTCGTCAGGGATGTGAATGTCACTGAGCCTCTGGGGAACAGTGACCATGCTGCAATTACCTTTGCCATGCATGTCGGAGGAAGAGTGTCAACCAAATCAGACATAAAAACCCTTGATTTTCGAAGGGCAAACTTCCCTCAGATGAGGAAACTAGTTTGAGAGAAACTGAAGGGGAGGGTTAGAAGAATCCCATCTCTTCAGAGTGCATGGAGCCTGTTTAAAACAACAATAATAGAGGCCCAGCACAAGTGCAGACCACAAAGAAAGAAGAGCTCATTTAAGTCCAAGAGGACACCGGCATGGTTAACGAGTGGAGTTAGAGAGGCTCTAAAGCACAAGGAGAGGTCCTTCTGTAAATGGAAATCCTCCCCAAATGAGGAAAATAAAAAGGAACACAAACTCTGGCAAAAGAAATGTAAAAAGATGATAAGGGAGGCAAAGAAAGACTTTGAGGAACGCATGGCTAGCAATATAAAGGGTAATAATAAAACCTTCTTTAAATATGTTAGAAGTAGAAAACCTGCCAGAGAACCAATTGGGCCTCTGGATGGTGAGGGAGGAAAAGGGGAGGTTAAGGAGGACTTGGACATTGCAGAGAAATTGAACGAGTTCTTTGCGTCTGTCTTCACAACAGAGGACCTTGAGCGGATTCCGCTGCCTGAGCCGCCCCTCTTGACTAAAGAATTAAATCAAATACAGGTTAAAAGAGAGGAGGTTTTAGGACTAATTGATAAATTGAGGATTAACAAGTCACCGGGCCCAGATGGCATCCACCCAAGGGTTATTAGGGAACTGAGAAATGAAATTGCAGATCTCTTAACGGTTATATGCAACTTGTCTCTTAAAATGGCCACAGTGCCAGAGGACTGGAGGATAGCAGATGTCACACCAATTTTTAAAAAAGGAAGGAGGGGGGACCCAGGAAACTACAGGCCGGTTAGCCTTACATCTGTCCCAGGGAAGATGGTGGAAGGCCTCATCCAAGAGAAAATCTTAAAACACATAAAAGAACAAATCTTGCTGAGAGAAAATCAGCATGGCTTCTGTAAGGGAAAATCTTGTCTTACAAACCTTTTAGATTTTTTTGAAAAGGTCAACAGGCACGTGGATTTGGGTGAACCGGTGGATATAGTCTATCTGGATTTTCAAAAGGCTTTTGACACAGTCCCTCACCAAAGGCTGCTGAGAAAATTGCATAGTCAGGGGATAAGAGGGCAGGTCCTCTTATGGATTGAGAACTGGTTCAGATCCAGGAAACAAAGAGTAGGTGTCAATGGGAAATTTTCACAATGGAGAGAAGTGAAAAGCGGTGTGCCCCAGGGCTCGGTCCTGGGACCGGTGCTTTTCAATCTGTTCATAAATGACCTGGAGACAGGGATAAACAGTGAGGTGGCCAAGTTTGCAGATGACACAAAACTTTTCCGTGTGGTAAAAACCAGAGAAGATTGTGAAGAGCTCCAGAAGGATCTGTCCAAACTGGGGGAGTGGGCTGAGAAATGGCAAATGCGTTTTAATGTAACCAAATGTAAAGTAATGCATATTGGGTCAAAAAATCCAAACTTCATCTATCAACTCATGGGCTCTGAGTTATCCGTGACGGATCAGGAAAGAGATCTTGGTGTGTTGGTGGACAGCTCCATGAAGGTGTCTCCCCAATGTGTGGCAGCAGTGAAGAAGGCCAATTCCATGCTAGGGATTATCAAAAAGGGGATTGAAAATAAAACAGCCAACATTATAATGCCGTTATACAAAACAATAGTAAGGCCGCACCTGGAGTATTGTGTACAATTCTGGTCACCGCATCTCAAGAAAGACATAGTGGAACTGGAAAAGGTGCAGAAGAGAGCGACTAAAATGATTACTGGGCTGGGGCACCTCCCTTATGAAGAAAGGCCAAAACAATTGGGCCTCTTTAGTCTGGAAAAACTGCGCTTGAGGGGGGATATGATTGAGACATACAAAATAATGCAGGGTATGAGTAAAGTGGATAGAGGGAAGCTCTTCTCCCTCTCTCAAAATACTAGAACTAGGGGACATACACTCAAATTGAGTGCTGGGAGAGTAAGAACTGACAAAAGAAAATATTTTTTCACCCAGCGCATTGTAAGTCTATGGAACTCCCTGCAACAGGATGTGGTGATGGCATCTGGCCTGGATGCCTTCAAAAGGGGATTGGACAGATTTCTAGAGGAAAAGTCCATCACGGGTTACAAACCATGATGGAGATGTGTAATCTCTAGGCTTTAAACCAGGGTACTTCAAGGGCCAGATGCAGGGGAGTGGTATCAGGAGACAGATATCTAGTCTCATGCGCTCCCAAATGCATCTGGTGGGGCCGCTGTGAGATACAGGAAGCTGGACTAGATGGGCCTTTGGCCTGATCCAGCATGGCTCTTCTTATGTTCTTATGTTCTTATGTTCTTATGTACTGTATATAAGAGATGGGATTTCATGTTTGTCGATTAAGCAGGTGTTCCCGTGAACCTAAGAGGGGAATGGTCATCTGGCACAGAACAGCATGGAGTGAGTGTGACTGGATTGTAGGAAAATGGGAGCGAATGTCATGGGGTGGAGTGATTTAAATACCACCCAAACCTGGTTGTCCCTTTATCTCTTCCCCTGTGATTCCCTTCCAAACAGAACTCATTTGGAAAGGATTTCAATTTTCCCCACCCTCCAAGGGTTAATCTTGCAGGACTTTCCAAAGATTGGTGGTAACCAAGTCCATTTTATATGATTCTTGGAAACTCATTGATACAGAACTGTCCAATACAACAATAACAGAATGAAGCAAGATTACTGTATATGGTTAGGCAGCTTCTGTAGACAACTTTGTCCAGCAAAAGGCAAATTATTTCCATGCTGCTGACCGAACCAGAATGAAATTAGGGATGGGACGCAGTATTAGGAATGCATAGTAAAATAGAATCCTATTGCAGATTTACATTTACATGAATGGAAGCAAATCATACCTGGGTTGCATTTCCAGGTACACACCAAAATTCATAACCTATCATGTGCCCAAGAACACAACTGGTACCTTGTTGATAAGAGACAATTTGCTTCCAAAACCTATAAGATTTCCTACATGCAAGAGTAAATCAATTATGGGATTCTGGCCACTGACTGATATTTGCAATCAATTGTACATTCAGTTAATGTGCTTTTTTAAAAACTTTTATTACATGTCCATTACCTATTAATCCAGCAACTGATAACCTATTTCATTAACTAGACTGTTCATCAGTTTTCCTTCATACCCTCTCTCCTATTGAAACAGTTGACCCTCCTTTGTTATTGACTCTAAGAATGGCTCTTTTTTAAAAAAAAAAAACTATGATCTTCATTAAATAGAATACCATAACTACCTTTTTACTGACAATGAAATAGTTGCCATTGTCATCACCATCATCTAATGATCCAGGAGGAAGCATCAGCGTGACTGAGGAAGGTTTCTCCTCTGTGTTGTATCAGTTTCCAGGAGCAGCTGAGAAATGGTATTGCAAGCATCATTGCTATTAACATGGCAAGGAAACATTCTGAAAACTTTACCCAGCATCCAAGGGGAAAAGCCACACATCTGGAAAAAGTGGAGGAAATAGAACATTAGCGCACTCTTGCTCAATCTGCAGAAATCCAGACTCCAAAAACTACTTCAGGTTACTTCATTCATGAAACGGTGATTAAAATGGACCAAGCTTCACCTCTCTAAACATCAAGTGATAAATCATTTCAGACAGCCTTAATATCAAGAAGGAAGGGAATGAATCACAGAAATCCAAACATACCCAGAAATACTTAACAGACAAAAAAAATGAATGCAGCCTCATCCATTAATTGCTTAAAAGCATATCAACATAAAGAAAAAAGGAAGGATGTTCAAGACAGAATAACAGAGGCCAATGATAGTTGGAGAAAATGCAAATAAACCTCAATAATTTGATGCAAAATATATTATGCAATACAACTGGGTTATAAAATGCATTGATCATAAAACAAATATGCATGCAGTACAGAATAGCATGTTAATAATGACTATTTAATCCCTGTTCACCAGGACAGAAATTACACTTTGTATTTACATAAACTCATTACAATAGAAAATTACGGATGTTGTTCAGTTGAATGTAAAACCAAAATTACCTACTGTAAAAGACATGACAATAATGCTCCATGCCTGGACCAAAGAGGGATACAAATGAAGGAGTCCATTTCACTTTAATTTATTGTTTGTAAATTGCAGTTTATATTTAACATTAAATGATGTTTGTCTTTGCAAGAGCTGAATTACATACAAATTTATTTATTTATTTATTTATTTATTTATTTATTTATTTATTTATTTATTTATTTATTTATTTTAGAGTATTTTTACCCCACCTTTCTCCTTGAAAAAGGACCCAAGGTGGCTTACATTAATGAGGGATAATATACTGTCCACTACAATTAAGACATGTTCAAGTATTGAGAACAGGGAATTGAGGGACATATTTGTATGGAAATTAGCATGATGGGACATACTGTGAATTGTTAAGCTGAATATTAAGAGCATATTTTGATATGTATTGGACTTTATCTGAAGAATGCAGAGCAATAGACATAACAAGCTAGCAGCACAGAAAATGGTCAGCTGCCATTGGTCAATATGTCATGTGACATCTAGAAGCAGTGGGAAGATGAGAAGACACAGAGAAGCCATTATTATTCTGATTATTATTCTGCTGATTATGCTGATGATCTTAGGATCACTTTGAGCAGTGGAGCTCACTGCAGTTAGGTAGAATAGGAAAAGTTAGCTTAGAAGAAATCGTGAATTTAATCAGTTAGTAAGGATGACAGTCAAGGTCTCCCCTTTTGATTTACCATGCAATCTTACAGCATCAAGGAAGGAAATATGCATTAAGATCTGTTGGCGATGCTTGACAAACATATGTGGCCATGTCTGACAAAGCAAATTTGCATCCTTATTCATGCCAGTACCAAACACTGCCTGTTTACTAACTGGTGTTCCTTTTGCTATGATTTCCTTTTCAACAGGCAATAGAAAGAACAGTGAATTGTGTATCCAAGCTCATTCTGAAAGATGATGCTTGTCCTGCATTGCTACAAACTGAAAAGCAACTTCATATATAGTTTTTGGCTCCAGGCAATGAAACTTAACATTTCATCTTCCTGTCCCTAGTAGAGTCCTTGTTTCAGTTTTATATTATTTGACACTTTAAGCAGTTTACCCATCAATATGAACAACAGTCAAGGTGTCATACTATATTGACTGTCACTCCATGTTTCTTGAAAATATTATTTTCACCAAAAATAAGAAGAACAATATTTGTACTTTGGAAAATGGGACTATGAAATCAACAATCAATCAAACTTTAGGTCAAAACAAAATTAAAATTAAAGAACACAAAAATGTTGTGAGATCTTAAAGACTAAGTACTATATTTTAATGTAAGCTTTTGCAGACAAATTCAACTCCATGGATGCATCTTCCTCTTCCAAGTCTGAGGAAGTGGACTTGTCCACAACATTTCATATGAAAATATAGTAGTCAGTCTTTAAGATGTTTCAGGGGAGGGGTGTCTTACTACTGCTGCATTGCAGTTTGTCTTTGTGCAGAATAGTTAACACATAGAATCCACGTTAAGAAAAGCATTTGGGGAGTTGAGGATAGTGCACAGGAGCTCTCTAGCAGAAAATTCTCAGTAATTCAGTAACAAAAAATTAAAACTCCTGGGATTCTATACGAAAGAGGCATGAAAATAAAAGTGGTATCAAATTGCTAACACTATGCAGATATAATTTACAGGTAGGCATTATGGGGGACAAAGACAGAACTTTGCTCATTATTCAATGTCATTTACTGTAAGTAAGGAGACATGAAAAAACACTGGTAAACCACTATAAGAGGAAGAAAACTGTATCCTACTTTATATTATTGAGGCAGAAATGGGCACTCTGAAAATCCTGGCAGCAGGGGTGCAGTGCTGACATAGTATAATCAGCATTTTGGGAATTTTAACTCAATTACAAATTATTTTATTTTCCTGTTTACTCATTTAATTTAATTATATTCCAAATTTCACCCCAAAACAGGAGAACCAATGCAAAATATTTTTTTTTAAAACTGATAAGGGCTAAAAGTGCAATGCATTACAAAATTAAAACAAACATTTTACATTTTACATATCTTGATGAATAAATTGTAAATATATCAAACAATTCAAGGCATATTTTAAAAAATTAAAGATTGCTCCATTAAAACCTTTTTATTAGCTGGCTGACTGGCCAAAAACTTACCTGAAAAAAAGGTCTCTGTTGACAGAAGGAGAGAAGAGAGGATGCTGGGCCTTCCTTGGAAAGCGCACAGTCTGGAAATGAAAAAGTACTGTCTCATATTTGAATTATGTATGCCTGTGAAAGTGGCAGATAAAAAGGTCTCCCCTGAAAGTCTTAAAACCATAAGAGGTCCATAGAAAGAGTTTTCAAACACCACTGTCTTTGCTCACTCCTTCAGGAACAACTGGATCTCCTATAAAGCATTGTTTCCATATACCCAGAGAGGCAGGCCAGACCTTGAAAGCCATGAACAGGTCCACCAGAACCATCAGGGATGCTCCTACTCCAATTTCCTGCTTACCTAATCCATCAAACCAACCAAAACTATCCAGATTCTTGAAACCAGAAATGGATCTAAACTATATAGCTCATGAAGGAATTAGGGGAGCTGAAATGTTACCCCGACACTCCAGAAATTGGCCCAAGAATCAGATGTGTCAGTCTATTGGATAGTATCCAGTACAGTGGGTTTCAGATTCAAAGCCTTAATACTATCGCTTCCAGACTTGTTGCAACCCTGTCTTGTTCTGGGAAGGCCTTCCACCAATGGGTGGAAACTCATCAGAGGGAAGCCAACCTGAAAATATGGGAAAATTTCCTAATGCTGAGAGCCATTAAACAGTGAAACAGCTTGCCTCCCAATACTGTGGGTGCCCCATCAGTGGATGTTTTCAAGAAAAGATTGGGCAGCCGTCTATCCAGGATGGTATGAGGTCTCCTGCCTTGGGCAGGGGTTGGACTAGAAGACCTTTAAAGTCAACCCTATGATGATGTTATGATGTTATGATTCTATGATTCTATGACGCTTTTTGCTAAAGTCAGTCCTCCTCAAATGCCTTTCTTAACTTGGATTCTATGTGTTAACTATTCTGCACAAAGACAAACTGAGAAGCAGCAGTACTAAGACACCCCTCCCCTGAAACAGTTTGTTCTTCTTTTGTCAAAATAGGAAACAAATCTGTCTGAACATTTGATTTCTTGCTATCTTTTTTATTTCAGTACAATGGTACATGCACTGTTCAGAAAGGAGGCAGGGATTTCTTCCCATTAATACATATCATAAAGATTTTTTTCTACACAGACTGTAATTTGATGCCTTCTTATCAGGAAGTAAACCACTCTTAAAAATCTGGAACATATTTATAAATATTCATAAGATGTCATTGTTGGTATCATCTGGTTTAGCTAGAAATGAAATATATATATTTGCATATTGCATTTTAAAATGCCCCAGTAAATTACCCTCATATTAGATAAGCATGTCTACTGTGACGAGTTTGTAATATTTTCCAGTGAGTGATCCACATTTGTCTATTGCAGCAAAACCAAAAAGGAGTCTTGTGTCTCCTTAAAGATCAACAGGTTTTATTTGATATAAATGTACATAGTCTGTAGCTCACTTCTTCTGAGGCACAGAATGTAGCCCCAGGAGACCAAAGAACATGTAAGGGAGGGCAGTATGAAAAGAAATTTAAATTTAAAAGGTCCATGATGCACCTGATTAGTTAGTAGTCGTTAAATGTTGTTCAAAAGTCATTGGAGGGGGACAAGTACTTTCAGACATAGCTAACAGGTTAATACATGCAAAGCAGAGAAAAACCTTGGCTTATTTCTAATATAACAGAAGGGTACAGTCCACAGTTGGTCTAGGGCAGAAATTAAAGATGGGCACAAATTTAAAAGTGAATTCTAAAATTCATTCAAAAATCACAAATTTGTCCATTTGTATTCATATGAATTGGTAACCCCCGATGAATACAAATTGCATTTTTAGCAATTTTTATTTGTTGATTCGTCAGGATATAAAATGACCCCAAGGCACCTAGAGACACTAAAATTGCAGGGAACCTTCCACTGACATCTCTCTGCAATCCCTCCAAGTTTGGTGAAGAAAATTTGGCATCTCCATGTGTCTTGCAAGCCATTTTTTAGGGTTTTAAATAGAGATGGGCACGACTTGAAAAAAATTTTTTCGAGTTGTCGTGACCGTTCGATTCAGAAGAATTTTTTGTAAAAAATTAGTCAGTTTGTTTTTTCGTTTTCAATAGTACTGGTTTTGGACAAATCAAAATCCTGGAGGCACCTCTGTAGGGTTTGTGCCTCCTCTCTAGTACAAATCAAAGTGGGCTCCTGGAGGCAACCATTGCCTCCATCCTCACCCACTAGGAAGGGGAAAGGCTCCAGAGAACCCTCAGATGGGGGTCTCCCCTCTCACCTGCTGCTGCAAAATGGTATGCAATAGCCATATGGATATTGCATATACCAGTGCAGACAGTGAGACTAGTGGTGATGGCAGTGAACCCAGAGCCAAGGTGATGCCTATGGACCACCATGTCTCAAATAGAGGGAATATCTTGCTGTGTGTAGATGCAAAGGCCCAAACCTATCTGGCTTAAAGTTAAGGTGGGTTATGCAAGGGCCAGAATCTCATGACGGGTATTTTGGGCAGTGGGTTTCCCTCTGGAATCTTTCTTTGACCCACTAAGAAGACAGTCTGATCATGCAAGGAGGAGTCATTAGGGTTAGGGTTAGGGGGCTCACTGGTTTTAGGGGGCTTTTGGCAATCCCAGAAGTCATGGCCAAGTGGCCATCGATTTATGGCTCCAAAATTTCCATGGTCTTTTGGCTGGCCACAGAGCCCATCATAAAATGTCCTAAAAAAATGCTGTGAAAAAATCAATGTTGGACAGAGGAGGAGAGGAGAGACATTTTGTTGCAAGAAAAAACCCAGCTACTTTAAAAATCTGGCTTTATAAATTTTCATTGTTTGTTTCCATTGTGTTTTTGGACCAGATTTCAAAAAGAGTTGTCATCTGGGTCACCCCATTTTCTTGATCCCTGCCCACACCGCATTGCATGGTGACTCGAGTCTGTTGCCCAGGATGGGGGAGGTGGGACCTCTTTGAGAAACCACCCACTGCATGCTTTTGTGCCCTGTTCCTTAGTCAAGAAGGCATTTTTCCGCCAGTTTTTTGGCCAGGGCATGGGTGGGGGAGTTTAAACGTTTTTTCCTGTGCCGACTGTCTACATCCTCCTCTTTTTAAAAATACTAACTGGAGAAAAGAAGAGCTTTTCAGGCTGCGATGTAGACTCCCCTAGAGATGCCCAGGACGTTGGAATAATAAGGCCATGTCCTTGAGAAACAACCCCTCTGGTAGGTGCCTGAGGCAGATGGGCATTTTCCGCCTGCTTTTTCATTTTCGGGTTTTTTCACTTTTAAAAACTTTTTTTATGCAATGAAAATGAAACGAATTTTTTAAAACAAAATGAAAATCAAACCAAAATTGATCAAATTTGGGACTTTTCTGAGAAAATTCAAAATGTACCCAGGTGGAACTGAGTAACGGAAACGGGGCGGCCATACCAAGTCAAGGAACCATCTCTAGTTTTAAATTCCAAAATGAATTGACAAATCGACTGATCGATTCAGAAGAATTTTTTTGTAAATTCATCATTTGTGATTCATCAACCTTGATGAATGACAAATCAAAATGAATCTCATTTTTTTCTGATTTGTACCCATCTCTAGTACAAATCAAAGCAGGCAGAAGGAACATTGTCCATTGTGCAACCAGGAAAAAATGGCCAGATGGTTGTCATAAAATGCACAGTAGTGAGGTAGCAATACAGACAAATTTGCATGGATGAAATAAGGACTATATCTAATAAGATACAAAGGCCCAAACCTAACCCTTTTAAAGTCAAGGGAGAATGCACTGAATCTCATGCGGCATTTTTGTTCAGCTATTTCCCTTTGGAATCTTTCTTTGAATTGCTAATGATCATGCAAGCCAGAGTATTTGAGGACACTGAAGTATTCACTGACTGCATTTTAAATAGTTTCAATTCTAACATCAGATTTATGTCCATTATTCTTTTGTACACAGACTATGTAAAATGTCCTATGCAAAGTGCTGTGACCAATGTTGGCAAAAAATTGGCATATATCACATAGGAAGATAAGCAGCTGTACAAGCCTTTAACTCTTTTAAATACATCATTGGATGTTTCCATTGTGTTTCTGGTGCAGACATGAAAGCAGAGTTGTCATCTGGGTCTACAACACTGTCTTGTTTCTATGTCAGCATTTCTTTTGTGAGGTCTGTTGTTACTGGTCAGGGAATTAGCATCTCTTTGAAGATTTAAACACTGCATGCTTTTGGGGCTGTTCAGAAATATGAGGTATAAAACAGTACCAGTTCAGCTGAACAGAGGCATGGTGTTACTGGGCTGAACTATCTACATCCTCCTCTTTTTAAAAATACTAACTGGAGAAAAGAAGAGTTATCAGAAAAAGATGTAGACTCACCTATAGATGGAAGAGGGTTGGAATAATAATTACATGTCATTGAGTCAATATGTCTTATGACTAGAGATGAAAAGACAATTTTCATTTTCCATTTTTTCATTTCGTTATGCAATGAATATGAAACAAATTTTTTCTTTCAAAATGAAAACAAAAACGAAATGACCAAATTTGCTGTGTTTTTCGTTTTCGTTGCAGCAGATGCATTGAACTAAAAAGAATGCTAATGAAACAGCATTTTTTGTTTTTGTTTTTGTTTTTTCATTTCATTACCTAATGAAACGAAAATGAAACTTTTTTTGCAAAAAACATCACAAAAACAAAAACGAACCGAAACGGACCCCTAAACGACCAAATGACAAACGAAACACCATTTTTTTGAGTCGAGTCCATCTCTACTTATGACACCCCTTTTGAGGGTTTTCTAGATATTGAGTAGCCAGAAGTAATATTCCATTTGCTTCCACTGGAGGTACTCTTGGACTGTGAAGCTTACCCAAAGCTATACTGGCTCCTCACCCAGGAGGCACGGGGAGAACTGAACTCCCATTCCCAGGTGTCTACTGCAAGCCCTTATAATGTTCTCAGTAGTCTTTCTGACCAAATAAATCACATAGCAGCTGTTTTCTTTAGAAATATGAGGTCATCTGGGGCCAGGGAACATCTCCCACCATCTGAGTTAGGGGGATTAGGAAGCTGGCCCCATTACTCATGGGTATGCAAGCTTGCACATATATCAAATTACCAGCCTTGCTACCCAGGAGGAAAAGAAGAAAGCAGGGGGTGGCAACAGCAGAGTCAAAGTCACTGCTATCCACCTGCTTGAGAAGAAAGAGGAAAGGTCCTGCAGTAGTCCTGCAGGAGAGTTTTCCCAAAAGACTTTCTACTACAAATTTTAGTCTCCTTGATCATGTGACACAAAGGCTGCTATTATGTTAGTTCTCTTTAAAAATCTAATTTCTGTGTCTAGTTATAATGGATATTATGCATCTTCATTATTATAATTTTCCTAACATTGTACATTATTGACAGAATTCACATTACAACTCCCTTAGAAACAGAGCTTAACTTAAAACACATCAGAGCCAATAATGAGTGTGGTTCAATAGTTAGCTGAATTATTTTTTCTTCTTAGCACTCTCCACAGAACTGGATGCCATTTCTTCTGTTTAGTTTTACATCAGTGAATGCAATTAAATCTCTCCATGTGATTACATAATTATTCTGTAGAAGGTAGCAGTAAGCCGGGAACACAGGTAGCTGCATTTGATTTCAAGCTGGATGAACAAAGCAGGCAAAACAAAATACACATTTATTTTCACACTGCAGGCAAATGCCACTGTTAATGCCAGTACAACATAAAATTGCACCCATGCTGGGTGTAATTTTGCCACCCAGCACATGGTGTTGTGCTGTATACAACTGTGCAATTAGCCAAACCAATTGTACAGTCTTCCAGTGGAAGTGCTTCAGGCACAACACTTCTATCTTGGCATTAGTGCAGCTACTGTGGGCATGATCTTGAGTTGAACAATATATAAGAGCATCTTCCTGTTGTGCCAATGAGTCCTCAAGTTGTCCATGAATGGACAGAGGTGGGTACCCAAACTTTAAGGCCATCTCAAAGATAAAAAGTAAAACATTGACTTCTCTTCATTGCTACTTGGCCTGAGGTTTGTTTCTCCAATCCCACCCTTTCCAGGAACCTGAAGAAGCACAGCAGTATCTGGCAACCCTCATATTTACACATTTTGCCCATTAAAACCACCTACCTGCCCATAAGTCTCAGATATGAGAAGAAATTGCTTTGTTGTGAGCAAGACATTTGAATAAAAGTGCAGATAAAGGTTCCCCGTGACAATTAAGTTCAGTCATTTCCAACTCTAGGGACTGGTGTCTATCTCTGTTTGTAGGCTGAAAAGCCAGATTGTCCATAGACATATTTCTGTGGCTGGCATAATTAAACATGCAAGTGTATGGAACACTGTTACTTTCCCACCAAAGTGGTACCTGTAACTACTTGGATTGTTATATGCTTTTGAGTTGCTTGGTTGGCTGGACAAGTTGTAGGAGCTTACCCCACCATGCAGACCTTCTGACTGAGCCAATGGTTCAGCAGTATAATTTGCTGTGCCACCCACCTAAATAGTACAGTGGTACCTTGTATAACATAATTAATTCATTCCAAATGAAGTTACATTACACAAATTTTCCTTTGTACATAGGAATGCATTGGGAACGGAGTAATCCGTGTGAAGAAGCTGAGCCCCCTCGACAGTGTCCCGGGGCAGCATCAGACCTGCAGCAACAGGAGCAGCAAGGCGAAAAAGCAGAGTGTGCTCTCTCCTGCTGGCCCCAGCTTGACGCCAGAAACTTCAGGGGCTGCCGACAGTCTTGGCGAGAGTCGCCTTTCCAGCCCCTCCGCCTGGCAGCACGCAACGACGCTCTTCCTCCACCAGGGGTGGGCGGCGAGGAGGAGGAGGAGGAGGAGGAGGAGGAGGAAAGGGCAGTGGCGGCCCTTGGAAGTTTTGCGCCCCCGCGCACCGTCTGTGAGTCCCTGGCTCGCTTTTGTGTCCCTCCTCAGTGTTGGAGCAGGGGGAGGAGGAGGGCAGCTTCACCTTCACGGTATGGCCCCACTGGAGGAGCTGATGCTGGTGGCTGGGATGAGCCGCCCTGCTCTTTTTCTCGGGGAGCTGTGCTGCCTCACCTTCACAGCTCTTCACTGCCAGTGATGGGACACCATGCTGCCACCGCCACCACTGCTCCTCACACAGCAGGAAGCGGCCACCCGAGCAACACGTTTGGCACTTCAGGAAAGGAAGAAAGGAGAAGGAGAAGGGCGGGTGGGGCGCATTAGTGAGACCTGCCTTTCACCTCCCCTTGGCTCCCTTTTGAAGCCAAGGCAAGCAAGCACGGGGTGGCCCAGGAGCTCCGTCTAAGATAACCCGGGGCAAGAAGGAAATGAAGCTTGGGGGCGTTGAGCTCCCCACTCTCCTCCTCCACCTCCTCCTCTTCCTCCCCATGGCTCTTTTCTGACAAGATACTCTTTGCAGAGAGCCCGGGCTTTTCTCCTTCTCTTCCTCCTCTCTCCTCCCTCCCTCCCTCTCTCCCTCGCCTGCGAAGGGGCAACAAAGGTTCCCAGCAGTGCGCTGGATGCACGACAGGGCGCAGAGTGATCCCTGGGCTCCCGTTCCCACCCCTGTTCACCCACCCCTCCTGCACAATCAGCCTTGGCAGGGTGCCAATGCACCCACTCTACAGCCATTGTACGGATTTTACGTTACACAAACCCTACATTATATGAGGTACCACTGTACTTTTCATTTCCACCATGCAGATGGGAATAACAAAGGGTGCCATAATACCAATATGCCATTAATACAGGCCCATTAGATATAAACATGGCTTATACATTTTGCCAACCTATCATTCTTTAATTATAATGGTTTTCTTTTTAAAAAAAAAACCAGCAGAAATATAAAGTTTATATTCAATGGCTGTCTCCTTGAAGACAACTGACCTCATTCCTTTGAGGTAAAGGACTGGCCTTCTTATAAACTCAAAACACTTCTGAGTTGCAAAAATTATGGGTGATATATCTGAGCTTGTATTTCTATGTTCTGTTCTCAGAGGTCCCACTGAATTCCAGGCCTCACAGTTAACTGTGTCAATATCTGAGTCCTAGATCAAAACATCACTACTCCTCTCTCGGCACCCCATGTTTCAGATGGACTACTCTTACCACTGAATGTTTCATGAGGTATTTTTGGATTTAAACTCAGCATGATACTTCAATAACAAAGGATTTGCACAAGCATCAGAGTGTTTTAAATTCCTCAGAAGTTTCCTTTTGTCTGTATAACCAGGCAGAATAAGAGGAAAAATGCTAGTGTGGAATGATTTTTTCCCCTCAGTTAATCCATATACGTGACATTTGGACCATGATCCTTCTCAAAAGTGGTACATTATTTTATTATTTACTCTAGGATAAATTATTCAGCATCAAATTGGCCTAGATTACATTGGCTGTAACATTTCTGCAAACATAGGGTATTGCTCCAGAAGCATTTTAATCAGAAACATAATGCATAATGATGTAATTATGCCTTGGTTCATTCTCCAGTCTTCATTCCGCCCCACTACCACTCTGAAAATCAGGATCCAAATGCTCTATCTTTAGTACAAACCTTTGGCCAAACATAAGAGGACGTAATCCTCTTTTCCAGGGTAGCAGACTCTAGTCGAGGCTACTTGCTGAAGCAAAGCAAATCTAGAGAACTCTGCCAGCTCTTATCTCTTCTGTCTGTGTGGGCTTTTCTTACAGTTATAGCAAGAGAGGAAAATTAGGTGGTGTCAGAAGTTCATCCTCGAGGAACCTACATGTGTTCGTTTTTTCCTGTTCCCCATCCCACCCATGGAGATCAGTCGCTGTTTCCATGACAGGAGCCCAGCAATATCTAATGCAGTGGCAATTTACTTCATCAGTGAGTGAAGGTGGTGCATGGTTTTCCCTCCTCATTTCCAAATTTCAGCAATTGTACAGCTTCCCTGTCTGTGTAAAGAAAAAAAGCACAGTTCAATGAATCTCTGCCTCTTTGTCAAAAAAGTCTGGCAAATATGTACTCAAGAACAACAACTATAGATGTGAGAATGAATTGAAGAATTGTTGATTCCATCTAGAAGGAAAGGCATCAGTTCTAATAAAGTCCAAATCAGATAAGTAGTTTTAAATAAAAACACAGCAGTTCCAAGTTAGTGAGAATGAGTGTTTCCCAGACAACAACATGTCAAAGACAAAGCAAAGGAGCTGGTACCTTGATAGGTGGTAAAATCCAGAGGTCTCAAGGAAGATGGGAAATTTCACAGGAAGTACTGTCCCAACTCCTCCAGGGCTGCTTTTAACATTGAGACATTGTACTGACAACCACCTGCAGCAGGTATGTTCATCTGAAATCAACATGAGATAATGTATTTGGGTAGATTTTAATCAGTATGGGTAGATTTTAATCAGATTAAACCAATCTCTTAATCCTTAAAGTGCCATAATATCTGTCATGGTCTCCCTGCCCCACTTCATCTTTGATTTTGTCAGCATCCAAAACTGTTGCATCCATACTATGCTTTGGATGTAACAGTGGCTGCTTTCACACAAACCCTAAAATCCACTGGCAACTTAAATTCGGATCCCCCCAACCAGAGATTATGTGGTTTTTGTTCTGCTTCCTGTGTTTCCACCCTCCTGCACTCTGATTCAATTGCTTCTGTCTGCTGTGAGGGGAGGGAGAAAAAAATGCCGGGTTACCTCCGCCTGCTATCGGCAGCAGCTAGTTGTAGTAGGACAGGAAGCACGTTAGGGATTCCTGCCTGTTAAGGGGAGGGGCAACAAAAATGAAAGAAGGCAGAGGAGAGCCAGGCATTCACAGCTTTAAAATCCGCATCGGGAAAAAATTTACCTCCTCGAGACCAGGTACTTGTAAAATGCTCTGGGGCGCACATAAGTGGCTGTGGTCATACTTTTTTTTTAAGTCCACTGCTGGTGGGAAAACAATTTTATGCTCCGCATCTGCGAGCATTTTGCAGTGGATTTTAGGGGTCCTGTGAAAGCAGCCAGTGTCAGTAGCTTTGTAGGCCATCTCTCATGTTAGACGGGGCAGCTACATTTCTAGGTGGGGCATTTGGGGGGGTAGGGATAGTTTTGGAGAAGACCTGCTTGGTTGTATAGGAAGTCTGAATATCAGCAAAGCAGCCCACTTTAGGCCAGTATTTGGGCTTTGCCCAAGCCAGCTACACACACACCATGTTTGGTGTGGAGGTAGGTATGTAATATAATCACATGCACATATACACCACACATAGATGTCTCCTGGACAAACTGAACAAACAGAATTTGCCATTCAGCAGTCTTCTGCTCTTGAATAAAGCCAATAATATTTTTTTCCTCCACAAAGTGGAGGAAAAGGCCTTTGAAATGATTGAAATGGCAGCAACAGGGAGAATATTTGCCTGGAAAGATTACATGATAAAATCTGGCTTTTTGTGCATTATCAGCAGACTCTTTTAGCTTATAGCAAAAGTGTCTCCACTGCTTTGGAATTACCGATTCCTGTATTTCTATCTGTAGATAAGGCAGATGTAAGTGAAAACTGCCTGATGGGCAAGTGGTAACTGACTTATATTTATGGGCTCTGAGGGGAAATATTAAGTATCTTAATGCTGAAATCCTTGCATTTACTAGCATCACATATTTCTTTCCAAATGATTTGAACAGTGATTGCATAGTGAATGATGAAAATGGGGGTTAATGCCACAGAATCCTGCTCTGCCTTTTATCAAAAGGATAGACTGTCTGTAATATCTGTGTTATCTTAAGTGGAAGCGATTTGTTTCACCTCAAAGTGATTGCTAATCACCACACAAGCAGTTTCAGTACTGCTAAGGGCCAGGGGCTTTCTCCCCAGTTCATGTTTGTTTATCTTCCTGAGTCCAGTTTTCTGATTGTTTCTGATTCCTCCAATGCTCTTGGCAGAGAAAGGAAAACTTTTCACAGTGGAAATCAAAATGTCAATCTTAGAGCTGGCCTAGCGGTATCACTAGGGAGAAATGAGGTGGCTAACTCAGGCCACAGAACTGGAGTGCCATGAAAAACGAGTAAATGCAGTAATTCTTGACTTTTTGTATTGCATTTTCAGGGGAAGAGCTCGGAAGTGCTTCCAGGATTCTATGCCTCTTGTGCCCAATTAACTTTACTTTTGGGGTAAGTAGAGTTGCCATTTACTGCCCACCTCAGGCTGAACCATGTCTTGGGCACATCTTTTCATGCTTTTTAGCTCTCTCTTTTTATGGCAGCTATGTGACATCTTAAAAATCCTTCCCCAGCATTGGAAGCCCACCTGAATTGCACTTCCCAAGGTGCAAAAACTATCATCTAGAGTGGAAAAGCAGCAATTCCATCCCCAATAAACATTTGCTAAGTTAGGCACTAAAGCTGTTTGAGAGGTGTGTGTATGTGTGTGTGTGTGGGGGGGTGTCCTTAAGCCTTTCTGGTCAGGGTGAGCAATGAGACTTCAGTCCAGTCTCTAGTTATTTACTGATTTTTTATTATTATTTTTTGTTTTTAGCCATCTGGCAATTTTTATTATAGAATACTTAAGGCAGTTAACAAAAGCAAAAATATAAGAGTAAAACAGCCATTGAAACATATATATTAAAGAAGTAAAAAAGGGGTGGCAGTGGAAGAAGTAGCAGAACAACATAAATCACAGAAGTCAAATTAAATATGCAAACAAAAATAAAAGGAATTAAGGCTGCCTTCTCTAGGGAGAAATCCTTCCTGAACATGTATAGGCTTGTGAAGCAAATTGTCTTATTTCCTCATGGAACAGTGATGTCTCTGTGGTGCACCCAAAGAGAGGGGATAGGTGGGCTTGTATGTAAATTGTCATTTTCCTCTTGCAGTAACCCCTCACCCTTTTGTGGTTCATATACTACGGTCCTGCTATATCATGGGACCGTAGTATATGAAAAAAGGCCCCCTGGGGTAAGAGGGAAAGGTCTTTTTCAGGCCTCCTGTACTGGCACTGCCCCGAACAGGCCTGCGAGGGCCTTCCTGGGCCTATCAGAGGCCCCAAAAGGGCTTCCACGCAAACCAGAAGTGACCTCCAGATCACAGAAAAGCATTTCTGAGGCTTCCGAGATACTTTCTTGCAGGCCTGTTCAGGGCAGCACCAGGCTGGGGGTAAGTTCAAGACTCCCCAGCTAGGCCCCCTAGGCCCGACCTGACCTGCACCTGCATATCGTAGATTTTCAATTATTGTGTGCCGAGTCAGCTCTCTAACCCCCGCGATAGGTGGGGGAAGGGTCACTGTATCATGAATGGTCTGTATCTGTTTCCTCTCTAGAAGGGGGAAACTGGGAAACTGGGTGAGAAAGGTGGCTCTGTGATTGATTTATTTATTATTTATCATTATTGCTTATATACGGGTGGTTTACAATATAAATACAGGTACGGAAAACAATAAAACTAAATAGCAATAGTAAAGACAAGCAGCATCAACATAAGCTAAAAATATATTTTTTAAAAGGCACAAAAACAATAACAAAAATAATAATAATAGTTGGCTCAATGGCAGAAAAGAGGAGGGAAAAAAATTAACTGTCACCAAATGCCTCCCAGAAGAGCCAGGTCTTTAAGGCTTTCTTGAAGGCGGGCAGGGACTGTGCAAGGTGCAACTCACTTGGGAGGTGATTCCAGAGCACAGGGCCAGCCACAGAGAAGGCTCAGTTATGTGTGGTGGTTTTCTGAGCTCCCTGGGTGTGGCCACCCAAACTGAGAGCGCCTGCAAAATTCTAGTTGGTCAGGCCTCAGTTGGTCTTTGAGAGATTCGCTCTGCCAGATATTCAAGTCCCAAGCCATGGAGGGGTTTGTAAATTAAAACCAAGATCTTGAATCTTATTTGGGACACAACGGACAACCAATGCAAGCGAGCCAGGACTGGGGTGATGTGGTCGAATCGACACACACCCATCACCAGTCTGGCCACCGCATTTTGTACCTGCTGTAGTCGCCGAACAAGAGTCAAGGGCAACCCCACGTAGAGAGCGTTGCAGTAGTCTATCCTCGAGATCACAAGTGCTTGCACCACCATTCTCAGGGGGTCCATATCCAGATACGGGCAGATCTGGGCAATTTGCCGTAGGTGAAAAAAGGCGGTCCTGGACACGGCAGCCACCTGGGCCTCCACAGAAAGAGCCGGCTCCAGGACCACACCCAGATTCCGGACGCTGTCCGCTAGCTGGAGGGGAACACCCTCCAGACTAGGGAGAGGGTCTCCGTATCTGGATGAAGGAGCCCCAAAGAACATGACCTCAGTCTTCTCCGGGTTGAGTTTGAGTCTGTTGGTCCTATAATGAACTTCTGGATAGTGCAATGACTTAGTTGGGTCTCTGGATGCACAGCCAGAGGTTGGGAGTTTTGTTCCTCACTGAGCCTCCTTGACAGGGGCTGGACTGGATGATCCACAGGGTCCCTTCCAGATCTTCAGCTCTAAGATGATTTAAATGTTAGGACCAAAAAGAAAAAATCTGGGGTCCAGAGAGAAGCTAAGAAGTCTGCTTCATTTCCTATGCCAAGGCAGCTGTATGTCCTCCTTTGAAGAGCCCACTCTTCTATCTAAAGAGCTATGAGAAGATTGTCCTCTATTTGAGGCCATCTTAGGCGTGCACCATGGATTTCCCAAGACTGCTTACCTGCCTGAAATGTTCTCAGCATAGCGCTAGGCACAAATGTTTGTCCTTCATTTCCGGACAATTAAATTCAGAGTTCAGGATGAACATTGTAAATTATAAAGCTGCACACTTTAATTGATTAATTAGTGTGATTAATCAGTGAACTTTTTCTGAGAGATTACAAATAACTCCCCATTAACTGATTAATGGTTGGTAGGTCCTCTTACATCATTACTTTTCTGTTTTGATGAGCTATGGGCCATTTACTGGTCTCTGCAGCATCATTTTATTTATTTATTTATTTATTTATTTAAATTTTAGATGGATATTTCGCAGCCCAGAAAAAAGGGCAAGACACAGTGATGAGTTTAAACTCCAATCATACTTTGCTATAACATAACTATGACAACAAAGAGGGGGCCTGCTATACTGTGGAATACATTTGGGACACAGATCTCCTGGGACCTCACAAACCACTTAACCTGGGTGAGTCCATGCCCTGTTGTCATGCTGTCCTTAAGACAGCTCAGCAGCAGCCAGTTAGTGACTGTATCCAGACAGGAAATGTTTCATTCCTGGATGACTGTGTTAAATTGCAGGCACCACAACATTAATGTAAAATTATTTATTATAAAAACATCTCAAGGCACCTAGAAGCACAGGCACCATGACAGGAAATCACCCTGCCACCATTTCACAGTAACCTCAGCCCAAATTATTGGTTGGGTTCCATCCAAGCAGAACATACTGTCAGCCTGCTGGCAATGTGTGACCCCATAGATTGTCACCATTCCCACATATATCAATCCTTACCAGCTCTATAGCTAAACTCCTCATGGGCACAGTCATTTGGGCGACTACTATAATATGCAAAAGGAGATAAACAGAATGGAACTTAGGTGTTAAGAATCTTGGCTTTTAGAGTCTTCTTGATCTAAGGCTGTTTGAAGTGCCTCCTTCCTTGCAGGAATGGTAAATCATGTGAACAAAATTGTTTTCTGGGAGAAAAATTTCATATATCCTGGCTCTGGCAACTCTACAGAAAAGAAAAAGTCCAAATATATTTCAATATTTCATATATTTTAAGTCCTTAATTTGTTCACAGCATTAAAAGTAAAATGATTTCAAATAAAACAAATGGTTAGAAATACAATAATTTGATAAATATTATAAATAAATCTCTTTTAACATACATAGTAATGCACAGAATTTTGTGAAGTTACATTTTTAAAAAAACTGTTTAATTAATCTTTACCCCTAAATTCATTAATACAATTCAAATTAGGCAACTAAAAGGGAATACATTTCAGCAAACAGTTTTTTTAATCAACTGTGGATGGCAAAAATTACAGGACATTACAGAGAAGGCAACCAAAATGATCAGTTATGTAAAACAGGGGCACAATTAAGTTATGCTGTGGTGCAAGAATATATACTTACAAGTTCAGATATTGATGTGACATTCATATTTGCACTTAAAATCCCCATGCATCATAGTTTTAAGCTGCATTAGTTTGCTTATGGTTTCTATTTTCATTTTCAGTCCCTTCTTCTTTATCATCGTGATGAAAAAGTTCTAAATTAGATTTTGCTATTTTGTAGAGCTATCCTAAGCATATTTCCCTAGTATTGGTCCACTGAGTTCTTTTGGACTTGCTTTCAGGGAAATGTGCAAGGGCAGCAGATTGGAGTCTTTTTACAATCAGATTCAGGCATGTATACCAGAGGGCACCACTGTAATTATAGTTTTATTTATTTATTTATTTATTTATTTATTTATTTATAAATAATTTGTATACCAGCCGTGGAGTTAGAACATAAGAACATAAGAAGAGCCATGCTGGATCAGAACAACGGCCCATCTAGTCCAGCTTCCTGTATCTCATAGTGGCCCCACCAGATGCGTTTGGAAGTGCACGAGACTAGATATCTGTCTCCTGATACCACTCCCCTGCAACTGGCCCTTGAAGTACCCCAGTTTTAAGCCTGGATATTAAACATCTCCATCATGGTTTGTAACCTGTGATGGACTTTTCCTCCAGGAATCTGTCTAATGCCCTTTTGAAGGCATCCAGACCAGATGCCATCATCACCTCCTGTGGCAGGGAGTTCCACAGACTAACAATGTGCTAGTTGAAAAAATATTTTCTTTTGTCTGGTCTTACTTTCCCAGCCCTCAATTTGAGTGTATGTCCCCTAGTTCTGGTATTTTGTGGAAGGTAGAAGAGCTTCCCTCTATCCACTTTACTCATTCCCTGCATTATTTTGTATGTCTCAATCATATCCCCCACAAGTGCCTTTTTTCCAAACTAAAGAGCACCAAATGCTTTTAGCCTTTCCTCATAAGGGAGGTGCCCCAGCCCAGTAATCATTTTAGTCACTCTCTTTTGCACCTTTTCCAGTTTCACTATATCTTTCTTGAGATGCGGTGACAGAATTGTACACAATACTCCAGGTGCGGCCTTACTATTGTTTTGTATAATGGCATTATAATGTTGGCTGCTTTATTTTCAATCCCCTTTTTTATAATCCCTAGCATGGAATTGGCCTTCTTCACCGCTGCCACACATTGGGTGGAGCTGTCCACCAACACACCAATATCTCTTTCCTGATCCGTCACGGATAACTCAGAGCCCATGAGTTGATAGATAAAGTTTTGATTTTTTGCCCCAATATGCATTACTTTACATTTGGCTACATTAAAATGCATTTGCCATTTCACAACCCATTCCCCCAGTTTGGAGAGATCTTTCTGGAGCTCTTCACAATCTTCTCTGGTTTTTACCACACGGAAGAGTTTTGTGTCATCTGCAAACTTGGCCACATCACTATTTGTCCCTGTCTCCAGGTCATTCATGAACAGATTGAAAAGCACCAGTCCCAGGACAGAGCCCTGG
Organism: Phrynocephalus forsythii; assembly: GCA_029282475.1. NCBI lineage: Eukaryota > Metazoa > Chordata > Lepidosauria > Squamata > Agamidae > Phrynocephalus > Phrynocephalus forsythii. Next base: position 98,110,737 of record JAPFRF010000010.1, read on the forward strand.
GGCACACCGCTTTTCACTTCTCTCCATTGTGAAAATTTCCCATTGACACCTACTCTTTGTTTCCTGGATCTCAACCAGTTCTCAGTCCATAAGAGGACCTGCCCTCTTATCCCCTGACCGTACAATTTTCTCAGCAGCCTTTGGTGAGGGACTGTGTCAAAAGCCTTCTGAAAATCCAGATACACTATATCCACCGGTTCACCCAAATCCACATGCCTGTTGATCTTTTCAAAAAATTCTAAAAGATTTGTCAGGCAAGACTTACCCTTACAGAAGCCATGCTGATTTTCTCTCAACAAACCCTCTGGCATAATGTAAGAAAGAGAATTTCAGAAAAGGAAAATTGGCCAAAATCATAACCACTTAGAATTTTAGGGAGTTGACATTCTAAAACAGTGGTCCTTGACCTTGGGTTACCCAAGTGTTTTCAGACTACAATCCCCAAAAGCCTCCACCACCAGCTGTACTATCAAGGGTTGCAGTCCAAAAACACCTAGGCAACCCACAGTTGAAAACCACTGATCAGAAAGATAATGTTTCCAAAATCTCTGCAGAAAGTATGGTTATCAAGGTACAGTTTGTTCACATGATCAGTCTCTAGGAGCATACTGTTGACAAAGGTCAAAAACATCATAAATATATGCCATGGGGGAAAATTACTGACTACATATACCCTCTGTATTTTAGCGCCAGCAGACCACAGAATTAGCCCCATGTTGGTCAGTATAATAACTTTCCCACCCTTTAAATGTCCATAAAGTTGCTTTCCAATTGATGTAATTAAAGGAGGGGGTGTCAAGGAACGATAAGGGTCAAGTGACTCCTAAAATTGCCCCACTTGATGGATTCAGCCCCTGATAGCCAATTTAACCTTTAAAACCCACCACTCTTTACCCTTTCACCTAGGAGAGTGTCTGTGGAGGTGTTCTCAGGCCTTTCAGGCTGCTAGGCTCCGTAGCATTAACACTGGTTGTGTACTTCACCTAAGTTCCAAAATTACTTCTCTGGCCAAGACACTGAGCTTTAGCCACACTCACTCTTGGGCAAAAACCAGGCTTTGATAGAATATTATTATTTTTTATTAAAAATCAGAAAAATAAAAGTAAAAAGTCATTTTAAAGTTACAGTAAAAATATCAATGCAAAGCACTAAAGATATAACATTAAATCAGTAGCATGGTCATAGGATTTGCAATCCAAGAAAATAAGAAAACTACCTAAATTATTGTAAGTTACACTAGCATTCTGGACTACAAAACCCATTGTGAATAAAAGCTCTAAAACTAAGTCATAAGCAGAATCATCATCAGAATCCTAAGTTCTAAAACAGAATCATCATCAGGATCCTAAAACCCTAGTTCCAAACATAGCTCAATTCTCTAACTTAAAAGCATCATCTCATTATTGGTATCTCCTCCCATTATTCATAGTCATTCTGGTAGTTATCCAATCACAGGGCATTGTTTAGGATATTCATTATTCTTCCTCCACGCCTCCAGTTCCCATGTAGTGTGCTTTAAGGAATGTGATGTTATGACTCCTCTCAGCTCGCTGTTCTCTTTCCCAGGTGATAACCCAGCACCTGTGCTTAGGATGGAACAAGGGAAAAACAACTACACAGACCCTTTCTCACACAATTCCTTTCTTGCTTTCTTGACCCAACTGCAGCCATTTTACTAATTCCTTGACAGGGGGTGACTTCAAATCCTCTTTCATCATCATCATGTGTTGCCATCAAGTCAATTTTGACTTATGGTAACCCTTTCCAGGGTTTTCTAGGTAAAGAGTAGTCAAGAATGGCTCACCACTCCCTTCTTCTGGGGGGTGCCCAGGAACTGAGTATCTTAACCAAAGCCATAGGCTGGCTATACTTGCAGGAGGCACTGGAGGGAATTGAACTTCCAACCTCTGTCTCTGCAGCCAGATAACTAACTCCAGCCAGCTCCCAATTTCCTTTACTGTTCTAAAATAAATTGCTGTAGAACTACTTGTGCTCTCTTTCAAAATGGCTGTAATTACCTTCTTTCCTCAGCAGGGGACAAGGTGCAGGAAGAAAAGAATATAATTAAGGAATTGCTTGTTTTACAGTTCAAGGGAAATCAGAATGATTAGGTCCCTTATGAAGTTGAGAGATAGAAAAATCACAAGGTAATGGGAGGGGAGTTTGGGTCCTGCCCCTCCCCACACACATGCCAGCACCAAAACAAGGGAAGCCATAGTGCTTCTTCAAAGGGAAGCAAATATTTGCTTACCTACTACATACATATGTTTCCATTTGATAAATGCTGCTTAAACTAAGAAAAACTGCAAGCTGCAGAAATCCCCTCTCTGTGTGGTGCAGAAGAGAGAGATTGCAAAGGCAGTTTTCAAGTCCTTATCTGTAAAGGAAAAGCGATGATTGCCTTAACCTTTGTTATCGGTATGAGACTTGCTTTAATGCTCATAAAAGCTCGAAAGGACTTAAGAAGGCAGGGCTAGAGGAGCGGAATTTTTTTTTCTTCCCCAGGCAAGTGACTTGCTCTTGAACAGAGAAGCCTCTGTGAAAACATTGAAAGCATCCATTTTAGATACAGTGAAACAGTGCCTCTCAGAGGTTGACTCTCACAGTGTGTTACTTCCAAAGAGTTCAATATTCGGAAAACATACAAAGGGCTCAGAAGGAAGGGCTGGCTTCACAGCAGATGGCCAGAAAAAAAGGTTATACGGGAGGTCTGCACCAAATCAGAAGTGACACAGAAAGAACGAGGATCACGAGCAGAGGTGGGAACAAATAAAAAATGACATTATGATATGGTCAGAAATTGCTGATTTGTTAAAAAAGTCATTCGTATTCATTCAAAATGATGATCCAAATTAGAGATGGGCATGAAACGAACAATTTTTCATTTCCATTTTTGTTTTTTCATTTCATTACGTAACAAAACGACAAACGGATTTTGTCTCTAAAATGAAATGAAACGAACAGAAACACCAGAAATTTTGTCATCTGTTTCGTTTTTATTACGGCAATACATTGAATGGCTTTAAATGCTAAAAAAATCACAAAAAATTGAAATAAATGGTAACAAAACAGTAACGAAACGAATGAAAACAAAAACAAATATTTTGCAAAAATTTGCAAAAAATGGAAATGAACTGAAACGGACCCCCTAAACGACAAACGACAAATGAAACACCATTTTTTTATTCATGCCCATCTCTAATCCAAATGAATACAAAGTGACAAACGTTTACCCCTTTTTTATATTATTCTATGTGTCAACCCCTTTTTGGCCCTTTTGGGGGTTCCTTGTCCTCTTCAGCCACTGCCACTTTCCTCTGGGTGGTCTCTTTAGAGCTGCATAACTCGGATGTCTAAAACCCAAACTTCACCGAACTTGGAGGGATTGTAGAAAAGATTCAGGAGAGATTTACAGTGGTGTTGGTGTCTCTAGATTCCTGGGGGAGATTTTATAGTGTTTTAAAAAGTGAGATGAACAAATGAATCAATTCATCAGTTGTTCATAAAAATGTAAATTCATGATTCAGGATTCATCAATTTTGATGAATTACAAGTCACAACAAATTACCTCCCTCCCATTTGTGCCCATTTTTAGGCATGAGATCTCAGGGTACCAACTGAAGTCAGGGAATTGCTGTACTGACCTGGGTTTCCAGACAGAGAGGCATTAGAGATGGGCACAAAATGCCAAAACAGCATTTCATGTTCGTTATTCAGGCCCTGGGCCCCACTTCATTCTGTTTGCATTTTTCAGCCCCCGGGGCCCGCTTCGTTTCTGTTTCTTTGTTTTTCGGGTGCGGCAAGCTGCGGCCGCAGGGAGCCCTCCCAGAGCCGAGCGCCACCGGAGCCGGAGGCATGCAAGCTGGGAGAGCGTTCCTGCAGCCATGGGGAGCTCTCCCGGGGCTGGGGCAAGCCTCCTGGGAGAGCCATCCTGCAGCCATGGGGAGCCCTCCCGGGGCCGGGGGCCGCTGGAGCCGGTGGCAAGCCTGCCGAGAGAGTGATCCCATGGCCATGGAGAGCCCTTCCGCAGCCGGGTGCTGCTCCAGTCACCACCCACAAGAGGTCACCACCCCTGGAGCACCGCTGAGCGCCGCCCTCCCTTGGGCCCCCTCCCCAAGTACCGATCTGCCACTCTGTCTGCCACCCCCATCGGGTGTAGAATACATTTCCTACAGTGTTTATTATTCACTATTAGAGATGGGCATAAAACAATTTTTATTTGCTTCGTTATTCATTATTCATTTTGTTATGTAACAAAACAAATAACGAACCCCCGCCCAAGGAAAAATGAAATGAAACACAATGGAAATTTTCATTCTGTTCCATTTTGTTTTTTGTTTTCCCATAGGAATGCATTGAAGCAATGCATTCCTATGGGGAAAAGCTTGGGCTTGAGGCAGCAAAAAAAAAAAAAAAAGTTTAAAAACTCCTCCTTTCCCCCAAAAAAACCTGGTTGATCCAATCAACAAACAAGACACGTGTCACCCACGCCATGTTGTTGGCTCACCAAAAATGCCCAACTAGTTCTTGACCACCTTGTGTTTCTTGAATGCCTGTGGGTTCTCAGAATGATACATGAGGATGGGCTTGATCTTCAAGTCCCCACTGGCATTGGTGCAGAACAGCAGGGTCAGGCAATCCTTTATCGGCTTGTGGCCAGGCAATGGGGCCTCCTTCTGCGTGATGAAGGTCCTCTTCGGCATCTTCTTCCAGAACAGGTCTGTCTTGTCGCAGTTGAAGACCTGCTCCTGAAGGTAGCCTTCTGTATTCATGGACTCAAGCAACTCTGTCGCAAACTCTGCTGGAAGATCTGAACTGACAGTGTCACCATGCCTCACCATGCAATGGACACCAGATCTGGCCTTGAACTACTTGAACCAGCCCCTGCTTGCCTCTGCTTCATCTGATGTTCCTGGCTATTGGGCGATGAGGTCTGCATACAAGGCCTGGGCTTTTGCACAGATCATCGCCTCACTCACTGTTTCCCCAGAATGCTACATCTCATGAATCCACATCAGGAGCAACTTCTCAACTTTGGCCAGAATTGGCAGCCGATTCCTGGAGATCCTGGTGACTCCCTTCACAGCATCTCACCCGATGATCCTCTCTTTGTTCTTGAGGATGGTGCTGATGGTGCATGGATTCCTCCCATACTCCCTGGTGATGTCAATCACCTTCATGCCTTCCTCATGCTTCTTTCTTCACTTCTAGCAGGATCTTCTCCTTCATTGTGCTTGCTTCTGCTGCCTTCTTGGGTGCCATGACACCATGATCACTAGGCAAGCAACAAAACAACACAAATCAGTCCATGTGGGCTGGCATGGATAACCCACCCCCGCATGCAGATAAAAAAATAATGCAAACAAATCCCAAAACCACACCAAGAATACACAGGGATACCCCACCCACCCACCCACACCTGCAGATAAAAAGAGAATGAAGCAAAAGGAAAAGCACATCTTTAAGCACAACAAACCCCATCCCCCCATGGATAAAATGTTTTTAAAACCAACACACCAAAAACACACATCGTAACCACACATACACACACCTGCAGATAAAAAAAGAGAACCAAACAAATGGAACAGCACATCTTCAAGCACAACAAACCCCATCGCCCATAGATAAAACATTTTTAAAACCAACACACCAAAAAAACACATGGATAACCACACACACACATACAAAAACACCTGCAGATGAAAAAAGAAAATCAAGCAAAAGGAACAGCACATCTTCCTACATTTCCATAGCTCGATACAAAAACTCCAAAAGGTAACCCCTGCAAGAACACACAAAACAAGCATGAGGAGCCATGGACCGCCCCCACACACACATAAATGCATTAAAAAGAGCAGGCATTTAAACAAAAAAGGCTCATCTTCCTACCTTTCCTCTAGACCAGAAAGTGTGCAAATACTTCACCAAACTGCTGCAAGAATACACAGAGCACACATGGGGAGGCATAAAGAAAACCCAACCCCCAACCCATTGGACTCAGTAAATAAACAGTAACCCCCTGTCATTAAAAACCCATGATAAAAGGCATGCAAAGAAATCAGATGCCAATCTGTCTCCCTCATTTTGCTGGAAAACTGCTAGAAAATCACTAGAACAGGCGTGGCGAACATGAGGCTCTCGAGCCGCATGCGGCTCCCGGCCAAAATGAATGCGGCTCTTTGCCTCTTATCATTATTGTGTATACTGTGGCTCTTTGCCAAGTTTGGATTTTGTTATGCTGCTTCTGAGGAGGGACCTCTGAGGAGAGATCTCCGAGCGCGTAATCACGTCTCCCATCCCCGGAAACAACTGCACGGACCAGAGAGCGGGGGACCCGTGTGTCACATGTTGTGTCACATCTTGCCGTTAGTTCTTAGTGTGGAGGAAACCCTCACCATCACTGCAGGATTTTTACCCTCACTCAAAATGGCAAAATGCAAAGCTAAACGAAAATATGAAGATGAACACAGGACATTTTTGGAAGAATGGGAAGATGCTTTCTTCTTTATTGAATGGAATGGGAAAGCGCTGTGTTTAATATGCAATACTATGATATCACATTTCAAGGCTTCAAATCTTCAGCGTCATTTTAGAACTCTCCATGCTAATATTGACAAGGAATTACCCAAAGGTACTGAACTACGCAAGCAAAAATTGAGCACCTTGAAAAGCCAGGTAAAAGACAGTCTCAAATGTTTCAGCAATTAACCAAGCATGGAGAAACTGTGACCCTTGCATCCTATAAAGTGGCGTGGAACATTGCCCGTGCTAAAAAACCATACAATGAGGGGGAGTTTCTAAAACAGTGTTTTGCAGATGTAATTGAAACCTTGGCTCCAGACAATAAAAAACTCAAAGATTCCATCAATGATCTCCAGCTGTCACGGCACACAGTTGAAACCAGAATAGCAGGCATAAATAATGTGATTGAGTCAGATCTACATGCAGACTTGAACGCATGTGCTTATTTTAGTGTTGCATTAGACGAGTCATGCGACATACAAGACAAGCCACAGTTGGCAATATTTGCGCGAATGGTTTCTGAGGACTGTGTGATTAAAGAAGAGCTTCTCGACATTGTCGCATTAAAAGACAGAACTCAGACTGACATAAAAGAGGCAATGACTGCCGTTTTTAAAAAGCGAATATGTCTTTTGAAAAACTCACTGCAATAGTCACGGATGGAGCACCGTCGATGATTGGCTCAGTAAATGGACTTGTGGGTCTTTGTAAAGGTGATGACGCCTTTCCTGAATTTTGGAACTTCCACTGCATCATCCATCGTGAGCAACTTGTGTCCAAAACACTGAATTTAGACCACGTTATGAAGCCCGTGATGGAGATTGTGAACTACATCCGTAAAATCACTGGCAATTCAAGAACCTCATTGCAGAACTTGACGCAGACTTGCCCGGTGACCTGCCACTGCACAGCGCAGTGAGATGGCTCTCAAGAGGCAAAGTAGTTTCGTGCTTTTTTGAGCTTTTGGAAACAGTAAAATTGTTTATGGCAGAGAAGAACAAAACGTATCCTCTGCTTTCAGACCCCGAGTGGCTTATGGATTTGGCATTTTTAGTGGACATGCTTTCACACTTGGATAAACTAAACGTGGACCTGCAGGGGAAATTAAAAACTCTTCCTGAGCTGACACAAAGTGTATTCTCCTTTGTAAACAAGTTGAAGCTTTTAAAGCACACATTCAAAACAGCAATCTATCCCATTTTCCTTCTTTGCGCAGCACCCTGCAGAAGACCGGTGTTAAAACAGATATAGCTGGATACGTGAAACAACTTACACAACTGCAAGAGAAGTTTACTTTCCGGTTTGAGGACTTGGACCAAAAAAGACCACAGATCACTTTTCTCATCGACCCGTTTAATGCTGACACCGACTGCCTGAAAACCCCACTTGTTACTGATGAGGCAGTGAGTGAACTAGAAATGATTGAGCTTTTATAGACTGAAATCTCTTTTGAAGGAAGGCCATGTTACGTTTTGGAGAGCTGTGCCAACTGAAAAATACCCGTTTAAAAAGAGCCGCTCTCAAGCTGCTGTCTATGTTCTCGTCAACATACGTCTGTGAGAAGCTGTTTTCTACTTTGAAACATGTGAAATCAAAGCACCGGTCCATTCTGACTGACACTCATGTAAAGGAACTGCTCCGAGTGGCTACAACTGAATACAAACCTGATTTGCAGAAGATTACTGAAAACAAAAGATGCCAGAAATCCCACTGAGATGATCATCCCATCACTCCAACAGGGTAACAAAAAACACCTGACTGAGCATGTTATATTATGTGTTTAATATATTATTGTTAAAATTATATGCTTTTGTGTGAGTGTTTGTCTGTTTTGGCAGGTCACTGTGTGGTGTGGCTCTCTGACTCTCACAGTTTAAAATTTTGGCTCTTTTTGTCAAACTTGTTCGCCACCCCTGCACTAGAATGTCTTCAAAGTCCTTCCGCACCTCTGCACAGAAGCCTCATGCTAACCAGAAGCCACTGGGTGGCAATGAGTCCTGAGTGCCTTTTTTAAAAAGTTTATTGACTCAGGGCTGCAATGCATCCTGGGTACATTTTAAGAGGACTCAATACCTGTACACATTGCTACAGGGTTGCTACATGGCTACTAAGCATCCAGGGAGCATTTTTTGACATTTCCTTTGTTTTTTTAAAAGAAAACATGTTGCGACTGTTATTCATCTTACGAGGCATCGCATAGAAGAAAAATTCATCTTATAAGTTTTTCCTATTCCCGGAAATTTCATTCGTCTTATGAGTTTTTTGTCGTAAGGAGCATTCACATTACGAGGCACTACTGTCCTTTTCTTTTGACCCTACTTCATGTGCCTGTGTTCCAGATGGGATGGCCTTCAAACTTTGCAGGGCAAGGCTTGTTCAGTATTTCTTTCATTTTATATTTTCGGTCTCTTTTGCACTCAGAGTTGCCTCTTCACCCTGCGAACCAAAGAACTGCAACACAGTACAAGCATTCAAGCAGCACACTCCTATCCACTCAAGTGCAAGCCCTTTGGTTTGCCCTCTACTGAGTTGTCCCTCTACCCTCACCCAAGTCAGAACCTGTTATTGTCTTAGTTTTGATGTTTTCCCATGCAATCCAAAGAGATACAAGAGCAAACACGTTGACTTACACTATACACTGTGGAGAACAATCAAACCCAACTGTCTACAAATTTGCTTGAAGCAAATTAGTTGCAATTTGTAAAACAAATAATTCAGACCAAATCAAAACAGGTAGCATTGGCACATCACTTCAATGTACAGGTACATGATTCCCAATAGTTCACTAAGTAGCACAAATTAGCAATACAAGCATTAATGTACTGCAAAAATCCAAGAGAGTGTCATCTTCCATTTCATGCTAACCCAGGCAGCTAATCTACAAAATGGGTAACACAGAGAATCTTTACAACTGGATGAGACCCTCCAGCTTTGTCACATATTTGGGGTTCTTATGTGCTTTCAAGTCTTTTCTGACTTATGGAAATCCTATGAATGAGAGAGCTTCAAAATGTCCTGTCCTTAACAGCTCCATTCAGCTCTTCTGGACTCAATTCTGTGGCATCCTTTCAGAGCTCATACTTTGATCTTCCTCTTTTTCTGCTGCCTTCAATTTTTCCCAGCATTATTTATATTTTCCAGAAAACCTTGTCATGATCTGCTGAAACAGGACAACGCTTAGCTCACCTGATTACATATGATTTCAGTAGTTGAACAAGGTTGGGCCTGGTAAATACTTGGGTGGAAATCAACTAAGATACACCAGAGAGCTCAGGTAGGGGTAGAAAAGAATCTTGCTTAAAATCTAACCTCATCAAGGGACTTGATTCCCATCTGTAATCTATACATGTGTGAGGCCTTCACAGTGTTTTTTCACTATGAGGTAAATCGGTTTGTCAAGAAAAGGGGTTGCAGGTGGTTAAAATTCACAAGCCTGGGCTAAAAAGAACACTGGTCTTGGTTGTTTTTGTTTTAAGGTTGCAGTCTGTGTTTCCCCACCACTACCACACAATGGAACAAGGCCAATTAGTGTAAACAAACCCAAATAAAACACATTACTAATCTTTCAGGCTTCTGTTTAAATTGGAGATATGCTCAGTGGGTTAGCTTTGAAAGGTAAAGTAAAAACTGGTGGCAGAAATGAATTATCTTTCTTTCCTCTATTCTAACCTTCAGTCATTCATCTGTACTTTTCAAGAAGAAATGACAGGTCCATGTATGTAGCATAACTGTATTCATCTCAGAAGAATTTATTAGGGCAACACATCCGTCTCCAATGATCATTGTCAAGGACTCTGCAGCGTCAGGTAAGTTGACAGTGTTGGCAGTGTCCTATACCATTGCTGGACATTGTGAGTCATCTGGCCACCTCCTGCCTGGTTAAAACAAGCTGTCCTTGATATGGGATGCTCTGTTCTCCTCTTCTCTCATCAGTGACTAGATCAGGGGTCCTCAAATTACAGCCTGTGGGCCGGATGCAGCTTCCAAGGTCCTTAATCTGGCCCTCCAGCAATTGCAGACCCCCCACCCCTCTTGGCTTTGATCCACCACTTTCCTTTCTTCCTCTGCTTCCCCTTTAAGGGTGGCTTCCTCTCAACACCTATGGGAGGGTGTGTGTGGTGGGGGCAAGAAAACTTCTCCCTGTCTCTCCCTCCCTCCCTTCCTCCTGCTGCTAGTCAGGGCAAGCAAGCTAGCAACAGCAGGAAGTGCATCAGCCAGCCAGCCACAGGTGCACCTCCCCACAGGTGCTGGCGGTGGATTCAGGTTCCAAGTGGCAGTGGCGCCTTTGCTGCTCAGGTGGCTCTTCATGTGTGTGTGGAGGTGGGGAGAGGAGGGGTTCATTGAGAGCCGAGCTCACTGGTAGCTGTTCTTGTGCTGCTGCTCCTAAGTCTTGCTCTCTCTCCCTGTTCTTCCTGCTGCACACATGCAGCCTCGTCACTGGTCAGGAAGGAGCCGCTGGTCAGGCAGAAGGAGGAGGAACTGGTCTGCCACCCCTCCTTGCTCTCTCCTTTGCACACCTAGCCTGGCTGGCTAGAAGGATGGCCAGGCCAGTGCCTCCAAGCCTGCTCAACCCCCCTGCCCACTGTGCTCCTTGCCTGTTTGCCTGCCTGCTTGTCTGACCAGTAACTAGCCTCTGCATAGGAAAAACAGAGAGAGAGAGAGAGAGAGAGAGAGAGAGAGAGAGAGAGAGAGAGAGAGAGAGAGAGAGAGAGAGAGAGAGAGAGAGCATCCCCTGGGCAGCATGTACGGAGTGTCATTGCCACCAACATAGGTGGTTGGGGGGGCACAGTGGGTGGTGAAATTGGGCTGGCTGTCTTGGATGCACTTCGAGGTTGAGGACTCCTCCGGGCCATCGTAGCTCATCCTCCTTTGCTCTGCCTGTCGGGCTGGGTGCGTGGGGGAGGCAGCAGGGAGGGGGAGGTGGCCTGGCTCCTCTACCTGTCCAGTCAGTGGCTCCTTCCTGGGTAGGACAGTCATGCAGTTGGACCACTTTCTAAACCCAGCGCTAGCTAAATCCATAATTGTAATTACCACCAGCAAAATCCCACTATGTTGCTGCTTATCTTTGTCTGTTTGCATTTTCCCCATTGAATTTTTGGCGGGAAAAGGCTGGGGTAGTCTTGCTGGTTTCATTTCTCCATGTTTGCATTGCACTGCAGGTGTATGTGTTCTGGGTGTTTGTGTTCCAGCACGGCATGCCTTTAAAGTGCACTTTGTAAATATTGTATTCTTTTTCTGGTTTTGTGCACTACAAAAATATGTACAGTGTGCATAGGAATTTGTTCATATTTTTTTCAAACTACAGTCCGGCCCCCAACAGTGTCTGAGGGACAGTGAACCAGCACCTGTTTAAAAAGTTTGAGGACACCTGGACTAGATAGTGACTCTCCTTATGGAAGAGATAGTCACTATCCAGCATCTCCTCTAAGAAGAGCGAGGTCTGCTTTTCTACATTTTTATGACAGGGTAAAGTGTTTCCCTGTCACCTGAGTTAATTGTCATATCATTTTGATTTCATAATCAGATCTCATCCCGTTAGCTTTTTTATGACCCCCATGTGTCTAACTTGTCTGAGGGAAGTGGAGGTATAATATAGTACTAACAGCTGCATAGCTGAAGAAAAATCGTATCTGTCTCGGGAGAGGGGGGGAAACAAGGCTAAAATGAAAATATATTTTTCTGATATTGCATTAAAAGGACACTCAGAAGCATCTGAATGCTGGCTGAGAGGGAGAGCTAGCCTTAAAAGGACTTTTGACATGAGGTATAGAGGGATGGTCATTATTTGTTTTCCTGTTACCCTAAACTATCTTTATAAGTGCCCATTAGAATGCTGCTGGGAAAGGTAAAAGCAATGCTAGCCCAGATGGGCCATGCTGAATATGTATTTATGAGGTTCATTCTACATCGCTGACTCTACTAGACCGGAGAACTGGGAGTTTTTGTAGCACCATCAGCTTTTTTATGAATGCCACGGGGGCTTTCAGATACATTTTTCATAAATTAAAGCTGAGGTGCTCTGTGTGCTTATTCCTCCAGATGTTCTAATAACATTATTTAAGGATTTATGCTCTGAATGATGGGATGCTTGCCATGAAAAGAGCTTTACGTGATCTTGAAACTTTTCCAGGTCTTCATGCCCACAACTTCATGCCCACAGGTTTTCTTTTCCATGGGCACAAAGGGAAACACTGTACCCAGTCACAAATACACACAAGAGCAGATTGAGTGCCTCATCCAGTAGCGTTCAGGGCAATGAATGGGCACAGTGTGCCTGCCTGTCCCTGTCCACTTGCAGTTCAAAACTGTCACAACAGACCTATGTCAGCAAAAACAAAAAATAGCAAAGGACAAACAATCAGGTAGCAAGACAGCAGCCTACAAAAGCCAGTAGCACTGGCACGCCGGACTGCAAAATTCTGGTCGTTATTTTAAAGTAGTGTTTCCACATTCTGTGGTTATGGATGGACTGACATCAGCCACAAAAATCTTGGAGATAATGGTGGTAGCAATGACTTCATAGACTGTGATGTGCGACCCAACAGAGGGCTTTTGAGGGGAGGCACTTGGCAATTGGTGCTGGGACTCCAAGCAGATTTGTTCTTTCACCTACTATAAATTCAGCCGAGCAACAGGTCAAGCCAGCATGATATCATGTTTTTAAAATGATAGTACCAAAATCAAGTAATTTAACACATGCATAACTCATTCTCCAGCCGATGAATGAGCAGGTGGGAGGCCTGGTGAGATTATGAGGGGAATGAAATCAGGGCAGGACTGCTTATATGTGTTCACTGTCAGTGTGAAGGATGCATGGATGATACAGTAGTTCACTTTAAGTTATTCCAAAAAAACTCATTTTCATTGTAAGCGCAGTTTCAGGCAAGCAAATTGGGGTTATCAGGGAAACAAACTGAAACTAAGCAATTATTAATTATTGATTTGAGGAATATAATGACAATATATATTGGACTGAAAAAACAGTCCAATAAATAATGTCATCTGGAGGATAAGAAATATAAAAGTCATTTCTACGTATACTTATTCCAAAGTAACTCTCCCTCCCAGATAAGTAGTGTAGAACTGCAGTGTAAAAAAATAATAATAGAAATGAAGTCTGACATTGAATGAGCACTCTATCCTTCAAGTTTGAAACAATAAGCCAGAGTAAAATATACAAACACAAAAGAACTAGTCTGAAAAACAGTCCTGCTCATGTGTAGGCTCTAGGGATGGGCACAAAACACCAAAATGGCATTTCATTTTGTTCTTCATTTCTCCCCCTCTCGTTTCATTTATTATGAAATGATTTTTTTAAAAAAATGTTTTGTACTGTATTTCGTTTTCCATTCCCCCCCCCGCGTGCTGACCAGCTGGCCCGTGAGCCAGGTTGGCACATTTTTAATTGTTTTTATTTATTATTTTACTTATCTCATGCTGACCAGCTGGCCTGTGGACTTGGTCAGTGCATTTTTAAAAAAAAATTCTTGTGCCAACCAGCTGGCCCGTGGGCCAGGTTGGCATGCTTTTTTGTTTGATTGTTTGTTTGTTTGTTTGTTTGTTTGTTTGTTTATTTATTTATTTATTTATTTATTTATTTATTTATTTTTTTATTTTTCTTATCTTATTGGGCCAGGTTGGTGGGGTTTTTAAAAATTTATTTATTTTAACCTCCTGCCAACCAGCTAGCCCATGGGCCAAGTCAGTGCTTTTTAAAAATCTCCTGCTGACCAGCTGGTCCACGGGCCGCCGGTGCTTTTTTTTTTTAAACCTATGCCGGTGTCTTAGAGCAGTGCTCCCCAATCTTTTTATCACCGGGGACCGTTTTTTTTTTTTCTTATCTCACACGGGGCGGGCGTGATGGCTGGCCCATGGGCCAGGTTGGCGGGCAGGGTGGGCGCGATGGGGGGGTTGTAGTGGCGGCAGCGCGCGCGATTTATTTATTTTGGCGGCAATGGCGGGCAGGGTGGGCGCGATGGCCAACGGGCAGCTGGCGGCAGCCCGATTTGGGGGTCGCGGTGGCAGCGGCGATGGCGGGGGTCGCGGCGGTGGCGATGGCGGGGCAGGGGCGATGGCGGGGGTCGCGGCACCGGCGGGCCTGGTGGCGGCGATGGCGGGGCAGGGTGGGCGCGATGGCGGGGGTCACGGCAGCGGCGGCGGGAAAACACCCGGCCGGCCTGCACCGCCCCGCCCCACCTCAACACAGGCGCGGCGGCGGGGGAAAAGACCCAGTCCGGCCTGAGACCCCCCCCCCCCCAAAAAAGAGGCACGCACGGCGCCAGCCGGCCAAAGCCCGGCCCGGCCTGATCCGCCCCCTCCCCCTCCCTCCCCTCCCCTCCCCTCAAAACAGGCGCGGCCTGCCCGCCTCGCCGCCGCCAGCCAAGAGCCCGAGGGGTTCGGGAGTCGCCGGAGAAAGCGGCCCTTCCGAGCAGGGCTCCTTTCTCTCTCTCTCTCTCTCTCTCTCTCTCTCTCTCTCGGCCCCGGAGACGTGCTCTCCTGGGGCTGCTTTTGGGCGTGCTGGGCAGCTTCACCAAGGAGGAGGCAAGCACCAGCCTTGCGATAAAAGCAGCGCGCGCGCCTCGGCTACCTCCCGCCCGTCCTCCCAGCGCATGCGCTCAGCTTAAGCAGGTGAAGAAGGGGGGGCGGCATGTGTGTGCCTCTCTCTCTCTCTCTCTCTCTCTCTCTCATTTCCGGGAGCCGGGCCACCGCCACAGGGGAATGATTGGAAGTTCCTCGGGCGGCGGCCCGGCATAGATTGCTCCACGGACCGGCACCGGTCCGCGGCCCGGGGGTTGAGGACCACTGTCTTAGAGGAAACAAAAAGGTTGATTTTAACCAAAAAAAATGACTGTTTCATTTCGTCTGTAACGAAATGCTGCTTCATTGTTTTTGGATTTTGTTTTTGTTTCCTTTTGTTACATAACAAAATGACAAAACAGCATTTCATTTTTCATTTTGTGCCCATCCCTAGTAGGCTCTACTCATGGAGAAGAACCCGAATTGTCCTTCTGCTGTTTAGATGCTTCTACCATTACATACATTTTATTGACCTTTGTGTGTGGAAGAAACATTTATAAAGAAGAGAGATATAAAAGTAGAAATGAGTAGACAGTATTTACATTTTGTCTGCCTGCCTGCCTGCCTTCCTCTCCTCCTCCTTTTAACTCCTCCAACAGGTTAAACAGGCTTTACGCTCCTGATTTATACTGAGACCGGAGTATACAGGCAAGTCATGCTATGATATGCAGGGAGGTCAACCTTGTCCATCCCTCTGCAGCTCTTGTTCACATGACCTCTGCCATACAGTCCTATTTTTAAAAGAGAAGAAAATTGCACTTCATTAGTGGTTCAGAACTCAAATTCTTTCTCTTATAGTGCTTCCCCTTTGTTGCTAGTGTTTCTTAACCTTATTGCTGCTGGTGTGAACTCACATGATTTGTTGGGATGGCCGGTAGGGATGCACTTTATCTGTTTTCAGCTACAACTTTCACATTTCTTCAATGTAGGAGTGCCACCTGAGAGACAGACACCTAGAGACACCACAATGTGGCTTACCTGGCAGAAACGCTTAAATGAATATGTCATGAATCCACACTAGCATAACCCTAGTTCTACCTATCTTATTTTTCAAAACAAAAAAGGGGGTCTGGGATTTTCCTTTTTTGAACAGGAATCTAGGCAGAACTAGGCCTATGCAAGGCCACAAAGCTTCCAGTTAAGCTTAGGTATGTAGCCTGCATGCTGTAATTAAACTGTAAATACTTGAAGTGGTATGAGGCGGTATACAAGCAGAATACTTTGCTTTTCTTCCAGATGAGACACATGTAGATCCTTTTCAGGTAGCATTCTCAACATGAAGAATTTTTGGATTTGTAATACAAAAACAAAGGACCAGTGCATCTCTATTGGTCAGCCTGATTCATTGTTGTATAGGTCATCTTGCTATGCCTTGACCTTGGCCTCCAAAAATGTATAATTGTCCCTGATTTCAGTCCATTGTCCATCTTTTCTTTGAAGTTAGCAAACATCCTTAATTCCAAGGCATGATCTTACTGATCTGCATCTCAAAGGTCAAAAACATAAGTTAAACAACTTTTTTTTGCTGTCTTACACATTATGATTCATAATACAACATTCTATTACCATGAGTACCCACAAGACAAGAACAATCTTGTCTAACAATAAACAAATGAACAAACAAACAAACAATAATTGAACTGCAGAGCTGGAAGGGACTGTATGGATCAAGCCCATCCCCTCTACGTGAGGCAGAGTGGGGAACTGAACTTGAGTCATAAGCATTGGCTTTACAGCCAGAAACTTAAGCCACTGAGCTATCCAACAGTTTTTAAAAGATAAGCAAAAGTGGAGCTGGTTAGTAGATGAAAGAAGGGCCTTTTCCATGCCAGCTTGTCCTTTGCCGAGATCCCCCCCCCGAGAAATAGTGCAAGACACACTAGTTGTGTACTGATTTAGTTCAGTCTGAGTGGTTGTATGAATCCACTAGGGTAAAGTAACTGCCTTCCTGTCTAGAGGGAACAGTTACTATTGGTTCATTTAAGGTGCAGCATTTGGATCCTTAGTTTTATTGGTTCCTGCCAAAAGGCAGCTTTGTGATTGCTGGAAATTGTTCCCTCCAAAATTTACCTTCTTTAGCCGGTTCTCTGTCCCTATAAATGTAGCTTCCCTCCCTTCAGTCTCCATTTCTGCTCTGCCTTGAATAAAGAATGTTACTTGAAGAAGCTGCCTCCTGCCTGCTTGTCTAAGAGCTGAAATCACCGGGTTAAAATCCCACACCATAATAGTGCTATCGCCAAGCACTGCAAGGCACGCAAGGGGGTGGGGTGAGGTTCCTATTTAACAGGGCCTCACCATATAGGTGAGGGGCAAGCACTCACCATGACAGCTTCCATAGCACCTCACGGGAAAATGCAAACAAAAATACCAGATCAAGAGCTCTTTATGGTTTAGCCAAGACCAACATTTTGCATTACAGTAGAGATAACTTTCAGCAACATTGTTTCAGGGAGAGCCCATTTACCCTGGCTCTACCATGTTCCAATAAGATCGCTGAAGGGAACCCTAGCAGGCATCCCTTTGGCACAGGGACTCAGCCTTATGGGGTGGTGTCCATGGATAACAGAGCAAGCAGGTGGACAGGTGGGCAAATGCCAAGCTGGGCCTCCTCTGCCTGCCCTCCAGCTGAGGGACAAAGACATGGTTTAGCACATCCAAGCATCAGATTAGAAAATCACTAGCAAGGCGCCATCTGGGGCGGCAGCCCCCATGAGTGCTGTTTTGGCATGCATTTGTTCTCAGCAGTCTGGGAAAATCACTAGTGAGGCACGGTTGGGGCTGGGACCCCACAGCTACAGGTTGGACACACACTTGTTTAGCCTGGCTGTTGGCTCCACGTTGTTTCCACAGGACCGCTCTCGGGATGATGGGTATCCGATGGTGCGCCTGCCCACACAGGGCACTGCAATTGGACCTTGAAGAAAGAAGCTGGCCGACCAGGTTCTGGACTGCCTGAGCAGAGTTGGGCACCTGGAGAGCCATGGCCTGGGTGCAAGTTTGGTGTGGCCTAGGACTGCACCCAGGAGGAGGTGGGGGATGGACAAGGCCCTCCCCCATGACATTGTGCATGATTCCCGAGCACCCATATGGTATGGTCCACTATTATCCCCAAGAGTGGCTGCAGGACAGAGTGTAAACCTTAGAGCATAATACAGGCACACATGGGGGTGAACAAGAAGTCTCTTATGAGCTACCGAGGGCTGGAGACTCACTGAGCCATAACAAGCCTGATCTCTACCAGCATGATGGCAAACCCAAGAAGGGCCTGGAGAGCAGGTTGCAAAAGTCTGTCATGAATTGCTGTGGGCTGGTGGCTCTATCATTGGGCACCAGAACATTAGTCCCGCCAAGCCTGACATATAGGAGTGATTGGGTGTACCTTTCCACCTCGGGCCTGGAGCTGTTTTTGTCCAATATTCAGAGGGGGCTGCAAGCTGCTATACACAGCTTGGAAGGGAGGCATGGGGCTTAACTAGGCTCGTGCATGGCTGTGGCAGGTATTGTGGGGAATGCAAGCATTTGGTGAATTCCAAAATGGTTAACAAGTTATGTCCATCCAACCCCATGGCTCTGCAGATCCCATGATCACAGAGCTGGGGGTGAGGAGGCCTTTGTATCCATACTGGGGCCAGGGCTGGTCACGTGATCGTGCCCTGCCATCGGGTGATGAATGGGATAACTCTAGCCGGCTGAGGGGGCACCACTCTGGGACAGTGCCCCAGTGGGGCTGAGCAACTTGCCCACCTGGTTGATGCCATTGGGTGAGGTCTTCTGGAGACCTCAGGGCCAATGGTTCCCCACTCTACGGCATCCCCCTCTTAACAGTGACTACGATATGCATTGTATTCAATAAAGCATGGCCCAAGTTTCAACCCAGTAAGTCATCTCATCTATCTATTTCATCCTGGGGGAGGGGGGTTAAGACCAGTAGGAAATACCAGATGCTGTATTGGGGAGAGGCTGTAGCTCAATGACAGAACATCAGCTTTGCATGTAAGCCTCAATTTCAGTCACAATTCTTGTTGGTGCTGTTATGTGCTGTCGAGTCACCTCTGACTTATGGTGACCATGTGAATGGGTGTCCTGCCCTCAGCTGCCCTGCTCAGATCTTGTAAACTCAAGCCTGTAGAAGAGGAAATGTTATTTCCTGAAACCCTGGTGAGCCACTGCCCATCAGAGTACAGAATACTGGGCCAGACCATTGGTTGACAATACTGGACTTGATGGACAATGGGTCTGACTCAGGGTAAGGGAGATCCTTATGCAAACTTTGTGCAATATAGCTACAGATAATTTCAATTTGCACCAGTATTCAGTATGTGAGTATATAGAGGGTGTTTTTCTTAGCAGAGGAATCTATTGGAAAACCCACCACTGAAGGGTTAAAAATGTGTCATAAATCTATCCATTTTTGTTTCCACCAGACTCCTTTGTCAAAGCAGTTTAACTTGCTGTACAAATGTCATTGGTACCGCAGGGAGCTTTAGACCTTTGAATGCCAAAGAACACTCCATTATTTAGTACTGGCTGTAAAATAATCTTTTCAATTGCTATTTTCTAGGGAGAATCATCAAAGAAAAACCTTGAAAGAGAAGATGCCATCTTTTTTGTCACTCAGGAATATTATTAGCTAAGTGACTTTTCCTTTCATCCAATGGGACTTTGATTTTGGGACATGGAGAACAAACTGACATAATATGCCATCAGTGACAGGTTTCAAACGTCTTGTGCTTTCCTTCCATAAACCACATTTTCTAAGAATGAAGACAATCTTATCTGACCAAGATCTTCAGGAAAGTACACTGTTGAGTCTAAGAATTTTTTGTTCCTTGCTTTTAAAAGGGAAAGGTTCATAATGCTTTACATATGAATGAATTGGTGATTGAGGAAGCAGATATGTGTCTCTGTTCAGAATGTTATATCCCATTGCTATTCATGAAATAAACTCAATGCAGCTTATCCATACCAAGAAACAAGCAAGCAAGCAAAGAGTAAAACAAATATAAAACATGAAAATGGTTTAAATTACAATTAATTCAGATAATAAATTAAACTGAAACTGGGATGTTGTTGAGGAAGCAGAATAGCATAACACAATACAGCAATTGGCCCTAAAAACCAATGGATAGCATCAAAAGGATTATAAGGCTGAAGCTTCAGGTTAGACCTCTGAGAAAGGTTGTTTTCTCAATCCGGTCTTATCTAAAACAGCAAGAAGCCTGCACCTGACTATGGCATTGCCGCCACTAACTTCCCCACCTATCCTCCCCATGTACCGAGTCACCTGGATTGCTGCCAACAGAGGTTAACTGCTGGTTGACACAGGTGGAATTGAATTTTGTCCGCACTTATTTGCCTCTGTTATGTTGAGAGGTGGTCTCTCCCATAGCAGTACTGGTATCAATCCTCACTGTTTGTCAGAGCATTGATTTTATTTCAGACTGTCAAATGTTGTCTGAAATGCTGCAGGCGTTGGGCTGAGTTCCCCAGCCAGGATAAGCAAGACACAAGAATCAATGCTGAGAGACAGCCTTATAAGGTACATTGGGGGCCGAATAAACCCCCCAAGCCCAGCTTTGGGATGGGGTACCTTCTACATGTACAGATATCAGGATAAGGCCAGTACAGTATGGTGGATGCAAGATTCCTGCCAAGCCCAATAAATTGATTCCAGTATGTGGGCTAGTTGATGGCTTCAGAGTTCAGACAACAATTAGTATCAGACAGCAATTAGAGCAGGTAGATTAGAGGCAGTCAAGTGATTGTTTTGTCCAAAGACTTCATACTCCCAGAGGCATAATATCATATGGTGAGAGAACTCCAGTGCAGAATCAGAATCAGAATCAAAATCAGAATTCTTTTACTGGCCAAGTGTGATTGGATGCACCAGGAAGTTGTCCTTGGTAAATATGCTCTCAATATGCATGAGGAAAATTATAAAATAATCATATATGCGACAATAGCAACACAATACAACAACACAATATAACATATTATTTAAAATATTAATAATTATTCAGCAAATTAATAGCACTTGGGAAAAAGTGGATGTATCAAATAATGAGAGTCTGTCATACAAGGAATATATCAGTTTGTGGACTATAGACTTAAAGACCCAAGAATGCCCTGGGAACTTATCAAAGTGTTTGCAGTTTGAAGTAGTTATGGGCAGATGTTCTCACATCTTGTAATTTGAGTCTGAAAGCCAAGCTATTTCATTCAGAAAATTGCTCAGACATGTTCCCTGTATATTGCAAACCCAATTATGAATCAAACAGAAACTTTCAAAGATAAGGATGAGTGATGATTTTATTAGACTACTAAAAATTACAAATACAGTAGTACCTCGTGTAACGGAGGGTTTGTACAACCCGTACAACGTAAAAAATCTGGAGATATGGAATAACAGTAAGAGTCTGCTCCGACTCCCATGTCCTGGCAGGCACCTCACCTTCTCTTCCTCAATCTTAACCAGCCCTCTAGGCAAAAACTGCCACAGAGCTGCCTCCACCTCTGCCTCCCCTCTCTCCTCTCTCTCCTTTCCTCCCTCCCTTCCCCCTCCCTCCCCCTCCCCCCACACATACCGCCGCTTTCTTTTCCTTCCTGCTTTAACTGCCCAGCCCTAGCCCGACAGCGCGAGCAAATGAGAAGTGGCAAATGAAAGGGAGAAGGGCGAAAGAGGAAGAAGGGGAGGGAAGCGTGCACTGGCAGGCACCACGCGTGTTCGCATGCATGGACACGGAAGAGGAGGACGGGCAGCCTTCCTCCCAAAAACAACAGCAGCAGCAGTGGTCTGGGGGCTGTTGGGGGCCATCCAGGGCGAACGTTGCTGGGAGCCCGAGGCATTTTCCTCAGCAGGAGCGGCGGCGGCAGCAGCAGAGAGAAGGGAGCCTTGGTGAACCAGGCTATAAAAGCCCTCGCACTCCTGCGCTCTCCCTTCAGACCCTGCCCACGATGCCTGCCTCTTACCTTCTTGGAAGAGATAAACGGGGAGCCTGGCTGACTTGGCACGGCGTGCCTTGCTTTGCCTCGCTTGCCCACTTGCCTCCTAACCTTGCAGCAGCAGCAGTGGTGGCCAAGCTCTGACTCCTTTCTTCCTCCCCCCTCCCAAGCATCACAGCCAGGGCAACCTCATTAGCCTTGGCTATGCATTGGAACAGATTAATTCTGTTTTCAATGCATTCCTATGGGAAATTGCAATTTGTACAACGGAAAATTTGTATAACATAATTTCAATTGGAATGATTTAATTATGTTGTACAAGGTACCACTGTATATATTACCTTTTGACCCCTCAAAGATTTTCATTAACTTGTGAGCCAGAGAGCTAGAGGTGGTGCAGAAGAAGATACACAAACATAACAAAATCAACCCCTTTGGTGTTTGATTTTCAGTAATCAAAGTCTACCACCTCCTGTTCCATGGCACCCACAGCTTTCTGATGATGAAATGGATTACAAAGAAATTGTGGGAACCTCAGGAAAAAAAGTAAAGAATTGCAGAACAAGATTTCAATGTGAGTCCCATTGATATGAGTCATTGGAACATCAATAATGTTGTGTAGATTTACAGGTATCTGGAAGGCAGAATGCTTACCACTATGATACTTCTGCTTGTCCTCTTAGGAGATAGTTGAGTGTGTTATATGTTTATTGGGTACCTAAGGTAATAGATTATGTATATACCAGAACCTGTGTGACATACAAGGGTTCCTCAGCAGAAAAAAATCCATATGAAAAGAGATTCTTACAGGAAAGGTGTTTAAAAATGTATGATAATCAATTTTGGATTGTTTGCATTTGCTGGTTAGAAAATGGGAACTGGATCCAAAGTTTCAAAAACTGTCCTCAGAGAAACACTCATGGGCACCACAATATGAAGTACTCCTCTTCTGTGTCCACAGGCCACCTCTGAACAGAAGCCAGCAATGGTGGTGCAACACTGTGCATATTTATCCAGAAGTTAATCCTTCTGTGTTTAGTTGTTCCCAACTAAGTATGCAGAGGACTGAACCTTTAGTCTTCTTCCTGGCTTCCCATGAAAGTGCTTCATTTTGGTTGCTGCAACCCAGTTTTATAGACTGCAGAATCTACTTCATTGGCTAGTCATCGCTATCAGCCATGCATCCTGAAGGCAACCTGGACAAGCGTAAGTAGACATCATAAGGAGACCAGATGTATTGTAATAATGCATCTAACCCCTTGAATATGATCTGGGTAGGTCAAGCCCAAAACACAATTCACCATCTTTCTAACAATAAATGAGACCCCAATATATAGAGCACAGACACAGAAAGGATAGATATTTTAGTTTGCACTGAATTTACTGTCTGCCAAGGAGAGGAAATAAATTTCCCATGTTGTCAAAGGAAAAGAACCTTATTCTAGCACTGGTTCTTCGCAATAAATTTATGGGAGAAAGTGCTATACTATATTCACACATGGGAGCGAAAAATGGCTCTTTGGCAACTACAATTATGTGTTCAGTTAGAAGGACACGGACAACACCAGGGCAAGTATGTTGGGAGGGAAATAATTTCTGTAGATCAGACAGGGAACTCATGTCAGATACTTTGGAGCTTGAAATGTAATGTCTTCTGGGAGAGAGTTGTTTGCCTTGGTGAAAGGTGCTTAAAGCACCAGCATGCTAAAAAGATCATTGCACCTCATTTTGAATGGTGTCTCTTATTGACATACACAGAAATATGCCACAATTGCTCCTAAGAATGCTTTCCACTGTCTGTTCTGCGTTTAACCTAATGATAGCCTGAGAAATGTACCCAGCAATAAATTACATATGGGAGGCTGTAGTTTCACAGAGGTCTAAGCTCTTTGGTGAACTGCAACATTAAAAGCAGTGAGAAGTAGTGTTGCAGCATGAACCCCAGTTGGGAGGTTTGTGCCAATGACCCCATGTGCTGTGTGTTCCTTTTCCCCGCCTCTCAGGCTGGGTGCCCCCACTCATTAGTACATCCTCTTTGGATGTTCCACTGGTCTCTGGCAGGAGCACGGACTTCCCCTGTCCTGCCTTGTTGGTCACTGGCTCAAGCACACATGCCTCTGCTGGGGACTGATTGAATAGCCAAAGAGGAGAAGGAGAGTGGTGTGCTCTGACTGGTAAATGAGTCATTGGCTGGGAGGCGGGGAAGGGGAAGGGCAGCACTTACTGTACCAGCATAATCGAAGGTTAGTGCATATCCCTAGCTGTATGCCTCATGCACCTACTGAACAGCATGAGCAACTTATGTAGTTACCCCCTCCCAGGCCTTGATATTTTATGAACCTTTTAAATGTTATTTGCTGGTGTTGTTTTTTACATTCCAAGAGTTGTCATACGCATTATCCTAACCATGTTTATAAATTGGGGGGCATGTTTTAAACAGTAGAGTTAATTTTTAGTTACCATTGTAACCTGAGCTGTAATGAAGGGTTCCAAAAAGAGCATTGACCAGACAAGCTCCCAGCAATGGAGGTGGGGTGAGGCAGGGCAGTGATCAACAGAGAATTTTAACTTCAGTAGTTCAAGACTCTGATAACTACAGATGGGATGCTGGCTGGGTGTAAAAAGCAGGTGTAAGCCTATTATCAAGTGTTCTCCTGATGGTGAAAATGGGGTTAAATCAATACATCTGGATACAGGGATTCTTGCCCCATTTTCTCCCTTATTACATTGCCCAGGAAAATATGGTCTTAATGAACGCCAGCAGCCATAATTTCCCTTGCCCACCCAGATTGAAATAACAAGATGAAACTAAAGTTTAGGGTTAAAATATGGGCCACAATTTATTAATAACAATTAGAGATGGGCACGGAATGAACATTTTTTCATTTCCGTTATTCATTTGTCGTTCCATTACGTAATGAAACGACAAACAAAAATTGTGATAAAATGCAACGAAATGAACAGAACCACGAAAATTGTGGTTGTTATGTTTTGTTTCCTTTAATGGTGACACACAATGAAATGAGCTGTTTTAAATGTTAAAAAATGCCCTGGACATCCGTAAAAACACAGCAATAATTATTTATATTGTCTGATAATACCTACCAGGGGGGTTGGGGTCCTTAAAACGTTTGTTTTTGTCTTCTCCCATCGTGATGTATTTTTCTTTTCCCTTTAAAATGGATGTCGACACTAGCCACAAAATGGAGGCAAGCCATGTGATGGGATCATGTTCAACCAATAGCATGCCCAGGTTGCAGACTGGGTGGGCAGGTCTGGCAGCCACAGAAGGCATAAAAAGCTCTGGCAGCCCCCGTCCTCCTTGCAGTCTTTGGTGGGATTTAGGGTGGGATTGCTGTCTCTGCGACTCTAGCTTCAGTCCTGCAGCCTCCCTGCGTGTGTGCGTGCTGCATACCTCTCAGTGAATACACTCCCTTGCCCCGCAGTGCAGTCACTCTGCGGCTGCCTTGCACCCTGGGCAATGCCCACCACTGCCTTTGCAGCCTCCCTGCATACCTAGTCTATACTGTGTCTCTGCCAGCATCCATTTTTTTAGTGTTTCCCCTCTGGTCTGGGGCATTGGGGGATGCCTGTGCATGGAAATGCTTTAAAAATCGTGCAAAAATCAGGTAGAAATGACAAATGAAAAAACAAAAAATGGTAACAAAATTTTTTCAAAAAGTTCATGACAAACAGAAATGAACCGAAACAGACCTCTCAATGACAAATGAAAAACCGAAACACCATTTTTTTGTTTCGTGCCCATCTCTAATAACAATATTTAAAGGTGAACCTTTAATTGTAACTAACAGAGGACCTGTGCTGTAGTGCAAGTGGGTATCATTATTAGATGTTATTAATAGCTTTATAGCAGGCATGTCCAAACTTTGGCCCTCCAGATGTTTTGGACCACAACTCCCACAGTCCTTTGCCATTGGCAATCTAAGCTTAGAATTCTGGGAGTTGTGGTCCAAAACATCAGGAGAACCAAAGTTTGGACATGCCTGCTTTATAGACTTAAGGGAGATCCCAACTGCATAGGGGAAGATGCTGACCAAGAAATTAAGCATGCTTCCCCTCCTGACTCTCCTTCTGGCAAGTGCAGCCCTCATTACCTGCTGTCATAGGGTCTTAGACCTATTATCTAATTGATGTCATTAATGAATTTATGTGAGTGACTGCCAAAAATCCCCATCCGGCCCCAAACCAACCAGCTAAGCATCACCATCAACAATATAGGGCAGGATGGTGAGGGCAAACAGGCTGCTGAGCAAGAGATAGGGAGCAGGATGCTGCTGCCTTAAGGAAGCTTGCTCCCTGCCCTCACAGTCACCGTAGCGGGCACACAACTTTTGTGCCCGTTTGGCCAGAAGGCAAAGAAGCCCCAACCTGAAAGGAGACCGAGCAGAGCCCCAATGCTTCTAGAAGGGCCCCCATGCAAGAAGAAGAAAAAGACTTTCCCTCTTCACAACTGCTGCTTTTTATGCAGTATATTTAGTGATGAAGTAGGGGGGTCAGGGTTTGTGCATGCCTTTCCTTACATTGATTGATTCAGCCTCCTTAAAATGCCTTAAGTTGTTGTTTTTACAAGCTGTCAAGTTGGCTCTTACTTCTGGCAACTCTACGAATAAGTTATCTCCTGCCTGCAATTGCCTGCTCAGCTCTTCTAAACCCAAGCCTGTGGCTCCTTTATGGAGTCAGGTCATCTCATATTTCATCTTCCTCTGTTGCTGCTGCCTTCCGGCTTTCTCAGAATTGTTGCCTTTCTGAGGGAATCCTGCCTCCTCATGACATGCCCAAAGTAGGACAGTCTCAATTTCAGTAAGCAGGGCATCATTCTGGGCTGCATGCTATGAATTCAAATCTTCTCAAGAAATTTTGTTGTTATTGTTTTCTTTTTCTTCTCTTCAAACCCTTCAGCTGTTTCATTTAGGCAAGAGACTCCAAATTCTCTTTGTGATGTCATGTCAGACGAAACTCAAGGGTATATTTAGATCTGTTTTCTTGAAATTTTACAAGACATTTCAGAATAGCTGGTGAGGGGCATCAATGTTGTCACACAATACCTGAACAAGTGCTGACTACTAACTCAAATATCTATTGCAGCTAGAAAGGAATCAGTCTAAGTTCCAGTTAATGGCACTTTTGTATATGTTCATGCCTTAACTCTGTTCCACTTTTCTTTCCACAATGATTTGTGATTTAAAAGAACAACAAGCTGAAAATGTCTAGTTAAAAATGTGTTTTTTGAACTTTTTTTGCAAATCCTGTATTTGTCAATGTATTTTATCTCAAAATAAATATTTTCCTATGTATTTTATTGCAACATCTCTAAGGTCCCTGGCTGGATCTCCACAGGTCTCCAGTAGGTATGGTTTAGAATGAATTAGAGAGCCTTAAATATCCATAATTGAAGCTATTGTATATGATTTAGCTGTGCTCCTTGTTATCAGTCGGGTCCCCATTATTTGTCCATTTAACTATTTTTCTCTCTCATATAAGACAAAGATGAGAAAATGTTCTTTTGTGTAGTTCAAAATCAATTCATTATGACCTTTCCTTGCAAGCAAGTACAAAAAAAGCTTGTTTGTTTTCTGAAGGTTATTTTCCAACTGATGATATTGACACATGCATGCTATTGCAGCTCCCCTCTGGGAGTTTTAGTTTTAGCTCACCTGCTTAGCTCCCCATCCACCATAGTGGGAAGCCACTTTGAAACTAACTGTCCCTACATTAAATACATCCAGGAACAAGAAAGGCTTTTAGATCTTCTTGGGAGACAACAGCCTTATAAACAGTTTGCAGATATGACAAAGTCCTACATTTAACTATACTTCATCAGCATCCCCTTGAACCCCTAGTACGCTTAGAGAATGTTAGGAGACATGAAGGAGGCCTGATAGGATCTTTCATTTTCTCTTGTGAAGTTCACTTTTGTAAAAGGTGACTTGTCCAAAACAAGATAGGCTTTTTCAGAGTGAGTTTGATTTGTCAAGAAATAACTCAGCCTCAACATAAGCAAACAATATATAAACTTACTGATATTTCAATATCTTCTGTTTTTGCTCAGTAACTGACAACACACACACACACACACACACACACACACACACACACACACACACACACACACACACACACACACACACACACACACACACACACACACACACACACACACACACACACAAACACCTAAAATAATGACTGTTGGAAAGGGAAGGCATGCAAAAAGAGTTCACAAATAATGCTGGGTAATTTATATAATGCCAGTTTACAAAGTGACCTGAATAATATCTATAATATCTATTTAATATCTATAAGTTACTATAACATCTATTAAACAGGGAAAGAAATGTAAAACTCCATCAGTGGGGTCAAAGAGCTTAATAATGGACAACAAGTAGTTTATTATGGGCAATAAAACTAATGGCTAAGATCCAAATTTCATTTGAATTTGTTGGGAGGGTAATTCTTTATTCACATTCAAAAGTATACTTTTTTTTAACTCGCTAACAGCTTATAATTAATAGCTAGTAATAAACCGTATTAAGGTATAGAACACATCAACTAGATTGATTTATGTTCCATTTGGTTTGTAGTAAACTTCGAGTTAGCAGTTATCAAAATTAATTGGCTTATAATTCATTGCGTACAAAACATGGCTCCAGAAACCTGTTTTTATGTACTCAGAAGCATGTTCAATGAATCAATGTTCTCTTGAGAAGTGATAGAAACAGGGAGAGAACCTGAAAAAAGAAAATAGTAAGCTTTCCTTCACTTTAAGTTAATTATTTTGGAACTAGATCGGGCTTACACTGGCATCACTTTATGGAAGATGATTTTGTCCATCATTATTTTAACCTTTGGTTTTAATGTGATGCTTTACATTAAATAGTAAGCAAATCTATTAAAGTGGACAACATAACTCACCAAAGGAATCAATATAAATTTGATTTAGACTAGTACTATGATTTTTTGAGCATATCCTGCTCTGGACCCTGTATTCTTCCCTGAAGATTTGATCTCCCTCTGCCAAAAGAAGTCAGTGCTACCTGGTTTTATGGAAGAAAATGTAGGAAATTCCTATCCTCATTTCATGCTTCATAGAAAAACTTAAAAGAGCAATCCTGTTCTCAATTGCAAACACAATGCAAGAGAATACAAAGCTTCAGACATGATCTATGTTCTACTTGAATTTAATTAATTCCTTTGGAAGTAAGGACCAGGGCCGGCACGTCCATTAAGGCGAACTAGGGTGCCAAAATGGAGAGGGGGTGTTGGCCAGCCTGCTGCCCCCCAGCCGCCTCTCCGCCACTGGCCACTGCCGTGCGTCCCCCTGCTGCCTGTTGCCATCCCCTGCCGCCCGCTGCGCCCATCGCCGACCACCCCGTGCCCGTCGCCGTCTGCCCCCATGCCCGTTGCCGTCCCCCGTAATCCACCACCCCCTGCCGCCCCGCCGCCACCGCCCGCCACCCCGCTGCCCCGCCGCCACCGCATCAGCCAAAATTCAGTATGATAATTCTTAACATCTGTACTTCATTAGAAAAAAACTATACATTGAGTCACTGTGACTTTGCATTTTTACAGACTCCATCTTTAAATCAATTAAATACATATCAAATATATATAGAACATCCTGTCTAATACATATATTCACTAACTAATATCTGACAGTTGTCTTCCTTTCTGTGCAGTAAGATATTCAAATCCTTTTTCATTTTTGCATCTCAGCAAAACATTTACTTCTTCTGCTTCCAATACTTTGCCACTAGCATATATTATAGATGACCAGTACTAAGACTGTACACATGCATTGCTGTTTTCTTTTCTTTTGGTTCTCCCTTCTTGCTTTGCTTTTACATTCTCTAGCAAAATGTCCTTTCTTTTTACAAAAATGGCAAATTAAAAACTTCTTTTTATAATTGTTTTTAGTTTCCTTTGTTTCTTTCCAGCTGTCATTTGGTTTTGACTCTCTGGAGAAACTATCAACTTTGAAAGCAGCAGAACCAGTTTGATGACTTGAGGCCTGTTGTCTAATATATTCTTCTTGTAAGCAGGGAATCAAACTATCCAACTCTTCTTCATGCCTTTTATATGAGCCAGAAAAAGAATCAAATTCTGGAGTCATTGAATTAAGAATTAGGATAACTTGCATCCTCTTACTTAAGGCTTCAGCTGCTCTAGCCAATTTTTCAAATATGGTTTGCATTCTCAGAATATATTAATCTAATGTTTTTGAATTTTCATACAATTTTTATTGTGTAACTTGCATTAATAAATTAGCAATATTTTGTCCTCGATCACTTTGATATAGTGATTTTAATTTGGTAAGCATTCCCTTGGCTGTTGTCTCATGTCTGATTTGCACCAAACTTTCTTCTGTTAAAGACGGAATTATGAGACCCCTTGCCTTTGCATTCTTCAATTTCCAATCTGTGTATTGTTCATGTCCTCTTTCGGGTTCATCTTCTGTTAAAACCGCTAGCACACCCTGAATATCACACAAATTTTCCAGACAAAACAACCAGTTTTCAAAATTAATTCATAATCAAAGAACCATCTAACTCTGCTACCATGTTAGAGATCTTAGTATCGCTTGGTCCTATTACCCCACCTACCCACCCATAGAACAAATAATGAGTCACATTAAAGTCAAAAAAGGTTTATTAAATTTTAAATAGAAAACAATTATTCCACATTAAACAGACTGTATTGAAGAATGTCCCAATACTTGTTACACTACCCCCTAAAGCTAGATGGTATGCATGAAGGTAAGACTCTCCAACTCAACAGCCATGATGAGAGATTAAAAAACCGCCATTTTCCTGTCTGTTTAATCAACAGACCTTTCAGAATGGAGGGGCATAAAAGAATGTTAGTATAGACAGACCAATAGTAAGTCAGATGAAAGTGATTGACATACCACATTCTGAGACTAGTGATCTGCATACTCAAACAATATTTGAGCCAGCATATTGATTATCATTTTCTAGACTATATATGCTATTGGTATTAGTTCCAATTCTAATCTAACTAGTGCCATAGGAGCTGAGGGTGGTATTGCCAACAACATACCAGCATATTTGTTTTGGACAACTTCAAGAGGTTGTAAGTTTGCAGTGCCCCGTATTTCAGCTCTGTATAGAATATGGCGGAGTAATTTTGTTTTATAGATCTCACAAATTGGAGAAACTGAGTAGCCTCCTTTGTTTCTGTAAAATCTTAGTATAACAAGTGTGGCTTTTACAATTTTTTGGCTATCAAACTTAATCTGAAATGACCAAGAACATGATTGAAATGTCATATGCCCCTTTCTTGAGAAACCAGCTCACGTGGGTATTAAGGTCATCAGGAGAGGCCCTTCTCTCCATCCCGCCATCCTCATAGGTACGTCTCATGGGAACCCATGAAAGGGCCTTCTCATCTGCTGCAGCCAGACTCTGGAACTCCCTCCCACTAGAGGCCAAGACTGCCTCCTCTTTGTTGTCCTTTTGGAAACAGAAAAAGACCTCTCTCTTCAGAAAGCTTTTCCTGGATGATGGACTACCATGTGTATTTTATATGAATCTATGGGTTCAGATAGACTTTGTGCTTATGACTACTTACGACCATGTTGCTTTAATGTAATGTTACCTATTAATGCTGTAAGATGTCCCTCAATTCCATGTTCTCTAATACTTGTGTTGTGTCATTACAGTTGTGACCGACTCTCTGTGACCTCCATGTCCATGGAGTTTTCTTGGCAGGAATACTGGAGTGGATTGCCAGTTCCTACTCCACTCAAATACTTGAACACGTCTTAATTGTACTGGACTGTATATTATCCCTCATTACTGTAAGCCACCTTGGGTCCTTTTCCAAGGAGAAAGGCAGGGTAAAAATACTCTAAAATCAATCAACCAACCAAACAAACAAACAAACAAACAATCGATCAATATCAGTAGCTGATCACCTGTTCCAGTGTTTGTGAATCCATTCTCCACTCATGGAGTTTTGGTCTCCTGTTAAAAATTATAACTCTAGTTTTAATATAATTTACTTTCCTAGCAGTAACTACTGAATTGTTTCATCAGTCTTTTAAGGCCTATTCGCCTATGGGATATTAGCAACGTGTCATCTGTGTAAAGAAATATTGATACCTATTGCACCTGTTAGATTATCTATCATGTCATTGATGTATAAATGAAATAGTACTGGGGCCAGAATGCAGCCTTGGCACTCACCTTTAGAAGTTTTAATTGTATTATAAAGTTGACCTGAAGTACAAATTCTGACTTTTAAGGAGGTATCGGTATGTAAAGCCTTAATTGTCTCCCACAGACTGGGTTCTATATTAAGTTTTGCCAATTTTTCCCATAGGCAACCACTGGGGACAGAATAAAAGGCAGTTTTAAGATCTATATATAATTTCCCTGAGGACATTCTATAGTGTATTTGTTAATTAGAGGTTGCAATAGAAAGCTATGACCCATAGTGTAAGTTTTTATTATTTTTTTAATTTTTTATTGATATCTGATGTTTTAAATGTTTTAATTTTTGATTGTAAGCCACCCAGAGACCTTTGGGTAGTGGGCGGCATAAAAGTTGTATAAATAAATAAATAAATAAATAAATAAATAAATAAATAATGATAGATAGATAGATAGATAGATAGATAGATAGATAGATAGATAGATAGATAGATAGATAGATAGTGGCATGGCCAACTCTAAAGTCAATTTGCTCAGGTGCAATAAAGTTGTTTTCAGTTACTCATTCTTCTAATTTATGAAGAAGATGTCTTGCATAGAGTTTGCCTACGACATCAAGCAAGCTTATGAGCCTATAGTTTGCTGAATCACTGCACTCTTCTTTCTTATATAAAGGCACTACAATTGAGGATAGCCATTTTTAATGGATTCTGCCCTCCCTAGTTATCTAAGTAAATAACATAGCTAGAACTGGGGCCCACCAGTCTTGAAAAGATTTAAATATATTAGGTGGTATATAATTTTCTCCCAGGGCTTAATTATTCTTAATTGATGAAATTAACAATATTATTAATATAATATTAACAAAGCTGATATTAATATTATTAATATAACTGATGACCAGCTTCGTGGGTTATTTGAGGATGATAAAGGGCAGTGATGGTAAAACTTTTAGAGACTGAGTGTCCAAACTGTGATTCAAACCCCACTAATTTTTGCAAAGTACCAATGCAGCAATTTAACCTGAATACAGGTAGCTGTGAAGGGACAATGTCATGTGACCACATAAAAGGTTCTGAGTGCCATAGATTTGCCAACACTGAGACAGGGGGTAAAATAGTTTCATCTTCTTGGGTTGTATCATTAAACAATTTGAAATAATAGTTTTCCCAACATTCTGCAGTAGACATGGGCATGACTCGGCGAAATTGTCGTTTCCATTTTCGGTTATCGTTTCCGTTACGTAATGGAAACGGTAATGATAATTAAGCCGTCAGAACTCGAACTCGAACCAAAAAAAGAAAAATTTGGTCAGATTTTTCATTTCCATTTGTGGCATTGTGGCGATCGCACGATGCGAAGCACAGAAAAAGTTTTTAAAAGTTTTTTTTAAAAAAACCCGACTCCCGGACAAAAAAGCAGGCAAAAATATGCCTGCCTGAGGCTTTGCCACCTACCAGAGGGGTGGTTTCTGGGGCGCCCCGGCCTTCCCCCCCTCTTTTCCTGTCCTGGGCTGCTTGCACCAGGCTGGGGGGGGGTCATCCTTGTTGTCTGTCTCGCTGCATGCCATGCGGTGGGGGGGAATCCAAAATGGCGACTACAAATTTTCTTTTGAAATCGTGGTCAAAAAACACACCAAATCACCACAGAAACATGTGAAATTTATTTATTTTAAATGCCTGAATTTTTATAGTAGCAGCAGTGGGTTTTTTATAGCAATAAAACGTTGTATTGATTTTATTTTATTTTACTTTATTTTTTTTTTTAGACCTGCCCATTTGGGCTGGGCATGGGATGGGACCATGCAAATTGTTTGAACCATTCCACCAATGGCATCGCCAGGTTTTTGACTGACACTTCTGGATGTCTCAGAGGGCATAAAAAGCTGAGGCACCTTCCAGAAATTGCAGTCGGGTGTATGGATGTGGTTGAGGGAGGAGGGCTGGCTGCTGGTGCTGGTGTGATCCGATCGAGATTGAGGAGGGAGGCTGGAGGCTTTAGGATTTAAGTTAGGGAGGGAATTGAATTTAGAAAATAATTTCTTTGATTCCCTGCAGCTTTGTCTGCTGAAGGGAATAGCAGTTTATTCTTTATTTCTTCTCTGGCAGTTTGAGGATTTTTTTCTGA
This sequence comes from Phrynocephalus forsythii, assembly GCA_029282475.1. NCBI lineage: Eukaryota > Metazoa > Chordata > Lepidosauria > Squamata > Agamidae > Phrynocephalus > Phrynocephalus forsythii. The sequence goes on from JAPFRF010000010.1 coordinate 98,145,098, forward strand.
TATTGGATAAAGAGAGAGGTTCGACTGGGAGTGGGAGGTGTGGGTTTATTTTAAAAATATATTATATACTACCATTTATTTTCTATTTTCCCAACTTCAATTTGCTTGCACACACACACATTTGGGGTGCAAGCCAAGAACAGAACCTCTATCCTAAGTGATATCCTAACTGCCCACTCGCCCGTCCGCCCGCCACCCGCCTGCGGCCCGCGCCACCGCCCGCCCACTCGCCGCCCGCATCCACCACCCACCCATGGCCCCCCACCACCGCCGCCCGCCCACACCTCCCCCCGCCACCCGCCCACCGCCCCGCCCACTGCCTAGGGCGCAAAAACACCTAGCGCCGGCCCTGATTGCGGAACGTCCCTATGCTGTGGGTAGTGAAATTGCGCTAAATCGCGGTGAAATGACAAACGACAAATGACAAATGGAAACTACAAATTTTTGAAAAATTTCGCGACAAATGGAAACAACCCGAAATGGACCAGTTCCGACAAACAAAAACTCGACACATCATTTTTTCTGGTCGTGCCCATGTCTATTCTGCAGATATACTGCAGTTAAAATCATGGGGGAACCACCTTTCTGTTAGGGCAAACTTGTTCATATATATTTTTAGGAGAGAGCCAGGGTACGTTCCTGGCATTATTCCTTTGTTGAGGCTTATTTTTTATTTTAAGAAGCTGTCTATACTTACTATGAAGATCAAAGAAGGATATGAGTATATTTTTTAAAAAAATTGTCTTTTATGCAACTTAAAGGTTCTTAGGTTTTGCTTCATATTTTGGCATTTTTCATCAAAATAGGTGTTAGTAGGTGATCTCCTTTTAGATGGTAATCCCATATTTTTATCATAGGCTACCAAAGCTGATAGTTGGTGCTATTACAATTTCCCTTTTCAATTCAAGCATATGCTCATTGTATAAAATTTGCTCTATATCTTGCTGAAGTTTTAGGTCACCACTTCCACCTCATGTTTCCTAATGGTGGGTATTGATTGGGAAGGAGCTATTTTCATTATTTTTGATACGATTTTAGGGCTGTAAATATGAAAAATCTAGGGCTGGTGTTCACTTTCTGGATGATAGCCTACTGTGAAATAGGGTATACTAACTAAAAGAGAAGGAATGATAATAAGATAAAGAAGAAGTAATGTATTTTTTAAAGAAATTCAAGAAATAATAGGGAAAAGGATTCAATTGTCTCCTCATATGGTATTGTTAAATGTGGTTTTGAACAAACAAATGAAGAAAGAGGAGGTGAAGTCAGTAATTATAATGATAATGGTGGCACTGGCAATGTTAATCATTGCTAAATACTGGAAATCCAACAACCAAACAACATTGGTGGAATGGTATAGGGACTTATGGAATATTAATGATAAACTGACTTATGAAATTAAAATTAGGAAGGGATTGAACAAGTTTAATGATTTTAAAGTAATATGGGGTAAACTGTTGGCATATGTATTTCAAAAATTTAAATGGTATACACCAGGAGAAGAGTCAATGTATTTTTGGAGAGAAATAGAAGGGTCAATATTTTAAGATTTGTAAACTTGTTTTAAGTCCTGAGTGGGAGGTGGGTTGCATGTGGCTTGTTTTGTTTGGAAGTGTTTCATTAACTTTTTTTCTTTTGTATAAATGCTGTTTTATGCTATGTATGGAGGACTATGGTGGACTCGCAACTAGCTTTCTTCGGAATGATGAAGCTGTTTGGATGAGCAGCGAAACATTTCAATCTGTCCAGAAAAAAGAAGTCCAGTTGCAATGACTCAACTTCCAGATTAAATTCACCTGGATGACTGAGAATCTTCACAGACACATAACCAGGTATGTGTCAATATTTGTAGTAAATATCCACTTGTGTGTCCACGCATGGTCCACTTTCATGTCTACCCTTGCCTATCAGTGCCTCACCTTAGTTGCGCTGACATCCACCCCACCAACAGGAGTAGGCACCTGGTTGTACCCTGGGCAGCCTCACCTTGATTTGATGACACCACCCTTTCCCTTCCTGTACTTTCCATGGCTTCTTTTAGATTTTAGATACAAATAAGTTATGTTAGCAGAGCCTTACAGATGGTCATTAGTTCCAAAACAGAAAGTTATGGCTTTACCATCTGCAAAAGACGGGGGGTTGTATTTATTTCTGTGTTTCAAGGCTGAGGTCTCAGAATTCATTCTTTTGTAGTCTTTATTTCCAGCTTGTCCAATCAGCTGTTATAAATTATTTTAATCCCTACACCTGCTTTCAAACTATTAAAATGCAAATTATCACCTTCCTGCAAAGTGATGCATATGAATTATTTTTACAATTCTGGATTATTCACATATTTGTCAGATATATTATCTCAGCAAAGAACTAACATTTGGACCTATGCTAGTTATCCAACAATTTGCACTGTATATAAAATTCTATTCTATAAATATACTGAATAAAAACACTCCTACTTATAAACATTTCACTATTCACAGCCTTGTGCAAATGTGTTAAAATCTGGTTCAGTTAAAAATGACTGTGAATATCACCTTGAAGCAATAGTTTTTTGCCTTTTTAGACTACAACTTGCAGAATTTCACAGCCAGCATTGGTTTTCTTTCTTTATAAGAGTAAAAAGGAAGGGGAAGAGGGAAGGGAGGAAGTCAGCACAGATAGATAGATAGATAGATAGATAGATAGATAGATAGATAGATAGATAGATAGATAGACAGATAGATAGATAGATAGACAGACAGACAGGCAGGCAGGCAGAGATTGTCTGGCTGCTGAGTCTGACAGCTTGCAGATAACTGAGCATATCTTGACAGAAACATTGGAAGACAGACGACCAAAAGGGCAAGGTCTATCTTTAGTACCAACAACCCTCTTATTTCAAAAATAACTAAAAAGCTAGAAAATGTTATATTTGATTATAAGTGGGGGAAAAAATAAAAATAGCATACCAAACAGTTTTACAAGTTAAAGAAACAGTTAAATATCTGTAGAAAAAATGAGCAGTTTGAGATAAGAACAATTCCAAACAAGACAAGCTATCCTAGCCATCCTAAGCTAATACATTCTGGCAGAATGGCAACATAGCTCCTGAGCATATGAAGAATACAGCTAAGGTAGCAGATGAGCATAGCAGTCTCCTAAGAGATACTAGGCTGATCCAAGTAACATTTATCTCCCCTTTCATATCCATCAATTGTATTTCTAGACCCTTAAAGGAGATGCGACAATCAGAGGTCCAGTTCCCCTCTACCTTCTCTAAAAGTGAGTAACTTCTCTGTTCCTTCCTTCACTTCAGCTATTTGCTAATTAGCTCTGTACCAAAGATCAGACTCTGGCCTTGGAGCTTCCTTTCTCAAAGAGGTAAAGCACTTGTATTATAGCCTTCTAATTAATAGTGGTACTTCACCCTCTTCTCCGTCCCTGCTCGTCCCGGGCATGAAATACAACCATGTTTCATGGAATCATAGAATAAGTGAATTGAAAGGGACCTATAAGACCAGTGAGTCCAATTCCCTGCTCATCCAGCAATCCAAATCAAACCAGATTGACAGATGGTTGCACAATTTTCTCTTGATTTCCATTGCAGCATTCTAATTGGTTCTATTGTCATACCGCTCTAAAAGTTAAGAACGTTTTTTCTGATATTAAGGCAAAAGCTGGCTTTCTGTGTTCTGCCCTCTGAATCACTTGAGAACAGGATCCTACCCTTCCTCTGTATGACTACCTTTCAAGTACTTGAAAAGTGTCTCCTCACATTCTCCTTTTCTCAGGGTCAAACATGCCCACTTCTTTTAGTTGTTCCTCATAGGGCTTTTGTTTCCAGTCATCTTTGTTGACCTTCTCTGAACTTGCTCCAGCTTGTTGGATCCTTCTGTAGATGAGACACAACCAGTGCTGAATAGAGGGGAACTAGTACCTCATGGGATCTGGATACTATACTTCTGTTATTGCAGCCTAAAACAGCATTTGCCATTTTTGCAGCCACATTCAGAAGGGCAACTGAAACCATGATTCCCTATTTTTCACATTCATGTTAACACATGTGCTAATACTTTCAAACAGTTCTGGTATTTGCTAGAAGAATGAAGAATAAAGTGTAATTAAGAATTGGTTTCTAATTTATAGTTTAAAAAGGAAGTAAAATTATGCAAAATTCTTTGAGTGCTAAAATTAACCATACCCAAATCATTAACTGTCTTATTTATTTATGCCATAGAGATGTCAAATTATATCTATCTACTGCAGAAACTCTTTTAGAATATTGTTTGCTCTCCCTGATTGGATTCAAAATGAAAAGTTTTCTCTCTCCATGGACTGGTTCCTTTCACGATCTAATCAACAGCATGGCCAGAATCCCAATCATAGGTTAGGGACTTGATGAATCTACTTCAAGAATATTAATTTAATGGTTGGAATGCCAACCAATAGAGTGAATGCATTGTGTTGTGTTTGGCTTCAGGGACCCAGCATGTTGTTATTTCTTTCTTTTAAAAAAATAGTTTAAATCAATCTTCAAAATGAATCTACAATGGGTGTGACAATATTCTTTTAATTCGGCAACACCAGAGGGAATGAGAACATTTTTGCCTATCTTTAAATAAAAATCAATCACATTGCAATATTAAATGCAACAGTGTGTTCCATTTTAAATGACTTTTGCATATTAGGTAGAGATGGGCACGAAACAGAAAAATGGTGTTTCAATTTTTTGTTTGTCATTGAGAGGTCTGTTTCAGTTCGTTTCCGTTTGTCGGGAATTTTTTGAAAAATTTCGTTACCGTTTTTCTTTTTTTTCGTTTGTCATTTCTACCCGCCTTTTGCCCAATTTTTAAAGCATTTCCATGTGCAGACATCCCCCAACACCCCAGACCAGAGGGAAAACACTAAAAAAATGGATGCTGGCAGAGACACAGTATAGACTAGGTACGCATGGAGGCTGCAAAGGCAGCGGCGGGCGTTGCCCAGGGTGCAAGGCAGCCGCAGAGTGACTGCACTGCGGGCAGGGGAGGGTACTCACCGAGAGGTACGCAGCACGCACACACACAGGGAGGCTGCAGGACTGAAGCTAGAGTCGCAGAGACAGCAATCCCACCCTAACTCCCACCAGAGACTGGAAGGAGGACGGGGGCTGCCAGAGCTTTTTATGCCCTCTGTGGCTGACAGACCTGCCCGCCCAATCTGCAGCCTGGGCATGCTATTGGTTGAACATGATCCCATCACATGGCTTGCCTCCATTTTGTGGCTGGTGGTGACATCCATTTTAAAGGGAAAAGAAAAATACATCACGATGGGAGAAGTCAAAAACAAATGTTTTAAGGGCCCCAACCCCCCTGGTAGGTATTATCAGACAATATAAATAATTATCGCTGTGTTTTTACGGATGTCCAGGGCGTTTTTTAACATTTAAAACAACTCATTTCATTGCGCATCGCCATTAACAGAAACGAAACGTAACAACCACAATTTTCGTGGTTCTGTTCGTTTCGTTGCATTTTCATCACAATATTCATTTGTCATTTTGTTACGTAACGGAAATGACAAATGTAACGGAAACGAAAAAATGTTTGTTCCATGCCGATCTCTAATATTAGGGCATAGGCCCCTATAACATAATAGTCACATTGCTTAGAGAAAAGAGAAAGTGTGATTATGTGGATTAGAGATGGGCACAAAACAAAAAAGGAAATGCTCTTTCATTACACAATGCATTACTTTATTATGTAATGAAACAGGAGGACACATTTCATTATGAAACAAAACAACACAAAATGCCATTTTTTTCCTCTAGGAATGAAATATTTCATCCTAGAGGAACAAAATGGTAGGGGAGGTTTTCTGGACACTTCCCTGTAAGCCCCCTAAATTTGGAGAGGTTTGGTGTTCAGGGGGCTGAGTTATTAAATTTCAAATGGGTTCCCCTAGGGAAAAATCATTTGTAATTGAGTTGGAAGCGGATATTACCCCCCCTTCCCGGTGGGTGAGTGATTACCAGCTTTCTGACTCAATTAAAATGATTTTTTTCCTAGGGGGAACCCCATTTGAGTTTAACAACTCAGCACTCTGATCCCCAAACCTCTCAAAATTTGGGGGGCTTACAGGGAAAAATCCAGAAAAGCTCCCCTGCATTTTTGGTGCCTATAGGACCCAGGGGAGCATAGTGTTTCATTTCATTTCATTTTGTTTCATTTCATTTCATTACAAAACTACTTTAAAAATAGTTACTAATGAAACAAAACAAAACTACTAAAGAATCACAGCAGAATGAAATGAAGCACCGTTTTTCTGTTTCTTGCACATCTCTAATGTGGACCTGTCAAGACAATAGCTTCTAAGAAATTGTATCAGTCACTCTCTGTACCATTCCTTCTATGTATTCCCATTCTGGCTCTTATTATCACTTTTTCATTACTGTGGAAGAAAACACGGTGTTGCCTTTAGGATCATTTGAATACAAGACAAATAGAGCATGAAAAAGACTTTCAGGCTGACACAATCCTTGTTAAGCTGATGGGCTATTTATATCATAGCCCAGGCATGACCAAACTTCTGCCCTCCAGATGTTTTAGACAGCAACATCCACAGTCCTTTGCCATTGGCAATCTAAGCTTAGAATTCTGGGAGTTGTGGTCCAAAACATCAGGAGGGCCGAAGTTTGGACATGCGTGTCATCGACTATTATTTCACTGCATACAAACTTTCCCACCCAGCAGCCACTCCTAGATGAGTATTTATCCATCAAGGGGATCTCAGCTCCAAAGATAAACTGTAACCTCTCTTCCCTGACAAAGGCAGATTGGCTTATGGTGGGCAAAAGACTAGAAGTGCTCCTGGTCAGTTCCATGGAACTTCCGTGTACAAAGGAAAGATTCCCATTCCAGGCACTCCTACAAATCAATGTGTTGTCCCATGAGTTTCTGGACTGTTAAAGGGTAAGTGACATGAACTACTGTTTAACAGGGATGTTGAATCTTTGAATGATCTGTATGCTCACATTTTCTACAGTTGAGAGCTGTAACCAGGCATAATAAAAATAATTGAAATGCATTCTTGAACCTATTGATCTAAATGGGGAATGCCTAAAAGAACAATTGAAGCATTTTTATAACCAGTAAAAATGTGTGCTATCCATATGTAGGTAATATATTCTCCTAACAAACTTTTATTTATTTATTATTTATGTATTTATTTATTTGTTTGTTTGTTTGTTAGCATTAACAACACAGGAGAAATGATAGATTTGAGAGTGTCAACAAGCATGTGGATAAGGGAGATCCAGTTGACATTGTTTATCTGCACTTTCAGAAGGCTTTTGACAAGGCCCCGCACCAAAGGCTCTTGAATAAACTTGCCAGTCATGGAATCAAGGGACAGGACTTGTCCTGGAACAGCAATTGGCTACATGACTGGAAACGGAGAGTAGCACTAAATGGACACTTCTCCAAGTGCAGGGATGAAAACAGTGGGATTCCCCAATGTTCAGTACTGGGATCCCTGCTTTTCAACCTCTTCATAAATGATCTAGAAGTATGAGTAAATAGCAGAGTAGCCAAATTTGCCAACAACACTAAATTATACAGGTAGTAAAAACACAGAGAGAGAGATTGTGAGATATTCCAAAGGGATCTCTTGACACTGGGGGAGTGGGCAAACCAGTGGCAAATAAGTTTCAACATTAGTAAGTGCAGAGTGATGCACATTGGGGCAAAAAAAAACCCCAATTACATTTATAAACAGATGGGGTATGAACTCTCTGCAACAAACCAAGAAAGGGACCTTGGTGTCCTGGTGAACAGCTCAATGAAGGTGTCAACCCAGTGTGCTGCAGCAGTGAAAAAAGCAAATTCAATGCTAGGGATCATTACGAAGGGTATAGAAAATAAGTCAGCAAGTTTGCCTCTTTATAAATCTATGGTGAGGCCCCATCTGGAGCACTATGTACAGTTCTGGTCACCATACCTCCAGAAGGATATTATGGAAATGGACAAGTTGCAGAGAATGACAACTAGAATGATTAGGGGACTGGAACACCTTCCTTACCATCTGAGACTGCAATCTTTGGGCCTCTTCACTCTTGAACGACGGCACCTAAGAGGTGACCTGATTGAAGTTTATAAAAGCATACATGGTGTGGACAAAGTAGATAAGGAAAAACTGTTTTCCCTATCACACAACACTAGAACTAGGGGGCACGCCATGAAACTTTTGGGTGCTAGATCTCAAACAAATAAGAGAAAGTACTTTTTCACCCAGAGGATCACTGGTCTGTGGAACTCCCTGCCAGAAGAAGTGGTGACAGCTGTCAGCCTTTACAGCTTTAAGAAAGGATTAGACAAGTTCATGGAGAACAAGGGTATCAATGACTATCATTCTGGATACCTAAGGACCTCTGGTTTGGAAAGTTAGGCAAGATATCTCCCAATGCCATTTGCGGGGAATCATAAGCAGGTGAAGACATCTACTTGAGGATTCCCTGAAGCAAATTGTGAGCCACTGTGTGGGACAGAATGTTGGATTGGATGGGCTGTGGCCTGTTCCAGCAAGGCTGTTCTTATGTAATTTAGGCTTTTGTGGACATCTCCACTTCATCAATTATATAGTAGCAGAACATATAGTGCTACTATGTGTCTGAAGAAGTGCACATATCCATGAAAGCTTACATTTATATATAATAGTATTTTAGGTGCCACATGTTTTTGTCTTCTATTTTGTTTTGTTCTTATTTTTCCCTCTTTGGAATTTTTTTTTTGGGGGGCTGTCAAATTGCAGAGAGGTTCAGAAGAGCTCCATGAAGACTGTTAAGCATAGAAGGGTATGGATTGTTATCAGAGCTTGGCACAAATGCCATCTGTGGTGGACAGCTTGGTAAAAACCCAGCAGGTCTTACTGCCAAGGCAGAATTAAGCTGCACTGCTGACTAGACTCGGAATCAGCTCTTGACTGGCAACACAGAACACACTTACACCACCCTTTTATGTGGGATATAAAAGCTTGCTTTTAGTGGGAGTTCAGACTTGGGACTGTAATCATAACCTTAGAACTGCAGATCTGGAAGTGACCCTCTGGATTATTAAGTCCAGTCTCTGTCCAGGGAGGCAGAGGAGAGAACTGGCTCCATCACCAGAGGCCAAAGCCACAGAGCTATCCAGAAGTTCTTAATAATAATCTCAGAACTGCACAGCTGGAAGGGACCCTGTGGGTCATGTAGTGCAGCTCCTACCAAATAGGTCCAGAGGGGAATCAAAATATCCTTTGATCATTTCATACACCTCCGACACTGTGTTAACCTCAGTCACTATGGGTAAAGCAACTAAGAATGTGGCTAAACTAGCAGCCGGGAGTGGGTTAGTTTGGGCTACTTTGGAATGGTTGGGCTTGAGTAGAATGATCTAATCAAGCCTGACCACTAAAAAAAAGTGACTCCTGCCAACATCATGAAATGGTATGTAATCAGAATGTAATCAGGGGGAGCAACAATCCTAAAATGTAGTTGATGGGTGTTGTTAATTGTTCTATTCTGTGAACTGATTACCTTTGCTTGTGGCTGGATGGGAATCACTCAGCTTTGACCTTTTGCATTCTGCAGTTTTTGGTACTGGAAGCCAGGCTTTGTTGATTTTTAGAATTTCTTACATTGAAAATTCTTAATCTCCCCATCACAATACAATGACTAACACCTACTTTTCTTCATAGGATAAGCTTCCTCTTTCCCACAACTTTAAGAACCCAGTCTCACTCACTGTATACTTCAGGGCACAGAGAGAAACTCCTTGTTTCCTGAGCTCCTTGCCCTCTGAAGATGCCAACCACAGAGTCTGGTGAAACATCAGGAAGGAAAACTTCCAGAACATGGCCAAACAGCCTGAAAAACTCACAACTATCAGATTCCAGCCATGAAAGTCTTCGAGAATACATCATGAAGTGGCTTAATAAGAGAGACACTTCAGGAGATTGCCAAATAAAATCACTTCCCTTGCTCAGCAGTGGGCAAGGGAAGAAAAAATTATTATTTTTAATGTATATAGACTGTCACTGATGCATAGAACTAGCTTTTTTTTTAAAAAAATCTATTGTTTGCTTTCTCTCAAGGGCTGTTCAAGAAACCATCTGCAACCAAAGCTGCCACTGTGGATTCAACTGCAGGCAGTTTCTCAACCAGATGTTTTAAGATGAGGCAAAGTAAACATTTCTTTTTTCATACTGATACAGTGCATCAGAGAACTAGGAATACATACACATAAGGAAGAGCCATCGACCAGGTGTTTACTCCAACACAGAGTGCCTAATAAGAAGTCTGAAGGACACCATAGCCCTCAACCATCATCAAAGCTTTCTTACTAGGGTGAGTAGGAAAAAGGGTATAGATGCTGCCAAGCTCATGAGGAATCTTTCAAGGAACTGTCAGCATCCCCAGATAGACCCTGGCAGAAGGCAACACACTTGTTGTGCAGGAGACAAGGGATTGTCAGGTCTGTGCCCATTGTCAGCTTATAAATCAGGGCTGTCCAACTTTGAGCAGCCTGTGGTTTACTTTTTTCTCCCAAATGGCACTGTGGTCTACTTTGATCTCCCCAAGGGCCCCCAGGTCTGCTTATAGGAGTGCATGTGTGGCCGGCGCAGGGAGTAGGGGACCGCACCATGGCCCTTGAACTGCCCTGCTTAGCTGAGACAGTGGGCTGGCAGACCCAGAACTTTGCTTAGGGCAGTGGTGGTTCTGGGGATGGGGGAGGGAGGGGTAGAGAACTTATCTCTTCACTTTTTTATTGGTGGCCGGAGGGCTACTTTTGAACCCTTCACGGGCTACCAGTAGCCCACACTCTACCTGTTGGGCAGGCCTGTTATAAATCATCCTTGCTGATCCTTGTATAACCCAATCAAAGTAATCCCACTGGCAAACCTAGGACTAAACCCACAGTTAGTGGGGGTAGACACTGGGGATGTTGACATAGTAGGAAAGGACCCAGAAAGGTGCAACTGGATAGGGAAGAATATTAGTTCAGGGCAGTTTGATGTTGATAAATCCTCATTTGGTTTAATAAACTCTATTATGATGCAAACTCCTTCATCCTTATCTATGGAACAAAGAATGGAATAAAGGAGTCCTATCAACATAACAGGGTGCAAAGGGCTTGCACTCACTACATTCCCACTGATTCCATGAATCTACTCTGTATGCTCAGCAATCGGATTTTGACCCGTCCATCGTATATGTTTGAGAAAATGTGTAGGACTGAGTATTAGAGCAATCATGTATAGAAGAAGCAGCCTTATATCAGCACTTGAATTCTCATGAATATTCACTTTTAAGTAAAGTTCCACTGCATGCAAATAGGATTGATTCCAAATGTGATTATGAGTCTTAAATATGCATATGCCTGCAGCCTTATCCTCCAATGTATACCCAGGAAGCAGAGTGGGAGAGACATTAAACTCAGTCCCTCTCAGAGGCAGTTATTTGCTTCTCTGTCGTATTTATAAACATGTCTGCAATATCTGAAAGACCCACAAGTCAAGCAGGAGGACTTATGGGGTACATTTAGAGCCTTCATGGAGTATACTGTATGTATCATTATATAAACATGTGAGCATAGTCTCCTTGAAACAGCACTGGTTCAATAAAGAGAAATCAAGGAAAGAATTGCTTTCTTGTTGGCTTCAGTTTTATTTTATCTTATTCTGCCAATTAATTGATCAACCCTTACAGTCTCCACCCCATCTTTCTTCGAGCAGAGGGACCTGAGGCAGCTTGCAAAGGATTTACAAAAAGAAACACTAAAATGCTTTAAAATGCAATATATCACAATATTTAAAAATAACTAAATGATGAAAATCCGTTTCTGAACCTCAGGCTGCAGCTACACCAGTGAAATGTCCCCCCTGGTGTTATGCAACTTTTAATTGTGTTTCTGTCATGCTTTATTCCAGGATATGTGTCCTAATGTGTTTTTGGGTGACCAAGGCATTTCCTTCCAGTTCAATAAACACCTCCTAGACCTTCTTGCTGAGACTGTTTTATAGGAGTTAACTGGCACATCAGCACAAATGCTATGATTTCATTTTTATTGTAAAACCCTTTTCCAAGGATATGCATGGTGATGGTAGTTCAAAAAAATCAGATAAGATGATTCACTCAGGCAGCAGCAGAACATTTTTTTGGGGGGGAGGGGGAAGATTCACAACAAAAAAGTAGGAGCATCTGGCCAAGCAAGAAATGCTCAACAGTTAGCACACTTGCAGGGTAATGATTAATTCGCTAATGGTTGTGTATCTTGTGATCTCAAATTTAACTTGTGAAATCAAAGGGGAGAAGTGGAGAATATTTCATTGGTGTGAACACCTCAGTTTTCTTATTTGAAAGCTGCTGAAAAAGGGATTTTTAGTTGCATGAAGAATGAGACTCTCTGTAAGAAAGTGTTTCAAGAGTTGGTGGCTAATACCTTCAAGTGTGTCAATATGGTTTTTTTTAGATGCATCTTGAAATTTAAGTAGCAATCATGACCTGAAAAGTATATTTCCCCTCTTAATCAGCTTATGATCAAAAGTCATTTGCATCATGTGTAAAATGAATAATTCTAGAACTCATAAAGGCAGCATTTGCTTCTACAGGAGATGTGCTCTGCACAGCATACAGGGCAACAACAACAACAACAACACCTGAAGGAAGCATGGCAGTGGGGAAATAAGGCTTAGAACAGTGGTGGTGAACCATCGACACTCCAGATGTTTTGGGCCACAACTCCCAGAATTTCAAACCTGTATTGCCAATGACAAAGGACTGTGGGAGCAGTGGTCTAAAACATCTGGAGTGCCAAAGGTTTGCCACCACTGGCTTAGAAGATGGCACTGAAGGAGACCTTGGCTTTATCCAGGTGATTGTAATGAAAGGGTTGGGAGGTATGTGTTTGTGGACTGGAGATGCCAGAATTCTGACTATGGAATTCTTGGAAGATTGTGAGCTTTGGAGTTCTAAAAACAATCAATCAATGTCCCAACTCTAAAAGGAATTCTCTAGCCCTTACAACATGTGGTCACTGTCCCAACACCTCCACTCTAAAACAAACATTTCTATAGGATTGACAAGTTTGAAAGATATATAAAACAAAGACTTAGTCTCTTTTGGGTGAATGTTACAGTTTGAAAAAGGTGGGTTGCAACTTATTACAGATACCTGAAATCTGTCTGGAAAAGAGATCCATTGTATCCTCCATAATTTTTTGGAAAATTAACTAGATATTATGTTGAGGAAGTTAGCTAGTAAAATGCCCTAAGAACATCCAATCTCGCCTGATTTCGGAAGCTAAGCAGGGTCGGCCCTGGTTAGTACTTGGATGGGAGACAACCAGGGAATACCAGGTGCTGTAGGCGCCTGGAGTAGGAACTGGCAAGCCACTCCAGTATTCCTGCCAAGAAAACTCCATGGACATGGAGTCACAAAGAGTTGGCCACGACTGTAATGACACAACACACACACACACACACATGTTGAGGAAAGGAAAAACAAAAGCAAAGGAGGAGAAGCCTGTGGAGGATTTTAAAAAGAAATTTATTTTTTGTGGAAAAAATCATTATGATGTTTCTTCCTTTCAGGATATGTTGTTCTTGTTATTTACTTTGGTCCTAGTCATTATTAGATTTTAAAGCAAACAAACCCAAAACCTCAAATGATAACAGTAGCTGCAGTCCTAGCAGCACCATATTAAAACCCAAGTGAAACAATTAACATCTATCACCTTCATAGGTTTATGTTTTCTTGTCAAGTGGTGATCATGATGCTGGTTCTTCCATGCTACCATTCATATCTTTGGAACTCTGCATGTTTTGTTTTTTCCTTTCAGTGCACTGCCAAAATATTACAAAAGGTGGATTGGGCATCTTAAAGGGGCAATGTTTTGACCATGTCTCACCTTCAAACTATCCCTCAATTGTTATCTATTGAAATCACACCACTAAGTGACTAGAGTCCATTATCTGTTTTTAGAATGGAATTCTTTGTGCCAAGCTGGAGAAACAATCCACAATACACTAGATGGAGTTCCCCTTACTGCATTCAAAGGAGGAAGTTGAAAATGCATTTCCTATTGATGATAGATGTTCTGGTAGTAATTTCAGCCCATAGCTATTTCAGTTCAATATCCCAGGATGATAGAAAGTTTTATAATTAATGGCAGTTACACTGGACATGCTCTGATAAGAAAAGACGGTCGTGCCATTTATAAACATCAAATTTTATGGACTGAAAATGAAATGCAGTCATAACAGGCCAACAGACCAAGAAGCGATACGAGCTGTAATTTCACGATACCATATCTGGTGCCGGCAAAGCAAAAGTAATTCCCATTGGAGACAGATTTGCAAAGGGATTGGCATAGCAGGTGGGGAAGGGAAAGGAAAATATTCAGCAACAGCACTGCTGATTTACAGCTTGAAAAGCTTTCTTTGTTCAAGCCAACATACCCTTCCACACACTCACACTGAGTCTTAGGATTTGCATTTTAAGAATTCAAGAAATGTTTTCCTCTCTACTACTGCAATTATTGTTACAGGCTGCCAAGTTGCTTCTGACTTATGGATCATTATTGGGTTTTCAACATGCATAAGACGTCAGAATGACTCACCAGTGCCACCTCAGGCTGAATGGGAATTTCAATTAGAGATGGGCACGACTTAGCGGTATTCCCGTTTCCGTTTCCGTTACTCGGTTCCATTACTCTACGGAAACGGTAATGGGAATTACTCCGCCAGACTTCGAGCTCGAACCGACAAATGAACAATTTTGGTCTGATTTGTCGTGCTTGTTCCTTGCATCGCGCGATCGCGTGATGCCACGCGGCACATAAATTTTTTTTTTAAAAGTTAAAAAAACCCGGTTCCTGGCCAAAAAGCAGGCGGAAAAATGCCTGCCGTGCCTCAGGGGCACCTACCAGAGGGTTTGTTTCTGGAGGTCCCGGCCTCCCCCATCCCCCATCCTGGGCTGCTCTGGTGGGACTCACCGCAGGCTCGCAGCCAGCAAAAAGCCCAGTCTCGCCGCCGGCCGCCGCAATTAAAGCACAAGCAAGCGGCACGGACGGCAGAGGAAAAAACTTTTAAACTCTCCCCCCACGCATTCCCGGGCCAAAAAAGCAGGCGGAAAAATGCCTGCTTGACTAAGGGCGCAGGGCACCTACCAGAGAGGTGGTTTCTGGAGGGGGGTCCCGCCTCCCCCCCGTCCTGGGCAGCTGGACTCGCCATGCCATGCGGTGCGGGTGGGGGATCCAAAATGGGGCAGCGAACACAATATTGTTTTTGAAATCGTGGTCCAAAAACACACAAGCACAACAGAAACACGTGAAAATTTATAAACTGCCAGATTTTTCACAGTAGCAGTGGGTTTTTTCTTGCAACAAAATGTCTCTCCTCTCCTCCTCTGTCCTCCATTGATTTTATTTTATTTTATTTTTTTTACACCTGCGCAATGATGGGCTGGCCGAGTGGCCAGCCATGTGGGAGTGGACGACCATGCAAATTTTTGGAGCCATCCCACCAATCGCATGGCCACTTGGCCATGGAGACTTCTGGGATGTGCCAAAAAGCCCCCTAAAACCTGCCCTAGCCCCCTAACACTAACCCTAATCCTTGACTCCTTACCCATACGTCACAGACTGTCTTCTTAGTGGGTCAGACAGGCACCCAGAGGTGCAACCCACTAGCCCACCGTAACCTTACCCGTCACTAGCCTAACTCTAGCCCTTGCACTAACCCACCTTAACCCTAAGCCAGATCTACTTGCATTGCACTACACGCAAGTACGATTCCCTTCTTTGTGAGACATGGTGGTGCGAGAGTCTTAGGCATCACCCTATGCCTCTGGCGGGTTCACTGGTCTCACTGTCTGCAACTGGTATGCATATCCATATGGCTATTGCATGCCATTTTGCAGCAGCAGGTGAGGAGGGGAGACCCCCATGTTGAGGGGTCTCTTGGAGCCTGCTTCCCCTTCCTAGTGGGTGAGGATAGGAGGCACCCACGGGTGCCTCCAGGAGCCCGCTTTCTCTTTATAGCGGGCCAGAGGATGCACCCACCCCACAGAGGTGCCTCCAGGAGCCCGCTACCCCCAAAAAAACCAGTACTGATGAAAACGAAAAAATGAAAAAACAAACCGACTAATTTTTGCGAATTTTCGCGAAAAACGGAAATGGCCCGAAACAGAACCGGCCCGACTAACAACAACTCGAAAAAAAATTTTTCAAGTCATGCCCATCTCTAATTTCAATCCCTACTTCCTGAGTCCTAATCTGACATTCTATCCATTACACCTCACTCACTTCAACAGCAAAAAATTTTCTCAAAGACAATAAAAATAGGCATCATCCAAATTGTTTCCCAAAGACAATAAAAGCAGGCATTGTCAACTTGGAACACGAGGAATGGCTGCTGCAATGGGCTGCATTGCTTGGGTGAGGCTTCTTTGACCACCCAACAGGACTGACACGATAAGTGCATTGGGTAAGGGGTATTCCCTGGAGTCCAAAAACCTTTATAAAGGCTTATTGCATGGTTGCCAGCCTCCTTCTAGCTCTGGTGATCTCTCCTGCAGCCCCCACCCCTAATTAAAGAGAATGAGATGAGCTGGTCACTTCAGGGCCTGGTGGGATTTTTTGTTTGCCACTCGTATTGGTCCAGAGCAGCAGCGAGTTTTCACCCATCTCATTCTCTTTTCAAGTTAGGGTTCTATATACAGATATATATATACAGATTCCACACATCCTGGACATAATCTGTTTCAATTGTTACCATCAGGCCGACGTTTTAGGTCATTGAATACTAGGACAACTAGATATAGAGATAGTTTCTTTCCAAGTGCTATCAAACTGTTGAATAATTAATTTTTACATTTCTTCTTCCTTTTTTTAAATAATAGGTTATATTGTAGTATTGTACTGTGTTTTTATTGTTGACTATATGATTCTTATATTTCCTTTTATATAGAGAGAGCATTTTTACCAAAACAAATTCAGGGTGTGTCTAACCACACTTGGCCAATAAAAGTATTCTATTCTATTCTATTCTATTCTATTCTATTCTATTCTATTCTATATACAATTCCGGTCAATTGGTGGGTAGTGCAAGATGTAATAGAATTTAAGTTAGCCTAGGGTAAGACACCCATAAACTGTTCAGCAGCCCTCATACTGAAATTTTTAAAAGAAAAGGAGAAAGTTAGGAATAATAAGGCAGCAGACAAGAAATGGTTAAATGTCATGGAAGGAGGGCTGCCCGCAGATGTCAGACCACAAAAGTTTAGGAGGGTGCTGAACAGGTGGGCAGAACCCTCCAGAAGAAAGATGATGTAGCATTGATAATGGGCTGGAAGTTTATAGGATTCCAATGTCATCCCTACTTGCTCTACAGTACATGCAGACCTCCCTTACGAGGAGGGAGAGTGAACAGCTTAAAGGATAAAGATTTTGTTCAATAAATTGTGGCCCAATTTAAATCCCACAAACTTGTCTCACCTCTTTATTCTGGGTTGGGTGGGCAAAGTACTGCTGAAAACAACTCATATGGCAAAGATCCCTGGAGAAAGCCCAATGTGCCCAAGTCCAAGAGAAATTCGGCAGGAGAAAAGAGGTACTAGAAAATACACCACCCATACATCTTTCAGGACAAATGACTTTGAAAGCTTTTGTCCTTAACAGAATAAGGACTAGGATGGGTGAAAGGGAACAGTAGTCTTTTTATTAACACATTTCTCATACTAGGACATTGATGATGTAATAAGAACAAAATGCCTCTTTGTTTGAGAAAAGATATGGAATGTTGAGGATCCTAAGTCCTCCTTTAAAAAACATAATCTAACATAAAAGGCTGAAATGAATTTAAAATGACAGCACCTATTCAGTCACAGAACTGGTTGGATGGTGAGTGAGATCGGTTAATATGAACATATTATCCTCAAAATGCCTACCAGGAGAAGGCAGATTGAGGTCAATGAAACACTGGCAATTTTCAAAGCCGGGAGTACATTCTTGAGAATAATACTTTACTTTCACAGGAAAACTGAGGGGCAAAATCACCTTAAAGTGACTTTTCTCCCTCAAAATTGGTTGTCTGAACTGATCTTTATTTTAAGTGGTAAAAAGGTAGAGGCCATTAATATCTGAGTTCAGTATGTGGGAATAATGTGAGTAACAGTCTCCTCCCACCTACCTCATTGTCAATATAGTTTTAATCTATAGAGAAAGCTATTAAGATGTTAACAAGGTAATCCAAAACACAGTGGCCAGATTGCTGACTGGGGCGGGTTACAGAAATCACATTACACCCCTACTAAAGCAGGTCCACTGCCTGCCAATCAGCTATCAGGCACAATTCAAGGTGCTGACCTTGAACATACATAAGAAAAACATAAGAGCCATGCTGGATCAGGCCAAAGGCCCATCTAGTCCAGCTTCCTGTATATCAAAGTGGCCCCACCAAATATGTCTGGGAGTGTATGAGACTAGATATCTGTCTCCTGATACCACTCCCCTGCATCTGGCCCTTGAAGTACCCTGATTTTAAGCCTGGAGATTACACATCTCCATTATGGTTTGTTACCTGTGATGGACTTTTCCTCCAGGACTCTGTCCAATCCCCTTTTGAAGACATCCAAGCCAGATGCCATCACCACATCTTGCGGCAGGAAGTTCCACAGACTAACAACATGCTGTGTAAAAAAAAAAATTCTGTCTGTTCTCATGCTCCCAAGCCTCAATTTGAGCGGATGTCCCCTAGTTCTGGTATTTTGTGAGAGGGAGAAAAGCGTCCCTCTATCCACCTTACTCATGTCCTGCATTATTTTGTATGTCTCAATCATATCCCCCCTCAGGCACCTTTTTTCCAGACTAAAGAGCCCCAAATGTTTTAGCCTTTCCTCATAAGGGAGATTCTCCAGCCTGGTAATCATTTTAGTAACTCTCTTTTGCAACTTTTCCAGTTCCTCTGTCTTTTATGAGATGCAGTGACCAGAATTGTACACAATACAATTGTGTAAGGTGCGGCCTTACTGTCATTTTGTACAATGGCATTATAATGTTGGCTGTTTCATTTTCAATTCCCTTTTTTATATAATCCCCAGCATGGAATTGGCCTTCTTCATCACTGCCACACATTGGGTAGACACCTTCATGGAGCTGTCTACCAACACACCAAGTTCTCTTTCCTAATCCACCACAGATAGTTCAGAGCCCATGAGTTGATAAAGTTTTGATTTGTTGCCTCAATATGCATTACTTTACATTTTCCTACATTGAAACACATTTGCCATTTTGCAGCCCATTCACCCAGTTTGGAGAGATCCTTCTGGAGCTCTTCACAATCTTCTCTGGTCTTTACCACATAGAAAACTTTCATGTCATCTGCAAACTTGGCCACCTCACTGCTTATCCCTGTCTCCAGGTCATTTATGAACAGATTGCAAAGCACCAGTCCCAGGACAGATCCCTGGGTCACATCGCTTTTCACCTCTCTCCATTGTGAAAATTGCCCATTGACACATATGTTTGTTTCCTGGATCTCATCCAGTTCTCAATCCATAAGAGGACCTGCCCTCTTATCCCCTGATTGTGCAATTTTCTCAGCAACCTTTAGTGAGGGACTGTGTTAAAAGACTTCTGAAAATCAAGATAGACAATATCCACCGGTTCACCTAAATCCACATGCCTGTTGACCTTTTCAAAGAATTTTAAAAGGTTTTTCAAGCAAGACTTACCCTTACACAAACCATGCTGATTTTCCCTCAGCAAGGTTTGTTCTTCTATGTGTTTTAAGATTTTTTTCTTGGATGAGGCTTTCTACCATCTTCCCTGGGACAGACGTAAGGCTAAGTGGCCTGTAGTTTCCCAGGCCCCCTCCTTCCTTTTTAAAAAATTGGTGTGACATCTGCTATCCTCCAATCTTCCAGCACTGTGGCCATTTTAAGAGACAAGTTGCATATTACCATTAAGAGTTCTGCAATTCCATTCCCTTGGGTGGATGCTGTCTGGGCCCATTGACTTGTGGATCTTCAGTTTATCAATTAAACCACAAGTCTTTTAACCTGCATTTGATTTAATTCTTTAGTCAAGAGGCGCCGTTCAGGCAGCGGAATCTGCCCAAGGTCTTCTGTCATAAGGACAGATGCAAAGAACTCATTTAATTTGTCTGCAAATTCCAAGCCCTCTTTTACCTCCCCTTTTCCTCCCCCACCATCCAGAGGGCCAACTGGTTCTCTGGCAGGTCTTCTCCTTCTAACATATTTAAAGAAACTTTGTTTATTTCCCTTTATATTGCTAGCTGTACGTTCATTGAAGCCTTTCTTTGCCTCTCTTATCATCTTCTTACATTTTTTTTTTGCCAGAGTTTGTGTTCCTTTTTATTTTCCACATTTGGGGAGAGATTTCCATTTATGGAAAGACCTCTCCTTGTGCTTTAGAACCTCTCTAACTCCACTCGTTAACCATGCCAGTGCCCTCTTGGACTTCGATGAGCTCTTCTTTCTTTGTGGTATAAACTTGTGCTGGGTCTCTACTACCGTTTTTTTTAAAACAGGGTCTGTGCACTCTGGAGAGATCAGATTCTTTTTACCTTCCCTTTCATTTTCCTTCTAACTAGTTTCTTCATCTGAGGGAAGTCCGCCCTTCAGAAATCAAGGGTTTTTGTGTCTGATTTGCTTGATGTCCAGGTTTGAGCAGTGGCCAGGTGTGCTTTTGGGCAGTTAAAACTAGTGTGCCAGCTCTGCCCCTGTCATGAGAGGTCTGACTTGGCCATGGTGATGCATGCCTCAGTTACATCCTGGATGGACTACTGTGACACACTCTACATAGGGCTGCCTTGGAAAATGTTCAGAAATTTCAAAGGGTTCAAAATGCAGCCACCAGATTGTTAATTGGGGATGGCTACAGGGAAAATATAACTCTCCTGTTGCAGCACCTCCACTGGCTGCCAATCTGTTTCCGGGCACAATTGAAAGTGCTGGGTTTAACCTCTAAAGCCATAAATGTCTTGGCTCCAAGCTATCTAAATGACTGCATATCCCCATATGAGTCTGCCTGGGCTTAAAAATAATCAGGCGAGTCCTTCTCTGGGCCCAGGTGTCTTTGGTGGGTACTCCTGAGAAGGAACTCTCTGTTGCTGCTCCTTGACTCTGGAATTCCCTCCCATGGGAAGCTAGGCTAGCCTCATCTCTGCTGTCCTCTCCTTTTAGACAGTCTTTTCCTTAATGACTGATAGTTTGAGAAGGGTTTTAAATGGGTAATTGTGCTCCATTTCAATGTTTGTTTTCATCTTGGTCTTATTACTATTTTAATATAGTACTTGTTTAATTGCTTTTTTAATATTTGTATGTCTAATTTTTAGCTTTTAAATACTGTTTTATGATGTAAGCCATCTTGGGTCCTTTTGTGAAGAATGATGGGGATAGAAATATTTTAAGTGAGTACAGTCACCCCCCCCCCGCCATTTCACGGTTCAGGTACTGTGGTCCCACTACATCGTGGGATCGCAGTACCTGCACCTCGGAGCCGCGTGGGGGGTGGCGGGGGCAATCTGGTCACTCTGTGCTGCCCCCGCACTTCTCCGAGAAGCCTCGGGCCATGTGGGGTGCAGGAGGGTGATCGGGTTGCTCAGTGCCACCCCCCACTCCTCCAAGAAGCCTCGGAGCCGTGTCGGGGGTGGGGGCGATTGGGTTGCTCTACACCACCCCCATGCTCCTCCGAGAAGCCTCGGAGCCGCATCAGGGGGCAATTGGGTCACTCCGCACCACCCCTGCTCTCCTCCAAGAAGCCTCGGGCAGGCGCATGATCACACCCCCTGCCCCACACCCCACCCACTACCGCATATTGTGGATTTCCATGCATCACAGGTGGGGTGGGTCCCTAACCCCCGCGATTGGCAGGGGGTGACTGTAAAATAAAAAATATTAAAATTTACTGGCTCCCATAACCTTTCACCACCCTTGCTGGTTTTTTTCTTGCTGTTGGGGCTCCATCTCATCCCTGTATGCTAAACAAACAAAAAATGTTTCCTTCCTTCTGCATGGAAGGCGGGTCTGTGTGGAGAATCAATTCCATGCTTCCTGAGTAGTTGTCACAAGCTAGCAAGGAAAGACAACAAATTTGTATGGAATGTAATGATAAGATGACTTCTTCTGTGTGACACTGTTCGGCTTCTGATCCTTACCTTCATTCCTGAGAGCTCCCAAAGAGTGCCCTGCATTCTTCTTCCTTTGTTCTCACCATGGAATTGGCCTGAATGCTTCCCTTTGCAGAACAAATGAATGAACTTGAGGGAGACCCTGCTGAATCTGTCCACAGTTAATTAGGTCAGTGATAGGGCTGGCCTGGCTACAGGGTAGCTGCTATGCTGTCATATTTTCCAGACAGTATTGCCTTCTCCTTGTCAGCCATTCTGTGCCCTTCTGAAATGGAACATTCCAGGGTACGTTGATGAAGTTGGGAAGCGTGATGGTGGCATTTCCCTTTTTGTATAACCCTCATGGGTGTTTTTATTTTTCCGTTGCTTCTGTTGCAGATATTTTAGCAAGAATATTATTAAATCTTCCTGGGAAGGAGGGAAGAGGAGGAATTTTAATGACAAGCAGCAATATAATGTTTATTTTTGTTTTTTCCACTTGACAACAGCTCCCCCTATTGCTTTGCCTCTTCTCTCTCTCTCTCTCTCTCTCTCTCTCTCTCTCTCTCTCTTTCATTTTTTTCCTCTCTCCCCCTTTTCCCTTCTCTGTTCCCTAGGCAGACCATAACATGTGCATAAGGGTTCCAGCATTCAATATGTCAGAACATTCATCTGTGGATGAAATGCAGAAAATATTTCTGCTCAGCACACCTTGGATCATTTCATTTTTATGTGCCTGTGATGGACTGATCTTATCAGCAGTCATGAACAATTGCTACTTGGAGAAAGGAACATATGAATATTCCTGAAATCGTCAGCCTCTAATTTGATCTCTTCTGGGTCCATTGGACATTTCATGGCTTTATGCCAGATGGGAAAGCCATAGGGAAACAAAGTACAAGCAATCGGACAGTATCATCACTCCCCAGATACACCTGTTTACAGGTTATTTATTTATCACAGTGAAAGCCAGCTCAGTATTGCCAGTATTTCTTACACTTATAAATATCTAAATAGTCTTCAAATCTCTAGGGCAAAAAAATTCAACTAAATTTGTAAACCTTATTCGTCTGTCTTTGATGATGCTCTGCAGGAAAATATCTACAGACATAGAAGTGGTAAATTCAGATGAAACCTGGGGGAAAAAAACATTTACTCCATGGAAGCAGGAGAACATATGCCTTTGAGTTAATCTGCCAAAGATTGCTGTAATTTTATAAAAAACAGTGTCATGGGTCAAAAATAAGTTTGATTAAGACAGTGGTTCCCAATCTGGGGGTCATGACCCCTTTGGGGGTCGAATGACCATTTCACAGGGGTCACCATGAGCCAGTGAAGAAAATTTATTATTTATTTATTTATTTATTATTATATTTATACCCCGCTTATCTTTCAAACGAAACTCTAAGCGGCTTACACGGGCGAACAAGCGCCAATAAACACAAACAATAATTATAAATTTAGACCAAATAACTAAACCATTAAAACCCGGTGCATCCAACCCGGCAATATAAAAGCTATCAACCAAGCGCACACATAACGAAGACACTTAACATGGTTGCTTGGGCATTAAAGATGGCGGGACATTCAGGGCTCGCCAAAGGCCTCTCGAAATAAATAGGTTTTTACAGCTTTTGAAAGGCCAGCAGGGACTCTGCAGAGCGCACTTCGCTAGGGATGGAATTCCAAAGGGAGGGGGCTGCCACCGAGAAAGCCGGTTCGGGGTAACCGATTTCCGGGCTTCTCGAGGAGTGGCAACCCTGCGAGTGCGCTTCGCACCTGCCGAACAGGTCGGGCCGAGGTGGATCGCTGAGCGATACGCTCTGTCAGGTAGTCCGGTCCCAAGCCATGGAGGGTTTTATAAACTAAAACCAAGACCTTGAATCTAATCCGGGCCGCAACGGGCAGCCAGTGCAAGCGGGCCAGGACTGGGGTGATGTGGTCGTAACAAAGCACACCAGCCACCAGCCTGGCCGCCGCATTCTGCACCCGCTGCAGGCACCGGAGAAGAGTCAAGGGCAACCCCATGTAGAGGGCGTTGCAGTAGTCCAGCCTCGAGACCACCAGTGCCTGGACCACTGTTCTCAGAGAGTCACCGTCCAGGTACGGGCGGATCTGGGCGATCTGGCGAAGATGGTAGTACTGCGGCCCTGGTAACCGACGCCACCTGGGCCTCCATGGTCAGCGCCGGGTCCAGGACCACTCCCAGATTCCGCGCCCTTTCCACAGGCCGGAGGGAAACTCCCCCAGAGAGGAAAAAGGGCCACCGTACCCAGACGGCGAGCCCCCAAAGAACATGACCTCCGTCTTCCCGGGGTTGAGCTTAAGCCTGTTCGCCCCGGTCCAAGCCAGCACGGCATCCAGGCACCCATCGAGGACCTGCACAGCTTCCACTGCAGAGGTGGAAAAGGAGAGATAGAGCTGCGTGTCATCAGCGTACTGATGACTGCACACTCCAAAACTCCTAATGACCCCAGCCAACGGCCTTACATAGATGTTAAACAGCAACGGCGGGAGCGGCTACCCCACAAGGGAGAACCCACGGGGCCGACAGCTCCCCCCCATGCTGAACATACTGGGGACGGCCCTCCAGGAAGGATCGGAGCCAACTGCGAGCAGTGCCCCCGATTCCAACCTCAGAGAGCCGATCCAGTAAGATACCGTGGTCGACGGTATCAAAGGCCGCTGACAGATCCAGGAGAACCAACAGGGTAGAGCAACCCCTGTCGGCCGCCCGGAGCAGGTCATCTTGCAGGGCGACCAAAGCTGTTTCAGTCCCCGGCGGGGCCTGAACCCGACTGGCATGGATCGAGGCACTGCCGATCCTCAAGGTATGACTGCAGCCGGACCGCCGCCACCCTCTCGATGACCTTGCCCATAAGCGGGACATTAGCGATCGGACGATAGTTGCCTAAATGCGTCCGCCGCAAGGCCTGGCTTCTTAAGGATGGGCTTGACCACCGTCTCCTTCAGACGAGAGGGAAAACCCCTCGCTGAAAGAGGCGGTGGCGATGGCAGAAGCCCATTCAGCCATGGTCCCGCTGGCAGCTTTAATGAGCCAGGAGGGGCAAGGGTCGAAAGGAGTGGACGCCGGCCGGCAATGCGCCATAGCCCCGGAGGCCTCGACAGCGGAAACAGGCCCAAGCTCCTCCAACCGAGGCGACGAAGGCGGACCAGCAACCGGGATGCCGGGCAGTGCTACTGCAACCGAGTCAAAGCCGGCACGGATGGCCTCAATCTTGGATCTAAAAAAGCTGCGAAATTCTCACTACTGAAATCAGTAGGAGGAGGCCTAGCCAGACTAGGATTGGTGAGGTCTCGAACCACCCGGAAGAGCTCCGCCTGGCGGTTAGAGGCCTCACCAATTCTCACGGAGAAAACGATGACTTGGCCTCCGTGATCGCGTTGGAATAGCGACTAGTCTGGGAATCAACAGCAGCCTTACTACTTGCCGTCCGGGTTTTTCTCCAGCTGCGCTCTAACCTTCTCCTCACCTGCTTCATTGCCCGGAGCTCCCCGTAAACCACGGTGAGCGCCGGGCTCGGCACCGGAGAAGGCGCTTAGGGGCGATCCGGTCTATGGTATTGGCAGCTGTTTCAAACCAATGGTTGGCCATAACCTCGGCCGGAGCACCAGTCAGTCCACCAGAAAGCTCCCGAAGACCTCCTGGAACCGCTGGGGGTCCATCAGTCTACGGGGCGGGCCAAAACAGAAGGCCACTGGTCCCCGCGAGGGGGCCGCGATCGCCAGGGAAAAGAGAGCAGGTGGTGGTCCGACCATGACACAGGTAAGGAGATAAAATCCCCCACCTCCGGACTCGAGGCCCCGACATGGAGGAAAACACCAGATCCAGGGTATGGCCTGACCTGTGGGTGGGACATACAACATGCTGGGACAGACCCATGGAAGCCATGGTTTCCATGAATTCCAGAGCTGCGCCAGAGAGTCCACCACCAACATGCACATTGAAGTCACCCGCCACCAAAAGGCGGGGGGACCTCAAAGTGCAGCCGCGATGAACTCCGCGAGCTCTGGTAGGGATTGGGCTGGGTTGCGGGAGCACGGTAGCCCAGCACAATGCCAAATCTGTCCCGCTGCCCCACTGACAGGTGAAGGCATTCTAAACCCTGGCTAACCAATGTCGAGGTCCTGCTAACATGTAAAGAATCCCGATGGATGATGGCGACCCCCTCCCCTCTGTCCCCCGACCTTCCCACCCCCTGAACCAGATACCCAGGCGGGCAAAGCTGGGAGAGCGAAGCCCCCCCATCATCACCCACCCAGGTCTCGGTAATGAAGGCCAGGTCAGCCCGCCCATCAGAGATGACATCATATATGACGGGGATCTTATTGTGGACTGACCTGGCATTCAACAGGAGACAGGAAAGGCCGGGGGCGCTGGGGGAGTGACTCCTGGACACGTGACAGGGAGCCGGGGGGTCAGAACGAGGGACAGGCACAAGTTGCCTGACCCGTGTTCTTCTCAACCGACTAACCCCACGGCTACAAGCGTACCGCCCACGGCCCGACACAGTTGGTATGTGAGTCCCTGTGGTCATGGCGGCCCCTTAAGAAAGGAAAGAAAAAAAAATAAAAAATAAAAAGTAAAAATACACAAAACTAAGTTACAATATAAGCTCAACAACTAAACACTCCTACAATAAAAACACCCAAAATACATAAATAATAAGTGAGCAAACAAACAATAAATAATAAATGACCATAAAAAAATATATATAAAAAAATATATATATATAACCGCCAGAGGGAAGATGGAGTCAAAGGAGAGGCTAGATAGGGGGAAGGAGGGAGAAACTAAGGACACTAAGGAGGGGAAAAAAAAAAGGGAAAGGAAGGGGAAAGGGGGAAGGAAGGGACACCCAACAGCCCGCAGCATGGCCCAGGTAAAAAGGCAGCAGTACGCTGGCAGCCGGCCAGCCATCTCAGATGGTCTCCGATGGTTGCTCCCGGTCGATCCACTGCACCAGTCCATACCCAGATAGTCTAACAGGCCGTCCTTCCTTACCCCCGGAGCTGGTGAACGATAAGGGGAGCCAATGGGTAAAGCGTCACCTATCGATGGACGTCGGCGATAGATCAGCCGCTCGCCTGCGGCCGGCCTGCCGCCCGAGGTGGAATCCGGCGGCCGATCCCCAGGACCAAGCTGCCACCCCCGATAAGTCCAGGGCCAGCATTGCAAGACCGGCCCGCCGCCCATAAATATGGTCAAAGGCGGCACACCGTCGCCCGAGACGGAGCGCGACTGGCCAGCTGTGAGATGGAAAACCGGCGACGCTCCCCGCACCAGGTCCGGAGCACCCAGATGACGGCTGGAGAGAACACCGAGCGCCGCCATGTCAGCTCCCAGCAAGGCGGTGCCCAGGCAATCGCCGGCAGCCGAATTGCTGCCCGAAACCAAGGCGGCAGACAAAAAACCGCCACTACAAGTGGAAGGCGAGATGGAAAACCACCAGAGTTCCCCACTCCGGGTCCGGTCCGGGTCGGTCGGGTGGTGGTCGAGGGGAAAGCCAAGCGCCGCCATGTCGGTTCCCAGCGGAACGACCCGGGCAATCACCGGCAGCCGGATTGCTGCCCGAGACCAGGCAGGCACAGAATTCGCCACAAACGAAAGGGCGGCGGGATGGAAGGCCGCCAAAGATCTCCTCTCGAGGTCCGGGTGGCAGCTGGAAGAAAACGCCAGGCGCCGCCGTGTCGGCTCCCGGCGAGACGGCGCCCAGGCAATCACCGGCAGCCGGAACACCACCCAAGACCAAGGCGGGCAATGGAGAACCCGCCGCGGCGAAAGGAAGGCGGGATAGAAGCCGCCAGCAGTCCCCTGTCCAGGTCCAGAAAGCGGCCGGGAAAAACAACTGAGCGCCGCCATGTCGAGCTCCAGCCAAGCGGCGTCCAGGCAGTCGCCGGCAGCCGAGTAGCTGCCCGAACCCAAGGCGGCGGATGGAAAAACCGCTGCAAACGCAGGGGAGGCGGGATGGAAGTCCGCCAAACTCCCCACTCCGGGACCGGGGCGGACGGGAGGTAGCTGAGGTAGCTGAGGCGGTCATTCCCGAGCCCTCAGGACCGTCGGGAGGGCGCCCCGCACCACCGGCGAGTCCACCCCGAGCCACGGGGAAGACCCCCTCAACCCCCTCAAAAGGAGAGGAAACCCCACATAAACAAGTGGGGAAGGAGGAGGGAAGGGTAAAAGAAGAAAATGAAGAAAAAGAAAAAGGAAGGGGGGGACACCCAGTAAGGTAAGCCGGACAACAACGGTCCGTCTACCCAGATGGAAACTTCTGGGCCCCCTAAAACCCCCTAAGAACCCCATAAACCCCCAGACTAACCTCTCCAGACATCTCCGGCGGAGCAAAATTTAAACGGAAACCAAAAATACAGGCAGCAAAGTCTCAAAAAACGAAAAAACGCTCGGATGCAGGAGCGGAGACGAAAGGGAGTTGCCGCCGCCCGCCATCTTGAAGCAAACTGGAAAGACTTTCTCCCTAGAAATCCCCAGCTGGATGTCCTCACACAGAGATCTCTCCAGCCTGGATCCAGGAGATCCCACTCTCTGCAGGGGAAATACGGGGTCACCTGGCAGCTTGCCGAGTGGACGAATGTTAGGGTGTCTCCCCACCAGGACAAGGCTCCAGCTGGACCACCGAGTGACTCTGATGGCACTTAACGGGCCGCCGCCGCCGCCTGGAGGCTCTTTGAAAGGCACAGATGGCTTGGGTCTGGAGGAGGAGGGGTAGGAAGGGGCGAAAGAGTTCATTACAGCTTGATAGGTTGAAGAGTATGTCAGTCAATGTCACCGAAAGCTGCGATTGGCTGAGGGTATCTGTAGAGCAGGCATGTCTAAACTTCAGCCCTCCAGATGTTTTGGACCACAACTCCCACAGTGCTTTGCCATTGGCAATCTAAGCTTAGAATTCCGGAAGTTGTGGTCCAAAACATCAGGAGGGCCAAAGTTTGGACATGCCTGCTGTAGAGGGAAGTTCTCTATGGCACCTGCGGCAGTGGCCTGCCAAAGGGGGCTTGTGGCCTCTTCCAAGCACGGCAAGGGGGCTCCACAACATGAGGAACTGTATTAAAGGGTTGTGGCATTAGGAAGGTTGAGAACCACTGGATTAAGAGTTTCTAGATAGTTCAATGGTTTAAGTATCTGGCTGCAGATTCAGAGGTTAGGAGTTTGATTCCCCACTGTGCCTCCTTGACAAGGCCTGGACTTGATGGTGGTTTTTTTCTAGCTCTGCAATTCCAAGATGATTATTATGAATTATATTAAATTAAGACAAAAATACAGTATGTGTGTAGGTGTGTAAAAGCCAGGACTTGGAAAAGATACTTGGTTTTGGTCTACAATTCTCAAAATGCCCAAGAGATTCTGGGAACTATATTCAAATAACAGGATGGACTGCTGGATTTGAGGAGTAGTAAAAACAAGGTGATTCTCTGACATGTAGAGTTATCTCTGGTCATAATGAATGTTAATTCTCATATAATTCACTGGTCCCATTGAAGTATGACATGCACAGTCTGGTTTCAACCCATTATGTTTAGTAGAAGCATGTATTGGAATGTCAGGCATGGACTCCTTGTGGGTTCTGAAGGTCTTGAGCATGGAGGCTATGTTGTTCAGAGTATCATGTCATAAAATCAGAGCAGGTCAAAAAAAGTGTGCATAGTGCTCCCACCTTCGGGTAAGCCATTCCTTGATGAAATTCACAATCTCAGATGAGTGCCAAAACAAAATTAGGCTGCGGGACACAGAGCTATTTATTTTGGGACAAATGCTAGCAAGCTGAACTAACTGGAGGCAATCTTCACTGGGTGCTGATTAGATGCAGCCAAGCTCAATTAAACTCAGCATGTTTAAATGGACTAGGGTTACTCCCATAGAGAGGCAGATAAAATTTTACTGCCCAGAAGTTAAGACCTGGAAGTCTGGAAATAAATGAGAACTGCCCTGTTTTGTGTGCTTTTTGTTGACACTAAAGCATGTAGATTTTAAGCCTCATGTTTTAATGAGTAGTTTGCTTAACTATTCATGTGAAGTATTAGTGCATGCTGCTGAAGAGCTGTCTGAAAGAAAACAAGAATGTGTTAGAGAGGGGAAATGGGAATTGTAGTTACAATGCTTTACCATGGGGTGTATGCCTGATTGGTTCGAGATTTGGCACATATATTGTATATCAAGTCCTGTGTTTTTAAATAAAATAACCTCTTTTACATGACTAAATTGTGCATAAGCAATTATTCATCCATTCACAGACCAAAATCCAAACCTGCTAAACTTCAAAAAGGTGGTCTTTTGAGGCTGATTCATAAAGGTGTGAAGAATTTCGGACTGCAAGAAGGAAGTCATTGAACCTGAAATACTATGAGGACATGAAAACACCATGATAGCCTATATTTGATGTTTCTTTCATACATGGGAATAACTATTGAAAGTGGGAATGAAACGCCATGTGTGAAACAGCTATGCATATTCATAATAAATCTTTACAGCCAGCCTCTTTATAACTGCCATCTTGAAGAACATGGCCCATTCTTTAAGGGGCAGTGGGGCCATGTCGAAAAGGAAAGAGATCTAGTCAGCATGGTGCATTCTATTAAATATTCAACATTATGCTAAACACAGTTCTGTAGTTCTCTTATATAATGAAGGGGACTGTTCATGTCTAAGCAGAAAAGGCACGATGTAGAGGGATTTCAAATTGCTAGATTGTGGAACTGGGAGATTTGATCTACCGAGGACCAGCCTGAGGTAATTTATTCACCTTTTTTATATTAGCCATAGCTCCATCTCAGTGTGTGCAAAGAATACATATCAGAATTTCAGAAACTTTATTCACCAAATATAATATGTATAGGTTGTTATGAAAGAGCAAAAAGAAGCAGTTTAATACCCTTTTTAGAAAATGAAGCAAAAGCACATGTTAAAGACCTACAATACATCAATTTGGTGGTATTATTCACCTGAAGATAGCCCAGAAAATATAGCTTAATAGGAGAAAGGAGATAACAAATAAAAATGCAGTTAGTAGCTATAACAATAACCATTTGTTGGGATAGGGCAATTACCACCCACTTTGATTTATTTCAAAGTATTTGTCATATGAGTCAAAGCAGATTCACCTCAGACTCATTTATTTCCCTTCCTATTTGATTTATATCTGAATACTTCCTCTTATTTGTACATCCTTGTCTAAATAATTTGTGGGGGTGGGGGAGCAAGAAGGTGGAGAATAAAGGACCTTGACCTGAAAGGGTGGTGGAGGAAGGTGAAATTAAATGCCATCAACTACTGCTTGATTTCTGGTGTATAGGCAAAGTCCCAACAGGTTACCTTTTTTCATTCCCCTGTTTCTCCCATTCCCCAACCTCACCGGAAGCCATGTGATTTACTAAAAAAATTATTTATTTATTTATTTATTTATTTATTTATTTATTTATTTATTTATTTATATACCGCTCCATCTAGTTACATGGCTACTCTGGGCGGTTTACAAGCTGATCAAAAATCAAACCATAAGCAGTAAAATACAATATAACAAATAAGCACAAGTATATAAATAAAAACACTATAACCAGTAAATAATATGTATATAATATATCAACAGCATAAAACAGGAGCAAGATGGACTACAGATAGAAGCAAATAAATATATAATAAAAATCATTAGAACAGATGGTTTCCTTAACATTAGAACAAAATGTTTCCTTAACAGGGAAGGAATACTGCCTCTTCATAGCTTCTCAGAGTCAATTTAATTAATTAATTTCCCAATCAAATTTCAGTATGGCATAATCTAGTTGCATACCACTACACTGGGCAGTTTTCATAAAAAGCACAACCTAAATACAAAATAAGAACCATCCCCACCTATCCTCACTGTAATAAAATTCAATTGCTCAAAAAAAAGTAACAACCCAGGTTTATGAATGTGGGTTATTGTGCTTTTGTACCCACAATTTAAGAAGCCAGGAAACAGCCAAATAATGTTGCAAATATCATGCTTGCATTGTCGTCAGAGAAAAGGATGCCAAGGTTTACATGGCAAAGGGCAGCGTGAATGTTGACACGCTGGTCAAGATGGTCTACAGCAGTGGTTCTCAGCCTTGGGTCCCCAGATGTTCTTGGACTGCAACTCCCAGAAATCCTGGCTAGCACAGCTAGTGATGAGGTCTTCTGGGAGTTGCAGTCCAAGAACATCTGGGGACCCAAGGTTGAGAAACACTGGCCTACAGGATACCCTCTTCGGCACACTACCAATCATGCTTGTTGAAAAACAGACCTGATTATTGCTTTGGGGTTGAGTGAGAAATGGTGAACCAATGAAAAAAAAAGGAGTCAGCTTCTGGGATTTTCCCTTGTATGGTGTCACTTTGCAAATGATATTGGTCCTGGGGGATTCCAGTTCAATACCTTGACCATTAGCCTGTGGAGTGTTTTAAGATTCCACTATTTCATTCTGCATCTTCAGGAGTAATTATTTTCCTTTCTGGATTATAGCACTGCTTGCAATCACAGAGAAAACTTCACACAATACTTGTGGGCCAACCCACCAAATGGTGCCAAACTGGTGACTAGAGATGATAAGTGCCCATCTCTAGTCACCAGAAGATGGAATAGGGAAATCATGACATAAAACATCCCTGTGTGGGTTATTTGCAGTATATCCCAAGACTGGTTCTACTGTCAGGCAGAGAGAAGCAGCTATCTCTTGCTGAAAATTCAGGATACCATAACTGGACAAATATTCATTTATTTTCTGTCATTAGCAAGATGTTTGAAACTATTTGCTCTTCTCCTGAAGAAGAAGAAGAAGAAGAAGAAGAAGAAGAAGAAGAAGAAGAAGAAGAAGAAGAAGAAGAAGAAGAAGAAGAAGAAGAAGAAGAAGAAGAAGAAGAAGAAGAAGAAAAGTTGCTTTGCTGAATGAATTTCAGGAAATCCGTAAGGCACAGTATGGTTCTAATGCTTGTCTCCAGTCTATCATTTTCTGTATCATTTAGAAAACATATGAATCTGTGCAGGGGTGAGCAGGAGCTGCTATCTTCCCGTCACTGAAATTGCAGTTCCTGCTCTGATCTATCCAGCTATAGATATATGGGTTAGATAACAGCTGGAATCCTTTCCATTTTTAGCAGCACACTGAATTGGGGCTTGTTTAAATCTGATAGTGATGAAATCCTGGTAAACTAATTTTTTTCCTTGTAAAGACAGGACTTCCATCTAAATCCCACTTCACAGAATATCCAATTCAAGCTGAGCAGATATATGCTTTGAAGTGTTGGTTTATAGTGCTCCTAACAAGGGTGCCAACGTAAAAACAGTGCTATCATTTGTGGATGGCTTTGTACTTCCTCACACCTGGCATTTCCCCCCATCTCTTCAAAGCTGGAGGGCTTCAACAGTTTCTGCTTTCAGTTAAGTTAACAATAGGTAAGCTTTCCTATGGGAGATTTAAAGAGCATGTGCTCATTTGAATCAATGGCACTCAGAGGTTTACTGATTCTGATTGGGGATTAGATAGTGGAGCTCTTAATGCTACATTTAAAATGAAATAATTATTGTAATTTTTAAGGTGACAAAAATAAATATCTATCATTACAGTTGACTTTTTTTTTTTTTTTTTTGCATTTTGTGGAAGTAAAGAAATTAGTTACGGTTATTTAAAAATAAAACTCCACATGACAAATCACTGATCTGGGGTACAAGGCTCATTCTTCAGTACATAATTGGCTTATGACCAGAAGAGGGAAAGTGTTCACGCAGCTTAGACCACGAGCTACTTTTGCAATACTGGCCCCACAATAAAGACATGACACAAATATACTGGGATTTAAATTGGACCACAACTTTATTAAATGTTT
This sequence comes from Phrynocephalus forsythii, assembly GCA_029282475.1. Taxonomy (NCBI): domain Eukaryota; kingdom Metazoa; phylum Chordata; class Lepidosauria; order Squamata; family Agamidae; genus Phrynocephalus; species Phrynocephalus forsythii. The sequence goes on from JAPFRF010000010.1 coordinate 98,179,094, forward strand.
TTAAAACTCTAAATAAAAAGGGAGCCCATCCGTAGTGTAAGTATATGTTTATATTCCAATTAATCATAGTGCCATAATAATTTTGGTGAGTTCATACCTGGGAACGTGCTGTTGTACTTAAAGTGTCAATTTCCCTTCTCAGGGACTAACTCTCCATGGGGCAGCCATAAACAATTTTTTACAACCTGTTATCCTATAACAACAAACCTCACATGAACCTGAACTGTTAACTTTAACTTTGAAGGCTGCCCCTTTTTCCTTTTCTTACTGGGACAATTTCTATGAATTGTCACCTGCTATCAAAATTCTTGCACTACCTGCCGTGGCAAAGGAGCTACAAGGTATGCTTCTTGCCCCCCCAGCTGCTCTTTTCAGTCTGGAGGGCCCCCTTTCAAGTCGCTCAAGCATATGTTGATGCCCAAATCCGACTAATGGACGCCATCATCTCAGTAGAGCTCCAGAGGCTGTACTGTAATCTCTGAGTGCTTGGTCACTGATACTAATCTTGCTCTCGTCACTCTACTGACCTATCTATTGACACATTTCTGAGCACGATCTACCCATTGTGGATGTATGGCATCCTACCAGCCAAAGTGCGGCACTTCCAAGCACAATCCACCCATTGTGGATCTCTGGCATCCTGCCAGCTAATGCCAAGTACCTGGGAACTGTGGTTTAGATTTGCTCAAAACAGCAATGACTCCAAGGATCAAGCCTTTCCCAGTGCCCATGTCAATTCCTACCCTGATGGGCTAGTAATATCTCCACATGTGCTTCACCAGCACGCTGAGAAACGAGATTATCAGATCTGTCCTCTCAAGCCTCTCCACTCAAGCAATGCATGCTCTCCCAAGACGAATTTGGGGCTGCAACAGGAATGACTGTCAACTTAGCCACCTAGAAGATGTAACTGTGACCACACAATGCTACTCGTAGTCATGCCCGGCTATGAAGACCTGAAATGACAAAGCATAACAAGGTGGTCTGTGAAGATTCTCAGTCATCCAGGTGTGTTTACCTGGAAGTTGAATCATGGCTACTGGACTTCTTTTTTGAGAGATAGAAACATTTCGCTGCTCATCCAAACAGCTTCCTGCAATGGCTGGCCATATCCTTTATATCAGTTGGAATCCCAATGTCCCACATTTTATATATCTGAAACAGCATATCACATAGCTGCGGCCGGGAATGCTGCTCCCATCAAAAGGAATATCGGCAAAAACTCCACTGTTGTAAGTCAGTGCTATTAAGGGCTGTGAACTTAACTGTCCCAAACTGCAAACAAGCAAGGGGTTCGTCATTCTGCTGTCAAAACAGGAACCCCACTCCAAGGCCTTAAGTGATTTCATGGTCAAATGTCTGATCTATGACACATATATAAATTAATTACAGCACCCTTTCCTTTTTATCAGTGTTGGACTGTCTTAATATTAACTGTGCTTGGTCACTGGCCAAGGTAATACTGGCCATTTGTAGTGCCGTGTGAGACAAATTATGTTTAGAATGTGCACCAAATTCCCCTAACTCTGAATGTTCTTTTTAAAAAAGGTGATTAAGGTTGCCCCTCTAAATAAACACACCTCAAATCTATCCCTGAACACTAAAGGCCAAATGGTGTCTAGGCTAGATAAAATGTAAGGTGTTATGAGTGTCCTATTATCTTTACTTATCCTTGTCTCTTTGGTCCATAACTCTAACACTTTTTTAAAAAAAATCTGAATTCATTAACCAGAGGGAAAGCCCACAAGCCTTAGAATACGAGCCAACACTGCTAATTTCCTTTGGATTTACCGAGGAGCCAAACCCTTTAAGCTGAGAAAATGTAATATTGGACTAGGTGATCATCCAAGACTGTCCATAGGGCTACACCAATGCCAGTACAGATTTTTCGGCTAATGCCAGAGTCACAGCACTGATTGTTTCAGCCCACCAAGGCACCAAACTTCTTCTGGCAAAACTACCCGTTCTTGCTTGTTCAAGGTGTCAATGTCCTGAAACAATTCAACTCTATGATTCTATGAGGTAGCAGGTGGGGGTATTTGCATGGCTCAGCCTTTGAGGCATCAGCATAACCATCTGCTAGTCATCCTCCAACCATAGTGAGATATCCCTGTACTTATAAAAGTTGAGACATGGACAGCCTTCAGACGAGATCGAATTAGGGGTATTGGTGCTACTCCAGACAGCGTATGGAGTAGAGAAAGGAACCTGGTGTCGAGCAATGCCACAAGAAATGCTTTGTATCCCAGTCAGCATTTGTAAGGGTTATAAGATTGCTAGAGGTTTGAACTGAAGGAAGTGAAAACTGAAAGCAATTACTAGCAGCAAAGGAGAAGATCGGTGGCATCTGAACTTCCAGCAAAGCTGATAATTTTCCCTGGAAAACCACAGAGACATTGAGAGAAGGCTCAGATCCAGCTCACTGTGCAGTACTGAAGCCCCACTGCATGCTTCTCAGACTTGTAGGGTGGAGTGAAAGATGTGTCATTTTTCTACATTGTGGAATCTTCTTGTTTTTGTTCTCTCACTCAGTTTAACTTTGCATAGCTGATTGTAAAAGGATGATTATTGTACATGTTTTTCATATATAGCAACCCTCTAAATTATAGTCATTCATCCTCCCTGCCAATTTGGTGAGGTTTTATTTAAAAGAACTAGACTGTAAAAGGGGTGATGTTATCCTTGGTTAAAGTCCAGTAGGACCCCAGTATCCACTGGGGATCAGTTCCATGCCTTCCTGTGGATAACGGAAACCACTGATAAGAGAGAATGCCAATCCACCCACCCCAAACTGCTGTTTTGTGGCAGTAGCTTGCTTTACTGCTCCTGTTTTGTGACAGTAGCTGCTGTATGGTTTCTGTTTGTGACAGTAGTTTGCTTTATGGCTACTCTTTGAGACAGCAACCTCCTTTGTGGCTGCTGGATTGTTTATTTAATTTTTCCTTCTGCCAACTGTGGATAACTGAATCAGTGATTAGTGAAACAGTGGATAGGGGCTCCTACTGTACTCTCTTAACCAAATATAGCTATACCTTAAAGCTGGGGAAAATTAATTGCAAATAATATTTGTAGCAAGCTATGGCCACTGAGATGGAAAACTAACTAATGCTGCAATCTTCGACTCACTTTTTAAAGAATCAGTTCTATTAAATAAAATTGGGCCTACTTACAAGGAGGATTGAAGTGTAAATTGATGGAGTACTGGGGGTTTGTTGTTGCAGACAACAGACATTTCAAATGTATGTAATTCCCATGCTCCTTGCCAGAAACATTTGCAGATTGGAGAAATCCAGACACCTATTTACTAGATCCAGATACCTCTTTCACTCTTTTGTAAACAGCTGTACTGAGCTTCTCTGGGGTGATTAAAAATCTTCCCTTCCCCTGGTTTTTGTATTATAGTACAAATATATGTCATGAATAGAGATGGGCACGAATCAAAAAATGGCATTTCATTTGTCGTCTGTCGTTTAGAGGGTCTGTTTCAGTTCGGTTCCATTTTTCACGAATTTTCGAAAAAAATCATTTTCATTTTCGTTCATTTCGTTACCATTTCATTACCATTTATTTCAATTTTTGTGATTTTTTTAGCATTTAAAGCAGTTCGCTGTATTGCCGTAACGAAAACAAAATGAACGACAAAATTTCCGGTGTTTCTGTTCATTTCGTTTTATTTTAGAGACAAAATTTGTTTGTTGTTTTGTTTCGTAATGAAATGAAAAAACAAAAACAAAAACAAAAATTGTTCATTTCGTGCCCATCTCTAGTCATGAACTTTGAAGTATCAGTACAAAAGCTTGTTTGTATGTTTAAGCTTCAATGCCTTATGTTTGGCTTCAACCCCACCAGATGGGTGATTTTCACCCATTTTAATGGGAGAAGTTTAAAAGTATACTATCTACTATATACTGAAGAGATGCCTCCTTGGAGCACTGTGTTAACAAAACTAAACTATGTTAGCACATTCTCAAAGCATGGATGCTAGCACGTATCATTTCTCAGAAATCAGAAAATTATTTTAAAATAATTGGTTGCAATTATGGTTCCTAGGTTTCGAGGTAGTTAGTTATATTATCGTTACATTTATTTATTTATTTAAGAAGCAGGGTTTTGGTTAGCACATTTTTAAGTAACAAAAATTACTACCTCTCTAGTTATGTTTTCTCTAAAAACTCTAAATATTTCAAGCCTCTTGCCTGTGTTGCAAGACATATTCTCCTCCTCTCACCTCACATAAATCATAACACATTGTTGTTGTATTACAGAATTTAACTTGAGCAATGGATAATTTTTTTGGTAGTACATAGTGTGCGGTGAAACCAAACACCACAAACTGATCCCAAAAAGACCACTACATCTAGTTGAAGCTCAATTCTAGTGACAGAACCTGGCTGTAACATTGGGCCAAGATTACAGCATTTTACCATGTATAAGACTAAATTTTGGTCTAAAATTGCTGGACTAAAAATTGAGGGACATTTTATACATGGTAGCAAGCTAAAGAGAGAACTGCATGGTTGCAAAGCTGTAATTTTTGGGTTGGAAAAGTGGTGGTCATCTTATAAGGCCACTACATCTAGTTGAAGCTCAATTCAAGTGACAGAGTCTGGCAGTAACATTGGGCCAAGATTACAGTATTTTACCATGTATAGACTGAAAAATATGGTATTTTAGAACCTTTTAGAAGTTTGTGTTTCCTTCTCTTTCCTTCTGCAGTGTTGAACTGATGGAGAGCCCTGCTGGACTTGAAATCTGGCTGGCCTATTGTTAGTTAGTTAAGTTTGATTTTTTTGTAGTCCAAAAAGTTATCATCTCCCACCTCCATTTATTAAATTTTGTAAATAGAACTCTATATGATTTCAGAAAAAAAATCCAACACACACACACACACACACACACACACACACACACACACACACACACACACAGAGAGAGAGAGAGAGAGAGAGAGAGAGAGAGAGAGAGAGAGAGAGAGAGAGAGATTTTCTTGTTTACAGTTAAGATGTAAACAAGTCCCGTATATCTTCTGAGGCCACTTCCCAGACTTTCTCATTCGACGTGGAGCAAGGATTTTCAGCGCCTGAAGACAAATCAGTTTTTGCACCTCTAAGGGATGGGGAGGGCCTAAGGTGCCATGTAGAAGGCGGTGGCCAGGGAGTCCTCAACACCTGATAAGTCTCCCATGATGTGCAGCTCCTGGGTGGGAAGCCGTTTGGTGCCCAATTTGACATGCAGATGCTGTGCACAGGGACAGATGTCCCCCCCTTGCCTCCCCATAGCTATGCCACTGTCTCTCTTTGGTCTACCAATCCACCAACCAATCCTGACCCCTCTCATGCATTATGCATCATAGAGGTAAACGCCACACCACCTTCTGAAAAAAAATCATCCATTGACTTACCTTGGTTTACCATGCGTAGGGCAATACTCCAACCAGGAAGTAGCCTCCGACACGTCATCATTCCTTCTCCCTGGCCATCAGACAGGGAGGTGGGATGATGCATGTCTTTGGGATAACTGCTTTCAGTCCTCAACTGCAGCGTGCTCTCTCTCTCTCTCTCTCTCTCTTTCTCTCTCTCTCTCTCTCTCCCTGTCCCTTCCATCACGAGGTTTCTTGCTTGTTTTAACTCTGGAAGGGACAGGGAAGGAGACAGACAGACAGAGAGAGAGAGAGAGAGAGAGAGAGAGAGAGAGAGAGAGAGAGAGAGAGAGAGAGAGAGAGAGGAGTGCACGCGTGTGCGTGTATAGGTTGCAGCTGAGGACTGAAAGCAGTTCTCCCTGGTGTTCCAAGGCTTCTTGGTTATTTTAACTCTTCCTCTGCCAGGAAGTTAAAACAAGCAAGATACCTCGAATGGAGAGGGAGAACTGGCTTTCAGTTCTCAGCTGCAGCCTACACATGCATGCACCCGCACCCGCATGCACATGCTCCCGCCTGCCCGCCCACACACACACATAAACACATGCACCTCCTGACTTGGCTTCCCCTGCTCCTTGCACCACCACCCATGCAGGAAGGCATGTGGAAGCAGTCGGACCTGGCAGGTCAGTTCCTGGAGGTCCTAGGGGGTGCGGCAGTGGCACAACCCAGCAGGACACTCTCTTGAGGTGCAAGGAGAGTGCAGAAAGGTGTGAGTGAGCAGCACATCCCTCCAGGTCAGTTTCCAGAACGAGCAGGAACCCCACCCCCCAAGGTGTCCCCACATCATGGATTTGCCTATTTCACGGTTGTTTATGACCCCTAACCACTGCAATAAATGGGGGACTACTGTACAGTGTTTCTCAGTAACCCTCCTCTTCAAGTCTTGCAAGTTTGGTGCAGATTGGGTTTCAGACATTGGAGTTATAAATGCACAAGGTGGGGCCCCTAGGAAAGTGCCCTTTAGCAACTGGCTTGGGGGAATCCAATCTTTACAAAACTTGGAGGGACTGTAGAGGAGAGTGAGTGGAAGCTTCTCTGAGTGTTTGGTGTCTCTAGGTACCTGGGTGAACTTTCCAGGAGGTTCACTTTGGGGCCACATACTTTGGTCACCAGAAATCCAGTCTCCATCATATGTGGAGGGATTGTAAAGAAGAGATTAAGGAAGCTTCCATGCAAATTTGGTGTCTCTGGGTGCCTTGGGGACATCTTATAGCCCAATGAATCAATATTGTTTTTTAAAAAATCTAAAAATTCATCAGTTTGTATTTGTTTGGGATATCAATTCATACAGATAAAAATCAATATGCTAGTGATTCTTTAATGAATTTTGCAACTTTTTATTTTTGCCCATATTAAGTTGTTTTACAAATCTGAAACTTTTATTTGCATAACACAAAAGGGTTGACATTCATAAGCTATTTGGCGTTTCACATTGAAGCCAGGTTCCTATTAGAAGCACCTGTATCTGATGACATTTTTTTTTCTAATCGCAGATCGTAACTGCTTTTTACAGGGCACAATGCTTCATGAAATTAATCAAAATGACCAAGCAGAGATAATAGGAAATATATTTAATCCTTCTTGTGAAGTTTTATTGTTTTGCAACAAAAGGTTTTGCATGGGACCATGTACAATTCTGAACTTCTTGAGGAGGGAAAGAAGAAACATCTAGAGGAAGTGTTCTAAGGAGGGATGCAATGAAAGGAATAAGCTCACCATGATAGGCCTTATAAAGTTTGGTAGTTTAAGTGTCAATAGTTCTAACATGGTATGAAGAATCAAACTCATTGCTCTCGATCAACTTATGGTCACAAAAACCTTGTGCTCAATCCCACCATACAAGCCATGTTATTTGATTATAATTAGAGTGCATCTCCTTAATCACAGACTAGAGATGGGCACGAAATGAACAATTTTTCATTTCCGTTATTCGTTTGTCATTTCATTACATAATGAAACAACAAACGAAAATTGTGATGAAAATGAAATGAAATGAACAGAACCAAGAAAATTGTGTTCGTTGTGTTTCATTTTCGTTACTGGTGGTGTGCAATGAAATGAGCTGTTTTAAACGTTAAAAACGCTCTGGACATCCATAAAAACGCAGCAATAATTATTTGTACTGTCTGGTAATACCTACTGGGGGGGTTGGGGTCCTTAAAAGTGCATTTATGTCTTTTCTCAGATTGCTGTATTTTTTTCCTTTAAGGGGAGTTAGGGGACATTGACCCAAAATGGCTCCCAGATGCCTAATATTGATTTCTTGGGTATTAAAATGCCCTGGACATCCATAAAAATGCAGCGATAATGCGATAATTATTTGAAATTATTACTTACTAGGGGGTAGGGATCCTTAAAATGTTTGTTTTTGTCTTCTCCCATCACGATGTATTTTTCTTTTCCCTTTATGGATGACAAAATGGATGTCGCCACTCCAGCCACAACATGGAGGCAAGCCATGTGATGGGATCATGTAAATTCTTGGACAACTTCAACCAATAGCATGCCAAGGTGGCAGACTGGGCAGGTTTGGCAGCCACAGAGGGCATAAAAAGCTCTGGCAGCCCCCATCCTCCTTGCAGTCTCTGGTGGGAGTTAGGGTGGGGTTGCTGTCTCTGCGACTCTAGCTTCAATCCTGCAGCCTCCCTGTGTGCGTGTGTGAGTACCTCTCAGTGAGCACCCTCCCCTGCCCCGCAGTGCAGTCACTCTGCGGCTGCCTTGCACCCTGGGCAACGCCCACCGCTGCCTTTGCAGCCTCCCTGTGAACCTAGTCTATACTGTGTCTCTGCCAGCATCAATTTTTTTAGTGTTTTCCCTCTGGTCTGGGGCGTTGGAGGACGCCCACACACGGAAATGCTTTTTAAAATTGTGCAAAAAGCGGTTAGAAATGAAATGGACCTCTCAATGACAAAATGACAAACGAAATGCCATTTTTTTATTCGTGCCCATCTCTATCACAGACATATGGCATTGATAAATTCTTCCTCTCATTGCAACAAACCTATACTTGACCCTCCAGCTGCCTTTGATATGCACGTGTTCTTCTCTATTCTACCTCACAAACGTGGTGCCACAGAATAAATAACTTTCCTGACAATACAACATAGGAATAATACTTTTCTTTGAGTAATTTATAGTCTATGTAGAGCAGGAGCAGTCACAATTCCCATAATATGTGGGGAAGGGTGGGATGTGCAACAGTCCAGAATTTTCTCAGGTTTGGAAAAGATCCTGACAGAGTGCCATCTTGGACCTGCACCTATCTGAGAATCTATCTGGGCATACCCTCAGCTGTTATGGCTGTGACTGTCAGAAGGAGAGTGTAGGATTGAGAAAATTAGGAGTCCCTTGCAATCAACCACCATCACCATCATAGTCAGCCTTACCATGTTACATAGCATCTCGAGGCTAGTGTTTGCCATATGCTTATTTTGTGCAAACGTTCTGCAATGTTCCTGTATCTGCATAGTGTTCTCAATTAGGGTGTGGGCACGAAACAGAAAAAAGACGTTTCATTTCATTTCATTTCATTTCATGCCCACCCCTGTTTTGTTTCATTTCATTTCTTATTTTTTTAAAACGTACAAAATTAAATGAAACTAAACAAAACAGCTCCCCTGGGTCCTAGAGGCAGGGGGTTTTGTGCCCAGGAGCCATTTTTAAAGGGCTCCTGCTGAGTTGTTATTGGCTGGACCCCTTTAAAACTGGCCCAGTCAGCACCAGGGTATCTCCCTGGTGCCAACTGGGCCAGTTTTAAAGGGGTCCAGCCATTGACAGCTTGGCAGGAGCCCTCTGAAAATAGCTCCCTGGCACCAAATCCCCTGCCTCTAGGACCCAGGGGAGTCACCCCCCGCATCCCCCATCTGAGAGGAAGCTAGAAGCCAGGCTGAGAGGAGGTGGGGAACACCGGAGTGGTGGTGGTGACCCACCCCCTCCTCTTCCCTCTCCTGGGCTCCAGCAGTGGTGGCCACCCTGCAGGTAAGGGACCCCTTTTACAGACAGAATGAATGTTAGCTTTGCGCGGCCGTTGAGCAAAAAAATTCTCCCCAGCATACAGCTGGGAGAGAATCTTAGCTGGTCCAGCACACTTCCCTTGCGTGTCTCTGCTTATCTTACAATCTTCAGACACAGGGGTCAGCAGAGTAGCTCTCTCTTCTGGAGATTTAGCACAGCGTCTTCTGCCAGTGTACAAGAATAAATCAGTCTGACAGTCTGAGATAAGTTACTGCCTAGTTTATTTACACTTAACTCATATATTTACACCCGGACTACAAGCCGGCATTTCAGCGTCTTGCAACACACGCGCTAGCAAAGAAAAACACAGCTGAAATCACTAACTATCACTCTCTTTGAAACTCCCTCTAACTAACTGAAAGAACCTGGAGTTTTTATCTCCTCTCCAACATTTCACTGCGCATGACAACAGATTTGACTTTAACCCTGTAAGCACCAAATCTGATACTCCAACAATGAAGCAGTTTGTTTCAATGGAAAAAAATGACCATTTCATTTTGTCTGTAATGAAATGCTGCTTCCTCATTTTGTTTCATTTTGTTTCATTACATAACAAAATGACAAAACAGCATTTTATTTTTCATTTCGGGGCCCATCCCTATTCTCAGTTATGTTGGCAAGAGCTTCCTGATTTGCAAAGAAGCACAGAGAGGCACACAGCACATGGGCCACTGAAAGTATAATCCATGATGGGTGAACCTTGCCTTTCTAACTCAGTTTTGTTTCTATTGAATTCGCGGACGAGAATCCATAATGAGCTAGAGAGGTCTGAGCAAAGTGTAACCATCCTGTTTCATTTTCTGCAGCCTCACAGATCATCCCAGAGTCCACCCCAAGATTGGGCAGCAGCATCCCCCCCCCAGAAGAAGTCTGGTCCAAATGCTAGATGGCATCCAGGAGTAGTACCTTTTGCCTTAGGAGTTTTGGAGGGTTCCTCAACCTCCCAAATCCAAATGCATCATGGCTACCTAGGTATTTCTAGCTCCAGTTTCCTTTTGTGTTTTCTGTCTGTATTGGAGGGTTTGTTTTGTTTTTGGTTGTTTCCATCCCTTTGAAGGATTGATGCAGGTTTGGGCAGGTTTGGTAGGTCCTCTCTCTCTCTCTCTCTCTCTCTCTCTCTCTCTCTCTCTCTCTCTCTCTCTCTCTCTCTCTCTCTCTCTCTCTCTCACACACACACACACACACACACACACACACACACACACACACACACAACGTCATTGTCAGAAGTGTCATATATAATCCAAGGGTGTGAGCATCCAGACCCTAGTTTTTAGTGGGGTGTGGGTGGGGTGGGTGGGGGTTCCCATTCTCAAGATAAGAGTTCTACAGCACAGCAAACCTCTAGAGGCAGGAGGCTAAGGACTCCAGTAACAATCTGTTGATAAGATCAGAAACTGAGAATGGCAGAAGAAGTTGGCCAGCTCAAAATGCATTGCTTCTTGCATGGGACATCTCTATCATAGTCACTAGAGATGGGCACAACTTAGCGGTATTCCCGTTTCTGTTTCCGTTACTCGTATCCGTTACTCTACGGAAACGGTAACGGGAATTACTCCGCCAGAATTCGAGCTCGAACTGACGAACGAACAATTTGGTCTGATTTGTCGTGCTCGTTACTTGCATCGCGGCGATCGCGCAATGCCAAGCAGCACAGAAAAAAAGTTTTTAAAAGTTAAAAAAAAAACGATTCCCGGCCCTAAAAGTAGGCGAAAACTGTCTGAGGGCACCTACCAGGCCAGAAGGGTGTTTTATTTGGGGGGGGGGGTTTCCCCGCCCCCCTCTCCTTGGCTATTTCTACTGCTGCGCTGCTGGTACCAGGCTGGGAGGGCGCATCAATTTGCCATGCAGTTCGGGGGATCCAAAATGGCGACTGCAATATTTTTTTTTGAAATCATTGCCCAAAACCCCACCAAAGCGCCACAGAAACATGCGAAAATTAGCTATTTTAAATGCTTGAATTTTTACAGTAGCAGCAGTGGGTTTTTCTTGCAAAAAAAGAGTCTCCGTTGATTTTATTTTATTTTATTTTATTTTATTTTATTTTATTTTTTTATTTTATTTTATTACACCTGTGCATTCACAATGATGGGCTCGCCCATTTGAGTGGACCATGCAAAGTTTTGGAGCCATTCCACCAATCGCATGGCCAGGTTTTGCTGACTGTACCAGGCTGGGAGGGCGCATCCATTTGCCATGCAGTGCGGGGGATCCAAAATGGCGACTGCAAAATTTGTTTTGAAATCGTTGCCCAAAACCCCACCAAAGCACCACAGAAACATGCAAAAATTAGCTATTTTAAATGCTTGAATTTTTACAGTAGCAGCAGTGGGTTTTTCTTGCAAAAAAAGTCTCCGTTGATTTTATTTTATTTTATTTTATTTTATTTTATTTTTTTACACCTGCACATTTGCAGTGATGGGCTCGCCCATGGGAGTGGACCATGCAAATTTTCCACCAATCGCATGGCCACTTGGCCAGGTTGACCACAGAGACTTCTGGGATGTGCCAATCGGGCATAAACAGCCCACTAATCGTAGCCCAAACCCGAACCCTAAGCCTAAGCCTAACCCATACGCCAGTACACTGTCCTTCTAAGTGGGTAGAAGGTGGCTAGCCTAATCCTAGCCCTTGCGCTAACCCGTCTTAACCCAAAACCAGATCTACTTGCATTGCACTTCATGCAAGTACGTGAGACACAGCGGGTGCAAAGAGTCTGCCAGTCCGTCACTTGTGGCTCTGGCTGACTCCTGCAGCTCCCTCCAGGAGCCCGCTACCCCCCCAAACCAGTACTAACGACAATGAAAAAATGAAAAAACGAAAAAACGAACCGACTAATTTTTGCAAAATTTCGCAAAAAACGGAAACGAGCCAAAACGGACTGCCTCCAACACACGACAACTCGAAAACGTCATTTTCCCTAGTCGTGCCCATCTCTAATAGTCACCATATAAGGGACACATCCTGATGAATTTGAGCAATAATTTAAATGCATCTTCAAAAATTCATCATTTGTAATTGGCAATTCATAATAAAAAGAGGGTGTTTGGTGAAATGGTTAGAATTATCAGATTTTATTTCTTGAGTGACTGGTGCCCTCTGGTGGCTTCAAGATAATACTGGTAAAATACTTACTATATATTTTTCCCTTTGTAAACAAATGAACAGTTGCTTCTATAATTGCAAATCCCAATAATTAACCCTCCCCATATATTACTCTACATTGCCAGCTAGGTTTGCTTAATAAACATATTTCCTATTTTTGATAATAAGAGCTTATTCCAGGTGGGACATGTAAAATGATATATATATGTATATTGCTTTGTCATTGTTTATTTATTTATTTATTTTACAGTATTTTTACTGCACCTTTCTCCTTGGAAAAAGACCCAAGGCATCTTACAGTAATGAGGGCCTCATTAATCCCTTTAATGAGGGATAATATACAGTCCAGTACAATTAAGACATGTTCAGGTACTGGGAACAGGGAATTGTGGGACATCTTACAGCATTAAAAGACAACATTACATTAAACCTGCAAGAGAATGCAAGCAGTTAAAAAGAGAGTTAAAGTTAAAGTTATGAGTGATGGAAACTAACATTGAAAACATAGTGTCAATATAATCACACAAGGTTATAAGTGGTTATAAACACAAAGTAAATGTGATCCTATAGATTCATATAAAAGACACATTGTTGTGTATATTGATCGGCTGTTTTAGCTCCTGTTTTCCTGAAGAGGAATTGGGTCAGATAAAACAGACCTCATGAATGTATGTGGCAGGTGAGGGTGGTAGCACCAGCACAGTAGCACAGCCTCTCTGTCGCTCAGAGCAGTCATAACATGGAAGTTTCCACATGGGGTTCAGTGTATTGCTGCTCACTTTCTATTATCCAGTGAAGAAATTTCACTAAATTACTTGTTTCTGAAAGATAGCCTTAATATATTAAGACACCCTTTCAGGACCTTGTTGATCTTCATGAGATTTCTTGCTTCCACCTAAAAATGAGAAGACAATGCGTGTGTGCATGTTTGTTTGTTTGTTGTTGAAATATTTACAATATTTTAATTCACTACAGTGTCCAACATTGCATAGAAGTTACTTTCATGATCTAAGATTTGACATCAGGATGTGACTATAGATTGCATTAGATTTCTTAGCATATCTGGAATAATCTGGAAAGCATCAGACCCAGATTTTTGTGAGATGCCTGCTGACAAACCCCCATGAAGTAATATCATTTCAAGTGTTGCAGGGAAAGAATGAGTCAAATACAGAAGCCAGCTAAATGGGTTTGGCACTTCTACAAGTCTTAGAGTATGTCTCCTTCTTGTAGATTTCACCATATTGGCTGAATAGGTTTCATCAGTCAATGCCCCAAACTATCAGAAGCTGGGGAAAAGGATTAAACATTTATTGAGAGGCATTTTGGGAGCCACTTCAGTCCATAGCTGTCAAGTTTTTCCTGGCTCTGTGCAGGACAAACAAAAACAAAATTCAGTACATGTGCACACACACACACCTGTACACACATCGCCCCTCCTACCATGTGGGCCAAAGTGGACATGGCCCCATAGAAGCCGTGCCAGGGGACGAGGAGGGTGATGAGGAGTAGGAGGGCATGGTGCAGGATCTGGGCATGAGAAGACCAGAGGAGAAAATCAACCCTACTGCCTAGCCAGCCTGCCTGACTGACTGCCCGCCTGCAGCCCAAATGCTCGGGCTGCCCAGATCTTGCAGCTTTACTGGGAGCATGCCCGAGCCAGTCCTCCCTTTATATATCTCTGGTAGAGATGGGCACGACTTGAAAAAAATTTTTCGAGTTGTCGTTAGTCGGGCAGTCCCGTTTGTGGACAAATGGCAAAAATTAGTCAGTTCAGTACTGGTTTTTTTTGGGGGAGGGGACCTCTGTGGGGAGGGTGCCTCCTCTGGCCCGCTACTCCTGGAGGCACCCGGGGGTGCCTCCTATCACCCACTAGGAAGGGGAAGCAGGCTCCACGAGACCCCTCTCTACATGGGGGTCTCCTCCTCACCTGCTGCTGCTGCAAAATGGTATGCAATAGCCATATGGATATGCATACCAGTTGCAGGCTATGAGACCAGTGAGCCGTCATGCCTTCCCTGCACAAGGCTGACTGACCGCCATGTCTCATAAAGAAGGGGAATCGTACTTGCATGTAGTTCAATATGCAAGTAGATCTGGAGGGTTAAGGTGGGTTAGTGCCCAAATGCTACGGTGGGCTAGTGGGTTGCACCTCTGGGTGCCTCTCTGACCCACTAAGAAGGTCTGTGACGTATGGGTAAGGAGTCTAGGGTTAGGGTTAGGGTTAGGGGGCTAGGGCAGGTTTTAGGGGGCTTTTTGGCAGAAGTCTCCATGGCCAAGTGGCCATGCGTTTGGTGGGATGGCTCCAAAAAGTTGCATGGTCGTCCACTCCCACCACATGGCTGGCCACTCAGCCAGCCCATCATTGCGCAGGTGTAAAATAAAATAAAATAAAATAAAATCAATGGAGGACAGAGGAGGAGAGGAGAGACATTTTGTTGCAAGAAAAAACCCACTGCTACTGTGAAAAATCTGGCAGTTAATAAATTTTCACGTGTTTCTGTTGTGCTTGTATGTTTTTGGACCACGATTTCAAAAACAATATTGCGTTTGCTGCCCCATTTTGGATCCCCCCGCCCGCACCGCATGGCATGGCGACTGCTGCCCAGGACGGGGAGGCGGGACCCCCTCCAGAAACCACCCCTCCGGTGCCCTGCGCCCTTAGTCAAGCAGGCATTTTTCCGCCTGCTTTTTTGGCCCGGGAATGGGTGGGGAGAATTTAAAAAATTTTCCGTGCCTCCTTCTCTCTTGCGCTCCAGTCAGACTCTGGCTGCCTGCGAGCCTGCAGCGAGTCCCACCAGAGCAGCCCAGGACGGGGGGATGGGGGAGGCCGGGGACCTCCAGAAGCAACCCCTCTGGTAGGTGCCCTGAGGCACGGCAGGCATTTTTCCGCCTGCTTTTCAGCCGGGAACTGGGCTTTTTAACTTTTAAAAACTTTTTTCTGTGCCGGAAGATATTTCGATCGTGCAAGGAAAGCTCGACAAATCAGACCAAAATTGTTCGTTCGTCGGTTCGAGCTCGAATTCTGGTGAAGTAATTCCCGTTACCGTTTCCGTAGAGTAACGGAACCGAGTAACGGAAACGGAAACGGGAATACCGCTAAGTCGTGCCCATCTCTAATCTCTGGTACCACAGGCTCCTTAGAGTGCGGCTGCCAGAGAGGATCATGGGAGTCGTAGTCTCCTTCTCTCTATCCAGTCAGACTCCCAAGTCTCTCCTGTTGGCAGCCGGAGGAAGCTTGCTTCTGCCTCCGCCGCCCGGGACATTTCCAGTAAAATAAAAGTTCTGGGAAGACGGCGGGACAAGGGCTAGAAAATGGGAATGTCCCACCCAAATTGTGACACTTGACAGGTCTGCTTCATACTGCTTCTCACTAAACAAGCACAAGCACTTTGGAAGTTACGTGCTGTTGCTGTTTCCCCCAAAAAAAGATAAAACGGATGCCTGGGATCACAGCGAGCTACAGAGCTTCTGCTGGTTCCACCATTAAGAAACTGTTGAGTGGCAGGGGGAAGCTAAGGTCCCTGCAGCAGCTGCCATCTGTCCTATAAATACCCAGCCAGATGTTGCTGCTGTGCCAATGGCTCACATCTTTCCTGCATGTTCAAGGTTCTCTTAACTTCCCTATGACAAATCGGCATCTTTTGCCAAGAAGTGGCCCTGCCAAACAGCCATCCTTTACAGCACCAAATCATTCCCCAGCTGTCAATTATACACTAAGTCAGAATGTTGGCACTGTTTACCAACATATGCATTCAGGATTACTTTAACAACCAGAGTGCAACTGTATTGTCAGCTGAGTTGTACACACAACCCTTTACATTGACATTAAGAGCTCTGTTTAGATGCAGCTGCCAAGCCAATATATTCTCTCTCCAATGAACTGAGCACAATAATGATTTGGATCACATTTGAAGCAGCAAAGGTTTTCTTTGTCTAAGCTATGGGAAAAAATCCTGGGCAGAAAAACAAATGCAACCACATTATATATATCAAACATCTGCAATTGACAGGTTCAAAAAGAAGACCTTTAAAATCATTTTGATTTAATGAAGGTGACGGTACTTTAGAAAATGTAAAGTGGGGAAGAAGGCCACACACAAAACAGTTACCCGCTCTGGGGATTTCAACATATTTTTACATTGTTATGAATAGAGAGCATACAGAAACAAAACTTTACAGGGAGGAACCATTTGCCTTCCAGCTGTTTTGAAATACTAGCCCCCAAACCTTTGACACAGGTCATGGAAGCTGTCCTTTCTGGAAGTTGAGGTCCACAACATCAGAAGGAACAAAGTTCCTCAGCCTGGTATTATCCTTACAGAGAAAAGGAATGGGGAAAGGACCTAAAACTGTATCATCATATGAGCCTGCATTTTGCTGTATTTTTATATATATATATCTCTCTCTCTCTTCATTTTCTAGTCTTGCTCCTCACACTTGGTCATCCAAATCCTTCTCTGGTTCAGATTACATTGTGGTTTTGTTCTCAACAGCCATCCTGACAGAGTGTTCCCAGTTGCTTATTACACGATGGCACTGTTCCTCTTATCATATATAGAAGACAAGAAAGCCTTGGCTTTTATTTCTTATTGTCAGGTTTCTTTTTCCTGTTCTAATCTTGTTCTTCAGCTTTGTACTCATTCGATTGTTTGGGCATCACAGTGGTGTTTAGGCCATTGCATTTCTTTGACAATGCACAGTGGCACAGCCACGGTACAACCCAAAACTTAGAACATTTGAATATTTTTGGATTATGGGAGGACCCTCCCATCTCTGTGGAATTGGTATCCATGGTTTCACTTATCTGCAGCCTGAAAATAGGAACAATATTAAAAGGGGGGGGGAGTATTTTCATGATGCAATTACCAGAAATGGCTGCTAGAGGGAACTAAAGAACATCCTATGTATAGGGTTCTCTCTTATCCATAATTTTCATAATCTAGAGGGTACATGGAATGAATCCCCTGCTGATACAAAAGTTCCTACTCTGCAGGTCCCAAAATACTTTAGGTAGCATGGTCAGTGGCCAGACAAAAGCAGGTTAAAGGATTCTATGAGTTGCAGCACAAAAAAGTACATTGCCCAAGCTCTGGACACTGAAACAACACCAGTCCTCCCCAGGATATTTACAATGCAAGTAATGTACATAAGGAAATAGTGGCACAATGGATAGGTTTGGTAAGGCATATGTTACTAAACAAGGTGAAAGGACTGGAGCATCCACAGACAGTAGCAATGTGGGAGAGAACACTCTCAGGATGCTGATTAGGAAGTTTATTAAAAGTTTATTAAAATGGCCTTTATCAAAATGTTACTAAAATGGCCTTCTTCAGGGACTTTTTACTATAAAAAGGTGACATTTAAAAGACATAGAATCAGAGAATTTCCAGTGAACAACAAACAGAAGCACTAATAAAGGCCATTTTAATAAACTTTTAATAAACTTGTATTCAGTCCTGAATGATTTATTTGTTGTTTAAACCACACCATTTTCCAGTGAGGAATGTATTTAACCCTTGTATTCAGTAATGATTTATTTGTTGTTTCTGGCACTGCCAGTACTTGAGTACCCAGCTTGCTGGGAGTGGGGGGCCAATCTGTAGCCCATATATTCAACTTGTGAACTGCCTAGATAGTGTTTTAAGCACTATGGAGCAGTACATAAGTAACATGCTTTGCTTGTTGCTTTACTCGGTTCTTCAATCAGATAGGTCAGATCTTATTGTAAAAGATACTGTAGGAAAGCTCATCATCATCATCTCAGAACTATGGAGCTGGAAGAATTATGGGTCATTGAGTCACAAGGAGACACATTGGGGAATTGAATTCCCAACCTCTAGGTTGAAACAACCTTCTGGTTTTAAAGATTTCACAACACTCCTTTTGTTTTGCTGTTATGATGATGGCTGTTGCGCAAAACTAAGAAAAGGATGATGCTCTTGTTTTAAGAAAATGTCCTGTAATGGCATTCTGCAGTCTTCAAGCCCAGTTATGGCATTGGCAGGGCAGCAGAATAATGCCAAAACCTCCCAAGTAACAAGTGGGCTACAAGCAAGACATTCCAAAGACAACATTGGACAACATTATTCCTAAAGTCTATCTAGACCATTCAGTTCACACAGCAGCCATGCAGGGATATTGCGAGAGCTAAAATATAGCACATATGCCCCTTCCACTGGGGAGCCGTAGCACATCTGAAAGGGGCCACTGACCAGAAACAATTCTTCACATGTCACCTCATGAGGTTCATTATGCAATGTATACAATCCTGATTCAGCCTAAATTTCTTTCATATTGTGTTTATGGCCATGGCAAAACAACAACAAAACAAAAACAAAACCCCTTGGCTTGTCTAGATCACACATAACAAAATGAACCTAGTAAGACCCTATATACAAGAAACAATGGAGCAGCCTGGAGAGTCTAGTAAACTGGGGACCTCATTATTCACACTTGTGATCTTGTCTAAACTGAAGAGTAATATTCTAATTACAGTAACCCCCCACCGATCGCGGCGGTTAGGGACCCACCCCACCCGTGATCCATGAAAATCTGCGATATGCGGAAGTGGGTGGGGGGCTGGGGGAGGGTGGGGGCTTGCAAAAGTCTCGAAGGAGCGTGGTGGCGGCACGGAGCGACCCGATCACCCCCGCCATCCCCCGTGCGGCTCTGAGGCCCTCCGGAGGTGCCCGGGGCAGCTGCGGAGGGGGACACCGTCCCTCCGTGCACCTGCCCCGCGCAGCTCGAAGGCCCTCCGGAAGCACCCGGGGTGGCTGCGGAGGGGGACGCCATCCCTCCCGCACCTGCCCCGCGCAGCTTGGAGGCAGTCCGGAGGCGCCCGGGGCAGCTGCGAAGGGGGATGCCGCCCCTCCGCACACCCGCCCCGCACGGCTCAGAGGCACTCCGGAGGTGCCTGGGGTGGCTGCGGAGGGGGACGCCGTCCCTCTGCGCACCCATCCCGCACGGCTCTGAGGCACTCCAGATGCGCCCGGGGCGGCTGCAGAGGGGGACGCTGTCCCTCCCTGCAGCCCTCCCGCACGGCTTGGAGGCAGTATGGAGGCGCCCGGGGCGGCTGCGAAGGGGGACGCTGTCCCTCTGCGCACCCGCCCCCCATGGCTCTGAGGCACTCCGGAGGCATCCGGGGCAGCTGCAGAGGGGGACACCGTCCCTCCGCGCACCTGTCCCACATGGCTCTGAGGCCCTCCGAAGGCACCTGGGAGTGATGCGCAGAGGGATGCCATCCCTCCCCACCGCCCTCCCACGTGGCTCGGAGGCCCTCGCCATCCCTCCCCACCGCCCACCCCACATCTCCAAGGCCTTTCAGGCTTCTCGGAGGTGCGGGGGGTGGAGTGACCAGATGCCCCCCCGCACTGTGCAGGTACTGCGATCCCGCAATGTACCTGAACTGCGAAATGGCGGGGGGTTACTGTACATAAGAACTGAAGAAGAGCTCTGCTAGATCTGGCCAAGGGCCCATCTAGTCCAGTTTCCTGTATCTCACAGCAGCCCAACCCAGATACACATGAGACAACTAGATAGCTGCCTTCTGATGCCACTCCCTTTCATCTGGCATTTTGAGGTACACTCCTTTTAAGCTTGGAGATAATATGCATCATCATTGTGGCGTGCAGCCTGATTTTTCCTTCAGAAATGTGTCCAATCCCCTTTTGAAGGCATCTAGGCCTGATGCCATCACCACATCCTGTAGAAAGGAGTTCCATAGACTAACATCATGACAACTCTACTAAAGACCTCACCCAAGGCTCAGGCATAGGGTGTACTCTCCTAGTGAGTAGACTTCTGTTCCTCTATTTGCCTCTAAGGCAGCCACTATTCAGGGGTAAATGCCTTAATTCCAGGCCCTCTCCTTATTGTTCTTGTTACAGTGAAGAAGGTCTGTTCCTCATATAATTTGCAGGATGAACCTTTCCCATCCTGGGGAGCAGTCAATCTTTACCTTGGGAACCCTAGGTCTGCTGAGCAAAACAGTTCTTCCAATGAAAACATGACAGACAGAGAAGAAAAGAAGGACCCAGCGAATCTGGAGCAGTGTGAATTTGCCACTGCCCTTTCCCCAATAATTATTCTATTTGATGACTAAAGAAAATACTCCAGTTTTCACTTACTGTAATTTGATACTCCATAATGTACATTGTGATTTCATAGTCTTGAAGCAAAAGTACAAAACAGTAAGTAGGAGAAACTTCATGTCTACCCCATCTGAGTGATGTGATCACTGGGACATTTAAGCTCAATAGTTGCCACAGTGTGCCCCCTACAGCTACTATAAGGAAGAACTGCCAAAAGTAGAAGGAAGTATTCCTACAATTCTGTTCATCTGATTACCACTCCCAGCTCCAAATAGTATCACCTAAAAATCTCCCAGCTTTTTAAAAAGAATTATGCCACCTGCTGACTAAATGTAGTGTTGTAGGCTTCACATACACAAACGACATTAACCCAGAGTAAATAAAATCCATAGTATGCATATTAGATTTCAGGCATCTACTGTAGGTACCAGGATCTTGTAGTGTTCTCTCTTTTGCACAAACACAAACACACATAACCTGTCCTTGTAAATTTTAATTGTTTTTAAAAATTATATATGCCCCTTTAAACTAAAGATAGGTCCACTTAGAGCAGGCATGTCCAAACTTTGGCCCTCCATATGTTTTGGACTACAACTCCCACAGTCCTTTGCCACTGGAAATATAGGCTTAGAATTCTGGGAGTTGTGGTCCAAAATATCAGGAGGGCTGAAGTTTGGACATGCATGACTTAGAGAAACAGTAATACTCCAGCAATTTTTGAGGGTGCATGTGTGAATCTTCATGATTAAATCAACGCTTTCAACCATGACTAAATAATTAAATCACCTTGATTTCAACCAACTTCACTTGGTTTTGCATGTTGCAAAGTGGGAGGAGGCATTTGGGTATCGATTAAGACCGCTTTCTGAAATAGTTAATGATTGTTTTCAACATTTTAGAAAGACTATTAGCTGACGTGTTCCAGAAGAGGGTGCTGTTCTCCTTCAAAAATTCTCTCAGTAAATACGACTGCAGTACAGCTCAAAAACACCAGAAGCAGATGTATATAATATTCAAGGTACTTCCCATAAACCTGATGTCTTATTTGTGTAAAGGATAAAATGCATTAAAGGCAGTGTTCACACGTACTGTTCATATTTGCAATCAAATAAGGGCCATCACCTCCACCCCACTCTACACAACTGGTTATGTGCTGATTGACAAACTAGGTGCACAAACAAATTCCATGAAGGACCGTTTATAGGAGGAGAAACACCTGCTGTCCTTGGGATTTTACATCCTTTTAGACACATTGCAAGGAGCTTGCAAAGGTAGTCTGTATATATTCCTATCTAATACAGAGCACCGTGGGAAAGTGCAGTGAGACCCAGAGCATCGTCCTACCTCTTCTCAAATGCAAATAAATTCAGCATATCACAATATTTGTTGTTCTTCAAAGTGAATCTGTAAGCTGCTTCAACTTATCAAAGGCAACATTTGGGATTGTGTAGCTTTGAGGGGGAACAGCAGACTTGATCCGAATGTGTAAAATATAATTTATTCCTTCCAAAATATCTAATTTATTAACATAAGTCATTTCTTTTGTGTCCAGGGTTCAAAAGGCCAGGAAATGGTCCAACATTCCAGTAGACATGGGCACGACTCGGTGAAACTGTCGTTTCCATTTTCGGTTATCGTAATGATAATTAAGCCGTCAGAACTCAAACTCGAACCGAAAAAAGAAAAATTTGGTCGGGTTTTCCGTTTCTGTTTGTGGCATCGCGGTAATCGCGCAATGCGAAGCACAGAAAAAGTTTTTAAAAGTTTTTTTTTTTAAAAAAACCCGACTCCCGTCCAAAAAAGCAAGCGAAAATATGCCTGCCTGAGGCTTTGCCACCTACGAGAGGGGTGGTTTCTGGTTAGGGTCCCCGGCCTTTCCCTCCCTTCTCCTGTCCTGGGCTGCTTGCACCAGGCTGGGGGGGGGGTCATCCTCGTTGTCTGTCTCGCTGCATGCCATGCGGTGGGGGGGGGATCCAAAATGGCGACCGCAATTTTTCTTTAGAAATTGTGGTCATAACGTGAAATAACGTGAAATGACATTCATGTTATAAGGGGAAACCCTGACATTCAAGGCCTACAAAACAAGGGAGAAGTTTACAAGGTACAAGCCTTTGCAGATGACCTGATGGTTATCATGGAGAACCCTCAGACATCCTCCGTAGAACTTCTAAAAACCCTGGAGGCATATTCTAAAATCTCTGGATTAAAGGTGAATAGAGAAAAAACATTGATTTTAACCAAAAATATGACTCCATCCATGATTCAAAAATTGGTAAATCAATCTGGTTTTCAACATTCAAATAGGGTAAAATACTTGGGTATTACTATATCTAACCGATGTAACTCTTTACTCAAAGACAATTATGTCAATGTTATAAAAACAATCAAAGCTGACCTCGAAACTTGGTCAAGACTTCAGCTATCCCTAATGGGCAGAATCGCTGCAGTTAAAATGAATGTCTTACCTAAACTGCTTTTTTGTTTCAATCTCTGCCTATATTGCCAAACTTTAAGATCATTTCAGATCTGGAAAAAAGTATACGTATATTTATATGGCAAAAGAAAAAAGCAAGGATTAAAAATATTTATTTGCAGGATAGAACCAAATTTGGTGGTTTTGCCCTTCCTAATTTGGTACTATACTACAAGGCTGCTGCCTTGACTTGGATTAAGGATTGGATCTTGATGACAAATAAAAGAATATTGCAGCTTGAGAGTTATGGTATTGATAAGGGCTGGCATCACTATTTGTGGCATAGGGGAAATTTACCTACCCTCTTTAAAAAGCACTGGATAAGGAATGCCTTACTCAAAATATGGCTAATGATTAAAAACAATTTTACCTCAAAGCACCTATGTGGTTATCCCCACTGGGAGCAATTTACAGCTCCCAGGCAAGTGAAATCTCAAATGTTATAACCTACAGACACCTTCTGAATGATGACTTCTCATTGAAACCACTAGGGAAATTAGTATCAGAAGGCTATAATCTGGATTGGTGGAAATATCAACAAATACATTCACACTTCAAAGAGCTTTCCAAAGAGGGTGGTTTTATGACTACTGATACCTCACTTGATAAAATACTTTCCTCTGGTGACTCCAAGCTTCTTAGTAAATTCTATAGCATGTTGATAAATGAAAAAATGATTGATACACTGGTTAAAGACTGTATGATAAGATGGGCAGAAAACTTAGGCTATACTATTCATTTAAATAAATGGGACTCTCTGTGGAACACAGTTAAAATCTTTAAATTTATTTCGTTCAAGGAAAATTGTTATAAGATGTTTTATAGATGGCATTTCGCGCCTCATCGTTTATCCAAGATGTATAACTGTTCACCTAAATGTTGGAAATGTAATTATGACTGTGGAACCTTTTATCATATGTGGTGGACTTGTAAAGAAGCTAAGGCGTATTGGAACATGGTAAAACTTTTCTTAGAAAGATCTTTGAAAATTAAAATAGAGTCTAGACCAGAACTATTTCTGTTAAATATAGTAGATATGAATATTTCTTATGATCAGAGATATGTACTTCATCATGTAATTGTTGCTGCAAGAATACTGTACTTTGGAAACAACCAATCACGCCAACAGAGAAGGATCTTCATGGAAAGATAAGAGAATGCATCGAAATTGATAAACTCTCTGGTTATTTAAAGGGAGACTACGACGAGATCTTTCGGGAAAGATGGCAAGAAGTAACAAATTTATTAGTATTGTGACAACATTTGGCAATTTTAGCAATATGTTTAATTACTATTTCTATTTTGCTTGATACACTCAATGTAAATCTTAAAAACTGTATCCCCCCTTTCTTTCCTTTTTTTCTTTTTCCTCTTACCCAAACTCCTTCCCTTTGTTCCCCTCTTAAAAATCCAATAAAAATTTATTAATAAAAAAAAATAGAAATCGTGGTCAAAAAACACACCAAATCACCACAGAAACATGTGAAATTTATTTATTTTAAATGCCTGAATTTTTATAGTAGCAGCAGTGGGTTTTTATAGCAATAAAACGTCATATTGATTTTATTTTATTTTATTTTATTTTAATTCTTTTAGACCTGCCCATTTGGGCTGGGCATGGGATGGGACCATGCAAATTTTTTGAACCATTCCACCAATGGCATCGGCAGGTTTTTGACTGACACTTCTGGATGTCTCGGAGGGCATAAAAAGCTGAGGCACCTTCCAGAAATCGCAGTTGGGTGTATGGATGTGGTTGAGGGAGGAGGGCTGGCTGCTGGTGCTGGTGTGATCCGATCGAGATTGAGGAGGGAGGCTGGAGGCTTTAGGATTTAAGTTAGGCAGGCAGGGAGGGAATTGAATTTAGAAAATAATTTCTTTGATTCCCTGCAGCTTTGTCTGCTGAAGGGAATAGCAGTTTTTTCTTTATTTCTTCTCTGGCAGTTTGAGGATATTTTTCTGATATAGGATAAAGGGGGAGGTTCGACTGGGAGTGGGAGGTGTGGATTTATTTTAAAAATATATTATATACTACCATTTATTTTCTATTTTCCCAACTTCAATTTGCTCGCACACACACACATTTGGGGTGTAAGCCAAGAACAGAACCTCTATCATAAGTGATATCCTAACTGCCCACTCGCACGTCCGCCCATGCCGCCACCTGCCTGCGGCCCGCACTGCTGCCTGCGCACTCACCTGCCTGCGGCCACCGCCCGCCCATGGCCCCCCGCCACCGCCGCCCACCCGCACCTCCCCCTTCCGCCCGCCCCCCGCCCCGCCCGCCACCTATGGCACAAATGCACCTAGCGCCGGCCCTGATTGTGGGACGCCCCTATGCTCTGGGAAGTCAAATTGCGCAAAATCACGGTGGAAACAACAAACGACAAACGACAAACAGAAACGTCAAATTTTTGAAAAATTTAGCGGCAAACGGAAACGACCCAAAACGGAACCGTTCTGACAAACGAAAACTCGAAACATCACTTTTTCTGGTCGTGCCCATGTCTATTTCCCAGTATCATGCCCATATAGCCAATTAAACACCAAACTTTCCAAAGGCCCACCTTCATACTGATGATACCAATGTCATCTATAGGATCCCATCGTGTACTCTCTGCCATGCAAAAAGAAACACAAATAAAAATAAATTCCCAGAACCTCACTCCCTTCCTTCTTCATCAGTCAATCACATGGCACCCAAACACAAAGCAATTATCAGGGCTGTTTTTTTTTAAAATCAGCCCTCCCGACATCTAGTGCTTGAAGTACAAAGCTATTTGAATGCTATGGGTGTGTGCTTTCTGTCTCCTGAGGAATTTTTTACAACAGAGCCCTAAAACAACACAAGCCAGATCGTTGCATGTAAATATAACATACACTCAACAGCCAATTCATATTTGCTATATAGCACTGTATATTACATTGAACATCTCATTCTACTACTGTATGTCCGAAAAAGTGGACCTGATCCATGAAAGCTTGCATTAAAATATAATATTTAGACTTTAAGGTGCCACGTGCTTTTGTATTTTGTTTTGTTTCTTTGATTTTTGCCTGAGTTATTGTCAGGTGCTGTGGTCAAACTTTTGCTTATAGTCACTAAATCTACTAATATTTTGGGAAGGAGACTAGCACTGAAATCCTATGCATATCTATTTGGAGTAAATAAAGTATATTCCCAAGGAACTGTGACAAACTCTGAAACTGAAGGGAATCATCCAATACTTTATATTGTATTGGGCCATTAAAATATGTGTTGATGTCAGATGATATTTTTCAGTGGTCCTGTGTGGCAGAGTGTACTGAAGACTAAAATACTGCAGGTAAAGCTGCTAATTAACTCTCTTGAGAGCAACATCTTCATCAAGGGACAGTAACGTTTAATTTCCACGGGGTAGGGAAGGGGTGGGGGAGAGATATAATTTTCCTTCCAAACGACCCCCTGTGATAAGCCTGCACAACTGGTTCACAGGTTAAACTAACCTGAGCCCAAAAGACAAATGAAACATTCTCCCTTACTCCGTCTCTGTTAAATTTTTATTTTCTGTGCTATTTTTCAGAAACACAACTCTCTTGACTTGCTGTAACAGTATTTGAGGCAAAATCTGGCCTGACAATGTAGTGTTTGTTTGAGATGCAGAAAAAGCAAGAGGATTATTTTGAAAGCAGCATTTCTTTTCTGTTTAAAGATTCCTTTATTTGGAAGGCAAACACTATGTGAAATCCCTGTGGCTTAACATTTTTTGTGGGGAGGGGGGAATCTTCTGTTTATTGGGAGAACAGTAGGTATTTGCAAATGGACCAGGTGATGGTGTGAGGTGCTGTGAAAAAACTTGGACTGGTCTCGTCATGGTTTCCAGGCATCAAAACATGCAATTTCCCCCCAGTAACCTGACTATATGCTTTCTTTGTACATCAGTTGCAAAACAAACTACGGTCAGATTTCTGTTTAAAAAATAAATAAATAGTTATTTGCATACCATTCTTGCACAGCTCTCCAAAGAAGGACAAAATGGTACCTACTCCCTGCTGCATGTCCAGAAGCCAAATGGACTGGCCACTGAACTTTGGTAATGGGATGGCATTCTTATCACATCTGAAGCAGCAGATTAGTTAAGGGTCCCCAGGACAGGTTGAGCATGAGACACAGCTCTCCTCCAACAGGAAGAGAATTCAGAAGAAACAATCAAAAGATTTTGAAGAGGTCTCCATGTCAGTCCGTGCAAGCATACCAGGCAAAATTTCAAAAACCAACCAAATCCAACCAAAACAAACCAAGCAAACAAAAAACATGTAGTACCTTAAAGTCTAGCTGTTATATTTTAATGTGAGCTTTCGTGGATCATATCCACTTTTTCAGACATATGAAATCAAGCACAATACAAAATGAAATATCAAATTCACAGGTAAAACATTCAAAACATGCATTGGCTTTTAGAGTCTTAGGTGTGTGGTTATATCTCAGTAGTTTATGGCCTATGTCTGGTGTTTCTGATTAGGGATGTGCACGGAATGAACATTTTTTCATTTACGTAACGAAACGACAAACGAAAATTGTGATGAAAATGCAATGAAACGAACAGAACCACGAAAATTGTGGTCGTTACATTTCGTTTCCATTAATGGCGATGCACAATGAAATGAGATGTTTTAAATGTTAAAAAACACCCTGGATATCCATAAAAATGCAGTGATAATTATTTATATTGTCTGATAATACCTACCAGGGGGTTGGGGTCCTTAACACGTTTGTTTTTGTCTTCTCCCATCGCAATGTATTTTTCTTTTCCCTTTAAAATGGATGTCGCACCAGCCACAAAATGGAGGCAAGCCATGTGATGGGATCATTTTCAACCAATAGCATGTCCAGGTTGCAGACTGGGTGGGCAGGTCTGGCAGCCATAGAGGGCATAAAAAGGTGTGGCAGCCCCCATCCTCCTGGTGGGAGTTAGGGTGGGATTGCTGTCTCTGCGACTCTAGCTTCAGTCCTGCAGCCTCCCTGTGTGCATGTGTGCTGCGTACCTCTCGGTGAGTACCCTCCCTTGCCCCACAGTGCAGTCACTCTGCGGCTGCCTTGCACCCTGGGCAACATCCGTTGCTGCCTTTGCAGCCTCCCTGCATACCTAGTCTATACTGTGTCTCTGCCAGCATCCATTTTTTTTAGTGTTTTCCCTCTGGTCTGGGGCATTGGGGGATGCCTGTGCATGGAAATGCTTTAAAAATCGCGCAAAAGGCGGGTAGAAATGACAAAAAAATAAAAACGGTAACAAAATTTTTCCAAAAATTCATGACAAATGGAAACGAACCAAAACAGACCTCTCAACGACAAACGAAAAACCGAAACACCTTTTTTTGTTTCATGCCCATCTCTATTTCTGCTCTCCTGTGGGAATTGTTACAAATACAACTTAACTGAGGTACTGTTGCAATAGAGGAAATTCTACCCATCAGGAAACACTAGTCAGTATAACGAAGCCTCGTGGCACAATGGTTAAATGTCTGTACTGCAGATAAAAGTGTGCTCACAACCTGGGGTTCAATCGTAGCAGGCTCATGGTTGACTCAGCCTTCCATCCTTCCGAGGTCGGTAAAATAAGTACCCAGCTTGCTGGGGGTGGGGAATCTGTTGCCTGCCTATTAAACTGTAAACTGCCCAGAGACTACTTGAAGTGGTGTGGGGTGTTATATAAGTAGAACACTTTTATACTGATGCATTGTTATGAATAACCCTATAAAACAAGAGAGAATATTAATTGGCAATGTTAAAACACATTGGGAAATATATTCTGATCTTTATACACCACATGATCCCAATGCATACAACAAAGGTTTGGAAAGAATTGTTAGAAGTGGGGAACAATTTCCTTGTGTGACTATTGCCTCAGTGTTTGTATTTGGACTGATGATTGATTCGAGATATAGGAAGCTTCAGTGGAACTAGGTCCAACTAAGTTTTAAAGCCTTGCAGTTTAGGTCTTTTCCCCCAAGTGAGCCACATCGAAATGACCTGTCTATGGCGGTTCTTTCATGACTTCTTTGTTCCATGACTAGTTTTGTACCATGACAGCGTTGGTCGTGATCACATGGTTTTGTCCCTGTTTCAGTGTTCCCATGGTTGTGATAACTTGTTTCGTGACAAGTGTTATCTCACTTTCTTGTACCATGACTAACACTGAATTTGTGTAGCTTCCTTTTCCCTTTTGGGGGGTTGTATAATTTCCCCCGATAATTCAATTTACTGATATTCTGGTTTTCATATGCCAATGCAGCAGCATTGATAATGTTTTCTTTCTTATACTTTTGAGTTGCATGGTTTTTCCCGTAGGGAAATTAATGACATATGTCGCTTCACCCACTAACCACTAGATGGACACAAAAGCTGTGCTAACAATGCCCGCCAGGTTACCAGTACAGCTGTTACTTCACATCCTCTTAACTGGGACAAGAAGCGGAATAGAAGAGGGACAAGAGAAAACCCAACCCCAGCGCTAGGTACAGATTTGTCTCGCTTAGCACCCATTCCGGGGGCATGGTTGAGACAAATTTCAGTTGTTGCGAGATGGATGTGAAGTAACATTTTTGTACCTCTCCTAAACGTAACAACTACAGAGACAAAACAAATGTGAAGTAACCACCTTAAATACATTTTTAAGTCAGGGAGAGATCTCACAATGGGGAATTATGGGATCTATAGTCTAAGAAATCAATAAATACCATTGCTAAAAATCATGTTTCCAAACTAAGGGGAAAAGCTTGCTTTCCAGACAAATGCAATTAGTTCCCACCACTTTCTTAAGCAAATTGGAAGATATTTTGTCTACTGGATTGAAGAATCTTGTTGCTGATAATCTGTTCAAATAGTTATGCTCTCCAACTTTTAATGTTTAGTTTATTTTCTCAGCCATTAAATCAGAAGATAGAAAACAGAGCAGCTTTTTAAAAGCTGTCTTATCACTATTTCAAAGTAATTTCAATATCAGATGCCTTTGAATAATGTCACCTTATCCCTGGCCAAAGAGTGCTTTGGAAAATAAATCTATATAGCTATGGCAACAGGGGAAGTATTGGATTACATGCTCTTTTCCTTCTGTCACTTCTTCTATTACAAAATGAAAATGCCTACAAACCGTCTGCTAAGACAGACCTCCACATCTGATATACCCAAGCAAGCTGACAAAGGGGGAGAGAAACCTCACTGCTGGAAGGTTAGAATTATAAAAAAAGGTACTTTGGGCATGTGCATTAGCACAAAAACGAGTGAATGGAGAAAGAAAATAGGACAAGGGAGTTACAGATGGTGAAGTATACTTGAAAAGGTAAAAGCCCAGAGTCTGTTAGAATGCTTCTCTAGAAGGAAAATATGCAGTCTTCTTCTCAAGACATCAAAAATAATGCCAACTAACCTGCCCCCTCAAATCTCATGACGACGACGACGAAGATGATGATGACGTTTAGGAGGAGGAGGAGGAGGAGGAGGAGGAGGAGGAGGAGGAGGAGGAGGAGGAGGAGGAGGAGGAGAAGAAGAAGAAGAAGAAGAAGAAGAAGAAGAAGAAGAAGAAGAAGAAGAAGAAGAAGAAGAAGAAGAAGAAGAAGAAGAAGAAGAAGAAGCCACTTGTTGATTTAATAAAACACAGAACTGGTGACTCCACTCCAGTTGGACCAGGCCTTGAGATCATTTATTCCAACCTTCTGCCAATGTGTGAAACTCCCACTGACGCTTCCATGCTAGATGGCTGACCAACCTATTTAGCTAGACTATCCCACTCTTGGATAGCTCTTACTGCCAAGGTCTTCCATATGTTTAATCTGAATGTCTTTCTTTGTAATTTGAATAACATGGTTCATGTTCTACTGCCTGGGGAGACAGAAGAAAAGCTTGTGCCATCTTCTGTGTGGCAGCACTTCAGATACTTGAAAATGGTTACCATATTATCTTTCAATCTTCTCTTCTACCTGCTGTATGTGTTAAACACCCTCCACTGTTCCTTTTAGGGTATTGGTTTCTGGCACTTTACCATCTTTGTGGCACTGCTGTTGCTGCTGATATCCTTCTTAAACTCTGAGGCATAGTAGCAGATACAATATTCCAGTGAGCTCTGGCTCTTTGAATATAATGAAGTATGTTTCTTATATGATCATAATGATTGATTCAACCTCTCCTACTCCATTACTGCTTGGACTTGTAGCAACTTAAATGGATTTAGCAACACTGCTAGCTGCTGAGTGAGGTCCCACAGTGTGCATTGAACCCATAAACAAAAATACAAGGAAACTACTGAAACAGAAGAAAATTATTCAGAATGGTAGAACACCAAATACACTAAAGGGCTGTGTTGCAGGGATAAGGACTCAAATTGTGGGACTTGCTGTCAAGTCAGACAAGTTGCACTGGTGAGTTGATATGGACTTGATTACTTTTTTCAATGACTCAGACTAGGGACTTGGGCTTGGGGCATGGGAATTGAGGTTTATTACCAAAGACATGGACTCAGACTTGGAACTTGGTACCAAAAACTTAGACTCAGACTCAAACCTGGGACTCAGACCCCAACACTTTCCAACATCCCTGTTATGTTGTAATGGCAACAGTAAGGTGCAGTCAAATTACACCAGGTTACAGTGTGAAATGATGCTGAACCTTGCATATCACCTGAAGCACAGGCATGTTTTCATCTCAATGCAATACATGTGAAAGAAATCACTGGTGAGTGAGGGGGGCAATAAAGACACACATGTAAGATACATGTGATGTTCTCACTTAGGTTCCAATACATTTCATACAAATAACTGTGAAGGGGACCTGTATGGGAAACTACCACCCAAACTCAGCAGTAGGTCTGCATGAAATCCCTAGTCAAGTTTGTCCAAGCCCAGCTGAGCAGTAACCTTAAATCATCACCCACCCAGCCATCACTCTTCTTAACTGATTTAGAGGGAATCCTTTCTGGTCCAGGGCTTCAATTCTAGGCAGACAAATTTGGTCACAAAGATGAGCACTCTCCTGCCATTGGAACTCAATTACTTGAACTGTAAGACTCAGAAACAAACAATCATAGTTAAGGCTCCTATGGGTGTTTATCAACCCTACCACTTGACAGAATGGCCACACGGACCTGACATTGTAGACAAAATGTGACTGAATTAACTGAACCGTCATTGCCAACTACACCATAATGGATTAACCAAATGTTCACTGACTCAGGCTAACACCAACAGTTGACCAAAACCCTGCATATCTCTGCAAATTGCTGAGCGGCCATTTACAGTAACCACATTACACATCCTTATTAAAGTAGCTCCTCTGGCTGCCAATCAGCTATGGTACACAATTTAAAATGCTGACCTTGACCTACAAAGCAATGTACGACCTGGGTCCTAGCTACCTCAAAGATCGAATCTCACAGTATGAACTGACTCAGGTGTTAAGGGCATCAGGAGAGGCCTTTCTCTCCATTACTCCTTACTGTAAGCTACCTTGGGTCCTTTTCCAAGGAGAAAGGTGGCGTAAAATACTCAAAAATAAATAAATAAATAAATAAATAAATAAATAAATAAATAAATAAATAAATAAATAAAATTTCTAACCATATAAGATCAAATTAACATATACCAACAACACAGTTAAGAAACTTTAGATACCTTGGTCTTTGTTTTAATGCCCTGCTCTCTTGGAAATATCATCTGAAAGCAACAGTTTTGAAAGCCTCCCACTCCACTCAATCCCTTATGAGATTCTTTTCAACCCAAGGTGGTAAACTGGTTGCTCCTGCAGTTGAAGTGTTTTCAAGAAAGATAGTCCCCCAATTAACATATGGAGCCGAAATCTGGGGGTATACTAAAATACCACACCTCGATGTGGTTCAAAATTCTTTTATCCAATCTCTCCTTGCTGTACCCTGTGGCACACCCTCTGCATATGCAAGACCTGAAGTAGGGCTAACTCTTATTGAAAAACACAAACACATTGCCTTGGCAATGTACTGATTGAAGCTGGCCACCATGAGCGACTCACGCTTGCCAAAGAAGTGCTATATAGGACAACTCCAGCACCCCTTGCGGGAGTCCTGGGCAAAGCTAGTCAGACCCATATTACATCTTTATGGGATCAATACTGAAACTATCCCCTCTTTTGTCTCCCCCAGTATCAAAAACTGGTCAAAGACAAGATTTATTTATGTTCCAAATGGAAGGAATTGGCTGTGGTCTCATTATCATCATTCTCCCTTTATTATCCTTTGTATAAAACATATTTCGGGCTGGAAAGCTATTTCCACATTTTAACCTCAGCTCCCTTGAGGACAGCTTTCACAGCCCTGCGCTTTCAGACCATGCCTTCTGCTTTTTTAGCAGGGAGACATGATAATATACCTGTTTCGGACAGACTTTGCCCTTGTGGCTCAGGTGAAGTTGATGACGTGCCCCATTACTTGCTCAGGTGCCCCCTTCACAACCAACCCAGAGGCAAATTCCTTGGTGGCATTATTAGTTCACTGGTCAATGGGTCCCCTGGAGCCCAACTTAGTATGCTACTTGTCGGTACAGACAGATTTGTTACACAGCAAGTTGCAAAGTTTGCACTGGCAGCTATGAAAATTCGGGTCAACCTCTAACTTTGGGAGGACTATATTGCTCTGCAAATGTCACACGGTTTTTTAAAGTTTTAATTATATTTGTCGCGGTTGTAATTTTATAAGTTTTTTTAAAAATCAAGATTGCGATGACCAATGGTTTTTAGCAATAAACTATTACCTATTAACAACACAAGCTGTTCAGTCCCTCCTAGCACAGTAAATAGTAGAAGATGGAAATAATACCCCCCCCCAAAAAAGAAAAACTAATTACCCTGAAAGTGACTGTTTGACCCTATTCAACTTTCTATCATTTAGGGTCTTTTTATCCCAAATATTAAGACACTAAAAATATATTGTGAACAGCTGTACAAATATGAAGTTTTTATATTTAAAAAGGCAAAAATGATATTGAGAAGCATGAAAATGTTTTCAGATTCAGAAGCATGAAAATGGATGGAAGGTTCTGATCTACACACTACATAGATTAACAACAGATCAGCCTAGCATGTTCTAGATTTTGCAAAGATGGAATTCATCAAGCATTTCCCAGAACATTGCTTTTGATTTCTTTTTCTAGAAATAGACTCAAATATTAAGTCCTTTTGAAGCGCTCTAAAGACACTTTTGTGGGACAGTAGGAAGTATAAAATTGCATTTTGTCTAGGCCTGTATGAGACTAGCTTCTTTTTGGAGTGGATCTCATGGACTTTGTGGCAAGCTTTGCTGCTGAATGAGAGACACACTTGCAAAGAAGGTGTTCTAGTTGATTTTAATTGTTCCTCATCATTAATGTCAGTTTGATATTTTTAACATCAAGCTGACATTAATTGTCATCCATTCTATAGCTTATCTTGGGTTCTCTGCACTGGTTAGCAATGTGAGCCAGTAGATTTACCCTTGGCCTGGTTTGCTGCTGACAAATGACGAAAGCTGATCTGCCCATTATTAATGTGTTCAACTGGGTTATACCTGTCTCTTGAATCTATCTTGTCACAACTTCAGGGGCCCATCCACATGGAAAGAGAGCCAACATTAAAAGGGAAGGGCCAATGGGTTTCTGCATCTTCCCTAGTGGAGAGCCACTTTACGGGATTGAACGGGTGAAGGGTGTAGGAGCACACTTCGCATGAAGACTGTGGTAATCACTTCACTCTCATCTAACAAAAGGAATCACTCAGTGGCTTATGTCCATATGTTTTCACTACATTCCTGTTTCCTCCCTGCAATTGGGCTGTGGATCAGGGAGGTTAATCAGCTGATAGTTGGACATGTGGATTGAATCTGTCCACCCACCATGCACATGGCAATGATGCTAGCAGCTACCATTGAGCAAAGGTGTGTCCATCTGCTCCCAAATGTTGGTGTGGTACCCTTTATTGTGGGTTTAGGTGCTTCATCATGATGTACCCCTGCACCTTGCTGTTGATCAGTCTGCAAAGCTGTGTTGCAGTATACAGATTTCTAGTAAGAGAAGTGATAAATGATAGGGACACTTTTTATGGGAAAGAAATATATTGGGCTAAATCTAGTCTCAAACTGAGCAAAATAACTGGATGAATGGGAACTTCCAAATTATTTATTTAATAGGTCTAATATATAATTTACAAATGAATTTAGTCCATGAACACCAAGGATCTTATGAACACAAGTGATACAATTCAACCTATGATTCCTCAAGCAGATACAACTGAAGCAAATTAACTTAAATAGATTTGATCCAGCACCTGCACTGTAATTTGAAAGTGTTAACCAAATCTTTGCTCTGTCTCTCAGTGGATTCTCCACCTAGTCAATTAATTTGCAAGTTGAAGGCATTCAACTTTCAAGCTCTTTGGGGATACCAATCACTCAAACATGACACTGAAGAGGGACAGCTTTCCAAAATAAGCATGCTGTGATGTCAGAGGCCTTTTTGTTGCTAAGAGAAAGAACAAGGATGGCTTGGGAAAAGCATGCTATTTCAACAGACTCAGTCAAGTTGGCAGCCAAACCTGGCTCAAGATAATAGGGAAGCTACTCACAGCAATACACACCAAATTGTTACATCAGCCTAGGTTACATGAGCTTAACAACAAGAGTGATGTTATGGAAGATCGTGTCAGGGAAGAATACTGTATTATGATTCCTGCTGGCCATAGAAATTGTGGGAATTGTTTTTAAAAGCCAGCAGTTCCTCAAGCTGCACAGAAGAGGTAATCTTTTAAGCACAGAAGAGAAAGCATTTCTACATCATAGCTGTCAAGTTTTCCCTGGTGCTGGCTGGGAGGGAAGAGAGAGGTGTAATGTGTGTGTGCATTAGCGCACGTGCACAAACAAACATAAACACACACACACACACACACACACACACACACACACACACACACACACACACACACACACACACACACACACACACACACACACACACACACACACTTAGCCCCTCCCCCTCCCCTCCAAGCTGCAGCTACACTAGCTCGTCCCCCCTCT
Source organism: Phrynocephalus forsythii (assembly GCA_029282475.1). NCBI lineage: Eukaryota > Metazoa > Chordata > Lepidosauria > Squamata > Agamidae > Phrynocephalus > Phrynocephalus forsythii. The sequence continues at coordinate 98,215,244 of JAPFRF010000010.1, forward strand.
CCCCAGTCCCCAGCCAAACCCAGGGCAGCTTCACAGGCACCGCTTTCTCTGCTCAGCGGCTCACCTCTATGTTGGCAAAAAGCCTCCCTGTCAACTGCCCCTGCCTGGGACATTTCCGGGAAAATAAGTGCTCCAGGAAGACAGTGGGGAAAAGGATGAAAAATGGTAGTGTCCCGGCCAAAACAGGATACTTGACAGGTATGTTCTACATTGCCCTCTTTTAATCAGCCAGTGGTCTGCTGTAAGTTTCCTTGCACCATTGCCTTTTAAGAAGTGGTTATTTCGTAGACCTTAGCTTGATCTTTTCAATTCTCCCTAGTACTGTAGTTCTGTCTCATACTGGCTTCTGTTGCCATTTCAGTAGTATCATGGTTCAGACAGAAAATTTATCACATTGTTTCCTCAGCTCCTGTTTTTGTACATCAGGCTTTGCATTAGACAAAAGAAAACAAACGTCAATCCAGTTCTCAGGTCAAAACACTGACTGGGAATTCAGGGTTGCATCCTGAGCATGAATATTTTGTAGGGTTTCCCATTTAATTCAGTAGGAGTGGGCATGGTAAGGTTTTACTGGGGGAAAAATGCCTGTGATTATAGAAGCTTGTTGATACTACTGGACCTCTCAGTGGCTTTCGACACCATTGACCATGGTGTCCTTCTCAATACGTTGGGAGTTGGAGGCACCACTTTGCGGTGGTTTGGCTCCTTCCTGGTTGATGGTGTCCATTAAGTGATGCTGGGGAACAGTTGCTTTGTCCATGGCATTTACATCAATACTGTCCTCCATGCTGTTTAACATCTACATGGAACCGCTGGGAGAGGTCATCAGGAGGTTTGGGATGAAGAGTCAGCAATATGCTGACGATACTCAGCTCTACTTCTCATTTTACACCAATCCAGGCAAGGCTGTTTCTGTGCTGAACTTGTGTCTGGGCCAGATAATGGACTGGATGAGGGATAATAAATTGAAACAGAATCCAGATGACACAGAAGTGCTGTTAGTGGGTGTTCTGCCAGACAGGCTAAAGGGCCATCTCCCTGTTCTGGAAGGGATTGCGCTCCCCCTAAGGGACACCTGGATGAGCAGAGCCTCATGACAGTTATGCATGCACTGGTAACATCCTGTATTTATTACTGCAATGCGACTTACGTGGGGCAGCATTTGAAGATGGTCCAGCGATTGCAACTGGTTCAGAATCGTGCAGTGGTGGAGCCACCAGGGATCATATCATGCAGATTCTGTATAACCTTCATTAGTTACCAGCTGCTGCCTAAACCCAATTCAAAGTGCTTGTTTGTTATATAAAGCCCTAAATGGCTTAGGACCTAGATACCTGAAGAACCACCTTTTCCCATATGAACCTACCCGGCAATTAATGTCTAGCCAGGGGGCCCTCCTGAAAGAGCCATCCCTCAAGGAGGTGAAAGGGATGGCATGTAGGAATAGGGCCTCTTCAGCAGCTGCTCCCAGGCTATGAAATGCCATCCGAAGTGAGATCTGCCTAATGCAAACACTGCTGACGTTTTGGTGTCAGGTAAAAACCTTCCTGTTTCAGAAGTTTTTTAACTGATATAGCATAGATTGTGGGTCCTGACGGCAATTTTAGTGTTTTGTATTTAAATGTTTTTATTATTGTTTTTAATTGTTCACTGATATTTTAATGTTTTAATTGTTTTAACTGTTCATTTTTATTGTAAGCCGCCCAGAGGCCTTTGGGTAGCGGGCAACATATAAGTTGTATAAATAAATAAATAAAATATTGCATAAATTAAATAACGGATATTCTCCTTCCTTTTGTATTGAATCTTCAGTGGTGAATGCCATTATATAGATAGCCAAAACAGAATGATTCACACAAAAGAAGGAGGTATCACCAGGCCTGGGAGAAAAAACGACAGATTTACAAAAGTGTGATAAGCTTTTAGTGGAACCTTAAGACGAAAATGGGGAACCTTTGGATCTTCAAGTTTTGTGAACTACAACTCCCAGGAGCCTCACCATTAGTTCTGTTTCTGTGGCAGAGGAGAGGCAGCAGCCATCAACATGTGCAGGGCACCGAGTTGCCTCACCTGACAAAAGGGATAGCTCAGTGGTAGTCAGGCCATTAGAGAAACCTCAAACCCAGGCTATCGTCTGCCATCCAATCCATGCCTATCTCATCACCAGAGACAGAACTCTTATGTGGTTGCCTGCTTGTTTCCCTACATACCTGCCTGTTGTTGTGTAGGTGTCTATAGGAATACAGTACTCCCTTTTGCCTCTAGCTCCGCCTAACATTGGTTGATGTGGCTTCCATGCTACTAACCAGAAATGCAACTGTGCATGAAAGTGGAGGACTGAGGAGGACTGCACACACACAGTGATCATGGAAAGCCAATTGAGTATTTGTAGGGGACAGAAAAGTGGAAGTAAAAGGAAAAGAGGCTCATGAACCAGAATGGAGGCTGCCCTACTGGTAAGCTACTTATTAAATGGAGAATTCAGAACAAGAATGCTCAGCATTGTTTTTGTTTGTTTGTTTGTTTGTTTGTTTTTTTGCAGTTTTGCCTTGCACAGAACACAGTGCAAAATAAAATATCAGTCCAAATGATGATTTACAGTGAAAACCTGTGTCCTTTGCCTTTCTTGGTGACACACCCAGGACTGTTGTGCAGCAAACACTTCTTAGAGAATGCAGCATACTCAATTTGGCAGGATGAGTGGGAAACTGTGCTGATGACCCTGGGTGCCAAAATGAGCTAGCTACAGCTCTGTGGAATGCTGAATCTCTGGTTGCTAGTCATTATAGCCATATGCTATCTTCATAATTCTAAGAGTCAGCCAATGAGAAATGACAGCAGAAGAAAGCTATCCCCCTTAACTCCCTATGAGTGCCTCTTAACAGGCACCTGGATGGTAAGTAATGGAGGCTGGACTAATCCAGGAGGAGTCTTTTGACATTTCTATGAAATGTAAATAATAATCTTAGAATTGTGAAGCTGGAAGCCCCCTTTGGTTCTTCCAAGTCCAGTCCTTCTCAAAGCACCACAGTGGGGAAGTGAACCTGAACCTCTGGTTCCATAGCCAGATCCCTAAACCACTGAACTATAACGTCCCATAAAACACACACAAACACTGAGACTAACTTACCAAAGAAGAGATAGCAAACTCCATGTGCCTTTGCGTCAGGGCAGAGTGTTATCCAAGTCAGCGGAGTTGCAACAATCAAAACAAATTATATATACTTTGATGGTATGGGTTAAATGCAAACATCTGTTTTATTTTTACACTACATGCTATATATCATCATAAAATACTGCTTTACAAAATCAGATATCCTAGGTTTTACGGCAGCTTTGGGCTGTTGTTCACTCAGACGTGACAAAACAGTATTCATAATCAAATGTGCATGGATGATATATAGGTATCATTATGTTTGTCTTCCATTGCCATAAATATCTCAATAAAATCAGTGATAAATTACATGCTATTTTTCTCTTGGCTGTGACTACATTCTTTTGGCTTTACTTCTCTGTTCCATATGTTTACTATGCATCTTGGTTAAAATCCAGAGATGGGAGTGGGTGGGGTTGGGGCTGAGCAGCTGCTTGACCTGTTTTGGCCTGGATATAAAACCACTAAAATTAATTTGGAGTCAATGGTAAATCTGTAGCATGAGGACTGCCCACAAAGGAAAACAGATTCTCTATTCTGCAGAAATTAATTTAGGTTGTAACTGCCCAGGTGGTACTGAGGGTTTTTGTTTTGTTTTGCATGGAACTTTGTTTTCCAAAAAGAAAAGAAAGAAAGAAAGAAACCCAGAAAACCTCCATAAGGGAAAACACCTGATCTATATCCTGTCTTCTCTTTCAACATGCATAACATATTTTTCCAGTGAATGAGACATGTAGCAGTTCCATTCCTGTCCAACAAAACAAGCCAAGTTATTTTAAAAAATTGAAAAGATGAAAAATATAGCTTCACTATACATGGGATATTAATTAAAAGTGGAATTGAGTCAGTCTTTGGAACGGGACCCAGAGCTGCCACAAGAAAAGGCTTCTCCACCTGCAAGCATTGTACAGCAGAGGGAATTTCAGCACCTATAAGCTGATGTGCAAGTCAGATGGTGTGTCGTTCTCTATTTATGCCACCATCATGGGTGCAACAAGCCTGAGCTAATTCTCAGTTCAGCCAACTATTTTGGGACCACACGGTAATTCAGGGAGGACAGGGGATTGATTTGAAAATGCCATCAGCACCTGGAGATGGAGGATGGGAATTGCAATACAGCTACACCTAATGGCCATATGTTCCCTGTCCCTGCATTAGTTATGGTCAACCAAATTTCAGTACCGTCACAGAAGATCAAAACAGCAGTACCCAATGCAGTCCCTACCACTTGATTCTAAGCACATGTGGAAACTCAAAGTGGTATAAGTAAGACAATAATTATATGTTGCAGTCTGTAGTGCTCCTATGTTAGCCTTCTATGAAAACATGTACTATATAGGTCATTCCATTACACTGAGATCCATTTGGATTTCCATCTCAAGACTCTCACCATTTGGGGGCCATTGAGCATGCTCAGTCATCTTTTGTAGTTATGATGCCCTTGAGATTGCTTGTACATCTGTAAAAGTCTGGGTTTCCCAAGCATGCTAGCATTTCCCTTTTGTTTTTCGGTGATCCTGTTTTGGCTACATTCCTTCTGGCCCTCACCATTTTAATAGTAAGAAAGAACATGCTTCATTTTTTTCCAGGTGAATAATACTGCCTTATGAAACAATGTCTACCCATCCTCTTGGAAAGGCAAAAAATGAGAACCAGAGAAGCCATGGTTCCATAAAAGAAAGAGAGGGGAGAGAGATGGATAGACAGAGACATGAAGGCTCATTAAGGAGCACTTGTATGTGTTTCATTAGCAATGTAAGAAGCAAACGCATGTCCCAAGAGAGTCCAGACAATGCGCAAAAGTGTTCTGCTGGTAAATGTTCAGCTGAAGCAAATGGCATTTGATATAGCAAACTACTCTTACGGGTCAGTATGATTATCAAAGAAGGAAGGAAAAGTTATGCCTGTCTCTTTTAGTGCTCTACGTCTTTTACATGTTCTTCTTCCTTCCAGTAAATGTGTGCTCCACTGTTGTAAGTATGAAAAAGCAAATGTATAATTAAAATCATCACTTTTTACAAGTGTTGACCTGCCATAACCTGATTTAGAGGCGTATCTGCTCCAGTAGGACATAAATATCCATATTTCTCCCTGCTTGGGCTCTCTTTTGTCCTCAAGCCAATACACACACTTGGCCAAACCCAATGCAAGGAAGTGCCTTTAGATGGCTTCATAGCTCAGCGGTTTACATATCTGGTGATGGAGCCAGAGGGCTGGGAGTTCAATTCTCCACCATGCCTCTCAGGAGAAGAGCCTTGGGCAGGCTGCACAATCTCAGGGTACTAGCTAAATTGGTTTAAAAGGTAAAGGCAACTACCAAATCTTTGCAAACCAAAAAACATTTTTCTTGTTTTTCTCCTCTAAAACTAGGTGTGTCTTATGGCTCGGTCAAGGACGGTGCATCCATTAAGGCGAACTAGGCAGTTGCCTAGGGTGCCAAAATAGAGAGAGAGGACGCTGACCAGCCTGGCGCCCCCCTGCTGCCCCCCCACCGGCCACCACCCTCCATCCCCCCATCGCCCACCATCCGCCCATCGCCATCCGCCCGCCACCCCCCACGCCCGTCGCCATCCTCCCCCGTGCCCGTCGCTGTCCCCTGCCATCCGCCGCCACCCCACCCCCCTGCCCCCTGCCCCACCCCCTGCCCCCACACTGCCCGCCGCCCCACCCCTTGCCTAGGGCACAAAAAACCTAGCACCGGCCCTGGGCCTGGTGCATCTTATAGGACGAAAAATATGGTAGTTAAACAGTGCACTTTTATGCATGTGTACCAAGAAATCTCTATAGAGACAAATGAAATTTATAGCCACTTTGTATTCATAAAATTCCAGTCATACAATGCAATCATATGCATGTAAACTCACACATAAGCTGAATTTAATGCAGCTTACTCCTGGATAAATTGGTACAAAATTGCATCGTAAATGCCCACATCTTTTTGAAGCGCCAAATATTGTTGCTATGTGACTGAGAAAAGATAAGAAATCCAGTAAGAAACATGATTCAGAATAATCAACAAAAATGTAAAACAGAGCTGAACATTTTTTAAATGCTAAAATTACCTACTTGCACCAAAGTGAGTGGGCGGTAACTGTTTTAGCTTTGGGATTGCACAGTATTATACTTACAGCATGTGGATTATCATTCTTTTTAAAGGCACTTAAAATCTTATTGAGATGAGGATATGTTTCACGTGAGTAATCCACAGATTAGAGTCTCAGTGGATGTATGCTACTATAAAACACAACAACAATAGTGAAGCAGCCTGGATGGTTTGTGGTGTCGTCAGTGACTTGAAACTCAGAATCCATTTGGAAACATAAAAGATTAATTTTCAGAATCAAAATGTGTTCTGGCAGGGACATATTACGTTTTCACTGCACTTTGCTGTTACATTCCACTGCTACTGTATTAAATATATTACAATTATCCTTTTCTACCATCCATTGTCTCTTGATTCTTGCTCCCTGATTAAAGCTGGCAGCCCTGCCTGCACAGACCAATCTGATGAAAGGACAGTGGCATGCAGCATTGAGAAAGTACTACAGATTTCCTGATATGTCAAGGCAGCTGATGGAGTCCGATTCAGACAGTTGGGATGAGGCTAGAGGGCATTTCATGAGAGAGAAAACTCTCCTGATGAACTCTGCCTCAATCTACATGTTCCAGACCTTGGAATCCCTCTAAACCAGCTTGGGTTACCTATTATTTACTTTTCATTTACTCAGCTTGTTTACTCACTCTGACTCTGCTCTGCTCATGTTCCATTTATTTACTCTTGGTTACTGGGCTAATTCTGCTTACCTCTAGCTCTTCTTGTCTACTTCTCATTAACTCACCTCCCGTCTGTAAACAGCAAGGACATGTGTTATTGTAATCAGTAACTGTGCAAAGCATGCTCTGTTCACGAGGTGATTCCCTATAGAGCATCCAACCATCATATGCCACCTTTACCCTTGTGACCAATCACTGATGTTGTGCATACTCTGGGATGTAAATGATATGTAATAAAACATGCCAATGGCAATGGGTGTGATGGCTCCGATGGTCGGACAACTGGACTCTAGTGTTCTTTCGTCAGGATCCTCCCACAGGCAGCCATTGCTCTATCTACTGGAACTCTTGCCCATAGTCTTCCCTCTCCCTTTCCTATTCTCTCTCTTTTCCTTAAGTCCTCCTTACCTGCCCATCCCTCTTCCAGATCCCTGTCAGTCTCATGCATTGTAACCTTCCTTTAAGTTCCATTGTCCTAGTCCATAGCTGATTCCATCACTTTCTTTGCCTACCCAACCTTTGTATTTCCAAGCATCATGGCACACATGCATTATCTGGAACTTGTTGACCTCAGTCTTCTGCTTTTCTGCTTGTCTCTATAAGAGTTCAGAAACATCACTTTTTAAATGCCAAAAGTCCAAGAACCAGGCAGCTGGGTGTGTGGTGGTGTGTGTGTGTGGGGGGGAGTGTTTCTGGTGAATTCTAGCCTCAAGAGTCATTTTTCAGTTCCTCATTCACATATGATGTAGTTATTCCTTTCCTGGGTGCATGCATGATGTCTTACTTTTCTTAACATTATGACATCTTACGTGGTGACTCCTAACTTCTCAGCTCTACCTTTTCTTGCTCTGTACCATTATTCAGAATAGTTTGCTAATTATGTATATTAAGCATTTTCTTTTTCCACACATGCTTGGTGTAATGCAAAAATCTGTGTGTCCATTCTCAATGCACTTGAGTTTCACATCCTGTTGTCATTATAGCACCATTAGCTGATCATGTCTATTTAAAAGATTCCTGTGTATTGACTTTCATATTCAGACCTCTCTCAGTTTGCATTTCTGTGTGAGTCATGGATTGAGTAAGTAGGGAGCCTTTATCCACTCCTAGGTATCCTGTTTATTTTCTTCTATGAATAGATCACATGGCTATATTGAATTCATTCTTGTGGGACTCATTTAAATTTATTTCTTCCATCTAGAAGCAGGCTATTCTAATTTGAAGTTTGCAGTCATTACTTATTGCAGGGAATTTATTGTGAAAAATATTGCTTCTTTGCTGTGACTTTTTAACACACAAGACTCATCGAAATATGTTTATAACATGTGGTGTTTTCCTCCCTCGTTTTGATTGTGTATCTCATGCAGGAGGTATTGGTAGGGAATGATAAAGGAGGATTTACTATTTGAAATAGCTTGTTTTCATAAAGGGCCATCTGGTAGCTTATCACCCTAATGCACACAAACATGTAGCAATATATCTGTTATAATAACAGTATACTGTTTGGGAGGTCTTCCCTCCTCATAATCCAGATGGCTTGTTGCAATCATTTAGACCAGTAACATTTAATGCTATCCTTTAGCTGTAAAGTTAAGTTCCCAACAAGTATATTATTCATGACTAGAGCTGGGCATGAAACAGAACAATAGGGATCCATTTTGTTTCATTTCATTTGCTGTTTCATTTCATCATTAATGATATTTTTTAAAAAAATTGTAACAAAATAATACAATATTTATTTATTTATTTATTTATTTATTTATTTATTTATTTATTTATTTATTTTTACATTTTTATACCGCTCCCATTTCCCTGAGGGAACTCTGGGCGGTTCACATAAAAACAAGTTAAAAACATATACATCAATGAGAGGAGATATTAGGCAAGAGGCGTAAAAAATTGACAATAAAAATAGTAAAAATGACAATTAAAAAAAACGAACAGAAATTAGCAGAGGAAAACACTTTGGTACATCCTATCAATTGCCAAAGGCATCCCTGAACAGCCAGGTCTTAAGTGATTAATTAAAGGCTGCCAATGAGGGAGCCTGGCGAATCTCGCTGGGGAGTTTGTTCCATAATTCTGGGCCAGCCACTGAGAAGGCCCGCTTGCGGGTAGCTACCCTACGGGCTTCTCTAGGCGTGGCCACCCAAAGCGAGAGAGCCACAGATGATAGGGTTGGTCGGGACAGCTCTGATCGTAGGGAGATACGCTCTGCCAGATAATCAGGACCCAGGCCATGGAGGGTTTTGTAAACCAAAACCAGTACCTTGAACCTTACTGGGGAGGCAACGGGCAACCAGTGCAAATGAGCCAGAATGGGGGTGATGCGGTCATACCTGCCCGCACCAACCACCAGCCGGCCGCCGCATTCTGGACCCACTGCAGTCGCCGAACAAGGTTCAAGGGAAGCCCCATGTAGAGAGTGTTGCAGTAATCTATCCTCAACATGACCAGCGCCTGCACCACTATCCTCAGGGAGTCCCCATCTAGGTATGGGCGAATCTGGGCGATAAGCCTAAGATGGTAAAAGGCCGACCTGGTCACGGCTGCCACCTGGGAGCCCAGGAGCAGGTCCGGATCCAGGACGATGCCCAGATTCCTCACTCATTCAGCCAGCTGGAGGGCGGACCCCCCCCACTGGGAAGACAGCCACAATACCCGCCCAGGCCACCCCCAAAGAACAGGACCTCAGTCTTCCCAGGGTTAAGCCGGAGCCTGTTGGTCCTGGTCCAGTCCAGTACTGCAGCCAGACGGCGATCAAGGGTCTGGACTGCCTCCACTGCAGAGGTGGAGAAGGAGAGATAGAGCTGTGTCATCACCGTACTGATAACAGCAAGCTCCAAAACTCCAGACGACCTCAGCCAGCGGCCTCATGTAGATGTTAAAGAGCATTGGGGAGAGAGTCGACCCCTGAGGCACCCCAGATGAGAGTGTCCAGGGGGACGACAGAACACCCCCCAAGCTCACATGCTGAGCACGGCCCTCCAGGAAGGAACGGAGCCAGCCAAAGGCCAAACCTCCAATCCCAGCCTCAGAGGGCCGGCCCAGGAGGATACCGTGGTCGACGGTATCAAAGGGCGCTGACAGGTCAAGAAGGACCAAGAGGGTGGAGCAACCCCTGTCAGCCCTCCTCAATAGGTTGTCTTGCAGTGTGACCAGGGCAGTTTCAGTCCCATGCCACGGCCTAAACCCAGACTAGAAGGGATCCAGAACATGATTCTCCTCCAGGAATGACTGGAGACGCAGGGCTGTTCCTCTGGATCCTAGAAGCACCCAGTTTTGTGAGTAGCTCAACTATCAGGGCAGCAGGCTGGAAATTACAATCTGAGTGCAAAGACGTGGGGCCTAGGAATAGATGCTGTACCAGTAAGATATTGTGGGTTGGCTGGTGTAGCCTACCCTCTCTCTTTAAATTTAAATAAAAGGGGTTTATGGGTAAAAGCTGGATCTTACTATATCCTCTTGATTTCATAAGATTTTTGCACCATCAAATAATTCTCCGCACTGATATATCTGACTGCCCATCTCTTCCCAGATGGACCACAATCTCTTACTGGTACAGCATCCATTCCTAGGTCCCATCTTTCTGCACATAGATTGCAATTTCCAGCCTGCTGTTCTGACTCCCTAGGATGGTATTGGTATGTTTTGACAAAGAAGAACAAAACATTTCATTTCCAAAACAGAAAATGGCATTTTGTTACTTGATAGAATGCTTGCTTCTTTTTTTTTTTTGGAATTTTATGAAATAACAAAACAGCTTGCTTGTTTTTTTGTTTTGTGCCCATCTCTATTCATGACACTAATTCAGTATTTTAAAAAAACCTTCAAGATCTAAAAATCTAAAGATTCTTTTAAAAAAGCATAAATATATACAGTAGTTAATCATCTGCTGAAAATAATGGTCCTTTGCGCTACAGGTTTCGTTAGTTAAGGCACTGCTGCCTGTTCTTGCCCTCATTCTGATGTGGCTTCTTGTATCATTTCCTCCTCCTCACCCACAGCACCAAAACACCCCCGACTTCACAGGTGGTGAAATGTCATGGAAGCCATTCTCTTCAGATGTATTATAAATTTTTAAAGCTTTTGCGTTTTTATAGCAAAAATATAGCCCACCTAAAGTTAGTCTGAAATGATGCAAATTCCGCCCTCACAGGGAGAATGAAGCCATGAGGGCTGTTCAATACAAGTAATCATGTGGGAATCCCTACTATCACACAGATGTAATCATTTGAAATGCCATTCAAGACTTTAAGTCATATTTTAATTATTATTCCCTCAAACAAATTATTTCTTTCCACAAACTCTTCCTCACAAACAGAAATAAGTAACATCTTATCCTAGGGGAGGGGGCTATATTTTTACTAAGATGGATTCAGTGTTCAAACTGAACACTATTTTAATTCTTTTGTCTCTGTATAACAGACATGTTCAGTTTTCCTCAAAGGTAGAGACTCCCTGCTCTCTTAAATCCTCAGAGACATCCTGCATTGGGCTTATTTAAACAGGCCCAGATAATGGATGTGATTATTTATTCCAAAGGCAACAACATATTGGCTGGTCCCTGCTTTAAACAACAGATCCACTCATGTGCAACACTGGCAGTTATTAGTACTGTGCCAAAAATAATCCCACACCATACCAATCCTGACTACATTTGTAATATTTCTATTCAGTACAGCCTTCCTTCTTTTGCCATCTGCCTTAACCTAGGCAAGCCTAAAACAGAGCCATGGCCTCAGTAAAATTGCAAGTAATAAATAAATATGAATGTGTTATATCCAGAACAACCAGCTAGTTTACCATGCTGTCTACAGTTGTTTATGGTTTGATCTTCTTACCACCAGGAGCAACATCTTCACTTATGGTATGAAACTTGAGTGATAGAGTAAGATGGAATCTACTGAAGGTTTCCCACACCTACCCAGTCAGGACCTGATCCCTGCTGCCATTTAGGAAAAAGAATTGACCTCCTTAAGCTTCTCTCCTCATGTACTCATTTCTCCATCTGTGTTTTGGACACCTCACTTGTTCCACAAGCTGAGTACCGTATTATTACACTTAAATGAGCTGGTATATGAGCCTGTATATTAAGAAGGTATGCCAAAGGCATGTCATTCCTTAAAGGGAAAGAAAGTCAACAACGAGGTATTTTGAAGATACCTGACCTTTCTCCAGTGTTCAAAGTAACCACAACAAGTGTTCCAAGTGACATGGCTTTTTACTGACTGTATCGGAAAAGCAGTGAAGAATATCTATACCATAAAAAGCTTCATTTCCTGATTATTTCCATGTCATATGTCTCATACAGGCTCTGGAGGCATTTCAGATGTGTTTTGTTTTGTTTCTTTTCTTGCCAGGAAGCAACAAGAACAAACGTGAACACTTTTAAATGAGTAGACTTGGATTCTTTTATGCAAATCAGTGAATCAAAATAGTATTAAGTAACAAATATTTAAGGTGTTGAACATGTTTGGCTCTCCAATATGGTTTACTACAGGGGTGTCCAAACTTTTTGCAAGGAGGGCCAGATTTGGTGAGGTGAAATTGTGTGGGGGCCAACCCTTCAGCCGCATTTGGCCCCCGGGCTGGACTTTGGACAAGCCTCTAGGACATGCAAGGAAGAGGGAGGACGCTGCAGTAACGGAGCCAGGGGCGGGTGGGCTGAGCAGGTGGCTGGGGGGACGGACGGAGGGCAGACAAGCTGTAAAACTGCAAGCTGACATCTGCATCAGGTATGGGGGGGTCAGCTGGTGGGGATGTGTCACAGACTGAGCTGGTGGGGAGAAGAGGTTGAGGGCCGCTCGAAATTTGAAAACAGGCTACATTTGGCCCCCGGGGCCTGACTTTGGACATGCCTGGTTTACTCACTCACCCCAATATGATTTGGGGTGAGTTAGATGTGCAGATTAGAGATGGGCACGAATCAAAAAAATGACATTTCGTTTGTCGTTTGTTGTTTGGAGCGTCCGTTTCCGTTCGTTTCTGTTTTTCGTGAATTTTTGCAAAAAAAATCATTTTCGTGTTTGTTTGTTTCGTTACCCTTTTTTCATTTTTTGTGATTTTTTTTAGCATTTAAAGCAGTTCACTGTATTGCAGTAATGAAAACGAAACACACGACAAAATTTCCAGTGTTTCTGTTCATTTCGTTTCATTTTGGAGACAAAATTCGTTTGTCATTTTGTTGCATAACGAAACGAGAAAACAAAAACAGAAATGAAAAATTGTTCGTTTCGTGTCCATCTCTAGTGCAGATATGTGACTTGTGATGTTCACAATTGTAGTGAAACCATCAGCCATTTTTTAAACTTGCTGCCTTTTGCTTTACCGTGTTCAATAATCTTTTAAAACTCCAAGGTTCTAAACTGTTTAATATATTTACTATGGAAGAAGCCCAAGGCCGTTCAACTAAGTTCCGTTTCAGCCAAAGTCAAGGTAAAAGGAAAGCCATGTGTGCTGACTTGAAGTCAGTGTACAAATGATGGGATATAAATATAACAAATGTATTAATAAACATTTGAGCATAATAGATGCCAACAGCATATGAGCATAGGCATTAATAAACAGCTAAACATAATAAATGAGAACGGTATGTGAACCTGGGTATTAATCTTTCTCAGTTAATATCTCTCAGCAAAAATCTGTCAACAAAAATCCAGCCACACTCAATGTGACAAAGAATAGCTATAATTTTATGAAGTGCCTCTTTCCTGCATAGTTATTACAAAGTTATTAGACTCAAGACAGGCAAGGAAGCATAGCTGGAGATTCATTAGTTATTCTATAGATACTCCTTCTTTGGAAAGAAAGAAAGAAAGAAAGAAAGAAAGAAAGAAAGAAAGAAAGAAAGAAAGAAAGAAAGAAAGAAAGAAAGAAAGAAAGAAAGAAAGAAAGAAAGAAAGAAAGAAAGGTGCTCTTCCTTGGCTTTGCCAAATGCCACATTACACTATCATTACGAATGGCATTCTGGTCTATCTGAATGGAAGCCAGTCAGTGCTAATGTGATTACATGTCCAGGATCTTTTAAAGAGGAAAATGGTTTAGAAATCTGCAATTGGATTGAGCTCATAATCCTCTGAAAGCAAGGTGGCTTTTCAAATCCTAGTACTAGATTAATGCGTCTAGGAGAGGCCGCAGAAGCAGCATTTAGAAATATTACTTTTGGGGACTACCGTTTCCAAAAATCCCCAGCCAGATTCTGGGTACTGTTATGAATAATACTGTTATGAATAATACTGTATTCTGATACTCTGAGCAAAAGCCACAAGTTTGTAATGTGTGCATGTGCCTATAACTCTAGAGTAGATCAAGCCACCATCCACTTTATAAAGGGCTGTGAGGAAAAAGAAAGAAACAGCTACGGTATTATCCAGGCCACAGTCCTTAGATTATGTGTTACTGCTGTATGAATATGTGCTACAGCCACAGGCAAAACAATGATAAAATAAAAGGTTTTTATGCTGCTATGTATTTGTTATGCAATTCGGAATACCTAATTTATATGTACAGTAGACCCTCGTATAACGGAGGGTTTGTTCAACGAAAAATCCGTATAACGGGGAAAATCCGCCCCCTCCCCCCCGCGGCCACCTCCGCCCACCACCTGCGGCCGCCCGGGAAGAGGATGGCATCCCTTAATCCATGCTTCTCGGTGTGCGGGTGTGAATGGGAAGAACTGGAGTCATTCCTCCCTCCTAACCCCTTACCAATCCTCTGCTCCCTCTGGTGCCTCCACGCCTCCAGCCGCCTCCATCTTGCCTGCTCCAAACCGGAAGTGCTTGGGTGAGCGCCAGGGGGGGGCAGTTCCGGCGCACGGCATTGCTAAGCAATGGGACGGAGATGCCGCGGCCTGGCGCCTCCGCCCGCACCCGCCACCGACTTGCCCAGACTTCTCCTTCCACCACCACCCAAAGTCACCCCCCACCCCGAGCCGCCCCTTCCTGCTTCCTGGGGGGTTGGGGGGGGACGCTCCTCGCAGAAGAATGGCGGGTCTTGCCGTAAGTCCCGGGAGAGATGCCAGCCGAGGTTGAAGGGAAGGAAGGGGGGGAGATGTCGGCCCAAGTTCTTGATTTGGCCATAGGGAGAGGAGGCAGGATGGGGCTGGGGGGTGGGGGTGGGGTGGGGGGCAAGCAAGAGGTGAGCGGGGGGGATTCCTGGCGCAGTCCTGCACCCAAGCCCCCTGACCCAGGCCAAGCGGCGCAGCACACCCCCTCCCCCCACCTCCCCGCGGCCACCTCCGCCCGACCACCTGCGGCCGCCCGGGGAAAGAGGGAAGGAGGGAGGGGAGAGGAGGTGCGGCAGACACAGAGGGGGTGAGCCGGGGAGGGGCACCCTTACCTGGCACCTGCTCGGGGGTCCACCGCCCGCCCGCCCCCCCTTGCCCAAAAAAACCTAGTGCCGCATTGGAACGGATTAAATCCAGTTTCAATGCATTCCTATGGGAAATTACAATTTGTACAACGGAAAACTTGTATAATGTAATTTGATTTGGAAAGAATTAATTACGTTATACAAGGTACCACTGTATTGGAAAACTATTTATGATCTCTGCTTGAAGATACCAAATATTTGAACTTGTTTAAGGAAACCAGCTCAATTTAATGAACCCATTTACACTTGATTCATGGGAAGCAGCAGCTTGCAGAGATTATATGTTGCCACCATTCTCAGTGGGCCTGCATCTGTGCTCTAACTACAGGCTCTCTCTGTCATCCTCCAAAGGAAGGAAGGAAGGAAGGAAGGAAGGAAGGAAGGAAGGAAGGAAGGAAAGGGGAAGGTGGATGGAGTTTTTCTTGTCTGGAAGAGAACTGTGGGGGAAAGACTTACTTGCTGGTGTCTATATGAAGGCATTACAGCAAAAATATGGGGACTTGAGGATTCCATGCACTTGATGGCTGTTCCTAAAAGGAACAATAGCATAGCCTCACTGGCCTCACTAAGCCTTTCTACCAAATGTCTTAACTGGGTAGCCAATGTGGTGAGTTACTCTTTGTAGGATTCACCCCCCCCAAAGGGGTGCAATGTTTTTGTCCATTGACTTACTAAATGACCATATCATCATAATCATTGCTGCTGTTGCTGCTGTTATTGTTGTGTGATTTTGGGTTGTTTCTGAATTCTTTTAAGCTCCTGAAACAATGATCTGGCACTAAAAGCCATGCTAAAGTCTTGATTCCTTTACCGAGTCACCTTAAGCAAACAAAGCACCAAGTGGGGGAAATAAATATTATTCTTGCTGTATACTGTTTCCATGCTCTCTTTATTTTTTGAGCAAAAATATATATTCTCCCCTTATTCTTTCAGCATTCCCAATTTTGGATTAAGGTTCCTTGTCATTTCTTAAATCTTATGCAAAAGTTTGCTCTCCTCCCCTACCTCTTTTGATTTTCTTGTCTATTTCTTTGAACTAGAGATGGGCACCAAATGAACTTTTGGTTCGTTTGTTATTCGTTATTCGTTTCATTTCATTACATAACAAAATGAATAACGAACTGTCCCCTCTAAGAGAAATGAAACAAAATGAAACTGAAATTTCCATTTCATTTTGCTTCGTTTCATTTGCCGGTGTCTCCTACCTGGGTCAAGGTCCAATCCTCCTGGCTGCAGGTAGGGGGCTCCAGGAAAAAAAAAAGCCGAGTGGCCTGCACTACAGCTATAGCACGGGCCACACAGTTGGCAGTAAAATTAAATTAAATTGAATTAAATTAAATTAAATTATTATTATTATTATTTTAAAAAAAGGAGCACCGACTCGGCCACAGGGGTGGCCAAGTCAGTGCTCTAAAATAAATAAATAAATAAATAAATAAATAAATAAATAAATAAATAAATAAAAAGAAGAGCCGACCTGGCCCCAGGGGCCGCACAGTCAGCACTTGAAAAAATAAAATAAAATAAAAAAGGAGTGCCAACCCGGCCCGAGGGGTGGCCGGGTCAGTGCTCTGAAATAAAGGAAAAAATAAAACCAGTGCTGACCTGGCCCCAGGGGCCATGCAGTCGGCACTTGAAAAAAACACTGGGGCACTGGGTTGGAGCCAGCACCTCAAAAAGCCCTCACTGGGGACTTTTAAAACTAAAAAAACATAACATAACATAACATAACATAACATAACATAACATAACATAACATAACATAACATAACATAACATAACATTAAAAGACGGCTGCCCACCTGGTCCCATGGGTGGCCACATTGGCACTCTAAAATAAAGAAAAAAATAAAAAATTAAAAGAAGCACTGACCAGGCCCCAGGGGCCGCGCAGTCAGTGCTTGAAGGGCGGCGGCTGCGGGCGGGCAGGTGAGTGGGCGGGCGGCGGCGCGGGCCGCAGGCGGGTGGTAGTGTGGGCGGACGGGCGAGTGGGCAGTTAGAATATCACTTAGCATAGAGGTTCTGTTCTTGGCTTGCACCCCAAATGTGTGTGTGTGCAAGCAAATTGAAGTTGGGAAAATAGAAAATAAATGGTAGTATATAATATATTTTTAAAATAAATCCACACCTCCCACTCCCAGTCGAACCTCCCCCTTTATCCAATATCAGAAAAAAATCCTCACAAACTGCCAGAGAAGAAATAAATAAACTGCTATTCCCTTCAGCAGACAAAGCTGCAGGGAATCAAAGAAATTATTTTCTAAATTCAATTCCCTCCCTCCCTGCCTAACTTAAATCCTAAAGCCTCCAGCCTCCCTCCTCAATCTCGATTGGATCACACCAGCACCAGCAGCCAGCCCTCCTCCCTCAACCACATCCATATACCCGACTGCGATTTCTGGAAGGTGCCTCGGCTATTTATGCCCTCCGAGACATCCAAAAGTGTCCGTCAAAAACCTGGCGATGCCATTGGTGGAATGGTTCAAACAATTTGCATGGTCCCATCCCATGCCCAGCCCAAATGGGCAGGTCTAAAAAAATAAAAAATAAAATAAAATAAAATAAAATCAATACGACGTTTTATTGCTATAAAGAACCCACTGCTGATACTATTAAAATTCAGGCATTTAAAATAAATAAATTTCACATGTTTCTGTGGTGATTTGGTGTGTTTTTTGACCACGATTTCAAAAGAAAAATTGTGGTCGCCATTTTGGATCCCCCCCCACCGCATGGCATGTCGAGACGAGGAGGATGAACCCCCCCCAGCCTGGTGCAAGCAGCCTAGGACAGGAGAAGAGGGGGGGAAGGCTGGGGACCCCCCAGAAACCACCCCTCTGGTAGGTGGCAAAGCCTCAGGCAGGCATATTTTGCCTGCTTTTTTGGCCAGGAGTCCGCTGTTTTTTAAAAAAACTTCTAAAAACTTTTTCTGTGCTTCGCATTGTGCGATCGCCGCGATGCCACAAACGGAAACGAAAAACCCGACCAAATTTTTCTTTTTTTCGGTTCGAGTTCGAGTTCTGATGGCTTAATTATCGTTACCGTTTCCGTTATGTAACAGAAACGATAACCGAAAACGGAAACGACAATTTTGCCGAGTCGTGCCCATGTCTACTGCTTATACTGTATCTCACCTCACCATTAGAGCCATACAATTTCTTCTGAGTTTTGTCATTTCCAGATGAAAACACTGTAATTATCTGATTAAAAATGTCCTATTCCAGTCCACTTGAGTTCACTCACACCAATTACTGGGATGTTTAAATGTTCAATTTCTTGCTTTACAGTTATGAATTTATATTGATTCATAGCTTCTCACATTTCATGTTCCAATTATATGTGTCATGTAGCTATGGACTTTTCTTTTGGCTCTGAACAATGCACAATATTTCTCTTGACATTAAGTGGTGGCATTCAAAACATTGGCTGTATCTCGGTGTAGCCATAAGCCATGCAATCCATATATTGCAACTTAGCAATATCATAAAGCTGGGCAGTAGTTTACACTCAAAATGGCATCTATCAAAACCCCTTCTAGGGATGCATGGGGAATATATAGTTTAGCACTCACTGCCCTTGACAAGATTAAGCTAGATCGTAACAACTTTAACAGGGATTTCAGGAAGGGATGGAGAATGTAAACAGAGGTATAAGAGTGTGTAGAATCTGTGAAGATACAGTACAACATTATAATGCCCCATGATGACCATGATGAGTGATCAAAACCAGTAGGTTTTACATCCCTTTGATGTAAAACTCTATAAATAGAGTAGCTACACTAGCAAACCCAGAAAACTGGTTTTTGCCTTTAAGCTCAATGTTGGAGGCAGCATTTTGCCACACCCTTGGAGCAGAACAAAGGAAAAGGAAAAGACTCCTTACTGTACAGAAACACAACTGCTGCCAAATGCATATAACTTGTAGTTGCAGAGTTTTGAAATTTTATGGTTAACTTCCCTCAGCAGTGCAGCAGACTCACAAAGCATAATGGTTTAAAAGCATAATGATCTACTCCTTTCTCATTAACTGGCACTTACAGTCTCAATATTCAGTTTGTAATATTAAAGAATAAAAATATCCATTTACTTACAAATATGAATATATTAACAAGCTTACTGATATCACTGCTTTTAACAACTCTGCTTTAATACGCCTTAACATTTTTTACCCATCCCCATTAACAGACTCTCTCCGAGGAAAAGGATTGCCTTGGCATAGAGGGAAAGAATTCTGACACACAGAATATAATACATAGCTAATGGTTAATGTAGGGAAGATTGACAGTTCTACAAAGACTGTCAAACAAAACAGAGGGCAGCATGTGAGGTTGTAAACTGTCGGAATCTAAAGCACATTGTGTGTGTGTTGTGTCGTTACAGTCTTGACTGACTCTCCGTGACCCCATTTTCATGGAGTTTTCTTGGCAGGAATACTAGAGTGGCTTGCCAGTTCCTACTCCAGGTGTCTACAACACCTGGTATTCCCTGGTGGTCACCCATCCAAATACTAGCCAGGCCTGACCCTGCTTAGCTTCTGAAATCAGGTGACATCAGATGTGTTTAGGGCATCTAGGCAGATTACACTGCCAATAATTCAGTAGCAGTCACACCCCTGAACATGGCTGTTAGAGAACACAAGTGTCAGCTGTCGTGCTGTCTTTCTTACAGCAACACCGGGCTGTCTGGGAGGATTCTGGGAGCCACTGCCTCGAAACAATAATTTTTATAAAGTCTAGTTTCTCTCAACAAGGGCCTTCCATCCCTTTGCCTACCAAAACTGAAGAACGACTGCAGCCGTATCTCACATTATGCCACACAGAAAGACAATCCAGTTCTCTAGGTTAAACGAGGTGTGCTTCTAAAACCCACCCAGTGGTGCAGCAGGGATTCTATCAGTTTTTCTCCTCATAGCAAAGAACCCCAGGCTATAAGATAGCCAGGGCAAGACAGGGCAAGTTGGAAAAACAACTGACAATGCAAGAGGTATGTATGTGGGCAGTGTGTAAAAATAGCTCCAATGTTTTGGTCACATTCCAGTTTGGCTAGCCAATGCACTCTTGAATTAAATACAATGGAATTTTAAGTGACTAATAAATGTCTTCGTTTACATAATCTTTTTCTTTTTTTTCTTTTTTTAATCCCGTGATGTTGCTGAATTTGGCTGCAACCAGCAGAGAATGACAACTTCACTGAACCTCTTGCAGAGTTTATACTATTCAGCATACAGAAGAAAACAGAGAAAGCATTTGTTCAGCAGCTGAGAAGGCACGGCCAAGCTCTTTAGGAATTTGACTACATTCCTGATGACTTCTGGTTAATTCTAGTCTTAAACTAAATAAGTATCTAATCCTCTCATTTGAAAAACATGATGCATTTTAAACAAATAAATGCAAAATGGAAAAGCCCTAGAGGTCGACATGGACTTAACCACCTGATTTTATATAGTCTATTCCACTGTGATTGAAGGTTTACTTAACTTAAAATAGTCAGCAGCTGAAGGTCTTTTGAAATAAAATCTCTCTCTCTCTCTCTCTCTCTCTCTCTCTCTCTCTCTCTCTCTCTCTCTCTGGGCCTTTTCACACGACCCCTAAGATCCGCTGGCCCCTTAAATTTGGACCAGAGATCTTAGGGGTTTGTCGCTCTTCGTGCATCTCCACCCCTCCGTTCTTCCTGGCTGCCGGCTGCGTGAGGAGAGGGAGGAAAAAAGGGACAGAAGAATAAAGCCTTACCTCCTGGTGTTGGTGGACGCTGCCGGGGGAGCCCCGGTCACTTCCTGGTTCCTCTTAAAGGGGCGTGAGGCAAAAAAACAAAAACAAAAAGAAGCAAGGAGAGCCCAGCACATCCGCATCAAATATTTTTGATCGTTGCACCGAATCAAAGATTATTCTTGTACCTCCCAAGAACAGGTACAAGAAAAGTGCACTGGGTCGCGCTTAGGTGGGCGGGGTCGCACTTAATTGTCTGCAAATTCCGGAGCTGGTGGGGAAACATTTTTAAGTTCCGGAGCTTGCAGCCATTTGCAGCGGAGCTTAGGGGTCGTGTATAAACGCCCTCTCTGTATGTGTTTGTGTTAGTGTTTGTGTTAGTGTTTGTGTGTGTTGCAGTACATCCTATGGCTAATGGTGCAAGATTGCCAGATGATCTCTTCAAACAACGACACTTCATTTTCTGCCTATAATTTTAGTGAGATAATTTTTTCCACCTTGGAAGGATTATTTGGTCTGATAATTTTAATAAATAGGTTGTTGCTTGAGGTAAAAGAAGCAGCAAGCCCAATACAATATACTGCTATGATAGAATGTATAGTAAATGCCAACAATAAGTGGTTCATGATTGTGGGGGGGAGCCCCTCTTCCAACCATGAGTACCAAACTATTTTATTAGAACTTGGAACTGCTTGGAACTGCTGGATCAAAGTTGGGGGAGTAATAACACACCCTGAAAGGAAAAGAAACTTGATAATGTGGATCAAGGTATGAGAATACATGTTATTGCTATTAAATATATGTTAATTTTGCCTGTCACATGTGCATTATTGCATCACATGTAAACATTTGCACAAATTTAAGTCTCCACTTGTTAGTCACGGCAGGAGTCAGTTTAGATGGGTGATGGTGATGGTGGGGAGTTCAGAGCTTCCCCATTTACACTGGAGATGCTTAATGCAGAGAAGGTGACCCAAATTGCATTTGCAAGGAAAAATTGAAACTAATATCCCTCTGTGTTTAACATACATTCTAGTTTAACCCCTGAAACTTATTCCTGTTACAAGTGAAGCAGGGAACACTGGTTTAACACCAAACACCAATCAGCACAACCCACCTATGATCAGAAAAATTACTATGTGTAGATGACCAAATACAGTCAATGCATAAGAACCTTGGACTAGTGCCATACTGAATATTCTCTCGTGAGGGATTGCCACTAGAGATGGGCACAAATCGAAAAAATGGCATTTTGGTTTTTAGTTTTTCATTGAGGAGGTCTGTTTTGGTTTGTTTTTTGGTTTTTGGTGAATTTTTGAAAAAAATGATGCTAGCAGAGACACAGTATAGACTAGGTACGCAGGGAGGCTGCAAAGGCAGCAGCAGGCATTAACCAGGGTGCAATGCAGCCGCAGAGTGACTGCACTGTGGGGCAGGGGAGGGTAGTCACTGAGAAGTACGCATGCACGCACACAGGGAGGCTGCAGGACTGAAGATAGAGAGAAATCTCTTCTTTCTCTCCCCTAAGAGCCAGGCTGCAGCCAGCAGGAACACAGAGACATACACCTACCTGGCTGGCCTAAAGTGAAAATAATGAGTCGCAGAGACAGCAATCCCACCCTAACTCCCACTGGAGACTGCAAGGAGGATGGGGGCTGCCAGAGCTTTTTATGCCCTCTGTGGCTGCCAGACCTGCCAAGTCTGCAACCTGGGTATGCTATTGGTTGAAGTTGTCCAAGAATTTACATGATCCCATCACATGGCTTGCCTCCATTTTGTGGCTGGAGTGGCGACATCCATTTTGTCATCCTTAAAGGGAAAAGAAAAATACATTGTGATGGGAGAAGACAAAAACAAACATTTTAAGGACCCCAACCCCCCCGGTAGGTATTATCAGACAGTATAAATAATTATCGCTGTGTTTTTATGGATGTCCAGGGCATTTTTTAACATTTAAAACAGCTCATATCATTGCACGTCGCCATTAACGAAAAACTAAACGTAACGAACCTAATTTTCAGGGTTCTGCTTGGTTCGTTCCAATTTCATCACAATGTTCATTATTCATTTTATTATGTAATGAAATGAATAACGAATAATGGAAATGAAAAAGTTCATTTGGTGCCCATCTCTAATTGCCACCATTTTCTTGCCATGTGATAGCAAAGAAACTCAGTTTGGGAGGGGGGAAATGGAAGAGAAAATTCAGATAAATTCTCAAGGGCAAGGTTCAAGATTCTTGTGCTTCTCTTATCTCAGGAAGCAGAGAAATACATGTCCCTGTCTTCCAGTGTGTGTGCTCTCTGTGGCACTAGCACTCCCCCAACCCTCGGCCTGGCTCCTCACACTTTAGATAAAGCCCAAGTGAGAATGTCATAAAGTGACTGCTACCACAGGGCTTTTTCACCTCAGTAAAAAGCCAATGGCTTGATAAACTGCAGAGTAAGAAATGTTTCAAAGAAGGGACAGAAACAAATACATTCTCCTCCGCCACCATTCAATGGTACAGATCTAAAAAAAAATGCAACTAGAAGAAGCTCTAAAATTTGCTTCTAATTTTAGAAGCAAAATCTAAAACCTCCTTTGTGGGAAAAGATAAAAGAAGGCATAATGGAGGAAGCAAGCCAGGCTGGCGATATGATGGTTGATTCTGCTCTTTGCAGCAGCCATGAGAGAGTACAAATATATTAGGAGGAAAAAACAATGACTTTATGAAAAACATTGGTAACGGTGAGAGTCATCTGTGAGAAATTGTCAGAGAATCTTCCCATGTCTGAGAGAAGTTTTGTGAAACTGTCTCCCCCAGCAGTTTCCCCCCCCACTTACTTCACAAATAGGGCATCAAATTCAAAAACACTATTATTGAACTGCTACACTTTGAACACAATTAAAGTGTATTGTGAGTAGAGATGGGCACGACTTGAAAAATTTTTTTCAAGCTGTCGTTAGTCGGGCCGGTTCCGTTTCGGGTCGTTTCCGTTTTTCGTGAAAATTCGCAAAAATTAGTTGGTTCGTTTTTTCATTTTCTCGTTTTCGTTAGTACTGTTTTTTTGGGGGGGGGAGCAGGCTCCTGGAGGCACCTCTGTGGGGTGGGTGCCTCCTCTGGCCCGCTATAAAGGGAAAGCGGGCTCCTGGAGGCACCCGTGGGTACCTCCTATCCTCACCCACTAGGAAGGGGAAGCAGGCTCCAAGAGACCCCTCAACATGGGGGTCTCCCCTCCTCACCTGCAGCTGCAAATGGTATGCAATAGCCATATGGATATGCATACCAGTTGCAGACAGTGAGACTAGTGATGGCAGTGAACCCAGAGCCATAGGTGATGCCTGCAGCCTAACTAAGGCTCTCGCACCACCATGTCTCACACAGAAGGGAATTGTACTTGTGTGTAGTGCAATGCAAGTAGATCTGGCTTAGGGTTAAGGTGGGTTAGTGCAAGGGCTAGGGTTAGGCTAGTGACGGGTAAGGTTACGGTGGGCTAGTGGGTTGCACCTCTGGGTGCCTCTCTGACCCACTAAGAAGACAGTCTGTGACGGCTAAGAACTGGAGTCAAGGATTAGGGTTAGGGTTAGGGGGCTAGGGCAGGTTTTAGGGGCTTTTTGGCCATCCCAGAAGTCTCCATGGCCACCATGCGATTGGTGGGATGGCTCCAAAATTTGCATGGTCGTCCACTCCCACATGGCTGGCCACTCGGCCAGCCCATCATTGCGCAGGTGTAAAAAAAAATAAAAAAATAAAATCAATGGAGGACAGAGGAGGAGAGGAGAGACATTTTGTTGCAAGAAAAAACCCACTGCTACTGTGAAAAATCTGGCAGTTTATAAATTTTCGCGTGTTTCTGTTGTGCTTGTGTGTTTTTGGACCACGATTTCAAAAACAATATTGCGTTCGCCGCCCCATTTTGGATCCTCCGCCCGCACCGCATGGCATGGCGAGTCCGGCTGCCCAGGACGGGGGGAGGCGGGTCCCCCCCTCCAGAAACCACCCCTCCGGTAGGTGCCCTGCGCCCTTAGTCAAGCAGGCATTTTTCCGCCTGCTTTTTTGGCCCGGGAATGGGTGGGGGGAGAGTTTAAATGTTTTTTCCTATGCCGTCCGTGCCGCTTGCTTGCGCTTTAATTGCGGCGGCCGGCGGCGAGACTGGGCTTTCTGCTGGCTGCGAGCCTGCGGCGAGTCCCACCAGAGCAGCCCAGGACGGGGGATGGGGGGGAGGCCAGGGACCTCCAAAAACAACCCCTCTGGTAGGTGCCCTGAGGCACGACAGCCATTTTTCCGCTTGCTTTTTGGCCGGGAACCGGGTTTTTTTAACTTTTAAAAACTTTTTTTCTGTGCCGCGTGGCATCGCGCGATCGCGCGATGCAAGGAACGAGCACGACAAATCAGACCAAAATTGTTCGTTCGTCGGTTCGAGCTCGAAGTCTGGCGGAGTAATTCCCGTTACCGTTTCCGTAGAGTAACAGAACCGAGTAGTGGAAACGGAAACGGGAATACCGCTAAGTCGTGCCCATCTCTAATTGTGAGCATATTTTAAAATGATGCTCAGACTCCTTTTATCCCAGTTCTAAAATTAAGAAGTGTGTTGGGCATTCTTTTCAATATTCATATAGACTTCTTTTCAATTGCCATAGTTGAATCGCAAACATATTTCTAATGAATATTAATGGTATGTACATTTCTCCCCACCAGTATTTGTGATGTAGTGGCCTAGATGAAGGCTGTTCAACAAATGTGCTCTTACCAGCAAAGGAGGTAGCCACAAGATCAATATATCCATTGAGATAAAAGGTCTTAGCAAAAGCAAGCACTTATTGCTATATTGGAAACCCTAATAGCTTGTTTTCTAATGTGATTTAAGGCATAATAATA
The DNA here is from genome assembly GCA_029282475.1 of Phrynocephalus forsythii. Classification (NCBI taxonomy): domain Eukaryota; kingdom Metazoa; phylum Chordata; class Lepidosauria; order Squamata; family Agamidae; genus Phrynocephalus; species Phrynocephalus forsythii. The sequence goes on from JAPFRF010000010.1 coordinate 98,241,110, forward strand.
GAAATAGAAATGTTTTTCAGTAGTTACAGAAGACAAAGCATCCTCAACATGAGCTAATCAAGAGACTTACTGTTGGATCTAGTATCTGTATGTCACAGATGAGAGGACCCCATGCGTGGAAGATACATGCATTTACTTGGAGAGGTGGGAGGAAAGATTTCTCTTTGCTCTGCCTGACAGAGTTTGTGGGGGAAGGGAACAAGGATACCCACTGCGGTATCCAAGTTATACCTGCCAAGTTGCCAACTGAGAATGAACAATTTAAAATGGAAACACATAAGGAGATGACAAAGCTTATTTGGAAAAAAAAACACTTGTCACAAAAATAGATTTTTAAGAGGCTATCACAGTTATATGGAGGAAAGAGGACATCAAATATACAAAACCCTGGAAGGTATGAACAAATATCTAAGCAGAATTTGCTTTACTACTGGAGTCAAACTGTATGGCTTATCTGTAAAGTAATGTGCATTATGTATATGAGCCACATTTCTGACCTCGTTATTGAGATAGTTTTTTATGAACTGCACAAGAATATCAGAAGACGACTTTGCCTCTGAAACAGTGAAAAGTAGGTTTTGACTAGGCAGAAATCATATCAACAAACAATGCATCACACTGTGATGAGTATTGACAAAATTTCATATTCTCAGCAGCTTCCCAAGTCTTGCCATGCTGAGGTTCCTCTCTGTGGCTTCCCCTGCATGCTAGGCTTCCCACAAAATAATACCCCTCTCCTCCATCTCATTTCCTCCATCTCCCCCCACCCCCACCCCCACCCCGGTTCTGTAGTTGAAACTACCAACTCTGGGCAAATTGTAAAGTCCCTTCCAGGGAATCCTTTGCATAAAAGATACCATTCTGGAACGGAATTCTGAAAATCCTACCCAGTTTGGCCTTACTTCCAACACCAAATGACTAGAAATCTATTTTCTGAGAAATCCTGTAAGATTTCGTGTGGTTGTATGACAAATCTTTCAGCAAGGAGAAAGGGGTTTCTGAAGAGTGGCCATGAGATACGCAACCCTGCAAAGACTCCTCGTTTTTAATGACATAGAGTTATCAATTCTATAATGCTGTAGTAATTAAGATTGAGATTCATTTGAAAGAATAATGAATGTTCCTCACATTTTTTTTTGGAGAAAACAAAACACCCCTGTATAAAATTAAGTTTTAAGCTAGTTGTGACTTAGTATAGTACACAACCTGCATAATTATCACGTGACAAAAGTGGCTGGTTAAAATTGGAACATAGTTGTGGTAGTCAATATCTATGTGCCTTCTTTTTTCTTTTCATTATCTCATTCAGAGAAACATAGAATACAGATGAGAGAAGGAAAATTTTAGCTGAGCCTTTGGCTGACTGTGATGGCTTGATTTTCCTGAAAATCTGCCACTACCTCTTCCTCAAAGCATTCTCTATTTTTGCCAACCTGGACTGACTCTAGAAAGAATATAACATAATGGTTAGCTAATGACAGCTTAGTACAGTTGCCTTCTGTTTGCATGTAAAAGGATCCTGCATCTTAATAGCTACAAAGCAGACAGAGGTTCAGAAGTTGCAGGCATTCCTACCAGGAACGGTTGCAGTAATAGTAAAAGTTTCAGAGAGGGTAGCCGTGTTAGTCTTTCCAAGAACTGCAGGCAAAAATCAAAGAAAAACAAAACAAAACAAAACACACAAAACATATGGCACCTTAAAGAATAACTTTCATATTTTAATGTAATGTCTTGTGGACATGTCCACTTCTTCAAACATATAGCAGCAGACATATTTTTTTTGTATATAGACTGCTATATCTCTGAATAAGTGGATGTGTCTATGAAAGCACTACCAAATAGATAGATAGATAGATAGATAGATAGATAGATAGATAGATAGATAGATAGATAGATAGATAGATATAGATATAGATATAGATATAGATAGATAGATAGATAGATAGATAGATAGATAGATAGATAGAGATAGAGATAGATATATAATGTTGGGTGTGTGCATTTTGGACAAATATATTTGTCTTTCCTAAAATGATAAGCAGTTTACAGACTTCAGTTCTGCAACCTAATGCCGGAAGAATGCTTTCAACTGGAATGAAATCATTCTAAATTTTTAATATCAATTCACATTCTTCCTCTTGTAACCTAAAGGAACATAAATTCATCTTGTCAGCTAACATTTTGCATTACCATGTTAGGAAGCTATTACCTTATTTTCCTTTGGTCATGAGAACCAGGCTATACTAGGTTTCTGGAGTATATTCAAATTATTCTTTGCAGCACTGAGCAGGCATAATGCATTCCCTTTGCAAATTCCTGTCAAGACAAATGCTTATAAAATCCACACATCTGTTTTATGTTTGGGTACTTTCGAAAGAAAAAAAATTGGCCAAAATGAATGACCATGATAATAAACGAATGTATCTCATCTTACCCTCATGCCAAAGGCAAATACTTGCCCCTCAACACATAACAAAAGAAAATGTCAGGAATTGCTTCTTTTGAACCTCACATTTCTGTGAAAATCAGCGACCATTTATCTACATGGAACAAAGATGTACTTGACCACAAAGAAAATTAAGGATGTTATCTTCAGCCTTCCCTCATTCTGCGTTGTGTTTCTTGGTCAATGTAGAGAAGGAAATTTGTGGTCTTTCAAACTCTTGTTGGACTTCAACTCCCATCACTTTTTCCCACTGGGAATGCTTGCTAGGACTGATGGGAATGTATCATCATGTGAAGGCCTACAGTTTTTCTAAGCTGGCAGTTTACTTGGCCTGGGATATAGTTATGCAATCAGACCTCTAGAGCAGAATGCTATCAAGACAATCAGCCCCGAAGTAGGTGCCTTTTATTGGATAGAACCATGTGCTGCTGCACACACATAGCACGATACAAACAAGACGAGCAACTTCTAAACTGAATCTAAATAGCAAAAAGGAGCTCTCTAAAATGGATTTGTACTTAGAACTAGGCAGGCAACCAGCTTCAGCTTTCTAAAGAAATGACATTGATACAAAAGTAAATATTTAATGTAGAAAGCAAGAAAAGGAGTGCATAAATGTTAAGAGCCAAGTACATTACTAAATCTGCAAGGGCAATTAACTTCTGTTCTGTTTACATGTTGCTGGAACTATCTACATTAATAGCATGATTTACTGAGTATGTTTTGTAAGCTTTTGTGCTAATGCCCCTTTGATTGTACAATTATTGAAACCCTTTACACTTGCCAGAACAATAACATTGAAAGGGTTGGGCTTTAAAATTTCATACCAATGCAAATGACAGTTTCTTTCTTCAGATATTCAAATTTGATTCTACAGTATTTGTATCAGCTGGCTGAACCAAAAATTAATGTTTCTGTTCTAAGTGAATGTGGTGGAAAATGTAATTGTAAGCTACAACATATATTAATCTTTTAAAAATGTTTTGCAAATGCTTAAAAATGACAAATATTCATCACAATTTAAGGAATCTGTCCTTGATTTTTTTTAAAGATTGGCTCTATCATTAATCTGCAACTTACATCATGAGGACTTCCTGTTTGAACCAATATCCATCCATCAAGCAATGGAAAGATAGATATTAGAAAGGCTATATTTAAATGGAAAGGTGAGTTTGAATCAACTATCCTTTTCTTAACCAGCATTGCCCCCTCTTCCCCTTTCTTGGTTTCTTTCCATCACTTTTTCATATTTTCCACTAAATTTTCCTTATTCCTTATTCTTTTAACCAATGCAGTCCCGATCTTCATTACTTCCGCTGTTTGTGAAGATTCTCAGCCATCCAGCTGAGTTTATCTGGAAGTTGAGTCATGGCTACTGGACTTCTTTTTTGAGAGATAGAAACTTTTCCCTGCTCATTTGAGCAGCGAAATGTTTCTGTCTCTTAAAAAAGAAGTCCAGTAGCCATGACTCAACTTCCAGATACTTCCGCTGTTCTTAAAATCAGAAGGCAACTTTCTCAATGGGAGAATTTTCAATATCTGTAGAGCCTCTCTGCACAACCAACTTTCTGGTGTTGACTTTCTATATTAACTTTCTGTCAATGCTGACTTCCATAGAGCCCCCATAGTTAAGGGACATTGTCCCTTTCAAATAACTTCTATAGGCTGCAATAACAGTGACAGAAGAGAGTTGGAGTCATTTCCCCTACAGTCTTATTTGTCTCTTAACACTGAGGATGATGCGGGTTTTGTTTGTTTTTGGTAATGATAATATCCTAAGCAATGTTGATGCTAAAATTGTTTTCATGCTAACAGATGTTGGTACAACCTGTGCATATAGATACTGGCTGCTGTTCCCATAGCACTCCAAAGTCTTCAGGGCTAGGCACACCATTATAAGCCTAACTGAGATGGTTGCCTCAGGTGGTGTGGAATTGAGGGAGCAAACATGCTGTTCTGCATCTTCTCCTAGCAAGGCGTGTCTGCCTTGGAGAACAACTGCAGCTGCTTTGTAGAGCTGAATATTACCTTCAGTGGCCAGAGAAACATTCTTCCACCAAAAAAAATGTGAAAGTGATAGGAAAAACTAGCTTTTGGGCACATACACAATCTTCAAAGGCTAGGTATGCCTCTTTCAACATTCAATTGACTGCTGAGCTATGAAGAGTCCTCAGGCCAGAAAATGGAGCAGGGATGCCTTAGAATGCACCCCTCAAGGAGTCTTCATAGCCAAGGATTAAATGAACATGGAAGAAGACAGCTTTATACAATAGGGCCAGCCTCTGAAGATAATGTGGGGGCACAGCTGCTGTCGCCACATTCTCATCTTTATTGTCAGCATCTGCTGGGCACCATCACCACTATCATGATCACAGTATTCTCATCCTTTGCAGATGGGCAGTGGCATGATCATCACCATGTCCTTGTTCTTCTCCAGCTAGACTGCAGTGGTTCTCAACCCGTGGGTCCCCAGATGTTCCTGGACTGCAACTCCCAGAAGCCTCCACCACTTGCTGTGCTGGAAGGGGTTTCTGGGAAATGCAGTCCAGGAACATCTGGAGACCCACCAGCTGAGAACCACTGAGCTACAGGAAGGGCATCTTCATTTCATTAATTAGGAGGAACACTCAACTTCTTATTCAAGGTGAAAGAATGGTTTGGGCTACCCATGAGTTTCTTTACTATGACAGCTTTAGTGTTGTTGTTGTTTTAATTCAGTGGAGTTCCCAAAACAGAAGGAAATTTGAGGAGTAAACCACAGAATAGTAATTCCATTTGCTTTAATATGCTTTACATTAACCGCCTGGAGTTCCTCTGGGAAGATGGGTGGTATAAAAATAATAAATAAATAAATAAATAAATAAATAAATAAATAAATAAATAAATAAATAAATAACCATGGGTTTAAGGACTAAGAAAGATATCAGAAATGTATCAAATATATAAATGTGCATCGTTCTTACTTGCAAAATGATTCTGCAGAAGAAAGCTGCACAGGGACTATTATTATATAATATATTATAAAAATAATGGGGGCATTATACAGATATACTGCATGTTTACAGGTTAATCCACCAACTATAGTGCTTCTTCTGTTCTTTTCTTTTTCTTAACACTTCCAAATGCATACTTGATATACAAAGCAAACTCAGACCTAGGTACAAGCAATGTTGTAACATTTATCTCCATCTCCCCCCCCCCATGTTATGTCAAGAAACTCTGAGTCATTAATGCAATGTGTACATTTGAACAAGGTCCAGAGTCTAGTGATTGTATCTATATGATACATTAAATGGTAACTTGAAATAACTTGTGAATCACAGAAGTTAAAACACTACAGTGTCACAAATAGAAACACTCCACACCCAATACTTTATTACACATGAGAAGGAACTTCACCAAGATACTCATATTTTATAATCAGATGTGCTTTGTTGATTTCTTAAAAAATAAAACCCTGCTCATCAAAGAAATGGAATGTCACAACCAGGCTCATTAGTTTTTATTCTCCACTGCTGAGTTGGGCACAACGTCTGGTGAGGACAATTAAGTGATTCCTGGAATTTAACTTCATTAAAATAGTTAATAATTGGGACAGGTCTTCTTCCTTATATTCCCTTTTCTTGTTCTCAATTAAAAAAAAACTACCCACAGTATTTACTGGGTAGCAAGAAACAGGTGGGCAAAAATAACCACAAAGAAATATATTTAGCATGTTCTCTTTATTTTAAGATGCTTTGCTAGTATACAGGCCAGATCCAGCAGCAGAAACAGATGAACAATATTGTGATTATGATTACGATAAAGAGTCAGGAAAATGATATCAAAAATCAAGCAACTGGGAAGGCTGACAAGATTCACATTTTAATAGTTTCTTTCTTTCCAACTTCCTGAGGCCTATTTTGTTAAAGGGTGGACAGAGTAAGAAATCACGCTGCGTAGGATAGAGTAACAAGAAGCAGGGACAGCTGCTTGACGAAGATACCAAATCTGTGAAATATGTCTGTGCCTATATTATAGTGTATAAGGGTAACAATGGCAACACTAAATGTGTGGATAATGGCTGATGGGTACAAAATGCTTGGAAAAGAGCCTATTTCTATGTGGATGATGATTGGCTAGAACAGTGATGGCAAACCTTTTAGAGACTGAGTGCCCAAACTGCAATTCAAAACCCACTTTTTTTTTTTTTGCAAAGTGCCAATATATACAGGTGGCTATGAAGGGGCGATGTCGGGTGCCCACAGAAATGGCTCCGAGTGCCACCTTTGGCACCCGTGCCATAGGTTCGCCATCACTGGGCTAGAAGAATGTGATTGAGAAGAGGTGGTGTAAAGTGATGGTATTGACAGATACATTGACACTATTGAGTTGGCTTATCCTGCTTTTACACAACCCCTAAAATCCAAGGCAAAGGGCTCCCAAATGTGGAGCTTAAAATTGTTTTCCCACCAGCTGCAGACTTTAAAAAAAATTAAGTACAACCACGCCCACCTAAGCGCACCCCAGCGCATTTTACAAGTACCTGGTGTCCAGAGGTAAAACATTTTCCGATTCAGATTATAAAGCTGTAAATGCCGGGCTCTCCTCGCCTTCTGTTTGTTTTTGTTGTCCTCCCACCCCTTTAACAGCCTGGAATCCCTACAGAGCTGTTCCAATGGCAGATGGAGGTGAGCGGAGGTGAGCCTGCATTTTTTTCTCCCTCCCCTCACCGCAGACAGGAGCAATGGAGTGTGGAAGGGTGGGAACACAGGAAGCAGAACAAACCCCCACGATCTCTGGTCCAAATTTAAGTTGCTAGCAGATTTTAGAGGTCGTGTAAAAGTGCCCTTAGAAAGAATCATCTCTAACACTTTCAGCTGTACTGCTACTTTTTGACATTACAACCAAGGAATGGGGAAACATGTAACCTCTATGTGAAAGCAAGAAGTTGCAAAATCTAGGTTCTTGTTCACGGGCAGGTACTGGTCCTCCTCAAACTTCTCAGTCATCTGGTTAAGACAATGACAATAGACGGGGTGGGGCTCAGTATCCCTCTATAAACATGTGGAAGAAACTGAGTATTCTAATATCTGAATAGGGCTAGTATGAATGGAATTTCATCTAGGAAGGATGCTCAAAACAAGATAGTTGGAGTATCTAGGTCCTAGATACTCCAACTATCTTGTTTTGAGCATCCTTCCTAGATGAAATTCCATTCATACTAGCCCTATTCAGATAGATTCTAGGAGAACACCTAGAAACTGAGTTGCATCTTTGGCAAGCTGTACAGTCCCAGAGTTCACCCTCAACCCCAGGAGAAAGGTCAATTGAGTACTTTATACCTAGAAATCTCTGGAAAGGGTCACCATAAGTTGAAGTTAATCTGATAACACACTGTGATATAAGAAACTAAGTTATGAATAGAGGAGGTAGAGGATCCAAGACAGTAGTCATTGCAGTAGTGGATTTGATTCGTGAAAAGAGACTGTGAGGTGAAACAGTGATATTATAGTTAAAGACTATTATTTCATGGATAAAATTAGAGTAACTAGAAATATGTGAATTAAATTGCTAGAAGGTAAGGAGTAGTAAAATCAAACTTTTTTATTTTAAAAAAATATTTATAACCTTCCCTATACCACAGTTTCTCAGGGGGTGTTGCAAGGTGGTATAAAGCAATTTTAAAACATAAGGTATTTAAAACATTTTAAAAACAAATAACAAAAAATATTAAATAGACATTAAACATATTACACTAAAGCCCATGCAGGCCTTTATCCTCAACTCTCAAAAGCTCTAATAATATGTTTTCACTTGGTGTCAAAATGCTGCTAATGCCTGCACCAACTGAGTTTCCAGTGGAAGAATATTCCCATGCTTTGCTATAGCAGAAAAGTCTACCCCTGTGTCTTCAAATAATGAAGGGACACAGACGAGGGCCTCCCCAGCAGATCTTTGTGATCAGGCAGGTTTGTATAGGTTGAGATGTTCCTTCAGATATACAGGTCCCAAGATGTGTAGGGCTTAGTAAGTCATCATCAGCACCTTGAACTCAAGACCAGACGTGTAGTGGCAGTCAGTGTAAATCCTCCAGAAATGATGTGACATGGGTTCTGAAGGATGTTTCTGTTAGCAGCATACCTGCAGCATGCCATAATTTCTGTAGCATCTGCCTTCTTTTCAAGGGTAGCCCCTAAGTACAGTGCAGTGCTGCAGACTAACTGGGACGTTATCAGGGCATGGAGTTCTGTAGCCAGGTTATCCCTGTTCAGAAATGTAGCTGGTAGGTGAGCTGAAGATGGCCTCATGCACTCCAGGCCACTGAGCTCACATGCCAAAGATGAATCTAGGTGTACCCTCAGAACTAAACACCTATTCCTTCAGAGATAGTGTGAGTCCTTCCAGAACAGGGCTCTTGAGCAGCCCTTGAACCACTAAACCACAGAGCCTCTGTCATGTCCAGACTCCATATTGAGCTCCATCTTACCAGCCTTCCACCAGTCTACTGCATCCCCCAGACCTGCATAACCTCAGCTGATCCTGGTGATAAAATGTATAGTTGAGTGTTATCAGCATTAGAAAAAGGAGATGGTTAACAATGCTGCTTTTATTTTGGCAGGAAAAATCCAATAGAACCCTCACAGGCATTTATGGCTACTACAATGTTACCTAATGACCACCAACCAGCACCCAAAACTCAGTTTTACAACTTCTAAAACTTAGTTTTATGACCTTTTTGCTAGAATCTAAAACTCAGTTATACAGCCACTAAACTTCAAGACATGTTAGAGGTAAAGCAAATGGGACTGAACTGAGTGTACCCTATACTAAGAATGGAAGTGATAAAAATCATGTGACAAACTCAGCTGAATGTATAGTATACATATGGAGGTGGATGGGAGGGCAGGGAAAAGGATTGGGGGAGGGTGAAAATGAGGCTTGAGAATTATCTGAGAGCCAAACACATGTTTTAATTTTGGCCACAATGGTAGAATTCAGCTTAATTTGACTTCCTTCTCTTTCTCTTTTATTAACACAAGGCACTTGTATTTAAGACTGGGATCAGGAAAAGAATACAACATGTATGTATGTATGTATGTATGTATGTATGTATGTATGTATGTATGTATGTATGTATGTATGTATGTATGTATGTATGTATTTTTTTTTTTTTTTATACCACCCATCTGGCAGCAAAACAACAAAAGTAACAATATAGACTCTTTAATGTTTATTCCCATTCCCATTAACACAAAAGGCCATCTCTACTGTCACTCATAGAAACTGTGCACACTTTGTGGTGAATTAACCTCCTACATCAAATGGTAGATTTTGACAGCAGGTCTGCACCTAAAAATGTGAGATGTGAGCAAGGTAAAACCATTGTGCAAATATTTACATTGTTTACACTGGCTGAGGATCTCAAATTCAATGTAGCTCCTGTTCTTAACAGAAGACTAGGCATTTAATCAGCCAGAAAAGGTTAGCATATTGACAAGTCAGCTAGAGTTTGTATAGAAAGCCTGGACTGACTGGCACAAAATATGTGAAGTTGACCTGAATATATACCCTGAAAAGCTTCCACAGAATTCTTCACATTACTATATGCTTTCTTTGTTCTTGATGCAAACCACACCCAAAGAAGGCCAATTCCATGCAAGGGATCATCAAAAGGGGATTGAAAATAAAACAGCCAACATTATAATGCTATTGTACAAAACAATAGTAAGGCCGCACCTGGAGTATTGTGTACAATTCTGGTCACTGGATCTCAAAAAAGACATAGTGGAACTGGAAAAGGTGCAGAAGAGAGTGACTAAAATCATTACTGGGCTGGGGCACCTCCCATATGAGGAAAGGCTACAGCATTTAGGGCTCTTTAGTCTGGAAAAAAATCACCTGATGGGGGATATGATTGAGACGTACAAAGTAACGCAGGGCACAAATAAAGTGGGTAGAGGGATGCTCTTCTCCCTCTCACAAAATACCAGAACTAGGGGACATCCACTCAAATTGAAGATTGGGAGAGTGAGATCAGACAAAACAAAATACTTCTTTACCCAATGTGTTGTTAGTGTGTGGAACTCCCTGCCAGAGGATGTGGTGATGGCATCTGGCCTGGATGCCTTCAAAAGGGGATTGGACAGATTCCTTGAGGAAAAATCCATTACAGGTTACAATCCATGATGGGAATGTGTAATTTCCAGGCTTAAAAACAGGCTACTTCAAAGCCAGATGCAGAAGAATAGCATCAGGAGACAGATATCTAGTTTTGTGTGCTCCTAGAGGCATCTGGTGGGGCCATTATGAGATACAGGAAAGTGGACTTGATGGGCCCTTGGCCTGATCCAGCATGGCTCCTCTTATGTTATTATGACAGCTAAAAAGTACTCAGTACAGACACAAATAAGCCCACCTTAGGTACAATCTTCTGACTTCATCAACAGCCTTTCAAGGAAGGACCTAAACTCATGAATAGGCTTGGGTCAGAGAATACTGTATATGGCAGCAGTGGGGGAAATGAGGTTTTGTTATTTGCTAATTATGTTGCATTTTATCAAGCAGTCTGAACATAAGCAAATTTATTTATTAAGTAACTCTCACTAATAAGCTTGGGTGGGCTTATTAGTAATAAAATATGTATGGAATTCCAAACAAACACCTCATTTTATGTGTTTACATGAACATCAATCAGTATAGCAAATTTCCAAGCATGTAAGCATGGTAGTCCTAGTTTCGCAGTTAATTAGAGCAGTGTTTCTCAACCTTTTTTGGGCAAAGGCACACTTGTTTCATGAAAAAAATCACGAGGCACACCACCATTAGAAAATGTTAAAAAATTTAACTCTGTGCCTAAATCAGTCTCTAAAAGGTTCGCCATTGCTGGTGTAGGGAGAAGCAGGACAGAGGGGCCACAGATTGAGGCAGCCCGCTCTCTAGCACCCAGTTCCCGCTTACCTGTGTTGTTGTTTTAGACATTTTGCCCTGCATGGACTTCTGTGTCCAGTGGAGACCTGAGAAGGGGCACTGACTCTCCAGGAACACAAATAAGACCCAAATAAGACCCATCTTGCTCTCCACACTGTGGCCAAGGCAGATGCCTTCAGCAAGTCCAGCGACAGGAGGGGAGGAGGATGAAGGAAGGCAGGAAGGAAAGAAGGCAGAAAGTGTTCTGCTTGTATACCGCCCCATACCACTTCAAGGAGTCTCTGGGCGGTTTACAGTTTTAATTACAGTAGGCAGGCTGCTAGACATACACATATGCAGGCTAGAAATGAGCACGTTTCTATGAAGAGGGGAAAGGGTACGAATGGAAAGAGAGGTGGGGAAAAAAAGAAAGAAAAGACACAGAGAGAGAAGAGGGCAACAAAGACAGAAAGAAAGGGGCAAGACTTCAAGGAACCCATCGCGGGGGCCCTCAGAGATGGCTCTTCCCCTCCCGGACCCTAAAGGCCGGCCATCCAGCCATCCAGCCGTGCCAGTAGCCCCCCCGCCCGCCCGCCTCCTCAGCCCAGGCCCGGCAGAGGCCTCCTCCATCCCCTCCTCCTTGCAGCCCTGCCGCGGTGCTTGTGGGGCAGCCGGGCGCCCCTCCTCCCCTTCCTCTCACCTGGTGGTTTGTTCTGGGCTGGGGCTCCCGGGCCGGCTCGTGTTGGCGGGCGGGCTGTCGGGCGGCTCAGTGCATTGGTAGCTCCCAGGAAAGGGGTGGTGGTGGTCCAGGGTAAAAAAGGAGGGGGGAGAGGGAAGCGAGCGAGTCGCGGCGGCGGCGGCAGGCACAGGGCAAACACTTAGAGAATGAGCGGGGCCAGGTCCGGCCGGGGAGGAAGTGACGCCAGCGCTGCGGGCCTCAGGGGGGAGGAGCCAAGCTGGCCCTTGGACGCTATTTATAGCGCCTCCCAGCTGTGGGCCGCCCGCCGGCCCTGGGTTGAATTTCTTTAGAATTTTTCAATTTTTCCCACGGCACACCAGGCAACATCTCACGGCACACTAGTGTGCCACGGAACAGTGGTTGAAAAACACTGAATTAGAGATCAATTAACAGTTCCTTCTAGGCATCTAACTTGCCATACTTGCTGCCCAAGCTTCCATGGGCTGTTTCACATAATAGCACATGACAAAGTGTTTAGGGAGAGGCAAATTATTACTTTGCATTTGTCTGATGAAAATGAGATTGCGACAGGATGCTGCTCAAACAGTACCTAGTGACTGAAGGTTCTTCTGCTGATTCATCACAGCCGCTTCAGCTTCTGTGAGCAGCTCAGGAGAGTGCGAACTGACTGTGTCATATGAGGAGACTTACCAAAACATGAGTCATACTGGAAAACCATGACATCTAAAAAAACTGTTTTTAGAACTATTCAATACACCAGGCTGATAAAAAGAGCATATTAGAAGTTTTATTACATGCCCCAGGGACCTCTGAATCAGAAAGTGTGGAGCACAAGCCAGCCAAAATAAAGACATCTAGTTTTTACTGAGTTTGGGGCAGGGTGTGTGTGGATTGTATTTTCAGATTCAAAAACCAACAAAAGAAACAAATTGCTACATAAATGAAACAAATGAAGTTACTGTGGCTTGAATGAAACCTCACTGAAGAATGATATGTGATGGATCTCTTGTGGTCAGTGATTCAGACACTATTTTCTGACAGTCTCTTTGCTGACATCTTGGCTTCATCTTGTTTTCACTGTAGAGCTAGCTAGCACCATTTGCTGTTAGGCATTTCAATCAATTAGGAAGGTGAGCTCCATCTTCAAATATGTACGGATAGCTGCATTTTCAAGATTGCTGGTTGTCATGAAAATAAGGTAATTTTGTTCCAGTAATTTCTGTACCAAAATCATCCATTTAAGGTACACCGGCCCTGTAGGCGACAGTTAAAAGCTTTCTGCACACATCTCAAGAACTAAATATTAAACCAGAAGAAGGTAAGGAGACCCAATGGAGAGCAAAAACAACACATCTTGCCAAATGGGTGAATGCTGAAGAGTTCCTCCGTCAGGAGAAGGCTCTAGCTGGACTATCAAGATGCCACTTAAAGAATTCAAGGTGAAGTAGAAAGATCAAATAATAATCAAGTACAATGGAGCTACTTGGATACAGGATACATTTTCTGTGACTATGAAGAAAGTCAATCAATGCAGCATTCATCCAGAAGCAGTTTATGCCTCATCATATGTATGAAAGATTTACTAAATGTCCAAGATAACACTACTGAAATAGTGATCAAAATAGACTAATTAATATTTCAATTTACCTTTAAGTTGACTTATATACTATGTATAGCTTCCTTTTGAAATTGTACAATGCTCTGATATGAATTTTAAAAATGAAAATTTATTAGTAATGATATTACACATGGTCCATTTAATTGATTTTTGAAAGAAGCAGGTTGGAGAGTGAAGGAAACCTAAAGATTCCCCCCCCCAAAAATGTGGTAGTATTGTCACAATCTGGGTTTTTCCTTTCTTCTCGACTGCAAGTGTCTACTAAGTTAAGCACACTTAGACCAAGTGGCCAAAAACTTGTTGAAATTTGACTTCAGAATAAATGAAATTACATAAATTGCAACTGAAAATTACATTTAATTAAAAAAGATCTGGCCATGTCTTCAGCTATGTAACTGGGACGCAACTGGCATTCTGCTGTTGGGTCTCTGACCATACAATGAAGATTGATTTGCTAATTAGCTGCAAGTTGCTGCCACAATTTATGAGATTCATTTATGCTAGAGTAGACTCTTGGCCGCTGGTTAGAAATTTGCTTCATTAGACTTGTGCACAACTTTATAGACATAACTAGTTTTTGCTCTTACATCCAGAATCATATGTATTATTTGTCTGTGGCAAAAATAACAAAGACCCTTCTGCTTAAATACTAAAAAGTTTATTTTGGCATAACCTTTCATGGACTGTAGCTCACTCTGTTAAATGCCTTTTAATTCCATACTCCTTTTGTCTTGTTAATTTATGAGCTTTGGCAGCATCATCTACTGTTAATTGTCTCTATTATTACTTTTTGAAATAATTTTAATTCTGATTTAATTCAGAACCTAATTCTGACTACCAGTTCCTTACTGAAGTGCAGATAATTGCACAATGAAGCTTCCCACACAAACCACTTGCAAAAAATGCCAGCTCATAAGTGTTAAGTGTTGTACAGTGATCCCCCGCCTATCGCTGGGGTTAGGGACCTGACCTGACCCGCAATAATTGAAAATCTGCGATATGCAGATGCAGGTCAGGCCAGGCCTGGAGGGGGCTAGCTGGGGACTCGTGTACTTACCCCAGCCTGGCCCTACCCCGAACGGGCCAGTGAGAGCCTCCCCAGGCCTTCTGGTAAACCGGAAATCATTTCTGAGGCCTCTGACAGGCCTAGAAAGGCTCTCAGAGGCCCCAGAAATGATTTTCAGGGATCCAGAAGTCACTTCTGGTTTGCATGGAGGCCCTTTTGTGGCCTCCAGAAGGTCCAGGAAGGCCCTCACAGGCCTGTTAGGGGCAGCTCCAGTCCTGGGGTAAGTATGGGAGGCTTGAAACAGGACTCCCCCCTTACTCTAGGAGGTCTTTTTCATATACTACGGTCCCGTGATATAGCAGGATCACAATATATGAACCGCAAAAGGGCGGGGGAACACTGTAATCACTCCCCCCCCCATAATTCATAAGTTAACCTGAACACACAATGATAAATGGCTACAAACTTTCATGCAAAATTAAAACATTTGGGTGATAAGCTAGTCATTCTGAAATAAATTTCCTTTATCTCTTCAACATACTTTGATGATCCAGTATTTCTTCTTCTTCTTCTTCTTCTTCTTCTTCTTCTTCTTCTTCTTCTTCTTCTTCTTCTTCATCATCATCATCATCATCATCATCATCATCATCATCGTCATCAGGAGTGGCTTAGAAGAGATTTTAGAGTCTAAAAGTAAGCATGGATGCCATACCAGCCCTGGAGCTGGCATAATTTCTCACCCATTGAAGTCAATGGGGGATGGCAATAAGAAAAAGTGAGTAAAAAGTGAAATTAACCCCCCAAAAAACCCACACAAACATTTTGCCCTGGTTGCTATCTAAAAGACACTCCTATCCTTACCATTGTTCTGTAAATCTTAGGAAAAGTGTTCAGGGACACTTGGCTCTTAATGTTATCTCTCTCCACACCAACAGCAGATAATCAATGGACTTGGAGGCATTTCATCTTCCATTCCTAGGTGGAGCCCCTTCAGGGGAAAAACACAGAATACAGTACTGTAATGGAGATTGTTAACCTGATTAGCTATTGGGGTCTGAGTTAGGAACACTTTCCCAGTTACTTATGAAAACCTTTTGCAAAGGAGCACCAAATGCTATGTCAATTTTAGTTTTAACTTCCGTTTTAATTATGATTATGCTCTTTTGCTATTATCTTGGTCGTGAACCACCCAGTGATCATTGTCAGATGGGCCGTTTATAAACTGATCGAGTGAGTAAATAAATATGAAATAGTGTATGACTATTTTTTTTGGGGGGGGGGGAGGCCTGTGGAAGCACCAGGAAGTGTTCCCTCCCCAAAGTTCCAAAGGGAGGCTCCGTCCTTTCTCTGCCACAAGCCGCCTATAAAAGATATATACTGTACTGGCAGAGTAATCTACAGTCTGCAGAATGGCACGCAGGGCAGCTGGCACACAAATTTCATTGTCACAGTGTCTTGCATCCGAACAAGAATCGTTAACACGCGCAGGAAAGGATGTGGCTTCTCAAGTAAACCCAAGGATAGCGTCTCTGGGCGAAAATTCTTTGCCAGGGAACCCACATGGGTTGTACAGAACTGGAGTATCAGGACGTTAACGCGGCCAACTTTCAACAGTCTTGGCTCTTCCCAGTCTACAACCGTTTGTCGTCCCCAACCGCCAGTCTTTCTGCGGCTTCCTAATCTCTAGATCTCTCATAGCTTTACGCCCCAGGTGGTACTCCAGGCTCCCCTTGGTGGTTGCCCTCCCCCTTCATTAGGCAGCCCATCTTCCTGTCGTCTCTTCCCGCTTCTTCAAGCGCGGCTGTGGCCTTTTCGGCTCGGCTGACTTTGGACCTCCGAGGGAGGGAATTCCTCGCGGCCCGGTCGGAGTCGGGGCTGGGGGAGTGGGGGGGGGCAGGCTAGCATGCTGAGGGGGCGACACCAGCGACGAGACCCAAGCAGGAGCGGAGAGGTGCCTGGAGGACGCCTTCGCCCTCCACGCGCGCCTCCAGGGAAAGGGGCTTCCCCGTGTAAATAAATAAGCGCCACGACGCGTCGGTCCCGCCACGACGCGGAGGCGGCGTCCGCGGCGACCTCCTCCATGGCGCCCGCATCGCCCTTGGGCAAACCCAGCGTCCCCTTGGCTCGGCTTTGTTCCTGAATTGTTTTAATTTCCACAGGACGTCGCCCACCGGCTGCCGGGTCCACACCGGCTAGGGCGGCGGCTCCTCCCTGTCCTCCCCCCCGCCCCCATTTTGGCTGCCCGCCCCGCCCTCTCCAGCCTCCTGCCGCAGCTGCAGGAAGCCCAACCCCGCCCCTCTCGTCTCAGCCCCGCGTGCGTGAGGCCGGCTGGCTGGCTGGCTGGCTGGCGAGTGAGCGAGAACGTCAGCGCTCTCCCGGCAAGCCCATTGTCTGCACCGCGGCGGCGGCGGGAAGCGCGCGAGGAGCGAAGGCGTTTGCTTCAACCCCCCGCCCCCAAATCCTATTCGGTCCGGTTCTTTCCTCCGCGTCCGGCTCGCCCGCTTGTTCGCCGGGTCAAGGAAAGCCCCGCGGACCCGAGAAGGCTGCGCCCAGGCGCAATGCAGGGCGCCGGCCGCCGCTTAGCAGAGCTGCAAAGCTGAGCCGCGACCCGGGCCGGGCTCGGGGCAGCTCCTCCTGAAGAGAAAAGAAAAGAACGAGGCCGGCCCGGCGCTGGCGGCACCAAACTTTGTCCTTTGGCCGGCCCGGGAGAAGCCTCCTTCTGCCTTCCTCCGCATGGAGACGCTGAGCGCCGTGAGGACGAAAGTCGGGAGCCGGAGCCCCGGCGGCGGGGAGGCGGGAGGGACGGGCCAGTCGCAACCCGTTCCTTGCTCCAGCCCTGCCGGCCGAGGCTCGCCGGCACCCTCGGCGCCCGATGCCGCCGCTTATAGACTCGAAGACCTGGAGACCTTGGCCACTGTCGGTGAGTGAGGCTGGGCTCCAGCCAGTGACAAACAAAGGCAGCGGGAGACGATCGTCCTTGCTGTCGTCCCCACACCACCCACCCAAAACACACACACACACACACACACACACACACACACACACACACACACACACACACACACACACACACACACACCTTCTTCCCTTCTCCCGTGCGCCGCCCCATGGCCACCCACTTGGCTCCGGGGACGCTCTGCTACGCCAAAGGGACACCCCCCACCCCATTCCCTCGCTCTTCATAGCAACAATCGTCCACGCTTCTTGGCCCACGATGTCATCACCCTGATAACACCTCGGCAGACCTGGTAGTAGCGACCCATGTCCTCCTGCGGAATTCCTTGCTCTTGGAAATGGATGATCGTGGCTTTCTTTCTTTCCTTGGGGATGTTTCCAGCTGCTAACCTTGTCACATCCCTTGTGAACACACCGGAGGCTTTTCCATCCTCCCACACCAGCGTATCCAAACCTTGTTATGATCAGGAGCCTTGGATCCTTGACTCCCCCCCGCTTTCGCTCAGTTTGTCTGCCCTTAGCCATGTGGGCTAGCAGTCATTCCTGTTTTCTGATCAGGAAAGAGTATGGTATACAGTAGTAGCTCTCAATTTGTGCGTCCCCAGATGTTCCTGGACTACAACTCCCAGAAGTCTTCATCACTAGCTGAGCTGGCCAGGATCATCTGGGGACCCACAGGTTGAGAACCACTGATGTACAGTACTTCATTAGGCAGAGCAGAACAAGCTTTGACAAATGTCTGTCGAAACACTGGCAGGTGCCTGCTGTGGCTTGAAAACCACCAAACCCGATATGAACAAGGCTGATAATCTCTCTCTCTCC
Organism: Phrynocephalus forsythii; assembly: GCA_029282475.1. NCBI lineage: Eukaryota > Metazoa > Chordata > Lepidosauria > Squamata > Agamidae > Phrynocephalus > Phrynocephalus forsythii. The sequence continues at coordinate 98,259,546 of JAPFRF010000010.1, forward strand.
CTTTCTCTCTGTATATATATGCAGGCGGTGTGGATTTTGCTGTCATTGCTCCGCAACTAATTTTGTAAACAATGTGCAGTCTTGTTTAACCTGGGATACAAAAAATGACTCCCAGTTCACAGCCCAAATCTTTTGAATGGAAATATTTGCATTTAAATTGCTTTGGGTCATGGTGTCAACAGTGAGTGTCAAGCCTGTTTAGTAAAATACTGTATCCTGTTTGAATAACAGGTGAACCTCAGTCTTAGGTTAACTTATTTTGACAGGAGCTTGGTGTGAAATAGTGGGTTAAATTATTCCTAAGGCTTCAAATTTATTAGTTTTTTGCTAAATGTGTGTGTGTGTTTCCTATACTTTGCTTACAAGCTTCCATCCTGGTTCTTGTTAATATTGAACATAGCTAGCAACTGTGGAGTCATTCTTCTGTTTAGCTACTCATGTTTCATTGCATCTTATGCATATAGCACTGGTCACATAATGAACAGGAATGTGTCTCTGTGTTCCTTTGAAAATTCAAGCAATTTCTGGCATTTTCAATAGGACCAGTGACTGAAAGCCTTCCACTTGAACATAGATTTTGTGTCTATGTTCCCCCTGTTTGAAGGATGCTTGGTTGTGGCTGCATAAATGATTGGGTTTAGCAGATCTTGGCTTAGGTGCAAGAGGATGAGGCAGGGACACTGAGAAGCAGAAGGTGTGTGATGACAGTGCCATATGGCACATGGAAAAATCAGGGGGGAATTAGTTTATGAGGGAGGATGTATAATAGATATTGTAGACACTCACCTTCACACAGTTTCAAAATAACAGAATGGTTATTGGAGATGGGAGAATAATTCCCGGAGCATCATAATAGTCAAAGGCTCACTTCAGACATAGAAATGAAAAGGCATAGACTGGGAATAGACTCACACCTCTTGATGATACCCCCACACTTTAGCTATATACAGTACTTCCATTTTTATACCAATCTCAAAAGGGCTACAGCAGCTACAGATTTAAAGAGTTTGCCTGGTACAGTAGTCTTAAGTAGTAGTGGATGAGATAGTCTGGTTCTTGTCTCTGTCAGTTTTGAAAGTACTCAGCCATCAATCTTTTCAGTCCAATTTCCACTTTACCATGAGCATTCTTTTGTATGTGTCATTATATGTACTCACTTAAACTCATATGTGTGGGTTGCAGAGAACATCCTTTTGTTGATGGTCCATTCCATAACAGGATTTTTGTTTTTATTGGATATTGAAGTAGCTAGTAAAATCTACTTCCATGCTGGCTTCAGAAGAGGGACCATCAGTAGTATGTAAATTCACCCTGCTTTGCATACCACACATCTAGCCAGGGTTCTAGCCTGTCATTCATGGCATCATGCTGCCACAGACTAATATATAAGTAGGAGTGGTTAAACACTTCATAGACCATCCATCCATGGTTTGTTGATTATGGTACTTAGATGCCCCCCAAAAGTCAGAGAAATAATACGTAGGAGCCTCATGGCACAGTGATTAAACAGCTGCACTGCAGCTAAAACTGCTCACAACCTGGGGTTCAATCCCAGTAGCAGGCTCATAGTTGACTCAGTCTTCCATCCTCCCGAGGTCGGTAAAATGAGCTTGCTGGGCGGGGGGGCAATGTGTAGCCTGCATATTGTAATTAAAACTGTAAACTGCCCAGAGGCTACTTGAAGTGGTATGGGGTGGTATATAAGCAGAACATTTTGCTTTTTGCTTTGCTTTTAGTACTGAAAACTACAGGCTGTGAAAGATCAATGATTCCCACCCAGCCACCAGCACCAGTGGATCACTTCACAAAGTAGAACAGTTAATGACACCGATCAACCACAGAGACAGATCAACCCGGCCTTATTACAGGGAAATGATTAATCCCTCTATATCATCACAATCCATGATTAACATTTATTCTCCTGAGTCAGACAAATTTCCCCTTTCCCACAACTAGAGATGGGCACGAATCAAAAAAATGGTGTTTCATTTGTCGTTTAGGGGATCCATTTCGTTTCGTTTCTGTTTTTCATGAATTTTTGCAAAAATATCGTTTTCGTTTTCATTTGTTTCGTTACCGTTTTGTTACCATTTATTTCACTTTTTGTGATTTTTTTAAGCGTTTAAAGCAGTTCAATGTATTGCCGTAACGAAAACGAAACGGACGACAAAATTTCTGGTGTTTCTGTTTGTTTCATTTTATTTTAGAGACAAAATTCGTTTGTCATTTTGTTATGTAATGAAATGAAAAAAACGAAAACGGAAACAATAAATTGTTCGTTTTGTGCCCATCTCTACCCACAACTATTAAAAAAACACCCCACCATCTCACACTGTACCCAGAGAACAGAGAGAACTCCTTGCTCCCTGAGCTCGTTGCCCTCTGAAGATGCCGGCCACAGGGTCTGGTGAAACGTGAGGAAGAAAAACTTCCAGTACATGGCCAAACAGCCCGAAAAACCCACAACAGCCATAAGATCATGGATGTGAAAGCCTTCGAGAATATAATACACTACATATGTTTGTTCTAGATTTTTCTCTTCATCTTTTAGAGACAAAAACTATCCAGATGCTTTGTTGGGACATCACAATAAGCAGACCATGAACACAAAGATTAGTTCGACAGTGGGCCTATCCACACCATGAAATGTGGTGCAGTCTGGCCCGTCTTTGTGCCTTCAGTGTAAACTATTTTAATTCCTGATACCTGTCCCCAAAGGCAGAACAAAGTGCTATTTTGTATCTCAGTGAACTGTCTCCCCCCAAACTGCATGCCCTTTGTGGGAGGATATGAGTTAAATGGGGAAGGATGGGTCATTTTAAGTAGAAACATAAGTGGACAAGATCTTTTTTCTATGCTATACGATTCTATCAGGGGACCATATTCCATTACTATAGTATATGCCAGAGTAGACAGGTTCAATGTAAACTAGCATGCTGCTGTGAATATCAAGCCTCATATTGCCTGAATGTCATCTACTGGCTAGTAAATTTTATGGCTTTATCAATATGCCTTGGTTATAGTTTCTAGTTACCTTTGGAGGGGGAGGGAGTAATTTCAGTTTTAGGCATATGCATTCCTTTGGTTTTCTATGCCTGCTGACAAGTCATCTCACTTGCTAGCCTATAATATGCAGTATTATCATTTGTTTTGCCAGCTAATGTGATTTTCAGAGTGCAAGGCAATTATAAGCAGTTAATACAAAGATGTAAGCTCCTCAATTTTGCTTTTTCTTTTGTACATCTGTGTTCATATACATTGTTGACTGGGCTAAGAAGCAAAATCATTATGGTTATGACAGAGCAAATGACTCTCCCATCATGTTATTCATGAATTGCACACACTTCTTCCATGTAGTGTACAGTGGTATAGATTCACATCCTTCTAATTTTTTAAAAATTTTGTATATCACAGGAGGAAGTGAGAATGAGCAATGCCCTTAGAACTATCTGTTTTTTTCCTCTTAACTGCAGAGAAGTTTAAGTGTTTCTTCTTTCACCCCAGGAAGTTGAAGGAGGGAGGAGCTTTTTTTAAAAAAAAATCTTAATTACTTTGCAAGCTATATTCAATTTGTAGTTGATACAGTAATCCTGACTATTACAAAATGTTCAGACATGCTAATAGTTGTATTGACATTTTGAAAGTGGCCTCCCTATATTAATGTCTGCTTATTAGGAATAGTACCTACACTGGATATCTGTCTTGAATGTGTGAATATCACGGGTTATGTCAATGAATGTTGCACGCTAGTGTAGACTTGCTGCCTCTTTCAGGTCTTAAAACCACTTCATTTGGATTACACATAATTTTGGACTCTTCATTCAGGGGTTTGTGAGCCTTTGCTAAAAATCATGGTGTGCTCTTTTTTTCATGCACAAGCAGTATAACCCCATTTCCCCAAATACTGTATAGCCACTTTGATTATGTGACTTTTCTAGTTACCCCTCGTCATGCCCAATTATTAGGCATTAAGAGAGCTTCTTCCCGAGAAACAAGGGCATTGCTCGCCCAGCCTGGAAATAAAGAGGCAAGACGCAAATTGTGGGATTCGGAATGGGCCACAATTTATTGATATTAAATTCTCTGAAAATTAACTGTTGAACATCTTTTAAACAAGGGGGCCTGAATGTAGTGCAAGTGGATCAATTAATGATAGCTAATTAATGTTTGGAGGGCTCTGCCCACCTGTTCAGTGCCCTCCCAAATAAGTGTGGTCTAGGCAGCCCTCATCTCCCATTCTTTGAACTTGTTTATAGCTAAGCCTACAATTCCTAATTTCCTTATCCCTTTTTAAGATTTATATTGAGAGCTGCCAGCCAAATTAAGGATACTGTTTAAGACTCAGTTACTCTAACCTATCTTCAATTTACCACTTGCACTGCACACCAATTGTGATTGCATTTAATAAACCTCCCTTTACTATGAAGAGAATGGGATGGGTGGAAACACACCACCACTCCAGTCCAATTTGAGAAGCAGCCAAAAATTCCTATCAGTCCCTTACGCAATCAGCTACTCTCATTCTCTTATTGGGGGGGGGAGGCCAGAACGCAAAAGAGGACTAATACCATGTGACATAACCTTAAATAGACTTTTGCCACTGATAGGCAGCCCCATAGACTGCACAGTTTGTGGCCTGATCCTAGCGGGCAAGCATAGATTCCCCCGCCCACACACACACACACACACACACCCGGCCATTCAGAGCGGCCAGTGTTTGAGTTTTAGAATGAATGCAAATAAATGACAAAGAAATAATTATATTCACATTTTATGTTTGGATAAGCACATGTTTGGATTTTATGTTTGGATGAGCAGTGAAACGTTTCAGTCTCTCAAGAAAAGAAGTCCAGTTGCCATGACTCAATTCCCAGATTCACATTTAAGGGGATTAAAGGTGCATTTGTGTATGTGTGTGTTGCGTCGTTACAGTTGTGACTGACTCCTCGTGACTCCATGTCCATGGAGTTTTCTTGGCAGAAATACTGAGTGGTTTGCCAGTTCCTACTCCAGGTGCCTATAGCACCTGGTATTCCCTGGTGGTCGCCCATCCTTATCAGCCAAGATAATCATCTAGTGGGCTGTTTTTCTCAAAAGTAAGCTAATTCGTTACTTTTCAATATGGTTTTACTTATGCTTGAAAACTCTAACTAGGCAGTGTCATGCATCTTGATTTTTCTTATATATGAATTTTCCTTTAAATTATCAGTTGAATTATGATGTAACATGTCATCTTGAAAGTGCTTCTGTATTTATTTAACTGCAGATTTCAACTGTTGAATGCTAAGTTTGAATGGTGCTCATTTTTATTAGTTCTCCCAAGCAATTTTTAGTTAATGAGACTCCGTTAAGGAGAACAGAGAGATCATGCTTCCATTATGTGGTTGTTTCAGCTTATATACCATCTCATAAGTGGTAGAGTATTCTCTGGGTGGTTTGCAACATAATTATGTAAACAACAACATGCCTTCCCTTGTGAACTGGATACTTATTTTATTGACTGAAGAAGGATGGAAGACTGAGTCAGCCCTAAGCCAGCTACCTGAATCCCGGGGGATCAAACTCAGGTCATGAGCTGCGGATTGACTGTGGTACTAGTGTTTATCCACTACACTCACAGGAGTCTCTTTACATTAATCTGAACAAAAATTCTAATCCTTTCTAAGCGACTGCATTCATCAAATGTTTGGGATTTCTGTCTTCAAACCTTGTCGTTGTTTGTGTCCCCTTCCCATGTGTGTAATATTTGAAACTGATACAGTTATTAACTGTTCCTAAGACCAACTCATGTTATTTATAAGCATTCAGAAATGGTGAAAAAATAGGATAAGTACTGATAAATTGTTTTACACAGTTCCCTCTGGGAAAAGAAATTAATATAGGTTGCATGCTTACCTGTGTAAGTGTTTTTGAACAAGGTGGTAGTTTTATCTGAGGAGCTGTTCATAGGATTACACTATAAACGTGCAACATCACCAATACCTGTTAGTGATTGCAAATTAATTTTATATTTTACATCAGCAGAATTAAAAGAGGAATGATGGCAGCAGACCCAAAGACAGGTTCTTTCTATCCCATTGGCATTAGTAGATTTGATATCGATTTACTGTGTTTGTTGAACTGCAGCATTCATCTTAAGAAATAAAGATTCAATTGTTGTGTTGGCATTCCTGTAAATAACAAGTGTTTGGAAACTACTTTAAACAAGGAATCTTTTAAATCATGAATTGGGTAATTGTTTCTGATTTAGTATAAACACACTTTGCATCTACACTCCATAGTATGTTGCAGAGGAGTGTTTGTTTGTTTGTTTTGTTTTAATAAACATATATGTGTCTATTTTGTCTTAAAAGGTAGGAGTGAGTTCCAGGGTAAACAGGTTGAAATGAGTTCTTGCTGCTTTTTCCCTGTGCCTTTTCCAGTGATTGATCTAGGCTTCACTATTACTATATTTTTATTTTAACTGTCCTTCAGGGAATTTAGGGCCATAGTATATGTGGTTCTTCTTTATTCCCAGTTTTGTTACACACCTGCTCAATATCTGTCTCTAACACAGTAAGGCAGAGGGAGAAAGTGCATGAGAGAAAACAGGTGAGCAAGAAAGGTATAAGGCTGTAGGGTCACCCAAGGTCATACAGTAAACATTATAGCCAAATGTTGGCTCTGCCACGGCTTATCCGCTGGCAGAGCTCCTTTGTCCCCTCCCCGCAAAGCAACGCGAGAGAAGGGAGGCAAGATTACTGGGCCTGGGCAGGGCAGGCCTATATAGGGTGCACCCGCCCACGCCCAAGCCTCTTTCGTCGCCGAGCGCCCCCGCCCACCCACCGCTGTATCAGCACTAGCACGAGTTTAACTGGTCACAATTTGGGCCAGATAGGAATTTTTGACCCCTTCCAGAATTGGCCGGTAGGAAGGGGGATTTTTCACCTATCCCATGCTGGTGCTTGGGGGGGCACTTAGGGCAACCTGAGCTGTGTTTGGTCACACTGGCGGTAGCGCTGAGGGGTTAGAGCCAGTGAGTCAAATTCTAATATCCCCTGCTGGCGCATCCGACCCCGGGCACTGCGGATTCAGAGGTCACAGCATAACAGGCCTTGCTTGGGCAGTGGGGGGCAAGTAAAGCTCCCTGTGGACCCAGGCAAGGGGTGGGAATTTACCGGCCCTGGGGATCTGCAGAGCTAGCAGATTTCCAGGGGATGTGACTCGCCCTAATGCTCTTGAGTCAGGAGGGTCCCAGGAGACCCCAAGGAGCCATCTCTAACCTGTGCTGCTGCAGGCCCCTCAAATGTTATGTTGTGTTGATTTGTTGATGTTGCAGTGTTGAATAAAGTGTGGTCCCAGTTTCAACCCATATTATGTCTTGCGTGGTCCTTCGCCATGGGGGGGCAATGGGGATTTGAACCCAGGTTTCCCTGGTCCAAATACATAGCTGTACTGTACTTTAACTGGGGCACTACAGTTATCAAAAATATGTTCAGGCCTGCAAGTGATCTTAAGTACATATACCTGTGTACATAGCAGCTCATAAACGCTGCTCTGGCTTTGCAGCCAATCTTTGCATTCAAGTTTGGTTTCTCTTTCTGTGTGTTTGTTTTGCTTTGTACTGATCTGAATTGTCTGGCACATGCAGAGCTCTGAGGCAGTAGGCTGTGCCATGTTAGACTTTGCAGCAAGCATAGTAGAAGAAAAACAGCAAGGAACCTGTTCCTGTATACAGTACTTGCTTCTGAGCCTGGTGCAAAGTGTTAACAAACCTGAGTCAGAGAAGCACACTACTGAAAGCTGTGCTAAATCTCAGTGCAAAAGACGCATCCCTCCCCACAATTTCTCTGCAGTTGCTGATTGAATCGAGAGAGGCAGTTTCTGAGGTGAATGATCGATTGAATCGAGGGAGGCAGTTTCTGAGCTGAATGATCCTTGAATTGAATCTGGTACAGTAACAATGAACTGATGATCCATAAAAAGGACCAGTGTTACTGTACAAAATTATAGTCTCAATGCATATGTTGTATTTCCCATAAAAAGGTAATCTTTGTTACTTTAACCTTGTGTGGTAGTCTCCCAAATAGGCTATACAGTGGAACCTTGACTTACATACTGCTTGACTTGCATCATATTTGACTTGCAGCAAGAAGGGGCCTGTTTGACTTGAGTCACAGGCTTTGACTTACATCTCAGAGCCCCGGCGCAAGGCACCGGAATTGGGCGGCAGCCACAACCCAGCATCGCAGCTGCTGCCTCCAAACTGTTCCTGCCTTCTTCCCTTCCTCCAGCAGCGGCAGCTTCGGCGAGGCCAGCTCAGAGCACCTGGAGCTGGTCCTCGGCCTCACCGAAGCCGCCGCTGCTGCTGGAGGAGGAGAAGAGCCGGGAGCTCGGGGCTGACCTCGCTGGTTAGACAGTCGGCTCAGTCTTGTAAAAAATCTGGCTGCAGAAGTCTGGTCCACAGTGGAAGCATTTTAGTTGGGGAGCTGTAAAGTTGTGGGACTCTAATGGTAAGCATAGAGTTGTTCAGAACTTGGAACGTCAGGTTAAAAATCAGTAAAACTTAAATGTTAGACATTGTTGCTATGAACATTAAAAAGTGGAGGTGTATAATTCCACTGCCTCCTCCTCTCTTTGAAGAGACATTTCATTTACATCCCCAGAAGGTATCTCCTATCCCAGTCAAATTTATGTTAAATTGCTGTTTTCGGGGGTCTTTTTCATCATCTGGAATGGATTAATCCGCTTTCCCATTACTTTCTATGGGAAATGTTCGTTTGACTTAAGTCATGTTTGACTTAAGTCTAGACCACTGGAATGGATTAATGACGTAAGTCAAGGTTCCACTGTACATTTAAATTCTTCTTCCTTCCCATCATTCAGTGTCTGTGATGTATTTCACTTTCCATTACTATCATTGTCACGTGATCTGACTTCGATGCCATTAGCTAATTATCTGGTTTCATAGTCATTTGGCCTTCTTGATGTGTATAGGCCAGTCGTGGCAAACCTTTGGCACTCCAGATGTTTTGGACCACAACTCCCAAAATTCTGAGCCTTTATTACCAATGACAAAGGACTGTGGGAGTTGTGGTCCAAAACATCTGGAGTGCCAAAGGTTTACCACCACTGGTATAGGCCATATATCTCTCTCTCATACTGTGCTGAAATTTCTCCATTGCAAAATTTTGACTATTCAGGTTACTATTAAAAGGCTAAGAATTTCTTTCCAGAAGTAATAGCAGACATTGCATAGAAATTTCATAGACATTTCATAAAAATGAGACTGAGTTGTTTTCAGTGGGATGGTGTTTAGGGGGGGAGGGTCAGTAAGTTTCATTGTACACAGGTTGTACATTGATAATAAAGGTTATTATTATTAAATTCTCACAGATAAGATTCAGGATTCTTGTCCCAATGTTTGCTTGTGAGGTGGTGCATAAGTGTATTTGCATGTTCTATCTTTCATTGTACATTCATCTCTGTACCCTTTATAGAGGCACCTTCTATAGAGCTTAATATAAACTACAAGCCCCAGAAGTCACCACTTAACCCATGGGGCATAGCCACTCTCAGCCATTTCATTCTTTTCCAAGGGCAATTGGTAGTCACTCAAAACACTTTCCCAGACCCCCATAAGAATAATGAAAAGCTCCTTTGTGGACTTAGCTTTCTTAAATGCAGTTCCCAGAATTCTGGCTGAGGAAATTCCTAGTAAATTCTGGCCATTGCAGTGCAAGAATTCAAAAAATTCTATCCTTTCTCCTTCCACAGTTGTGTGTGCAACTACCAAGGCTACAGAGCAGTTAAGAGTTGTGTAACTGAAAAAAAGAAAAGTACACCACAGGTACCCATCTTGCAGTAATATTAGAAGCTCAAAAATATTATCAAAACAAATTATAAGAGGCCTCGAGGATAAGACAGGAAAACTAGGCCTTCTTTGTAAGGAAATAAAAATTCCCTATGAAATTGAAGGACAAGTTATGGCTCAGCACAATTTTGCTGTAGACCTACATATGCTTACTGACATCCATGATTCGTTCTACAGTGTGTCTAGGGAAATTGCTGTATTGCAGAGATAAAATGTGTCTCCAGTAACCTCTCCAAATGTAGCATCTGAAAGCTTTTGGGGGAAGATGTAGGACCCCAAAGAAGAGTGGATGTTGAACTGAAATTTCTCGGAAGACTTTTTATCTGAGAAATATTGATATTTTTACTTTTCTTTCTTCTGCAAAAAAGAAGACTGGTTTAAAAATAATATTCTCTGAAAGCTGTTTTTGGCAATTGCCTTTCCACCATCAGTATAATAAACTGTTGTTGTTGCTGCTGTTATTATTGCTGCTGCTGCTGCTGTTATGTGCTATCAAGTTGGAAGTGACTTATAGCAACCTTAATAGGGTTTTCAAGGTAACTGAGGTATCTAAGGAGTGGTTTTGCCGGTTCCACATTCAATGAGTTTCCATGGCTGAGTGGGGAATTCTAGCAAAGGCCTCCAGAGTCTTAATATGTCATTCTATCCATTAGTGCACATTGGATATCCTCATAATACAATTAGGAAAGGAATGGAATAGGAATGCAATTTATTGTCATTGTATAAATACAACGAGATTAAAAGTGCCATCCAGTCAGTCATTCACACAACCCAGCATAAAAATCCAAGACGTAAAATCTACAATTCACATGCCAAAACATCACTTACACTCATTTAAAACTGACATAAAATCCAAACATACCCACATCCCTACACTCTTTCACCTAGCAACATTCCTACACAATCCATAAAAACTACAATTTAAAAAACAACAACAGCCATACACCTATACGATATATATGTAACACATTCAACATTCATTACCCGTCAACTTAATTTTTAACAGAGTTTAGCATGGATAATGCTATTGGGTAAAAACTATTTTTGAATCTTTCCGTCCTTGTTCTAATAGATCTATACCTTCTGCCTGATGGTAGTGGTACAAACAGAGAGTGACCAGGATGAGAAATATCTCCTACAATATTCTGAGCTTTCTTAAGACAGCAGGAGCTGTGTAATTCCTCCAATGTGAGGAGTGGGCATCCGATGATCATCTGTGCCATATTGATAACCCGCTGGAGTGATTTCCTCTGAGCCACCGTGCAACTGGCATACCACACACATATGCAGTATGTCAGTACACTTTCTATTACACAATGATAAAAAGACACCAATAGTCTCTGAGTGATGTTATTCTTTCTGAGCACTTAGTAGAGGAAATTAGTAGAGGAAATTTTGGAGGAAGCAAAGCAGTGGTCTTTTCAGACTTCCAGCTTACTGGTGGGTATTGCCACTTGCAGTGGTAGTATAAAAACAAACCATTTTTTTTAAAAAAAAGAAAGAATTGAACTTTGCTAAAAGTACACCTGATAATTTAGCAAAGGAGTATTTGTTTTGTTTTGCTTTGCCTATGAACTAACTAGATTGAAAAATTTGAATAGCTATCTCTAGTTCTGACATAGATGCTTGGTGAGGTTGAGGCTGGTGATCTGATCTGCTGCCCTCTCGATTTTTTTGACTTTAGCTCGAATAATTTCTCACCATTGCAGGGAGTTTGAGTAAAGAAGATCTAAAGTAAGTAGCCTGCTTTTGCCTGGGCACACCAATGAAGTGTTGGCTTCTCAGTTTCAAGATAGCTGGCCCAAAGGAAATGACATTAAAGAGTGTTTATTCTCTGGACTGCTGAATGATGCTGTATAGCTGAACTGGTCTTGCAAAAACCGTGCAACTGGTTTTACTCCCCCTTGCTGTGTATATATGGTAGAAAAATTGTAGCATGGTTCTCTCTCTCTCTCTGTGCGTGTGTGTGTGTGTGCGCGCACGTGTGTGTGTGTGTGTGTGTGTGTGTGTGTGTGTGTGTGTGTGTGTGTGTGTGTGTGTGTGTGTGTGTGTGTGTGTGTGTGTCACACACACAAACACAAACTGCAAATAAATACTTAGTTGCATTTTTAAATGTGTATGTGGCTGAACATTTCTGAAAACAAGCTTTTAAGAAGAAAGATATTACAAAATAGGACTTGGGTGGGGGTATGCTTACTATGTAGGTGCTTTACATGTCTGGAAAAGCTTAATCACATGATGGTAGAGCGAGATAATGAAACAGTTAAAATGCACTGGAGGTGAAATTTCTTCTTCAGCAGGAAGCTAGTTTATTTATAGCCTCCTTCTCTCTTTTTGATAGATGGCATACAGTGCTACATACTGTTCTTTTTCCTGTTCTTGCTCTTATACTTGCTATAAGGTTACTTTTTATATGTTTGTTTTACCAAGCTCTGCAGACCCTAAGGGTAGCAGGTGCATCTCTTAACTTTGTTCAATCCTCCAATAATCGTGTGAGAGCTGTGTTTTATGAAATCTTCCTGGGAAAATTTCTCCAGTGCCTATATGTGTGAGAAAGCTAGAGGAATCTATGCTTAAATGGGAAAGTGGTAGAATATTTATGATAAAATAAGTAGGTGATTCTTGCAGCCTATACATCTGGAGGATACCAGGTTTGGGGGTTGCTAGTGTAGACTAAAATGCTAAATAACTATTCTGAGTCAGGAATGATTAATTCTCCTACAAAACTGAGTCAGGGAGATGTTGGTGTAATTTAAATTTAAATAGCTATACTAGGCAGTGGTCTGAATGGAATGTGATAGATTATATTTCCTGAATTGGCATACATTTAACAAAGCTGTAGGGTACATCTTCATCAATACTTTTCCCTCCCAATAGATTCATTTATCTCATTTACTTATTTCAATAACCCCGCAAACTCTTGGCACACAATAATGCACAATTCTTGGTGGCTTACAAATGGCAAAAATGTGGACATTTCAATAAAGAACATACTATAAAACAAAACAAAATGTCAATCAGCATAAAATATAACTCATAGCAAAGCATAACAAAGTGTGCTGCTTATTTACTGTCCTATAACACTCAAGGCACTCTCTGGACAGTTTACAGTTTAATTATACAGGTTACACCTTGCCCTCCCAGCAAGCTGGGTACTCGTTTTACCGACCTCACAAGGATAGGAGGCTGAGTCAACCAGGAGCCGGCTCCCTGGGTCGTGAGCACAGGTTTGGCTGTAGTGCAACAATTTAAGCCAGTGGTGTCCAAACTTTGGCCCTCCAGATGTTTAGGACCACCACTCCCACGGTTCTTTTGTCATTGGCAGTACAGGCTCGGAATCCTGGGAGTTGTGGTCCAAAACATCTGGAGGGCCAAAGTTTGGACATCCCTGATTTAAGCACTGTGCCAAAGAGGCTCCTAAACATAACTAAAACATAACCATCACATAACTAAAACAGTTAGATTTGGGTAGAGAAGGGATGTTGCCATGCTCCCTGCTTATGTTGGCATAGATCTTTCTCTTTATTTCCAGTTCTGTATCTAGAGAAATATATGGAAAAGCAAAGAACACTCAGCTGGTATCTGCCTTGATCTTCTTTCTACTTTAATGGGAAAGGTGGCTGTGCATGAGAATAGCTGTGTACCCAGCCAACACCCCAAAGTACTGCATGAGTCTGCATCCAGTTTTAAGCTGTGCTAATTGCACAGTTGGCAGAGGGAGTATATGTAGTGAAGTCCTCTTACTTCCAAGCTGTGATACGATATTGCAGGCACACCTTGGTTTACAAACACCTCCTTTAACGTAATGTTCAGTTTACAAAAACAAATCCATTAAAAATAATGCCTCAGTTTATGAATTTTCTTCTGCAGTACTTCAGCTTATGATTATTATTTTTTTGAAGCAAGTTTCCCCAGGATGCGTTTTGCCCTCATGCATTTCCGGTTTATGAAATTTTTGTAATACAAAACGTCCTGGAGAAAACATTAAATTCTTAAACCGAGGTATGCATGTATAATGGTGATTCCTCCAGCATGTGTTTCTGTTGTAGTGAGATTCTGATTCTGTGATGTAGTGATTTCTGGAATGTAACATATGGGAGGTTGAGAACCACCGTTAAAACCTATGATTCTTTATCTGGCAGGAATAAAACAGGGTTTTGCTTGTGCTTATTCACCCTTGTGCCCATGCTATTATGTTGTGGTTGAGCATTATGTATAAATGGAGCACCTGTTAATCTGAGTTTAGATAGCAAACTAGGTTTTCCTTTGTTGTGCGTCTTTTATTTTTCTTTAAATTTGCCCTTGTTACTTTCCAGAGTGACTTAAATGATTCTATGGTGTGAAAATATCCTTCAAATCCTTTCAGTACAAATCCTTGTTAGGATTTTCAGTTAATGGAGAAATTGTTTTTTATCACTTCTCATCTCAAATTAGACTTGGACATTTTGTAGAGCAAAATTAAAGACATATTTGTTTACAAGAAGTAAACAAAGCTTCCTGTTTTCAGGAGTTGTAGATTAATATAGGAAGATGTGGTTTGTGTTTTTATATAGTTCTCTATTTAGGAATGTTTTTAATATCTGTCCAGATTCCAAATATTAAGCAGAGATAAAAATAGCATTCATAATGGCTTGTCATATATCTAGAAATGCAAATCAGCAGTTTCATTTGTCTACTTCTTAACAGTGATTTCGGCCCTAAAATATGAAAATTGTATGTTAGCTAGCTAGTTCATCTTCTATGTAATTTGTTTCATCTTCTGTACTTCCTTCTCAAGATTTCACATTGGGCTGTTTGCACACATTATGCCATATCATGGTTAATGCTATAAGAATGAGCACTATTCAACTAATTAGCAATTAACATACCAGAAGGATGAGAAATGCAAATGTTATTTTTGTTGTTATGGAACACACTTGTCACCTTTATTATTCATGTATATTTTGCTAGCGGGAAACTATTTATTTATTTATTTCAATCCAATCAAAGTGAATACCACGTGATTCACCTGTTGAAAGGTTTCCTTAAACTTATGATTGAATCCATAGAGAAATAAAGTATATTAGTCATCTTATATAGAAAAGAAGATTGTATTTCCATGGTGAATTTTCATGTACTCTCTAAACTTTGAAAGTATTCAATAATTTGTTTTCCATCATAGAAGGAACATTTTTATATAAAAGATGAGACATTTAACTGAACATGAAGAAGCTATAACCTGATATCTTGTTTTTTGCATAACGATAAAGTTGCTAAATGTGGGGTTGGCAATGTAAGTAATGTTTGCAATGCTTCTGAAAGACACTTACATACACAAATGCTAAAGTCTTACCCTTAGTCCCCTCTTCTAGATGAGACGAACTTTTTGTCAGAAGAACTGGAAATAGTTACATAATATAAGAAATACGGGTTGTGTTAAAGAGTTTAGGATTTATATTAGTTAGTTAGTAAGTTTACTTAGTTAGTTACTTAGTTAGTTAGTTAGTATTCCTGCGTGGAGCAGGGGATTTATATGCCACCCACTACACAAAGGTCTCTCGGTGGCTTACAGTTGAAATGAACATTTAAAACAATTAAAAGATTAAAATGTAAATTAAAACAGTAAAACCATTTAAATAAAAACACTAAAATTGCCATCAGGACCCACAATCTATATTATGTCACTTAAAAAACTTCTGAAACAGGAAAGTTTTTACCTGGTTCAGAAACATCAGCATTGGTGCCAGGCAGATTTCAGTTGGGAGGGTGTTTCATAGCCTGGGGGCAGCTGCTGAAAAGGCCCTATTCCTACAAGCCATCTCTTTCACCTCCTTGAGAGCTCCCTGGCTAGATCTTAATTGCTGGGTAGGTTCATATGGAAGGAGGCAATCCTTCTGATATCTAGGTCCTAAGCCGTTTAGAGCTTTATATGTCAAAACAAATTGGGTTTGTGCAGCATCTGGTAACCAATGAAGGTTATATAGAATCGGCTTGATATGGTCTCTGGCAGCCCCACCACTCACCAGCCGCGCTGCACAATTGTGAACCACTTTCAATTGCCAGACTGTCTTCAAAGGCTGCCCCATGTAAAGCTCATTACTGTAATCAATATGGGATGTTACCAGTGCATGCATAACTCTCATGAGACTCCGCTTATCCAAGTAGGGTTGTAGCCGGTATATTTTCCGCAGCTGAAGAAATCACCACTGGCCACTGAAACAGAACAAAAAGCAAAATGAAATAAAACAAATCATAATAACAAATAAAAAAGCTGTGGAGCGGAAGTCCTTCCTCTCAGTCACACTCCTCAATTGGCAAGCCAACTATTCTACCTGTCTTGCCTCTCACTCACAAAGAAGCAGTAGCAGCAAGGAGATGGAAAGGAAGGGGTGGTAGGAGAAGCAGGGTCCAGCAGCAGCAGCACGGCAGGGTTCCACCATCTAGCAACTGAGGGGAAGGTTAAAACTATTAAAGGGGAAGCCTTTAATAGTTTTTGTTTAAAAATGCTGCTGAACCACCATTGTCAAGATCAGAACTGCCAATGATGATGTACCAAGATATTTATTTATTTATTTATTTATTTATTTATTTATTTATTTATTTATTTATTTATTTATTCCAGAAGGATACCTTGGTTAATGGCATCAAAGGCTGCTGCTGTGAGATTGAGGAGGCCCAACAAGGATGATTGGCCCTTGTTAGCTACCCTCAAGAGGCCCTCAGAGGAAGGAAGGCCCTTTTGGGGCCTCCAGAAGGCCTGGGAAGGCCCTCAGAGGCCCATTTGGGGCAGCCCCAGTCCTGGGGTAAACATGGGAGGCCTGAAACAGGCCTTTGCCCCTTACCCCAGGGGGCCTTTTTTCATATACTGCAGTCCCACAATATATAAACATCCATGTTTGTTACCTGATGTGGTTAAAATATCTTTTAAAGAACTTAGACTGACAGTCTAGATATTCCCAAACTGGGTCTCTTTTACAGCCTGCTGCCATTTTTCTCCTCAAGGAAGACAGTAAGAATGATAACCCTCAGGCTGGTATACACATAAAGAACTCAAGATGTGGAGTACTGTGGTCAAAAGGTTTCACTTTCATATTACTGCTTGTCCCTCCCTCCTCAACATTTACTCCTTATGCAGACCTATTCCATTCCAAACAACCCTCTATTCATTGAACTTCTTGAAATGTAGTGCTTAAGAGGTAAGGGGGTTGATTCTGTGTGCATAGATTTGCAGAGGAATAAGGTCTTTTCCTCAATTCTGATGTTTATTTTATAACATTTTTTGCTATGAAGGAGGGATGTTATTACAGACACAAAGCACAGTTTTGGAAATAGCAAAACCAAGCATCTTTGATAATATCTTCTAGATAGAAAAATTGCTCCAAATAATCAGAAACCTCTGGGAGAGCATGGCATTGTGATGAATACAGCCTTATACTACATATTTAAAAACTAATTTCATGATGAATAACCTTTGGACTATAATGTGTCTTAACTAGAACATGATCTTTAGAGAGATTTTTCCTCAAAAAGCATTTAAATTTTAAAAAAACTGATTGAAATAAAAAATCTGATTTAAATAAAAAAAATCTGACTTAAATTTTTAAAATCTGATTTTTTTGATTTTTTTAAAAAAATAAATATCATTGATTTTTATCCACCCTGCCTGGCAGGCAGTACAGTCAGATGTAGGTGACCCACAGCACTCCAGATGTTTTGGACCACAAATTCCCAGAATTCCAAGCCTAGATTGCCAATGACAAAGGACTGTGGGAGTTGTAGTCCAAATCATCTGGAGTGCCGAAGGTTCACCACCACTGCTTTAGGGTCTCTAGAACAGTGGGACACAACAACAGTCTGGATACAATGCAACAAAATTTCATAATTCTTACTATAGTTTTATTTTCGCCTAGCCTTTATATCCTCCTGCAAGCATAAGATGTTGTCTCTTACTGACGTTACCTGTCATTGTTTATCTACGTAAAACTTTTTGCATACTAGTTGGAACCTAGACACTTGGGTGTTCCTTCTCTCCATTCCAATACTTCACAACTGTGAGTCCCCAGATGTTCTTTGGACTTCAACTCTCAGTAAACCTAGATGGAACAGCTAGCAGTGAAAGCTTCTGGGAGTCCTGTTCCAAGAACATCTGAGCACCCAAGGTTTGGACCACTGCTCCATTCCTTGTCTATTGATTTATTAAAAATGTAAATCTAATGTAATGTCTGGAATGATGCAGATAATTATATAGATAGATTTTATTTTATTTCGAAAGTGAGCTTTTGGTTTCTATTATGATGGAACTCAGGTTCTTTGATACACATGTTTGTTGGATTATTAAGATATGGAACGTTGAAAATGACAGCTTAAAAATAATGATTTCTCATCTAGTGGGGAGATAACCCAAAATTTAGAGGGATTGAAGGTATGTTTTCTGTCAGCCATCTGGATGGTAGGAGGAAGTAGATTTTTCATGATCTTATTCCATCTCATGCATATGCCATTAGATTGTGGGTCAACATTGTATCAGAGTGAGATCACTGTATTTATGTTAATTTGCTGTGCTTAGGTAGGACACTGTTTCTTTTTGCTGGACTTTGGACAAGCTTCTCTGATGTTTTGGACCACAACTCCCAGAATTCTAACCTTAGATTGCCAATGACAAAGGACCGTGGGAGTTGTGGTTGAAAACATCTGGAGGGCCAAAGTATGGACATGCCTGCTCTAGGACATGCAAGGATGTGGGGAGGACGCTGCAGCAATGGAGCTGGTGGTGGGTAGGGTAGGCAAGTGGCTGGGGGGGACGGATGGAGGCAGGGAGGGCAGGCAAACTGTAAATCTGCAAGCTGACATCTCCATCCGGTATGGGGAGGGGCCTGGTGGTGACAGGCTGAGCTGGTGGGGAGAAGAGGCTACGGGCTGCTCAGAATTAGAAAACAGGCTGTATTTGTCCCCCGGGCCTGACTTTGGACATGGCTGAGTGGTGTAAGATGATAGCACTTTTTAAATATTTGAAGGGCTGTCATATAGAGGAGGGGTAAGATCTGTTCTCAATCATCCCAGAGTCCAAGACATGCAACAATGGCTCGTTAGGAGAATCCAGCTTTCAGCCGAATAGTAGGAAGAACTTCAAAACTGTTAGAGCGGTACGGCAGTGGAACCAATTACTTCGAGAAGTGGTGAGTTCTCCAGCACTGGAGGCATTCAAGAGAAATCTGGACAACCACCTGGCAGATAGCCTTTGATTTGTATTCCTGCGTGGAGCAGGGGATTGGACTTGATGTTCTTACAGCCCCCTCCATCTTCTCTATTCTATGATTCTATTATTATTTGACTGAGTGACTGATAGATTCCATTGCCCTATAGAGGCCATAGTGATTTTTTTTTCTCTTTCATGATCCTCACCTTTTTGCGGTTTGTCTCATAAATCGGTTACTGACTTTCTAAACTGGATTGCTTATTGTGTTGATTTGGAGCTGAAGGTGATCTTGCTAATCGCCTTTGAGTTTCATCTTTTTATGTGGTTTAGTTCAGCTGGTAATTTGGGTTCTGTTGCTTACTGCTGCAGTCCTGCTTCCTACGCTTTGCTCCCCATGTTTAAAATACGAGGTCAGTTTGAAGTGTTCATTCAGGTGTTCCACCTCTGAGATGCTCTCTGCAATACTCATTTAACAGTTGTTGAGAATTTAGGTGCAATCCAGCCAGTGGTTGCATCCTGAGCCTCTATTACACTTCTCACAAAAGGTTTGTAACTTTGAATTACACTTTATTTGGAAATGAAAATATCATTTTAATAACTGATGGACCGTGGTTAGATCATTTAATACAATTTCTTGTAATTCGTTGGCATGAGAAAAATTCTGTATCCCTAGTCATCACTTGCAGTGTCATGTAATTGAATTGATAGTGCCACTGTAGTCTTCTGAATGTAATGGTCTGATATCAGAAGCTAAATACTATTTAATATTATTAACCTATTGAATATTTGATTGAAATATCACCAAGTCTGTCTCTGGGTAGTGCTAAGAAAGAATCCTGCCTAGACCCTGGAAAGCTGCTGCAAGTCAAGAGTTGGTACAAAGGTCTGATGCTGTGTAAGCAGATTTCTTTGATCTATGTTCTGAGTGTATAAGAGACATTCATCTCTAACTTTCTCTGCATTTTTTAAAGAAGTGTGTGGTGTTGAACACTGCCTAACCAGTTGAGCAGCATTTTATTTGAGGTCACAAACAGAGTGTGGTTGGCGTTGCTTGATCATGATTTCAGCAACATCCCTACAACATTCACTTAATATTAGCTGCTAAACTCACTACTGGTAGTATCTTGGTACTCTTTTTTGGATATATATTTTTAATAAGCTTAATAAGGTATTGATATACTGATATACGTAGAAACACAATTCAGTCATGTGGCATACATACATACATACATACATACATACATACATACATACATACATACATACATACATACATACATACATACATACATACATACATACATACGAGTAATGCCTCGGTTTACGAGTCCCTTGGTCTACGAGTAAATTTTGGATTTGGTTAACAAGCAATGTCTGGTGCTAGTTTTGCATCAATCCGCATCACTCCCTGCTCTGCCATGACCTTGGTGACAACAGTGAGGAGGAGGAGGAGGAGGAAGAAGAAGAAGAAGGAGGAGGGGCAAGCCAGGCCGTGAGGGATAGAGAGAGGAAGGCGATGGAATGCCTGTCTGCTCATTTAGTGATAAGAAAGTGTAAGCTTTAAGGATCTGATAATAAATTTCATGGAGTTCACAAAGAACATCCATCTGGAATACATGCTTATTCATAAAAGGTTGACATTTCCCATCCCTACAATTATGGGAAAATCCTATTCTTTTATTTATTCATGGAAGCCTTGTCATGCTTCATACATTTGAAGAAAAAAAGTAAGCATTTTAGAAAAAATGAAGTTCTTTTACTTCTAGAAGAACACAGTATGATTTTGTGTAAGATACTGAATGGGTTACATATGGTTATGGTGTTTAATGTGTGCATTTAAGGGAGCAGTAGTGAGTTATAAAGAACCAGGGACAAGGGATCAATCTAATTTTGTCTTCCTGACTTTTGCATTTAATTCATATTGATGTGATTCAGGACATTATTATTTTGTTTCCACTTAAAAGAAAATTGGAAGCTGAGCAGTTGATTTGTGATTTCATTATTTTAATGCATGCTTGTTTCTCTGGGTTCAAGATGCGAGCTCAAGATAAAAACTTGACAAGAATATTCTTAATAAATGCTATAAGCATTTCAGTCAGGCTTCGGGGTATATGATGTAGGAGCTTGAGACTCAACTGGAGGGAATAGGACAGTGTGCTTCCTCTTTGGATGCCCAACCAGTTTTTGTTGTGTAGTGAAGAGAATTTTAGTCTGACTAAGTGAATAATAGCTCCCCATAATTATGGAGACTCTTCAGAATGCATGGGAATCTTGTTCTGGAATTTGAAAAACTTGTTTTGCCACATTTAAATTAGGTAATACAGATGGAGAGTAAATCACGCCTTGGAGAAGTCTATCCAGGTGATGTTTGCAAAGCATTCCTCAACCACATATTTTCCCCTGTACTTTGATAACTATACTATATCACCAGATCTGTAGATGTAAGATGTGGGATATCTTGCTTCCAAAAAGGCAGCTTTATGCTAAAGGTTTGCATGGCTGGTGAGAGATCTGTCTTAAAGGGAGGAAGAAGGATGGAAGAGGATCATCTTCCCATTTTTTTTGTCTTCAACAGTCTTGTCAACTATACTTCTCTCATAAAAATGGGAAGTGAAACTGACAAGGTTTAACTTCCTCTGTGTTGCAGAATGAAATGTGCAAAAACTCAGTAACTTCTGCAGAGAGTTCCCGGATTAAAGTATCTGTTCATGCCAACGTGATATGAATGTTTTCCTGTGAATGATTGTGCATCAACATTATTACCCTTGCTGTTCCTCCCTTCCTATTTTTGCAGGATTTTTAAAAATAAAAACAAATCTGTAATTGAACAGTTTCATGAACAAGATAAATAAAAAAGAGTAGAAGCCTGACAATAACTATTATTCCATAAAATGGTGTAAAGTTGAAGGGGATGAGCTCATTGCCATTTCCTCGGGTATGATACAGGTCAATGACATTTAGATGCATAACTGGAATTGCTTCATTGATTTCAGAGCCAGATGAAATTACCATGTGTGAAATAAGGACAGATTTTTTTAAAAAAGTTACAATTTTGGCTAGCTTGCTTTCTTATTTGTATTTCATGAAGTGGGCAGGAACTGTGATTCCACAACATGTTTACATATAAGTGAGTGTGCTCTTGTTCTTTTTTGTGTACTGTATGTTTGTGTTACTCAATATTACTGATTTAGACTACCTGTCTGGTATAGGCATTATGTGGCTGTTTTAAAAACACATTTATGGATAGATGTTGCTAGCGTTTTGCCACTCTAGAACCCCAGGTACCATAGGACAGGGCTGTCGAACTTTGAGCAGCTTTGGGTTTCCTTACAGCCTCTGCACGCCCCTGCAGGCGACTCTCACAAGCATGTGCGCACACGCACACACGCACGCACACACACACACACACACACACACACACACACACACACACACACACACACACACACACACACACACACACACAATGCCAAACACTTACCCCCAGGAAACCCACGGTTTCCCTAATTAAGAGTGGAGATGTTAGCACCTCTTTTCCCAAGCCATGCATGTGACAGAGAGAAGGTAGGGTAGGACCATTAGGGGGCATGTGCCCTCCCCTAATGCCTTCTGGGACTCTTTGAGCCGGCCTTTCAGGATGCCTATATAATGGCCAGAAACTTCTTTTCCCATGATCCCTCAGTGTCCCAGCTGTTAGGAATGTGGAAAGAGAGCACCCTGGGAAGAAGCCGCCTCTATTTCCACGGCCCAAGCAAATAAGGCACCCCCGTGGCCACAGCCGGAGATACCCGGAGCAGCGCTTTCCTCAAGGGCTTCTGGGGCAGGAGGATCGCCCTCCTGGGTCATGGCGACTGACCACCATGTGCAAGCCTCAGTCTCTTACCCCCCCAAGCATGCTGCCACAGGTGGTGCGCCAGGAAGCTGGCAGGGACCTGGTGGGAAACCTCTAACGGCACTGTGGATGACTAGTCACCCACAGTCGACGTGTTGTGCAGGCCTGCCATAGGACTCTTTCCTTTTTACCTATGATACACGTCATTCTCATAAAACCACTGAGGGTGACTGTAATGGAACTTTACAAAAAATATCCAATTTTTGTCCCATGTTTGTCCCCATTTTTGGTAAACTAGACAATCTTGTAAAGATTGAAAGTATGCAGCGTATAGCCCATCAAATGCTATAAATTCCTTTACAACAACAACAACAACAACAACAACAACAACAACAACAACAACAACAACAAAACAAATGCATTCAACAACCTCTCAGAGTGGTGTATCCCTCCCAAAGGGCCTATGTTGAAAATTTAAAATTTCCAGTAAGCTCTTTCAAGGGAAGGAAGAATTTGAGTCAAGCAGATCTCAAGCTATCAAATATCCCTGCTTTTGAGAAGCAAAGCATATCGATCCATTCTAAACCACTGGTTGGCAATTAGAATTGACTGGGAAAATAAGTGTATGGAATATGTTTACATGCATTATAGTTAGACCTTGCACTCATGGCTTTGTTTTGTCACAAAACAACCTGTGTGGAAGACTGACTTTAAGCCTCTATAGGTTATTCCTGATCACTCCTTCAAAGTGTTGTGGTTACTTGTATTGATGCAAAATATAAATGTATGGGGTACCATAGGCAATATGATTGCTA
The DNA here is from genome assembly GCA_029282475.1 of Phrynocephalus forsythii. Lineage (NCBI taxonomy): Eukaryota > Metazoa > Chordata > Lepidosauria > Squamata > Agamidae > Phrynocephalus > Phrynocephalus forsythii. The sequence continues at coordinate 98,283,221 of JAPFRF010000010.1, forward strand.
TGTATCTGAATATCTGGAGAATACTATGTGGAAATACAAAGCTCTCCAGTATATTTGAGGTACATTAACTAGAACCTTGTGGGGTCTTATCTGTACAATTATGATGTCCTTTTGTTTTTCTTTGTTTGATCACTTAAGACCTTTAAAGTGACATTGTATGAATTAACAAATAGATGAATAGGTTTCATTTCAATGCTTTTCTAGTGCGACACTAATAGTAAAAACAATTCACAGTCCTATCGTTCAAATGGAAGGCATATTTTGAAAGACACAGCTAATGGATTTATGGGATTAATAATTGTGCAGCAGTGTTCTAGTTTATCAATCCTTTCTGTTGATATTCGTTCTTCTGGAATTATAGTCAGAGAACTGCGTAAAGAAGTGTTGGCGAACCCATGGCATGGGTGCCAAAGGTTGCACTCGGAGCCCTTTCTGTGGGCACCCATCCAACATTGCCCTTTCACAGCCACCTGTATTCAGCATTGGCACTTTGCAAAAAAATAATTTGGGTTTTGAATCGCAGTTTGGGCACTTGGTTTCTAAAAGGTTCGCCATCACCAGCCTAAAGCATTAAAGCTATCTCTCATTGATAAATCTTACTTATGTTTGATAACCCTGCTTTTCTGTATTTTGTCCCTTCAGAGGAAAAGTAGAGATTATTTTTCCTTAGAGCTATTTTCCAAATTTGGGCTGTTGTGAAATAAGACACTGAGGAACAATCAGATTGAAGTATGGCCTCCAACCGCCAGTTTGTGGCTTCAAGGAATGTGAAGTTTTGAGTGGGACTGAGTGAGATTTCAGAGGAAACAGAATGTTTGCAAGCATTTGGGGAAAATATAGTAATTATGTAATTGATGTCTTTTGCAGACAGAAAATATATTTTTATTTATGACTATAAACATTATGTTTACTTTGTTTCCTAATTAGATCCTATGTCCTGTATTTCCAATATTTTAAAAAATAGCTTAATTGAACAATAATCAGAAATCTATTTCTTTTGATTTAAAAAAATAGAAATAAATCTATAAGGGATCCTTCAATATAAAGTCCAGCATCACTTAAGTTTTTATCTCTGCGAATATAGCAAACAGTGAAAACTAAAAGCATTTTAAAAAGAGAGGAAACCGAATTGATTTGATTTGAGAAGAAACCAAATTCACTAGGTAATGACATTCCTAGTATAAGGTTGTGCCTGCCTGCCTTATCAGCTGCCATCTGAGAAGCTCTGAAAGATGAGGAGCCTATCAGGATTTCCAATCTATGGAATTCCCTCCCACTCAAGGCTCAGTTGCCCTTTCCTTACAGTCTTTATGGAAAGTGAAAACATTTCTTTTTAAACTGGCTTAGTCTCAGAAGCAGTGCTTTCTCCTGAATCCATGGAGTTTTTGGTAGGGTAATTCAACATATTTTAGCATGTTGCTTTTAACCTGTTTTGATCGTTTTGAATTGATAGTTTTAAAAACATTGGCTAGTTATAATTATATTTTAATATTAAAGTCTCACTTTATTGTGATTTTAAACATTCTTATGTTTTAGGTTCTTGTTCACTGCCTTGGGTTCTTTCAGGGGAAGAAAGGTAGGATATAAATAAAGTAACTGATTAAAAGAAGAGGCAAGTTCATGTATAAAATTTTAGAAGTACAGAGCTGAAAGGGACCCTATGGAACACGGAGTCCATCCTCTGTTGAGGAGGCACAATAGGGTATCCAACAGCCAACACCTGATGGCCCAAGCCACTTTGGATTATTTTCAGTTCTCCCCAGGAATACAATACTGTTGTTCACCATTGCCTTCTTCTGAGGACATCCCTGGGTCTCTGTTGCTTGTTGATGGTTTTACATGTTCCCCACCACCACCTGAGAGGCACAGTAGGGTTGAGCTTCCTGACTCACACTGAGCCATCATATTGTTCCAATACAACACTGGACTCAGGGTTTTTGCTGGGTGGGCAGATCTGTTGATTTTGCTTTCTCTCATGTTTTATGAGTTATGTATAAAACAAAATGTCAGTTCTTTCTATGAAACCCATGAAGGTATTTGTGAATTCTTCTAAATTCTCATTTTTTAAAAAAGGAGCTTAGTGAAGTACCAACCCATTCCTCTAAATAAGATTAGCAGATGCACTTTCTAAAAAAAAATCCCAAAATAGATATTTTCTGATCCATATACATGTGCACATTTCTTTGCTGCCCTGTAAACATGTTCACCATCTCCTGCACCCAATTACAGTAATTGCCTATTGGTGTCTTGTTTGTCACTATCAATATACCATGCTGAAATTCTTCCCTGGTCTGGGGGCTGCATACTATATTCCTCCAGTCATCATCATGAGGTTTTAAAAAATGTGTTCTGAACCACCACAGTACTCTCACCTACTGAGCTACAAATACAGTACAGTATTTGTATAATAATACAAAGGTATTGTATTGTACCATTTTAGTATAATTTTTAAAGCATCCAGTTACAAGTTTCCCTCTCCCATGTATAATTTCTCCCATAGAGACTGCTTACTTAGCTGGAATCTGTGCACTGTAGCTGGAGAAACAATCATCTTTATTTTTCACTTAGCAAAATGAATATGAGAAAGTTGTTACTGTTTTTTTTAAAGTGTTTGCATTGGTTTTGGTATAATACATCCACCTGAGTTTTTCAGCCATTAAACCAAACTTCCTTGAAGTAGAAAAAATGCTACAACAAAGCAACAGTTTTGTTGAGCAAAGATACCAGCTGCACAATCTTTTTCAATTCAAATTTATTTGTATTCTTCACAAGCATTTTGGGTTCTGAATTATCACTGTTAACAGACCATGCAGAGTTCCTGTTATATTCTTATCACTCTGCCTTCTATAACTAATACTTTGGATTCAGAAATCAGATTTATCTCCTCCTTGACAAATTGAGCTTTCAGCTAGATGGTGAGCTTTCAGCTAGATTCTACATATTTTATTTATTTATTTATTGTGGGACTTATATACCGCCCGTCTTCCTGGTGGGGAACTCCGGGCGGTTTACAGCATATTAAAAACAACAGATACCACAATGTAATAAAAAACTAAACAGATAAAACAGCAAAGTGCAGGAGATGGCGATGGCGGGAGAGGGAGAAAAAAAAATCAACCAAATGCCTCCCGGAAGAGAAGGGTTTTAAGAGCCTTCCGGAAGGCAGGCAGGGACTCTGCTAGGCGCACTTCTGCTGGTAGGTGGTTCCACAGCATCAGGCCAGCCACAGAGAAGGCTCGGGAGCGGGTGGAAGTTCTCCGAGCCTCCCTGGGCGTGGCCACGCGCAGCATGTGCGCCCGCGACAACCTAGTTGGACAGGCCGAAGTTGACCGCTGGTCGATCCGCTCTGTCAGGTAGCCAGGTCCTAGGCCATGGAGTGTTTTGTAAACCAAAACCAGGACCTTGAATCTGATTCGGGCCGCAACGGGTAACCAATGCAGGCGAGCCAGAACTGGGGTGATGTGCTCAAATCGACACACACCCGCCACCAGTCTGGCCGCCGCATTTTGGACCCGCTGCAGACGCCGAATCAGATTCAAGGGCAACCCCATGTAGAGCGCGTTGCAATAGTCCAGTCTCGAGATCACCAGTGCTTGCACCACAGTTCTGAGGGAATCCCCATCCAGGTACAGATGAATCTGGGCAATTCTACGAAGGTGGAAAAAGGCAGCCCTAGACACGGCGGACACCTGGGCCTCCATGGCGAGTGCCGGGTCCAGGACTACTCCCAGATTCCAGACTGAGTCCGATGGCCTGAGGGAAACACCCTCCAAGGTGGGAAACGGACCACCGTAGCTGGATGGGGAAGCCCCAAAGAACATAACCTCGGTCTTATTGGGGTTGAGTTTGAGCCTGTTAATCCTGGTCCATTCCATAACTGCACCCAAGCACCGATCGAGGGTCCGGACAGCCTCATCTGCAGCGGTGGAAAAGGAGACATAGAGCTGCGTGTCATCAGTGTACTGATGACAGCAGACTCCATGTCCCCTAATGACCTCTGCCAGTGGCCTGAGGTAAATGTTGAACAGCATGGGAGAGAGAGACAACCCCTGTGGAACCCTACAAGGGAGTATCCAAGGAGCCGACATCTCGCCCCCATGCTGTACCTGCTGGGGGCGGTCTCCGAGGAAGCATCACATCTTGCTAAATCACATGTCTGGTTACTTTTGGGCAGATATTTGTTGGTATAACTTCAAGTTCTGGATATAAATGCTCCCCACATTGGAATGACAGTAATTTCTGAGTATATAAACAGGGCTTGCCATTGTACAATGGTCCCTTGTATAAAGGAAATAATTCGTTCCAAATGAAATTATGTTAAGCAAATTTTCCTTTATACAAATTCCCATAGGAAAGCCTTGAAAATGGAGTAATCCTATTTTTATGTTGTACAGATTTTCCCCACAGGCGATTATGTTAAGCAAATTTCCCCTATCTCCGGAATTTTTTTATCTTGTACAGATTTTATGTTATACAAGCTGTTTGTTATACGAGGGTCCAATGTATTTGAAATATTTGAGCAAAGCTGGAAGTAGGTTTCACGTACATAATCAACACACATTGTCCAATACTGTATTTATAGCTGCTTATGGTGGCTGTCAGCATCCAGCAATTTGCCATGCGACTTGAATTCCCAAGCACTAGTTTGTCACTAAACATGGAGCTAAAATACAAATATGTGAAAGTATTCAGTTCGTGCCCTTGTGGTTCCTTAAAATGAAGATCATCTTGTGTGATATTTTAAGCTTTTATGCAGATAAGCTGCTATAAAATACTGGCAAAGCGGGGCATTATTCCAATATAAAACAAAGTGGTTTTTTATTACATTCCAGGAACAGTAAACACGTATTTTCCAATACCTTTGTTTGCTTTTTTTAAAGGGGACCAGTTAAGATTATTAAGTCAGATATTCCTGTTTAAAATAGCTATTAATAAAGTAATAGTTAACATTCTACTTCCACTGAGTTCATTTGAGTTCAAACTTGAAAAACTTTGCAGTCCGTATAACATGCAATGGAAAAAGTCCAGAGTCCACAACAATATCCATATTCCAAGCCAAGGGTACGTTTTCTCCAAGGTTGCCAAGTGCAACAACTGTGTCAGCCACATACCTTGAAAGCCTTAATTTGATAGCATTTATCAACCCTCATTTTTCTGACTTCACTTTATGTCCTATGCTTTCTATAATATGTAAATAATCACGTGTCATCAAGTCATTTCTGATCTGTGGCACTAGCAACCCCTTTTCAGGATTTTCCACGTAGAGAGCACTCAGAAATGGTTTACTATTCCCTTATTGTGGGGACAACCTTGGGCTATATAGCTTGCCCAGGACCACATAGGCTGGATCTATTTGCAGAAGGCCTAGTGAGGAACTTTAAACCCCTGTCTCTGCTGCCAGATACCTAAACCACTGAATTTTCCAGCCAGCTTTCAAGCAAAAACAGATATTTTTCTAATTATCTACTCTGATATTTGGGAAACCCCCACACACACACACCCAATTGTTTGATAGTTACTTTGTTTGATAGTTATGATAGCACTGTCATTTCCATGGAGCAGTAGATAGCTGGTTTATGAAAAGATGGAGACCCATGTGCAAACTCTTGCTTGTCCTTAAAACCTAGAAGAGTGTGCATGATGTACACCTCAACAGTTGAGACTCTGCCTAATCCATGCTCATGCAGAAATAAATCCAACTTCAATCAGAATAGTATTTATTTATTTATTTATTTATTACACTTTTATACCACACCATTTCCCAGAGGGACTCTGGGCGGTTTACAGATAAAAACATCAGATAAAACAGTAATAAAAACATCAGTGAAGTGACAGCAATAAGGGCAAAAGAAGGAAAACCCCCAACAAGCAGCAGTGGGCACAAAAAAATTAAATAGAAATAAGGTCACCATAAGCCTCCTTAAAAAGCATAGTTTTTAAAGCCTTTTTGAAGGTGAGCAGGGACGATACAAGGCTCAACTCACTAGGTAGGTGATTCCATAATGAAGGGCCAACAACTGAGAAGGTGCGGCTACGCGTTGCCGACTTCCGCGCCTCCCCAGGCGTGGCGACCCTGAGTGAGTGCGCCCACAACATTCAAGTGGGCCTGGCCTCTGTTGATCTCTGAGAGATACATTCCAGCAGGTATCCAGGACCCAAGCCGTGGAGGGTTTTGAAAAGCAAAACCAAGACCTCGAACCTTATCCTGAGAGCCACGGGCAACCAATGCAGGTGGGCGAGAAATGGGGTGATGTGATCATATTTATGAGCACCCACCACCAGTCTGGCCGCCGCATTCTGTATCCGTTGGAGTCTCTGGACAAGGGTCAAGGGCAGTCCCACGTAGAGTGTGTTGCAGTAGTCAATCCTCAAAATCACGAGGGCCTGCACAACTGTTCTCAGGAAGGACACATTGAGATACGGGCAGATCTGGGCGATCCTGCGGAGTTGGAAAAAAGCGGCCCTGGAGACGGCCATCAGCTGGGCTTCCAGGGAGAGGACTGAGCCCAGAGCCACGCCCAGATTCCTGGACCTGTCCGTAGGCTGGAGGGAAACTCCCCCCAGGCTAGGGAGGGGGCCATTGTACCTGGACGAGGGTGCCCTGTAGAACAGAACCTCGGTCTTCTCCGGGTTAAGTTTGAGCCTGTTCGTCCTTATCCACTTCCAAGACCACCTCCAGGCACAGATCGAGGGAGCGACTGTCTCCACTGCAGAAGAAGAAAAGGAGAGGTAGAGCTGCGTGTCATCAGCATACTGATGAAAGCAAACTCTAAAGACAAAGTAAATGGGTCCTTTGTTTATGCATTGTTTCTATCTTCTAATATATCTTATATATCTCATATCTTATAGAAGAGTTACTGTACATTTGAGTAAACCTCTGTTTAGGTGTTTCAAAGTCGGGTTAAAAAACAACACTGCCATTGCAAGGCAAATATTTCTGTTCTTCAGCGCCAGAGTTGTATGTGGCCAATATTTATTCTCTGTAGGACTGTTCAGTTTCTTACTCTGTCTTTTGTCCTGTTTGCTATGTGAACTGGAATTGAAATTTACACTTGTTTTGGTGGAGGTGGCAATCTCAATTATATTATAGGCAAAGTATATGGATATCCATCTAGACCTCTAGGTAACAGCTGCTTTTGACCGATGTTTCCTGTTTAGTTTTTTTGAATCAGATATCTCACATGGTATTGCTTATGACATCTTTTGTCACTGTGGGCTATCTTCATATAAATAATCTTTTAAATGAGATAGAGATGATTAATGTTTTTAAGTGAATAGCACAGCGTTATAATGCAAGCCATCATAGATCATGGAAGAGTTAGTCTCTCTGCAGTTGCAACGTATTTTTTTTTTTAGGGGGGGGTTATGTTTCCTTTGGTGTCTAGCACTCAGCTACCTGGTGAGCCAGGGCCTGCTTCTTCCACTAGAATTTGGCCAGATCAGGTAAGGTAAGGGGCAGTGTGTGTGTGTCTGTGTTGTGTCGTTACAGTCATGACCGACTCTTCGTGACTCCATGTCCATGGAGTTTTCTTGGCAGGAGTACTGGAGTGGCTTGCCAGTTCCTACTCCAGGCGCCTATAGCACCTGGTATTCCCTGGTGATTGCCCATCCAAGTACTAACCAGGGCCGACCCTGCTTAGCTTCCGAAATCAAGCAAGATCGGATGTGCTTAGGGCATCTAGGCAGCTCAAGGGGCAGCGTAACGTTAGGCTACTGGGGAGGGATTTTGGGTACAACAATGCCTGTCCTCCAAGCCTCTGGACTGGCTCAGAAATGTTACTGCTCTCCTTCCAAAATTGGCTGAACTTAGAAATTTTCCAAGTTGGCCTTAGATGAGTTCTGGAGAGTTTACCCATCTTCATGGCTTTCGGACTAAATAAACTTATTTCTTATGCTGATGGCTTCAAACCTTATTTTATTTTCCTTAGAGCAAATTTTGGGATTAGCCTAACTGTTGATGTTTTTTCTGTACCATCTACATCCTGATTGTTCTTTAGAGAGGAAGTGTCTAGGCCTTATTATTAGAAGTTATTGAAAGATATAGGACATTATTTCACTTCTCATACTGAAATCTAAAGTAACCCTTAGAGTGGCTTGGTACTTCATAGCATATATAATGTTTTATTAAGTGTTATTACTCTTAAGTTTGTGTGCAGGATGCACGTGAGTAATTAATCTCCTTGTAATTAGCATTCCTGTGTTGAATACAGAGATGCCTCCAATTAAACTGAAAGGTAGCTAAAAGATGTTGAAGCTGGACATGGCGTGTTTTACAAGTCTAGGCAGGGAAAAACTTCTTGTGTACAGATATATCTGTCTGCCATGTTTCTTTCTTCAGATCATCCTGATTCAAGTTTTGCTTTTTCATGCAACTCTTTGTTTAGCTGCTTTCAGGAATGAATAAATCTGATGCTCCCGCCCTCCTGTTTGGATTGCTTGACTATATCTCAAAAAAGGAAATAAGAACAGCTTTTTTCCTGCTATTTTGCTTTTTTTACTGCATATGTAGCCATTTGTTTTAGGTGAAATCAGATGCTTCTGGTTTAATGGTTAGCACATGTAGTAACATGCAGGCTTTTCATTCAGACCTTAGTTATTTCAGCTAGGGAAGGTAAGGTATCATTTCAGGAGGATAAAATTGAGATATTTTGTTATTATAAATATATATTTGGTGCATTTATCCTTACAGTGATTTAAGGCAGAGTACACACTTGTCCTTCTTTGCACATTATTGTCAACACAACCCTGTGAGCTAGATTATATTGAGAGTGTGCAGCTGCCCTAAAGTTACCCACATAGTTTGGGTCTTCATCCACCACTCTTACCACTGTATTATACTGGCTGTAGGCTATTACTATAATAACCTGGAACATTTTAAATCAGTTGTTTTGCTAAATAGGTTATTAAATGAATAGGGAAACTATTGCATTCACAGGTGTATGTGATGGGAGCAGGACAGAGAACCTTCTCTGTCACTACACCCAAAATCTGGAGCTCCCTCCCACAGGAGGCCAGGTTGGCCCCATCTTTGTTGTCTTTTCTCATGCAGAGGAATGCATTCTCTTCAGGCATGCTTTCCTTTAATTACTGGCTGTCTGACAGGGGATTTTAAATGAGTGTTGTGCCTTGTTGCTTTAAATCATTTTTAGTATGGCATTTGTTTGATTCGTTTGAATAGTTGCGTGCTTACAGTTTTTAGCTTTTAAATATTGTTTTTTTAATGATGTTACCACCTTGGATTCTTTTTAATGAGAAAGGAAAGGTAAAATCATTTTCAGATATTCATATATTTAATGAATTAAAATCAGATTTTCCATAATGGGTGCATGACTCTTTGTGGTGAGAAGGATGTCAACTCAAACTATACCGTAAATGGATGAACAAGTGCATTTTGGGGGGGGGGTATGTATGCTATCTGATAACAAAAAAAGTCCGCTGGGTGATTTGCAGATTAGAAGAGACTGCATTTCTAATCCTGTAAAACCACAAACCTTTTCACAGTTGTCTGCATAAATATAATACTATGTTGTACCAAAGAAGAAGTCTTGCAAAGGTTAGAACTTGAAGCACAACAGGAAGATAGGGTGGGCAGGAAGAAGACAGATTAAGTGCTTACTTTGTTGTTACCTTGAATGTTCTTGCAAGTAAGATCACTATCTTCATGTTGTGGTATGGTTAAGATGAGTTCAATGCAGCGTCCTTTGCAAATGCACAAATGGAATTAATGCTTGAGGCACACGTATAATTAAAATCATAACTTTGGAAAGGCAGGTGAGTTGACCATTATTGTTTGACTCTCTGTCATTAATGTATAATGGTGACTTTGTCATTGGCAGACTTCTGCACTTTCTCAGAGGATCATAGAACTGAGTGTAATTGATTGAATCCCTCAAAAGATAGTTAAGTTATGCACAAAAGTGCTTGCTTTTTATATGCTTCTCTGTGCTAATTTGAGATCAGAGATTATTTTTACACTGTTTGGTATAGTAGTTGTGCACTTATTTTCAGTATCATCTTGTTTATTCTTTCCGTTTTGGCCAGAAAACTGCTTTGGAAGACTCTGCAATCTTGCATATTTATGGATATCATTGTTTCCTCCTGAAGCAAAGAAAGCAAGATATGTGCTTGCCACATGTCTGAAAAAATGTGTCTAACTGTTTGTAGAGTCTTAGCAAAGTCACTTCTGTTTACTCCCAGGCTATTAGAGCCTTGTTTGGATCAAACTTATCACTCTCCATCATTTCAGAAAGTGCTACTGGGAGATTTGATATACAGTGGTGCCTCATAAGATGAATGCCCTGTAAGACCAAAAATTTGTAAGACGAATGAAATTTCCTGGAATAGGAAAAACTCGTCAGACAATTTTTCCCTTTGGTTTCAATTCATCTTAAGAGGTACCGTTGATCCTCGCCCAGCCTGGGTTGTTTGCAAGGGAAGCTGTGGTGGTTGATCACCCTCCAGTCCATCCGCCTGCCTACGTCTATAGAGTTTCTTCTTTTTTGTAGGAGGAGGGTAGCAGTACTGTGGCTGGATGGTTGTTGCTGTGCTTGTTAAACAATTAAAATGTTGAGTGCTAGTCTGTGAGTCATCCAGAATTGTATTGTTCACTGATTCTGTTCTTACCCAGGTATTGTGGTGATAAAAACAGTGTTACTTCCCAAGCCCACCATGAAAACATGGTATGTTCACCCAACTTGAAATGTGCTAATCACATGTTAAATTTCCTAAAGTGGTTAGGTTGCATGGTTGAATAGATTAATAATCATTTTCTGAGTATTTTTGACAACTCTTGTGCTTTAATTAAAGCTGTGCAGTTCATAAAGAATAGAATAATAGAGTCTGGCTTTGGCTGATGTCTCCCCCCTCCGTCAATTTCTTTTTGCCATAAATTAACTAAGATACCTTATTATCAGCCCTGTGTACAGTGTTATCCATTGAAATGGCTGCCATTTAAACTTTAAAGGTAATCATCCTCTTCTTAGTTTGGCTTACTATATATGCCCCTGTTTATGTGCAGTATACTGTGTATCGTACTGTATTCGTAACTTTTTAAAAGGACTAGCTTTGAAAGGATTCAAAAGTTTCAGTCACCTGGATTGCATGGAGGAAAGTCTTTCACTCAAGAGCAATCTTGAGTGAAAACCTTAATGAGATCTTTTACTTGAATGTATAAGTGGGAATGTTTTTGCTGAGAGCTAAAAAAGCCATGAGAGTTCAGTTCTTGCCACTGCTGTTCATGATTGCATTTGCACGTGTCACTTTTGCACTTGCAGTAAAGCTGTGGCTAACAAAGACTTCCATATTCTGAAGAATTAATATGTGGATGGAGTGGAAAAATGAGTATGCCTTCTTTTAACCTTGGCATGTTTGCCACGAGGTGATTTCTGCCCTCTGGTTCTTTTCTTATTCCTATAAAGTATTGTGATAATTGTAGAATTACCTTATGAATTGTGGTAGAACAGAATTTGATAAAGGACAAGTGAATATACAGTGGTACCTTGTATAAAGGAATTAATTCATTCCAAATGAAATTATGTTAAGCAAATTTTCCTTTATACAAATTTCCCATAGGAATGCATTGAAAGCAGTGTGATCCCTAATTGCAAAAGTGTTCTGCTTATATACTGCCCCATACCACTACAAGTAGTCTCTGGGCGGTTTACAATTTTTTAATTACAGTGTACAGGCTACACATTGCCCCCCCCCCCAGCAAGCTGGGTACTCATTTTACCGACCTCGGAAGAATGGAACCTTGAGCCTGCTACCTGGGATTGAACCCAGGTCGTGAACACAGTTTTACCTGCAGTACAGGCATTTAACCACTGCGCCACGAGGCCCACAACCATTTTTATGTTGTATGGATTCACCCCATAGACAATTATGTTAAGCAAATTTCCCCTATCTCTGAAATTTTTTAAGTTATACAGATTTTATGTTATACAAACTGTTTGTTATACAAGGGTCCACTGTAATATTTTGATAACTCAAAACTTGCTTTCTTCATAATATTTTAAAACTACAGTAGTTTTACATATCTCTGTGAGTAATATTTTGGCCTGGAAAAAGTATGAAGCTGGGAAACATCAGATGATGTTAACCATGATATAAAATTTTGTTCCTGCTCTAGAGTGAAGAATGAGAGATTAGTACTGTATTACCAAACAATGCATTTAATGCCTTTAAATTAAAAATAATAATGGTAGAATTGGCTGGGTATGCTTTTATGATTTTTTCATTTTTTATTTCTAGTTGTTGCAGAAATGTTGATAGGACTCTGAGATAAGATTTGGATACTAAAGTTTGTGAAAAATGAAACAATTCAAGCAAAACAAAAACAAAAACCCCTTGGAGACCAAAATTATGTTGCTGCTTTTGTATGTGTACGTCAGTATTACTCATCTTAGCAAGTTTCCATTAACAAAGAATGGTGCAACAACTTTTAACTTGTCACCTGCACCATTCATTTTATGTGTACTGTCATAGCCTGCCCACCTGCTTGCTTCTATTTTGGCCAGCCCAGAGGCCACAAGCCCCAGAACTCTTAATACAGCAAGAAGGTGAGCAGGAGGAGGAGGAGGAGGCTGCTATGTTCAAGACATGGAATCTGCATTGAGTTTTGGATTTAAGATAGTAAATGAGAGAGCCTCATGTTTTGTATGTTCCTTGAAAAGAGGTTCGAAAACTCAAACGTTTGCCTAGCGTTTTGTGACAATTAAATTTCAACCTAGCAACATAATAGACCTGATACAGATTTTTTCATTTTCCTTTTTGGCTAGTATGTTTTCATTTCTTTGCATTATTGTGTGTGTGTGTGTGTGTGTGTGTGTGTGTGTGTGTGTGTGTGTGTGTGTGTGTGTGTGTGTGTGTGTGTGTATTTCTTTTTCTATTTCTTTTTCTTTATTTTGCCTTTTACTCGCGATTACCAGAGGAGAGAGGCTTTCAAAGAATACAGACCCCCCCACTATATATATATATATGTTTTCGTAGATTTTCACGGGTATAGGTATGCATGTTAGGGTGGATTCGGGTTTCTTCCCGTGTAGAAATCTGGTTGTTTTGGCGACGTTTCGACGAGGTCTCACTCGTCATCTTCAGGCTGGTGTTCTGGCTTCTTTCTTCTTGAAGCAAAGCGTGGTCTCAGTTGAAGTCCTTCTATAAATACTGCTGGGGGTGTGTGGTTTGCTTGCTTTGTTGCTGATTGCAGGTTCCTTTGTTCCTTTGTTCTTTTGTGATCTGCTGTGTGGCTGAGGCGATCGTTAAGGGATTAACTGCTGGTGGCTGTTTAGATGGCTGTTTAGATGCTGGTGGGTTAGATGGCTGGTGGGTTCTGGCAGTATCCTGGGCTTTGGTGGAGTGGGGTCCTGTGTCTTGTGAATTCATTTTGGTCTGGCTACGTGTCTGTGGTCTCCCAATGTTTTTTTGGGGTGTGTGAGTGTGCTCCATGTGGTGACTGGAGTGGGGTGCCGCAGTAGATGGTGCAGTCGTGGTTTTGTTATTGGATGGTGGTTTCGTTTCATCTGTGGGAAGGGTCTGGGTTTGTGTTTGGTGTGGATGGAAGGTGGTGGCATCTTGTGTCCTTTTGGACCTGGTGTCAGTCTTTGTGACAGAGGCTCGTCTGTTGACCAGGGCTAGTTTCCAGATGTCAGGCAAGCGGGAGGTGTCATCACGTTTATTCATGTTGTTTGGGTGTTTCTCTATTTCAATGGCTTCCATGATTATTCGACTGTTGAAGTGTTCAGTTTTGGAGATGAGTTTGGTTCTTTCAAAGTCAATTTCATGACCTGTTGTTTTTATGTGCTGGAAGAGAGAGGAAGATTTTTCTTCTTTTTTGACTGCGTTCTTGTGTTCTGCGATGCGTGCGCTTATTCTCCTGTTTGTTTGTCCGATGTATGTGGCTGGACAGACTTTGCATGGTATTTCGTAGACTCCTTGGTTTTCTAGCTCAATCTTGTCTTTGGGGTTTCTTAAGATGTTGGCTATTTTTTGGTCGGTGCAAAAGGCTGTCTTGATATTGTGTTTGTGGAGAATTTTGCTGATTTTGTCTGTGGTGCCTTTGATGTAAGGGAGGAGGGCGGTGCCGTTGTTCTCTTCTGTTTCTTGGTTCTTGGGGGTGTTTCCTTTTGGATTAGTTTGGTGATGGTGTTTTTTTGGAATCCGTTCTAATTAAAACATTCGAGAGAGTGTGTAATTCAGTTTTTAGGTGGTCTTTGTCAAAGATGAGGGTTTTTGCTACGGAGTTGATCTGTGCAGGGTGGTGGTGTGATTGTGCATTTAAGTAGCGGTTTGTATGTGTTTTTTTCTGGTAGATGGTATGTCCTAAGGAGCCGTCGGGTTTTTTGTAGATTAGGACGTCCAGGAAGGGAAGTTGGTTGTTGGCTTCTATTTCCATAGTGAATTGTATTTTGGGGTGTAGGCTGTTGAGATGTGTGAGGAAGTTGTTCAGATTATCTTTCCCGTGTGGCCAGATAACAAAGGTGTCGTCAACATATCTGAGCCAGAGTTTGGGTTTATGTTCGGACTTCTGTAACGCGTTGGTTTCAAAGTGTTCCATATATAGGTTTGCGATGACCGGTGAGAGGGGTGATCCCATGGGTGCTCCTTCTATCTGTTTGTATCTTTGTCCATTGTGGATGAAGTATGTGTTGGTTAGGCAGTGGTTGGTCAGATCTAGGATGTGTTTGGGGGGGTTGTATTTGTTGTGGATAGCTGTCAAGGCTTCTTGAATGGGCACTTGTGTGAAGAGCGAAACAACATCGAAGCTCACGAGTAGGTCATTGGGTTGTAGGTCTTGTTTCTTTATAATTTCTATGAAGTGGAACGAGTTTTGTACGTATGAAGTGATGGATTCTGCATAGGGCTGGAGTTGTTTGGCAAGAAATTTGGCGAGGTTTTGTAGAGGTGAGCCTATGGAGCTGACTATGGGTCTGAGAGGTGTTCCTTCTTTGTGAATCTTGGGGAGGCCGTAGAGCTTGGGGCATCTGGATGATTTCTCTCTGGGGATGATGCTTGGCTTGATTTCTTCACTTAAGGGAGAGGCTTTTATTTTGGCTTTGGTGGTTTTTTCCAGGTAGGTGGTGGGGTCTGTGTTCAAAGGTATGTAAGCAGGGTCTTGTAGTAGGTTGGATAATTTGGCTTGGTAGTCGGATGTGTTCATCACCACTGTGGCATTGCCTTTGTCTGCTGGGAGAATGATTATGTTGTTGTCTTTCCTCAGGTTGGAGAGGGCTTTTTGTTCTTCTTTGTGTAAATTGCTTCTGGGTGGTTTGCTGGAGCAGAGGACATTGGTGACTTCGAGTCTGATTTTGTTGGCTTCATCTGGGTTGATTTTGGTTAGGCTGGCTTCCACTCCGCATATGATGTTTTCGGTGGGGATGTGTCTGGGGGCGATTGCAAAGTTGAATCCTTTGGAAAGGACTTTGGTCTCTGCGATGGTGAGTGTCCTGTCTGATATGTTGTGAACTGTTTGTTTCATGGGCTGTTGTGTGGGGGGGTTGGGCTTCTGGCGTTTTTCCAGTTTGTGGAGTTTGTTGGTGTGTGTGTCTGTCTTGTGGGAGGTCTCTGTTTCAGCTCTCCAGGCGGCCAGTTGCTTGGATTTGTTCCAGAGTGTTGGGTGGATTTTGTTGCTGAGTTTGAGGTGGAGAGTGAGTAGGTCTCTGTTGGTTTGATCTAGTAGGTATCTTTTCCTGTGTAGTTATGCATATATATGCATGTTAGGGTGGATTCGGGTTTCTTCCCGTGTAGAAATCTGGTTGTTTTGGCGACGTTTCGACGAGGTCTCACTCGTCATCTTCAGGCTGGTGTTCTGGCTTCTTTCTTCTTGAAGCAAAGTGTGGTCTCAGTTGAAGTCCTTCTATAAATACTGCTGGGGGGGTGTGGTTTGCTTGCTCTGTTGCTGATTGTAGGTTCCTTTGTTCCTTTGTTCTTTTGTGATCTGCTGTGTGGCTGAGGCGATCGTTAAGGGATTAACTGCTGATGGCTGTTTAGATGGCTGTTTACATGCTGGTGGGTTAGATGGCTGGTAGGTTCTGGCAGTATCCTGGGCTTTGGTGGAGTGGGGTCCTGTGTCTTGTGAATTCATTTTGGTCTGGCTACGTGTCTGTGGTCTCCCAATGTTTTTTTGGGGTGTGTGTTCATCACCACTGTGGCATTGCCTTTGTCTGCTGGGAGAATGATTATGTTGTTGTCTTTCCTCAGGTTGGAGAGGGCTTTTTGTTCTTCTTTGTGTAAATTGCTTCTGGGTGGTTTGCTGGAGCAGAGGACATTGGTGACTTCGAGTCTGATTTTGTTGGCTTCATCTGGGTTGATTTTGGTTAGGCTGGCTTCCACTCCGCATATGATGTTTTCGGTGGGGATGTGTCTGGGGCGATTGCAAAGTTGAATCCTTTGGAAAGGACTTTGGTCTCTGCGATGGTGAGTGTCCTGTCTGATATGTTGTGAACTGTTTGTTTCATGGGCTGTTGTGTGGGGGTTGGGCTTCTGGCGTTTTCCAGTTTGTGGAGTTTGTTGGTGTGTGTGTCTGTCTTGTGGGGGGTCTCTGTTTCAGCTCTCCAGGCGGCCAGTTGCTTGGATTTGTTCCAGAGTGTTGGGTGGATTTTGTTGCTGAGTTTGAGGTGGAGAGTGAGTAGGTCTCTGTTGGTTTGATCTAGTAGGTATCTTTTCCTGTGTAGTTATGCATATATATGCATGTTAGGGTGGATTCGGGTTTCTTCCCGTGTAGAAATCTGGTTGTTTTGGCGACGTTTCGACGAGGTCTCACTCGTCATCTTCAGGCTGGTGTTCTGGCTTCTTTCTTCTTGAAGCAAAGTGTGGTCTCAGTTGAAGTCCTTCTATAAATACTGCTGGGGGTGTGGTTTGCTTGCTCTGTTGCTGATTGTAGGTTCCTTTGTTCCTTTGTTCTTTTGTGATCTGCTGTGTGGCTGAGGCGATCGTTAAGGGATTAACTGCTGATGGCTGTTTAGATGGCTGTTTACATGCTGGTGGGTTAGATGGCTGGTAGGTTCTGGCAGTATCCTGGGCTTTGGTGGAGTGGGGTCCTGTGTCTTGTGAATTCATTTTGGTCTGGCTACGTGTCTGTGGTCTCCCAATGTTTTTTTGGGGTGTGTGAGTGTGCTCCATGTGGTGACTGGAGTGGGGTGCCGCAGTAGATGGTGCAGTCGTGGTTTTGTTATTGGATGGTGGTTTCGTTTCATCTGTGGGAAGGGTCTGGGTTTGTGTTTGGTGTGGATGGAAGGTGGTGGCATCTTGTGTCCTTTTGGACCTGGTGTCAGTCTTTGTGACAGAGGCTCGTCTGTTGACCAGGGCTAGTTTCCAGATGTCAGGCAAGCGGGAGGTGTCATCACGTTTATTCATGTTGTTTGGGTGTTTCTCTATTTCAATGGCTTCCATGATTATTCGACTGTTGAAGTGTTCAGTTTTGGAGATGAGTTTGGTTCTTTCAAAGTCAATTTCATGACCTGTTGTTTTTATGTGCTGGAAGAGAGAGGAAGATTTTTCTTCTTTTTGACTGCGTTCTTGTGTTCTGCGATGCGTGCGCTTATTCTCCTGTTTGTTTGTCCGATGTATGTGGCTGGACAGACTTTGCATGGTATTTCGTAGACTCCTTGGTTTTCTAGCTCAATCTTGTCTTTGGGGTTTCTTAAGATGTTGGCTATTTTTTGGTCGGTGCAAAAGGCTGTCTTGATATTGTGTTTGTGGAGAATTTTGCTGATTTTGTCTGTGGTGCCTTTGATGTAAGGGAGGAGGGCGGTGCCGTTGTTCTCTTCTGTTTCTTGGTTCTTGGGGGGTGTTTCCTTTTGGGTTAGTTTGGTGATGGTGTTTTTTTGGAATCCGTTCGCAATTAAAACATTCGAGAGAGTGTGTAATTCAGTTTTTAGGTGGTCTTTGTCAGCGAGGCGTTTGGTTCTGGAGATGAGGACATACCATCTACCAGAAAAAAACACATACAAACCGCTACTTAAATGCACAATCACACCACCACCCTGCACAGATCAACTCCGTAGCAAAAACCCTCATCTCCAGAAGAAGCCAGAACACCAGCCTGAAGATGACGAGTGAGACCTCGTCGAAACGTCGCCAAAACAACCAGATTTCTACACGGGAAGAAACCCGAATCCACCCTAACATGCATACCTATACCCGTGAAAATCTACGAAAACAAATATATATGTGTGTGTGTGTGTGTGTGTGTGTGTGTGTGAAGAATAAGAAGTATTGGCAAATGCATTCTTAAGTCATTCATGTGCATGTTCAAATCCTAGAGCAGTGGTTCCCTACCTTGGATAACCAAGGTCTTCTTAGACTGCCATTCTCAGAAGCCTTCACCACCTGGCTGGGGTTTCTGAGAATTGCAGTATAAGAACACCTGGGTTACCCAAAGCTGGGAACCACTGCCGGAGGGAATCCTAGTGATCATTTGAAGTACCAAAAGTCTGCTCTCTCACCTATTGCTACTTGTAGCACAGAGGAGGGTATTAGAACCCTTTGCTTGGTTTATAAAGAAACAAAGTCACAAGTTGAGCTCTTGTTATTGACTATTTAGCTGTCTCTGCTAAAGTATCTCAGATTTGTAAAACTCTAATTTGAACTATGCTGCTTTTTGTGGGTTTCCCCCTGTGTGTGTGTTTTTTTTTTTTTTTTGTATATTTCTCATCATACCATTTTACTACAGTCTGTGTTTCCAATTAACATATATTGCTCTTCAATTTCAGGGACAGGTACTTTTGGACGGGTTCATCTGGTGAAAGAGAAATCATCCAAAAGCTACTTTGCATTGAAAGTAATGAGTATTCCAGATGTCATCCGGCTAAAACAAGAACAGCATGTGCACAATGAAAAATCTGTCTTGAAAGAAGTTAATCATCCATTTCTGATCAGACTGTAAGCTTACCCTTATTTTAGTTTTTGTGCCTTGATTACAACCTCTGTGCCTTTGTCTAATGTTCAGTTTTACATTCAGACTCATCTAAACATCTTTGGGTGACAAAGAGGAAACTCGCTTTCTCTTTTTGTTATAGAACTAGCATGCTCTCTCCCCCAACCCCACTCTTTTACACAACAGAGAACAGATGTAAGTATGAGGAAGGGACACATAAAATACTATTAAAGAAAACCTCTGCTTAGGATTACACACAGCATGATGTGGAAATTGTATGTTTTCTTGATGATGATTTTCTTGATGATGATAATGGTGTTTCTTTCATTCCGAAGTAATTGTGTCCAGTGAGTTTGTAAGCATATATGTTTGAACCAACAGTTCTCATGTTTCTCAAGCTGATCTGACCGTAGGCTGTTCTGGCTGTGGAATTGTGAGAGGTGTGGGTACCAAACAAGTTCTTTTTATGTGCTCTGTTGTTTCCTATGGTTTAGATGCCCACAAACTGTGCCACATCTGACTATCCCACACACCCCAACATAGGAATAGAGAAACATGAACTACACATAATTTTGATGTGTGTCAATTTAGTCATAGTAATACAGTTAGGGTACTGTTCCACACTTCTGTTTGTGTTGTTTTCAGACTATATTTGTCATGGCAGTCGGCTTAAATTGTGAGTTTTTAGCCATTTGAAGGTGCCATGTCAGGATCTCCTTCCATTGATTTGAAAAAGTCTCTGATCCAGCAGATGATCTTAGTATAAACAGGAAAGGGGATGCTAATTTTGCCAATGTTGCTCTTTCCCTGGTGCCCATTGCCACAGTATTCCAGAATATCCCCAAACTTTTTAGGACAGGTATATGGTTTTTAGGGGGTGATTTATTTTATATGTGTCAATTTTCTCTCTTAAACCATCTTGTGAACAGAGTTCTGTGAACCATTGTTCTGTGACTTTCTGACACCCTTTTGTTAAGTGTAATATATTGTTGTATTTTTCCATTGATATTCCCATGGATCTGTATATTTGATAAATCTTTGAAAAATCATTTTTTTTATTCTGAATTATGCATGCCTATGTTTTTCCAAGTGCTGGATATGGAAATTTTATGTAATTTGGTGATAGTCTTTATTGCAAAGGGACGGGTTTGTGTTATGTTTACTTCCCAGAAAATATTGGTTGCTGTACTTGGTGGTGACTCCAGTTTCATGAAGACCACACAATCTAATTCTCTCTGATTGAAGCAATGTGAAATCTTTTCCTATATATGTTTCAGTGTTTGTTTTGAATGTCTTGTGGTCATGGGTGGAGTCATGAACGCCACCGGAAATGTCAGAGTTTCACAAGTGAGTGTAGTTGAAAACAGAGGTGTGGGTGCATATTACAAAAGAAATTGCAACACAAGATTGCACCCTGATAAGCTGAACAAGAGGAAGAGAGCAATCCAAATTGTACTTCCTGTCTTAACAGCACAGGCTCCACTAAATTATAATTCTAGAGCATACAGAACAAAACAGGGAAAATTGCACATGCATCTCCACACACACACCATTTTAGGTGCCCTTTGTTCATTCTTTGATTCCATTTGTTTTTAACTGGGTCATTGTTAGGAGGCATAGTGGCAAAAGACAATGCTAAGAAACACCTGGGGAGCACTGCTTGCTGAGAATTAGGTAGGTGTGTGCTCATCCAGATGTTGGACTCTGCCCCATATTAGTGAATCACACTAGATTAGGCCAATTGAATTAATGGGGATATGGAGCTTGCATCAGCGGAAAATGTGGACTAGATGTGAACTCTAATCTTTTTTTTCCAGCCCACAGTTCCAAGCAATTGAAGTTATGCAACAGATAGTAATTATATAGTGTTCTCTGACAGTAGCTTCAGTGCTTCAGAGGAATATTCAGGGATCCTCATACTGGTAATATTTAACATTTCATCTGAAACTCCCGTTGACCAGAAGGAAATGTAATACCAATCTTACCTAACAGTAGTATACTCTGCATTACTTAGCTATCTTCCACTTCATCTCTCTTCTGCCCATTTTCTTTAGTAGTTATACTGTGTCTCTGGGCACACCCACCCACCCAAGTCACTGTGACTTCTAGTTGGTATCTGTCCCTGTCCAGAAAAACCCAGAAGATTCTCTGCTCTATCTGCTGTTTGTGCAAAGTTCAGTTCTTTTGCTGAGACTGTGTGGAACCCTTATTTATGTTCAAATACTGACACTTCTGTAACCCCAATCATTTCACTTATAAACCTAGGCCTGGTGCAGAGGCTTTCAAACATGAGTAAATTATTTGAAACTCTAAAGCCTTGTGTGTTCAGACAGTTGCCAGTGCATGTGGTGTTCGTTTAAAATAGGCTGTGTTTAAGAGGTTGGAAAAGTTTCTTTGAATGACAGCTCCCAAGAATCCTAGCAGTTGTACTCCGAATAAGACACTATCTAGTTCTCACTACAATACACATTCAGTGTTATTACTAGAAATTATGTTACAACCCTATACATCAGATCCTGAAAGGTATAAATAGCTTTTACATCAGTAGTCACATCTTTTTAGCATTTTTAGCATCTGTAAATCTTTTGTTGCAGATTTTGGACTTACCATGATGAACGCTTCCTGTATATGCTGATGGAATATGTACCTGGCGGTGAACTTTTTAGTTACCTGCGCAACATGGGACGCTTCAATAACAGCACTGGACTGTTTTATTCTGCAGAGATCATTTGTGCAATAGAGTATCTCCATTCAAAAGAAATTGTTTACAGAGACTTAAAGCCCGAAAATATTCTGTTAGACAAAGAAGGACATATCAAACTTACAGACTTTGGATTTGCTAAAAAGCTGGTTGATAGGTGAGTATTTTTGCAATGGCTTTTGAGGGAGGGCAGGGAGAGCAAGTAAACTTTGTATAGAACTACTATTGCCAGTCATAAAATTAATACATACCAATCAAATCCTTTTGTGTAACTTGCACACAGAGAAGGGTGATAACATCACCAGCATGAGGTGATGTTTAACAATTAAAATCTTCATGCTTCTGTCCTGCTGCTTTTCTGACATATATAGTCCATTTCAGGAGGAAATATTTAATTGCAGAAAATCTAATCATGTCAGTAGCATCATTGAGCAGTGGCTATTTTTAGTAAATCATGACTTCCTCCATCAGTCCCATGGCTTCCACAGCTTCCACACAATGAATTGGATTTGACAGGAGTCAGAAAATCTGCAGGACATAAGCAGGACATTTTTAATTGCCAAAGAAATCCCCTGGTTGGTTATGTTGTCACTTTTGCAGGGATGTAAGTTGTTCAACAAAACTTCATTCTTAGATTTAATTCATTCATTAAATGTGTTGTGTGTATGCATGAATGTGCAATTCCACTACATTCTTCCAGAGGTTTTTCTGCAGGGCAGATTTACTACCGTACAATGCTAAATGCTAGTATCTGTTTTGACTAACAAGCAGGAATATAACCAAGTAACAGTATGCATAGTGACTCCATCCTGATGGGTGAATGCCCTTCAGCCATGTTCAGGTTTGGCAATAGCATGTTTTTGAAGAGGGGGAGAAACTCTTTTGTCTCCTAAAGTTCTCATCCATTTTGTGTTTTTCGTGCATGGCGGTATCTTAAGATTTGATTGATGACAGAAATGGCACTTAATATAGCAGCCATGCTTCACATTCTAAAGAAATCTAGATATATAAAGCAGTATACAGCATATTTGATCATTCCCCGTACCAACCTCAGAGGCAGAGCACAGTTCACTGTAAAAGCACATGTATTGCATCTTGTGATTTCTTTTCTTGATTCTTAACCATCTCAGGAGAACATCTCAGCTAACAAACATGAGGAAGTTTACTCCCTGAGTTCTTGCAATACTGCTGTCATTCAGGATTAACCATCCTGAATTAAATGGAACATTGATTTGTCACTGAATAGCACAGTTTATTAAATCTATACCAAAATATATCAAGCAACTTGGTCATGATGGGTAGATTGGGAAAGGTGAAACATTATAGTTATCGTGGCTAATAAATTGCCCTTTCTCATTTAATTGACAATGAAGAATGTTGGTGTGAAGTGATGTATCTTTATTCATCATTAGCCCAAACAAATGCATTTTATAATAGAAAAATATTGTTATGCTATATAGAATTGATTAATAATCTTCCTTCTGTGGCACTTTCTCTTCCATTTTCAGAAGTACATTGGTGGGTTCACCATCAGTAAACATATGCATTTTGTTTTAAAATATAAACAGGAAGAACACATGATCCAGTGCGGTGTAATGAATACAGTGAGGAAACTATGTTTCAGGAAAACTGGGTTCAAATCCCTGCTGAGCTACAGATACTTGTTAGAACATGGCCCTCTTATATCTCATATACCTTTAAAATTAGAGTCATTGTAAGTTGAATGCGACTTGACTGTACAAAACAAAGCCCACTAGAACCTAGAGAAAAGCAGGAGTTCAAAATGTGTGGTAGAGCAAATGTGAATGGTGAGGGAAATGGTACAATATCACAGTTCTTCCAAGCTCTGTTTAAGACACAACCATAACACTTGACACCTCTTCACTGAGAACTGGGGAGGTTTGGTTGTCTTAACTCAACAGTTTTGTCTCAAAGATTTCTCAGAGATTCAGAGTCAGGTCACAGAATACTGGCCAAAGTTTATGAGCATCTTGTTTATTTAATGTGATTTTGATGTGATTTTGAAAATATTGATTGGGCAACAATTATTGTTGAAGCTTAGTAAAGCTACATTACTTGAACTTGCCTCTGAAGTCTCCAGTCCAGACAAAGTGAAATGTTTCTTAGTCCTTTTGCTTATACTATATCCCTACTGCTGAATTCAGTTGATTGTAGTTACTTTCAATTTTTATTATTTTTAACACATCTTTTGTCCCAAGAGCTCAGGTACTTGACAGAAGGTTCCCAGGTTCAAAAATCTTATTTTTAAGACAAAAACAACATTTGTTTATTTAATTTTGAACTAGGATTTGTTTTCTTCAGGGGGAAAATACTCATGATAATTCACACAACTGGATGGGGAAACAGGTCAAGTTGCACACATTGAGAGTTACTGGACAAATTCTAGAGTTACCTGGGAAATGTATATTGTGATGGGGTGCCCTTATCCATACTCTGCTCTCTGTGTCTCAGAAAATGGCATTCTGATGGTTCTCTGGAAATTCTAATATTTATTTCGAAGAGCAGGTTCCAACTTCTGACAGAAAAATACCATTGATCACAGTCTCATTGAAATGTTCCATTTAGCTCTATCTCAGTGGAGTGTTGCATTGGGGTTTCTTATTTCCTTATGTGTAAATAAAATAAACTGCTTCGTTCTGCCTTAGTAAACACTATCTAGTGGTGATCACAAGGTTTGTTCCAGGTTTTGACTGAAGCAATATTGAGACCCAGTGTGGTGCAGCACCAGATTGGTTACAGAAACTCACTGGTGGGTCACAACGGGGAAACCACTCATTAAATGCTTTACATACTTTGAAAACCTTGTTTGTGTTACTGTAAGTTGGAAGTGACTTGATGTCACATGAAAACAGCAAAGTGACAAGATCACTCTTTCTTAGAAAATCAGTTGTATTGTTTCCTCCATTAAGTACCAGGCATGGTTGTAAAATGTTGCAATATGTTTTGCCCCTGGGTTATATAACCTGTATTCCTGACAACCGGTAATGATCACCTTTGTGTCACAAGAAAGAGGTGACAGCAAACCATTATGTGTAATGCAATAGGCATTTTTAAAGTGAAGTACAATCTAGATAATTTATACTCTAGCACAGTGGTCCCCAACCCCCGGGCCGCGGACCGGTGCCGGTCCGTGGACCGGTTGGCACCGGGCCGCCTGGGGAGGCCGGGGAGGCTCCTCCCCTTTTCCTCCGCCGCCCTCCTCCTCCTCCTCTTTTCTCCCGCGGGCAGCCGGAGGAGGAGTCGCCGCCGCCGGGCACAGCGCACGGGCGGGGTGGGGGGAGCCCGGGGCTCCTGGGCGGGTGGGCCCCGCCTCCTCCTCCTGGGCGGCCGCGGCGCCACGGCAGCCGCCCGGGTTCGGCCGCTGACTCTGTCGGCGGACGGAGGCAAGCGGCGGCGCAGAGGTGCCCCAACCCAGGCGGGCCGCCACGGCCACGGCAGCCGCCCAGCTTCGGCTGTGCTCCGCGGCTGGCAGCGGGGCGCCCGCTGCTGCCGCCGCCGCCCGCCCGGGTTCGGCCGCGACTCTGCGGCTGGCGGCGGGGCGCCCCGCCGCCGCCGCCGCGCCCGGCTCGGCGCTCCCGGTGGCGCCCTCGGGCGGAGACGCCACCCCCCACCGGCCTCGCTCCCCCTCCCGCCGCCCACCCGAAGGCCGCAGCCGGAGGCAAGCGGCGGCGCAGAGGTGCCCCACCGAGGTGGGCGGCGGCGGCAGCCGCGGGCGCCCCGCTGCCAGCCGCGGAGCCAAAGCCGAAGCTGGGCGGCTGCCGTGGCCGCAGCCGCGGCCGCGGCGGCCCGCCTGGGTTGGGGCACCTCTGCGCCGCCGCTTGCCTCCGTCCGCCGACAGAAGGAGGAGGCGGGGCCCGCCCGCCAGGAGCCCCGGGCTCCCCCGCCCCTGCGCGCGGGGAGCGCGCGCCCGACGCCCCAGCCGGCAAGCGCCGCCGCGGCCGGCTCGGCGCTCGTGGCGCCCTCGGGCCGGAGACGCCACCCCCACCGGCCTCGCTCCCCCTCCCGCTCGCCCACCCGAAGGCCGCAGCCGGAGGCAAGCGGCGGCGCAGAGGTGCCCCACCGAGGTGGGCGGCGGCGGCAGCCGCGGGCGCCCGCTGCCAGCCGCGGAGCCAAAGCCGAAGCTGGGCGGCTGCCGTGGCCGCAGCCGCGGCCGCGGCGGCCCGCCTGGGTTGGGGCACCTCTGCGCCGCCGCTTGCCTCCGTCCGCCGACAGAAGGAGGAGGCGGGGCCCGCCCGCCAGGAGCCCCGGGCTCCCCGCCCCTGCGCGCGCGGGAGCGCACGCCCGACGCCCCCAGCCGGCAAGCGCCGCCGCCGCCGCCGCCGCTCCCGTGGCCCCCAAGGTACACACGACAAGGCCCCCGCACCTCCTCCTCCGCCTCCTCCCTCCCAAGGGTGCTACAATCTGTTGTCATCAGCGTGAGTCAGACATCAACTGCTCTCTTGTCATCAATTGTCCCACTTTATTCCTCTTAGCTCCACAATAAATCACTGGAACCTACAATAACAATTGCAGGAGGAAAGAATGCCTCAGACAATGTGCGTCAATGGTTACTCCAGAAAGGATAAGAACGAATTAGGAGAGCTAGTCCAAAGGCCTTCACCTTTTTTTTTTTTTTTTTTGCTAAAATGCAGTAGGTAATAAATATCAATTGGTTTTCTTTTGGTACTTAGGGCTCAAACGTGGCTTTATTTCTCTCAACTGCATAGTATTACAGTAAACCTACTAATGAGAAAGGAAATGCGTTTTAAAAATTTAAATACATATTGAATATGATTAGTTTTGTTATTGAGATATTAACAAAAATGCCATATCAGATATAAAGCAACATACACAATTGTTTTACAGTGGATAGTACAGTGGATGTTAACCTCCTTTTTTGTTAACACTTGGCAACTATAAATCGGAAGATGAATTTTATTTTATTATACCATTCTATGTTTAGAACAGGAGTCTACATTTCTAGGGTGTCCTTAATAGCCAACTGGAGCCACACTATGCCTATTAAACCACACTACTGTGTGTTATAAATA
Source organism: Phrynocephalus forsythii (assembly GCA_029282475.1). Taxonomy (NCBI): domain Eukaryota; kingdom Metazoa; phylum Chordata; class Lepidosauria; order Squamata; family Agamidae; genus Phrynocephalus; species Phrynocephalus forsythii. The sequence goes on from JAPFRF010000010.1 coordinate 98,309,844, forward strand.
CTATACACCTTCCCCCATATATAGCTCACGGACAAGTTATAGTATACAAAGTACTTACATGGGATCTTGCACTCAGATGCCTTTGCTGCCCATGTATATAGAACAGAAAGTAAGGGGCAGCCACTTGTGTAGAGGAAACAGTTGCTACAGTACTTGCATAACCTAGAACTGACTGAACATACAGCCACTTTTGGTTACGCACAATGGTCCCTGACCTTGTGCTGCAGTTTCTTCAGCGCACTGCCTCTTGTGCTCCAAACTATAGAAGAAAGCTCAGAAAGCAATGGAACAATAACCAGGGCAAAGATGGTGCACATATATTTTGCCCTAAGCTTGTATTTTAATACAGTATTTGTTTAATGAAGGCTGTTTTAACAGTCACAGTCATAAAAACTTTGTTTTTTATTTTTCTAGTTCCTTGGAACATTTTTTCACATATTTTATCTCCTGAAGAATTCTTGTGCATTGCAGGTTTCCAGAATATATTCTGTAGTGTATGGCCAGCTCAACTAGGTACAGTACTCTGATCTTTTGCCTTCATCAGAGTTACACATAAACTGAGAGCTGCACTTTGAAGATCAGTAATAGTAGGCAGTCTCTTTTCTGTTAGGCTTCTCACTAAAGAATTCAAGTTGCACTTAGAATGAAACTTGTAACCTAGGAAATATAGGCGTTTCAAAAATTATCATTTGTAAGGCATTGATCAGTTTCTAACTGCAGATCAAACCTCATCAAAAATGGCTAGATTTCTATTACAGTGGACCTTCGTATAACAAACAGTTTGTATAACATAAAATCTGTACAACATAAAAATTCTGGAGATAGGGGAAATTTGCTTAACAGAATTGCCTATGGGGCAAATTTGTACAACAAAAAATGGTCATGATTAGGGATTACTCTGTTTTCAATGCATTCCTATGGGAAATTTGTATAAAGGAAAATTTGCTTAACAGAATTTCATTTGGAATGAATTAATTCCTTCATACAAGGTACCACTGTATATAGTTTCAATCCATCCACAGAAATGGATCTGCACAATTTTCAGTAGTTCTGATATTTCTAGTTTATTTATTTTTTCCACATACTTGTACACCACCCAGTTATTGCTAAGCACTACTTTGGTGGTTTACAATCAAAGAAATGCAAAAAAATGTAATGTAATATAACAATAAAAATAATAAATAATAGAATAAAACTGTAAAAATAACCTAATAAATCTAATGCATAATGGCAAATATATAGTCTAACATTTTAACTTATAGCCATTTGCCACGGACATTTATGCTGATGGAGCCACACTAGTAGGGATAATTAGCAGGATTAAGGACTATGTATCAAGTATGTATCATGAACATGTACAGTGGTACCTTGTATACAAATTCCCATAGGAATGCATTGAAAATGGAGTAATCCCATTTTTATGTTGTATGGATTCTCCCCATAGGCGATTATGTTAAGCAAATTTCCCCTATCTCCGGAATTTTTTATGTTGTACAAATTTTATGTTATACAAGCTGTATGTTATACAAGGGTCCACTGTACATATATATCATATACATATGAACAGCCCTTAAGAAATACCAGGGAGGGATAATGGCCACAGATTCTTTGTATTTAAGTAGGGATGGCACACTGAGATGTGACCATACTATCAACATAACTTCCCAGAACAGGTGGAATTCTGCCAGAAGGTACGCTGTTCTAAGTTCTACAATTTAAAGCACCTATTTAACTTTCATAATTTATTATTATATTATACAGTATTATGTAAATAATGCTTTTGTTCTTGGTCTGCTAGAGCAGTGCTCCCCAACCTTTTTGTCTCCTGTTTATTATTTTCCCGTGGCCCGGGGTGGGGGTGGGGGGAGGGGGAGATGGGGGGTGTGGGGGGCAGGGGAGGGTGTGGGGGGGGGGGGGGGGGATGGATGGGAGGGAGGAGGCGGAGGAGGAGGTGCGGGGGGGCCTTGTCGTGTGTACCTTGGGGGGCCACGGGAGCGGCGGCGGCGGCGGCGCGCTTGCCGGCTGGGGCGTCGGGCGTGCGCTCCCACGCGCGCACGGGCGGGGGCAGCCCGGGCTCCTGGCGGGCGGGCCGCGCCTCCTCCTTCTGTCGGCGGACGGAGGCAAGCGGCGGCGCAGAGGTGCCCCAACCCAGGCGGGCCGCCGCGGCCGCGGCTGCGGCCACGGCAGCCGCCCAGCTTCGGCTTTGGCTCCGCGGCTGGCAGCGGGGGCGCCCGCGGCTGCCGCCGCCGCCCACCTCGGTGGGGCACCTCTGCGCCGCAGCTTGCCTCCGGCTGCGGCCTTCGGGTGGGCGCGGGAGGGGGAGCGAGGCCGTGGGGGGTGGCGTCTCCGGCCCGAGGGCGCCACCGGGAGCGCCGAGCCGGCCGCGGCGGCGGCGGGGCGCCCCGCCGCCAGCCGCAGAGTCGCGGCCGAACCCGCAGCCGCGGGCGCCCCGCTGCCAGCCGCGGAGCCACAGCCGAAGCTGGGCGGCGGGCCGTGGCCGCGGCCGTGGCCGCGGCGGCCCGCCTGGGTTGGGGCACCTCTGCGCCGCCGCTTGCCGCCGTCCGCCGACAGAAGGAGGAGGCGGGGCCGCCCGCCAGGAGCCCCGGGCTCCCCCGCCCGTGCACGCGCGGGGGAGCGCACGCCCGACGCCCCAGCCGGCAAGCGCGCGCCGCCGCCGCCGCCGCCCGTGGCCCCCAAGGTACACACGATCCTCATCCGCCTCCTCCCTCCCCCATCCCCCGCCCCGCCCCCCACACCCTCCCCTGCCCCCCACACCCCCATCTCCCCCTCCCCCCCCCCACCCGGGCCACGGGAAAATAATAAACAGGAGACAAAAAGGTTGGGGAGCACTGCTCTAGCAGACCAAGAACAAAAGCATTATTTACATAATACTGTATAATATAATAATAAATTATGAAAGTTAAATAGGTGCTTTAAATTGTAGAACTTAGAACAGTGTACCTTCTGGCAGAATTCCACCTGTTCTGGGAAGTTATGTTGATAGTATGGTCACATCTCTGTGTGCCATCCCTACTTAAATACAAAGAATCTGTGGCCATTATCCCTCCCTGGTATTTCTTAAGGGCTGTTCATATGTATATGATATATATGTACAGTGGATCCTTGTATAACATACAGCTTGTATAACATAAAATTTGTACAACATAAAAAATTCCGGAGATAGAGGAAATTTGCTTAACGTAATCGCCTATTGGGAGAATCCATACAACATAAAAAATGGGATTACTCCATTTTCAATGCATTCCTATGGGAATTTGTATACAAGGTACCACTGTACATGTTCATGATACATACTTGATACATAGTCCTTAATCCTGCTAATTATCCCTACTAGTGTGGCTCCATCAGCATAAATGTCCGTGGCAAATGGCTATAAGTTAAAATGTTAGACTATGTATTTGCCATTATGCATTAGATTTATTAGGTTATTTTTACAGTTTTATTCTATTATTTATTATTTTTATTGTTATATTACATTACATTTTTTGCATTTCTTTGATTGTAAACCACCAAAGTAGTGCTTAGCAATAACTGGGTGGTGTACAAGTATGTGGAAAAAATAAATAAACTAGAAATATCAGAACTACTGAAATTTGTGCAGATCCATTTCTGTGGATGGATTGAAACTATATACAGTGGTACCTTGTATGAAGGAATTAATTCATTCCAAATGAAATTCTGTTAAGCAAATTTTCCTTTATACAAATTTCCCATAGGAATGCATTGAAAACAGAGTAATCCCTAATCATGACCATTTTTTGTTGCACAAATTTGCCCCATAGGCAATTCTGTTAAGCAAATTTCCCCTATCTCCAGAATTTTTTATGTAGTACAGATTTTATGTTATACAAACTTTGTTATACGAAGGTCCACTGTAATAGAAATCTAGCCATTTTTGATGAGGTTTGATCTGCAGTTAGAAACTGACCAATGCCTTACAAATGATAATTTTTGAAACGCCTATATTTCCTAGGTTACAAGTTTCATTCTAAGTGCAACTTGAATTCTTTAGTGAGAAGCCTAACAGAAAAGAGACTGCCTACTATTACTGATCTTCAAAGTGCAGCTCTCAGTTTATGTGTAACTCTGATGAAGGCAAAAGATCAGAGTACTGTACCTAGTTGAGCTGGCCATACACTACAGAATATATTCTGGAAACCTGCAATGCACAAGAATTCTTCAGGAGATAAAACTATGTGAAAAAATGTTCCAAGGAACTAGAAAAATAAAAAACAAAGTTTTTATGACTGTGACTGTTAAAACAGCCTTCATTAAACAAATACTGTATTAAAATACAACCTTAGGGCAAAATATATGTGCACCATCTTTGCCCTGGTTATTGTTCCATTGCTTTCTGAGCTTTCTTCTATAGTTTGGAGCACAAGAGGCAGTGTGTTGAAGAAACTGCAGCACAAGGTCAGGGACCCTTGTGTGTAACCAAAAGTGGCTGTATGTTCAGTCAGTTCTAGGTTATGCAAGTACTGTAGCAACTGTTTCCTCTACACAAGTGGCTGCCCCTTACTTTCTGCTCTATATACATGGGCAGCAAAGGCATCTGAGTGCAAGATCCCATGTAAGTACTTTGTATACTATAACTTGTCCGTGAGCTATATATGGGGGAAGGTGTATAGTATTTATAACACACAGTAGTGTGGTTTAATAGGCATAGTGTGGCTCCAGTTGGCTATTAAGGACACCCTAGAAATGTAGACTCCTGTTCTAAACATAGAATGGTATAATAAAATAAAATTCATCTTCCGATTTATAGTTGCTAAGTGTTAACAAAAAAGGAGGTTAATATCCACTGTACTATCCACTGTAAAACAATTGTGTATGTTGCTTTATATCTGATATGGCATTTTTGTTAATATCTCAATAACAAAACTAATCATATTCAATATGTATTTAAATTTTTAAAACACATTTCCTTTCTCATTAGTAGGTTTACTGTAATACTATGCAGTTGAGAGAAATAAAGCCACGTTTGAGCCCTAAGTACCAAAAGAAAACCAATTGATATTTATTACCTACTGCATTTTAGCAAAAAAAAAAAAAAAAAAGTGAAGGCCTTTGGACTAGCTCTCCTAATTCGTTCTTATCCTTTCTGGAGTAACCATTGACGCACATTGTCTGAGGCATTCTTTCCTCCTGCAATTGTTATTGTAGGTTCCAGTGATTTATTGTGGAGCTAAGAGGAATAAAGTGGGACAATTGATGACAAGAGAGCAGTTGATGTCTGACTCACGCTGATGACAACAGATTGTAGCACCCTTGTATGTTTGTTTTTGAAGGATATGAATGTGATAGCATGTGCAAAAGCAAAGAAGGCTTTCCTTCTCCTCCTGCTGTTGGAGCTATGAAATACCATCCAGCAGATTTCTCCTAGTCCATAAATGGTCCAATAAAACTGGGCTATCACTACCTGGAGACTGAGTCATTATCTCCCAGCTGTTTTGCAGTCTGCAGCTGCAATCCTCTGCATGCTTTTTCAAGCATATTTTCACTGAAAACAGTGAGACTAACTGCTGAGAAGCCAAGAATTACTCTGTGAATCATTTACATTTGATTTGTGATTACAGTTTGAGACAGGCTGAAGGCCAACATAACATAAAAAGGGATAAATGACACGTCTACAGCATTGTTAGTCCATCTTTACAAATGCCTTCATTGTGTTCTTCTACCCTCCCAGCTCCATTTTTTTTCATCTCCATGTGGAAAAAAAATCACAAAATGCCCTGAAACTGACTACTCAGAATGCAAGCTTCACATCCTCTTCAGATCTCTAGCACTGTGGCTAGAGTTTCTTACAGATTGCATTTAACTGCTTGCTCTCAGAGCCTGAGAGTAAGCAGTTACATGTGATATATGTAACTAGATATAACTATTTATTTTTAGGTAAGGAATAACTGACCAAGCAACTGAAAAGTGATGCAGAATGTTTTAGAGTTCCTATTTATGTGTAACAAGAAACTTTTTCTAATTTCCTCCAAGCATTCCATCTTAATAGCATTTAAGGCATGTTGACAGGAATGTTTCAGGTTTTGTGCTCTTGTTAATCCTAATTGACAAGAGAATAATTGTTTGGTGTTGTCTTCTCGCTTCTCTAAACTTTTGGAAGGTGCAATATCAAAATTGGCCACTAGAAAGCAACCATGCATAATTTCTTTGTAGTTTACTGGCCCATTAGTAACACCAACATAACTGCATGTTAACAGTTTGTAACAAAACCAATTATTTATACAGTTAGAGCAGCAGTAAAGGCAGTTTGGCAGTTCATTGATTTCTGGGACACATTTTCTTTAGCCAGGCAGAAGTATCAGCAGTAGATAAGCTAGAATCATGATGTTCTGATTACACTGTTGGACAGTAACTTGGCAGAGCATGGCAGATCTCGGCTCAGATCTCCATTTGGAACGAGGGAAATCCAGGTTTAAGTAACCACTGAGCCATAAAACTTGTTGGTTGATTTTCTTAGTCTGATCTGCCATACAGGAATATTATGTGGATCAAGTAGGGAAAAGGAGGAACACGTATGCCACAGAATAGAAACACAAAGAAATCACAATGCACAGAAACTACTTATAGTTTGTCTGTCTCTAAACTGAAAGTGCGTAGTCCAGTGGTGGTGAACCTTTGGCACTCCAGGTGTTTTGGATCACAACTCCCAGAATTCCAAGCCTGAATGACAAAGGATTGTGGGAATTGTGGTCCAAAACATCTGGAGTGCCGAAGGTTCACCACCACTGGCCTAGTCCAAATATCCTTTGTAACAACCTCAGAGGTTGCACCTGTCCTGTGAGAAAGAGAGATGACTGTGTGAACTATTAATTGACTTTCAGGGTCTTTTAACTTACTGTACCTTGTTGCCCAGTTTTTGTTGAAAGGAACAGTATACAGTGGATCCTTGTATAACAAAGAGCTTGTATAACATAAAATTTGTACAACATAAAAATTCCAGAGATAGGGGAAATTTGCTTAACATAATCGCCTATGGGGAGAATCCGTACAACATAAAAATGGGATCAGTCTGTTTTTAATGCATTCCTATGGGAATTTGTATAAAGGAAAATTTGCTTAACATAATTTCATTTGGAACAAATTAATTCCTTTATACAAGGTACCACTGTATAATGAAACAAAGCTTTCAGCTTGATGAATGCAATCTGTAAGAAACAAATGGCTGGAAAAATCCCATCTAGAGAACAGGAAGAATGCCACATGACCTCAATTATGCAGTAGTTTCAACATTTAAAAAAAAAAACTTTCTGAATGCTAATTCAGTGGCTTGTTTCACTCCTTTCTGTAAGTTTCTCCCCCCACCCCAAATGTTAGTGAATGGTTGCTAAGTGGTTTCAAATGTACAGTAGCTGAATGCATGAGGTAGCAGGGATGGCATTAAGATTCTGATGTGCAGCTGCATGTCTCGTTTGTCTGAGAACTCAATTCTGCAGTCTCAGTCATCCAAGTGTTGGGCAATGCTAGTGACCTGAATATGGGATACCTAACAGGATCCAGACGAGACTGAGATAATTCTGCTTGGCAAATTGAATGACTCAAAGCAGCATCATGGCCTGCCATCCTGTACTGTGGGCAATGTTTTACATCATCATCTCCACTGTGATCAGTTCATAGATTAATTAAGGGTTTTTTTAATAAAGGAGAAAAGTCAGGTGCTGATCAAAATAAATATAAGTTGTTGTTTTTTTATAAATTTTATTAAATTTTAAACTACATACGACATAAGAAATGAAAATAAAAAACTACAACAAACAATATACGTGCACCCCCATCCCACGGGGCCATCCATCCATACATTCTTATTCGTTGCTCCATCTTTTATTCTTCTAGTAGTCTTCTTAAAGTTCTCTTCTCCAGAATTGTTGTGAGATATTCGTGGACTCTTTCCCTTCTCCTTCGACTAGTACATAATCTAAAAATTTACCCCAGATATCGTAGAAAATGTCTTTTTTCATTTCTCCTCGTTTAACCTTTAAACTGCAGGACAGTTTATCATTTATAGCTATATCCCAAAGTTCATTATACCAGTCTTCCATCTTGAATTCTAGTTTTGACTTCCAATTTTTTGCTATAATTAATCTAGCAGCTGTCATAAAATTTGCTATTAGTTCCTTTGTTGTAACATCATAATCTTTACTTGTTAACAATGATAATAATGCTATCTCTGGATTACAATCTATATCCATCTTAATCATAAAATATAAGTTGTAAATAGCAAAATTTCAGAGTTTAAAAATGTTTAATGAGCTGTGACATTTGAACATCCTGACATTACATTTGGAATTATATGCTTATCCATGATGTGGATTGCTATTTCTTTCTCTGTGCCAGAATCTGTAAATATCCAGTTGGGGGGGGAAAGAGTTGTTTACAACTCATTCTTTTTCGAAGTCATGAATGTGCAACTGCAGGACAGTATGATTTTACCTTCAGGAGTAATTCCATTCTTTCTGTAATGTATCTGGGCTATAAAGGTGTAGAGTTTTGAAATTTTGTGTGTATCAATGTGTCTTTTTTCCTACAGATAGCTTAGAGAACTAGAGGACTGGTCTGCAAAGCCACATCCTGGGAGTTTGATTCTGCCACAGTTCTCCCAAGAGAATAGCCAGCCTGTGTAGCATTGGGTGACCTATATTCTCAGGGCACCACAGAAAAGAGGAATGATATATCATAAGAACATAAGCACAACCTGGCTGGAGCAGGCCACAGCCCATCCAGTCCAGCATTCTGTCTCACACAGTGGCTCACCATTTGCTTCAGGGTATTCCCAAGCAGATGTCTTCACCTGCTTACGATTCCATGCAAATGGCATTGAGAGATATCCTGCCTAACCCTCCAACCTAGAGGTTGTCCTTAGGCATCCATAATGATAACCAGTGATACCCTTGTTCTCCATGAACTTATCTAATCCTTTCTTAAAGCTGTCAAGGCTGACAGCTGTCACCACTTCTTCTTGCAGGGAGTTCCACAGACCAGTGATCCTCTGGGTGAAACAGTACTTTATCTTATTTGTTTGAGATCTAGCATCCAAAAGTTTCATGGAGTGCCTTCTAGTTCTAGTGTTGTGTGATAGGGAAAACAGGTTTTCATCTACTTTGTCCATACCATGTATGATTTTATAAACTTCAATCAGGTCACCTCTTAGGCACCATGGTTCAAGAGTGAAGAGGCCCAGCCATTGAAGTGAATATTCACTTCTGAATATTCTCTATTTAGAAAACCCTGGAGGGTGTTGCCACAATTCAGAATCTGTTTGATAGCATAAAACTATTGATTATTGTTAAAGCCATACAGGCATTCCCACTTAAACATTACTCTCAATAGTGCTTCATAAATTTCCACATGCCTTTAGTTGAAGTATTACAGATGACTCTCCTTTATGATTTAAGACAGTTTTGTCTATATAAATATGTGCTGAATTTCTGCAGACATGCTTGCAGTGGTTTAATTCATAACTGGTACATATACAGTATATAACACTCCTTGCCTTTTACAGTCTGTAATAATGCTTACTAGCAGCACAAATCATGGGAAATTTCTTGCTTCAACCATTTGAAATGAATTAGCTGTTGGACATAGATTGGCTTTTCTCAACAACATCAAAATAACTAGTTCACCTTGAATGGGCTAGGAAGAAGTCCTATCTCAACACATGAAGCCCTAGTTGTTATGAGCACCTTATAGTGCAGTACTTCTGTGTATGCAGTGGTGTAAAGGAGTAGGTTAACTTACCAACCTTCATTGGTAGGTCAGGTTTTGGAGATGGTGAATGTGTATTTACTAATGGTAAGATTTCATAGCCAGTTTCTAGTATAGCATCCTCCAGCGTATCAACAAGTTGTGGTGCTAAGTTGTGTTCACTGTGTATGTCTTAATATAAGAGGAAGAAATTAAATTAGAACGTACTGGATTTGGTAAATGTTGATGCTATGATTTAAAAATAGGCATTATATCATCATCACAGTTGCTGCTAGATGGCACTAGAACACAGTATTTTGGTTCTTGGATCAAAAGAACATCAGCATTTCTTCAAAATTAAAAGTTGTGCTCAAAGTTTCATGAAAATGAAAAGTTAACTCCCAGAGTTTTGTTATTTTGTTTTGCTGTTGGTGTTTAACTCTGAGTTTTATTTTGTTTTGCTGTTGGTGTTTAACTCCCAGAGTTTTGTTATTTTGTTTTCTCTTAGTAGTAGGGGAAATACTGTTCTTGCGACATAGGGCGTTTATACACGACCCCTAAGCTCCGCTGCAAATGTGTTTAAAAGGAACTGAAGTTCTTGTATTCAGAATATTTGCTATCTCTTAGTAGTAGGGGAAATACTTTGGACCTTTGCATACAGTACATGTAAATATCTTGCGACATAGTTGGTTTGAATAAATGTTGTAGTGCAAATCATGGCGTAAGGTACACATGTATTAAATATTGTGATTGAAGTTAGAAATACATTGAAATAAATATTTTACACAGAAGACATGGTAAGATGTTTTCATGATTTTATGATATTTTGAACTTCTGAAATATATACCAGTAATTATGATCATGAGTTATAGTAGGTTGCTAGAAAGTATACACTAGATATGTTTTTTTCAGAATTGCTTGGAAATGTATGCTCACTTTGATTAGGATGGGAATTGCATCAGCAATTACTAACGTCATTGGAAACATCTGGTGGGGAGCAAGTGGTTTTAGATGTTTCATTACTGGAGCTAATCCAGGTGCTTGTATAAAGTCTTCTGCTCAGATTCAATAACAAAAATGTTATAACACAGTAATACCAGTGACATCTAATCCACTTTCAACAGTGAAGGACATTTATGGGGGGAAGGTGAGAATTTTCCTCATATATTACAAACTTCAGCAACATAGAAAACATGGGGAGACCAGCAGTGAGTATTTTAAAGTGGGTTGGATAAAAATCAACATTTTTTTTAAAAAATAACAATTTAAATCATCCAAAATTCATTTTATAAAAATTTAAATCCATTTGGTTTAAATCAGATCCATCTTGATCAGTCGGACATTTAACCCCCTGCTTGGACTGTTGTGGTGATGGGTTGGTTCACTCCTCCCCCACCCACAGAGATCACATGGTATAATCCCTGGAGTGAATCAAACATCCCCAGAGCATTCCTACCCACACTTTTCTGAGCCCCTATCAAGGGCTTTTGCTTTTTTGGTGAGGGTAGGATCATTCTGGTTTGGTCTCTTTCCAGCTTGAGTGATAACTAGAAATGGAACAAAAGCAAGCCACTTCAAGATAATGGCAAATTGAAGACTTCCTCTGCTCTTCCAATCCCCTGAGCTTATCCAGCCCACTCTAGTCCTTCCCCCACCCCAAAGAAAGAAAGAAAGAAAGGGCCTTTTTACACGACCCCTAAGATCCGCTGGTCACTTAAATTCAGACCAGAGATCTTAGGGGTTCCTAGCTCTTCCTATGTCCCCACCCCCCTCCGCACTTCCTGGTTGCTGGCTGCCTGAGGGAAGGAGAAAAAAAGAAAGAAAAGAATGCCTTCTTACCTCCGTTTTGTTCCGGCAGCATTCAGATCTCTTAAAGAGGCGGGGTGCCAAACGGAAGCCACCCCAAACCTCCAAAAAGAGGTACAAGAAAAAAAGCTGTTTGGTCTTGCTAAAGTGGGCGGGTCGTCGCACTTAATTGTCTGCAAAGTCCGGAGCTGGTGGGTAAACATTTTTAGCCTTTAGTAAACAAGTTTAGTTGAAATTCATTTTGACTGGGGAGATCCCTGGATATTGGTGAGAAGTTCATAGATTTTGTCAATTTTTGTTTCAGAGCTTCCACTGTCACCTATAGTTTTAAAGTCATTCACACTTGTGTGAATGGGCTATATCTTATATCCATGCCTTTTAAGGTATATATTTGTGCAGATTCTTATCATATATTCTAGATTAAAGATGGAACACGACTGAGCATGTTTTTCAATTTCTAATACATGTGACTGTTTTGGACACTTAGTCTTCCAAATGAACTATTTACAATCAGATATCTGTTTATTTGATTTATCCCTACCTTTCTCCTTTGTAGGATGGATGGTGGCTTATGGCAGGAATTTAAAAACAGATAACAGAAAAAAAAACAACCTCAAAATATATTAAACTGTTAAAACTACATTAGGCAGATGATAACACTGAAACAAGCACTCAAACAGTACATCAAAATTATTTAAAAGCAGCATCAGCAAAAATCACAATGCCCACTGCTAAAAGGCCTTCCTCCTTGGACAATCAGTGGCCAGAGGCTTGTCTAATAAAAACACATATGTTTGTTATCAGAATGGGAAGATCAGGGGTGACACCTAGAATTTGTAGAAAATAGGTCCTAGGGGCATCAGGGGTTTCCTACTTCTATGTAATAGTTGAATATATTTTCTTCCAGTGTACTGGCTCGGGGGGGGGGGTATCCATTCCTGTGAATTATATTGAAAAAAACTGCATTATCTATTCAGTGCTTGTAATGTGCCCACTAACAGGAAATAGTAATAGGATTCAGCAATCTAGGGACAAAGGGTGCCAACACAGTGTTAGAAGTTGTGTGTCTGTGCATGTTTTTTCCCCTAGATTCCAGAGTGAAACTGATACAGCATGGAAATCATTTCTAGATGTGTGATAGCATTTTTACTACTTTTTGCTTAGGACATGGACGCTGTGTGGAACGCCAGAGTATCTTGCTCCAGAGGTCATACAGAGTAAAGGTCATGGCAGAGCAGTGGACTGGTGGGCCCTTGGCATTCTCATATTTGAGATGTTGTCTGGGTAAGTTCCTTGACTGTCAGGGGAGGGGATGGAATTAAAAGAAGCACCTATATACTTTGTGTTTTCTCTCTGTTGAAAGAAGTATGGAAAATCTACTGTTGAGACATAGAATGAGTCTTTTCAAAGGACATAATCATGTGGAATTCCTTTGTGTGGTAAATGAAAAGTTATTTAGTGTCTTGTGAGAAAGTGTTGTTCTCTATGCATATTATCTCAGCTTTATGGGAGTTACATCCAGGATGGATGCCCATGCAGCTAGAACAACAATGGCATGATCCAGTCATGATTGGGGGTGTTTCTGTGTGTCTTTCCCAAGGAACTGACACATTTTCCCCAGCAGTTTGTCATTTTCATAGGAAAGATATACAAGGTTGGAGTCTCATAGAGTTTTCACTTCCACAAAGTTGCACTAGGACAGTGGTGGCGAACCTTCCGCACTCCAGATGTTTTGGACCACAACTCCTAGAATTCCGAGCCTAGATTGCCAATGACAAAGGACTGTGGGTGTGGTCCAGAACATCTGGAGTGCCGAAGGTTCACCACCACTGCACTGGGATGTGGTAGTCCATATGATAATGCATGCTTTTACCATGTGTATTGATGTTACAAGTCACCAGAGTGTAACTTGAAATTAAGTTTTGTATATTTAAAATATAGAAGGAGAAAGAAGAGGGAGAAGTATGAAAATATATTTTAATATTTCATAAATACAATATTAATTTAATCCAGCAGATGGCAGCATTCTCAGACTTAATACATCTGTTCTTTTACTTGATTCATTGCAGGAAGATTTCCTTAGGGGTAAAAAACTGTGTAATTGAAAAACTCAAATAGTCACCCTACTTTTGCAGCTTGAATGTTTTTCCTGTTCAAGTTCCATGAGATGACATAGCATAACATAGCATGACATAAATGGCTGTTTATCTACTGTGTATTGTCCTCTAAAGCTGTGAACTTTTTGCTTCATCTTCTCATATCTCTTGTTAATTCTGTGTTCAAAAAGTTGGGGGAAATGAATATAACATCTCTTCTACAGTAAACACCATTGTGGGTGAATAAACATTAAATGGAAACATCAAAAATCAGTGCAAACTATATTCTTAAGTATTAATACTAAGAACTGAATCTGATAGAATCATATCCTTTAAGAATTAGTCTAAAATTGAGAACACAAGAAGATTATTTTTAAAATATTGGTATGGAGGAGAAAGACGTGACCAACCATTTAGTCTGGTACTTTCTAGTTCCACAGAAACATTTCCATTAAAAATATTGTAAAAATCAACTCAAGAGGCACAGCTGAGGTTGTAAACACAGACACTTTCCTAAGTAGTAGTTTTAATACTACTGCATTTACCGAGATGTTTTCTAAAAATACATTGAAAACTGTTGTGCCAAAAGCCCATTAAAAAGCAGTTTTAAGTCATATCTTACTGTGAATTACATGTAATGAATCTGAAAAGTCTGTTTAGGCAGAAGCTTCCTTGAGACAGAATTCCTCTTCTGCTTTTCCTCACATGCCTCATTGTTGCAGACAGTAGGCTGCAAAGGGGACTCCAGCTTCCTTGATACCAAATTTCCATGATGGAGGGAAACATAATATTGAGGAAGGGCAGAACAGAGGGACTTGTTAAAATTGAGACCTTTTCCTTTTTTTAAGCTGTCTTAGTATATAATAGCAAAAAAGGTTTATGTGTTATCATCTGAATTGAAAAACCTTATGTCTGAACTGGAAGAGTGCCATGAACTAATCGTGCTTATAAATGGTTAGGAGATCCTATTTGGGACCAAAAACATGTGGCCGTAGTAGCATTCTTCCACTCGTAGTTAAGCATTTGCTATCCTTGAGTTATAAGAAAGCCCTTTAATAAAATTTGTCAGTATAAAGCCTCTCAGGCACAGCAGTCTAATCCTGCTCTACTATACCATTATGTGGTTCTGGGAAGCAGATACATCTTAGAGTGGCCCTGCTCAAAAGCACTTGAAAATAGAGCCATGTATTATCCTCTTTCTCCATTATTTAGGGTCAACATATGCCTTGTAACTGGAGGTATCACAACCTCAATCCATCTCTGTGCTTCTCTAGTAAAAGAAGGGCTTTTCATTGCAGAAGTACTTGCACTTACCTTATGTTATGCCCTCAGAAGTAATTGCATTAAGATTGTTAGTGGCATGACAAGTATCACTGGAAATGTTGGCAGTGCATATATATCAAGTCACCGGGTCCCTGAAATACAATTCTTTGCCATATTAAGTAACGTGTGGCATCAGATGTCATTTAATTTGACATATCTAGATTCAAGTTACAAATGGAAGTACTGTAGTTGATTTGGTGTAAAACATTTTGCCATTTGGGGTATAAGAACTAATTGCTTCTCCCATCTAGCTGTCCCCCATGACCCCCCCATCCTTTTGGCTAGTTGTATTCAGGCATCGAAAACAAGGAGGGATTTTAATCTGAATGTTTGGAGGGAGGAGAATCCTACACATGCCTCCTGCCTTCTCCGCAAGAAGCATGGTCAGCTGAAAAGGGAAGCCTCTGTTCCATGTGATTGGGGATTTTGAAAAATAAAATAAAATGAAGCTCTGCTATGCAGAGTTCAGCAAAAACCCAAACAGAACAGGGAGATCTGGGAGATAATGGGGATTGAAGCAATGCTTATCTAAGAGAGAACCATGTCTGCATTTGACTCACAACCTGACACAGCCTTTCTAGTGATTCAGATTTGTTGGGAAAGCAAGAGAATATGCTCACACCTGAGAAGAAGGAAAACACTAAGATTGTGAATGGAACTTTGTGATTGACACTTTTAATCCACTCTGCTTTTTTCCCCTTTCATATAGATTTCCTCCATTCTTTGATGACAACCCATTTGGAATATATCAGAAGATACTTGCTGGCAAAATAGATTTCCCCAGACATTTGGATTTATACGTAAAGCAAGTACACTGACCCTAATTTTATGTTTATTTTAAGTTCTGCTTTAGCATTATTTTAAACTAGCAGTTAAAGTACAGACTACAGCATAGAATCATAAAATCACAGAATCATAGAGTTGGAAGAGACCTCAAGGGCCATCCAGTCCAACACCCTGCCATGCAGGAACCCCCATTACAGTATTTCTGACAAATGGTCATCCAGCCTCTGTTTAAAAATACTCCAGAGAAGGAGACTCCACCACCATCTATGGCAGGATATTCCACTGCTGAACAGCAGTAACCGTCAGGAAGTTCTTCCTAATGTTCAAATGGAATTTCTTTTCCTAGAGTTTGAAACCATTGCAACCATAGTGTGGGGAGTCGTGTGTTATATGTAGCTATTCAGAAATGCAGTAGGCATGCACTATTTAGTGATTCTTGAGGGGAAAATATTATTTCTTTTAAGCATGGTAGATAAGAATAAATGAATTTTTTAAAAAAATAAATTTGATTTTTGTCATGATTTATATTTTTAAAAATCTATATTTAATTAAATTGTCAAATCATTTTTTAATTTAAATCATGATTAAATCAATTTGATTTTAATCAAATCTGCCCTGCTTTTAATATTATTATTGAAAGGATTAACATGGCTACCTTCTCTGAAACTTGTATGTTCAAGACACATATCCACATATATACTTGCCATCATTACAGTGAAGAAGGAAAGTGAAAAGAGAAGCTATTTAAGACTAACAGCTCTACATAATTAGGCAATCTACTCTAAGTTCTGGCTTTGTGAAGGCTTAATACCATGGTGTTTCATTTCTCTAACCTCTTAACACTGTGCATAATTTAGAAGAATGAAACCTTTCACCTCTTGGCTATTTAAGTTTGCATTTGATCATAGTGATGATTGTCAAGAGGGAACTGGTTAATTGGGATGCATTAATTCTGTTATGAAGAAGCTGATGTAATAAGTAAGGGTTAGGATAGACCAGGGGTCCTCAACCTAAGACCCCAGGGCCAGATGTGGCCCCCCCAAGGTCCTGAATCTGGCTCCCGGGACCAATTGCAACCGCCCCACCTACCCCCTGCTTTGCGAGCAAGCCAGCCTCCGCAGCTGCTTCTATTGCTGAGGCAGTTCAAAGCAGTGGGCTATGTCACTTTTCCCCACTCCCCCCAACTACCACCCAGATGATCAACATGCTGGCTAGTTGGGCATTCAAAGTGGGAGGGCTACGGCAAGGTCCCCCACTTTCCCCACCCACCTCCCAAATGGTCAAGGCATCAGGTGCAGCCGAGTGGGGCAATTTAAAACAGGAGGGCTGCATCAAGGTCTCCCACTCCCTCCATGGCCCTGAGGCCCCACCCCTGCTCCTCCTCCACCCTGTCCACCTGCCTTCCTTGTGTGGCTGCCACTTGTGTTATTGTACTTGTGAAGAATGAAGGGGGCAGGTGGAGGCAGGGCCAGCCAGCCTTCCGAGCCAGAACAGCCATGACAGTGGACCGCTGGAGGGATGGACGGCAGGCGACAGAGGGGGAAATGGAGCTACTTCCTGCCCATCCAGCCCCCTGTGAGCTGCTGCCTTGCTCCGTGGAGTGAGGGAGGGGAGGAGGGAGCACAGCCATGGCCAGAGGCTGAAGCTGCCACCACCAGCACCGGGTTAGAGACCAGCGAGGAGGAGGTGGTGGAGAAAGAAGAGAAGGGAAGACAAGGCCAACGGTGGCCTGGGCCTGGTTCCTGGGAGGGTGGTGGGGCTGCATTTGTCCCCGGTTGGGGATGGGCGGGCTGGTGAGCCAAGAGAGCACCTCAGCCTGGCTGGACTTGGCCGGTGAGTGGGCTGTGGGTGGCTTTGGGAATGCCTTCCTGCCCCCCTCCCTCCTTCCCAGCCCTTGCTCCCTCCCTCCCTCCCTCACTTGCAGCACACCAAGTTGGGCTGGGCCGGGCCGGGCCAAGAGAGGAGGCAGCTTTCCCTCCAGGGCACAGTGAGGACGTGATGGCCAGGGCACACAGCTGGATCTGCGCGCAGTGGCACAGCAGAGGCATCCCAGCGGTGGCACCTCAGGGTCGTGATCTGGAGCAGGAGGCATTGCTGGGGCCCTGGAAATACAATGATCATGGTCCAATCAAGGGGGGCTCCGCCCACTTGCCCCTCCCTCCCCCTTTTTCCCATGTCGGCCTTTTTTTATTTTTAATTTTTTTGGACTGGTGGTATCTGGGGCATGGTGGACTGGCCCGCTGTTTGAAAACTTTGAGGACCCCTGGGATAGAATGAGATAAATAGTACCTGTTTCCCAGGATCTTCTCATTTTAAAGACTGCAGCAAAGAGTGTTATTTTCTGTTTCTGGAAGACAATGCATTGGTAGTAAACACTGTATGCATAAAAGGAAACAATCTGCTTCATATGTCAAAGCAATAAAATTGCTTTGCAGCATAATGCATGGTATGCTTTAAAGTGTATCATTGAATCACATCCTCTCTTGACCATACCTCTGGGCCCAGTTCATCACATTTGGTAGGGCTGCAGAAGGTTCACTTTCCTATGACTTTTCTCCACACGAGTCCATGGATTTCAGATGCAGTAGGAACTTGGACAAGAGCAACTTTGTAATTTATTCCCATTTTACAGTATCTGCCATCTATCTGGAATGGAAATGATTGTCTTGTGGTTTTGTCACTTAAGTGTCTCTCTTGTTAAGAAAATAACATAATATCAACTATGGCTCAACATACTCTACAGTGCATTATTTATGGTGCACAAAACAGAAAGCCAG
This sequence comes from Phrynocephalus forsythii, assembly GCA_029282475.1. NCBI lineage: Eukaryota > Metazoa > Chordata > Lepidosauria > Squamata > Agamidae > Phrynocephalus > Phrynocephalus forsythii. The sequence continues at coordinate 98,328,349 of JAPFRF010000010.1, forward strand.
AGCCATCTTCTGATTAATTGGCCATTTTTGTTCAGCTAGCACTTTCCTTTTAATTAGAATTTCCAGGCCCAAAGAATGATGGGTGGAACATTTTTATGAAGGAGATAAGCAGCAAATGTTCACCCATCCATTTCCCACCAGATCAACTTACACTAAATACATTCCTACTCAGTCTACTTTCATTGTACCATCGCATCGTTGCTAAAACAGTGCTGAAAAGTGAATTTATTGTGCCACCTTCTACACACACAAACATGCACACATACCTGTATATAGATTTTAGGAGCTGTTAGTATCTCCTTAGTTACTACTTGTTTCCAGTTAAAATATAACTGCATGAAAAAAATGCCTTTGAAAATTCAACTACTTTTCCTTCTCTGTATAGGGACCTTATTAAAAAGCTTCTTGTGGTTGACAGAACAAGACGGCTGGGGAACATGAAGGTATGTTTTAAATATTTAAAAGAGCTTTTTATACTCTCCTTATTCAAACCATTACATAAATGTCCTGCGTGGCCTTTCTGCTTAAGAAATGCTTTTCTGCTTATGAGTGAATTCTGCTATGATAGGAATGTTTTCCATGATGTTGGAATCTTCATTACTTTTTTGCATCTGATAAACAGCTAGCAGTGCAGCATTCCCAGTTGAAATGCAGCCACAAGTGTTCAAATTTATATGTCTGATAGCAGTATGAATTTTGCTGAAACAAAATTATGTACATTCCCATATAGAATCCATAGGTGTGGTGTTGTTTGCAGACGTGTTGATATTAATCTTTAAAAATTAGTGGAGCTAAATATTAGCACTCTTATGTAGATCGTATATACATACATATCAGTCTTTTAACTGTATGTTAGAATTATAGAATCATAGAGTTGGAAGAGACCTCAAGGGCCATCTAGTCCAACCCCCTGCCATGCAGGAACCCCATCACAATATTTCCGACAGATGGCCATCCAGCCTCTGCTTAAAAACCTCCAAAGAAGGAGACTCCACCACCCTCCATCACAGCATATTCCACTGCAGAACAGCTCTAAGTTCTTCCTAATGTTCAAATGGAATCTCTTTTCCTGTAGTTTGTAAAATTATAGGAATCTTTGGAACTCAAGCCCTTTTCCTTCAACTTTAGCCTAGTGTTTAAAGAAATATAGGTACTATTTTCAGGCTAATATTCTCAGTATTCCAAAGCTCAGGACTCCAGAGCATCAGTTAGTGAAGCACTTTTCATTAACACACTTCACATATGAAGCATCAGTGAATAGTGTAAGAGGAGCTGAGTTTTAGAATCTCTTAAATACCTTTTGATTATTTTCATCTGCTGAGATTCTCAACATATATATAAAGAACTAAAGAAGTGGTTAGGTGGGGCTTATAGGATTCTGTGCATGTTTTCTCAACAGAACACTTCCGTAACACATAGCAACTTTAAAATCTTATTTAAGTTTCAAAAAGTCTGTGGTACAGAATAGGGGCCTACTCTTCCTACTGTTTAGACAGCAAAACAGCAACAACAAAAACCTAGTTTTGTATGCTAAGGTTTGGATCATGTCTAGATGCTGCTTTAGGTCTCAGTCCTAGTTCAATGATACAACTTGGAGTGTTGGAGGGGTGTTTTTTTTTTTAATCTTAATTGCAAAAACAGTAATACCTCTGATAACGAATGCCTTTGTTAACCAACTGCCAGGGAAGTTCAGACCTTTCCTGGGAGCTTGAACTCAGGATGATTTTGACTTCTGTGGCAGCAGACAGAGAGAGAAGTTCAGACCTTCCCAGGCGACAGACCCGATCCGTTGCTCTGCCCAGCTACAGGGGGTGGTGTGCTGGGCAGACCAGCAAATCAGGCACTGCACCACTTGGCCCACCACCCAGAAACTTAGAATGGCTGTACCCAGCCATTTGAACTTCCTGGGCGCTGCCACTCCCACCTGCTGCTGCTCGCTTTCATCCCCCAGGCTTGTAGCAGCAGGGGGTCTTACCCACTCCTGAAAAAAAGGCACCCAAAAAGCAGATGGCGAGGGAAAGCGAGGGAAAGGAGGTGACTGTCAATTAATGCAACCTCCAGAATGGATTAGTTCAGTGGTTCTCAACCTTCCTAATGTTGCAACCCTTTAATACAATTCCTCATGTTGTGGTGACCCCTTGCCCTACTTGGAAGAGGCCATAAGCCCCCTTTGGCAGGCCACTGCCCCAGGTGCCATAGAGAACTTCCCTCTACAGGCACTCTCAGCCAATTGCAGCCTCCGGTGCCACTGACTGACATCCTTCCAACCTATCAAGCTGTAACTCACTCTTTCCACCCCTTCCTCCACCCCTCCTCCAGACCCAAGCCGTTTGTGCCTTTTTCTTCACTGGCTCATGCCAACCCCTGTGAAATGGTGGTGTGACCCCCCCCCTCCCAAGGGGTCCTGAACCCCAGGTTTGGAACGACTGGATTAATTGGTTTCCCATTCATTTCAATAGGAAACTGCATTTTGGATAACAATTTTTTTGGTTAGTGAATTGACTTGCAGAATGAATTAAATTTGTTATCCGAGGTACCACTGTAATGTGTAAAGGGGTTATTTGCAACTCGTGAAATCCAGATTTTGTATAGAAGACTCTCCTGTGAAATATAGTACATGAGACAATACTAGAATAATGGGGTTTTTGAAGGGTTTGTATTAGATGCATAGAATGCACTGGTGATAGAAATCACATGTGATTGTTGCAATTAATGGAGCTTTTTTGCTATGTTTATTTTGCTATATCTTGGTGGTAACTCAAGTCAATTTTTATTTTTCCAAAGAATGGAGCTGATGATGTGAAGAGACACAGATGGTTTAGGTCTGTAGACTGGGATGGTGTACCACAGAGAAAATTAAAGGTGAGGTTCACACAATTTAATTTATCTTTGGATGAGACAAACATTATAATACATCTGTTTCATTTGACACTTTTTCCAGTTTGGTTTGAGATTTAGTAGTGGAATTACAGTGTACTATGTAATTATAATGTAATTACAATGTCCTAAACTCACATTCCTTAAAATAAGTCCTAACAGCACCGTATAAAATCCAAAATTATTTCCAACTAATGCTGATAAATTGAAATAAAAAGGACTTGTTTGCTAGTTATTAGAGATGGGCACGAAACAAACTTTTGGTTTGTTTTGTTATTCATTTCGTTACCTAACAAAACAAATAACAAACTGCCCCCTCTAAGAAAAACAAAACAAAATGGAAATTTCCGTTTTGTTTCGGTTTGTTTTTCATACTGCCTGTGTCTCCTGGTGGTGGAGTGGTCCGGTCTGGTCCTCCTTGCTGGGCTACTCCAGAATGTTTTTAAAAAGGGGGGGACAGGCCTGTGCTACAGCTGGTAGGCAGGCCACATGGTCGGCACAATAAAATAAAATAAAATAAAAAAACCGATCTGGCACATGGGGTTTTAATTTAATTAAAAAATATAAAACCCCCGACTGGTGGGTTTCCAAAAGAAAGAAAAAAAAGAAAATGAACCCAAACTAAAATGCATTACAAAATTAATTTGTTTCTAAAAATTTGTTTCTTAATTAATGAACTGAACCGGACCAGAAAATGAACTGAACCAAAACGAATTGCCATTTTTTTCAGTTCCTGCCCATCGCTCCTAGTTATGTAAGTCCCACTGATTTCAATAAGGCTTCTCTTTTGCATTTAGCTCATAATGTGCAATAAGTAGTGGATGACCTAGTTAGGTCAATCATTTGAAAGTAGCATAAATCTAATGTTATTCCCTATATCTAACGTAAATGTGTGTGGAGTTACAGAAACTTCTAGACACAAAGTCATTTGACCAAGGATTAAATTTGTTCACTCAAATTTATTTATCTTTTTTCATTCAGCCTCCTATAATACCAAAAGTATCAAATGATGGTGATACATCTAATTTTGAAGCTTATCCTGAAGATGATTGGAATAAAACACCTCCGGTACCTCCTAAAGACCTAGAAATTTTCAAAAACTTCTAAGTGTGAGACACAGAATATAATTAAGGTATTGGAAAAGCATCATCACTATTAATTATAACTATTTTATAATGCAATAATATAAAAGCAATAGTAATAGTTTTTTCCAGTATTTTGATTATGTGAAGAAACAAAAGGAAAGCTTTCTTACAGAACTGAGGTGGAACTTGCATAACTCTCAGACCACAGGTGTCCAATTAGGCCTATCTGTCACCATTGGTGGGATGAGTAGATAAAATTAGTATTAAAATGGACATTTGGGCCTCTGGGAGCCTCCAGAGGACATGATTTTTCATTCTAAGGCAATTCCATGGGTGGAATGTATTTCTAAACAGCTAAATTAGGATATAAAAACAAAAAAGTGACACTTCTGATTTTGGACCAAGGAGAAGGTTGGCCCTCAAAAGTCCAAATGGATAAAATTGGGCTTTATGGTACCCATACTCTGTGTGGCTGCTGAATCCCTCTTAGATATTTCACTAGTGACAGATTATGCAATTTCACTTTTTATTAAAATAATCAAAAAGTGTATGGTTGGTGCTTTAAGTTTCAGACTTCAAACAATGAGAGAATACAATTGTCTGTTACAATGAAATATGAATATACTGAACAATTATTCTCATTTATTTGCTAGACACTGGAAGAATGTTCAGACAGTTTGTGACTGGAAAAGAAGAACGGAAAGTTTTGCTGAAGAATTTTACTGAAATGAATGAAGAAAATAATGTCACTATGTTAAGCGTAGATTTTAAAGAAATTAGTTTAACAGTCTGGGAATGGACAATATTTTGGTTTGGTTGCATGAGTCTGGCATTACTCAGTAAACTAAAATACTGAGGTACCTCACTGATGATGCATTGACACTGAAATTATGACCGTTTTTTTTAAAAAATTAAAGGTATTTTAGTTTTGTTTCATGCAATGCCCAAATCTTTTTGCATAGTTATCTATTGACTTAACTTTGTAAGTTTATACTAAGATTATCATTTAAAACACAAATTACTATATATGTATATAATGAGATCAATTCAGCTAAAGCACAGAATGTGCATAAATGTAAAATTTTGTACTTTACAGAGTCTATGGTTTTTATTCTTCATTACGCCCACCAGAAGTGAAACGAATAATCCTAAAATGATAAATAGGTTTTTAGCATCTTCTGTACATTTTGTAATTCTTTGTAAAAAGAAATATAAACATTAATTTTAAGAAAAGTATAACACTTCCATCGCTTAACACCTACAGCCATACTACTTGAAAACTGAATGATAAAAGGCCTTGTCATATGCCTTATTTTTTTTTCTTAGATGGCATCATGTTTTCTTTTCAAAGATGAGTAAAAAGGATGTGCATCATAATTCTTTGTGACTACAGACTATATATATATATATATAGTAAAAGTTTCCTTACCGTAAAAGTTTCCTTACCTCTTTTGCCTATATATATAGGCAAAAGAGGTAAGGAAACTTTTACGGGAACCTTATATAGGCTCCTAGCCTGACGGACCACATGGCCCATAATTTGCATGTCACGTCCGGTGCAGGGAGGCAAAGGAGCCCCTCCCAGCACTTGGAGCAGCCATTTATGAAGTTATTTTAGAATGTTGACCTCAGTTGTTAGTCTCTATACTGTGCAGCTTGGTGCCCTCCAGATATTTTGGACTACTGACCTCATTATATAGGATTTGCACCCTTACGGAAATACTGCTAGAAATTACAATCTGAACTTGAATGTTTATACATGATATGCATTCAGATACTTACATCATTGCCCAGTCTTTCAAAGTACATGGCATTCCCTAAAAACATTAATAATCATTGCCCTCTAGAACTATTTCACTAACAATTTAGTACTGAACGTGGCTGTATCCATTTATAATTTGCAGCCTTATATTGCTTTCTTTTAAAATGTTGTGCATCTGACACTAAATTTTTTAGTGCATCTGACACTAAAACTGAATTTAAAAAGGGATTTCTACGGCTGTCATTCTCTCACTATGTCAATATTTATATGATTTTTCATTGGGTGAGTCACATTCATGCAAATATGCATTTGGACAGCTGTCATTAAACATACAGGAATATATCTCAAAGTGAAATAATTTTGTATATTAGAGAATGATGCACTGAGTAAATTGTTTCAACATAGCGAGGGTGCATATTTACTCATAAAATATGCATTTTCCTCTTCCTTTTTTAAATAATAAAATTGAGGAGGGGACACAATCAGTATGAACAAGTCAATACCACAGTTCCATTTAAATAAATAAATAAAGACACCTATTTGTTTACTTCTGCTACCACTAATATTCATTTCCCTCAAATATTTTAAAATTATTTTATTTTCAAATAATTTCATATGGGATTCACATTTCTACATTAGCTAAAAGCTTTTGTAGTAGATTGGGGATGAAAACAAAATAGCTGTCCTTAAGGACCTTTCTAAACTAATCCTGAATAACTTCATTAATCTGTAACAAATTAAACTGTACAGTTTAAAAGGGGGCATATCATTGACCAGTGGTTTACAACCTTCGGTTACCCAGGTGTTCTTAGACTGCAGTTCCCAGAAACCCTATCCAGCACAGCTAGTAGTGAAAGTTTCTGGTAACTACAGTCCAAGAATATTTAGGTTGTTTCAAGTTGGGAATTATCCAAATTATTATCCAATAATTTTATTTAATGGAATGAAAAAATGTGTTATTAAAGATCAACCCAGGTAGTGTGACAGTAGACTGCTGTAAAAGAGCAATTTTAATCTATCCAAACATAGTTATAGAACTGTGATTAACTGGATGACCATCCCCTCCCCTAAAAAAAAAAATAAGAAGTAGAATACAATAGGCTGGTCATTTTACTATGGAAGAAAGCTAAGGTTCTATGCTGTCTATATTACATTTTTTTAGCTTTCAGGAACTAGCATGATTCTTTTGTACTGTGTACAGATTTCCTATGTTTTGCACTTTTCTATGGCAAACATGACAGCTTTATAAATAATTCTGTTGTACAGTGAATAAGGAATAGTAAAACTGTATAAAGAACCAAATGGGGCAGTTAACCAAGGGTGACTTGGACTGATGTCAATGAAGGTGCTTGCTAGTTCTAACTCATGTACAGGTACTGTACAGATCTGTCAGTCAGTCCTCTTTGCACAAGGAAAATCACTGTGATCTGTAAATAAAACATAGTCCAAAAATCATTTGGTTGTTTTGTTTTATGTGTTATAGTACCAATCTGAACAAATTATATTGAAACATTGAATATGTTTTAGTGATATAATTTGCTGTCTTTACTCGCGTCCACTGGGAAAAATTGTATGCCCTCATAGGATTGATGTTTGCTGATTAGCATTTAATTATTGATTACTCCAGGACTGTCAGATTATCAAAAGCTTCTGAAGGCATGATGTGATTTTTAAAAAAAAATGTTTATGGAATATTAAGGAAGCATTGGAAGTACCAGGGATTTGAAAATATTCTGAAATTATTTCTTACGTGTGTACAGAATTTGAACAGCTCACTTGGTTCATATCTACACAGTTCATGCTACCTTTCATTTCTTGGCCTCGTGAACATTTTTATTGTTTGTAAAAAACAGTTGAGCATAAATTGCTACTGTCAATTAAGTTGGCTTGCTAGAGCAAGCCAATATTAAACATTTAGAGTTGTGTTTTGTTTTGTTTTTGCAGCAGTCAAGAAATTGCATTGGTGCAGAATTTGTATGGTTTGCACCCTGGTCTTGATTTCAGAATTTAAGCAGGGTGGGTCCTAGTTTGTAGTTGGGTGGGGAGCTCAGGCATTTCTAGGTATAGATTGGACAAAATCCTGCTATAATCCCCTGGGCAGCTGCCATCAGTCACACCTGAAGATAGTGGACTAGGTGGACTAATTGGTTGGTTAAAGGGCAATGTGGATTGCCAAGGGTCAGATGCTTCAGGTGTTAAAATAATTAGAGAAATGAGCTCCACCATTCTCTGCTGGTCTCTGAAAGTATTGAAAACTACCCTGTGTGTCCTGAAGGAAGAACGAGCAATGAATGTAAGGGTAGAATTGCTTATTAAAATTAGAATGTCCCAAGCTAAAGAAGATTCCCAGACTTGGACTCTGTTGAACCGGGTTTGAGTCTCCACTTGGCCATGGAAACTCACTGGAGTGTGAAACTGGTAAAACCACTACTTAAATATCTCTGCCCTAGGGACCTTTAAGGTTGATTCAGACCACTGAGTATAACCTTCAGAAAACTAAATATCCACTTTAAAAAACTAAACAAAAACAGTGGTACTATAGGTATAGTAAATGGTGAAAGAATGTATGTGACCTCTTTAAGATGAGCTGTTCCTTCCATAACCAGCACTTTTATTTTTCAAACTGTTTTGGCCAGAAAAGGGTGAAGAGGGGAGCTGGGGGTCCAAAAAAACAGCCTTGGGGATACACTTTGTCCAGCCCTGAGCGTGAAACTTTTCATTTCCCACATACTTCAAACAGAATAAAGGCTTTTGGAGACATCAGAGATATGCTGACAACCTCTTTATCATATAAGCCCCCATAAAACAGATTTACTTTTCTCCATTTGCAAAAGCTTATTTCATCTCTTGCTCACAAGAAATCTGAAGAATGCATGGGAGTTTCCTACCAACACAGTTTACAATCTGGAATGCATTTTCTTTAATATTTGGGCCACAAAGGAAAACTAACATTAAGGGGGCAAAAGTACTCCTTGTGTTCCTAGCAGTTAATTTCTACTAGTTTAGTGGCTAAGTGATTGGGCAATGAAACAGTCATGAGTTTAAATATAACTTTTATAATAAACTCTCAGACTCATAATCCTTATGCATGCTTAATCATAAATAATACTACATACTTTTGATATAACTAACAAGTATGCCTAAGACTATAGGTAAATAACTTTATGCTAGATATTCATGACGTCAACTTCCCATCTGGGGTATGTGGCACAATCTTTACTATAATATTCACAAAGTTATAAGAATTATGGCCAGATAACATAAGCAAATTGTTCTCAGAATTTGAAAGAGCTAGTCAGATGCCGAGTATTTTAAGTAGGCCAGTAATTCTTACTTAGATTACTGGTTTAGCATTAATCTTTCCAAGGAATTCAAAAAATCTGTACATATTCTTTGGAAATATTTTTAAATGGAAGGAAACCTGTTTATATATTCACAAGTATCTCCTCATTAATTGTAGTCCCTTTATGATTTATCCACATGCTCAATTTGTTCCATGAATATTGCCCATTTGGGAAGAGTCAAACAGAACTGGCAATGTTTTTTAAAAAAATCACATTTCCCAGGGAAAGTAAGATCTGGAAATAAAATTGCTTACAGTAAATGACTGGATTAGACTACCAGTAACTTCCTCATGTTCTGATTTTAACAGTCCTCTATAAAAGCCTTAGAAGTATTTCTTTCTCTTACTGCTATTTTAGACCCATATATAGATTCATATGTGTATGTAACATGGGGCAAAATATATCTAATGATATGAAAACAATTGTTGGTAAGATATATCACAGCATATTAACACATACAGCTGATTTAAACGGTTATTCTTAAATTATGTAGAGCAGAATCAAGAGCCCATGTTTGGCTCTTCTTTTCTCTCCTGCCTCCCCCTTTTTTTGACAGTCCCATGTCAATAAAAAACATCAAATGAATAGCTACAGAATATTTGACTAGGAGTTCTTTGAGCCATTCCTGTTTTCCTGATTGATAATGGACTCTACTTGTAATATCGACTGCTCAGAGATTTATTTATTTATTAAAAAAATCAAAGTGAAGTTTAAAATTACTTTAAGCACTCCTGAGTCAAAGCCATATGCAACCAATGGCAACTTCCTAGGGAAAGTCTTTTCCTATCATTTCACAACTTGGATACAGAAAGACCCTTAAACGATCTCTGAGCTACTTGAGCATGGTTATTTCTAAATGTCTCCATGGGAGTGTAATGCCTTTAGGAAAAGACCAGCTTGTGTACAAGAATTTGGTTATGCATTTCTCCTAATAGGTTAATATCGATCTATCTCACTGGTCTGGGGTAAGAAGTGCTCAGTAACATGTAAGCAACAAGTGGCACAGCCCATCCCAACTTTGTGGCACTTCTGGATATATAGTAGTCTAGTCCCCTGCCACAATGTGGTTCATATATTATGGTCTCAGTATATCATGGTGTTTGTTTTTGTTCCCCTTGAGAAAAGGAAGCTCCAAAGAATGAGGCAAAAGGTAGAAGGTCTTGAGTATTGCTTCATAGGATAAAGCAGCCCATTCACTCTCCACATAATAATCTATATCGTCTGTAATGATCTTAGAATAGAAGAGCTTTGGAGGAACCCTATGGGTCATCAGATCCAGTCTCTGTCAAGGAGGCACAATGGGAAATCAAAAGTCCTGATCTCTGGCTTTTCAGCTAGAGACATAAATCACCAAGTTATCCAGAAGGTCATGTTTATTTCGAGCAGTCCCTCTGGCATGCAGTTGCATTTATATCTGCCTTAAATAGTACTTCCTAGTAGAGATGGGAACGAACTGAAAAAATGGCAATTTGTTTTGGTTCAGTTCATTTTAGGGTTCAGTTTGTTTTGTTTCATTTTAAATGATTTTTTTGGAAAAAAATTCAGTTTGTTGATTTGTTATTTGTTTTGTGTGTAGTGTGTGTGTGTGATGCTTGTGCAACTTTGGCTGGGGGAAAGAGGGGCTTAATCTCCCCCCAGCCACTGTGGGGTGGGGAAAAGCGCTCACCCAGCGAAACGAATTAAAATTCATTTTGTGCCCATCTCTACTTCCTAGCCCTCTTTCTTGCAATCTTTTACCTTGCCTAAGCCTAACTTCTCAACCTCTCTCTGCCCAAGCCGATTTAAGCCCAACTCTATCTCTCTACTCCATCCTCCTTCCTAAATGTTTCCAAATGGTCACTTACTCTTATAGAGTACGATATGTCCCTTGGCTTTTCTCTAGTTCTGTGCCATTTTGAAAGATTTGTACCATGATACTTGGAAGGAAGAAAAAATAGCAGTGTCTTTTTTAAAAGGGACAATTTAGAAATTAGCAAGTAGTGCATGCACTGCTGGGTACCGGTGACCCACCAGATATTGTTGGCTGCAGCTCCCATCAGCATTAGCCAGCAACACTCACCATCCAACAACATCTGGAAGGTCACACAATGGCCATCCTGCCCTAATGAACACAAAGCCAGATGTGAGACAGATATCCTGTTTAGAGGGATGGCAGATCCTTGGCTGCAGAGGGTTAGATTTTTACTAAACTTTCAATTACTTTCCTCTGCATTTGGCAAGGTTTAAATACAAGCAAGTTTCCCCACACTTTTGGGATCCAAAGATCATTTGTTGAATTGTTATAAATGTTGCTCACTGTATATTTTGGGTTGAAACAAGCATTAGATACTGAAGTAGGTGAGGGGCACAGAGGTTGCAGTACAGAGAGAATAATGGATGGCTAATATTTCAGTGTTCCCTTTCATCCTAATTTGGTCAGCCACATCAGCCAAAGAAGTTAGTCTGGTTCTTTTAAGTGCAAGTCTAGTCCTTTTTATATCAAAGAAAGCAATCCGGGTTCCCTTATATCAAAAATATCTGTTTCATTTTTCCACTGGAAAAGGTTACAGGGTAAAGAAAGTAAATATATTTTGGTCTAGCAGAGAACATCACACTCTTTTGCATTGAATTTGCACCTATGTACTAGGTAGTGCAATCCAGCTGAAATCATAACCTTTCAAGTTCTTTAGCTGATGGTTTTTAAATGGCATGTCCATTGTCTTTCTTCACAAGCATGGAGGAGAACAATAGTTGCATAACCACCACTCCTGCTCTGGCATGTTTCCTACGGAATGCAAGTTCTCCCACAGGTTGACACAACAGCTCTCCCAATAGGAAGCTTTCTGGAGTAGGGTTAACTTATTCAACTGCCCTTCCACTCTGTGGACTCCTTGCCACTATTTCAAAATGTTGCAGAGTTTTGAAAAATGTCTGGCTGCATTTCCTCAGCTGTGTGGCAGAATTGCAGGGCCTCATAAAGCATAACAGTTAGTAGTTCCCAGGCAATCCACTCCATTAACTGGCACTTATAGTCTCAATGAGACATTAGCATAAAGAAGAAAAATGTTCTATTAACATTGTGAATATATTAATAACAAACTAAAACAGCATGACTGCTTTGTAACAGTGCTGCTTCACCACCATCAATTGATATTTTAAAAACAAAGTGGAGGCCCTCTGCTGGGATCTAGAATACCACACTTTGTGAGTAGATCAAATCGAGATGTTAACTGTTCAGACTTGTCTGTTTACACTTGACCAGTTTTAGCCTCTGTTATCATCTGAAGTTGACAGAGTACTTGATTGCTGTAGGACCACACAACCTCCCTAGATCCTGGCCTGGCCTGGCCTTTAAAAGCTGCCAGGCCATTAACAAGAAAATGAACAAGATCTATTAATGCTTGTCTCCTTGAAGGCCAGGTTCCCCAGGCCCTCTAAGAGACATACATTAGGCCCATGGGGTGGGGTGGGGGGCTAAATCTAGTAGTAGTAACTGTAACAATTACAGACCTGTTGCCAATGTTCCCTTTATGAGCAAACTAGTGGAGAGGGTGGTGGCTGATCAGCTACAGGTACTTCTGGAGGAAATCAATGTGCTTGATCGATTTGAGTCTGGGTTTAGGTCACAGCACAGCAGGGAGACTGCATTGGTCACCCTGCATGATGAACTCTTGAGGGAGGCTGATACAGACAAGATGTCACTGCTGGTCTTCCTCATTTTATCAGCAGTCATTCTGTCTCAATAATCAGATAACACATTACTTTGCCTCTCTTTCTACTCTCCTGCAGTGAATGTTGTCCCGTCCTTTGAGCGCTGCCTGGCCACTGTACTGGAATGGATGAAGGATAATAGACAGAGGCTGAACCCAGTGTCCCTGGTGTCTGTGGTTGAAGGAGCTCCCTGTCTTATGGTGGGGATACCGTTTTGGCCAGGGATGAAGTATGTAGGCTAAGTATTCTTGTGGACTCAACACAATCAATGGAGAACTAGACAGTATCTATAGACTAAGGGTATCCAAACTTTGTAAGGAGGGCCAGATTTGGTGAGGTGAAAATGTGTGTGTGTGGGGGAATGACCATTTAGCCTGAAGGGGGGAGAAAGGGCGTTGTCTGTGTGCATCTGCAACAGCCGCAAATGCTCCAGTTTCAAGGTACCCAAAGGCCCAGCGGCTGTTGCACAGCCCAAGAATTGGCCCATGCACACTATGAAGCACACTGCTTCAATATGCTGCAGCAATGGAGCCAGGAGTGGGTAGGCGGGGCAAATGGTTGAGGGGATGGACAGAGGCAGGGAGGACAGGCAAACCATAAAACTGCAAGCTGACGTCTCTAGCCAGCACAGGGAAGGGCTGGCTGGTGGGGATGAGTGACAGGCTGAGCCAGCTGGGAGAAGAGGATGAGGACCACTCAAAATTTTAATTCAGGCCACATTTGGCTCCCAGGCCGGACTGTGGACATGCCTGCTATAGACCAATCCGCTATTTCCATCTTAGACAGATTGTACAATTGTGCCATTATCCAGATACCCAGTCACTCACCACTGGCAATCTCAAGAATAGACTATTGCAATGCTCCTTATGTAGGACTTCCCCCGAAGCTGACATGGAAGGTTCATAGGGTCCAGGATATGGCAGTCAGGCTACCGGGTAAAGTCAGTAAATACCAATATATCTCCCCAAACCCTGGCTGCACTACACTGGTTAACTGTTTGCTTCTATGCTGACTTGCATTATATATTTTAACATACAAAGCCCTAAAAGGTTTAGTATCTCGGTACCTAAAAGAGCACATTTTTCCAGCAAAAATTGCCCATCCTAGGGTGGGATATCTGAGGATGCCGATCCCGAGAGAGCCCTAGAGGGAAAGGACTAGGAGTCAGGCTTTCTCGGTGGTTGCACCTAGTTTCTGGATCCAACTGCTTCCAAGCATCTACCTGTCTCCTTCACTAATAGCTTTTTTAAAAGCTCTAAAAACCTGGATGTTCAGACAGGCATTTCTATCACTGGAAACCTGCTGAAGATTTTAACTATTGAATCAGCATGGTCAGCTTTAAAATATTGAACGTTCAATTGCTAATTTTATAATTATAATTTTTGAATTAATGTTTTATCTTATGTCACACATCTACTGGCTTGATTTTATTTTGGGCAATTTTTATTGTTGATTGTTTTGTTTTGCTTATGTCTGTCATGGACTAGGTGGCCAAAGAGCTGAACTGACATGAGCTACCAAGTCAGCAGTTTGTCAGCATCTCTAGTTGTAAACTCAACAAGTAATTCTTACCCTCTTGGTAGTACTTAAACCTTTTTTATTATTGTCATGGACAGCTATGGCTTATGTATTCCCCTACTGAAAGTAACCCATTTTGTAATGATTAAATCATTTCCAGTCCACTCCAAATGCATAATTCTTCTACAGTGCTGTGCCAGATCAGCAAATTGTCTCTTCCATTAAAGAAGCTGTACTTTTGAATTACTTTTTAATCCACTTTGACACATTTAAAAGACTGTGACATGCATATTTAGGCTTGAGAACAACACTCTTTCTCTCCCCCATTAGAGGAAAATGACTGATTCAAGCGTGCACTGTTAATTTCCTTTACTGTTCTCCATGCCATGGCTTTGATTTTTATTTCCAGGGGTTAAGCCAAGGGGATCTGTACAGAATGTCTGTCTGCAAATAATGCTGAAATGAATACTGTGCACTCAAGAGGCCTAATTTTATTACAAAGAAAATGCAACAAAACAATGACAAGTGGCACTCTATGAGAAGTTGTTTGTAGCCATTGTTTCTGCAGCCTTCTGCTGATACTGCACTTTTATTTTTCATTTATTTTTGTTGCAGGGCTCCCAGATAGTGACTGGGTATATTGTCCATCTAAGCAGACAAATCACTTAGGAAAGAGTCAAAAGGTGGCCTGCTTTCCCCAAACCAAGGCATATTGCTTCCCTGAAAATGGCAGTTTGCAGACACTTCACCACTTTGGAAGAGACAATTTGCCATTTGCAATGCTGAAAATTCGGCACCTTGGCAAAGTGTGACCTAGAGAAAAGAGTTTTGACACAGGTTGAAACTACCCTTGTGGATAGTATAGGATTTGCTATGAAAATACAATGGATGAATTCAAACTTTTTTAAAAAACTGATCACATGATGTCAAGGCATATGAAGAAGGTATGTATAGGCACAGTAGATCTCCCAACTCTCAACCCAATCAAGAGAGATCCAGCCCCTAGTGTCTATCATTCTTTCTCCTCTTCTTTAGCCTCCCCCATTCAGGTCCTTATCTCACCTTCTTCTCCTGGTGCCGATCTTGTCACTCCCTCAATCTCTTGCCCAGCCTCCTTTCATGATCCTTTGTTACTAGTATCAGCTTTCTTCAGCTGACTCCCATAAAAGGTGGGTGGGTCATCTTCTCGCACACATGAGGCTCTGATACATCTTGGGGCCATGGAAGGCTCCTCCTCCAGAGATGGTTTCAATGGGTTGAGTCCCCGCTTCCTCTCTGTTCACTCTATATACCCATGTTAGGGAAACCAGAACCCTTCTGATCACATTGTGCAAGTTGCAGGAGATGGCAATAAGATGTCTTCCTTGGTCCACCACAGTGCACCATCTGCAACTTTTGGTACTGGTGAGGCACTGGACGTTTTTACAGTGGATGAAAAGTTTTGCCCAAATTCTTCCCTCCCATTATTGCATCTCTGGAATACTGTATTGGCATTTTCTTTTCTAAGACATATCACTCTTTCACCGTTCTCCAAATAAACTTTTACTTTGGTTTTGGACTCACACTTGGCCCTCAGTTATTCAAAGATTCTGGCCTGGATCTGGCTAACCTGATCTTGATCTTCTACTGCTTCAATCATATTTGGAAGAAGAACAGAATATAGGATGCATGATATGTGTAAAGAGAAGGAAAGGTTCTCATGAGGCCCTTTACTACTGTTTTACTGCCAATTATGAGTCTTTGAATTTATACTGAGGATCTGAAGGTAATCCTAAACAGTTAACTTGACAATGCCTCACAATTTCCATTTTTCATCATGTCTCTATTTTCCAACGGGAGCGCCGTGAAGTTTAAGATTTGTTATGATTCATAATATGGCTGCTTCTCTACATGACCTCATAGAACAGAAAAGCTCTCCTAATGCACAAGGCATTTTTCATATCCAGCTTCTGTATATAATATAAAGAATTACATGTTTGTTTGGATTTAGCAGACTTAAAAAATGTGTCAGTCTCAAGTTTGCATTTCTCTTAATATTTCCAAAGGATCATCTTTTGATTTTGGATATTTCTACTCTCATGCCATTAAAAAAAATCACAGAACTTCTTAGCTTTCAGGAAAGCTTTACGCCATTCATCAAACGCTGGTTGGGACACTTATTTCAGAAAGGTTCAAGTACAGTAAAGATTATTTCGAAATGTTATAGGCTGTCCTTTACTTACACTGGAAGACGTTCTGCTGTAATTTTTGCACTTGGAAACAGTTAGTGTTTCATTTTGGCTGAATATAAATAACAAGCATGACTACAGTTCTCTGCCAGATGAGTGCACACAACCAAATCCAGCTCTTCTGACACTTCTTCTTCACTAACTTTCTCAAAGTGTTGGTATGTTGGAAGAAATCACAGCCAACTTTTAAAAAAAGAACAACCAACAGCCAATTTTCTCAGGCCCTGGGCATGATTTTGAATGCATATGATCCAGAGATCTTAATAAATCTAAAAGTTACTGCAATTGCCCAAAAGCAGAAACCTGGTATATAATATGAAGCATTTACAGGGAATTTTCATACACGGGGGACATGTTAGCATAATTCACATGTACAGCACACACCCTTGCAGCATAATGGGTTTGTCTGTGTGCATAAAAATAATATGCAGTACTGTATATGTAGGATTCTGTGAGAAAAGTAATACCCCCCCCGCCTTTACTTTTCCCTTTAAATAACCATATATTATCTTTTTTCCAATAACAGAAATACAGAATATCAGTACCCTAATTAGAAGTGGAGCCAGTCTCTTAATTTTATCTAGTAGTTCCTCTTGCTTTACTGAAGCTGAGAGCCCTTGTTTCTATGTAGATAATATTTAGATTGCTCATCTTTGACTCTACTTCTTCCTGCCTCTTTTCCAATGCTTTATTTATTTTTATTTTATTTTTTGTCTCAGAAAGAGACTATGTCATGTCTCCTGCATAATGGCTGCGAACACACCCACTTTTGTGAAAGATGCCTCTAGATCAGTGATGGCGAATCTTTTAGAGACCGGACGCCCAAACTGAAATTCAAAACCCACTAATTTTTCATAAAGGCCAATACAAAAATTTAACTTGAATTTGGTGGCTGTGAAGGGGCAATGTTGGGTTCCCACAGAAAGGGCTCCGAGTGCCACCTTTGGCACCCATGCCATAGGTTTGCCAACACTGCTCTAGACGCCCTGGTGAAGTAATCCAAGATATTTATTCTGTTTTATCTCTGAATAGGTTCTGAGAAACAATTAAATTTGGTAAGACTGTGATCTGGCTAAAATATGAAGTGTTGGAGGGGAAGGTAGGATTCATTCAGGGATCCTACCCTCTTCCCACAATTCAAGCACTGTATGATATAAATTGCCCAAACCACTAATTTATGTACAAGTTGTTATAATTATATTTCCAGGGAATTTAGGGCAGCACATGTGGTACTTCCCCACAACAACCCCATGAGTTGGGCTATATCAAGAGAGAGTGCTGGCCCCAAGGTCATAGTGGGAATCACATAATGGAGGTGATGAATGGCAGGAAGAAAAGAAGTTAATATTTTTAATAATGATGAAATATGCCATCCCCTTTCATCCATTGTTCTCATGAAAAAGTTAATTTTCTGGAACTGGCCATCCCTTGCTGTAGTAGCAGCCAGAATGTTAGGTGGTGAGGGTCCAGGGACCTTTCATCTCAATCAGGTTCCAAATTAAACCTTGAGTTCCCGAAGCCTTTCTTAACCATATTGAAACCAATTACTGTATATCTGAAGAACATCATATGGGACTGGTGCTCAGTGTCAGCAGCTTCTGCCACTGAGTGCCAACTCTGAAGATGACCGTTGTCTGCAATGCTTGGAAATGATGCCAGAGTGCCAGTGGCAAAAACATGGATCTCCTTTTCAAATTTCAGAGGGTGTTTTTGTTTGTTTGCTTGCTTCGTTGCTTCGTTGCTTGTCCGTTTGCTTGTTTTCTGCTTGGGTAAGTTGTAACAGATTCTGTTCAGAGACTTAAGGAACTTTACTATCGGGGAACTTGGAAATGGAGTAAGAACTCCCGCCAACGAGGCCCAAACGCTTCAGAATTTTTAAGAAGTGAAATGCAGATGTAGACACTGCCTTAGAGAGTATTGTTTCATGTTCAAAATAGACAGGAAATGGGGGAGGGCCAAGCACTAAAACAGCTGGAGAGAAATGGAACTTGATGTAGGCGCAGTGACAGCAATTCCTCTTTAAGGCTATTTTGTGATGTCTAGGGCTCAATTTGCACTATACCAAGGCAAGCCAAACTCTCTGCCAATGATAGCTGAACTCTCTGTAGCCTACATAAAAGTATGTAAAATAAGCATATTTGCATCTTTTTTCTCCATTCTTACTTAATTTTGACTTTTCTAGGATTGAATCAGGACAGAATTACTTGAGATACGGAGTAACCACTGTTCATTTCTCTTTTTTCATGCCTGGGGTACGATTTTCAAGTATTGTTCGCATATTCACACTTTGCTTTGCTACCATGAAGCCTGACTTCTGCATCAGACATAATTGCTCTTCTTGCATTTAAAATGTGTACCAAGCCACAAAACACACAAAGTATTGATATTGAATTAATGCCTAGACACAGACACAGGACTGCACATAGAAGATGCATGAATATGCATTCATTAGTACAAACATGATCCAGTAATTGCAATTTTGATAGCCTCTTGATGTTTACTTTTGATTTGATTACTTTAAAATGGGGGGGGGCTCTTCTGTGTTAAGATGCTACAGTATTAGCAAGTACAGTGAACTCTTGTATAACAAATGGTTTGTATAACATAAAATCTGTACAGCATAAAACATTCCAGAGATAGGGGAAATTTGCTTAACACAATTATCTATGGGGCAAATCTGTACAATATAATAATGGTCATGATTAGGGATTATTTTGTTTTCAATGCATTCCTATGGGAAATTTGTATAAAGGAAATTTTGCTTAACATATTTTCATTTGGAATGAATTAATTCCTTTATACAAGGTACCACTGTATAGTTTTCTACTTCTATGCAATCTACTATGCAAAAATAGAGCTTTCAGCTTCCATTAGGATAGAATGCACATTGAGGGCCCATTTCAGCTCCCCAGATTGGACCAAGGGCCTCACATGTTCCAACCCACTTCCCAAATTCAGCAGCACAGCAAAAATAGAAATATAGTATGACCCCCGTATCCGCTGATTCGCCATCCATGGATTCAGTTACCTGTGGTTGGTGAGTGATGGTGCAAGGGCTCAGGGGCAGAGGAGGAGGAGGAGGAGGCCACATAGCTGAAGAATGCCTGCCTGCCTGCCCGCCCGCCTGCAACAGTAGTGGAGGTGGAAGCTGTGTGGCCCCGGAGCGCCCACTCACCCACCTGCCTGCAACAGTGGCGATGGCTGTAGAGGAAATCACGCAACCCCAGAGTGCCCACTTGCCTGCCTTCCTGCAACAGTGGCAGCGGAAGAAGAGGAGGCCACGCTGCTCCAGAGCACTCACCCAAATGCACCATGAGGAGGAAGAGGCAGCCCGGGTGGCATAAAATATGGATGCCCTGCAAGCCCTGGCGCCCTGGCACTGATTGGTAAGAGCATTTGCTGTTATCTGTGGATTTCAGTATCCACAGGGGGGTCCCAGAACTGATCCCCCACAGATACCAACAATGGCATATCTGGGTGGGGCAGAAGGGTGCATTTGCCCCGGGGTACAACAATCTGGGGGAAATTGGAGGGGGAGCAGGAGGAGGAGGAAGCCGTGTTCCCTCCTGCCAGCAGTCCTCCTTTCCCTCAGCTAAGGCTTGGCGATGGGACCCTCTCCGTCACCACAGACCAGGCGAGTGGTGAAGCAGACAGGCATGCCAGGACCACAATGGTCACAGCGCCCTCCTCCCCTTCCTCTTCCCCACTGTGCTTCAGGCCAATGCGGGAGAGGTGTGCAGCACACACACACACACACACACACACACACACACACACACACACACACACACACACACGTCCACCCATCCACGCACATGCACACACATCCCACGCCTGCAGGATTGGGCCCCCATTGCTGGGTGGGTGCGATGCAGGGGGGCAGCAGGATGGGTGCAAAAACAAATGTTGTCCCCAGGTGCTCCAAACCGTTGGTACACTTCTGGATACCACGGTCATATTGTAAATGCATAAAAGCCACTTCCAATGGTAGGGAGGCATTCATGGTTTGTGGTTCATCAACCTGGAAGAATCATGCTCTAAAATGAGCAGCCATTTTAAATGAACTGCCGTTTAGAGGAGATTAGAGATGGTTGGGCCCCTTCTCTAATCTCCTCTAAACTAAAGTGGACAATCCCACATGAACAATGTTTTAGCATAGAAACATACACGGAGAAGCATTGGAGGCTAAGTGTGGCTCACACAGAGAAAAGGCCTATTCTATAGACTTAGCTGATCCTCTGCATCCTGCTTGGAAAGGAAACAGCTAATGGTGGAACAGCTTTGTTGCTGAATAAGAAGCTTAGGATGACGCTACAATGACAAATAATGTGGGAAATGCTCCAGGATCAGGACTGTGTGATCTACAATATTTTCGACTAAAAGGCCGTGCAAATCAACCTGAATCCTGTAGTTTTGTTCTCTCCCACTGAGGCTCCAGATTTTTGGAACTAAATGCATATACATTGGCATAGCCATAGAACCAATATGGAATGCTTGTCAGCAGTTGTACTGAAAGCCATTCCAGCTCTGTTCTGGTTATCAAGAATTGCAAGAAGCACAACCAAACCAGAGGCACCTTAAAACTTCCTCCTATTTCTCTTCCTACTGCCCTTTGGTTGGCCACAAATGTAGCCCTAGGATAGAAAGCTTTTAAAATTGAAAAAGGGAAAGAAAGAAATGTAAGGAGAATGGGAGATGAAAGTTAACTCACACACATGGTGTAGGGAGGAGATGATTCAAACTGTTAACAAACTGCAAACAAGGCTGATTTCCCCCTGCTGTCTGCTGGCTCCTATGTGATTGGCTGAAGAACATTAACCCAAGGAAATTGGACTTCCTGGATGCAACTTCACAGTGGATCCATGTGCATTTTTACTACCATGTAGTCATACTCTAAGGTGTATTTCGGTCTATGCTAAGCTATAACATCTTTGCAGCAAAGACTTTTCTCCATCTCTGGCAAATTTAGGCTTCTGCAGGTGTGGGTCTGTCATTTGGAACTCCTAAATTGAGAATTATAGGATTCATAGTCTAAGAAATTAAACAATTCCATGCCTAATTACAATATTTTATGTCCCAAAACGTTACTATACGTCCTATAAATATTTCCAGAAGTTTAGTTGCCTGAAAACTCTGAAATGGTAAGAGACAGAAAGACATGATTTGTCATGGAAATTACTTTTTCATAGCAGGCTATTTATGTTTACAGACATTTTCCCCACCACTACCAAATGTATTTGATTTCTCCTATTAATTCTAACCCCTATTGCAGTACCCTCTCATCTTTTCCAACCCACTAGGCATTTTCACATTAGGCCTTTTTAATTCCTTCACTCCAATATTCACCATCCCCTTTGGCTTAACTTTGAAAAGTTAACTTTCCGGAAATGGCCATCCCTGGGGAATATTGATGGCCATGTAGAAGAGGGCAACTAGACAAGTTTCTATCATAGGGCACTTTTACATGACCCCTAAGATCTGCTGGCAACTTAAATTCAGACCAGAGATCTTGGGGGTTTGTCGCTCTTCCTGTGTTCCCACCCCTCCGCACTTCCTTGCTCCTGTCTGTGTGAGGTGAGGGAGAAAAAAAGGGAGAAAAGAATGCAGGCTCACTTCAGCTCTGCCGTCAGGAGCTGCTCCGGGAACCATTTCAGTCTCTTTCAGTGTCTTAAAGGGGCGGGGGCAAAAAAAAAAAAACATAAGGCAAGGAGAGCCCGACACTCACTGCTTTATATTTGCATCAGAAATTTTTCACCTTTGGAGACCAGGTACTTGGAAAATGTGCTGGTATGCGCTTAGGTGGGCGTGGTCGTACTTTATTTTGTTTAAAGTCCAGAGCTGGTGGAAAACCATTTTTAAGCTGGGAGCCCTTTGCCCCGGATTTTAGGGGTTGTGTAAAAGCTCTCATAGTAAAAGCCAGGTTCTTTGATAAGAGTGAGTAGTGTGATAAAAAATATGAATGGGTGATGACGCCTAATTTACCAAATGCAGGTCGAAACCATTGTTGCATGGATATCATCTGCAGTTAAGAAAACCTAACTGCACACCATTCTCTGATTTCTCTTCCCCCACGCCTGCCCCTTTGTTCAGTGATAACTTGTCTACTTTGAGATTGTTCTTTTCCTGAAGCAGTGGAGAGAAAATCATAGTTATCAAAGAAATCCCTCATCTGCTCTTGTTTCTTTCTCATAGCTTCCATTAAAACTGAACACTGGGATGCAACTATATTGTTTTATTTTTGAAGAAAAGGTACTAGAAAATGCCTGATGATCAGAATATAGATGGAGCTACATTTCAGCCTTGTTCATTTCCCCTTAGGTTGCATCACTGATCTCACTGCTTGTGTAGGAAACAAAGGGATTTGGGCAAAAAGGGAAGCAGTGTCTCAAGATGAGATCACTTTCTGAAACAGCAAGAACATCTGTTAATTCTAAAGAGCACAACGCCTGGATGGATCAGCCAAGAAGGCAAAATCTCTGCTACCCTTTACTAGAAGGCGATACTTTGACCAACAGGAAAGTTGAAGGAAATAAAATTTATGGATAACAGAGCCAGGAGAGGAACTACCCTCCAATGTGGCCAAAGTAAACATTCCCTCAAGGGTTGCATGCCAATTCCGATGAATAATGGTTTAAATTTTAATCTTGGCCAGTTCATATGTTGTTATCTAAATGCCCACTCTATTGCATATGGGTTTGTGATGAGACAGATTCTTTCACTTTTATTTCTTTGCTCCAGCAGGATTCATAGGTTTTGTATAAAGAATGTGGGATTGCATTATTGTGAACAGCTCTTCAAGGGCACAGAGACTGAAATTTGACTTAACATTTACTTATTTATTTATTGGATTTCTATATCACCCATCTAGCTACCAGGTTTCTCTGGTATAAAACAAAATTAACACTGTACCATCTGTCTAAATGATCCTCTCTTCTGAATGGTTTCTTATGATGCTTTTTTAATACTTAATGATAACCGCTATAATAGGAAAGCCAAAAGTTTCCTATTCTATCAACCATACATTGCTAATCCAATATGAATCATTACCCTTAGTGGAACAAGCAATGGGAAAGCTACCTAGGAACAAGTAACATGCCATAATTCTGATCTTGATTCCTTCCCTGGCTGTTTTAAACTTTAGTTTGGCCACGCTGGTTGGGACTTATGGGGATTGAGTCACAAATCACTGATTCAATGGGTTTGCTCCCACACCTTCACACCGAATTTTAGCCAGTAGATTGTGCTATAGCCCATCAAAAGAGGATGCGTAAGTGAGCAGGAGGGGAGGACTAGAACCTTAGAATAATAGAATAATGAAGTTGGAAGGGGCCTAGAACTAGCCCCTGCTCAATATACGAATCCAAATCAACATATATCTGATAGTTGCCTATCTGACTTTCTCTTTAATACTTTTGAGTAGAGATGGGCACAAATCAAAAAAATTGCATTTCGTTTGTCGTTTGTCGTTTGTCGTTTGGAGGGTCCGTTTTGGTTCGTTTCCATTTTTTGTGAATTTTTGCAAAAATTCATTTTTGTTTTCGTTCGTTTCATTACCATTTTGTTACCATTTATTTCATTTTTTGTGATTTTTTAAAGGATTTTAAGCAATTCACTCATATTGCAGTAATGGAAATGAAACGCATGACAAAATTTCTGGTGTTTCTGTTCATTTCGTTTCATTTTAGAGACAAAATTCGTTTGTCATTTCGTTACGTAACGAAACGAAAAAACGAAAACGGAAATGAAAAATTGTTCGTTTCGTGCCCATCTCTACTTTTGAGTGATAGAGTGCTCTGTAAATTCTGTTGTGCTGATCTGACAATTAGAAAGCTTTTCCTGTCATCCAACAAAACATGAATACCAGGAATACCTGGCTTCCTTGAGCTTGAGTCTATTATTATGTGTTCTGCACTCTAGAATGATTGAGACTAGATCTTGGCCCTTTTCTGTATGAGTTCCACGTAGCTGAACAGTGCTATCTTATTTCCACTTGGTCTTATTTTCTCAAGGCTAAGCATGCCCATTTCTTTCAGTCTTTCCCTATAGGGCTTGGTTTCAAATTCCCTGATCATCCTTGTTGCCTTCCTCTGAACCTGTTCCATATCATCTACATCTTTCTCAAAATGCACTATTCAGAACTGGACATAGTACTCGAGTTGAGGTCTAACCAGTGCTGAACAGAGGGGTCTAGTACTTTGTGTGACTAGGTCACTGAACTTCTGTTAATGCAGCCTGAAACAATATTTGCCTTTTTCCCTGGCTCATCACACGGTTGGTTCATATTTAGCTTTTGATCTACAACAATTCCAGGATCCTTCTTGCTCATAATATCTCTGAGCCAAGCATCAATTACCTTAGAATCATGGAATCATAGAATCATAAGGTTGGAAGAGACCTCAAGGGCCATCTAGTCCAACCCCCTGCCATGCAGGAACCCCCAGCAAAGTACCCCCAACAGATGGCCATCCAGCTTCTGCTTAAAAACCTCCAAAGAAAGAGATTCCACCATCCTCCATGGCAGCACATTCCACTGCTGAATATCTCCAACCATCAGGAAGTTCTTCCTAATGTTCAAATGGAATTTCCTTTCCTGTACTGTGGTTTGAAACCATTGCTCTGAGTCCTGGTCTCTGAAGGCATGGAAAACAACTTGTGTAACTGTGTGCCTGGTTTCTTTTTCCTAGGTGTAGCATTCTGCATTTATTCAGTCATTGTGTTATTTTCAGCCCAGTGTTTAACTGCTGCAAGAGAATACAATGACTAAAGCACAATGAAAAGTATTAGAGATCAAGAAAACACTGAAGGCAATAAGACGAGCATGCACAGAAATCCCTTGTGAGTAAGCTGGGAAAGCTAATCAATCTGGCAATTGGAAACATGCTTAAAAAATCAGCACAGAGTGGTGCTTGTGGGGACTGAAATACCATAGATGTCACACCTCTTTCTCTACCTCATTTCTGTAGCTGAAGACAGATCTCTGCAATTTAGTGTGGGGACAGGAATTTCGTTAGCTATTTGGGTCCCAAAACGCATAACAGGACTTGGAATTTCAAACTGGTACTTCGGATTACACTTTGAAAGGGACCAACTGCTGAAAACAAATGGGCAAGCTGTTCAATGAACAGTCTAGCAGCTGTGTTCGGGATGACCTGAAGTTTATAATTTGAGTGGAAGCAGCTCTTTTTCAAAGTTCTGTGTCAAGTTCATATGGGTGCAAAAGATAATTTATTGTCAGCTTCTTAATATTATATACATGACAGTGGTAATCCCTCCCCCTTCAAAATTAGTTTTCCATATTCTTTTTATTATGTAACTATAGTGGTGTTTTTGAAAATGTGGTTCTCAGTTGCCATGCAAGGATATGGAATTAAAGTTGAGTCTTATTTCTCTCTGATTCTCCCTAATTAAATCTGCAGCACTTTGGCTCAAGGCAAGAAAGACTTTTATTGCACCACACTGACAGTATAGAGTTATACCCCTCTTGAGGGATGATGCTTGCATGAAATATGAAGCATTCAGTCCTTTGACCCATTAATAGAAAACAGTAATTAGAAACTTACAAGAAGCAGGAAATGTAAGTGTTGCTGGCAAAAATCAGAAAGATAATCCCAAGCATCTGACTTTTTTTTTTTTTTTTGTAGGCAGAATTAGGATCTCTCTGGAGGACATCTGAGTTGATAAACTCAGCTAAGCTAAACTCAGATGGTACATAATTTAATGGTTAGATCATTGAAACAATAAATTGTCTTTCACAAATGAATGTAGTGGTCCTCAAAAGAGAGAGATTTACATGACCCTGTTCTGTTGTAAGGATTAGTTCCCTCAGCGTAGTTTTCTTCACAATTTTTGTTTAAATTTGGAATTTTCACACAAAATCAGCTTCAGTTCAGATGAGAGGATCCCTATATACAGTAAAACAGAACAAACGTGAAAGGATCAACATCAAATCATTCTCCCCAAAGAACAGGCAGCCATGTTGGTCATTAGGACACCCCCCTACATACACAATACAGTTATTCTAATGCCTTTATTAGACCAATCAAAAAGACACAAAACATGTGTGAAAATCATCACATCACTTCTTCAGGCTGGAGGAAGCATGGAGGTGAAAGTTTTGATGTTGAACTTAATGGGGATGAAATGGGTAGAAGGCAACTGCAAATGTTTAAACAACTTTCTGGCAGGAGGTGTGATGATCAGGTTTGATCTGATGTCACCCCCTAAAATTGTTGGGAGCAAGACAGAAGTGCTTTATTTTCACTTCTGAAAATGAACCTTCCATATGTGCACTTGGATCTGGGTGAGGCAAGTGATACATCCATCTATCGTTTTAGGGTTCTGCCATCTCATATTATTTCATGGTGTCCCCAAAGTTCACCTGGTGTTAATACTGAGCGGGTTGTGCAGTATGGTTTCACTATGATCTCTATATGCTTGCCAACACAGTGCCAATGCAAAACCATCCAATCAGATTTATCAGATGGAAAGAATCAAGCAGTTGCCTTAAGAATGTTGCTGGTTTTCATCAGCTAGAAACAGCTGTTTACCCTGTTTATGGTATGTAAGTGGAATGTCCTGTACTAAGTATGCTTTTGAGGTTTAGAAGAGTTATGGAAGGCCTTCAGATAGTCCCCATAAGTACAGTTATCTATTTGCAAGCTGTAATTGCACAGTTTATAGAGGACTTTATCATTTTCAATGTTAAACTGAAAAATTGGCATTAGCTGCCTTATTCGTGTGCTTTCAAAAGTGCTTTAAGAGCTAATTATTTTACAATAAAATCTATAAAGGAACCAGTCCTAGAGCAAAAACTTAATTAGACTATTGGGTAAAACAGTTAACCCCCTAACTTAAACATAGAAATCATTGATTACAAGGTACAAGGAAATCCTTCTGTTATCTCTAATATGAGGTAAGAAGACTTCTTCCCTCTCATCAGGGTTGAGCTGTCCCATTGGAAAGGGTTTTAGTCATTGGTCTTGGCATGGCAAAAACAAATGGCTCCCACCAAGCTACATTCTAGGCATCTGGATGCTAGATGTGGCCCAGTGACCAAGACTCTTCTCTCTTGCTCTGCTAGCAAAGCCTAGAGCAAGGATGGTGAATCTATGGCATGTGTGCCAAAGGTGGCATGTGGAGAGCTTTTGCCTGGCATGCAACATGCCCCCTGCCCCCTACTTCCCCCTCCAGCCATGAGGAATTTGCAGAGGAACAGAAGTAGGGAAGAAGCAGGGAGGGGAAGAGGACAAGGCAGGGGACCAGGAGTAAGGCAGGGAAGAGGGGGGAGGAGGGGAAGAGGAGGGGGAGGAGGGAGTTTGAAAGGGATTTCCCCCCCCAACCGGGTGCGTAAGCCAGGGGGGGGGTTTCAAAGTAGCTGTGAGCCACTGAAACAAGCGGTGGTCGCACCACGTCAAATTCAAAGAGGTTAAACAGTCTTCCTCATCCACCCTTTTCCCGAGCGAAGGGGAGGAGGAAGGCTTCGTGATCCTTTTGAATTTGGCATGGCACCACTGAGGGTGCTTGCACGGTGCTCAGGCAAAGGGGAGGAGAGGGAAGGCTGCTTAGTTCTTTTGAATTTGGCACCACTTCTCCACACAGTGCCCCCAGGGTGATGATCCTCTGGCTGGGGAGGGGGGAATGGTGGACTCCACCACTGTTTCTCCCACCCCCCATGCACCACCAGGGCGATGATCCTCTGGCCAGGAAGGGGGATAATGGGGGACTTCACCATG
Source organism: Phrynocephalus forsythii (assembly GCA_029282475.1). Lineage (NCBI taxonomy): Eukaryota > Metazoa > Chordata > Lepidosauria > Squamata > Agamidae > Phrynocephalus > Phrynocephalus forsythii. The sequence continues at coordinate 98,356,585 of JAPFRF010000010.1, forward strand.
GCCCTCCCCACCATTTCTTCACCAGCGTGCGGCTTCTTCAGCTTCCACAGCATGCCGGGGAGGGAAGCAGCAGCGAAGTCCCCTGTTCATCCCCTTCCTGGCCAGAGGATCATTGCCCCAGGGGTGCTGGGTGGGGAAGCAGTACCATATTCAAAAGGGTTGAGTAGCCTTCCCTCTCACCTGAGCGAAGGGGGAAGGAAGGCTGCTTTGCCCTTTTGAATTTGGCAACACTTCTTTCTCCACCCAGTGCCCCCAGGGCAATGATCCTGTGGCCGGAGAAGGGGAAATGGGGGACTCCATTGCCGCTTCTCCCCTCGGCGCGTCACCAGGGTGATCATCCTCTGGGTGAGGAGGGGGGAAATGGGTGATTCTGCTGCCTCTTCTCCACCCGATGCACCACAGCTATTATCTTCTTGTTGGGATGGGGGGAAACGGGGGACTCTGTTGTCACTTATTCCCCACCCCCTGCATGCCACTGGGGTGATGATCCTCTAGCCAGGGAGGGGGAGAACGGAGGCACTTTGCTGCCACTTCTCCACCGGCACACCACCGGGGTGATGATCCTCTGGCTGGGGAGGGGGAACAGGGGGCTTCACCACCACTTCTCCCCCCGCACACACACACACCACTGGGACAATGATCCTCTGTCCAGGGAGGGTGAGAAGGTGGGACTTCACTGCCGCTTCTTCCCACCCCCACCCCCATGCATTTTTAACCCAAAGTATTTTTAAGCTTGGGTACGACTGTATTCTGGCTAAATTGCCATATTGGCACCCAGCGAAAAATAAGTGGGTTTTCAGTCACAGTTTGGGCACTTGGTCTCAAAAAGGTTCACCATCCCTGGCCTAGGGCTTCAGTAAGAAAGGTTTCACATGGTTTAACACTAGAAATCCTCAATACTGTAAGGAGAATAAAAGTGCAATATTTCAGACACATAATGCACAGTAAGAAATATCATCTGCTGCAAGTTATCCTTCAAGGAAAAATAAATGGGAAGCATGGCCCAGGGAGTAGAAGAAGATTCTGCCTTAAGAACCTAAGCCAATGGTTCTCAGTGAGCACAACTGCTCTGTTTAGAATAACCTTAGAAATTTGCTCAGGTTACTGATTGCCAACATTCCATGAGGACATGGCATTTGAAGAAGACGAAGTTATCTTGAGTTTCCCAACTTGATGATTTCCAGATGCATACAAATCCCACACTGTGACGAATGGCTGCAGCCACCTTGGCAGAAGGCTGCTCTTGATGTGTGTTATCTAACAGGAGAACCCTTATGATTTGCAAGGGATCTGCTACACCTTTACACACCTACCTACCCTATCATCAATGATGCAGCTCATCCACCATTAAAATACTATGAACTGTTTAGGAAAGAATAGCATAAAACTTGAAAAATTGCCGCCAGACTTACTAAAATCCAACACATGCTCAGGTTTCTGCTTGTTGTCTCTGCCAATGTGAGCTTTTTGTTGGCCACAGACAACACTGAGAAGAAACCCTTATGACAGATGGTCAGATGCACCACTAAGATCATATTATAATATGTTCAGGTTACATTGATTAATTTTAGAACCAATGTCAGAAAAAGCCCTCAAAGCCTGCCTTTCGAAAATAATGCCATCTGCGGGTGTATTCAAAGGTACAAACACTAATTCTTATATGTCTTCCCCAGAGACTGCATGTGATTTTGCAGTTCTCTTCCCTGAGGGAAAAGATGGCCACACCTTCGCTTTCAAAATCACAATGATAAAAAGCTGCCAAATTGGAGTTCTCTGTGTACGGTTCTGCATAATACTGAGAAGATTTAGATAACAGAGCTAAAAACTTCAAAGTACTTTTCAGGAATGGCTCAGAATCACACTCTAGAACCAGCAAGAGTTTCTCTCCCTCTCACAGTTGTAGAAAATAAATTGAGGGTTCCTCACTGAATTCCTTGCACACAAGATTGCAAACAACTGTGATGGAAGGTATATTAATCTTCAGAGAGCCTGCAGTCAAATTTTTCCCCAAACCTAAGGAAGCTGCTGGGGTTGGAGTAACAAATTCCTTCCATTCAATTCAGTCCAAGATCATTGCACTAATAAATAAATAAATAAATAAATAAATAAATAAATAAATAAATAAATAAATAAATAAATAAATCTGGCTTTGATCTCCCATGGATCATTTTGTAAAAGGCAGCCCTTGTGCAAGACGACCCCAGGTTGGGTATATATACATTTCCCTCCCCCTTCTACCCGGAAGCTGAAGGTAGAGGAAGGGGAAGCTCTTCTCCCTTTCTTCCCTGCCCTTGCTGCCTAACTGAAATATGAATCAGAAGACATAATGAATGGAATGATTAATACCATGGAAAAGCCCTCAATAGCTAATTAATTGTTTCATTAAATGTGCTAATAGCATAAATTTAACAAAATATGGTGTTAACCATAACGAGTTATTTTTTCCTGATTATAATATTTCACTTTAATGAAAAAGATTATAATCTATTATTCAAAGCACTAAGTATGTTGCTGAGGAAATAATAATGTCTGTTGGATGGCATGTTATCTAGGCCCTTTGAATGTTTACTCTTAACAGGTGGTTAACCATCAATGTATGCTCAGCCCTCAACTTTGGTGGAATTTGGTCAGAGTATTTTTTATTTATTTATTTATTATTAAATTTATATCCCGCCCATCTTCCCAACGGGAACTCTGGGCGGCGAACATAGCAGAACAAATCAGGAAATACACATAGTAGATACACTACAACACAATTAGGGGACATAATCAGCAAATCAACATATATTAATAAAAAGCATATTTAAAAAGAACAGCAGCAGGGGCGCACCCTTTAATTCAGACCTCAGTGCTATGTCAAAAAATAATGGTATTGAGGAAGGATAGGTCACCAAATGCCTCGCAGAATAGAACGGTCTTCACCGCTTACGAAAGGCCAGCAGGGACTCTGCAGAGCGCATGCTGGGGAGGCTGTTCCATAAGGTTGGAGCAGCCACCGAGAAAGCCCGGTTCGGGTGCGGGACCGCCTGGCTTCTCGGAGGGATGGAACCTGCAGCGAGTGCGCCCGCCCACTTCCGAACCGGTCGGGCCGATGTTGACCGCTGGGCGATCCGCTCCGCCAGGTAATCCGGGCCCAAGCCATGGAGGGCTTTATAAGCTAAAACCAAGACCTTGAATCTGATCCGGGAGGCAACGGGTAGCCAAGGCAGCCGGGCCAGAACCGGAGTGATGTGGTCATAGCGACGCGCACCCGCCACCAGTCTGGCCGCTGCATTTTGCAACCGTTGCAATCGCCGGAGGAGAGTCAAGGGCAACCCCATGTAGAGAGCATTACAGTAGTCCAGCCTCGGGATCACCAGCGCCTGGACCACTGTTCTCAGGGAGTCCCCGTCGAGGTAGGGGCGAATCTGGGCGATCTGGCGAAGATCTGGGGATAATGGATTAGAAAAGCAGGATGGAAATCCTCACTCAGTCATGAAAATTGAGGGAGAGCTGGTCACTGGTAAAACCACTCCATAAATATTAGGGATGGGCTGTTCAGGAGCTGTGCATGGAAATGCATCATTCTGCCTCCCTCTCTGGCTGGCCAGTGCCAGGGAGAAGGACAGATGATGTCAGGAGCCCAATGTGACCCTGCAGGAAGGTAAATGATGGTCTGCTTGCATTTTGGAGGCTTCCGAACAGCACCTGGGTGCACGTGAGTCGTTTCAGAAGCTACTGCTTCAAAAACAAACAGCCCATCCCTAATAAATATCATACACACCTTGGAAACCCTCTTAAGGTTGCCACAAAAGGGGAACTGATTTGACAGCAATTAAAGAGAACAGCTGACAGACTGTTTTTTATGAAACTTTAAATTACCAACTAGCCATTATAGTCAGAGGAAGAGTATCTTTAAAGTACCAAATAATGCCAGGTTATCATAGCAGCAATTTTCCCCCTCACATTCTTCAGTGTTAAAGCCAGTAATTGTATAGGTTCCAGTTTAACTAAGGAACACTAATATAAGCTTCCCAACAGCCATGGGATTCCCCAGAAGTTAGTCTGAAAACCGCTGGTGAACATGTCTGTTTTCCACTCCTGTTGTGCTTTAAAAGTTGCACATCTCTTTTTGAAGGAGCCATGTGTAATGGTATAAAACAAGTTTTCATAAGAGGTTAGTCTATACTTGCACAGCACGCTTTGAAATTCTTTAGCACTTTTCTGTTGGCTCTTTCAGGATTTATGTTCTCAAATGTTTTGGAGGAGCTTCAGTCAGTCCTTAGCAAATGGCTTCCCATGGCATTTTCATGTCTTTTATTTACAGTCTTTGTTGGAGCAGGATTTTCAAGCTGTATCATTGATTTACACTAACTACAGAATGTGCACAATGTCTCAATTTTAACTTCTTTTAGTTAAAAAGGAGGTAGTTTATTTATTTATTTATTTATTTAGTTGTTTGTTTGTTTGTTTAAATATGTTTATTCCACCTACTCTGCCTTTCTCCCTAAAAGGACCTATGGCTTTATGCACTGGGGAAGGGGTTTGGTCATTCCTCCCAGATGTAATTTGAAAGTCAGGAATTTCAGCTATGGGCCTGGTGGAGATGTCTACACAGTGTCACAGAGATCATGAAGCTGATGTCTGCCTGTTGCAGGCAAGTTGTATCTAGACTTATTAGAGGAAAAATGATAAATATAAGCTCACTGTTCCCAGAAGTCCTTAGCCAAATGTCTGTAATGAAAAGGCAACTCATTCCTTGGTGATTATATTCAGATGTAAAATTTCATTGGAGATACCATAAGTCAAACCAGGTGGAGGATGTTAAATGAAATATTTTTATGTGGACATTAAATTTATAAATCTGAGGGATACTCTCAGACTTATAAAAACTGCAGAACAGATCAGAACTTCTTCAGAGATTCATTTTAATGTGTGACATAGAACAGTACTACACTATAAATTAGAGCAACTCAGGACAAGCTTATTCTAAGCTCAGGGTGTTATGTTAAGATCAAGAGCAATAGTTATTGTTGTAAGCCAGAACACACATATTTCTGGAAAGAGTATATCTGACCAGAATCTGAAGCTCTGAACAGTAATTAGTTATGGTTATACTCCCGTCTTCCCTACAAATGTGATATTCTTATTCACCAATCTGTAAGACCACAGCCTGGTAACTATACTTAAAAAAACAAGTTAACACAGCAAAAAGAGTGAATCTACTAATTAGTTTTTTATCTCTCTATAATTGAAAAATAATTAATTTTAAGGAACTAGTTTTTAAGTTTGCTAGTGGGATGAGGTAGAAACATACTATACACATCGTAGATCAAGCCAATAAAATATCTGAAGACATTTCAAAGAGAGATATTCCAGAGACAGCATAAGAGAGGAATCAGGAAATATATTATCCTGGAACAAACCAGAAACTGGTACAAGAATTACCAAATCCAGTTGCTGAAAGTATAAAAAAAATAAAAGAGGAAAACAATAACAATTATTAATAATACAAATAAAGTAAAACTAACACAAACTAAATTTAGAAAGATTAATTAATCTTTGGAGTATAATTTTAGTTAACATTAATGGCTTGAACTCACTTGAATAAGGTTTAAAACCTTTAATCAACCAATGAAGTGAAAAAGCTGACATAATATGCATTCAAGAAACATGTAATGATTGAGCATGAACATATTTTAAACACTAGAAAATTACAAAAACCTTGCTTAGCATCAGCTATATATGTATGCAAACTAGATTATATAAGTGAGCATGTTGTTAGAGACTGACCTCCCTTCAGAGATAAAAAAGTGGGATTTAAGGAATTTCATGTCTGGAAGGAAAATAGCAGAATATGTGTGTGTTCCCTTTAATATGCAATTTGACCCTGATGTAAGTGTGCAAGTGTGCTCTAGAAATGATTGTGGTAATGAAACTGATACAGTGATACAGTGGGACCATCCTATCCATGGGATCAGTAACCACAGCTTTAGTTATATCTGCTGCTTGAAAATAATAATTCCAATGTGAATTACCAGAACTCTTCACTAGAGGGGACCAGAGACTATGCCACATAGTGGGTTTGCATATCCATAGTTTTTTTACATCAGGGGCAGTGGGCTTTAGAGCCATTTTTTCCTGATGTAGCACAGCTATTAAAAGAGTCCAGAACAAGGAAGCAGATTGTAAAACTAGGGTTGGGGCTGTGATTAAACCTTAAACATTATTTGGGTCAATTAAACATACTATCATTACTCTGAAGCAAATGGCCAGAGCAAATTTAAGTTAGACTAATTTAGCAATCTAGTGTTCTTGTTTTGCTGTTTGGTTACATGTGTCCTCTTTTTTGTAACTTTGAAATGATTATTTTAAACTGCTTCTTTCTACTGTTTTTCTTCATACGTTTTCTTCCAATAGGCTTTATAAAACTAACAAGCCTGGTTTGATGGCTAACAGATAGGAGGCCTTAGTTCTAATTTCACTCTTAGCCTTTGGGTCACTCTGCTGAAGTGTATATACAGTAATTAAGGGAAGGGTCCCAGTCCCTTTATTTTTGGAGAATCTAGGACAGTGTTGGCAAACCTATGGCACGGGTGCCAAAGATTGCACTCGGAGCCCTTTCTGTGGGCACCCGACATTGTCACCTATATTCAGATTATTGGCACTTTGCGAAAAATTAGTGGGTTTTGAATCACAGTTTGGTCACTCGGTCTCTAAAAGGTTCCCCATCACAGATCTAGGATGATGGTAGCAAATAAAAAAAACAAAGAAAGCCTGCCCAGGTCTTCCTGATGTTTTGGTCTGGGGCAAAGTGGAGAAGCAGAAGAACCAAAGAAGGCAATCAGCAAGCTTCTAAATATTGCATTGCCAGTATGCTTGCCTCTGCCTCTCTTTCATTTGGGCTGTACATTTGAAAAAGAACATTCATTTATAAATTGCTGTAAATTTTCAATGCACAGCTCTCTCTCTCTCTCTCTCTCTCTCTATCTCCCTCAAACCTCCCTCCCCCTCCCTCCCTCTTACATACACAAACAATCATTTTGTCAAATAGCTAAACATGGTGCCAGTTTGGAGAAGGTGTGACATGAAATATATCATACATTTATAATCTATCAGTGTTTTAGGCTTTTTATGGAACTGTGGAAAAGAGAGAGAGATGGTAACACCGCAGTTTTATGCAGACACCTTATGCACCACATAAAGTTAGAAATAGTTCCAGATGTTACTTAATCAATGTAGATAACTGCAACTGGAATGATATAATTGCTGTATGTAATACCAATCCACAGCCTTCAAAAATTTCCTTGCTAAACCATGTTCTGGTTTAATATTTTAAAAAATATTATCTAAAGATGTTTATAACCAAATCCCATAACAATGACAACCTATATTGAAACTTCATTTTGTACGTCTGTGTGAGGAATCATGGAATATATGGCATTTATGAGCGGTAGCTGGTTGTCTCTTGCTTCTTGAAATCAAAAACTGAACTCTTCTCAATTATAAATGAGAACAATGGCAGCTTTTAATGTGTGTTGTGGAACATTGGCTTTTATGCAGTGCAAGTTGCAAGTCTCAAGTGGCTGAGGAACTGGGCCAGTTTTCTTCATTGTGAACATTTCAGTTCCAGACTTGTAGAAAGCAGACCACTGTAATGGCTCCAGTCCCAGGTTAATCAGAGAAAAGGTTCCTCTCTTACACAGGACACTTTAAAAACATTGGGTGGATGGGTGGGGAGGGGAGATTAGCTCCATTATAGACCAAATTGTGGGAGGGGGATCCAGTTCTGCTTTCTGGAAAAGCCCGATTTTCTTTCTCTAGTTGAGCTAAAGTTTTAGTTAGCAGCAATATTCCAAATGCAAGTCAGTGGTGCTTGGCTGATTCCTTAGCTCTCACGAGCACAATGTGAAATGGGGTAGGAAAAAGAATAATTTGGAATCATAAAAATATAAACACACATAAAAAGCAGAATGAGGACATAGCTGAGTAGCTTGACCAAGGGAAAATGGCATCTGCTGAACCATTTAGCATGTGACTTACTGGAAAATCGTAACTGTGTAGGTGGGTACAAAGGAACTAAATGCATATAGAAGCAGCTGTCCAAGAGTGTCCAGGACATTCAGTAATGTCTCTTAATATATATTAATCTCAGTCCTTATGAAGGATCATTTTTTTTGGGGGGGGGAGACATTTATTTGGGAGATCTCTTCCCCAGAGCTGCTGTTTGACTCAACAGAGAAGTAGTAGTACAGGTTATCCCAAATGGGCACACCATAACTTATGGACAGACAGTTCAGACATCTGGAATGAGAGGAAGGCTCAGGTACCTATCGGACCTGTGATCAAGCATGAATCCCACCACCTACCCTTATAAATGCAAGAACATCAGGAGAGCCAGTCACAGTGTGTAGGTTGTGCATCATGTGTAGGTTGCTGTGAATATAGATAACCTGCTATTCACATCTTTTAACCTCTTGGTTCATTTCACAGTTGCAAGGAGATGGATTAAAGGTCCTTCACCCCACTACCTCATTGTTCATTTCAATACCTAATGCTTGTGGGGAGTCACTAGGCCCAGTTTTGCATTTTGGAGAACTCTGTCCTTAGCCTCTGCCTAGAAGCAAATTGCATTTCTCAGTTTTGTACAGTAGACCAGAGTTTGGAAATAACTGGACACAAATACAGTAGGACCTCTTGTACTTGCAAGATTATTGCCATGGTTGCACTTCTACATGGTTTGAAAATATTAAAGAAAAAGAAAAAAATACTAGAGGGCTCTGGAAACTGTGCTTTGAATACTGCTTTCTTAGTGAAGAATACATAGCATGGTCTGTATTTTCACCCGTTAGTGGCAAGTCTTGGTAATGTATTTTTGTGTGTCTCTTTGTTCACCTAGCCCGGAAATAAAGAGGTGAGACACATTTGTGGGATTAAAATTGGGCCCCAATTTATTGAAATGATTTCACTCAATTCAACTGTTAAACGTCCCTTAAACAAGGAGGCCTGAATGTAGTGCAAGCAGATCAGTTAATGATTCCTAATATTATTAGATGAATCACAAGCCGGCACAGCACCCTCCCCAAACCTGCGGTCTGGGCAGCCCTCATTCCTAATCTTTGAACTATATATACCTAACACCTAATGTTCCTAATTTACTAATCTAGTTCCTAATTCATATTGAGGATTACTGGCTCAAAAAGGGTATATTATTCAATAACTTTCACCTGACTTAAAATTTACCGCTTGCACTACCTGCCAATTGTGACTGGTTATAAACCTCCCCTTAGCCTTAAAGAGAATGGGATGGGCGAAAACACACTGCCACTCTGGTCCAATCTGAGTGGAAGCCAAAAATTCCCATCTGGCCCATACGTGACCAGCTAATCTCATTCTCATATTGGGGGGGAGGGATAGAAGATGGCTGGACTTAAAAGAGGCCTCTCACCATGTGGCAAGGCCTCATCTAACCCACTGCCCCTGCAAACAGCCCCATAGGCTGCACACACATGACTCCAACTAGTCGGGTAGACAAAGAGGCCCCTCCCAGCACTATGGCTGATAGAAGCCACCATTTCTTATACTAAGCTATATATTTGCGCTGTTTTCTGCAGTTTTCCTAATCTGCCAGCAGGTGGGGTGGGGGAAGAGCTTGGAACCAATTCCCAGAAGATATGCAGACTGTACCTAGATACTTAAACTGAGTTATCTCCTCCTACCCAATAAGGGAGTCATGAGTTACAGTACAAATGAAACAGAACAGAAATAATGTTATGCCTACAGTAAATAATCTACATATAGCAGTTTAATGTTCATCATTAGAGATGGGCACAAATTGAAAAAAATGACATTTCATTTTGTTTCGTTTCATTGAGGGGCTTGGTTTGGTTAATTTTTGTTTTTTGTGAATTTTCACAAAAAACTCATTTCGTTGGTTTGTTAATTCGTTATTCATTTTTACCCGCTTTGCATGATTTTTAAGCAGCGGGCGTTGCCTAGGGTGCAAGGCAGCTGCAGAGTGACTGCGGAGCAGGGGAGGATACTCACCAAGAGGTACGCGCTATGCAGTACGCATGCAGGGAGGCTGCAAGACTGAAGCTAGAGAGAAATCTCTTCTTTCTCTCCCCTAATAGCCAGGCTGCAGCCAGCAGGAACACAGAGACACACGCCTGCCTGCCTGGCCTAAAGTGAAAATAACGAGTCACAGATACAACAATCCCACCCCAACCTAACTCCCACCACAGACTGAAAGGCGGACGGGGGCTGCCAGAGCTTTTTATGCCCTCTGTGGCTGCCAGACCTGCCCAGTCTGCAACCTGGGCATGCTATTGGTTGAAGTTGTCCAAGAATTTACATGATCCCATCACATGGCTTGCATCCATTTTGTTGCTGCATTTTTACAGATGCCCAGGGCGTTTTAATACCCAAGAAATCAATATTAGGCATCTAGCAGCCATTTTGGGTTGATGTCCCCTAACTCCCCTTAAAGGAAAAAAAAAGTACAGCAATTTGAGAAAAGACATAAAGGCACATCTTAAGAACTCCAAACCCCCCTGGTAGGTATTATCAGGCAGAATAAATAATGATTGCTGGGTTTTTATGGATATTCAGGACGTTTTTTAACATTTAAAACAGCTCTTTTCAACATGTGTCGCCGTTAATGAAAACAAAACATAATGAACCTAATTTCCTTGGTTCGGTTTGGTTTGTTCCAATTTCATCACCAGGTTCATTATTTGTTTCGTAATGGAATGAAAAAAATTGTTTCATGCCCATCTCTATTTATCATAATGCTGGAGAAGGAATATCACCTTGATCTGTCACTGAATTGTGCCCTGCTTTCTGTTATGTTGAGGCAATGAGGGGGGTACGTGAATGTTTTTTTTTTAACTCAGGAGCTGTGTTTCTGTTCCATTTTGCTGCCACCTGCTGTTGACAGATCCTATCAGGTGGTTATCTACAGGGCTGCAGTGTTTTCCCAGGACATGCACTAGGCCTAAACAATGACATTTGGAGAAAAGTGTACTTTGCTTACTACCAAGTGAGAGGAGAGAATTTGTCTAGCAGTATGGACCTTTTTGAAAACATAAAGGTCATCTCAGTGCTTCGCTGTGGGAAGCTGAACCGCTGCTGAATCAGGGTCTGGGAGGATCACTGTGTACATAAAAAGTCTGAAAGCAACCACTTTCCACCTCTACATCTATAATCTTCTTTCCATTTTTTAAAAATAGTCAGTGCTTCAAGCCACGGTGTATTACATAACACCATCTTCTTTCCATATTTTACTCTTTATGACCTACACAGGGAGACAGTTGATATTGCTATTCTTGTGTGTGTACAGTTTATCTTCCTTGAAGTGGGTTTTAAAAATAACAGTTGCACCTCAACACAGACATGTATGGCACATTTTTCATGCTCTTTTATGTTAATAATTTAAAACTTTATCCATGTGTTATTAATTCATATTAATGCCACATGCTCCAGTATTAATTGATGCAAGTTTTATTAATTTGCATTGCAATAATGGGCACTATCCCAAGACTGATAAAATCTGGATCTAACTTACAGAAAAACTGCCTCCAAAAATTGTGCCCTCATGAGCAGCGGGCTTTTTATTTAAAAAAAATAATAATTAAAAAACACCCACTTAAGCGGGTCCCAGAGAGTTTTCCAAGTCTCAAGCCGGAGGGTGGGTATTTTTTGCCTTGCTTCTGCTGCTGCCGCAGAGCCAGATAAGGTCCTCTTCCAATTCAAAGGGAGCACCAGGGGATAGCAGCCTTAGCTGCCTCTGCAGCAGCAGAGCAACAGCATGCGAAGTGAGGTTCCATCTTGGGTCTTTGAAAACTCGCTCCCCCTCGCCACTTCCTGTTTGTATGAGAAAGAGAAAAGTGCAGAAATGCTCAAACCAGCCGAGGGCAGAGATCAGTAAAACACCCCGCTGGCAGTTCCTCTGTTGAGTGCACAGAGAGGGGGGAGGGAGGGAGGGAGATTTCCTCCCATACTTACCTGGTTCTTTTCTCTCTCCAGTCATTTCTCCCCACACCCCCTTCTCAGCCGCTTTGATGATGCTTCCCCTCAGTCGTGGGGATACGTAAGAGGCGGTTACTTTGTGGGGACACAGGAACTGCCTCTTCAACCACGTGACTGTTACCGGGGAAAACTGGCTAATTATTTTGAGTGGTTTTTCTGGCAGTGGGATAGCAGCCAATGTTGGTTCTCTCTCTAGAGAGAGGGAAGGAGAGAGGGGGGGGAGGGAAGGGGAGAGAGAGAGAGAGAGAGAGAGAGAGTTAACTTTTGGAAATGTTACTTTTTGGACTGTAACACCCACAATTCCCTGTGGCCTGGCTGGTTGGGGAGATTCTTGCAATGGTACTCCAAAACATAATGCTTTCAAGTTCACCACCACCCCCAAAAGATTCCTGATATTCTAGTTTAAGTTTCCCCAAATGTTTTCTTTTTATTGTTACTCCAGGTAATTTGGATCGTCATCTGCCAAACACACATGCACACATGACTGACTACCATTTTCCCTGCTCCAGATAGTCCTAGGATGAGGCAATGTCTGAAGTACTTTTGAAAAATAAATGGCAGCCAAAATGAACATTTGTTGAAGAATGATCAGCTCACTTCCAGTCACAAGTGGGTTAATGAATACAAATCCTTCACTTGACCTTTTGGTGTCTGAAATGAGTCTTCACCCAAAATGCTAAAGTGAGAGAGGCACTAAGTTGAGGTAAATGACTTAGTAGAAGACAAAGTCTACAGGAGGTCAGGTTGGGGGCTATGTTTTTACAAGCAGTTTCACTAGGAAAATGAACATATGTCAATTAGTCATGAAATGTGTTCTGTCTTCAATTTGCAGTTTGTTGTCAATTAGAGAAGGAGTAAAGGGAGCAGAGCATGAAAATACTGAAACACCGAAGATACTTCAAACAGTTACAAAAAAGGAAGAAGCTGTGAGTTCAGGATGGTGCACCACTGAAGACATTGTTTGCTGACAACATTGTTTATCCTGGGGTTCCACAACAAAACCATTTGCTGATTTATTTGTGTTGCAAAATGAAGTGGGGGTGGTGTGGGGGGAATTGCTTGGATGCCAGAATTTAATTGTTCCTTTCTGAGAATGAACAAAATGATACTGAGGCACCTTCATTCCCTCAAGAGATCTACACAGTTTAGGATCATCTCTTAGGTAAACTAGGTATCCCTAACTGATGGTATGTATGGTGAGGAACACCAAATGGCTTAATAATCCAAAACAGAGCAGTGGAATCCAGTCAATCCAGTCAAACATCCATGATGGGAATGCTGTAAAAGGTTGGCAATTCCAGACCAATGCAATGAACAATCTGTGTATTTTTAAAAGGTGGTTCATCATCATGGGTGGAGGAGCTTTTAATTTAACGTTTCTGCATATGTCCCTGTGTGGACCATGAAATTCCTCTTGTAGATGAAGATAATCAAGATGAAAAATAGTATTCAATTCTCTATTGCTACATATAGAACACAGTGAAGATATTAAAGGCCATGCAGTCATGTGCAGAGCAACACATATTGCCATACAGCTCTTTTCTACTGGCATTCATCCTTTCATACCTTGAGTAACAGGCAAACAAGGCAGCGCTTTAGGCCAAACTAGACAAGACAGCAGCATCACAGTTTGAAGCACAGCTGCCTTACGAATTAAAGGCCATAGCTTCCTTTTGCTTGGTGATTGTTTATCCAGAGGTATGCAACTGGCTGCATTTGCATGCTAATTAAACAAATTTGGGAGCTGTGAAAAATGAACCTCTGTGAAAAATGCACATGATCACTCCCTAATTGTGAAGTTGCCTTCTTGTCTGCTTCTACCCTTTGACACAACTTTCTCCAGTCTACTGCTTCCAGATGTTTTAGAGTGAAACCCCCATAAACACTAGCTAATATGATCAGTGAGAGAAGATCGTGAAGAATGGAGCACAAAGCAACTGAAGAACAGTAGCATGGGAAAAGATGTCCCAAAACTAATGCTTCCCATGCAGACTGAGATACAGTATCACAATTAAAGTTGGCGTATTTCCGTGATTTAAGCCTACTCCCCAACACAGACAAAAATGATCCAAAATACCAACAGCATTATCTGAGGGTTTTTGGACATTGTGGTTCACCGGTCTCATTGAGTGCCTCAGAGATTGTGCAATCCAAACACCTAGCTGAAAAGTCCTAGATTTCTGGTGGCAAGTAAAGCATGGCTATCCTGTCACACAGCAACACTACCTCCTTCTTGGCCTTTCCATTTCCAATGAATCACATGTAGACCAATTATGGCATATCTGTCTTCCAACTGAAAAAGGCCAGCATGTCCCATAAGGCTAAAATGTCATGGAGGTGATTATTTTTATTATATAACGAAAGAAAGAAAGAAAGAAAGAAAGAAAGAAAGAAAGAAAGAAAGAAAGAAAGAAAGAAAGAAAGAAAGAAAGAAAGAAAGAAAGAAAGAAAGAACTGCACGATGTCCAAAGGCTTATTAGAGTTTTGGGAACTAATTTATGTCTCCTTCCTCTCTTACTGGATTACATATTTTATTCCAAATTGTATTTCAAACCAACTGTTACAAAGAAATTCCATGTGGATTGCATAAAGGGCAGTTCCATTCTCTCACACACTTGCTCTTCAGTTTTGCTGGAATTTCTCTTTCACATTGCCATCCCATATTACCTCATCAGTTCACTCCTTTTAAACATATGTGAGGCTTGCCCCTGCCCCCTCCCTTTTCAGTAGCCATCCCGGATGAAAGGACTAGAGCAGCTATGGGTTGTGCATTGAATAAACATTTATTAAACAATTCCAAAGGTTTGGTGTCTTCATCTGCAATCACCCTCCCTTCACCTAGCAAGGGCTCTCTGCTTCAGACCACCTCTCCGCCACTTGTCTGGTAGAAAAGCTTGGTTGCACAGTCCACTTTTTAACAGGGAAAACTTCTTCAAACATTTCACCCAGATCTAGCGTAAGTCTGGTAAGGCGTCGACATCGGCGTTCATCTCATCCATTTTGTCGCTAGTCATGTCCCCATGAATATCAAATGGACCGGCACTGCTCACTCCTTCAGAGCCTCCCCATGGGTAGCAGAACATTCTTTCCAGCAGGCCCTCAGCTCTATTTGGCTCTCTCATCACCACAACTCTCTCTCAAAGAAATCTTCATGTGGTCTGCCCCCAAGGCGCTTTTACCACCTTTTCCTCTTTCCGCTACCACTCCACTACCTCTTGCAGGAGTTGGAAAGTCATCCGTTCTCTGGTCCAGGGCTCCTCTTTCACCCCTCCCTTTCCTCCATACTAATGCACCCACCTAACACCATCTCCCTTCTTTCCTCCATTCTTCCTTCTCTTCCCTTGTTTCTCTTCTCTGCCATTGTTCCTTTCTCCTCTTTTCTTTCCACCTCCTTTTCATCTTCCCCTACCAGAGTATCAGTGGATTCTTCCAATGAGTGCAACCTTGGGTTGCGTGCAGGTTCTTGGGAAGGGGGGGCACACTTTCCTTCTCACAACATTAAACTGAAATATTTTCCTGAAAAGTGCTCCTACAGCAATACAGAGAAACACCTCAACAAGTAGCAATTATACAGATTCCTCCCCTTTAACCCCCCCCCGAGATAGAAAACTGTACCCTGTGGAGGTGTTTAATTTCTTGAACTGCACTTCATCACCAGAACAGTTCTTAAACAGGAGCTTAAACTGTTTCCATCAAGCCACTCATAATATATTGCATCTCTGCTCCCTAAAAGACGAGGCTCATCTCTTATCTTTCTTAACAAAGCAAGAAATGCCGGGTCTTTCATTCTTCCTCTCCAGCTCCTCAGTTCCCTGCAGGGATTTCAGTGCATCCATTCCCATATTTTTCCACATGAGTCTACCACAAAGTGTGTCTCTTATGGGGCCCAGTCCCCCTTACAGTGTTCCTCATTTTCTAGCGATGAAGAGATGAACTGGAGCATCAGGAAACTTCCAGAAGTAGAAACCCACCTTTTACACAGGCCGCAGTCTCACACTCTGTCAGATCCAGAAGGACCCATTTTTGAAAGTTGACAGTGGACTTCCAATTTAATTTTTATTTTTGTATTTTGGGTGGAGGTTGTGGCTCCCCAAAGGGAACTGGTAAAGTTGTCCTACTTCTACCTCCCAAAAATGAATGTAATGGCATTTGGAAAACATCAGTCAGCAGTTCATGCACTTATACGGTAACCCTGTTCTGATTTAGATTAGTAACCCCAATGATCTCAGAGGGTCTTCAAAAAAGCCACATGTGTGAGTGCCTTCTTAGTGCTTTCTTAGGGTTTGATCAGCTGGGGCCATAAGTTGATTCACTCCCCCCCCAACAATCACATGATGCAATTGCTGCATTAAAGTAAACCATACTCAGAGTGGTCCTATCTGTACCTTTCTGAGTCCCTGTCAAGGGCTTCTACTATTTTTGCTGCAGGCAGGATCGCTCTGTTATGATCCATTTCCAACATGTATGAGTACTGGGAACTGATCAGAAAGTGACTCTTCCTGGGTGCCATGACTTCTTCCAGTTCAACTTTCCAATATTGTGAAAAGGCTTAATGAGCAAACCACTTCAGGGTATTGGCAAACTGAGCACTTCTTCTGAACCTGATCCTCAGTTGAAGGCCAGTGGGAATGAAATTTCTTGTAAGACACTGTTAGAGTATTGTGGTCATGCTGCATCACTTAGAAAAAGAAAAGAAATGCAGTATATACTTTCCTTTGTGTCTTGTGTTGTTACAGTCTTGACCGACTCTTTGTGATCCCATGTTCATGGAGATTTCTTGGCAGGAGTACTGGAGTGGTTTGCCAGTTCCTATTCCAGGGGTTTCCCTTAAAGGGCTTGTTGAGAAACTGCTTGCAGATGAATCCAGAGAATCGGCTGAGGGCACTTTCCCGACCAGCACTTCACACAGTCATTTTCTGGCAGAAAAAAGCCCCCTTCTGGCAGGAAGAGAAGTCTAGATAATAATCATAGCACTGCTGAGTTGGAAGGGACCCAAAGGACCATTAAGACCGGCCCTTACATAGGAGGCCCAGTGATAGTACACAGTTCGAAATGAATTAATGTTGCCGAGAGGTGACTGAGGCAAAATATCTTCAAATTTGTGAATTCAGATTCAAAAGAATGGCAAACGCCAAACCATGCAAGCTCATTTGGATACTGCATACAACAGAGTAACTTCCTTAGTCAAGAATTTTCCTCTTTTAATCTGGGTAATTGTGACGTTCCCCTTTCCCAGACTGTAGTTTTCAGAGGCACAACCGGGTTTATTTCGACATCCCACTGCTGTGCCACTAAATTTTGACGACACTTCCCTTTTTCACACTGAATTCTGTGATGGAAATGGTACCGCTGCCACCTTTTACACTCGTTGCCTCATGAATTGGGACTGACTCAGAGATATATAATATAAAAATAATGACGAAGTTTATTGAGAAGATAATAACTATAACAATATCTGAGGATGGTATGCGTTGCCTTTAACATATACTGTAACAGATTTAATCAGCTCCACAAGCCTCCCTGTCTTAAATAGCTAGTAAACAGTATAGCCCTCACTGCCTGACAGAACTCTCAGAGAACAGTGCTCTCTCCCAGCACTCTTAGCTCTCAACTTAACTTAACTCGACTGAACTCTCTCAACTGCCTAGGCTCCACCCTTTTTATATCACACCACTCCCCGCCCTCCTGCTGGGATTGGCTGATGATTTGTATATTCATCACTCCTGTCTGCCGGGTTTGTCACAATACCTCCCCCCTTATAAAGAAATTTTAAGGGAGTAAACTTACCTCGGTTTGCTCACTTAAAATTCTCTTTTGGAGCCTATTATCTAATACATACATTCTTCTGTTTATCATATTCAACTATACATATCTATAAACTGTTTTATAATAGGTTCAACTTTCTTACTCTATAATACCATTACATGCAATCATTCTTTCTATATCATTACATTTTAAATAGACAATATAACATTATAACATTATAACATTAGTTAAAATACTAAATTCAGATACCTGTGAATACCTTTCATCCTAGAATCAATCTATGTTAAGATGAATAAATACATATATTTGTTTTACATTTTAAGCTAGTTTACTTATCAATATACATACAATTGTTATCCTTAACTTATATTCTAAATATCACATAAACATTTTGATTTATAGTAAGCTCTAATTATACATTACCTTGCATTTTCATTTTCATTTTCATTTACAGTTAACTTACATTAACAACAAAACTAACATTTTATGACATTACATTTCCATACTTTTTTTTAAGCAACAACTTCCTCTTACATCAGCAATAAAATAACAATATTACATTATTATTATTTAACCATGGTCCATGTAATCAATGTCTTCCACCTCTTGCTGCAACGGCTGGACGATGATACGCCACGGGTGATCTCTTCCTCTGGCACATAAATTCAAAGTCCAGTTCACAGTAAAGTGATGCCATTTTTCCTTGGGTTCTTGGAATGTGCAACTCAACTCTTTGTCACCACTCCTGGTACAGTTCATTATAGTCCCCTCGAATGCAGCTGGGTATTCAGATGACCACTGTATGACATACGGGTGCTTCGTTTTGTCAGTTCAGTCCGTGGTGCCGTAATGGTGCTCAAATGTGGACTAAACCTCCTGTGTTATCCCGGAAGACACAAAAAAGGATCTCACCTTCTTTTTGTTGGTCTGTCTTGGCCACAAGTCAATTGCATTTATCTTCCTCTGCAGGGAGTTGATAACGCCTCGTCCCACGATGTGTGCCAGGTAGTTGATGTTTAGATTTCCTACTTGCCACTTGGATTCTCCCTTCGTCTTCTCGGCCTCTCGGATCCGCTGAAGCATGATGTTCACAGGCTGTCGTTGTTTTTCCCAGGTGTCTTTTGCAACCACTGAATCAGGTCTATCATTAGCATCCTTCACTTCCAAGTAGGGTTTCTTCTTTACACAGTTTTCTATTTGCTTTTCAGGTTCCTGCAGCTTTCTAAATTCATTAGCCATCTTATTCTCTTCTTGTATCATTTGTTCCTTGCCCAGAGCCACTTTGTTCTTCATCCCTAAAAGTGCTTTCAAAGGTGAAATTTCATTCTGGAGCTCACCAATAACTGAGGGCTGCAGAATTTTATCTCCTTTCAGCTCTTCTGCTATTGCTTCATTTTGTACCTTTTCAAGTTGTGCTAATTTTTCTTCGTCTCCTTTTAATTTAAAATATTTTTCTAGTCTGGAGTTCTCTGCTGGTACACGAAGTTCCTCACAAGCTTGTATCATTTTCTCCTTTATTATGAACTTTTCAGGGTGTTTATAACTTAAGAAGTGTGTATTCAATTCCATTAAGTCAAAACATCCCTTCAAACTGTCATCTTGCCTTTGTTCTAGACTAAAGTCTGCTGTTGGCCCTTTTATAATGTCGGCTAAATCTCCTTCTCCTACTATTTCAGGCGGTTGAGTTTCCCTCCCATGTGCTTCTCCTGAAATTTGTTCTGTAACTGTGTGGTTGTCACTATCTTGTACATCTTGATGTGCCTGAGCTCGTGTTACTATAAAAGCACTCTGCACATGCTCTAAGACATCTATACCAATTAAACATGCACTTGGTATTTGATCTGAAATTCCTACATCCACGATTCCTTCCCAATCTCTAATCTGTAGCTTCACTCTGGCCATAGGCAATTCTACCTTAGCAACTCCTATTCCTTTCACATTTAAAGCTTTTCCTGGGTTTAAATCTTCAGGCTTCAAAATGTCCTTGTGTACTAAGGTTACTCTGGAGCCAGTATCAATCAAACCCAAATAAGGTTTGTCATTTATGTTTACTGACTCTCCTGAGGTTGCTAGTAATTTCTCATCAGTGTGTATGCAAAAACAATGAACTATTTCAGCTAAGGGAAGCTCTTTCTCTCCCTCATTTTCACCTTCTGATTCTAACTTTTCCCCTTCTTTGGGCTTGGGAGTTCCCTCATGACTCTTTCGAATATGAAACACCCTTTTCTCAGTTTTGTCTTGTGATTTGTTTAATTTTGGGCAGAATTGTCTTGTGTGGCCCTCCCCTAAACATTCCCAGCACGTTAATTTATGTTTGTTTTCAGGGCTCCAGTTCCTAACCTTTCCTTCCCTTCTCTCCGACTTTGGTGACTGGGATCCAATTAGTTTCTCTTGCCTTCTTTTATTCTGAGGGGATTTAACATTCCCAGACGCACTTTGGAAGGGTTTCCTTTGATAGTCCCTATTTCTAGGGGTCACTTCTGAAAACCTAGAGTCTCGGATAATATTAATTTCATCTGCAATTTTAGCAGCCTCAATCATGTTCTGTGGCTTTCTATCCTTTACTAGAAATCTGATCTCAGGATGGAATAAACTGTACAGTTGCTCTAACCCAAACACTTGTTTGATTTCTTCAGCTGTGTTAGCATTTTCAATTTTCATCCATTTATTCAATACCTCTGTCAATCTGTAAGCTAGCTGTGCATATGTATCTCCCGGCGCTTTCGTAATTGACCTGAATCTCCTCCTCAGCTGTTCTGCTGAAATACCAATTCTAGTAAACACTAACTCTTTAAAATGGGTATAGTCTCGGGCATGTTCGCTATCGATTTGAGCATATATTTCTTCCAATACTCCAGATAATAATGGCCTCAAATAGGACATTCTCTCTTCGTCTGACACGTGTAAATCCTCACATGTTCTCTCAAAAGAAACTAAGAAAGCTTCAATGTTGTCTCCTTTCTTGTAGCTAGGGAACCTTTTCAAATCTATTTTCTTGGGAGTTTCACTCAAATTATTGTTATTATTATTAGTATTTTCCTGACTAGCTAACTCAAGTTTTCGCAGCTCTAATTGATATGCCATCCGCTCTCGTTCCATCTCTCTTTCTTTTTCTCGTTCCTCTCTTTCTCTCTCTTTTCCCGTTCCTCTCTTTCTCTCTCTTTTTCCCGTTCCTTTCTTTCTTTCTCTCTTTTTCCCGTTCCTCTCTGGCCATCCTTTCTTTTTCCATCTCTCTTTCTTTTTCTAGTTTTAATTGTTGCAATTTAAACTCCTGTCCCAATCGCCACCTCTCAAGACTCTGGTCCTCATCAGGTTCTGCCTCTCTGGGTGAAATTGGTGTTTCCTCAGACACAATGGCTACCGGCCCCTCAGCCGCCATTCCCCTCTTTGCCTTCTTAGATTTTACTTTTGGAATTGACATGAAATCAAGTCTTTTTATTTCTTTCTTTCTTAAGAAAAGGAAGGTTCAGACTGGGTCACAGCTGTTTAAATGGCAACTGTAAAAATTTCACCTCAGCTCCCAGCTCCTGACTCCTGTTAAGCAACTGTTGCCAAGGGCAAGATTGGCACAGTGCCCAGACTTCAAACTTTCTTTATTTAAAATATTATTTCAGTGTTTAAACTACACAGATTTAAATATATTTCTTCGGCTTTTAATCTGTAACTTTTCTCTGGCCCTTACAATTTCACTTTCCCTCCAAAAGGGATTCTAATTAGCCAACTCCTGCTCTCACAGAGCTTCTGTCAGTTTTAAATCTCCTCAGACCTCTTCAGTTTCTGAGGTAAATTTTTCTGAGGTAAATTTTCTGTCCCTACAGACTCTCACTTTGGAGATTTCTTTCTGTTAAAACCCAGGGTGATTTCCAACTTTACCACAGCCACCCTCAATTCCAGGGCAAACACTTTGGGTCTTTCACCCTCAAAGGAAATTTGTCTCAGCACCTTTTAATTTTCAGGCTGCTGGACAGCACAGAGTTCCGTGACTCTCAGGCAGTTTCCCCAAACAAACCACTGTAGATTTCAGTCTATCCTTTCAGATTTTCTCTTCCAGGTGTCCTATAATTTGTCAAGCCAGACTCCTTTTCCTTTTGGAGTCCTGACCTCCAGACACTAACAAGGCCCACCAAAGAAAATCCAGATAGCACTACAGGGTCACCCCCAAAGGAAATTTGCCTCAGCACCTTTTAATTTTCAGGCTGCTGGACAGCACAGAGTTCCGTGGTTCTCAGGCAGTTTCTCCCAAACAAACCACTGTAGAATTTTTAGTCTATCCTTACAGATTTTTCTCTTCCAGGTGTCCTATAATTTGTCAAGCCAGACTCCTTTTCCTTTTGGAGTCCTGGCCTCCAGACACTCTAACAGGCCCACCAAAGAAAAATCAGATAGCACTACAGGGTTTTAAAGTCTGAATTCTTCTCTCACACACAGGGCTTACAAGGAACTGAAATTAGCTTCACCTAATTCTCAGTCCTAACCCCTTTTTCAGAGGAACTTCCACAGACTACCAACAACACTTGAGGGCTAACTTTTACTAAAGGCTTCTTTTTAAACTTCCAGTTTCAATTTCTTCACAGGGTACAGGCTAAATATTTTGAGCTGGTGATTTTTTCCCTCAGGCAAACTGGATATATTCGAAATCCGACCGCTGCCCACCAAATTGTGACGTTCCCCTTTCCCAGACTGTAGTTTTCAGAGGCACAACCGGGTTTATTTCGACATCCCACTGCTGTGCCACTAAATTTTGACGACACTTCCCTTTTTCACACTGAATTCTGTGATGGAAATGGTACATTGCCACCTTTTACACTCGTTGCCTCATGAATTGGGACTGACTCAGAGATATATAATATAAAAATAATGACGAAGTTTATTGAGAAGATAATAACTATAACAATATCTGAGGATGGTATGCGTTGCCTTTAACATATACTGTAACAGATTTAATCAGCTCCACAAGCCTCCCTGTCTTAAATAGCTAGTAAACAGTATAGCCCTCACTGCCTGACAGAACTCTCAGAGAACAGTGCTCTCTCCCAGCACTCTTAGCTCTCAACTTAACTTAACTCGACTGAACTCTCTCAACTGCCTAGGCTCCACCCTTTTTATATCACACCACTCCCCGCCCTCCTGCTGGGATTGGCTGATGATTTGTATATTCATCACTCCTGTCTGCCGGGTTTGTCACAGTAATCTATCACATCTGTTTTTTGTTGTCAGCGAGGTTTTGGGGAGCATGCAGTGGCTGTTATGTGCACCATGTACAGTAGTTTCTAACTTATGAAGCAGTTACCTCTAAAAGATCTTATGGTCTTTGGCCTCAATCAGATGGGCACATGTCCTGCTGTTGGTTTGCTTTTTTTCCCTGGTGAAAACTCATACTCAAGGTAATCACTTCCTTTACTGAGTCACTTACTTTCATATTTGGTCATGCTTCATCTCTCCCCAGCTTTATTTTATTTTCCATGGAGTCTTGTCTTCTTATGATGACAGTATCCTCAGTGCAGCCATTTTAGCTGCAGCCAACAACATAGCAAAAATGTTCCCAGTCCTTTTCTCCCTTCCGTCCTGTCTAGTTACACACTTTGCCAAATATGGGAGTTTTCACATAAATTCACAACATGCTGCAAATCTTATTCTTCAAAGCAAATACTTATCAGGGATACTCTATGATTTTAGATGGAACTTTGAAAAGATGAGACAAGAAAATGAAGCTGGAATGTCCAACTAGAAATTTTTGTGACATTCCACACTTTTTTATTTATTTTACTTATTTATTTGATTTATATACTGCCCATCTGGCAACAAAGGCTATTCTGAGCCATTTACAGCAAAATAAGAACACCAATTAACAGCACTAAATCATAACGAAACAAACATCAAAAGAACATTAGCAAATAGACCAATACCAAACATTATAATTGAAAAATACACCTTTGGAGAGTGGCATGCATTTTCTGTACTCTGAAGCTTTAGCTCTTGGTGGACATGAGCTTTTGAGGAATGGGTAGATGTTTCTCTGGTTCAGATTAATATCCATGTTAGAGAAAGTACATGTTGACGTGTCTCCTTCCCATGCATCAAAAACCTCCCAACCCCTTATTATTTCCTTGTAAAATTTCAAAGGTCAAACCTTTCTTACCAACTAGGTCAATGGTGGTGGCAGCAGCAAAATAAATCCCAAGTAAAGGAAGCAGAAACAGACAGAAACCCTAGTGGCAGGTTCTGCCCAAAAGATTTTGCTGCTCAAGCAAAGTGCAAGATATCCCACTGCTTTGAACCAATGCACAGAGGCCAGCTAGAGTGGCCAACATACCTTACTTCCACACTGCCAGTAGGGTAGAACCCACCCCCTCATTTAAGATCAAGGGACTAAGATGTATGGGGGAGGTAAGAATATAGGTTGCAGAGTACACTGCCATTCAGGGGAAAAAAATGCACAAAGGGTTCAAGAAGAAGAGAGAAGGGACTGTTACAGGGATCATTTTGCCTAATTGTGGGCTATAACAAGTAGGATGTGTCTTGCCCCATTAAAATGTGATTCCACTAAAGGCCCCCAGGAGGCTTACATTTCCCACTGAAACCTTCTGTAAAAGAACGTGGTTGTGTTTCCATCATGAGCCATGTCAGGAAATGGGGCAAATAGTCTGTCACAATGATCACAATGTCAGCTCTGCTATCACTGCCAATTCAACCCGATTTGAGATCACTTATAGAAGGGGTTGGAAGTTCATGCTTCAGGAAGATTAATTTTGGTTCCAGAATAATCCGAGATACTGCTAACTGCTAACTCAGGTGCTTTTTGCATCACCAATCTACTCTGATACCAGTTCCATACATTTTGTTCACCAGGTGGCAACCATTTCATCTGTCTTTCTAGCTTCACAGTTCAATGGAGATTTATAAGAATACAAAACCAAAAGATGTGGAGAAAATGTGTTATAGTATGCTTTACCTGTTTCATCCTCAGCAATCATACCCTTTGGTTTCAAATGGGTTCACCAGGAAAAACAGCAGCCTATTTCCCATAAACATGAGTAATAATGTAGTTAACAATTTATGAGTAACAAGTCCTAAATGGGTTTCCCTCCCACAATCATAATACTTGAGTCATTAGAATAAATTGAACTTTAGAGGCAGCAGGCATAAATGACAAAGCATAACAAGAATAACAATGTGGGAGAGGGGAATTAAATATTGTTTGAATGGGAGAGTGACATTTTCCCGGCTCAAGAATACAGTCAAAACCCAACAGATATTTTTATGGCATCTCAGTTGTCATCTAATCTGAGTTCAGTTGCATTTGAGCAGCTTTCCTATAAGCAGCTTGAAATTTCCTTGCCTGCCCTTAAAATGATTTGCCAGTTACTGCTCTTGTGTGTGTTTCAAACTGGCAGGCTTAGATGTGAACACTACGCCGCATCGTACTCAAGTTAGATGTGTGTATGCATTTTCCTCTGCTTTTCTCATTTATTTCACTGAAATGGAATTCCCATGACTTGCTTCAATTTGAAAATAAGTTGTTCCTTTGAGTGCTTATTTTATTCAAAGGGAGGATAAAGTGGTTGCAATTGTTTGCCTAAGAATCACTTCAGCTTAAGCCCTTGTGGAAGTGCTTGGCTGAATGCAAACCTATTTGCGGTTTATGATGTGTTAGATGTAAGTGTAACGGCTTCTTTGCATGAAATAACTGGGGTTCTCTTGGGTTGGTAACATATTTAAATTAGAATGTAATATAAATTAGAGATGTGTGGGTCTGGGTGTTGGGCCACAGCTCCCATTGTTCCCTATGGAATTCTGGGAGTTGTGGTAGAGCCTCTCCTCTTTCCCAAAAAACGTCTAATTTAAAAATTCTCCCTCAATATGAACAATACATGATATATTCTCTAAGGGCTCTATCACACACCCTTTAAAATGCTGATTAAATTTCAAGATAAAGCATTTCCAAAAATCTTGTCCACACAGCCATCGGGCTTTTTTTTTTAAAAAAAAATATCCGGTTATGCCCCCTTTAGCATGTTTTCCAAGACCTATCAGAGAATTTGGGAATTTTTTGCTCCAGTAAAAAATGCGAACCAGAAGTCCGTGGGAGCTCACATATGATCCGGCTTTCTTGTTTTTTTCCTCTAGCCCTGACCAGCTCATCCTGGGGCTGGTTGGTGCTTTTTTTAAAAAAGAAAATCCTTGTAGATGGGAACAGAGATCCCACATCTTCAGTGATGTGACTAAGGGCCTTTTTACACGACCCCTAAGATCCGCTGGTCCCTTAAATTCGGACCAGAGATCTTGAGGGTTCATTGCTGTTCCTCCGTCCCCACCCGCTCCGTACTTCTTTGTTCTGTCTGCGTGAGGGGGGGAGGGAAAAAAGCCTTAGACAGAGACAAAAGAATAAAAGGCTTACCTCTGGTGCTGGTGGAAGTTGCTCCGACTTCCATTTACTTCCTGGTTCCTCTTTAAGGGGCAGAGGCAAAAGAAAAACAACAGAAAGAAGCGAGGAGAGCTCAGGCAGTCTCTGCATCAAAATTTTTCACCATCAAAGAGCAGGTACAAGAAAACTGCTGTTTGGTCGCGCTAAAGTGGGCGGGATCGCACTTAATTGTCTGCAAACTCCGGAGCTGGTGGGTAAACATTTTTAAAGTCCGGAGCTTGCAGCCATTTGCGGCGGAGCTTAGGGGTGGGGTATAAATGCCCTAAGAAAGAAGAAAAGCAGGACTTTCAGAATATCCAGATCTTTCCCCAGGTGAGATAGCAGCCTGAGGTGACCTATGCAGGATATATATTTTTATCCATGCCTACCTGGAGGCTGGTTAAACATCTCTGATGGGTGCTTTTAGGGGCTCAAATGCTGTGCTCTGTGGTTTCTCTTCAGTCCCTTTCCTCTTTTATTTTATCAGTGTCACCTCGTAATTTTTTTCCTTTTGTTCAGCCATCTCCTTCTGTGTTCACATCTCTCACCACTATGTGTTCTCCATCTTGGAACATATAGGACCTGGACTGCAATGGAAGCCAGTCTAGAGGGTGAAGCACTGATGGCATAGTTCAATCCACACTGAGTATTTCGCAGTCCTATTTTGAGTCACCTGTAATTCCTTCTTGCATTTGCTAACTATAACTAGACTACCTCTAGTCAAATACAATAGCACTTGTGTTTCAGCATGATCTTTTTTTTTTTGGGGGGGGGGGGGAGGAGAATCTGCACTGCCAGGGCCATGACTGCCTCCAAAGACAGTGCTAGAACAAAAAACACTTCCAACTGTGAATGTGTTACTTGACAGCAGGGGTGGGCAAAGGGCAATGTGTAGAAGTACTTTTTGGGTGGCCTATACATTGCCATTCAATTTTTTTTTCTTAAGATAATAAATGAGGAAACTCTTATAGGTTGCAAATGCATATTAAGAGTCAATACCTCCAGTTTCAGTTTCTGAGATGCATGGCATTTAATGTAAAGAAAGCACACTTATTGTTTTTAGGGGGACACATTTTTGGAAGCATGCCTTATCTTCACCTGCATTCCCTGCTTAGTAAACATTTTTATTTTAGAGCAACCCTGAAAATCAAGGAAGCATATCGCTGGAGCAGCAGTTGTTAATAGTTATATATGTACTCATACACATACATGCAATGCAGTTTTTCACTGAAAGCCCTCATACCTGTTAACACATTTGAATAAGCAATTTTTGTAAAAGATAATTGAAAATAATGAAATTTCCATTCAAGGATGCCCAGAAACATATTTTTTTAAAGAATGCACTTCTAAATATCCCTTTGGAGGGTGAATTTTAATTATATGTTTCAGCTTGGCAGAGAAACCATTTTTCCCACTCATTGGTCTGGCATTTTCGAGACACTCAGTGCAAACCTGATTTTCTCCAAAATTATGACCATGGAGAAAGCTGACAGATTTCGTACGAAACTAAATGATTTTTTTAAAAAAACCAATAAAACTGGAGTTTGTGAGGCTTATGATATTTCCTTTACCACTAAATGCTTCTGCTTCTGATATTTGGATCAGTTCTTGGCAGATGAATCCCAGTACTTCAATGCCTCTACTCAAGGGATGACCTTAGGCCTGCAGGGGACACAGACAGGAGCATTAAGGAAGAGTTTTCGTATTCAACAGTTCTCTCTCTCTCTCTCTCTCTCTCTCTCTCTCTCTCTCTCTCTCACACACACACACACACACACACAGAGGGAGAGAGAGTGAGCGAGCGAGAGAGATTCACTATGTTAATCCTTTATGTCTTAGCATGATCACTTTTTGATTGTTTTGATCCACCCAGAGCAGCCGCCACAAGTGGCTGTATTGCCAGATGGTGTGGTATAGAAATCCTAATCCTAATAATAATAATAATCCTAATAATAATAATAATCCTAATAATAATAATAATAATAATAATAATAATAATAATAATAATAATAATAATAATAATAAATAGCTGTTGTGAGTTTTTCAGGCTGTTTGCCCATGTTCTGGAAGTTTTTCTTCCTGATGTTTCGCCACACTCTGTGGCCGGCATCTTCAGAAGGGCTCAGGGAGCTAGGACTCAATAGCTATCACATCCTGGCCATAAAAGCCTTCAAGAAAACAAGAAGAAGAAGAAGAAGAAGAAGAAGAAGAAGAAGAAGAACAACAACAACAACAACAACAACAACAACAACAACAACAACAACAACAACAATTCGCCGATACATCACATAGTCCTAAACGTTTCGGAAGCATTTGACTAGTGATTTGTAATACAAAATCCAGCGTCGTCGTCGTCGTCGTCATCATCATCATCATCATCATCATCATCATCATCATCATCATCATCATCATCATCATCATCTGCTTTTACCCACCTTTTAGTCATGCCTTGTTTCCTTTTTAGAAGATGCTTGGACTCCGAGTATTGAGAGAAAGGGAGAATAAATTAAAAAGGAAGAAAGGATAGTACACATGAGCCCAAACCTGATGCATGCTCACTCAACCTTAGTTATTTAGAAAAAGGCAGATCAGACGAAAATATTCCATGTTTCCTCAATGCTTTCAGTGCTTGTACTTCTCAGTGAATTCCATGGTACTTCATTGCACACAGTTCTATCCTGGTCCCAATGTACATTTTTAAATTCGCATGCCAGTTTATACTAGGCTGGTATGTGTTGTAATGGAATTGTGCTATATAAACGGACCACTAGAGGCCACTGCACAACCTTCTTGCAAGTACAGTTCCTCCCTGGGGAATACCTTACTGTAATCAATTATTTCAGATGTCTTTCATATGGATGCCTTTCCATTGTGGTGACTGCACAAAAAAAGACCTTTGGGTTTTCTGGTCTTCCCCACTCATCCTGTAACGGCACCATGCAACACTTCATCCATGGCAAAGAAGACAAAGGAGTTTGAAAAAAAAACTTCTGAGAATGCACGTGGAACACGAGGATTTCGTGACAAATTCTCTTTCATCCATTAAGAGTGATTTAATTTTTTTAAGGTCATCAATTAGAATTTAAATTGCTTACTTACAAAAATAGGCATGCACATGGATATATTTGCTTCCACGGTTTGTAAACCTCTTCTTCCTTTAACCTCAATAATTAGTTATGTGAAAATAAACATCCAGAGTTCCTCTTCAGTTTATATTAAGCGAGACCAATTTTTACAAAAACAGTACTATTGTTTTGTTTACTAGATTTGATGTCATTAATTCTACATTATTGTAGAATTCTAGAGTCTGTAACTTGACTCAATTTGAAAGCTAAATATTTATCACAGAAAGTAGTGTTTTTAGACCATCCCAGGAGAGTATTTCCATTCATGTTTAAATCTCCCATGGATATCAGTGCTTGCCTTTGGCTGAATTGTGACCTTTGTGCTCCAAGGTACACTGTAAATTAAATCCATATATATTACTGTGTTGAGAATGATGAGAATGGTACAGCTGCTGGCCAGTTCATGCCATTCTGAACGCAAAACCATGGCACCCTCAGGTCCATTTGTTTATTTATGGCCTTCCCGTTGGCAGGGTGAGGATGCAGTTCTATTTAGTCAAGATAGAAACATAGAATCACAGAATCATAGAATCATAGAGTTGGAAGAGACCTCAAGGGCCATCTATTCCAACCCCCTGCCATGCAGGAACCCCTTCACAATATTTCTGACAGATGGCCATCCAGCCTCTGCTTAAAAACCACCAAAGAAGGAGACTCCACCACCCTCCGTGGCAGCATATTCCACTGCCGAACAGCTCTAACTGTCATGAAGTTCTTCCTAATGTTCAAATGGAATCTCTTTTCCTGTAGTTTGAAACCATTGCCCCGAGTCCTAGTCTCCGAAGCCATGGAAAACAAACCTGTTCCCTCTTCAATATGACATCCTTTCAAATATTTAAACATAGCTATCATATCCCCCCTCAGCCTTCTTTTAGAGGGGCTAAACATTCCCAGTTCCCTAAGCCGTTCCTCATAAGATATTTCCCCCAGACTGTTGAGGACTGGCTGAGCTAAATCCAAAGCCATCCCAGCCTACAGTGGTGAAACTTTTTCCAGGACTACCTTGACCCAGGTTTTATTTTGCATTGCTACAGTGGTTGTGAGTATAGGCTGAGAAGAGATCTGGTGTAACTCACTTTCTTCTCCACCTCTCATTTGTAGCCTGCATAATTAAAATAATAAATAAACCACCCAGAGAGTGCTTTAAGCACTATGAGCCAGTATATAAGCAGAACATTTTGCTTTGCTTTTTCTCCGCTCCTTTTCTGGCTATTCTGCCAGTTGATTGTAGCCAGTATAGTAGTTGTACTAGTTAAATCCGGTCATGCTGGCACATCTGAGCTGAGCCTGCACAAGGAGGCTGTGCCTACCCAAGGGTAGATATGCTGGCATAAAAGACATCTCCCCATTCCAAACCCAAAATATCATTGTGTTTCAATTGCACTATCCCGCATCAGGGTTTGGGTGCCAACAATAAGCACCAAGTTGTTAGTTATTTTTCATTGTATAGCATGACAGCAGTGGAAGAAAGTTATTTATGAAATACTCTGCCTTTTCCCAGGAAGTAAAATGCTTTTGGATTTGCAGATTAATATGTCTAGGGCTGGGATTTGATAGCTGTTGTGAGTTTTTCAGGCTGTTTGGCCGTGTTCTGGAAGTTTTTTTTTTCTCCTGACGTTTTGCCAGACTCTGTGGCCAGCATCTTCAGAGACCAAGGAGCTCAGGGAACTAGGAGTTCTCTCTGTGCTCTGTGCTCTGTACTCTCTATACCCTAGAGCACAGAGAGAACTGCTAGTTCCCTGAGCTCCTTGCCCTCTGAAGATGCCGGCCACATAGTCTGGCGATGGTGAAACATCAGGAAGAAAAACTTCGGACCAAACAGCCCGAAAAAAAACTCACAACAGCTATTGATTATGTTTTTATTTTCTGAAGAGAGACTCCCTGAATGGTGAAAGGTCTCTGTGATTGTTCTTACCCATGTATCTTGTAAACAGTATGCTTTGTTTTATAATTGGTTACTGAATGAGAAACTCATCCAAGTCACTTCTTCAGTCTGAGGAAGGTTGGTAGGAAACCTCCAATTTATCCTCCACCTTGGTCTCTCTTCACCCTGGTCTGCATTGGCTCGTTAGATGGAAAATGGCCAGGGGTGTGTGAAAGTCACAGCTCTGCGGCCGTTCCCAATGCCCATTATTATGAGTCTGTTTATGTGGATAGGAATTCATGGTTCAGATCTTCCCAGGAAGTTCTGCTGGTAAGGGATTTTGACAGAGTTTTATAAGGACAGAATTTTATAAGGACAATAGCCCTAAAATTCTACATCCTGTTCCACAGAGCTGGGAGATGTTTCCATTCTCACTAGCTGCAGATTGCGAGAACAACCTCTGATTCCAACTAACAGCTTCAACTTTCATGTTCCTCTCACTTTGAGGCAGATCCTTTTATGGTGATATTTTAATAGGTGCCATAGTTTCCAAAGCTGTGCCCTCAGCAGCTGCTACATTTTAGTGTGCCTTAGACTGTGAGTCACCAGTTGGGAAAACAAAAGTCTTTTAAAATAGGCATGCCATCGGGAGCAAAATGTGTGTCAGTTTATTGGAAGCATTTGGCTAAAAGATAAAAGCTAAGCATCAGAACATCTCCAAAACAGAGTCCTTCACCAACAGGTTCACCCCCCCACCCTTTGTATATCAGTAGAAATAATTTCAACCTTAAATAACTCTATCCAAAGCTTTATTTTCCCCTATCACTTACTTCCCTGTGTTTTCTCAGCTGTACTTTGACTTCACTTTGCAACACTGGGTAGCTACTTCTGTTAGTCGCAAGGCCATGGGAAGAGTCTACCACAGGGGTAGGCAGGTGTGCCACTTCCCTACCCAGCATCCCCTAGCATTGCCTCTGAGTGCTGCTGGAACCAGCAACATCCAGAGGGCTGGGAATTGAGTCATGGCAAATGGACATCTTTTCTTGTGGGATCAAAATGTTTTGCTACTCATCCCAGCAACTTTTTTCATCTGAGAAAAATTGGTCGGAGGCTTCCAATTTATAGTTCACCTTGGATTCATTCCATCCTGGTCTGAATAGGCTCCTTATGTGGACAATGGCCTGAAAAGGCTAGTTAGACTGACAATGGTGAAAGTCACTATGCAAGCCTTCCAATCACCTTTTAAGAATGGGTCCTTAGCAGTAGTCTTCCTGGTGGAGGTGTGAAGTGCTTCTGATTTGTCTAGGGATCAATGAAAGGGCAGCATGATAAGAGGGAGACAGATTGTGCCTATGTCTCCCAATCCTTGTGAGAGAGGAATTTTCAATATACAGTCACCTGAATAGCTTCCCTGACTCCTCCCTTGAACCACCTCTCTTCTCTGCCTACATCTGTACATCATCTTTGAATGAGTGTTTTTAGGAATATTATGGAGTTAATGAGGACATACCAATCCCTATAAGACTTTTGCATGGATTCACTGGCTGTTGCTCATACCCAGGCCATTTGAGTTGAATGATTCCAAATGCAGCAGCTCTTGTGAAGGAAGAACCTTTGTGATCTACAGTCTCAGTGATGAGCATAATGGGTGCTGGATACATGATAATAAGCCTTCCCTATACCTCATCATTGGTGGTTCAGCTGTCACGCCCAGCAATGTATATAACTATGGTTTCTAAAAATGTTAGAGGGAAAATAAAACTTTGCAATGTGAAAACAATAGAAACAAAAATCATTCATACAGAACTATAGATTGAAGTTGTGCTTCTCTCATTTATTTTCCAATAGAAGCAATTCAGTAAAACCAATCAGGCATACCTGGAAGGTTCCAATTCCTTTCAGTCACTATAAAAGTTAATAAAGCAGTCATAATTTCTGTATCCTTTCCAAATTTGGGATTTTGCAGAGTTTTATTGTTCTTTGGGGTTGTTGCTTTGAGAACCATATTTCCCTCCATATTTTTGGGTACATATTTTGGAAGGAACAGCCTTCCATGCAGGTAATTTAAGGAGTCCATGGAGAACACTGTGTTTCAATGGCTTCAATATATGACTGCCATTTCCCTTCCAAAATGCCATTTTAATAACATTGAAAGTTGGCCAAATTTTGCCTTAATGATTGTGAAATATTTGTAGGACTTTTTTTTTCTTATTGATGTAAGACTCTCATCAAATTGTGAACTAAGAATACAAAGAAAGGACTCACTTTAACAAGCTACACATGATCTGCCATAAAATTATTATCTCATGTTCCTTTTTTTCTGATTTTAAGAATCAACCTGGATTGGGTCTGTCTCCCTTTCTGTTATCCTCTGTAGTTCTGGAGCAACTTTCTCACTCTTCATCTATGTGTTTTCATGGATATCTTGCAAGACCAAGTCATTTTGCTGCTTGTATTTTTTAATAATAAAAGGAATATGGTCCAGTCTATATCCTGGATCAGACTGAACTGCAGCACGAATTTTACTAGAAGATAGTCCTTCCATACCACTGAGTCAGCAGCTTGGTTTTGGGGTCCAGGAAGATTGTGTTCCATACGTATAAGTGTCTTCTGCACAAAGAAGCAATTGTGAAACTGAGAAGATACTGACAAGAAGTTATTTCCTCTGATAACATCTGTTCAGAGATTGAAAACCTATGAAACAAAATGCACTATCCTGTCTACTTCATCACCATCTCAAAACCCACAAAAGGAAAAAAGCAGTATGAAACACAGTATGAGCCATCACTTGAACCTTGCAGTATTCCATCCTGCCTTTTAGATAAAACACATCCCCCTCATACATATAAAATATATTTTTAAAAGGTTACAGTTATAGTACAAGAGAAATGAATGTATTTATCATTTATGTTAGAGGTTGATTATAATATATTTATACTTCTTCAACTGTGTTGTGTGTTGTGTGGTTACAGTCATAATTGATTCTTTGTGACCCCATGTCCATGGCGTTTTCTTGGCAGGAATACTGGAGTGGTATGCCAGTTCCTACCCCAGGCGCCTACAGCTGTTGGTATTCCCTGGTGGTCTCCCATCCAAGTACTAACCAGGGCTGACCCTGCTTAGCTTCTGAAATATGGGGAGACGGGTGTGCTTAGGGCATCTAGGCTGTAGCTCAACTGTGTTACTAACATGTAAATGCTTCAAAAAGGCAACCAACTGACAAGCCCAAGAAGAATGTCTCATTGGTTGGCTATCAGGTTAGCTTACTGGCTGGCTGTAAGGCTGTGAGAAGGAAACACATGTGGAGGTTACCTCTTTGTCATGTATAATTTATGAGATGTGTCTTTGTTGATTTGTTGTTTCTTGACCAATAACAGAATTTGGAGGAAGAGCCTGAGTGGTTTTAAGGCTCAGCCCATCACTGAATTTGTCAGACATTGGCTGAGAGAGAGATAGACAGGAACTGAGAGAGAAATAAGATAGGGACTTATAGAGAGAAGAGTCAGATAAGGAACTGAGAGAGAGAAGAACTAGGACTTTAGAAACCTTTGAGGGAACATTTAAGTATTGAGTGTCTGTAAACTTAGGAACAGGGTGTGCAGGTTACCAATTTCATCTGTAACCTAACCTAAGTGTATTTAATCTATATTCTTCCTTTTGTTTGTACCTGAACAAATTACCCTTTATAATTTTACTTCTTTGTTATAAATAATATTCCTTTATCTTTATTCCATTTAAATCAGTCTGAAAAGCATTAATTTACTAGAGAAACTAGTTGGTGGCAGCGGAAGAATGAATTAATGATGTTATTGTTGAATAGCCTGTGAAAGAGCCAGGGGCGTAGCATAGAAGTGTCACACCTCAAACCTAGCAATGCATACCCACTAAGCTGGGCTAATAATAAACAGCAATCAACATTCCAGAAAATAAACAGAGGGAACGAAATGAAATGACCTGAAAACAGCAGATTCTTTAGGGTCAAATGAAAGGACTAGCGCATAAAAAAGTAAAAATGGTAGATGCAGATATATGCACTCTTTTTTTTTTTTCAGATATACACACTCTTGAGTGAAAATGAAATACAACCAATATGAACATTTTCACCAAGCATATCCCTAGGAGGCACCAGGGAGAGATTATTCAAGCAGCCACAGACAACACATCTTGATAAGAAATGGGAAAGGAAAGGGAAAAGAGATATAAAATAAAATAAAATATTGTCTTCCTGAAAACAACCATACTACAGTCTGAGTAAAAGAATTTTTATTGCATTCTCAAAGGCTTTTTTATTGTTTTTTATTGTTTTACAATTTTTATTACAATATTTTATTGTTCTTATTACAATTTTATTACATTGATTATTGTTTTTAATTACAAATTTTATTTCTTTTTTATTGTTTTACATTTTTTTTGTTTTATCCTCAGCCTCTGCTTAATCATTGCCTTTAGAAATTTCCCAGCTCCAAATACTCTTGGAATTAATGTAGGTGAACTCTCATTTTTATCTAAGTCTGTTTCCGGTTCCTGTTTTGAACCATTCAGTGACCTACCCTGTTATTCTCTTTTGCATGGGTGGAGATTTAAGCGAGAGGATTTGCTGGTGTCTAGTCCTGGCAGGCACGTAACTACCAGCCAATCCTCTCTCTTCAAATTTAAATAAAAGAGGTTTATGAGTAAAAGAAGTTGGATCTTACCATAGCCTCTTGATTTCGTATGATTTTTGCATGGGACCTTTCCCAGATCACCATCAAATCATCCTCCACACTGATCTACCTGTTGGCCCATCTCTTCTCACAGACAGACCACAATATCTTATTGGTACATTATCCATTCCTAGTTCCCATCTCTCTGCACATTGCAATTTCTAGCCTGTATTCCTGACTCTTGAGCAACTCACAAAATTGGGTGCCTCTAGGACCCAGGGGAGCAGACCCATATAGCATAATGGATCATTTTGTATCATTTCATTTTATGATTTTTTTTAAAAAATGTTAATAATGAAATGAAACAGCAAAGGAAACAAAACAAAATGATATTTTCCCATTTTGTGCCCATCTCTAATAGGCATTCTTCATGACCAAGCCATTTCAGGTTTCTAGTATAAACATTTCCTATATATTTTATATCATGGCAGATGCAAGAAAGAAGAATGATGCACGGCAATTTGTCTCTTTTTGTTTCCTGTTGAGCAGTTATTTCCAAGCGACCCAGGCAGGCAGGCTTCCCTACTCAAGACATTGCTTCAATTAATATTACAATTGCCCAACTATTTATCCCTGTAGCCCAATTACATCAGATTACTTCAGAATTTCAGGAAGAGAAACCACAGGAAGGTATGTCTCATAATACTGGCATTTATACACTTAAACAAAAACCATATTTAATATTGTCCAAAAAAACCCAACCCAACCCAGTTTATGTCTATCAAGAAAGTTACTGCAGCAACACAGCTTCTTCCTTTTCTGCATTACATTTTAGCTATTGAAAATTATTTTTTATGTGAAGTGTTGCCTGCTGTATTAAAAGAGGGGTATTGTGTGTGGCATACGATAAAGCAGCACAGGACAAACTTTGAGAAACAGGGGAATGAAGTTGTACAGTGATACCCAGGATGGAGTAATGGATAGGATGACAGATTAGGCCTCTGAAGACCTTGGTTCAAATCTCTACTTGGCTAGGGAAACTCAGTTTGGGATGACACTAGTAAAATCATTCCTTAAATATATAACTTACCTCAAAACCTTTACTAGGGTTACTATAAGTCAGATGGAAATTGACAGCAGATAAAAGTGCACAGAGTATACTGGGATTTACAGCTCCCTTTCCCTTTAAAAAATCCACCTCCATTCTCTTTAATTACTCTTCACTTAAAAACATATTTAGGATATATTGTACACGTCTCTGTTGGGGGTTATCTGCTGGAGGGTTTGCTTCGGTTTGGTCTGTGTTACATTTTTGGGGGATGATACCTGATGCCTCCAATGGAAAGTTTCACAGTAGTCATAACCTGCAAATAGGAAATACTGAACTCCTCATCCCTGTCTCCATTAAAAAATGCTACTAAAAATAAACTATGGTTTGGGTAAGAATGGAAAGGAAGAGAAAGCCACCGGGAAAGCACTGTATGTAATAAGAAGATGGACATGATATGGATGGCAGGGGTTAATAATATCAGTGAAAACCCACTGGTTTAAGCAGTTCTTGGATTCTATGGTAGCTAAATCTCAGGAGACAGTAGGTAGGAACTGAGGATGCTGAAGTAAAGCCTTCCTGGAAAATGTCGGTGTACAGTACATGAAACATGGGGACAAAAAAAGGAGGGGAACCTTTCAAGTGGCCCTATCTGTCAACCCATTAGCTCCCAATGAGTCATATAATAACTAATTATATATATTTAAAATGTTTCTCCAAATCCAGTTTAAGTTGGGGGGATGCCAGGCATGCAGTCCGACTGTCCTACCTCCTCCAGCCAGCCAGATGTCAAAATGGTCCAGCTAGAAGAGTGTGGAGATGCAAAGATATGGCTGCTTGATATGTGACTTACAAAAGGAAGATGACAAGAGTTGACAAGGAGGCCCTGCAGCCTGGAGAGAGGGACATGAAAATGGAGGAACCAGCAACAACAGCAAACCTCAAGAAATTCCACAACAGGACAATGAAGTCATAAGGAAGGAGTCTGAGATCTGAGAAGATTTTAAACCTATTGAGACTTTTTGAAATAAGACATGAAAGTCTGCCTGTCTTCCAGGTAGCAAAGGCACATGGGGAAAAATGCTTCATTGATTCTGCAGTTCCACCACCACAAGTTTAGCCCTAGATAGCCAAGTCAGGCTATGCTTTTCCATTTCTCTAGTAAAGATGGAAGCAGAGAAATATCTGATGGTTACAGTTGGGAGCAGAGCACAAAGGAGCCCAATATTGATGTCATGTTTAATTTAAAATGGCTTTTAATATGAATGGTTGTATCTTCTTTTAGAAAGGAAAGACCATTTTGTTTATTATCATCATCCCTTTCTGAGGGAAAAAGTTATTACTTACATAGCTCAGTATCAAATGTATTGGCTAACTTTAGGAACAATAGTCTTGAGACTAGTTCTGTTTAATTTCTGTCATGTCGGAATTCCACTGCTTAAGTTTACTGTAACACCAAATGGACTACCCAACACTGAGGAATCTTCTGACACAAATCCAGCAGCTGGGAATAATCAGATAGCACTGCAGGCTGAACACACATGTAATCTTAGTTCTCCCGGGGAGGTGCTTACAGCAGGGCTACTGAATGCATGAGTGTTAAAGTTGGTTCACTTTCTTTCAAACAAAATACTTTCCAAAATTCTGTCAGACCCCCAGCTGTTTTTTTCCAGAAAAAGATTGTTGAGTAGACAGACTCACCAACAGTCACAAAAAGTGACTATATGTTATAATAATATCAAGATGCTTTCAGGGTGTTTCTTGCTTTACTCATTTTTGTCTGCTTTCACTGTTCCCTTTTTGACCATAAGATAGGCAATGTTGTGACCACAAGTTTGGTTGCTAGTCTCCTCAGAAATGCACTAGAGATAGTCTGTGACTGGAAGAAAGCAATTCTTAAGTACTGTAAGGGTCTGAGAGTCACAATATGAGGCTTTTTCACCTCAGGAATTATCAAAAATAGCTTGCTTTTTTGATGAGGAGCCTTCAGAACCTGAGTGTGAGATTCCTTTGAAGTCTGAAATCAGAAACAGGTTAAGATTGCCTCAGTCATTTCTCTGCATTATTAAAAAGTGTTCGCCTCTAATTAAAGGTTGCCTCTAACTAGCAAAAATACTGTTGCTTGTCATAGTAAGCTGCAAATAGTGTAGGCCAACTGAAACAATGACAATGATGGAGGAGTAGACTTACCAGATTCCCTGTCTAGTTATACCTTAGTACAGTAAGCAATAGGATTTCAGATATTGTTGTTTATGGTTATTGTCAAGTTAAAATGAATATTAATATTTGAATTTAAATAGTTTTTACATCTTTGCTTAATTTTCCCTCTAAAATATGCAACTTAAATATAGTTGGAGGTGTTTTTTCTTTTCTTTTTTGCAGTGACAGGTAGATATAATCGTGCAGGAAGTATGAAAACAGGCAGGTGTATAATTTAGTTGAGGAAATTTCAGGCATACAAATTCGTAATTTGTATGAATTTATTTATTTATTTTGAGGATGTTAAAGAAAGATTGCAATAGTTACAACATCTTTCATTCTTCCCATGGAAGCAACTTTAAACATTAAACTAATCAAATATGAAAAGTGAAGTAAAAGCTCCCCAATCCTGCTTGCAATTCCCCACCTGCTTTGTGGCCACTTTGTGGGCTAAGGTAATGGGTGTACAATGTAGGATCGTTAGCAGGAGTGTGATGGATTAATACTGGAATAGACAAAAAAATAAAGGCACTGCACACCTGGACTGATTAAGAACTTCAAAATAGTTCTGCAAAAACAGAAGATGCTAGATCCTTGAATGACGTCTCAAAATCCAAGGGCATTTCCTCTGCTTTTGTACATTGACAATAACTGCCTCAAGAAATAAGAAGAGATCAGAGAAAGCCCGCCTTTAAATGTGGCTAATACTGCCAGCTTAAGATAATATGGAAAGAACAATATATGCGATGAAAGAAAAGACCTGATTGCTGAAGTCTCATCCAGGGATGAGTTGCTGCTTGATTGTCTGAGTTTGAGATGTGCATTCAGTTCCATTCTTTTATTTTATTTTATTTTATTTTATTTTAAAGCATTTTATTTTATTTTTTTCACTGCCTTTTGCAATGATGGGCTCATCCCATGTTGAGTGATACCTAACAAATTTCTATCCACCATTACTTTTTGTGCTGAAATAATATTTTGTGCTGGTTCAATTCATTCAAGCTACGCTCTTTTGATGTGTTCTGTTTAAAACACACAACCCATTTTGCTTCAGTCTATTGCTCCCCGGTTGCACTGAAGTATTCTGCAAGAGATAATGGCCCAAGTACATTCAGAGTGTAAATGTAAATGCTGTCATTTAGAAATAGAGAACGAGGCACTGTACGTCACTAGAGAATAATGCTGAGTCCAAGGCCTGAAGGGATTTTTAGGGAGAGAGTCAATGACTTCATGATCTCTGTAGAGCCACATGAGATTCTATCTTGGCCTACCAACTGGGCAGAAATATGACCATCTCAGCTGGTGGATGCTGGAAGACAGTGGTAACAGCCCTGATAGCTGTTCCCTTTAGTTGAAGGACAGGGCTGTGTATATCAAATAGTCTGTTCACCTATCCTCCAACTCCTGGCTAACCAGCCTGCTACTTGGGGTGTGTCAGATAGTCATCCCATTACCATTGCTGAAGTAAGATCCAGATCTCAGGCCAATTGGCTTCCTTACCATCTGATCCTCTGCCCAGGCTGCAAACTGTCTCAGGGACAATCTTGGTCATCATGAAGAACAGATAGAGCTTAAATGTTTGGGTATTTTTCCTTCTTAGATTATTATTTCAAGGAGACAAAGACAGTCCAGTAATCATTTTAGCAGGAGTGTGATGGATTAATACTGGAATAGACAAAAAATAAAGGCACTGCACACCTGGACTCATTAAGAACTTCAAAATAGTTCTGCAAAAACAGAAGATGCTAGATCCTTGAATGACGTCTCAAAACCCAAGGGCATTTCCTCTGCTTTTGTACATTGACAATAACTGCCTCAAGGAATAAAACAAACAAACAAACAAACAAATGTGGCTAATACCCCAGCGGAAAATAATATGGAAAGAACAATATATGCGATGAAAGAAAAGACCTGATGGCTGAAGTCTCATCCAGGGATGAGTTGCTGCTTGAGGTCTGAGTTTGAGATGTGCATTCAGTTCCATTCTATTTGTTTAAGTTGCTTTCAGATTAGACAAAAGCAGCAGCCTCCTCACCCTTTCACTGCCTTTACCTGCAGCTCATACCATGTTGAGTGATACCTAACTCATGTCTATCCACCATTACTTTTTGTACTGAAATAATATTTTGTGCTGGTTCAATTCATTCAAGCAACACTCTTTTGATGTGTTCTGTTTAAAACACACAACCCATTTTGCTTCAGTCTATTGCTCCCCGGTTGCACTGAAGTAGTCTGCAAGAGATAATGGCCCAAGTACATTCAGAGCGTAAATGTAAATGCTGTCATTTAGAAATAGAGAACGAGGCACTGTACGTCACTAGTGGATAATGCTGAGTCCAAGGCCTGAAGGGATTTTTTTGAAACAGAGAGTCAATAACCTGCAATAGCTCTGTAGAGCCACAGGAGAATTCTATCTTGGCCTGTCATTCAGAGAAAATATGACCATCTCGGCTGGTAGATGCTGGAGGACACTGGTAGCAAAAGTCTGGAGGTTTAAGTCCTAGAACAGGGCTGTAAGTCCAAATACTTCTGTTGACCTCTCCTCCATAAACATTGTTCAGCCTAACTCACATGTGTTGGAAAGAATCCCATTAAAATTGCTGAAGTAAGATCCAGATCTTTTAATTGGCTTTTGAGAATCTGATCCTCTGCCCAGGCTGCAAACTGTCTCTGGGACACCCTTATTTTGCATGAAAGTTCTTTATTTGAAATTTAATTTTTTTCCTATTTTTCCTTCTTAAAATTATTATTTTATAGGAGACAAAGACAGTCCAGTAATCATTTTAATTGTCTTGTATCATAATTAGGTTTGTGGTGCTGCTTTCTTTTGCTAAATATTTGATTGGTAATCCATGTTCACTCATAGGTTGTCAGAAGGAAGATAGACTTTCAGAATCAGTTCATCAATAGAGGTTTGGATTGACCAAAATTCCCTAAGCACATCCGATCTCTCCTGATTTCGGAAGTTAAGCAGGGTTGGCCCTGGTTAGTACTTGGATGGGAGACTACCAGGGAATACCAGTGGCTGTAGGTGCCTGGAGTAGGAACTGGCAAACTACTCCAGTATTCCTGCCAAGAAAACTCCATGGACATGGAGTCACGAAGAGTCGGTCACGACTGTAATGA
Organism: Phrynocephalus forsythii; assembly: GCA_029282475.1. Classification (NCBI taxonomy): domain Eukaryota; kingdom Metazoa; phylum Chordata; class Lepidosauria; order Squamata; family Agamidae; genus Phrynocephalus; species Phrynocephalus forsythii. The sequence continues at coordinate 98,398,769 of JAPFRF010000010.1, forward strand.
CACAACACACACACATCACTGTAGAAACGTTTGGGTTCAAGACATGCATATTTCATTTCAAAAACAGGTGTATGTGTATCAGTTCATCTTCATATGAGGAAGAAGGCTAAAATTGATATGTGCATTCTAAAAACTCTAATTATTGCAAAGATTAAAAAGGTTAGGTGGTCCCAGTGACAATCAACATGCTGGTTGTGGTGCCTAAAGGGCTAAGCAAATATTTAGAAGAAATTGGAGTTGACAAAGTCACCATCAGTCAGCTGCAGAAAGCCACCTTACTGGGATCTGCTCACATGATTTGCTGATACATCACATAGTCCTAAATGCTTGGGAAGTCTTCAACTAGTGATTTGTAATACAAAATCCAGCTTAGTTATTCTGTGTGATAATTTGATAATAAAATGTTGTGGCACAGTAAAGCCTAAGTGCTATATTTTATTGTGAGATTTATATTTTTCATTTTCTTTTTCTTTTGTCTAGTTTTATTATGGTAATTCATCCATTCTTCCAGCTACCTGGAACTGAATCACAGGTTTTAAGCACAGTTATAGCTGCAGTACAGCAGTTTAACCACTGTGCCATGAGGCAGCCCTCAAAGCAGTCTTTGGAAGGCTGATGTAGGGAAAAGAAACAGATAAATGGTTTGCAACCCCACTACACATAACATTGCTTTCCCTGACCATTCCCCTATGTGTTTGGTGCTTCATGTTGACTGCCCTGATCACATGTGGTGGATGGTGCTATTGAATCACCAGTGTGGAAGTAGGGTTCACTGCCATTCCTGTTAGCTTCTGAAAGTGCCATGTCATCTTTCCCTTCACTTTAGGAAGCAAAATATTGTGGATTGGCACTACAGAGGGGCATGAACCACTTCCTCCAGTGGGTGCCTTCCTCAGCCTCCTCTGGGCACTGTCTCTGGGTGGGTGCCCATCGGAGGAGGTAAGGCTCAGATCCACATCAGAACCATGGAACACCTGCTGGATCGATGGCCAAAGTGGCACGAACTGCTGAAATGGAGGTTCACGCCCATCTGCACTTGGGATTTGACTAAATAAACTCAACCAATGAACCATCAGTTCAAATGATTTGAATTCTCAATACCAACTAGAGATGGGCACGAAACGAGCAATTTTTGTTTTCGTTTTCGTTTTTTTGTTTCGTTACATAATGAAACGAAAAACGAATTTTGTCTCCAAAATGAAATGAAACAAACCGAAACAACAGAAATTTTGTCGTACATTTCATTTTCGTTGCAGCAAATACATTGAACTGTAATGAATGCTAACAGCAATTTTTCATTTTCGTTTTCATTTTTTCGTTTCATTACATAACAAAATGAAAATGATTTTTTTTTGCAAAAAATCACGAAAAATGAAAACGAACCGAAACGGACCCCCTAAATGACAAACGAGAAATGAAACACCATTTTTTTGAGTCGTGCCCATCTCTAATATCAACCATTTCATACCAAAGCAGGAAAAGAAGAGAGCCCACAGACAGACAGTCAGGGTGAATTTTTTCTGTATAGTTTTCAGCAGTATATGAAGCTTTTTTAATTTTTTTATTTAAGGACCAACACAATACAGTTCATTTTCCAATGTATCAATCCTTATAAAATTTCCAAAGGTTGTTTGCCCTTCTTCCTTTTCCCTCCCCCCCCCACTCCGAGCAAGCAATTAACTGCCATTTCCTCTCCTATTATACATTGTCAAAGCCTGATGGAAAAGTCTAGCCCATTTCTCATTCTCAGGTTTCCCTTCCAACCATTCTAGAAACTTCTGCCACTCTTTCAAAAATCTATTTTTCCCTACAGTTTTCCTTCTTGCATTATTTGCATCCATTCATTTTGAAAAAAGTGATATAGATAATCTTTCCACTTGTCGTATTTCCATTTTCCTTCATCCTTCCATCCAGTTATTAACACCATTATTGCAGCTGCTATTCCATAATACATAATCTGTTTTATTTCTCTCCAATTGCTTTCAGCAGTATATTAAGCAAGATGGTTTGTCATACTTTTGTCAGATTCCTAGTGATACAATTATATGCTGATAAATGATTTGGAAACCATTCTAGAATAGATGTTTCCTTGGGCTCACTATATTTCTCTTTGACATGCTAAGCCATAGGTGCAACATGAGGAGCTCTTGACTAGTTTCATTTTTGAAGTCCCAAGAGTAATAATTTTCCTTCAGCTATGATAGAAATGAGACTAGAGATGGGCACGGAACGAACATTTTTTGTTTCCGTTATTCATTAGTCATTCCATTACGTAACGAAATGACAAATGAAAATTGTGATGAAAATGAAACGAAACGAACAGAACCACGAAAATTGTGGTCATTATCTTTCGTTTCCGTTAATGGCGACGCACAATGAAATGAGCTGTTTTAAATGTTAAAAAACACTCTGGACATCTGTAAAAATGCAGCGATAATGTGATAATTATTTGAAATTATTACCTACCAGGGGGTTGGGGTCCTTAAAACGTTTGTTTTTGTCTTCTCCCATCGCGATGTATTTTTCTTTTCCCTTTAAAATGGATGTTGCAACCAGCCAAAAAATGGAGGCAAGCCATGTGATGGGATCATGTTCAACCAATAGCATGCCCAGGCTGCAGACTGGGCGGGCAGGCCTGGCAGTCACAGAGGGCATAAAAAGCTCTGGCAGCCCCCGTCCTCCTTGCAGTCTCTGGTGGGAGTTAGGTTAGGATTGCTGTCTCTGTGACTCTAGCTTCAGTCCTGCAGCCTCCCTGTGTGCATGCGTGCTGCGTACCTCTCAGTGAGTAACCTCCCTTGCCCCGCAGTGCAGTCACTCTGCAGCTGCCTTGCACCCTGGGCAACCCCCGCCGCTGCCTTTGCAGCCTCCCTGCGTACCTAGTCTATACTGTGTCTCTGCCAGCATCCTTTTTTTAAAGTGTTTTCCCTCTGGTCTGGGGTGTTGGGGGATCCCTGTGCACGGAAATGCTTTAAACATCGCGCAAAAAGCGGGTAGAAACAACAAACGAAAAAATGAAAAACGGTAATGAAATTTTTGCAAAAAAACACGACAAATGGAAATGAACCGAAACAGACTTCTCAATGACAAACAAAAAAATGAACCACCATTTTTTTTTGTTTCGTGCCCATCTCTAAATGAGACCTCTTGGCTGTTTATGGGACACTGTGGTTAGCCACTCACAGGTATAGCTTTCACAATATGAGAGCAATTTTGGCTGAAACTCAAAACCTGAATGTCAACATGCTCTGCTAGGAAGCATCATCTAATTCCTGATTACAATTACATTCCCAAGCTATGGAATGCCCTCCCGAGCAATCTGCCTGGAAACTGATTAAAACCTGAGAAGGTTTTTAATTGATATAATATAGATTGTGGGTCCGCTGATGACAATTTTAGAATAATGATTTTAGTGTAAGGTTTTTAATGATTTATTGATTTTTACATTCTATTCATTTTCTTATTACTTTGGGTAGACATAAGTTAAATAAATAAATAAATAAATAAAATAAATAAATAAATATTCATTTTCTTATTACTGGAGATCCCTTATGATGAACAATCAGGAAAGCTCTAATGAATGTCATGTAGAGGAGAATGCCTTTAAAAAGTCATTATTATTGTTGCCAATTATGAACCAAGACTGCAATCCACCCACTTTTCCATGCACGAAAAGTAACCATTGCAAACAGAAGGGAACCATTGCAAATGGAAGGGAACTATTTCAAACAGAATCAGGGAACCGGGGCTTCTGTTTGCAATGATGTGCACGAAGCACTGCCCCCATTTTGGAGCTATTCTGGAAATATTTGGCACTATTTTATGGACTTTTGGGAAAAACATTTTTGGCAGATTTCTCAAGCAGCTGAAAGCTGAGCTTTGTTGTTTCTATGGCTTTTATTGTGTTTTTTTTTTACCTTCGGGACCGGTGTGTATGTGATTTCCCACTGTATAAATATTTGTATTACAGTTACTGCAATTGACTAAATTAAACTAAAGAAAAGAGATGACACTATAGTAATGGTGGGATTCTTGCTTCAGGTTGCATGTTAGTGTTTGCTGTCAATGAGCAAAGGCGGCTCCACCTCCCATCACCCTACTTTGTTATCAGGCTTTCTACCACTTATTTTAGATGCCCCAAAATAGAGATGGGCTCAAAATTAAAAATGAATTCCAAAATTCATCAACAATTGCTAAATCATCAATTTGCTTTTGTACAAATCAATTACACCCAACAAATATATTCATAAACCAATGATTTTTTTAAAATTACTTTTGATTTGTTGATTTGTCAGGCTACAACATGGACCCCAGGCACCTGGAGACACCAAGCTTGTAGTGAAATGTCCTCTGACTCTTCTCTACAATCCCTCCAAAGTTTGATGAATCTTGGGTTTCCCACAGCCAGCTGCTAAAGGCCACTTTCCTGGTAGGGAGGTTTTCTTTGGGGGTGTATAATGCAGACATCTGGAACCCAAAACTCACCAATCTTTTAGAGCTTGTAGAAGAGATTCAGACCAAACTGTCCCTGCAGTTGGTCTCTAGTAGGTGCTTGGGAGGCATTTTATGGGTTTTAAATGAAAAAAAAAAAGAAATCAACAAATTGATTCATTAATTCATTAGGGAAAAATCATAAATGTATTTATGGTCAGTCAGCCTTGATGAATTGCAAACTGAAATGAATCACAATTTTTCTGATTCATGGCCCTCTTTACTCCTAATCTCTAGAATGATATAAGAAAGATCAGATCATTTTGCTGAAGGGTCTGAAACCCATTCAACTCAAGATTTAGCAAAAACCAATGCATCACCCTACTTACAGTACTGCTTCTTTTGCATAAGTTGATATGAGGGTTAGGGCAGAAATTGTATCCAGCTTCAAAGATAAATATGTTCTAGTTTATCCCCCAATTTCCTGAAAGTTTTATTTTCCCCTTAAAAGCAGCTTCTGAGCTTCTGTCTCATTTTCAGAACCCTTTCTTTTAGTTATATATTGAGTTTGTAATAATATTACAAAGGGTTGCTTGTTTTCCCCCTCTTTTTATTACTCATTTCATTAACCCCTTGCAGGTTCACTCACTGCTCCCATTTCCCAGTCTGATACAGCCCCATGGAAGGAGTAATTTTATGATAAGAGCCTCTAATTAAAATATGGGAAGCTGGGAAGTCTGCTAATTACAATACTGATGAATGTACAGTGACTTTCATTAAGAAGTAAAGGATTTTGTCAGTTTGGGAGTTTGGTGTATTCAGGGTCTCAGTCAACCTGATTCAGTGCTTTCTTAGGGCTCTATCATACGTCCTTTAAAATGCAGATTAAATTTCAAGATAAAGCGTTTCCAAAAATCTTATTCCCATGGCCACCAGGCTTTTAAATAAAAGTTATGCCCCCTTTAGCGAGTTTTCCAAGACCTACCGGAGAAGTTGGGAATGTTTTGCTCTGGTAAAAAATGCAAGCCAGAAGTCTGTGGGAGAAGTCTGCTCCCCCCACCCCAACCAGCTTGTCCTGGGGCTCGTCGGTGCTTTTTTGAAAAAAAATAGTTTCCCCCCCCCCAGTGCTGATCAGCTGGCCTTCCGGCTGTCAACGCTGTTTCATTTATTTGTTTTGTATGGTATTTTTTTTCTAGCACTGACCAGCTTGTCCTTTAGTTCATTGGTGCTTTAAATTTTTTTAAACCCCCCCCCCAGCACTGATCATCTGGTCTTTGGGCTGTCAGCACTGGGTTTTTTTTAATTATTTATTATTTTTTTCTAGCACCACCTGCTGGCCCTGGGGCTGGTCAGCAATATTTTTAAATGATTTTTGTATGTGGGAATGGAGACCCACATCTTCAGTCATGTGACCAAGAAAGAAGAAAAGCCAGACTTTCCCCCAGGTGAGATAGTGGCCTTAAAGAAGAACAAAGCCATATGTGTGAATTAAAATACTGAAAATGATGACAGTAAATGGATGCAGCAAATAAACAATTCAAACAAAAGACCACTACCACATATCTCTGCGTACATGGTTTTCCAAAATAATCTAAATGCAGCACAAGTGTCTAGTTTGATGGCATATGGTTCCCTGTTCTAAGAGAAAAACAACAAGGAATTCTCATGTACAAATTCCTATGCCTCTTGGGATGGTACCACAAAGACATTTAGTTGCTCTGGCACACAATTTCCACAACCCTGCCAGTTGCAAATTAGCTTGCTTACATTTGACAGCTGGTCATCATCATGTGAATTCATCATCAAGTTCTCACAACTTTTCAAGATGAAAATTACCTGTCTTTTGCTTCGTTCCTGGTCACAGACATGACAAACATGGCAGCTTTGAGGGAATATTGTCAGCAGATTTAAGGGGGCAGCAAATATAATAATAATAATATACTTGTTTACTTGTGCCTGACACAGAGCAGTGCAGCAGTAACGTAGATAAAATGTCAGTATTGATATAAAGGGTTTGCAGAGTTAGTCTATCAGAAAGACAATGACAATGAATAGAGTAAAAACTCATATATTCATATATACATCAAAATATACACAGCATAACAACCAAGCATTATATACAATATAGCAAACAGACAAACAGAGTGTGGGGTGAACTGTTCTCACCATAACAGTCCCCAGTTACAAATTTCTTATTCAACTTAAGATCTGATGCAATCACTAATTAACAATCTGATGCAATCTGTCTATCCATTACAAATCATGACGTTATCTTCATCATTCATTGCCTGGAATGATATCATTAACATCATGACACTGCAGAATCTAACTGCCTCCATTTTACAATTCACTTTACACATTCTGTTAAATATACATAACATATGTTTTGTCAACTTTTACATATGTTGACAAATATGTCTCTGGAGTGATGATGTTTTATCGCCTAATTGTGAAATTGGCATTTCAAATTGTTGGCTTTCTGACTGTACTTAACTCGGATCTCATCATCTTTTGGGAAATCTTTGTATGTAGATTAAAGGAAAAAAATGGTGGGCCACAGTCTTAGAAGTAATCAAAGATGTACTAAAAATCAATAAAACCTCCCCCCGCCCAAATGGGCTAAATAGTTTGGTGAACCCAGTGCCCATCTTATGACTGAAATTAATTCCAGAACATTTGATTCTGCATATATTAACATGTCTTTTGTCATGGGACAATTTTATGCTCAATAATACACAAAAATTCTCACACAGATTAAAAAAAACTCCCTAAGGCTTAAACAACTTAAGTATAGTGGACCCTTGTATAACAAACAGCTTGTATAACATAAAATTTGTACAACATAAAAATTCCGGAGATAGGGGAAATTTGCTTAACATAATTGCCTATGGGGAAAATCTGTACAACATAAAAATGGGATTATTCCTATGGGAATTTGTATAAAGGAAATTTTGCTTAACATAATTTCATTTGGAACGAATTAATTCCTTTATACAAGGTACCACTGTATATTTATCTGAGATCCAGAAAAATAAGCAGCAGGATGGTAGGCAAAGAACTGGCAGGAAAATAAATAACACACTGGGGGCAGCTTCCAGTGATTATTTTCCCAAAGTAAGGGACCCTGGAAAGAAAATGGGACTGAGACAATTCATTTCCCAGATTACTTCTGTTTTTGGTGTGTTGTCTCTTAAAAGCAGAAGACTGGTGTGTGTGTGTCACATTACAAACTGCTAAAGGAAATCTTTAATCTATTTTTCCTAAAGGAGAATGGCAGTTCTGTAATGAAAAATGTTTTCCCCCTGCATGCAATTCTTCTAGATGACAAAATCAACAAACCAGAAAAATGAATTTTGACTCCTTAAAAACTGTTTCTGCAGTATTTCAATATTTTTGTTCACCTGAAACTTTGTTCCTTTGCCTTGACTTGAAGCAGACATTATTGAAAAATTTAATTGTGAAAAACTGCTTCCTTTCTATACCAGACACAGATTAAGAAATGTAGGTTTAGATTTAGTTCCCACCTTTTCTGCTATGTTCAGGAGGCTTTAGGTTAGTCCATTCATATAGTATTTCAGATTTACATTTAGTTGCTATGCATGCCTAATGAATCAAATGTGGTGGACAAAGAAATTCAGTCTGTTTTTCTTCAGTTGGCTGGGGTATGCTGATGATCAAAACAAAACCATATCCTCCCTGTATGGAAAATACATTTATATATGGTATGCAAAACAGGATATGACAAAATTCTGGACTGAAAGCACAACACTGCTTCTACATGGGGTTCTGGTATAAATCAGTTTTCAGCACTGGGATTAATTCTGGAAGCTTTACCGATAGAGTGTTTCATTCATCAAATGGTATGGAAATAAAGGAAATGCTCAGAAAATGGGGTGGGGAGGGATGCCATGAATTTCCTTTGTTAATGATATAGTTACAGAAAGGTTGCTTTGTGTGTTTTCTTCATGGAGATGCAGTAATCAGCAGGACTTGGGCAGTTTGCATTATGCATTCACCATTCACAACTGGCAGGTAATAGTCTGACAGAGCAGAAGGCATGTTATCGCTTCACATGTTCATAACTAATGGTAGCAGAGGAGGGCCAGGGCCAGAAAAGCAGACCCAAGACATTGTTCTGCCTGAGGCTAGGCAGCAAATGGATCCTTTGCAAGCCACCAAAGTCAAAGATGTAGTATTCAAAGTCAGTCCAGCTGCTTTGGCATCTGATGCAGAAACTCTTCCCTTTGCTGGATTCCACCAGTAAAAATACCATAACAAGGTAAATAACAATCGTAGTTGCTTTGCTGCTTAAGGCCAACTGGTCCACTCTGCCTAATGACAAAGCCAACCCAGAGTGTTCATCTTCTCTCATGGTCTTTCTCTTCCTCCTGTATACCTGAGGGCAGCCAGTTGCATTCCAAACTGTGGCAGCTACCTGGGTGACTCAAAGGACCAAGCTGGATATTGGAAGAGGGGGCAATGGACAGCAATAGTGGGTGTGGCTGTGACAACAATTCAGGAATACCAGGTCCTAATGCTGGTCCCAGTCCTAATGCTGGTTAGCTAGTGTCTAAATACTACCTACGTAACTATTACCTTAACATAGCTATCATATAAGTAGTAAATAAATGCATAATATTTTTGCCTCAGTACAAAAACTGAAGAAGAAAGGTAGTCCAAAATTTCCCACTAGCAAGCCATCCCTTCCCACCCTCTGTCTCTTTCAGTTCTCCTTTACATTTTTCTCTGTTAGTTGCTATGTTGAAACTATTTCTCTGGGTCTAGCAGCATCCAGATTTACCCATATTCCTCTCAAAACCTATTAGCAACAAGGTTTGTTTTCCCTGAACAATCTTGAATAGACTTTGATTTCATCTTGAAAACAACAAAAAGGCAAGCTTGTTTATTTTAATTTGTTTCAACTGAGAAAATCAAGCTCTGGTTCCACAACTGCACCTGTTCAAAGTAGCTTCTTTGCATGTTAATTATCCAGGATACCACCAAACCCTTTAACTACACTTTCCCCCAGAACATGAACCATTTTATAGAAGAGTGAGGAATTCTGTCAATTTATGCATTTCTGGAATCTTCTTTCTTCTTGAAATCTTTCTTCTTATGTCATGGTGACCAGAGGTGTTCTTGAGGTAAAACCTCCAGAGTCTTCCTCTTCAAACTAGTGTTTGCAGACTTTGTAATGTGCCATCACATTGGAGCTGACTTATAGTGACTTTTAAGGTGAGATATTTCAGGAATGATTTGACCGGTTCTACTCCTCCAAAGCAAAAAGCAAAAGCATGGTGCTTATATCTTGCCCCATAGTGCTTATAGCACCCTCTGTGTGGTTTACAATTATGTGTAATTATACACATTTCCATTTACTCCAGCAAATTGGTACTCATTTTACCAACCTCGGATGTGTAGAAGGCTTGAGACAATGTTGAATCGGCTACCTGGGATTGAACTCCAGGTCATGAGCAGAGTTTGGTTGCAGTATAGCAGTTTAAATATGTGTTATGAGGCCTCAGTGTTTCCATGACCACGTGGGGATTTACAGTAAACCCTTCTTCTGGAGCCCTAGTCCATCACGCCATACCTCACATTGGGTATCCCTCTTTTATTAATAGCCAAATTTGCTTTTTTACTTTTCTAAGATTATTCTTATTTAGATGCAGTTTACACTGCCTATCAGCCACACTAACGTACTCCAGTAGTTCGGACTTTACCCTTTTATGTAGTTATGTTTCATAGACTCTGACTGATGGTGTCACTATCTGGAGGCTCTTTCACCTCATAAGCCATCAAGAGTCAACTGAATCATTGCAAGTTACTTAAAAATGACCTTCACATTTGTGCCTAATGTATACATTCACAGACCTTACTGTGACTCACTAAGATCATGACCACCTTTTAAGTAATAGCAATAGTTTTACCAGCAGCTGCAGGCAACCTCCCCATCACCCCCCCCCGAAAAAAAACTTTGCATCAAAATCATTTCTGTATCCCACACAACATTGTACCACAGGAACTTTAGATTCCCTAGAACATTCAGAACAGATGAACTCATTGAAACCTGCCTGGAAATGTCACAACACTTTGAGCTGCTTCCCAGTCTCTTGTGTTTACACTATTTTAAAGATTCAGTTGTTCTCATTAGGTTGGATCAAAAAGCCCCAAATGTTCAGGGCTCTAAAGTCTCTCTCGCTCTCTCAACATCTGGAGAGCAAAGTGCAACTTTGATAAATGGTGCCTTCATAGTGTTGTACACATAAAGATTTTATTGGCAATTACAGCGAATGGAGCAAAACAAATCTATGTTAAGATAATAGAGAGGAAACCCATTCTAGATCACAGCCTATAAAACTGCTCTACTGAGTTGGTTATCAAGAGCTGTCATAATATATACTGCAGTTTTGTTTGAAATGTTAAATAAGTCCAAGTCTTATATGATTATAGTTATGTAATTTAAAAATGAAAATTATCGAACATCCATTGATGATGAGACAGGGACAGAGCACAGAGTTGCCAAAGGCAGAATTTTCCAGACTTGTGGGGGACATGAGACAAAGCTCAAATTCTACAAGCCCTCCAGATGTTTTGGACCACAATTCCCACTGCCCTTTATCACTGGCAATTTAGGCTCAGAATTCTGGGAGTTACATTCCAAAATATATGGAGGAATGAAGGTTCCCCATCCCTGTTCTACGCCATCCCATTTGCTTCTTTCTTCCTAGAGTAGTGACAGAAAAAGCCTGTAGCGCTTTCTAGCAGTATTATTGTCTTGATATAATTTACATTTGTTAAAACAATCTTTCTGAGAGGAAATACTTCTTCCCATATTGCACAGTGACAAAAATTTAGAGAATAAACTGAGCTGAAGCCCTAATTTCCCCATTGGGTTGACTTCATTCATGACACATATACCTCAGTATTGTTGTTCTTAGGCTTCTACCAAACTTCCTTGAGCAGCCGCTTTTTATTTTGCATCACCTTATCTCCTCCTGTGGTCACGTGGTCACTACAGCGGTTCAGCAGTCCACACTTCAGTGGTTGCTTAGCAACCAGCTTCCTCATTCGCACTATGCTGAACCGCTTTAAACTATGACAGGGAAATGGCAGAAATGGGGGGGGGTGCTAAAAAAGGCAGCGTAGTATGTCCGCAAATGCAACCAAATTGCTTTAAAAGGGGTGCAGGAACTGATTTAAAAAAACACCACCACCAGTGGTCATTGCAAGAAAACCTGACACAGCAGTCAAAAATGGGTGTGGCCAAGGGGGCTTTTAGAAAAAGTGATTTGAAAAGCGGACAGTGATTTTTAAGGCGATTTGTCTTTAAGGAAACGGCATTTCAAATCTAACGTGCGGTAGTGGTCTTAAATGTGACAGAGCCCAGGCCAGCTTTTCTTCCAGCCAACTGGTGGCTATGGGGTAATTAATTGAAACATCTGGGAATATGTAGTACACCAGTACAGTAAGAATAATTTGAAAGAAAGCCAGCAAAAGAACTGCCTTCTGCTTTGCAACCATCTTCTTTGGAACATCTAGAAGCAATGCAATTATGCAGAGTTAGCAAAAGATCCACAATGTTTCTCTTTTAAGACAAACAGTATAGACTTAGTAACCCAGCTCAACATGGACCAGTAGGAAAGGGTAGGAAATGGAAACCATTTGTTTTTTAAAAAAACTTTTGTATTTCTACCCATGAGGAGAACAGATGGGCCGAGATTCAATAACTTACTTTCATATCTAATGTCTCTATTATCAGGAATGTTCAGGCTCTCCTGCTGCTGCACTGCTGGTAGTCTTGGCTAGAGGTGGGCCTGAATTAAAAAACAAATTGGTTGTGACACGTGCTATCTGTGCACTTAGGGTGTGAGGGAAAACCTAATCTTCATCAGTTGCTAGAGGTCACTTTCCTGAGTGACCCACTTTGTGGGTGTATAACTTGTATGTCTTAAACCTGTTCTTCACCAAACATGGAATGATTGTAGAGGAGAGTCAGGGGGAGCTTCACTGCAGTTGTCTCTAGGTGCATTATTGGTGGGGGGTGGTGGAGTTCTATAGGGCTTTAAAGGGGAAAAATAAACCAACAAATTAATTCATCATCCAAAAAAATCATAAATTTGTTATTCATGATTCATCTACCGTGACACATCACAAAAGCAAAGAAACCACCATTTTCCTAATCACTCATGCCCATCCCTATTCTTGGATATTTTTCAATGAATAAGGAAATTTTGCTCCTGAACATACCAGTACCATGTACAAATCTTGCTCCTGAGCACACTAAAGGCTTGGCATTCATGATAAGAAATACCTATTAAATAACTGTAGTCACACATTCCTTAATATAACAGTGGCCAAAATAATAATAATAATAATAATAATAATAATAATAATAATAATAATAATAATAATAATAATAATAATAATAATAATAATAATAATAATAATAGTTTTGTCTTGGACTTAGAATCTATATCTTATATTTATACTCAGAAGTGGTTTTCCTTTCCTTTCTTCTGGTAGTGCCCTGGAACTGTGCTGCTTGCCCAAGGCCACAGAGGCTCTTGGAAGGCATAGTGTAGAATCATGCAACCAGCCTCTGGTTCTGCCAGAGCTGTCCAGTCAACTCTTGGCCAACAGTTCATCCAATGAGTTTGGCTATTTGGCCACCCTTGACTTTGAGGGGGGAAGGGTGTGTGGAAATTATGCTATATTTGGGCACCAGAGCAGATCTGAAAAGTTTGTGTTCAGTAGTTTAGGTCAACCAAAGATAAAAAGCTGTCCTTATAGTTGCATATCATTGTTTTATATTGTTAATTCCTGTTTTTCCTTTGGAATTACGACTTAGAGGCATAAAAGAACAATTATTTTATTATTCAAGGACCATGCCATATTTCCTCATCTATAAGACACGCCCATGTATAAGTCGATCCCCACTTTTTCAACCCAAAGTTACAGTTTTACAACTGTGTGGTTCTCTCCTCAGCTTACTTCCATGTATAAGACAACCCTTAATTTCTAGTCTAACAATTTTAGACAAAATATAGTCTTGTGCACTGGAAAACAATTCATTCTAATGCTTTTGAAATCAATAAAATGTTTTGATCTCTTACTAAGATTCACTCTGTGGTCTGTTTTGCAACCCATCCACCTCCCAACCAGCAAACTGGGGAAAGCTTTCCCCAGCAACTCCTCATTAGCCATTTTCTTCTTCAGTCACTTCACCCTTCTCTGATGCTATCTGCATGATGGTATAATTCCTTATCCTTACATGTAAAACACCTGTAGGGGTTTGCACCGAAGTCTAACCTTTACCCTGTCTTATCCTGAATTTGGGTGAACCCCCTGCAATTTCCCCCATGGTGAGCATTTCAAGTGATCATGTTTATAGACATAAGCTCCCCTTATTAGCTGGCTGGTCTCTGGTGTCATAATTCTTACAAATTCCCATAATATTCACCTCTAACTCTTTGTCAGAGGGAGGAACCCAAGCATAAAAATGAACTGGAAAACTGAGAAAGGGTCATCCGGAAGAAAGAAGACATATGGGAAGAGTACTGTATTTCTCCAAGAAAGCATCTGCATTTATGGTTTTATTAAGTTCTGTTTAATATTAGACTCCAGGAATTTTCAGTTTGCTTAAATATAAACAACAGTTTCTGACCCACATTTGGTAAACAAAGAGAAGCAAAGCATTTTTCCTTGGTTTTGGTTAGAGAACTGAAAGCATGGCATGCATTATGACCATAAATTGTTTTCATTCCTTACATTCATATGCAAATTGTCCATTTATCATCAGTACTGCCAAAAGAAAAAAACTGATACCTAAACTGCTTTTATCATGTGTACCATCTAAGTAGTCATATCCGGGGCTCTTTTGGACAATATTTTCTTTAGATTTGTCTTTTGATTTAGAAGCAACTGTGATTTTTGTCCACATGTACACATAACTTTTGGTGTTTGGGAGCTTCTGGGGTTTAATAAGGTTTTCATTTAAGATAAATGCCATCTAGGTCTGCTTTTAATTTTACACTTTGAATAGACAGCACTTACATTAATAGCTTATACATTTTCCTTTTGTATGCCATCCAATGTACAGTATTTATCCTGCATATCTGCTTGTGATTAAAAGTAAGCAAATAATTCATAACATATTCAGAGAAGAGAACACACGAATTTCATATATAGTCAGAGTAAAGCAGTACATAGCTTAAGAAAATACCATTTTCCGTTAGTTATTGGGTAGGTTTTTTGAGGAGTGACTAATGAAACATACACTTAACTCAAAGATACTATGTCAAGTGGTGACATCTTTGTCTACAACAAGCCTAGCAGGCAACTGTGGATCTAATACTGTGTGATACTCAGGAATCTGGTCACGGATGTGAATGTCATTGAGCCTCTGGGCAACAGTGACCATGCTGCAAATCTCCTTTGCCATGCATGTTGGGGGAAGAGTGTCAAGCAAATCAAATACAAAAACCCTTGATTTCTGAAGGGTGGACTTCCCTCAGAAGAGGAAACAAGTTAGAAAGAAATCGAGGAGGAAGGTAAAAAGAATCCAATCTCTCCAGAGTGCATGGAGCCTGTTTAAAACAATGGTAGTAGAGGCCCAGCACAAGTGCATACCACAAAGAAAGAAGAGCTCATCTAAGTCCAGGAGGGCACCAGCATGGTTAACAAGTGGAATTAGAGGGCTCTAAAGTGGAAGGAGAGGTCTTTCTGTAAAGTGAAATCCTCCCCAAATAAAAAGGAACACAAACTCTGGCAAGAGAAATGTAAGAAGATAATAAGAGATGCAAAGAAAGACTTTGAGGAATGTATGGCTAGCAATATAAATGGAAAAATAAAAGCTTCTTTAAATATGTTAGAAGTAGAAAACCTGCAGGGAAAAGAGATTCCATTTGAACATTAAAGAATGTCCTGATGGCTAGAGCTGTTCAGTAGTGGAATATGCTGCCACAGAGGGTGGTGGAGTCTTCTTCTTTGGGGTTTTTAAGCAGAGGCTGGATGGCCATCTGTTGGATGTACTTTGATGAGGGATCCTGCATGGCAGGGGTTGGACTGGATGGCCCTTGAGGTCTCTTCCAACTCTATGATTCTATGAACAAGCTGTCCTGCCTCTGTAGTCAGATGCAGACTGCTGTCCCCACATTGTCCTGTGACAGATATTTCCATCATCACATTGCAAGTCTCAACACTGCAAGTGCCCCAGTGCCACCAGCACCAGCACCTACCTACCTTATGCATGGTGTCAAAGTCCCTGGCAATCAGTAAAAGCTGGCCATGGCCATGATAATAATAAAGAAGAGTGGAGGTGTCCAGAGCCCACCTGGTCTTTCCAGAAGCCACCTCTGAACAAGAGCTCACTGTCCTTTTCCTCTTTGCCAACTTCATCACAATCAAAACAGCCACAGGAGTAGGAGCAGCAGCAGTCAAGAGCAGGAGAGGTCCTTCAGGGGTGGCAGTAATAAAAATGAAAAGGGAGCAGAGCATTACTGCTCCTAGCACTCCATCACTTGCAGCAGCTGCTTTAGTGAACCTCGTAGTAGGCTCAGTCCAGAGGAGAAAGAAGAGAAGGAAGTGGCGAAGGGGGAGGGGAAGAGGAGAAAGATGAGGAGCGAATAGACCTGATGTGAACACTCATGGCTGAACATCTGCTGTAGTTTTCATCAAATAAAATAAAGGAGGCTAAGAAAGCAAGCTCAAGGCCTCTTAGTTCACCATGTGAGTAATGTATGTGCTCAAGCTGTGAATGAACCAGGCCACAATGCTTTTTAGACTTTAGTAAGTAATAAAGATATTCTATGCAGAACTGCTTATATAAAATTTACAATGGGACATTTCTTTAAATATAGTTTTTGGGTGTTGCTTGCCTCTAACAGGAATGCCATATGTTCTTTTTCTGTTACCAAAGAAATGGCTCAGTATGCCAGTCTTTTGTTATTTGTCTGTTAGTGATTTCAATAAATATGTGCTACTGAATAATCATTGTCTTGAAATGGCATTGTCTTAAAATGAAATGACCACAAGATGATTTTAGAAGTGTGCCATTTGGGATTCCCACCCACCCCAGACAATTGCTAAATATTAATCCCACCAATTGATGTTTAAAAGGGGACATTTTCTGCTTTCAGAAGATATCCAGATTTCCACCACTGTTTTTAAAAGTAGCTGTGGTGTTAGGGAATGCCTCTTTCAATCTGTTTCTCTTTATATCAAAACAAATTAATAGTCAGTAGAAACAGAGTTATGGGCCAATGCAAATGCTATGGATGCTCTTATTTTTGTGTTTGGTCTCAATGCAAGAGACCGCTTTCATGGAATGAATCACAGAGCTTCCATGTACCACCTACTATTTCATGCACTACAACCGTTCATGCAAATCTTGAATTTATTCTATATAAATTAATCCTTTATATTTATTGCTTGATCTTACAAATCAAGTATGCTGATATTGCAATTTTTTAATATCTTGATTCCACTTCAGTCATTTGCATTGAGGAAAAAACAAGCATCTGTAGCAGTTTGCCCTATAAGAGAGACCCAGTTTCTCTGAAAAATGTCTTCCCCCATACAAGCTAGACTGAGTTTTGAAATCTGTTGGAGAAGAACTATGCAGAGCCCCACCACCTTATAGGCCCACTTGATTGCAAAAGGCCCTTTTCTTAGGATGAACACTGTTATGTTGCCAAAAAAGTAGTCTAGCTACTGTGGTGTTTGTATTGATTTGTTGTTTGTTGACCAATGGGAGAGTTTGGGGGAGGAGCCTAAGTGGTTTTTAAAGCTGAGACCATCACTGACTGGTCAGATAGGGACTGACTCAGGACTGAGGGAGAGATAGTCAGGGTATGAGAGAGAGAAGAGGTAGGATTTAGAAACTTCTGAGAGAACATTTAAGTGTTGAGTGTCTATAAACTTAAGAACAGGGTGTGCAAGTGATTATTACCTAAACACATTATCCTTTATGTTTTTAATTCTACTTTGTAATAAAAAATAAACTTCTTTTAACTTTATTCAATTTAAATCAGTGTGAAAGCATTAATTTTCTAGAGAAGCTAGTTTGTGCCAACAGAAGTGTGAATTTAAAATGGTGCTTGTCAAGCACCTGTGAAAGGTCCAGGGCAAAGCACAGCAACTTCACAGATATTACAAGAAAGGAGGACACAGATATAAGAAATAGCAAGAAGTGATCTTCTTCACAAGAAAGAGGACATTTTTGCACTCAGTTTGAATATGCTGCTGTCAACCAATATCTGCAAATATCACAATTAGACATTGTCCAAAATCCTATGGCTTAACATAGTAAATCACATTGAGACACAGGCTATTGAATCAATGGGGCTTAGTGAGTCAGTTCCTCCAAATTGATTTAAATGGGCTGACTCTAATTGTGACTTGTGATAATGAAGTAAGTTGCAGTCAGAGTAGGCCCATTTGCATTAAAGAAACTCCTGAGAATGACTTCCCATATGAGGTTCATACAAAATTGATAGGAGACTCCTTCTACAATTACCACTCAAACCCTCTACTTTTTTTTAAGACATTGAGTTTATTCCTGGCTTTCCCTGTCAAGAAAAATGGCATGCTTGCCTCAGGCCATAAAGTGTGAAAGCATGGAACATGGTTGAATTTCCTTCTATCTACTTATGAGAGCTGCTGTTGGTGCTACAGCCTCCACAAGCTTCACTTTCCAACACAGGTTATCATTACTCTCCTATTAGCTGAAATCATGTTGTGAAGTGATGCAGGTTGAGTAGCTTTTGCTAGTGAATTGCTTTAATCTAAGAAATATGTATGTACTTCATGAGTTCCATGACTAGGAAGCCTTGTCCCAATATCTCCGCATATAGAGACCCCCTTTTAACACTTTTGTATGTCCAGAACAGGTTTCTACCCATATTTACCTGAAAAGGTTTGGAAGCCTTGCCATTGTCAGGATCCTGTCTGCTGCAGAACCTGACCCTGAGGGGTTAATGGATGGAGAGCTGGCAGAGGAGCCTCCAGGCCCTTCTTATCAGCCAGCAGCTGCAAATAATGAGACTACCTTAGAAGCTTGCCTCCCAGGAGGGTTGCAGAAAGAATCGTCCCTCAATGTAGAAGAAGGGATAAGATTTACAAAGCCTGTAGGAACCTTCGGTGGATTAGTCCTGAGTACTAACAGAATAGGTTCCCAGGTGTAGGATAAAGCTGGCAACGGGAGGGAGAAGGCTTTGTGGAAGCAATGAGTCACCTCAGCTACATTCCTATTTGTTTGTGTTCCTGTCCTTGAACTCTGCTTGCCTGACTCCTCAACACTCAGACTGTTCCCTGAATCTTGGTTTGGCATCTGGTTTGTGCATTCCTGTTGTGACCTCGGACTGGTAATAAAGACTCTGGTTATCTCTCTGGCTCCTGGCTTTTGACAAAGGACTGAACTCCATTTACCTGGCTTCTGCCCTTTGGCAACGTAGGGGACTCTGTTTGCATGTGCTTGCTGTGGGGGTCTTTGACAGCCAAGATGGAGAACTCCATGTTCCCACCAGTTATGGGGAGGCTTGAATGTGCCTTCAAGCATTAGCATGCTGAGCTTCACCCCAAAACTTTCATGCTGAATGTACAAAGGTCTGAAGAGAAGTCTGTTGCAAGGTTGGGTAACAAGGTTGACTAGTGTGCTCCTACTTATATTCATTTTATGCCACCACTACTACCACCATTCCATTTCTAGATAAATATCTGAAGAGGGATACCACTGGGGTGATAGCATCAGGGCCAGTACAAGGTATTTTATTGCCTGGGGTAAAGGACAAGATGACACCCCTCCATTCTGCATACAAAAGCAAACTGGAATGGAAGCCATTCTGGCAACATTACATCATTTCCCGAGGGCAGCAGGCTAGCTTGAGTGCCTTGAGGACCAGTAGGGGTGAATGGCCAGCATACTGCGAAGAATTCTGCATGATATTGCTGTCATTGCTGTCCTCCAGCAGCCATTGATGCCATTTTGCCTGATGACAAGATAGGCCCTGAATATCATGGTGTGGCTGATAGAACATAGAACTATTGTTGCTGTCCTCCACGAGTAGCCAGCTCATTACTTAAGTCACTTACAAAAACAGCTCAAGTCAGGGGTTTGTTAATTGCTTCATTCTGTCTGAAAAAAAAAAACACAATATAGTGGAAACAGGAGAGTACAGAACCAAACTAGATCTTGTTTTTGGCTTTAGAAGATGAGTTAGGTTTGCAGTGGAAGATGAAATTTGGAAAGGCTACCAATTCATTACTGCTCTTTTTAACCTTCAGACATGCCTTTGGCATGAATAATAGTTTCCCCCTCTTAAGCATGAATGTGTGTCTAAATGAGTCCATGTTCACGGGAACATGAATAGAAGATGTTGTGCCAAAAAAGCATCTCTCTAAATGTCACAGACACATTTGCCAATAGGGTTGGGGTTTCTTGTCTTTTCGTGTTTCATGTTGTTGATCAAAACCAAAAATGACTCATAATAAAGTGAGTACACTGAATTGTTTGTCTTTCACGAGATTGCAAAAAAGAAAAAACCTTAAAGAGGTTTGGATTCCCCCTTTCCCACCCTCATAGCCAGTTTAGTAACTACACAGGCACTGTTCCTTGTTCTTTTGCGCTGGATGACTCACATGGTGCTGTGGTGGAACAAAGCCTGTCTCACTAAGTAAATAAATGAAGCAAATAGTCAGAGACTCAGAGACTCAGAGGAGGTTCAAATCCCACAGATTCAAACCCATAGGAGATACACCATGGAGAACAATGTAATGTATCTTGGGAGATCTCCTCAAAGCATATTTTTATTTATTGATATGCCATGCATATACTTCCTGGTGCAATAAAACTTTGAGGTGGTATAAATTAGGAATGTTTAGCATTTTCAGGGACATATGATCAAAAATTGACTTCATAAGGGATATTTGTTCTAATTTTTTGTGATTAAACAACAAAGCTGAAAGCTGCTGTTTAATCTTAAGTGAAACAACAGCATAATGGATCCTTCTGTATGTCATTATGCATTTGCAGGATTTAAAAATGTCTCCTGATTTGAATTAAGGGACAAGGAAATTGAAACTAATGCATCTCATGGGTACGCTGAGTTCTGACCACCAAAGGAGAAGGCAAGAGAAAGCTGAGCCCCTCAATGAAAACAAAAAGCTTCCCTAGATCTTATAGTGTACAGAATGTGAGAGGATGGCTAGTGAAGAGAGCAAGTGCTGACTTCAATGCCTTCCATAGAAACAGGGATATGGTGGTCATGTATCATTAAGGCTTTCCTGAGTACTCATTGGGAAACACACCAATGGCTGTGTAGGAATCAGGAAGTGCGAAAGAGAAGAGACATTTGGGAAGGAATTTGGGGAAGCAACAGAAGGGGAGGGCAGATAAAACAGAGGACACACAGAGTGATGCTCCAGAGTTCTAGGGTGGCTCATGGTGTCCGGAACTCCTCTTCTATTATGGCTCCACCAGTTTCACTGTAGACTACCATATGCCAGAATCCACTACCCCGAGGGTCCACCATGGCTCACCCACAGACTCTGACACTTTGCCTTGGACTTCATCCACAGTCCAGTAGCCTTTATTATGAAGCAGCTCTGACCCTGATCCTGATGGGTCACTGATGGTGGGTAGGACAATTTAAGAGACTGCACTAATCAGATCAAAATTTTCTTGGCAAACAAAAAGTGGGGGGAAAGGCCCATGAAGAAACAGAGGATGATATCAACCATCTGATAGATTCTGTACTGTACCTTCAGGGGTAAACGTGGACCTTCCTGATGGGTAAGACAGAAGAGTGGGAGGAGGAAATGCCTAAAGCTGGAAGGTTCTACAAACTCCAGCAGCTCGTCTATAAGTTCCTCTTGACTGTACCAGCAGCTCTCCAGTATAGTGATGACCAGCCCTGCAGGTTCCTTAAACATCCCCTTTCCAGTGGAGGGTTTGGGGATCCACACATAGAGGCTTTATAGCCCCTTTAGTAGCATTAATCTTTTTTCCAAAGATCAGATAAAAAGGTCCATGTAATTTTGTGCAAGATATGTTTAAAATTTGCTTGGGAAATGACCATATTTTCCTTCCACAAAACTGCCTGAAATTTGGCAACATGCTCAGTGGAATTAATCCTAATAAATTACAGGCAAGTTAGGTCTGCTGGTTTTTGTGCTATCCACCTCAGACATTTATGCCTTTGTTACACTGAATTACTGTAAACACACTCTGCAAGGGGCTGCTTTTAGAAAGGGTGAGGAAACTTCAGCAGGTCCAAAATGAAGTAGCCAGATTGCTGAAAGGGGCTGCTCCCCCTCTGCCACCGCGGCTGCACACCCCAGCTGCCCTCAGAGGCTGAGCAGCCCACTGGTAGGCTGCACCGCTACTACGGCCGAAACATCTGACCGGCCAGGAGGCTGAGCGGCCTGGTGGTAGACTGCACCACCGGTGGCACTGCTGGGATGAGACCCCAGGAGAAGGGGTAAATAGGGGGCCAAGAGCAGGAGGAGGGACAGCTCCCCATATTTCATTTCGTAAAAATTTCATTTTGTACCAATTTTTTGAAAACAAATTTTACAAAAAAACCCAAAGGAAATGTGTGTGTGTGTGTGTGTGTGTGTGTGTGTGTGTGTGTGTGTGTGTGTGTGTGTGTGTGTGTGTGTGTGTGTGTGTGTGTGTGTGTGTGTGTGTGAGAGAAATGGAATGAAATAAGATACAATTCTTCCATTTTGTAAACTTCCCTATTGTAAACGTCTCAGACAGTGCTTTAAGCAGCACATTTTGCTTTGCTTTTGCATTGTTGTTTTGAAAAACTGTTTTTAATTATGCAATCCACCTTGGCTTCTGTTTAAGGAAAAAGTTGAAGTAAAATTTTGTTTAAAAACACATTCATATTTTGTTGCTTAGTGCATGAAAAGCACACATGTACTACAGAAAGGCAGAAAGAAAATATTAAACAGAGAGAGAGAGAGAGAGAGAGAGAGAGAGAGAGAGAGAGAGAGAGAGAGAGAGAGAGAGAGAGAGAGAGAGAGATTTAAAGTGTTCTGCCTAAAATTAAGGCTGAGAAGATAAGGATAAATGCAATATAAAAGTATTACTAAAATAGATTGAGATGAAGATATAGATAGTCTCAAACTAGCAATAACTATAAAGAGCAAGGAATGATCAAACTGGATTGAAATGATTAGGTGGGAAAAAGATGAAGGTTAGTAGGATGAAGGAAGGAGAAACTTAAGCGGCTACTAAGCTAGAAAACATCTCTTTCAATAATCTTCTTTCTGCTGACAGATAACAAGCAAAAGAACAAAAGAACTCACTTCTCCAGACATCCCTGCAAGAACAATATTTGGGAAATACTGCCGAGGGCTTCTGTTGTTGTTGTACTGTATCAGCCGTTAGAGCTGCCAGTAAACCAAATCAAGCTAGATGTCTCCCCTTGCTGTTTTCCAGACAGTGGCATTTCTTGGTAGTTCAATACATTTTCCTGAGACATTTTGGAGACATACTATCTGACTTTCTTGTCCTATCACTTTTGTCTTAAACACTTTCTCCAAATATTGGACTGGCTTCCAAAGGGTCCAATAAAGACATCATCTGATTGGTTAAAAATCAGCCTGACCCAGTTCAAAATTCTGCCTAGACAGCCACATACAACCATATCCTTTTTACAAGGCAATAAGGAGCTAAAATGGAGGGGGGGGGAGGCTAGTCAATTCCAACAAGAAAAAGCATTAGATATTGCACAAATCCTTGCCATAGAATGGCTAATTGTTGTCTACACCGATGCAGCTTAATCCTCAACAACTTTTCTTGCTACAATGGCTGGATTATTTGCTGATATCGCATATTAAACTATTCATAGAGTTTCCCTCAGAGGTTGGCTCAATGCCTCAGTTTACAGTAAATCTTGAGTGATTGTGGATGATTCAGAGGCTGACAAAGAAGTCATGTTAATGGGCCTAAACATAACAGAAAGAAAATGTATTAAAGAAAATTTATTAAAGCTATGGTGAATCACATAGCTTGCTGGTAGGCAGATGTTTCTTTTCTTATCTCCTGCTCCTTCTGTGTTACCAAAAGTGTCATTGAGTGAAATTATCTTGTATCATAAATGTTAACTTGAACTCCTTAATGAATGTGCTACCACTTACAGGCAGAAAACATCTTTGAGTTAGAACCAGCTGGTGAGTAAACTTTCTAAAGTATTTAGGTTTTCCCTAGCATGGAATTATTATGATGGCACAACACTTAGCTTTAAAGTAGCCCACAATTCAGACTGCTAAGTCAATTCAGAGGAGAAGTGTAGCATCTCTAAAAAGAAAAAGAAAGTGTGTATGAAGCACAACGTTTTTTAGTCAGAGCAATCTGAGCCTGTCGGCTACATTTTGCTCTTCTGCTTCCATCAAGTCTTTTAGGTTTAATCAGGGCTTAATCAAAACAGTGTTTCAACCTCAATATTTCCAAGCAAGCTTTCCCCCCACATGTTTTGTGCTCCTGCATGAATGCTGTTTTAATACACCACTACTGGATTCTTTTTGTCTGGATTATCCTTTTGGAAAAGACAGAGAAGTTCTTTATTATCTGAAATCCTAGAAAAAGATAGTTGAACTGTAATGCAGTGCTGATTATTACAGTAAGGAGGGAGGTGATACCATGCATTCTTTATTTCTGTCCAATGAGTAAGAAATCATCTGTCAGAGTAAACAGTTTTCTAAAGTTAAAAGATAAAAGGGCTGAAATCTAGGGGTACGTTGCAACTACAGTGGGCCCATTGAATCAAAGGAAACCTCCATTACAATTCTCGTTCTGACTCCTGATTGTCCAATCTCCTGAAAGACCCTTTTATCCCCTCTTGGGATACCTTTTTTGTTACCAAACTCCAAAATATAGGTTTCTCCTTAGATTCCTTTCCTGACATTGACTTTAACAGAGCACACTCAATCATAAAGTCGAGATTATGGGAAGAAAACACAATCTCTTCCTTCCACCTTAAACCGTGTTTGCTCCCCATGCTCCTTCAATTTATCCCCTGTATGTGGTCACACAATTTATGTTACTTCTACAAACTAGTAAACCCCATCAAGAGGCATGCATTCATGCTAGCAAGATTTAACATCTTCCCTTCATCAGTCCTGTCTGGAAGATACCAAAGCCTACCCCTTTCATACAGGATCTGTAAACGTTGCCATATAGAACCCGATATGGTTGCCCACACCCTGTGCCACTGCCCGGCTTGGATCAGCCACAAAGAACATTGTGAAATGCAGGGTTTGATAAATTGTGGGAAAGCAAAACAATTGACAATCACCTCCTATAGCAAATCCCAACAGAAAGTCTCACCGACTGTTTCATTTCCTCCGTTCAGCTGATATGAGACTGGAGGAAAAGAGACCAGCTTTCTTAAAGTGCATGATAATTAGAACAGGTGCAAGAAGCACCTGTGGGCTATGGCACAACAAAGAGGGCCTCTGATGATTATGACTGCGGGTGGGTATGACAGAATGATGAGAGATGATCATTCAGTCTTGAAATCTCACGTCCTTTAAGATATAATTAATACCAAAGCTTATACTCGGTCTGGCAGCCTACCAGGGAGTGCCATCTTTCATCAATAGTGTGATATGGTGTTGTCCCATTGCACCCTCACCGCTCCCTTCTGCTAGGCTGCAGCTTGCACAGCATGCATAAAGGCAGCTCCATGTAAAACAAAGTGCAGTAGTCTGAATATGGAGTTATCACTGCGACTAAACGGATCACTATGATGAAACTATAGAATAACTCTGACAGTTAAGCCAGACAAGCACTCAGATCATGCCCACCGATTTGGATCAGAAAGGCAAAGTGTATTTGTGAATGCATACCTTTCCCCC
This sequence comes from Phrynocephalus forsythii, assembly GCA_029282475.1. Lineage (NCBI taxonomy): Eukaryota > Metazoa > Chordata > Lepidosauria > Squamata > Agamidae > Phrynocephalus > Phrynocephalus forsythii. Next base: position 98,424,065 of record JAPFRF010000010.1, read on the forward strand.
CATAGGGATGGTGATAATAAACTATACCTCAGTGCCATCCATCCCCTTGGAAATAACTCAGGAGCAGCTGCCCGTTCAACAAGGCAAAATTATTCAAAACTATCTACATATTACTTCCACATTTGTCCCTCTCTGCACCATCGGATTAAAGTCAGCCCCGGTTTTACAGCTCAAGATTCATGGTTTATACAGACCCTGGTTTATATAGACCCGGGTTTACAACTCAGTGGCTACCAGTCATGATTTATATAGACCTTTACGTTCCTTTCTCCCTAATGTCCTTAGCTATCTGTCATAGCCTCTTAACTTGCCTCTTAAATTGCCCCCGTGATGCAAATTGTGTTGGGGTAGTCCTTTGTACCTTATTTGGACTTGATAAGCCTCTCTCAGTTAGATGCAATTTTCCAAGGCCAATCTCTGATCCTATCTTTCCATTGCAAGTGCCGGAGGATTTAGCCTAAAGGAGGGCTCCCTTCTGGAAGCGTGAAATCAGCATAAACAGTAAGACCAGAATCTTCAGGCTGAAGATGCCATCAGTTCACTCCTTAGGCTGCTATCTCACCTGGGGAAGATCCTGATCTTCTGAAGGTCTGGCTTTTCCTCTTCCTCCTGTCACGTGACTGAAGATGTGGGATAGCAGTTCCCACGTACAAGGGTGTTGTGGTTTTTTAAAGCTCAGTTCAGACCCATGGCCAGCAGTTGGTATTAGGATTGAAAAAAAGGACCAGCTCGCTGGTGCTAGGCCTTGGGGAAGTTAAAACAAACAGCACCAGATCCAGCTTCCTGTAGCTAGAAGGGTGGGGGAAAATTAAAATTAAAAATTAAAAAAACAGCGCCGATCAGCCCCAGGAACAGCCGGTCGGCACTATTAGAAAACAGAAGAAAGAGAACCAGATCATCAATGGCAGGCATGTCCAAACTTCATCCCTCCAGATGTTCTGGACCACAACTCCCACAGTCCTTTGCCATTGGAAATACAGGCTTCGAATTCTGGGAGTTGTGGTCCAAAACATCAGGAGGGTCGAAGTTTGGACATGCCTGATCTATGGGGTCCCACAACGTCTGCCTCTTTAAAAGCCGAAGTTTTTAAGTGAGGCAAAAAATTCCCTGCCTCTCCGGTAAGTCTTGGAAACCTCGCTTAAGGGAGCATTACCGTCCCCCCAAAAAAAAAGCCTGGTGGCCGTGGGGATGGCATTTTTGGACACAGTTCATTTAAAGGGACATGGGATAGGGAGGTTAATCTCACAGTTTTCCTCTCCTTCCTGCCTGGAGTCAACCCGTCATTTATGTCCACTAACATTTAGGCAGGAATGGCTACAGAACAAAAATTTAAACAATATATTAAATTAAATAACGAGTGATCCAATTCTGGAAAAGCTAAATAATGAATACAATGCTTGATTCATTGTTTCTAAAACCATGACTCGAGACCTGTCATTTTAGCCCATTGGAGCCTGGATATTCAATCACTTTCCATACTTCTGAGGTCAATAAGCTGAGTACTCCGTTTTCTGGGGGAGAGCGGCAATATGTAGCCTGCATGATTAAATAACCCATACAGCATTGTCTTGTTCTTAATATTTGAAAGAATGGATGACACTTTTTGTGAGCAAGCCACCACACAATTCAGTAGGGAAAACATAAGCTTTTGACAAGGTAAGAAATTTTCTCCAAACAATTCCTGGTAAGACAAACACAAATAGCAGCTGATTTTTCATATTCCTTGTGACCACTTTCAAAGTTGGCTGGCATTACTGTCAGATCGTCTCTCAGCAGAGGGCCAGTAATTATAACCACAGGAACAGTCTTCTTGCCTCTTCTGGTGAAGAACAAAGACAGGAGAAAACAGCATGATAACCCTTGAAGAAAATCTAGCTTTGCTTAGGCACTGGCTGAACAGATTAGTAAATAAAGATTTTTCTACTTCCTCTCATTATAGTCTTTTTGCATCAAAAGCTGGTGTTCAGGAAATGCCAGCACTCTTTGATCTAGAGAATGTCAAGTCTGGAACATGAACTATGATTATAGTTGTTGGGCATAGCAAATGATAAGAACCTTAGTGGGCTTGTCGGCCACAAAGGTGGCAATTACAAAAGCACATTGGATGCTATAGATCACATAATTAGCACCTTCCCGTGCAGAGATTAGTTTGATGCCTCATTATCATTTACTTAGATCACACTCTCTCTGAATAACATGTCCACTTCTCAAATTTGCAAACATGTCAGAATGTTGAGATGTCTGCCTTTGGAGAAGCTGTAAGTAATATAAACAGTTCTTTAGTGTGTGTTGTTCTCAGTGTATTGTCCCCTGTTATGGCATAAGAGACATTGTTCTGAAGCCATACCTAATGAATATTGTTCTGCTGTTCACAGATGTTCCCAATTTTGACTTTCAACAGGCACAGCTGGGATACTTGCAAACATCGTCAAGTTCCCTGATGACAAAAGGACTGCTAATATGCATGACACATGAGAAATGAACTGGATCCAGAGGTCCCTGAAAGAAGCTTCCTCTGGCAAAGTGCAGATCTTTCCATTGGAAGGAGCTCAATCTGTCACAGAAAGGGAACCTTTAGATACAACTCATCATTCCTGTTGTCCAAGCAGGTGGTGGTAACCCAAAGAAGGAAAGAAAGAAAGAAAGAAAGAAAGAAAGAAAGAAAGAAAGAAAGAAAGAAAGAAAGAAAGAAAGAAAGAAAGAAAGAAAGAAAGAAAGAAAGAAAAAGCCCAGAGTTCAGTATGATGCCAGTGAGTGACAGATTCCCCTATCCTTGTGAACACACCAAATGTTAAGATACCTTCATTTATTAATCATAACCAAGGTTTCATCACCAGAAGCAGGGCAGGTTTATATCACTTCCACTGATCTTTTCTTTATTTTCTTTAATATATGGGAATAGGTGTTCATTCACAAGGGAAATGAAGTGGTGCAGTTGGCGATTCCATCATAATGTAGACAAATCTGCTCACTGTCCTTAATATGTGTGGCCTTTGTCTCACAGCAAGGGCCAAAGACTCTTTCTCCCTCCCTCTCCCTTAAATACAGAAAGAGCAGGGAGAGAGAAATGGACATCCATGTACATTCCTCATCATAATAATGAGCATGGTATCAGAATGCAGTAATTGCAAAGGTGTTTGTTCTAATTAATGAAAGCGAGAGCATGATAAAAGTAGCTAGACTTACCCAAGTGCAGGCAGACACACAGCAAGTTTCAAAAACACATCAGACTTAGCAGAAATAATTGCCCTATTATCCTCGACCTGGATCTTAGTTAAGAAGCTTAAGTGGACATGAAGCCAAATTAATGTAGTGGTTTTATATAACATCAGATAGACAAATGTTTGGTTGGAAAGACTAAGGGGATAAAACTCATTCTGTTTGTAAATTTCTCTGGAATGAAGTTCAGTTCAGCACTAGTAAAAAACAGATATTTACCTTTTAAGTACCAGTAACTGGGACTGCAACCTTACTTGAAAACAATTTTACTGAATGTAGTCAGACTTCAACAGCAGCAAGAGCAGCAGCAGGTTTGGATACTTGCTACTTGACAGAATGTCTTTCCCTAAAAACCTTCACCCACACTGCCTCATCTTCTCAGGCCATGCTCCTCCACATTGCTGCATGGAGGGAGAGTAGGAGGTCATGCAGTAAAAACAGGGCCTTCTCAGTAGTGGTCCCATCACACTGAAATGCTCTCCAGGAAGGACTGTGTCTGGCCTCCTCACTCACATCCTTTAAGAGGATGCTCAGAACAAGGCAGTTTTGAAAGCCTTTGAGAGCACACTTTCTTGCTTGCCATTTTTTTTAGATTATTAAATTATTATGGCTGCATTTGAGTATACACATGGTTTATTTTTTTACAACATTGTTTTTGATTTATTTTATGCTTATGTTGCTTTGGACGTAAACTCTTCCAAGTAGTGCCTAGCACTAATGGGCACAGTACACAAGTGTAATAAATATATACAAAAAACCAAATAATAACAGGTTTATTTCAGATTTTGGGTTCTCCTATTACCACAGCACTGATCAAGCATCTGAGAGTCAATTTAAGATGAGAATCATACAATATCTATATGCTAAGATTCTAACTGTCTAAAAATATCAATGGAAAACCATGTGGCCATTACATGACACAAATGTGTACAAATGTTTCACTGTTATTTGACCATTACAATTGATCAATTAATGCAGTCTTTCATGGAACAAAAATCCATTTCTTCAGGCACACACCCATAACTTGTGAGTAGTACAGAAAAATTACAAATGAATATCTCCAAAATTCATGGCAAAAATTGTCAGGCACAATCTTCCTTAGGCATGTTTAAAGCAGTGACAGGCAAGCTGTCCCACCCATGTGGTTGAGAATTTCCACTCAGTATTCAGAGATTCTAAATGACTTCACTCAGTAGTGTTAAGCTGCATGGGAGACAAGATGGTACCTTGCAGAAGGACTCCCAAAGCGTAAATGTCAAGGAGCATCACATACTTGAACATCTTGCCTAGGAAAGGGACGTTTTCCACTGATCTCTAAATGTTAGAAACTAGAGATGGGCACGAAACGAGCAATTTTTCGTTTTCATTTTCGTTTTTTGTTTCATTACTCCAAAATGAAACAAAACGAAATGAAACAACAGAAATTTTGTCGTGTGTTTCGTTTTCGTTGCGGCAAATACATTGAACTGTAATGAATGCTAACGAAACAGCAATTTTTCGTTTTCATTTTTGTTTTTCGTTTCATTACGTAATGAAACGAAAACGAATTTTTTTGCAAAAAAATCATGAAAAACGAAAACAAACCAAATGGACCCCCTAAATGACAAACGACAAACGAAACACCATTTTTTTGAGTCGTGCCCATCTCTATTAGAGACATTTAGATTGATAGTCCTGTGGCTGCTTGTGGCAGAAATATTATCCTCAGCAGGTCCTAGTTACCAATTTGTTTTTCTCTTCCATTTTAAGATCTTATTTGGACACAGAATATGTCAGGGAGCCAGTGGTCAGAAATCCATCCATCAGTGTACAAGCAGATGGTATTCTGGCTTCTCCACAAATGAAATTGTACAAATAAAATAGAGAATGCAAGACATGGCGATGGATGCAAATGAAACACTGCAATAGAGGATCCAAGAGGGGCATCCAGCATCAGGTCAGGTTTTCACTAGCTAAAAGGTGGAGAAGAATAGTGGACAAAAAGAAGCTTGTGTAAGAAAAACCAGCAGCTTTTACAAGATAAACAGGGCAGAGTTACTCATTAGGAAGACAGGCTTGGTAGGTTATCCTTGAACAGTGCAGTTGTTTAATGGTGGCATTGCTGCTGGCATAGCTAAAGCACTACACCAGTTACACCCTCTGACAATTTTAGCAATTTTAGCTCTGCGCGCGCGCGCACACACACACACACACACACACACACACACACACACACACACACACACACACACACACACACACACACACACACAAATTATAGGCACCTGCTTCGTTTAATATAACATGCTGTCTATTTTTTGCCCTTTAATTAGCTACTCGGTGCCACTCGGTCTGGGTTTACAGTACATGGAGATTATATTTCATAAATGCTCCAAAATGCTAAATACTCATAAACAAACATGCTCTGCAATGTGGTAGGCCCATGGAAAAACTCCAGTTACTCCACTATTGATGAGAAAATACTTTGTAAAAGAAAGGATGTTCCCATCACTTTGACCTCCATTTTGACACTGCTTACTATCACTTATAGTGTAAACTGATTTTTAGAATGTATTGTAAGCAAAATGTGCTCATTTATCTCACAGTGTTCTGTATATACTTCACTGTCCTCAGCAGCTTCTGGCATAATGCAAAGATATCTTCCTAAATTTATATTATTGAAAAACAGACACCGTTCCTATCTTAGGCTCCTCTCCCTTTCAGTTTCACAGATTACATCCTTTTGGGGTCACATGAAAAAGAACAAGGTGCTCCTCTAAATGTTTGTAGAAAAAAAGGAAGTTATGAGGGCAGTATTCACTGCACAAGTCCAGTGACAAAGGACAAAAGAGGACACCATGAAACAAATGAAGGAAGGTGGGGCATCAAAATCATGATAACATCAACATTCTTCACACAAATTAGGTCTGCAACAAAATGTTGTGGTATGGAGCAGTACAGAGAGCTGCTGTGTTGGTCAGTCCATAGCTGTTACCCCACGTCCACTTTGTACTGCAACAAACTAAAATATTTAATAAATCTTGTTGCAGTCACGTGGTTTTGTTGCTGTTCCTGCATCCCCAAGGATGCAATTTATTGATATGCAACTTCTGTGACCTTATGGACAGGGTCCACATCAAAGTATGTTTTGTTTTGTTTTGTTTTTCCACGATAATATTTTTTTAAATAAAACCCAATAGGTAGGTATATCAGTATATCGTTTTTCATTTGTCATTTGTCGAACTTTGAATACTTCTTTTTTGGCTTCTTTCCGTGGCTTCTCATACTGTGAATTTACTGTCATGTGGCTGCTTCAAGTAGTGCCACTAGTTGGCCCTATGGCGACGGAACAGTTATGCTGTGGATTAAACAGTACCCCATGGTGCGTGTACCAGTTTAAAAACTGCAACAGAATAGCGACAAGGATTCCACTACCCTGAGGCCAGGCACAAGGAAGATGTGCTGAGTTTCACTTCGCGGGGCATGGTTGCACTTTAGTTTGTTTAAAGCGCGATGGATGTGGGGGAACAATTTTAAGATCTGCATCTCAGATCACTTTCTAGAGCAACAAAGTGGATGTGGGGTAACGGCCCATCCATGTCACTCTCTGTTTAATAAGTTGTACCATCATTGAGATTCCTTAGCTTTCAGCTTGAGTCCCTAGGTTCAATGACACTGCTTTCCCATTGAAACTCACTGGAGGAGTGGGATGGATAAAAACCACTCTTTAAACACCTCACTTACTTTGAAAACCCTGTTAGTCAATTCTCACTTGACAGCACATAACAACAGGGGTTAAGTGGGTCTAAATAATGGAAAGGGGAACATATATGTGAGGCAGACAAGAGTGGGAGAAAAAAGGGGTGCAGTTATTTCACAAAGAACTACAGTAGGACCCCAGTATCTGCTGGGGATTGGTTCCAAGCCTTCTTGTGGATAATGAAAACCGTGGATAAGAGAGAATGCCAAAATGTTCACAAAACTGCTATTTTGTGATAGTAACTTGCTTTACAGCTGCTGTTTTGCAACAGTAGCTTGCTTTACAGCTGCTGTTTGTGATGGTAGCTTGCTTTGTGGCTGCTGAATTATTTATTTATTTATTGCTCTGCCATCCGTGGATAACTGAATCAGTGGATAATGAATCAGTGGATACGGGGGTCCTACTGTACTAGTGTGAGCACAAAGGACCACTGCCACCAAAGTATAAGCTACCATTGTAAAAGAAGAAATACTTGTTTATATAAACAGAATTCAATTTCTGTATTTTAGTATTACAGATCTAAGGGAAGAGCTTTATAAGATTTTTTTGCTGTTTTTCAGTTAGACAGTTTGCTGTTTATGTTATGGTGTTTCTCAGAAATGAGAAAAAAATAGAAACAATGGAGCCCTTTATACAGTATGCTCTATTTTTAAGGACATAGGAGGGTTGCCCTTTCAGATGTTATTTGGAGAGGAAGATTCAAAAGATTACTCTTGGAATCTCTCTCTCTCTCTCTCTCTCTCTCTCTCTCTCTTTTTTTTTTAAAGGTTCAGTGGCAAATATATATTTGTGGCAGTTATTTTCTTCCTCTTCTCATTGTAACTGTAGATGGAAATTGGAAGGGCTTGAGGAATAATCCTGTGTCTGAAATATGGACAGGGGTATTTTCCGCCATCAGCATCCTTTTAAAATAGCACCTTTCTTTATATATCTGCATTGCTTCACAGCACGACAGTGACGCACATGGAACCATATTTAAGGGGACATGTAAGAATGACAAAACCATCACATGCTATAAAACCACATATACTGATCAACTTGACTTTGAAAAGTTTAGTAAAGCTTTTGTTTAGAAAAAGAAACAAAAAAAAAACACCCTGATTTTAAAAGAGAAGATTAACAGGCTCAGTTTTTGTCTAGAAAACTGTTCATCAGAGCAGTGAATTCGGTGATAGATTTGCAGTGCCTGGTTGCAGAAACAACACAGCTGACAATTGAGACTGCTGATCCTTCTCATACATTTTTCCTTTCTAGGACACAAGGGATGGGCAAGTTGGCCAGACAAATGGGCTCTCTGCTTTCCGCATGTGTGAGGTTCGGAGAATATTACTACTATACTTTGTAGCTGTGCTGTGAAAAACTGCAGACATGTCGAGTGATCTGCCAGTATCTAAACAGAAGAGGGGGTGGGGTGGGGGTGGAATTCTGTAGGAGTTGGAAGCTAGCCAGTTCTGGCATCTTTTATGTTTTATATGCCATATTTTGGCCTTATCGTATGAATGTGTTGCAATGCTATCTGGAAATAACATGCTTATAGTCTGATCCTGAACCTGCCTGAAATAGTGCACATGTTTTGAATGGAGCATTAACTGGAAGTTATAGGGATGGTATGGTTAAGTCTCTTGAAGCACACACTTTCAGGAGTACAAGTATGGTACCCACAGATTGCCTGAAATGAGGAGGACCTGCCACTGGGGATAAATGGTGGTCCTGTTTGTTTGTCATATAGATGAGAAAGCAAATGCACAAAATAGAAAATATTCTTCCCAAAAGAATCCGAGTGGTTGCACTGTAGTTCTATTTTGATGGAATGTTTTTGGACTCCCACCACCACCACCGGATGTCTGGAATTCAGTCTATTCTGGATACTTGATTATAAAAACACTAACTGACAAACCAGACAAGAGTTCCCAGCAATATGTTTCAAGGGGATTGAAAAATAGACAAAGGAGCAAGGCAATGGAGCAACTGATGATAGAAATAGTGGGCAATACATTAGCTTCACGCACTTAGGGCAAGCTATTCATTACTGAAGAGATTTAAATAGCCAAGGCCAAATGCTGACAGGTGTTATTTGAGAAATTGTGATGAGTGATATTGCTTTCTCCACCCCACCCCCTTAACACCTAAAGCAGAAGGGCATGCTAAGACCTCTCATCCAACAGTCAAACATCCCTCCAAGTAAGAACTCCAAGCTTCAGCTGATTATTAAGGGTTTAATAAAACAGGTTACCTTGGCAGAGCTTTCTGGCCACTCCCCCATTTCACAACTATCTTAATACACACACACCTAGATTGCAACCCTCTGACAACTTCTATGTAGGCAAACCCAACTGGAGACCCCATAGTGCTTAAAGCACTCTCTGGGGGCCTTTTCACACGACCCCTAAGATCTGCTGGCCCCTTAAATTCGGACCAAAGATCTTAGGGGTTCATTGCTCTTCCTTCCTCCCCACCAGAGAAAGAGAGGAAAAAATGCAGCTCACCTGGAGGAGCTTCTCGGAGCTCAGTTTCTCTTCCGTTTCTCTTCTGCTTGCTTTTTTTCCTCCCACCTCTTCTCTTAAAGGGGCGGGAGGCAAAAAAAAAAAAAACACAAGCAGAAGCCAGGAGAGCCCCGCACTGACCAGATTAAATCCGGACCTGGGGATTTTCACCCACCTCAAGCAGGTACAAGAAAGTGCAGCTGGGTCGCGCTTAGGTGGGCGGGGTTGCACTTAATTTCCTGCAAACTCCGGAGCTGGTGGGAAAACACTTGTAAGGTCCGGAGTTTGCAGCCATTTGCTGCGGAGTTTAGGGGTCGTGTATAAAGGCCCTGGGTCGTTTATAATTTAATTATATAGGCTACACATTGCATGCCTCCCTCCCCCCCTGCCACCAGCAAGCTGGTTACTCGTTTTATGAACCTCAGAAGAATGGAAGGCTGAATGAACCTTGAGCCTGCTAGCTAGAATTGAACTCCAGGTTGTGAGCACAGTTATAGCTGCAGTAAAGCACAGTTTAACCACTAGGTCACAAGGCTAATTTCTGGATGCGGTATTTTTTTATTCATTTGTTTATTGGATTGTTTTACCACTAGAGATGGGCATGAAATGGTAACATTCTGTTTCATGTCATTTTGTTTTTTATTTAGGGGCGTTCATTTCATATGAAATGAATTTTTCTAAAAAATATTCATTTCGCTTTTTTTGTTTTTCATTTAGTATAGTGTGTAGTGTGTGGTGCTTGTGCAACATTTTTTTTTGCCACCCCAAGGTTGATCAGCTGGCACACGGGGCTTTGGGCGCCAAAATCAAAGTTTTAAATATCATGCTTTCCCCCACAAATTTGGGTTTTTTAAACTCTTGTTTTGCCACCCAAAGCCCTGCACATCAGCTGATCGGTGCTTGTGGTAGCAAAAAAAAAAAAAAGTTTAAAAATCCCGTGCTTTCCCCCAATGCAGACCCAACCATTTTCAGAGGACTCTGGCCGAGCTGTCATCAGCTAGACCCTTTTAAAAATGGCCCAGTTGGCACCAGAGGGATGACAGCTCAGTTGCATCCCTCTGAACATGGTCAGGATGCCAGCACGAGAGCCCAGAGCTGGTGTTTAATTAATTAATTAATTAGGTTTATATACTGCAATCATCTAGCCAAAAAGCTACTCTGGGCACCAACCATGTTCAGTAGTGAGACCACCGCTTGCAGAGAAGACTTTTTAAAAACCCACTGTTTCTCACCCCCAAATTGGGCACGTTGTGGGGGGAACCATGGGCTTTTAACCTTTTTATTTTGCCACCCAAAGCCCTGCACACCAGCTGATCAGTGCTTGGGGCAGCAAAAAAAAGTTTTAAAAGCCAGTGGTTTTCCCCACCTGATCAGGTGCGGGAAAAGTGCAGGCTTTTAAACCTTTATTTTATTTTTTTATTATTATTTTGCTGCCCGAAGCCCCCACACGCCATCTGATCAGCGCTTGCTTCGGGTGGCAAAAAAAAAAAAGTTTAAAAAGCCTCCGGTTTCCCCCACCTAATCCGGTGTGTGTGTGGGGGGGACCACAGGCATTTCCCATAGGAGTGCATTGGAGCCATGCATTTCTATGGGAAAATGAAAAACGGAACAGAACAGAATGAAATTTTCCATTTTGTTTTGTTTTGTTTTTCTTTGATGTGTCATTTTGTTTTTCATTTGATAGAGAATGAAAAAATCTGAAAAAGAATTGTGCCCATTTCTATTTATCACCGCTCTGGCAGCAAGGCCACTCTGGGGTGGTTAACAACAATTAATCAATACAATACAGTACAGTACAAAAATGCATATAATTTATACAATACAATAAAATCAACATAAAAATACACTAAATAAATGAAAATAAAATTAATATAACATGAGAAGAGATGACACATAATATCCATAAATGTAGTCCAACAAAAACAAAGATCATTGTTCCAAGCTTTGGGGTTAACGTATTGTTTTGCAACTGAGTCAGGTTGTACGCTTCCAGATCTAAATCAACATTTCATCCATGAGACAAAGAACTGTGTTGATTCCTGAGGTTTCAATTTTTTTCTGATCACTTCAAAAATGTATAGATGGAATCATTTTTGGTAAAAAGTGAAGTCAAAGATCAATGTGGAAGAAATTGTTTATTTGCTGCATTTTGTTTCTTGTGTGCCATTAAGAACTGTTCTATCTTTTGGACCCTTCCTTGCTATTTTCTCTGCACATTTTTTCCAGCCTGTAAGTCACAACATTTTCCAACATTATTCTGATAGATGTGAGGATTTCTTCTCTCACAACCACTGTTAAGTTAAGCCTTTACTGAAGGAAAAATCTTAGGGCCATTTATTTAAAAATAAAATCTGTTTATACTGTAAGGTAATATGTTCAACCACTGGTGTCACAATCTCTAGCACTAGGAATTAGCTACAGTCTCATCTTTGCAGAATTTCCTGGCAAAAATAAGAAGCCTTATCCCACTCCCACTTTTAAAATAGATATGCTTCTGCATATCCTTTAAATGGAAACCCTTTATGTTTCCAATCACATTCTTATTAAGGACAGAGAAGTGTCTGCTTCTACCCCCACTACTATTATTTAGGTGCATACCAAACACCCAGAATCTTGCAGTAGTAACAAGTTTCTCTTTAGGCTATCTCAGCATTTTATCTATGATATACCAACAATTAGAAAGAATGAGTGTCTTCTTCTCCCATAATGAAGGCTCTTTTACAGTTGTGTCATGTTCTTTCTTTTTCATTTGGAAAAAAGGAATTATAAATTATAATAAATTATATTTATTTTAAATAAATAATCTATTCTATTTATACACTATTTCACCTTTCAACTGATCAGATCAACCAGTAAAATCCACAATAAATGCACATCAAGCTTTAACACAGCTAATAGCAGTTTAAGAAGTGAAAATAAAAGATGTGTGTGTTTTCACATCACACAAATCAGTGATCCATAGAATGCTTGATTTATTATGAATTAGTAGAATCTCCCTGTAGTTGGTTTATCATGTTCTCTGGCAGTGGGGGACCATAACATTCATTGGGCGACCTTGAAAAATCTCAGCCTGGTCTAGCTCACAGAGTTTTTAAGATAACACACGGAAGAAGAGAGCTGTGTTTACTGCCTGAGCTCACACTAAGAAAGGCAGGTTATAAAGTCTTGTAAGAAAAGTAAATGGCAACACAGGTACTCCCTTTGCTAACTACAGCCTAATCTATTTAGAGGCCCATCCTGGCGGCCACTGGCCTAACTCTATTCCCTCTGCCAACCCTGTCTGAGCCATTCACCTCCATCCATGTAAAGGGACCTCCATATTGCCAACATCCTTTCCCCTCCTTTACCTTGGCAAGTGCATTTATTTTTATGCTTTTGCTTTGTTTTTATTGGTTGTTTTGGTTATTTTGTACCTTGTATTGTATATTGTATATTGTTTTGCTCTGTATTTTTGCTTTGTTGTATTTCTCTTACTTTGTATTTTTTTCTTTATTCTTTTTTTAGGTCGCCATGCTGGCAGGGACCTGTATCTCTGTGGTGTCTGGCCATGGGAGGTACGCTCCAGGTGGTGGGATTAGTTAAGTAAGAAGAACTTGGTCCAGGCATCTTCTGCCTGTCCCCCGTTCTGATCCCTCTGCTCACCGCCACATACCTGGGTGCAATATTGCCAACGCCTCCTTTGTGTCTTGTCTCCTGGTCAATGCCAGGTCAGTTCACAATAAAACACCTATCATCCATGATATGATTGTGGATGAGCGAGCAGACCTGGCTTGTTTCACCGATACCTGGGTGGGCGCTGAGGGTGGAGCTTCCCTCTCCCTCTTGTGCCCCCCCCCGGTTTCAGGTCCAGTGTGCTGGCAGGTCGGAGGGTAGGGGGCGGGGGCCATCGTTTATAGGGAATCCCTTTATGCTAGCAGTGCTGCGACAATGGTTTGTCCTGGTGTAGAATGCCTCCATCTATCAGTGGGTCAGCGAGATAAGTTTGGTATTGTGCTGGTGTACTGTGTTCCCCTGCAGCCCAGCACAATCCTTTCCAGAGATCGTGGAGTTCATCTCGGCTGCCCTGTTGAAGTCTCCCCGCCTTCTGGTGGTTGGGGACTTTAACGTGCATGCCCAGGAGGAAATCTCTTGTGCGGCTCTGGAATTCATGGAATCCATGACCTCCATGAATCTATCTCAGCATGTTGTGTGCCCCACTCATAGAGCTGGCCATACCCGGAACCTGGTGTTTTCCTCCATGTCGTCAGATTCTTGTCTGAGGGTCAGGGGTATTCTGCCCCTGTCTGTGTCATGGCCGGACCACAATCTGCTAAAATTTTCCCTATCGATCACCCCCTGCCCCACATGGAGCATCGGGCCTATATTTGGGCTCGCCCCCATAGGCTCCTGGACCCTGCTTGGTTCATGGAAGCTTTCGGGAGCTTTCTGGTGGCCTGGCAGACGATCTGGTCGATGCCCTGGTGGATAAGTGGTATGAGGGGACCACTGGGGCGATTGACCAGATTGCCCCCAAGCGCCTCCTGCGCTGTGGAGACCGCTCCTCTCTGTGGTATACGGCTGAGCTGCGGTCTATGAAACAAGAACACAGGAGGCTAGAGGTCATATGGAGGGCTAGTTGGACAGCAGAGAATAGGGCTGCACTTAAGCAGCTAACTGGCCGCTATCTTTGCATGATCAGAGACGCTACAACATCCTTTGTCTCCCTGAGAATTGGTGAAGCCTTGAACCGACAGGCAAAGTTGTTCCGGGAGGTTCGAGACCTCTCCAATCCCAGTCAGCTGAGGCCTCCTCCTAGTGATTTCACTAGTGAGCAATTTGCAGCCCATTTTAGATCTAAAATAGAGGTCATCCATTCCAACTTGCCCCCCGGGTGCGCTAGTCCATTCCCTGATGTCCCTGGGGCCTCACCCCTCCCTTCTCCCCTCCTGGATGAGTTTGGGCCAGTGTTTCCAGCGGAGGCCTCCACAGCTATGGTTTGTTGCCGGTCGGCAGCCACTCCCTTTGACCCTTGCCCAGCTTGGCTTATTAAATCTGCAGAAGGGAACATGCCTGAGTGGGTTTCAGCCTTTGCCACGGCCTCTTTTGGGGAGGGATGTTTCCCTGCCCGATTGAAGGAGACCGTGGTGAAACCCACTCTGAAAAAAACCTGGCTTGGTGTCGGATGATTTATCTAATTATTGTCCGAATTGCCATTGTTCCCTTCCTGGGCAAGGTTGTCGAGAGGGTGGCTGCTGTCAGGCTCCAATCGTATCTGGAGGAAAATCGTATCCTGGATCCCTTCTAGTCTGGTTTCAGACTTCGCGAAACCGAGACTGCCCTGGTCACTCTGCAGGATGACCTCCTCAGGGAGGCCAACAGGGGGTGTTCCTCCCTGCTGGTTCTCCTTTATCTGTTAGCTGCCTTTGATACCATTGACCATGGTAACCTGTTGGTCCGGCTGGCCAAGGTGGGAATTGGGGGTCAGGCTTTGGCCTGGCTTCGTTCCTTCCTTGGGGGCCGGACTCAGCGGGTTCAGCTCCTTCGACCCTCCCGTGTGGGGTGCCCCAGGGGTCGGCAATCTCACCCATGCTGTTCAATGTTTACATGAGGCCGCTGGCGGAGGTCATCAGGAGATTTGGAGTTCGCTGTCATCAGTACGCTGATGACACGCAGCTCTATCTCTCCTTTTCATCATCTGCAGAGGAGGTAATTCGCTCCCTCAATCTGTGCCTGCAGGCGGTCCTGAAATGGACCAGAAATAACCGGCTCAAGCTGAATCTGGAGAAGACAGAGGTTCTGTTCTTCGGGGTGCCCTCGTCTGGGTACAATGCCCCGCTCCCTAAACTGGGGGGGTGTTTCCCTCCAGCCTATGGACAGGGCCAGGAATCTGGGCATGGTCCTGGACTCAGCCCTCTCCCTGAAAGCCCAGGTGATGGCGGTCTCCAGGGCCACTTTTATCCATCTCCGCAGGATCGCCCAGATCTGCCAGTACCTTGATGAGTCCTCCCTGAGGACAGTTGTGCAGGCCCTAGTGATCTCGAGGATTGATTATTGCAATGCCCTCTACATGGGGTTGCCCTTGACCCTGGTTCGGAGGCTACAGTGGGTGCAGAATGCGGCAGCCAGGCTGGTGGTTGGTGCTCATAGATTTGAGCACATCACCTCAGTCCTGGCTCACTTGCACTGGTTACCCGTTGTCCTCCAGATTAGGTTCAAGGTCCTGTTTTTGATTTTCAAAGCCCTCCAGGCCTGGGACCAGAGTATCTGTTGGAGCATATCTCTCAGAGATCAACTGGGGCCAGACCCATGAGACGGGCGCAGGTGCACTCACTGAGGGTGGCCACACCCAGAGAGGCACGGAAATCGCGTACACGTGACCGTGCCTACTCTGTGGTGGGCCCCATGCTCTGGAACCATCTCCCCAGTGAGCTGCACCTAGCAGAGTCCCTGCCCATCTTTAAAAAGTCCCTGAAGACCCACGTTTTCAGGGAGGCATTTGGCGACCTTCCTAATTAGTTTTTTTCCTGCCCATTGCCATCTCTGCTTAGATTATGCCACCTTTCGTTTTCTGTTATTTGTTTTGTCTTGTTCTACTGTTTTTACTGTAAGCCGCCCAGAGTTCCCTCCTGGGATCAATCAATCAATCAATCAATCAATAGATCTGTTCTTTTAAAATAACAAATTTAATAAGATGCAATCTTTAAAAACATGAAAGAGTTACAAACCATCAAACCCCAAACAGTAAACATAACTGTATCAAACAACATTAGTAGGTAATACATTCTTCCATATATCAGCTTGTGGCGGTGGGTTGATAAGATAGCCAGTGTGATTATAACAATACTGAATAAAAGGAAGCAAGATTTTATAAAATGTGTCTACACTGGAAGTCTGGTGCCTCAGATTTGAGTGGGTAATGAGTTTTCCCATCAAAACTAATTTCCAATAGATTCTCAAACATTCATTTACATTTCTGCAGCTTTTGTCCAGCATTTAGCAATTGTTTGTCCAGTTACTTCTTCTTCTTCTTCTTCTTCTTCTTCTTCTTCTTCTTCTTCTTCTTCTTCTTCTTCTTCTTCTTCTTCTTCTTCTTCTTCTTCTTCTTCTTCTTCTTCTTCTTCTTCTTCTTCTTCTTCTTCTTCTTCTTCTTCTTCTTCTTCTTCTTCTTCAGTCATGTCTAACTCTTCATGACCCCATGGTCCAGAGCATGCCAGGCCCTCCTGCCTTCCACTGCCTCCCGGAGTTTGGTCAAATCCATGTTGGTTGCATTGATGACACTGTCCAACCATCTCATTCTCTGCCATCCCCTTTTCCTTTTGCCTTCAATTGTCTCCATTATCTGGGACTATTCCAAGGAGTCCTCTCTCCTCACGAAGTGACCAAAGTACTGGAACCTCAGCTTCAAAATCTATCCTGCCAGTGAACATTCAGGGTTGATTTATGTGAGAATAGATAGGTTTGATCTCCTTGCAGTCCAGGGAACTCCCAAGAATTTCCTCCAACACCACAGCTCAAAAGTGCTAATTCTGTGGCAGTCAGCCTTCTTTATGGTCCAGCTCTCACTTCAATAAATCACGACCGGAGAAGAAAACATAGCTTTGACTATCCAGACCTTTGTCGGCAAAGTGATGTCTCTGCTTTTTAAGATGCTGCCTAGGTTTGTCATCACTTTCCTTCCAAGAAGCAGGCGTCTTTTAATTTTGTTGCTGCCGCCATCATCTGCAGTGATCAAGGAGCCCAAGAAAATAAAATATGTCATTGCCTCAATTTCTTCCCCATCTATTTGCCAGGCCATGAACTTAGTTTTTTAATGTTTTTTTCCCTGCTTTCCTCTTTCACCCTCATTAAGAGGTTCTTTAATTCCTCCTCACTTTCTGCTATCAGGATAGTAAATAGTCAGCTTCTCCAATAGTTTGGCTCCATTTTTTTATTTTTATGATTCAATTCAGTGGAGCATAATAACTACCCATGGTATTATACCCCATTGAAGATGAATCATATAAATAATATTTTTGCCCCAAACTGTTGGAGAGGATCACACCAACTCTCCTCAGACTGACAAAACCACTTGGGTGAGTAGCAAATGGTTTTGATCTTACAAAAAAAGATGTCTGAAGGTTATGCCAAGGACACAGCATTTCTCAAGACCCCAAGCTTCTTGCCTGTTATTAACTCATAGAACGTTAGAACAGAACAATAACATTAAGAGGGGCATTGTGCATATCATTGGTTGGAACCCCAGGGTCTCCTGGGACCCCTCCAACCAGGCAGCTCAGGGAGAGTCACTACCCCCTGGTGGTGCAGTCAGGTGACAGTTCTCCCTGGGCTGGTAAATCCACATACCACCCCCAGGTCATGAAGCCTTGTTATTGGTTCCTCCAGACCCAGGGAGTCATCCCTGCACATCCCCCCCGACACTGTAATCTCATGATCTGCAATGTCCTGGGGTTGGATGGGCTAGGATGGATGTTTTATTTCTGACTCACTGGCTGCCTTTCATTCGATTCTGCCACTATGGCCATGGATCTAGCCTTGCTATGGCCCAGGCCCCCCATCCAATTGCCATAATTGCATTTCCAGGCACCTCCAGAGATCTCTCAAGAAGATCTCCATTCCTAAATCCAAGAGGTGCACCCTGTCGGGCCTGTACAGTTCTGCCCAGTGCACACTGAAGCTCGGATGGCCCACCACTGCCCCAAATTCATGGCACACCACCCTACATACTTCCCTGTTGACACCACTTCTGGAATGGTTCAGCCACTGTGGTTTGCATTCCACCCGCCATTACCTTCTTGGGATAATATTTGACTGACAACCCTGCAGTGAAGGTAGAGTGACTTCCATGTATCTAGGTCCAGCCAGATATCCAGCACTTAGGGACTTGTGACTTACAGATGTCTAGTTGCCTAGACTCAACTTTTGGATGTTGGAGCTGGATGTTGTTAGCTACAGTATATAGGGTTTTAAACATGAAAACCAGTATTTTGGTTGAAAAACTAATACTGCAAAATGAATCCGATTTTTCTGAGCAGACTTGCTCCCATATCAAATTACAGTTATTTGTTTCTGCAGTGTGTTGTAAAACCACTTAACGCACCCAAAGGAGAAAGGTGAGGTAAAAATATTCCAAATAAATAAATAAATAAGAGCACTTTCTAAAAATCTACTCCTTCAGACTGGAGTCAGGTGCAGACTCCCAAAGGGAAAATGGATAGGCAAAGGTTGACTGTCCAGAATTAAACCTGTGAAACCCAGTGATTGAGCCAAGAGGAAGGCCATATGCTAAGACAAAAATATGACCAGCCATTCCTTACTAGCCAAAAGAATTGTGACTGGTCTTCTGAGAGCAGACTGAGAAAATACACAGATAGCTGTTTGAGTGTAGGATCAGTGGTGCTTTGACTCTTAATCATGACCAACAATGCTATGACAAAAGTCAGAAGTTTCTGGAGGTTATAAACAGCTCCTCTATAATCATCTCATGAACCTTGTGTTTCTGTTCAAAGAAACAACTCACATACACCCCTACCTATGGAGATGGAAACCATACAAAGAGGATTCCAGAAATCCCCATATTAATGTGTTTAGTGTATGTTGAGGACTTTGTTGTTAGTCCCAACGTTTATAGTTTTCCACAGCACCACTGTTTCCCTGTTCACTTCGCTGGCAAGGTGCAAGCAGAACAGTTCAGTGAAGTGTATAAAGTTATTTTAATCATGGTGGAGTTTTGAAAGGTACTGTGTTATCTTTAGGCAATCAGAAGAGACTTAATCCTTTGGCTGTAGGTAATGCCAACTACCCAGCATTTCTCAAGACACCAAGCATCTTGCCTGTTAGAAGGTAGTATTAATCTGTCAAACAATCTCTAGCCAAAAGACAGAACATTTGAAAGGGCCATGAAACCTACTGGGCTTTGCTTGCATTTTTCCCTACAGCATGTTTGTATGGTGTATTTACTGATTATTAGGATCTTCCCTATACTAGACTGAGAGACAAACTAGAACTCTGGAGATCTGGATTCACATCCTGCTTGACCATAAAAACTCGTGGGAACAGGAGCGGAGCTGGTAAAAACACTCCTTAAATATGTCACTTACATTGAAAGGCCTATTTGGATAGCCAAAAGTTGGTTTTTACTTGACCACAGAACACACAGAGACTTGGCTTCAGTCAAAGAGAACCAGTGTGGTGCAGTGGCTAAACTCCAGCCATTATTAGGTGAGGTATAAATGCAACAAACATATAACTTTTTAAAAGGCAGAATTTAAAAGCAATGCCTCCTGGAGAACTTCTTTGCCACCCATAAACCATCCTGAGTCCCTTTACTGCTGTTTGTTTTTAATCCCTGTTTTCACTTCAGGAATCTTCCACAAGCAGTCTTTTTCATCTCAGATGTCATGACAGACGTCCTGAAGCCATCCCAGTCCCCATCTGGAACAAAACAAAATCAGAAGTATCTGTCCAGGCATTTCCTGTTTGCATCTCTTTGAAATTAAAAATAAGAAATAAAAAACCAGTTTCTAGTCCAAGTTCAGCCTATAGTGGGAGCCGAGAGGAAAATCTGGCCCTTGAAGACCTCCACACAGTTGCCCTCCGCTTCTGACAACCTGACAGCTCTCTCTAGCAATGTGTGAGGTAGATTACCAGAACTAGCATAATTAGCCTTCTTCTAGTTATATTTGATTATGCCTTACAGCTGGCTCTTCCCATGTGCCCATGGGAAGCCTACCAGAACATTGTGGAGGTGATACAGGGGTGTGATCCCCCTATCCTGTAATAATGAAGAAGCCCAAAAGAAACTTTAATATACTGGTCTTCCAGGGGTTTGCACAACCCTTTTTTGATTGGAAATAAAACATTTTAACCGAAGGAAGCGTGTGCCTTTCCCTTTCTTCATTTCTTCTCCCAAGTCCTTTAATTGGGGGGGGGGAGCTTTGCTGTGGCTTTCAGCTCCTGCTTTTGTTCCCTGCTGACTAGCATTTGATCACACAACCCTTAGTAGGAACTGAGCAAGCACTGCTGTTCCACTGCAGAGCCACGCTGGCATATTTACTGAGCTATCACAAATATTTATGCATTTATCTTATATAAAACATTTGTTCATCATCTTCTCCCTCTTCCCAACAGGGATCCCAACGTTTTTTTAGAAAAACAACAACTAGAAAGAATATAATCAGAAGCTGGTTTAAAATTTCAAAACAAATCTAAAGCATTCAAAAAGAAATGGAAAACATTTAAAACATAGGTCCAAAAACAATCTTCGAATGATGTTCTTGAAATCAATCCAGACCTAGGAATGAAAGTATCTGGCTGGATACTCAAAGTATCTAACTGTGGAGTCATAAGCTGGTCACCATCTATCCAAGAAAACTCTAAAC
Source organism: Phrynocephalus forsythii (assembly GCA_029282475.1). NCBI lineage: Eukaryota > Metazoa > Chordata > Lepidosauria > Squamata > Agamidae > Phrynocephalus > Phrynocephalus forsythii. The sequence continues at coordinate 98,444,863 of JAPFRF010000010.1, forward strand.
AGGGTCACCATAATTGAGAACTGACTTGAAGACACATGACTCCTACTCGAATAATAGAAAGTGGTGATTCAGGACTCTCAGAGATTCTGGCAGTTTTTGTAAGACAAGGATGGACATAGTCTAAGAAACAAATGGCTTCACTTCTCTGAGCAACCTGTCTATAGGTTCAACAAACTGAAACTCATCTGTCCAAGCTGGATAAGTGGATGCCCCTGTTGTGACAGCAGAATTATCTATACCTTTGTGCACCAGAAATACTTCTCTCTGTTAGGTGAAAATAAATGTTCATTTCTCTTAACTGAGCTAAAGGAAGAAAGTGGGGACAGAGGCCTTATTCTTGAGGTCCTCTAAGGCTCTCTGTTAGAGTGAGCTGAGTAGAGATGGCATGAAATAAAAAATCAATTGCATAATTTGTTCAAAAATTTTCAATTCATCAATTCATATTCATACAAATAAATAACCCTCAGCTAATATGCTAAATATCCCTCCCCTTCAATGGATCACTGCCTTGTCATGGTGAAGTGGCTTGAGCAACTCAGAGAAGCTATGAGCAATCTCATAGGCCATAGTGGAGAGTTTGACTAAATGTGATCCACCAGGGGTAGGAACTGGCAAGCGACTCCAGTATCCCTGCCAAGAAAACCCCATGAACAGAAACAAAAGGCTAAAAGATATAATGCTGGAAGATGAGCCCCTCAGGTCAGAAGGTGTCCAACATCCAACTGAGGAAGGGTGGAGGACAAGTACAAATAGCTCCAGAGCTAATGAAGTGGCTGGGCCAAAGCTGAAAGGACGCACAGCTGCAGACATGCCTGGAAGAGAAAGGAAAGTCCAATGCTGCAAAGAAATATACTGCATAGGAACCTTGAATGTGAGATCTATGAACCAGGGTAAGCTGCATGTAGTCAAATGTGAGATGGAAAGAATAAACATTGACATCTTGGGCATCAGCAAACTTAAATGGATGGGAATGGGTGAATTCAGTTCAGATTACTATCACATCTACTACTGTGGGCAAGAATCCCATAGAAGAAATAGAGTAGCCCTCATAGTCAACAAAAGAGTAGGAAAAGTTGTGCTGGGATACAATCTCAAAAATGATAGAATAATTTCGGTACGATTCCAAAGCAGCCCTTTCAACATCACAGTAATTCAGCTTTATGCACCAAATACACTGCTGAAGAGTCTGAGACTGACCAACTCTATGAACTCCTTCCAGAACAGGCACTAAAGAAAGATGATCTTCTCATCACAGGGGATTTGAATGCTAAAGTAGGAAGTCAAGTGATAAAAGCAATAACTGGCAAGTTTGGCCTTGGAGTTCCAAACTGCAGTGACCATCACCATTCTAAATTCTGCATACTTTAGCTGAGCTGACCTGTGAATTGTGCAGATAGTCTGCTTTGCAGAAGAATATTAAGGAAAAAGATGGATTGCATTTTGATACCAAATTTGAGCATACACAAGGAACACAGATGGCCTCAAAATTTTACATTACCTCTGAGTCTTCAAAGTGTATCCATGATTCCACAAACATGCATTGTTCTACTCACGATTAAATACATATGGTAAGGAAAGGTATTAAGGTTTTTTTTTTCCTAACCTAGGAAATCGTACTCTGCTTTACTGTTGCAGTAATAACAGCTGGTCTCAGGGGCATAAAGATTGCTTGGCTTAGATGCTAACCAGATGCAGTGATATCATGTCCAGTATATATACTGGAGTAGCCTTGCCAGAATGCTTAATGATGGCGTTTAAGTAATGCAATATATATGCAGTGTCGTGTGGTGTGGGGACCATCTAACCACCATGAAAAAGTGATTAGATTGGATCTGAATTGTGAAAATTATATGGGAAAAGTGTTAGGAAAGCCATGGTTTTCTTTAGAAAGATGGAACCATGGAGTCCAGCTGAAACAGCTACAGGCCTTCTGATGCTCATCAGAAATATGATAAAGCATCATCGGAACACTTCCACATACCACTTACACTAGAGAGGGAGAGTCAGAGAGCACGCCAAGAGGTCCAGGTGGCTCCAGAGAAATAATTCATTGTGCTGTGACCTGAGTGCAAACTAAGCAAATTATTATCAGTCTTTGGACAGAAGAAGAAGAACAATTTGGTTAGCCTTTAACTTTATGCCTGATCCACCAGTTTCCTTCTTTAATTGCTGAATCCATTCCCGCGACAAGCAGACACGGGCCATGTTGTTGCTTCTTGTGAAAATCAAAAAAACAAAACCCACTCACACCCACATTCAAGAGACTGGCACAGAACAAATGAAATAGTAGCTGGTTCTGAACATGTATGCTTACCAAGCCAATCGTGAAGCTGAAGGGGATAGTAGGACTCAGAGTTATAGTATACGGTATGTATTGCTTACTGAAGGCATAGAAGACAAGAGTGTTATGCACAGTTGTATGAGTAGTTATAGGGCTATATTTGACATAGCCATGCATTATTACTTGCTTGTACTGATTCACTTAATTATATAGCGTGAATATTTATTCAGAAAATTTATCTCCCATTTGGAATGTCCCAACTACTGTGGTCACTGTGGGTGCCGACTGGGGAGGTTCTCAAACCTATAGCCAAAAGAGTGGCTATGTGTCTTTCTGAATATATTTTAACTTTGGTACAGTATTACCTTTTCACTAGACTGAGGGGAAAAGTTGTTTTTGATGTGATGTTTGGGGCAAATCCTATAACAAAACCTATATAAGAATTAGAACTCTGATGCAAATAATTTCTTTTGGCTTGTATTTAACCCTCTGTACCATTTTGTCAATGTCCTGGCTTTTTCCGTCTGTCTGTTGGTTTGAGTATATTTGTAAGATGACCTTGCATTTTGCATCTGTCTTTCTGATTTTCCAACTTGAGTGATGGGCTACAGAGGGTGAACAATCAACAATATCCGAGTGGAGATTGCAATACACTGAAAATCTACTGGACTTCAGAAGTGATCAACACTACACTTTGCACGTACTCCCACATTTGTGTAGAACTGCATCCTATATTTAATCTGGTGGTGTATTCCCTCTTTGACATCCTTTTGTGATATTCCTTCTTTGGAGCAACAGGATTCTATCTCAGCATGACTTCCAATAACTTATAATTTCTTACAGATTTCAGGATGTAAATAGGGATAAGCAAATTCAACTAGAAGAGTAAGACAGGCCTAATGGATTATTTTGCCAGATGTCTGACAGCCAGACAAATCTGATAGGTGCACATAAATTCTAGACCGGGAAGGCCAAGTGCCAATCCCACCCACCTCTGTACAAATGCAAGTAAATTATGACAGAGCAGCTCTTCTATTTCTGGCCAAGCTGGGGAAGGAACAGATCAGGAGGGGCAAGCTGCTGCTGTGCCAATTGATTGCCAAAAGGGCATGAGAGCAATTTGGCAAATGGATTCTGATTCTGGTTAAGACACACTCAACCAAATAGCATGAGAACCCATAGCCAGTGGGCCAAGGAGAGACATTTATGTTGACAGCTGAGCAGATGGCAAAATGTGTCCAACAACTCTAGTGGTTGCCTCCATTCTTGCTAGGGCTTGCATCCTGCATGGCCTTATGTGCAGTGCACATGATGTGTGGGATATTTCCCCAATGCCTTGCATTGCTGCTACCAGGGCATATTCTGCAAGAACATAATCATAAGCAAGAGTTTCCTGAAACACTGGCACTTCTCTCTTTGCCTCTTCATGGCACAATGGAGCAACATGCCTTTCCTATTCACTTGCTCCTGAATCTTTGAAGCATCGAGGTCAATGCAAGCTCAGCACACATCTAAACATCTTTGTGCTGGGCCAGAAAGCTTCCTGTGTCAGCTGCAATTTGAGTGGAAAGGGGTGGCCAGGGTTTGAAGCCACCTCTCATAAGAAAATCAAATTCCTTCCTCCTCCAACACTGTTCAACTTGATTGGCCTTCCAGGCTGGAAACCCAGTGGAACACATCAGAAGAATTCCCTGAGACATCAGGCAGTATCCTGGCACCTGCTAGCCCTAAGCGCAATGGATTGCCCTCTTCCTAGGACTTTACAGTGAGTGGAATTGTGTAAGTCATGATGGTGAGATACAGCTAATTCACAAGTTGAGAGTCCTGTGACTGTTTTTGACACATGGCCAGGTATGTTGTGAGGCAATTGACTGGTAGCTTGCTAATTAGCTATTGTTTGTTGCCATAACTTACTTGATTTTGCATACCCTGGAGTAACCTGTCTGAGCGTTGTATTTCCATTTACAAATCAGTAAATATATCTAACAGCTGGCTGGCTAGCTCAGTGGATTCAGTTCCCCACTGTCCTTCCTTGGAGAAAGGGAATAGTACATCAATTCTGAGTAGCCTTTACCTAGAAAACTCCAAAAAGAATCACCCTGTCAGAATTGAATTGGTGGGACATCATCGTCGTCGTCATCGTCATCGTCGTCGTCGTCATCATCATCAACAACAACAACAACAACAACAACAACAACAACAACAACAACACTGCTGCAGAAGCAACAGCAGCAGCAGCACATATACAGTGGTACCTTGTATAAAGGAAATAATTCATTTCAAATGAAATTATGTTAAGCAAATTTTCTTTTATACACATTTCTCATAGGAATGCATTGAAAGCAGAGTAATCCCTAATTGTGACCATTTTTATGTTTTAAGGATTCTCCCTATAGGCAATTCTGTTAAGCAAATTTCCCCTATCTCCGGAATTTTTTATGTTGTACAGATTTTATGTTATACAAACCGTTTGTTATACAAGTGTCCACTGTATTTTTTAAATTGTGTCATCTTCACGATCATATTTTAGTCACGATCATGATTTTAGTATAAGGTTTGCTGTTGTTTTGATTATTTATTGATATTTTATGTCTTAACTGTTTTAATTCCTTGTTGTAAGCCGCCCAGAGACCTTTGGGTAGTGGGCGGCATATAAGCTGTAAAAATAAATAAATAAATATATTTTCTCCTCTTTAAAGCAGTGCTCAAATAAACATTGGCTGTCTGAGTAGCTCAATGGTTTAGGAATAGGACTGCCAGAGTTGGGTGGCTCAGCTCCCCATTGTGTCTCCTGAGATTGGAGCCAGTCTGAGTAGACCTGGACAAGCTGCATAGTCCCAGGGAACCCTTAGAAGAAGAGAATGGTAAAACACTTCTGAGTGCTCTGCATCTGGAGAACCAGGTGGTACGGTATGCAATTTCTTAAATGAACACATTTACTGTCTGTGATCCTGCTGTTTGCTGTAGTAAGTTGAAAGCAGAGTAGGCTCATTGAATCAAAGGTGATATGGGGTAGTGGACTCCTCTCTAAATCCCAGTGATTCAGTGGGGCTCCTTTGATTGCAACTTACTTTGCTAAGCCACAGAATTTCCGGGTCTCTGTCAGAGAATCAAAATAAATGAAAAAATGGGAGGCAGGATATAATTCTAATCCTTACTTCTGTTCTTATTATTATTACTACTAATTGGTCATGGTAAGACTAGCTCTCTAGCAATTTCTCATCTCAAGAACTAAAACTGGATGTCTAAGCTGAAGTACAATTTAAAATGAGATGTAAACAGTCCTCTGGAGAAAAGTGGCCAACAACCTTGACATGCTTCTGGGAAAGCACAAAACCTTCTGCAGTCCCAAGGAACGTGTGCAAACACATGATTCAACCAGGTTTTGTTTTGTTTTGTCCCATTTGAGCCTCTTCCACTCATCCATCTAAAGAAATGGTTGTGTTTCAGGGCAAGCAGCTACTAAAAGTACAATGAAAGGTAATTAAAGAGCTCTACACCGAATAGGGATTTTGCCTTCATATAAAGCCAGCTGGCACAGAAGCCCCAAGATAAACCTTGTTTCAACTCCTTCCCCTTGAGCTATTAAAATCTTAATAACGTCAAATAAAGAAAATTACAATGTAAATATGGCATTTTCTCTGGTCTCTCAAGGAGGGTACAGAGGACTCTTTTTTTTTGATATGTATTCATTGGGTGGGTTGGACTTGTTTGCAGAATGGTTTGAAACTCATTGCGAATTCTGAGTAACTTCTCCCAGTGGTTATTTAATAAAGAGATAAAGTAGATTGACACCACATGCCAAAGCCATGATGTCTACTAGTGCTCCCACAAATCTGCCTTTTGAGTGCACCCTGACATAAAGAATAGAAATGTGCCTGCCAAGTAGAGAAGTGCTGGGAGGGTCTCCTTGACCATAGGGTTAATAGACCCAACAAACTCAGATACTTTCTGTCTTTATTAGGACAGAGAAAGAGAGATGGAATACTTCTTTAATCCTAGACCCAGTTCCCACTTCCTATCAATCTTTGCAGGTGCTCAGTTCCTTCCGTTAGCCCTCAGGCTGCAGTGGAAGCTGCATTTCCAGCACTACTGCTTCAGTGCCAGTTTCCATTGTTCCTGCATGCATGCATTTAGAAAGCCCAGTGGCTGCCTAAAATAAAGAGCCTGGCAGCCACCTGATTCATCATGGGAAAATACCAGAAATTAACAGTTCATGGTTTGTGGATCTCAACAAACCACAAACCAAGGCGAGCTGCCATTTTGTGACCATCTCTAGTTATTTCCATCCCATATATAAAGAACTCTGTTTCTTTGTGTAAGGTCTCACTCTTATCCACTCTGGAACATGCAGAATACTCACTCAGCAATCTGTTCCAACTAAGTCCAGGAAAAATTCTTTGAAATTTTTATATTCAATGAAACTTCAGTAGATGTATGAACTACTGCTTTGTGCTTTTATATCCTTACAAGTCTATGGGAAAAATATTGCTCTCAAGGGAAGCATCACAGTTACCCCTATTATTTAAAAATACCCCCCTCTTTTTTAGATGTGATATAAACAATGGCCCTTCAAACAAAAGACAAACAAAACACTTGTGGATATGATAGTGTGTGAACTGTGAACACTGTTCCAAGTTCTGGCTTTATCCTACAAAGAAATTTGTTGGTCTGGATCTATAAATGTATATCTATAGACTGCAGGATTGGTGATTTAATAAAACTATATTGGAATTGTGATTATTATTTAAAGTGGCCAAGCCAGGGGATTCCCTCTGGGACTGTTTTTAATAGAAAAATTACACTTCTTTAAAATTTTATTTTAAATGTTAGGAAGGTATAGAACAATAGCCTCCAAAATACTATTAAGAGTGGCTATTGGCTATGAGCTCCTGGGGTGTGTCAAGGTCTAAGTCTGCCCTTTTTTCACTTGAAACAAATGACAAAACAAGCTATTATTTCATTTCATCTTTTTAAAGATTAAACACTTTGATTGAAGTGTTCCTCTGTGGACTTGTTCCAATCAAGAACATGGTCATGATTCAAGCTAAGGCCAAGCATGGTTTCTTTTCCTTCAAAATAAAGCTGTACACCTAGGTTTGACCCAGAGCTCTTAGATAATCACTTATATTTCCTTGAAATCGCATCCCAGAAACACAAGAAGTTGCCTTATGCCGAGTCCAACCATTGCTCCATCTTTCCCAGTTTTGTTGATGCTGACTGACACTGTTTCTGGAAGCAGTTCTAATCACCTAGACAGATGCTAAAGATGATAGCTGTGCTCTTCTGCATCCAACATATGTCCTTTACCACTGAACTGTGCCACCCCTGATAATTGCATAGGATGATTTGTGATTCACTCAGTGAAAAGAGGGTTGGGGTTGTCTATCCCTAAAGAGGTGACCAGCCTCACAAATCCCCTTCCAACTCCAATGCCTAGGTTCTGAGGCTGCTGGAATTAATAATAAAGCATTGTGTTGTTTGGGGAGGGGGCTTATGTAGCAAAGACTTAAAGATGCATAGATTCTTTTCCTTCCCTCACAATTGGAAGAAATATAGAATAGTACTGGGGTTGTAACCAGTACTTATAACCAGTGACAGGCAAATTTTCAGAGCTGGTCATCCTTCCTTCTTAAATACCCAGGAAAGGATAGCCATCCCTCAAGAAATCAGCTGATGCCCCCAAATCTGGCAAACCTAGCCCAGCCCATGTCGTGTGAAACCTCCTGCAAGCCACCACTTCCCCTTTATTTATTTATTTATTTATTTATTTATTTATTTATTTATTTATTTATTTATTTATTTATTGAGAATATTTTTACCCCACCTTTCTCCTTGGAAAAGGAACAAAGGTGGGGAAAATGTGAAGGCAAACCTAGAGCATCTTTGAACAATTGGAGGGCCCAGCACTGGTTCTGCATAGGATGGGAATACAGTCTGGTACAGTGGCAACTCTGGCAAGGTACTGCTTTGTTTTCTACTCCAGGTAGCAGGAGGTTTGACACAACCCTTGGAAGAGTGCCAGCACAGTAACTTGTGGGGTTTTTGTGACAAAAGCCCCAGAGGCAGTGGCACAAGAACTTGGGGTAGGGGGAGCTTTTCACAAGTCCCAAGAGCAGCAAAAGGCCTTGGTGGTGGGGGAATCACCACATATTATTGTATAGTAGGTAAGGCTGTCTCGTGGAAGTAGTAATGGGAGCAGTAACAACCACTGCAGCTGCCAGGTGCCTTTGGCAGAAGGACTGCCTCTGGAACATATTTTTCTCCTACCTGGGTTCTAGGTCTATTTACTGTTATCACGCCCATGCCTGTTTCCACAAGCATTTAGTGCAGAGACAACATCTGCCCAATTTGCAACTCTTCAGAGCCCTGCCACTGTGAAGACAGAAGGATCTTCCACCTAGTTTTAGGCTTTGGCCCTGAAATCACTGGGATCTGCTGATTTGGCAACCCTAGGAGGGTTGGCTATTTTGTAGAAGACCATCAAGGTGAAACAAATTCCATTCCATGTTTTTCCACAGAAGCATGCCATACTTCAAAACCAGATCAAATATTGCTTTCTTGTGCTTTTTATTGATATGCTAATAGTTTTCAAACAGGCTAAATCTTGTCCATTTACTGGACAATGTTCCAGATATGCAGGGAGGGAGAAAACACTGCATACTGAATACGGGGGGGGGGGGGGAGCAAGTTCACATCAAAATGATGGATTTTTGCCCAGATAAACAAATCAGTCATATTTCCTCTCAATAAATTCTGCATAGTCTTTGAATAGTTTTGGCTCTAATTCTCTTATTATCTGAGCATGACATAGAAAACGTAGCATGATCTGGCTTAATTTAATGCACTCCTGGGGTGGTTCGAGTTGCCTAGAACTCCACATAGCTCCTGAGTAATCTGAGTGGAAGGTAGGAATCCGACTGGAATCCCTACAGCAAAGCATCTTGGGGAAAAGGCTAAGATGTAAACAATCCTCTCAAAAGTAGCTATTTTCTCATTAAGGTAAATTCGACTGTGCTCTGATTTGGGATAAACTGGCTAAAATGTATTATGCATCACTCAATAAGAATGAAGACAAAAAAGACACAGAAAAAAGGGTTGCTCTATGTTGACAGACAGAGTTGTATCTCAGATATCCACGTGTGTTTGTACAATTAAAAACCACCCTTCATTTATATTAAATCTTCACAAGAAAGCATACTCAGAGAAAGTTGCATTTTTTGGACTACAAGTGCCAGAATCCTCCATTGAGCATGGGCACTGGCCAGAGCTGTAGACCAAAGCAATAGGTTTTCTGACCTCTAGGTTTGCTATAATAATAACATATTATTACCACATATGTTAACTGCAAACCACCGAAGGTTCAAACAGTGCCAGATTGTACAAGCCAGAGAACAAAGCCAGTACCCACCACAACTATGTGGAAAGAAAAATGACTAATACCATACAATATACATTTTCCCTACCATTAACTACTTAATCGTCATTTTGTCCCTAATTACTGGTCATTCTTATCTACAAATAAGCCATACTTGAGATACCTGAGTTCCAAAACATCTGGATGTCTTGTTCATAACTTGGTAGGTTGCCATTGTTAAGACCATGAATCACAAATGGACAATAAAATCAAAGAAAACCCATTTGCACAGACCAAGAACAAAACCAAGGTCAAAAAGCAAACCAAGTCCTGCCAAGGGGTAATGTATAACTAGATATTTAAATGATTTAACTTGTTCAATAGGGCTATTATTGATACTTCAGGGTACCGGGTTCCAGGATTTTGAAAAGACCAATATTTTAGTTTTCTCTGAATTGATTATCAAATCATTGGATGCACAGCAGGTTTGAAATGCTGTCAAGAGGTGTTGCAGCCTGGTTCTGGAAAGAGAGAGAGAGGAACCAAGTCATTGGCATAGAGCTGTGTGGGTAGTGGAGAGATATTCAGAGAGGGGGCAAACTTTCCCTTACTCTTGAGGAGCATATCTTCCCAAGAATAAGTAGTCTAAGAAACTTAGGGAAGTTATGTGCATCTTTCTCTGTTCCTTCCCATGCAGAGACATGCATGTCCTTGTGTAAGCTGAGTTGCATTGACTCATCTCCAACAATTAGGATCTTGTAAATAAACACTGGATGGCCAACTATCAAGGATTTGTTTGTTATAGATTTCCTGCTTTGGCAAGATGTTGGACTTGATAACTGTTTGGGGACATTCCAGCTGTACAAGTCTATGATTCTCTTATATTATTCTATGAGCTCCCTCTTGCAGCTGAACATTTCACATGTGAGTTCAAGCAAAAAAAAAAAAAAAAAACATGCCTTCAGTTTGTGTCCTTGTGAACTCAGAGGGAGTCCAAAATCTACTCCTAATGCAGGAGCTATCTTTATTTGCAGCTTCCTATAACCATACATGCCCTGGATACATGGGACCACTCTTGCTATCTTTTATTTCTTGAGGTGTCAACTCAACCTTGCTACAGGATTCTTCCAAAGATTGTGAGGTTATGGCTTATAGATTAAAACTAATAATTTGAATTGTGCTCCAGGCAAATGAATTCAAATGTTCAAGGATATATTTCAATCAGCTTGTACCTACCAGCAATTCTAGAAACTGCTTGTTTCTGGTGTTGTTTTTTTAAACTAGTAAAGTTTCTGAGAGAACAAGAAATATAACTCCTTCCTGTCCTGCCTACTGTCTTTTGGCTCATGTTTTGAGTATTCCAAACCTGAATGACTGTATGAGATCATTATCTGCACCCAAATATAGAAGAAAAGGGGCTAGATGCAGAGGCATACTATCTATAGTTATTGAAGATCCTTTCTTTATACGGGTGCACACAAACATTCTGCTCTTGTAATTCAAGCAAAATTGAATACGTTGCAGTTTTCCACCCCATGCAGGGCATTATTTAAAGAGTGCAAGGCAACTCTTGCTCTTTCCATTTTTAAGGGCAGCTTCTCATAACTGGAATTTTTGCTTGATAGGAATTAATAACATCGTTACTTAGCCAAATTCTTAAACAGTGGCACATATTCTGTTGCATAGCTCCTCCAGTACAACAGGAGTGATGTCATTGATATGGGATATAACAGGAGTGATGTCATCGATATGGGCACATCACAGCTAATTAAAAAGCTGGCAACTAGCCAGATCCTGATTTAGCACCAGTACCCAAGGAAGGGGAAATGAAGACAAACTAGTTGCTTGATTTCATGCAGTCTGTTTACAGTATTTACAATCCAATAGCAATACCTGTTATGTTCTCTTCCAGCACAGGTAGCCAAATTCAGAGCACACTTTAACAGTTTACATAAGAACATAAGAACATTAGAAGAGCCATGCTGGATCAGGCTAAAGGCCCATCAAGTCCAGCTTCTTGTATCTCAAAGTGGCCCCACCAAATGCATCTGGGAGCACATGAGACTAGATATCTGTCTCCTGATATCACTCCCCTGCATCTGGCCCTTGAAGTATCCTGGTTTTAAGCCTGGAGATTACACATCTCCATCATGGTTTGTAACCTGTGATGGACTTTTCCTCCAGGAATCTGTCCAATCCCCTTTCGAAGGCATCCAAATCAGATGCCATCACCACCTCCTGTGGCAGGGAGTCCACAGCAGGGAGTCCACAGCAGTAACAGAGGGAATGTGAGACAAATCAAATAATGTTAATCACGAAACATGTTGCACAACATACAGTATATATAGGCTTCACAACCTATCACCTGTGCTCCTTTTTATCACCTGAGCCAGCCTTTTACGTCTCCCCTTGTTGGCTACACTTCTGTGTCCTTGGACGCTTCCCTTTCCTTCAAGGCTAGCTGAGCATGCTTTCTTCTGTTCACAGCATAAAGTATGTTAGTATGTATGGTGCCAGAAGAACCTATGGCCAAAATCTTTGCAAATTTGCCAAAGAGGAAGTTTCCCCTCACTTTCTTTCGTGTCCCCCCATGCCCACTTTTCATGTACTCCATTATGTCTCTCCTTACTTCACTTAAACATTTCCCTCACCCCAGGTCCTAAGGCAAACAGTTCCGAATGTCGTAACCTTCTGTGGCTAGTGAGTTGCTTTGCCCTCTTGATAATTTTCCTCTTTTTTGCCCTTTTTATGACCATTGCTTTCACATGAAGCAAACAAGGATCACCAATGACTTGTAGAAAGAAACAACGTGAGCAAACAGTATTTGTCCTGTGCAGTGTGACACAATTAGATGCTGCTTTCATTTGCGATTGGGATCGATAGCAAATAGATAGCTGCAAGATGAACTGAAATAAAGTGCTTTTCATGGCAAGTCTAAAATGGTCTTTATTCTGTTAGGTGAAACAGTAGGGGGCATTTATTTAACAAGTTCAGCATCTATTAAACTACAATAATAAAGTGTTTGAAGCATTAATTATACCTCTTCTAGATTTCCCCTGGTCACATTAAAGTCAGAGCAAAATAAATATGATAAAGCCCTCAGGAAGTGTACACATACTGCAAGACGCAACATGACAAGCAAGTAACCTTCTCCCTTCCACTGGGATGGGTTCCTGATGGGCACCTGAGGCAATGTTGCCTATGCAACTTATAAAAGGACAAAGCACTCCCAAGATGAGATGGAATGATAACAAACATTCTGGTTTGCTGACTTTGCTCAAATGCTACGTACATAAGCTTCTTCCTTTTTGCCCTAATTCAAAGGACAAACATTGCCCTCCCATTCTGAAGCAACATTGGAGTTTGTGTGCATTTACTCACATGGTTCTTATACCTTTCGTAGAAGTTAGCTGGGGAATATCTGAACTGCTCATTGTTCAGTGGCACTATGCTTCTAAATATTAGCTGCAATGAAAAGAAAGAATATAATAGAGATGGGCAAGACCAGAAATTTTTTTTTGAGTTGTCATTTTTCGGGACGGGTCCGTTTCAGGTCGTTTCCGTTTTTCGCAAAATTTTTTAAAAAAATGTCATTTCGTCATGTTGTTTGTCGTTACTGCCGCCGTGATTTCGTGCAATTTGACATCCCAGTGAGTGGCGTCCCACCGGCGCTAGGTGTTTTTGTGCCCTAGGCGGCAGGCGGGGTGGTGGTGGGGCATGGGCAGGCGGCGGCAGCGGCAGGGGGGAGGGGCAGGTGTGCAGGCAGCAGGCGCGGGTCCTGCAATGACCCAAAGCAGGCGGAAAACACTTTAAACTGACTTGCTGCACAAGACTGCATCGAATAAAGCAATTGCAATTTTTGCAAACAAAGTGGGCAGTGCACCCACAGCAGAGCTGCAGGTTACGTAATGGAAACGATATTCGAAAACGGAAATGACAATTTCGCCAAGTTGTGCCCATATAAGTCTATTGTAGTATCTGGAAACACCACTTTGAAGTTTCAGAAGCCCTTGAGTGTGATGCTGGCTAGACAATTCCAGGAGCTGTTGTTTTTAAAAAATAAATTTCCCAACGGAGAAACAGGTAATGTGTGAGTCTTTATCAGTTTCTGGACTGCAGCTCTCATCAGCTCTCATCAGCCATTGCAGAAGGTAAAGGCAGTTGTGGTCCAGTGTCAGTTTGAGGCCTGGACACTTCCCATAATGGGCCTAAAGAAATAGGCAAAATCACTCAGGCAAAGATGTCATTGACTGCATTGGCAAATGCCAGAATTCCCAAACACATTCAGGATTGCACTACACCAGTGATGCCGAACCTATGGCACGGGTGCCAAAGGTGGCACTCAGAGCCCTTTCTGTGGGCACCCGACATTTCCCCTTCATAGCCACCTGTATACAGGTAAAATTACTGTATTGGCACTTTGCAAAGAAATTAGTGGATTTTGAATTGCAGTTTGGGCACTTGGTCTCTAAAAGGTTCCCCATCACTGCACTACCCAGTGCACCACACAGTGCCTGACACAAGAAAATCTTCTTTTCACCACTCAGTGGGGTGATACACACCTCCCATGTAGAACATGTCACAGTAATCCAGCCAAGGTGTAACTAAGACATGTGTCAGATGAGACATCGCAAAGAATTGATGCTGCCGGCACTTAATTTGAGCTGTGCAAACTTAAGACACTCCTCACCACCATCAAAACTTGGGCTGTCAGGCTCAGGGATAAATCCAAGAGTATACCCAAGCTGCACACCAGTTTTTTTAGAGGCAGGGTAACCCTACCCAGCACAAGCTCCATCCCTATTCCTTGATCAGCCTTTTGACTGTCCCAGGAGCATCACTGTCTTGTCTGGATTAAGCTTCAGTTTATTCTCCTTCATCCCATCCATTACTGACACCAGACACTGATCGAGAGCCAAAACAGCTTTCCCAGATTTAAATGGAAAGGAGATACAAAGTTGTCTGTGAAGATTCTCAGTCATCCAGTTGAGGTTACCTGGAAGTTGAGTCATGGCAACTGGACTTCTTTTCTTGAGAGGTTGAAACATTTTGCTACTCATCCAAGCAGCTTTGTCAGTCTGAGAAAGTTGCTTGGATGAGTAGCAAAATGTTTCGATCTCTCAAGAAGTCTGTGAAGATTCTCAGTCATCCAGGTGAGTTTATCTGGAAGTAGAGTCATAGCTACTGGACTTCTTTTTCTTGAGAGATAGAAATGTTTTGCTGCTCATCCAAACAGCTTCATCAGTCTGAATACAGCTAGTGCGAGTCCTCCATCTTATAGTCAGCTTTGACCTCTTGTTACCCTGGTCTGAAATAGGCTCATAAGATGAACAATGGCCTGAATAGGCTTGTTAGGTAGACAATAGCATCCATAGCCTTAAGGTGAACAATGGCCTAAGGTACTGAAACTATAAAGTATGGGTCGTTAGTAGCCATGACTCAACTTCCAGATCTCTCAAGAAAAGAAGTCCAGTTGCCATGACTCAACTTTGAGACATAGAGTTAAGTATCATCATCTGCATACTGGTGAAGCTGAACCCCAAAACTCCTGACAAACTCTCCCAGCAGTTTCATGTAGATATTAAATAGCACGGGGAACAAAACAGAATCACAAGGGACACCACAGCCCAAAATCCAGCTCCTGATAAGTGTTGACAGTCATTGTGGAAAGGGATTTGGCAAATTAATATTTAGTCCCATACCTCATGAAATTGTAATTATAGTTTTGATGCAATCCAGTTCATCTTGGCTGAGAAAACTGCTATGTAGTTTAAAAGCTAGACATGACTATAAACACAGAATAATAATAAATTGTACACTGAAGCACTGGAAAAAGCTATTGGCAGGGGTACTGTCGAGTTTTTTTAACTTCCTTTTTTCTGGGTTAGTAAAAACAGAAAGAAAAGATAAATAAAGAAAGAAATGGTATGCTAAGGATGCCTAGAGATGAGCAATAAAGATAGCAAAGAGTAGGAAGCAAGATTTCACTTTTCAGAAGATAAATAAGCAATGTTCCCTGGCAATCAAAAAGCAATATAATGCAATCAGTTGAAGAACAGAGGTCATACAGTGGAGAAAGCACTGGAGGGAATCTTCCCAAGCAAGTCTACACTCCTCTGAAGGCAAGAAGAAGAGAGAAAAATGGACTTCACATTTAGTTTATAAGAATATGCTACAGCCCAAATGGTATCCATCTTTCAGTCTACTCACTTTCTACCAAAGAACTCAACTGGGCTATTCAGAGCCAAGCCTATTGCCCTTTCACCCTAGCTGCATCTGGAAAACAAGGGTTCCAAATCCGATGGGAACCCTAACAAGGCAGAAGGGCACCAACTGCAGATGTTCAACCTCAACATGCAGGGGGCAACGATCAAGGTGGTGGGTGAGGAAGAGGGAGATAAAGCTACCATAGGTAGCTTTAGAGGCCATCAAGCACAGTATCAGAATAGTGCCTTTGTTATTTTCCTACAGCATTTCAAACCCACAACCTGGATTTTAAAAATACATAAGCAGAATGCATTCAAAGTAAGAACATATAATTGCATATAAGAGCAAAGTAAGAACATATAATTACATACAAGAACAATTAAATTACATCCTCAAAGGGCATACTTGCAGTATCACTTTCCTATACATTTATTCAAAAGTATTTCCTACCACCGGGGAGCATATATGTAGGTACGCAAGCACAGGATTGCAACCTAAACTACAAAAGCATAAGTAAAAGCCAGTCATGACTTGGCAAGTAGCTATATCTGGGGCAGGGTCCAGCATTTCAGTAGTTGTTGTTGCAAGCTCTCTAGCA
The DNA here is from genome assembly GCA_029282475.1 of Phrynocephalus forsythii. Classification (NCBI taxonomy): domain Eukaryota; kingdom Metazoa; phylum Chordata; class Lepidosauria; order Squamata; family Agamidae; genus Phrynocephalus; species Phrynocephalus forsythii. The sequence goes on from JAPFRF010000010.1 coordinate 98,461,306, forward strand.
GCTTCATAGGGCTGGCGTTGACACTATTCTTTTACAACTACAGTGGTACCTTGTATAAAGGAATTAATTTGTTCCAAATAAAATTATGTTAAGCAAATTTTCCTTTATACAAATTTCCCATAGGAATGCATTGAAAATGAAGTAATACCTAATCACAACCATTTTTATGTTGTACGGATTTGCCCCATAGGTGATTTTGTTAAGCAAATTTCACCTTCGGAACTTTTTATGTTGTACAGATTTTATGTTATACTGTACAAACTGTTATATGAGGGTCAACTGTGTTAGTATAACACTTTTAAGTTCTATGCCACTCTTTGTTTACTTAGATATTTATTGGCGAACCTTGCAAACACATTTTCACAAAATGAGTCACTTTTTAATTCACTGTTATATAACAGAAAACTTGAGTAATTACAACAACAAAAATGCTACAGTTTGTCCACCTAAGTTCTTACCAACAGCACCTATACAGATGTTTCTTGTACAACTGCAAAGTTTAAGCATCCATTTGAATTCAAATTCAGACAGATATCTTCCTAAACTGGGCAAGATATCCATAACATAGAAGAACGAATTCCATGTATAGAATCTTCAAAGCCCGAGAATAAAATATCAAATCATGCTACAAGAATCCAGAAAGAATGCAATGCTCAATCAACTATTCTCATCTTATCCTGCATTCATGGGAAGCACATGGCGTTAAAACAGCCTTGATTCAATTTGGGCAATATGAAAACTGTTGTTTGTTTGTTTGTTTGAATTTCACCATATGCATATAGACAGCTTCACTATCACTTGTCTAATGAAAGGTACTCTATATGCAGCAAAGTCAATACTCTTGTTTCAGGCTGTAGCTATGTATGCTAAGACTATGCAACCCTACACCCTTACTTGAGATTATGCCCTACTGAACCCCTGCATTCAGAATTTACTTCTGAATAAACACACACTTTTCACAAGCATGCTATAAATTCTTACGATTTCAGATTTACAGCAGAAAATTAATCATAAACATGATTTCCAGCTAACTTTTGAATATAAAGTGGTCCAATTACCTTTGTGTTTTATCATGCAGGACCTGAGTGTGTCTTTTCATATGGATATATATTTCTATACCTTTTTTGGCATACAAGTGATATACAGATGGAATCAAAAGAATCATAAAACAATTTCTCTGAACTTCTACCAAGCTGTTTAATCTTTTTAATATATATCCATTCTTTCCAAAGCTACATGCTGGCATGTGTTGATAGATATAAACAAAACACACTTATAAATTTATTGTTTGCCTTCAAGATGTAGAAGGAAAAATATATCTCTTAAAAACAGCACTTGAAAAGAAGATGATGTCACGTAGAGCATCATATGAGATTACAGAAATGGCAATATACATTCAGCATATGTGGATTTCACATATGGTGTTTGGAGAACAAGCGGGCAATCTTTTTGGAAGGCTAGGAGGAACCTTTGAAGAAACATGCATGGGGGAACTTGAAATGATGTAAGTTACTCATGCACACAGAAAATCATTATTTGTTGGGTGTTATTTATTTCTTTGCTGTCTAGATGCCCTGAGCACATCCGATCTCGCTTGATTTTGGAAGCTAATCAGGGTCAGCCCTGGTTAGTACTTGGATGGGCGACCACCAGGGAATACCAGATGTTGTAGGTGCCTGGAGTAGGAACTGGCAAAGCCACTCCAGTACTCCTGCCAAGAAAACTCCATGGACATGGAGTCACAAAGAGTCTGTCACAACTGTAACGACACAACACACACAGAGACACAGACACAGACACAGACACAGACACAGACACACACACACACACACACACACACACACACACACACACACACACACACACACACACACACTTGCTTTACACATGGGCAGTCCTTACACATGCCCTTCACACATGTTTACACAACACAGGAAAGGGTTCACAACACCCACTAATCTATCAATGATCCTGAGGCCCACCATAATAGAAACAAAACAAAACAAAACAAAACCCACACAATATTCTCCTGGAAGCAGCTTTTCCAAGAAAGGTATATAAAATGCCTGTGCGTTGTTTCATAGTTATCACTTATAAAAACTGGGTGGGCAGGAGGAACAAGGGGGTTAGAAGGAACTCTAGCCAAAAGGTCTTGAACAGATTCTCAATAACAACATGTGTTGAAGAAAAAATGGGAGAATGAATCTTCAATTTTTATGAAAACTTTTGCCACTAATCTATTTATGTCCTGAGGCCGTGTACTATTGATTGAGGACCATTTTTAAAGCCTCAGCAATATTCTGCATCTGCCTGCTTGTCCCTGTTTTTTTAAGAAAGAAAACGTATATAAAATCACACTGTTGGTTGTTTATCACAGTCTATGGCAGCAACTCTATTTCAAAAAGTTTTCCCTGGGCAGGACTGATTCTGAACAAAGGCCGTTAATAAGGAACTTTAAGTTGGTTTAAAAGGTCTTTATTTAACAGAACAAACTTTAAACTATCAGCATAACAGGTTTAACTCAAGGAGGACCTGTGTGGTAGCGCAACAATGGGAGAATGAATTTACTTCCCATTTGTTTTCCCTGAAAATTACTTTTGGCCCTTCCTTTAACCTGGGTTATTTATGTCCTGCCAGTTACCTAAACCCTAATATCCATTGATTGAGGACCATTTTTTAATTAGAGCTCTCCATTAAATTTTTTTATGCATCTGCCTGTGACCGGGATTCCCTGTCCAACCTTTGATGGGATGGGCGAAAATAACCAACAAGAAAGAGGTCAAAAATTCCCATCCGGCCCCGTCACATCACACTGTTGGCTTACGGGGTTTATCACAGTCTGCTATGACTGGCAGCAACTCTCTAGGATTTCAAAAAGTAGTTTTCCCTGAAGATGCCAGAGACTGATTCTGAAACCTTTCTGCGTGTGAAACATGTGCTCTGTTCAGCTCTTATAACTAAGGGAGTGGGTGTTAACAAACTTTCACATGAATTGTGATTTAAGAGGTATATATAAGAAAGAAAGAAAGAAAGAAAAACACCAAGGGACAGAACTGAAAAGTAACCAATATTTGTTGGGAGGTTTTCAATCAGTGACAGCAGACTGAGTGAGTTTCAGTTATTGAGGTAGATATTTTATGAAGCTGTGGGTTATGGACAGGCTGAGAGGCAGACCAGCCAATTTTCTAGCCACTGCTGATGGTTCTCCTTAAGATATTAGCTGCTAAAATAATTTGTTCAAGGAAACTCTCCTTCTGACTTGCCATGTCCATGGAGGGAAATAGGTCAGACTAATGCTATGTTTTCCTTTACAACCGCCAGAAGCTGCTGCCTACAGCTAAGTACTCTAGGCCTAGGGCCTTGACTCTGAGGAGCCTCATAGACCAGTGTTTTTCAACCACTGTTCCGTGGCACACTAGTGTGCCGCGAGATGTTGCCTGGTGTGCCGTTGGAAAACTGAAGAATATCAGCTTTGTGTTCAGCCAAACAGGCCCAGGTTGCGCACTGAATAAAGTATTTTATAATTGTTCATATTTCTGTTTACTTACTATTTCATAATAAAGTAATTATAAAATACTTTCTTTGTGTTTATTTGATTCCTATTCAAGAGAATTACTTTATATATAGTCAATATAGGCACAGAGTTAATTTTTTAAACATTTTCTAATGGTGGTGTGCCTCGTGATTTTTTTCATGAAACAAGTGTGCCTTTGCCCAAAAAAGGTTGAAAAACACTGTCATAGACCATTAGTACTCCCCAGGTTCCCAATACTAGAGGTGATTCCAGACTTGCAAGAACGTTCTGAGATACAACCATGGTTCAGAACATCTCTGGCTCTTGTTACCTGTAGTGTAGCATGTAGTTTCCAGCACATCCAATGAGATAAGAGCTTAGCTTCTTCTAACAAAATAAATTGGCTCCCCGCCCCCCAGCATTAGCCTCCCAGGGATGGATGGGTACAACCAGTGAATTGATTCACAGACTGGGAAAATGTCAAAGGGATGATTCAGGATCTCCCTCACCACATAACCCTACCAATGCCACCCAGTAACACTATATATTTTAGAAGTCTCATTGGGCCAGTTCAATAAGGTTTATAATTACCCATTTCCCCCAAATTCTGGGGGTGTTTTTTTACAACATATCCTCCAAAGAATTGCTAGTTATTTGTTTCTCCAAATAAGTATTTGGGGATAAAATTCACCATTCTAAATGGACTAAAGGAGCAACAGTAGAATGCCAGAGTGTTTTTGTTTCTGCTATATTGTTTTATCCATTTACTGTATATCCTGCTTTTCTCCATGAGAGCGCAAGTCACATACCAATGCAGTTAAAAACACAGGTTATATACATTTATCATTACAATTCATATGCATCTAAAATTGCAAATAAATTGAACTGCAGATAGTATCTGGTAAAAAAATTTTTTAATAACAACTCTAGATGAGTACTAGTCAAAAACAAATTTAATATGTTTTTTGTTCCTTGAAAGCTTGTTCAAATAGATTTAAAATGTTTAACTGGAATATGTAAGACAGCCATGTAAGGAGCAGTTGATTCTCTGAAGGAAAGGTATTCCATATTTGAGATGCCATCACAGGGAAAGCTCTACCATGTTTGACAGCCTTACAGGTCACAGCACTCTTAGATTCCATATACAGGGCTTTCTGACCTGACCTTAATCTCAGGTGGGTGACAATTCAGATGATCCTGCAAGTAGCTGCCATTCAGAGTTTCAACACTAACACTCTGAAATGGAACCAGTATACCCCAAATAGATCACATACACTGTTCCTTGCCTGCTCTAGGCCCTTGGATATTTTTGCAGCTTATGTGAGCAATGCCTGCCCACCACTATTATGAGGAAGGTGTGCCCTCAGACAGTTCTCTATAATGGAAAACTCTATCTTAGCAGTGAAATATTTGGACCTCGGAGAAGCTGGATGAGGGCAAACAAAGAATTTTCCAGCCAGGGCAAAGGTTGTATGAATTGGGTCTCTTTGTGGGGCTGCCTTGGAAGTTAATGTGGAGGCTCCAGCTGGTGCAGAATTCCAACACCAGAGTAGTTATGGGGGTTGAGAAAATTATTTATTTATTTATTTATTTTAGAGTATTTTTACCCCGCCTTTCTCATTGGAAAAGGACCCAAGGCCCTATGCTGGCCGCACTGCACTGGTTTTTGATCCATTACCGCATTGACTTCAAGGTCCTAAAGATGACATACAAAGCCCTTAATGGTTTAGGACACTGCTACCTCTCAGAGCACATCCTACCACAGTTTACTGGCCACAGCACCTGATCATCTCAGGCAGGGCATTTGAGGGTGACATCACTGAAGAAGGCTCGTAAATCGTCAACAAGGCACTGGGAATTCTCTGGCGGCCCCTCATCTCTGGAACAAACTTCCTCCTGAGATATGTCTGCCCCCCTTGCTGTCTGTTTTTAAGAAACATCTCAAGGCCTGGCTATATAGGAAGGCTTTCCCTGGATATTAGCTGATTCTCTTATGACTTGCTGCTCTTTACCTTGTCTTGCTCTGTCTTAGCCCATCCTAGTCTTCTGTTCTGATTTTGATTGACTTAGTTGTGCTTATTATGTTTACTATGTTGAACTGTTTATCTATTTTATTGTGTTGATGTTATCCTTTGTATTTTGTAACTGTTTAAATGTTGTAAACCGCCCAGAGTGGCCGTGTTACTAGATGGTGCAGTAAAAAATATTCAAATAATAAATACTACACTTACATCCAGTAGCAATTGGCTAGCAAGAAAGTAAGAAAGAGGTTCTGCTAAGATACTGAAAATTTGTAGGTGTGATGAAACACATGAAATTGGGTTTGCATTATTATATTAACAGATTATTTTTTAAAAAAAATTAGGTCAGCTGTGAAATTTGTTAGAGCTCTCACCTATGGCTATTCTATTATGTTCCATTTACTCTTTTATGTGCATTAAAAAAACAAAGCAGGATGAAACAGACTTAATATTTTAGACATACAAAAGCAACAAGGAACTCTAATCATCCATTTATCCAAATATTGATGTGTCTTCATGCCAGGGATGGGATAAAATATCTGCAGACATTTTTCCATTTTCTATTCCTATAACATTGCACACAACTAAACTGTCACAGCAAAGGGGAAACAGAAACATCAGAGCAAATATGTAGGATGAGACTGTGCAGGTTTTGTAGCTCTAGTCAGTCAAGGAGAAGAAATCATTAGAGTGTTTATTCCTGACTACACTGTATCTTAAAGGAAAGCTCAAGAGAGCTTTTCCTGGCTTTGACCCTAACACGTCAGGTCCCAGTATATATGCATACAGAACAGATCCCATACAGCTGGCTGCAATATGGACAAGGCAACTCCCTCCAATCTGTGCTACATTGATGACAGTGATGGAAGCCACAAGCAGGAGGAGACAAGCAGGAGAGGGCTGTGGAAGAAAGGAAGCAAAGCACAATCAGGTGTGAGAGATAACTGAAAGCCTCAGAGTCAAATTACAGGTGGAAGACAAGGCATTTATCTTGCTATTTGATTTTCCAGGTTTAAAAAGTTCCTTCAAAGCCCCTTATCTGAGAGCAAGTGGTCTATGGGCCTTGTCACACGACCCCTAAGATCCGCTGGTCCCTTAAATTCGGACCAGAGATCTTGGGGCTTCGTTTCTGTTCCTGCGTCCCCACCCCTTAGCACTTCCTGCTCCTGTCGGCGTGAGGGGGGGGAGGGAAAAAAGGAAAAAAGAAGCCTTTACTAACCTGCCGGTGCTGGTCGAAGTTGCCACGAGCCCCGTTACTTCCTGGTTCCTTCTCAAGGGGCTCTTAAAGGGGCGGGAGGCAAAAAAACAACAGACAAGCGAGGAGAGCCCGGCACTCTTATCCGCATCAAATATTTTTCACCTTCAGAGAGAAGGTACAAGAAAAGTGCGCTGGGTCGCGCTAAAGTGGGGGGGTCGCACTTAATTGTCTGCAAACTCCGGAGCTGGTGGGGAAGCATTTCTAAGCTCCAGAGCTGGGAGCCATTTGCAGCACAGCTTAGGGGTTGTGTATAAACGCCCTATGTTGACCTTCTGATGACCGAGCACCAAACAAAAGGGAGTAATTCCCATCAGAGCAGTCTCACTACATCTAAGCATTATGCACCTCACTGCAGTATCATGAAACATTGAGAATCATCTACAAATACTTCTAGTCCCATTAGCAATCCTTCCCTGTATTTCACCTATGTTGACGGTATTTGAACGTCTTTCTTTTTGCCTCATAGCAGCAAGGGTTGTCTGAATAAGTATTTCTGATTTTCGAAATGTAAAAAACTGAAGGATTGGCTTAAGCTATGAAGAAAGTAAGGAGGTTTAAGAGGAAGCCAAAGACATTGCTGGAATGTACTAAAGAGCTTGCAGGAAAAAATGGAAAATAATTTGTTCTTCGGTTCCAGGTGTTGGGGAGGGGGGATGCAAAAACAAGCAATGTAATTATGTATTATTCTGTATGTATTACTTATTAGTTTCTCAAAAATTAATAAAAATTAATGTTAAAATAAAAAAGTATTTCTGATTTTCTGTAGGAGATGCTTATTTGTACACTTTTCCTAGAGAAACAGAAAAACCATTTTGTTTTGTTTTTAAATTACCTTTTGGGAGATTGTCTTTAATGGCATCATTGCAAGGCTGCTCTATGATTCCTATAGCCTGAAATGATACACTCAGATGTAATTCCAGCACTGCTAGTTCCATATTAATTGCCAACCAGAAATGTTCTTATTTCCAGGAAGTACATTTTATTCAGTGAAGCAACAGGGAATGAAAAAAACATTCCAAAGTTCAGCTCTATGAAATGGGAGGGGATGTAATGGTAGTTGTTTTGGGAGGACACGCTGTGAGGCATGGAGGTATACATTTTCAAGGGAAGCAATCCCCCCACTCCTACCCTTTCCTCCCATAGAACTGAGAGGCATTGTTCCCCAGCTATCTGAATAAATTACCTATGACTCTGAATGAAAGGTACAGACAGCTAGCTCATTGCCCTTTGGGATTCTCTTCTGACGTGCTATTCCCCCAAATGAACATGTGGCAACAGCATAAAAGAGTGAGTGTGAATTCCAGAGATGTTGTTAAACCAACTGATCCACTCAGATAGTTTGGAAATGTACCAACTTGACAGATGGATTCCAAAACAACAGTTTTTTTTTAATTTGATTAATTAGATTGCCTTTTAAAATCAACAGCAGCATGTTGAAAAGGAATTCCGGGGCTTCATACATTCCTTCTACATTAATGAGCCCAAGCGAGACAACAGCCTAGAGAAATAGAATAAAATCTGACAGGAAAATGTAGCAAAACTATTAATTCAGTTTTGTGGCACATTATACCTAGAGATATTTTTAGGAGTCCTTTCGAAGAGCAAAATGTGTGTGTGTGCATGCACGCATGAGCATGTAAATCTGCCTGTATTAAAAATCAAAACAAATTTAAGAAGAGATGGCAACCAAAGGGGGAGGGAGGGAGAGAGAATAGATATACCTTGTGAAAGTGCCTGTTGTGCCATCTTGGGGAAAAGGAATAATTTAAGCTGAATAAAACTCTCTTCTATGAGCAGCACAAAGTATGTTGGTGTTTGAGGAGAAAACCAAGATCACAAGCACCCCCTTCCATGTACAGAAGCCAACTGACTTGGAAGCTCACTCTTAGTTCAACATTGACAAGAGAGGAGGATGCTCCGTAACACCTGAGAAACCTGGTACAGTATACCAGACATGCCACAAGGCACATGTAACTTTCCTTTCCACCTATTAATTGGTTATCCAAGCTATTTTACCACCTGAGGCATAAGACAAATTGCCAGAGCTCCACTGTGTCATTGCTGCTGCTATCACAAAATTATACCCCCAGTATTAGCCTCCCATCATTATCACCCTGACCTATGTGTTCTGTGTTCTGTCTATGCACCATAAGACAGAACACAGGTGGACTTGGTGGAAAACAGTGCCAGCCACCTAATGCAGTGGTGCTCCTCTCCACAGTGCTGTGTAGGCCCAAATGCCTAGCTTGGGTGAGGTCCCTTCCCTGGAACCAGATATTTTGCCGTAGGAGATTACCAGTGCTAAGGTGGTGCAGCCTTCCGTGAGGCAATGTGAGGTATTCCTTTCAGGTGATAGATGCAATGTGCTCCACCCATAATGCCTGCCTCGGATGACCTCTCAGAAAAAAGCATTTGAGACCTAGTAAGTGCTAGAAAGCCACAGATCAGTGGGTTTTCCCCAGTGAGATTTTGTTGGTTGTTTTGACATATATCACCCATTTTACTTACTTACTTACTTACTTACTTACTTACTTACTTACTTACTTACTTACTTACTTACTTACTTACTTATGTGGTTACTTCATGTCCTACTTCTTTCCGCAATTATGTTCATTCCATGACAGCGTTGTTCGTAGTGACGTGGTTTTCTCCCTGCTCAATCCATGTTTTCATTTACCCACGGGCGTGATTACTTCTCTCGTGACAACTGTTTCTTCATGTCCTTGTTTCGTGACAACTACTGGATTTCCCTGGTTTCATTTAGCCTTTTTTTAATTGTCAGGCTTCCATTTTTCGATATTTTGAATCCCCGCTGAGGGTGCGTGGGCTGTCTCGGGAAGCCCGGCAGGAGGACCCGGGTGAGCCCTCACCACTTGCCGTGGGTGAGTGGTGATGCTGGTGGCAGCGGCGTGGGCGGTAGGCAAGACACTCTCGCCTTGAACTCAGCAGTCTGTGGGCTGGCAGGCAAGCACGCGAGGAGAGCTCAGCCCCGCCTCTGGGATCCGAGGAGGATGGACCTATGCCTGACAGTGGCTCTCCGTCTGTCCCTTCAAGAGCCGCCTTCTCCTGCAGGGACAGGCAGCCAAGCCTGGCCTGGCGCAGGAGTTCCAGTCAGCTTTCTCGGTTGTTGGAGTATTCCTAGAGTGAAAGGGGGAAACAGCCATTGCTGTTACTTCACATCCCTTGTCTCGGAACAGGAACCAGGAACAGAGCGTGACAACAGAATTCCCCAGCTCAGGGGCAGGTACGGTTCATCACACTCTGTTCCCGGTTCAGGGGGCATGGTCAGGATGAGATTCTGCTGTCATGCTATGGACATGAAGTAACCTTTTTTCATACTGGTTCCAAGCGGGACAGCAAAGAGGGACGAGAGGGACTTACTTACTTTAATTTGTTTTGAAAATATTTTATCTTGCCTCTTTCCTAAGTAATTAATAACATCATGGAGTATGAAACTAAGATATTAAATATTTTTTAATAATAACAAGAGCATGGCTTTCTTGTTCTACTCTCCCTTTTGCAAGGTGTGATACTTGTGTGGTATACTTGGAAGTTTTCCAAAGTCCCAGCCTGAGTGTGCCTCACAGACAGCATAGGAAGAAAAGCAGTTCTCCATAGTGCTGGAGGTGGTTTAGAATATAATTCTGCAAACCACACTTTGTCCTTCCTGTGAGCTGGGTACTCAGTGTATTGACCTTGGGAGGATGGAAGGCTGAGTCAACCTGAGCCAGCTACCCTAAAACATCAGAATCCAACTCAGGAACTGAGGCTTAAATGCAACACAGGGCTCTCCCCTGTATCTCCCCCATGGTGAAAAATTATATGTGAGGGGGAACTTCATTTCCACTCTTGGAGACTTCCAGGAATAGTGTTTTTGCACTGGGATCATCCCTATACTACAGAAGAGGAGGAGGAGGAGGAGGAGGAGGAGGAGGAGGAGGAGGAGGAGGAGGAGGAGGAGGAGGAGGAGGAGGAAATGCCTACCTGGGACCTATTGTACATAAGTTAATCAGCTTCTGACCAAGTAAACATGTTGCAAAGCGCCAGCTCAGCTATTAGCTGGACCAAGGGGATTGTGTCAGATAGACATGGGCACGACTTGGCAAAATTCTCATTTCCGTTTCCGTTCCTCATTTCCGTTACACAACGGAAACAGTAACGACAATTAAGCCGTCAGAACTAGAACCTGAACTGATAAAAGAAAAATTGGGTCTGATTTGTTGTTGTCATTCATGGCATCACGGCGATCGCGCGATGCCAAGCAGCACAGAAAAAAAGTTTAAAACAAAAACCCTGATTCCCGGCCAAAAAAGCAGGCGAAAATATGTCTGCCTGAGTGAGGGCACCTACCAGAGGGGTGGTTTCTGGGGGGGGGTCCCCAGCCTCCCCCCCTCTCCTGTCCTGGGCTGCTCTGGTGGGGGGCATCCTTGTCGTCTCGCCATGCCATGCAGTGCGGGGAGATCCAAAATGGCGACCGCAATATTTTTTTTGAAATCGTGGTCCAAAAACCCACCAAAGCACCACATAGAAACATGTGAAAATTAGGTATTTTAACTGCCTGAATTTTTACAGTAGCAGCAGTGGGTTTTTCTTGCAATAAATGTCTGTCTCCAATCCCATTGATTTTATTTTATTTTATTTTTATTTTTATTTTTTTACACCTGCGTAATGATGGACTGGCCATGGGATGGGACCATGCAAATTTTTGGAGCCATTCCACCAATCGCATGGCCACTTGGCCAGGTTTTGACTGAGACTTCTGGGATGTGCCAGTCGGGCATAAAAAGCCCACTATAACCCTAGCCCTAACCCTAACCCTAACCCTAACCCATATGCCAGTACACTGTCCTTCTTAGTGGGTCAGAGGCACCCAGAGGTGCAGCCCACTAACTCACCCTAACCTTACCTGTAATAACCCTAAGTCTAGCCCTTGCCCTAACCCCAACCCTAAGCCAGATCTGTACTTGCATTGCACTACACGCAAGTACACTGTCCTTCTTAGTGAGTCAGAGGGCGCCCAGCAGAGGCATTCTTCTCTCACCTCGCTCACCAGTCCAAGTTCCAAAAAACTCTGTACGCCAGTATGCTGTCCTTCTTAGTGAGCTAGAGGCACCCAAAAGAGAGGTGCCTCTGCCAGTGCCACTTGGTATGCAATGGCTACACAGTCATGTACCCTTCCTTTTCCCTTTGTAGGGGGCCAGAGGAGGCACCCACCCCAGAGAGGTGCCTCCAGGAGCCCGCTACCCTACCCCCCCTAAACCAGTACTAACAACAGATGACAAACGAAACAACAAATTTTTGAAAACTTTCGCAACAAACGGAAACGAGCCGAAATGGGCCGGCTCCGATACATGACAACTCGAAACATTATTTTTCCTGGTCGTGCCCTTCTCTAGTGTCAGATGTTGGAGTTCTGGGGGTGGCAAACCCTCCCATTGCCACATAGCCTCTGTTGTCTGATCCAGCTGTCTTTACCTATAATGACGGACACAACTAAACTGTCACAGCGGAGGTAACTCTTTGGGTCTGAGTCCTAAGTCTGAGTTGGAATCTTAGATAACAGGCCCGAAGCCCAATACTTTGGTCCCAAGTCCCAAGTACACTTCCCTATTAAAAACACCTTAAAAGGGGGGGATATGGGGGATTCAAAGTCATGAGTTGAGTTTGAGTCATTGAAAAAAACCCCTGAGTACAAGTTGGGTTGCCAGAGTGGGTTAAGTCTGACATGAAAGTGAGTCTCATGATTCAAGGCCCCATTCCTGTGTTTCTGGCTGAAGAGTTAGAAGTGTAGAGTAGACTCTATGACCCAAAGGTTCCTTCCAGCTCTATAGTTCGATGATGATGATGATGATGATGATGATGATGATGATGATGATGATGATGATGATGATGATGATGATATACAATTACAATTCAAGCCACAATAAGGAACCTTTACAGAGCAGGATATCTAAAAGCCACTGAATTCCCTGAGTTTACTCATAGGGAAATGGCTATAGCAGCATATCCTTAATTGATTTACACTGTTGATTTGTGAGCACCAGACTTGAAATTTTGCCAGAACTCTTTGTATATTTGGCCTTCTAAACTATTGACCTGAAAGAAAGATTCCGCACACCAAGTGAAATCTACTTCATATAGAGGACTGTACATGAAGGTGTATCTCGCTCATGCTCGCAACTGAAGTAATAAACATGCACAGTACATATCCATCCTTTCATTTTTCACATTGTGATTCTCAGTGGCTTTTGGAGGACATTCAAAAGTTGTCTCAGTGATGCTTGCACAATAAATCTGTCCTCATAAAACATCTCCCCCCCCTCCTTCTTACATGATCTAATGAAGACAATATGGGCAAGTGAGCAGGCACAATAAACATTCATTATAATCATTGGCCAAGAGCAAATTAGCAAAGAATAGGGAAGTGTGTTGCAAAATGTTCATGGTGCTTCTGAAAAATATTTCATGCATAACCTGAAAAGCAGATTGGCTTCTTGTTAGAAATTCTTTATGTGTATTCTATTGGCCACCCAAGAGGGGGAGGGGGCATTGGCTGTGAATGCAGCATTTTAGACCTCCCTTACTGATGTAGCTTCAAGAGTGGACAGAGACTAATAAAGAGCAATAAGATGGCCCCTAAAACTCTAGGGAGGAAAGATGTGTGGAGATTGCTACTCCTCACACTGGTCCTGTTACCCTGCTTTTAGAACTATGTACCATCCAGGCGCTGAGTCCTGGTAATTGGAGTTCTTTTCTTGCAGGACCAAAACGTTTTTTTACTCATCCAAGTAGCTTCTTCCATAGGAGGAAGGTTGGATGAAGACTGAATATGCTACTTGGATGAGTAGAAAAATGTTCAGATCCCACAAGAAAAGAAACCCAATTACCATGACTCAGCTCCTGGATAACCTCACCTGGATGACTGAGGATCTCCACAACCACTATGTACCATGATTCAGGGCAATAACCACAATCCAACAGGAACACGTGGCAACTTGTTGACGTGTGGCAATTTATTACTGGGATTTAGACCATAGCACTTATGTCAGTGTAAATGTTCAATACGTCTCTGTTATACAGCAACGTGCAAAATTGGGAATTAATGTTGAAATTGAAAGTATAAGATGATGATTTTTAAAAGCTGTTAAATGTCAAGCTTTATATTTTTGTTTTTGGCTCTCAGGATATAACTGGGTGCTTACAGATAACGTAACCAGACAAGAAAGAAATAGGAACCTTTATAAACAACCCTTTCTAAGGCATCTACGGATAAACATATTACTGTGATATTAAATATGTTCAGTGCTCACCCCATTTTTATTATCATCATTTATTATGAATTGGTCCATAAGCTTTACTGAAATATTCAAGCAAAGAAGCCCTTCACATATTCCCAAAATGTGTCCTGGAACTTAAGCAAATTATATCATTACGTTTCTAAAGTCAGTGAGATCATTATTGGCAAGAAACGATGTTACTGGCTTTTGTATACATACCTCCTGCTGGCTCTTTATATTTCATGTGTCCTTGGGGCCATGTTATCTTATGATAAATGCACACGTCCTGGCTCCACAAATTATATATTTTCTTTCCAACATCTGCCCAGCATCTAAAACATAGATTCCATTAGCAACTGAAACTTGATTGCTAGTGTTCCTCTCACTCGTAGCAAGAGGTTAAATTTGCTAATTAAACTTTTTTTTACCACAAGACCATAAGCTACCAATTAGTTTTCCTTATTCGTGGGGAGAAAAAACACTAACCATCAAGACAACCCAGAAGATTGATTTCCAGGAATGGAAGAATCATGGCACCCCTCTCTTTTTTAGGTGCTGGTCTGGATCTGTAATCTCATCTAATGGGACTTTAGGCAAACTGTTTGTTTTTGTTTTGGTCACATTTGATTCCATGTACATAAAAGAGTCTTGTTAAAATATAAAAGAAAAAAATGCAACACATAGAGTATAGTAAGTGTTGTGGAGGAATTAATGTTATTTTATTCATGGTACAAGGCATATGTACATGGCAATTATATATATACAGTGGAACCTTGACTTACGTCATTAATCCGTTCCAGTGGTCTAGACTTAAGTCAAACATGACTTAAGTCAAACAAACTTGTCCCATAGAAAGTAATGGGAAAGTGGATTAATCCATTCCAGATGATGAAAAAGACCCCCGAAAACAGCAATTTAACACAAATTTGACTGGGATAGGAGATTCTTTCTGTGGATGTAAATGAAATGTCTCTTCAAAGAGAGGAGGCAGGGGAATCATAATCCACAAGTTATATGCCTCCACTTTTTAATGTTCATAGCAAAATGTCTAACATTTAAGTTTTACTGATTTTAACCTGACATTCCAAGTTCTGAACAACTCTATGCTTACCATTAGAGTCCCACAATTGTACAATGCTTCCATTGTAGACCAGACTTCGGCAGCCAGATTTTTTACAAGACTGAGCCGACTGTCTAACCAGAGAGGCCAGCCCCGAGCTCCCGGCCCTGCTTCTCCCCCGGCAGCAGCGGTGGCTTCGGTGAGGCCGAGGACCAGCTCCAGATGCTTGGATCTGGCCTCGCTGAAGCCGCCGCTGCCAGAGGAGAGGAAGAAGGCAGGAGCAGTTTGGAGGCGGCAGCCATGATGCTGGGTCGTGGCTGCTGCTTGATTCCGGTGCCTTGCGCTGGGACTCTGAGCTGTAAGTCAAAGCCTGCGACTCAAGTCAAACAGGCCCCTTCTTGCTGCAAGTCAAATGTGCTGCAAGTCAAGCAGCATGTAAGTCAAGGTTCCACTGTACTGTAATTTCTCTGGTCAGAAAAAAGATGGGAGAAACCAACTGCAAATGGAAGACAATGAGACAATCTCAACCACCTCAAATAAGGCAACTGTCACTTTGGAATAAAAACCTCACCTGGAAACTTAAGCAAAATATAAATCTCCCTTGTTTTCAGGATTAGACTTAATATTAGCATCTTTGAGGGGACAGTCAATGAATATCCCAAAGCAGACTACTGAAGTATTGAAAAGAGAAATGAACTGGATATTGAGATTAAAGAAAATGCCTGAACAAAGAATTAGAATTTGTTTCTCTTCTCTAGTAATGTCACAATTTTTACACACGCAAAACAGCTACAGTAAGGTATCCTGTATAAATAAATGACCTTCCTTCTATCATGTGACATGTCATCAGTAGAGCTGGAAACCAGACTAACGCCACTGCTGGAGGAGAGGAAGAAGGCAGGAGCAGTTGGGAGGCGGCAGCCGCGATGCTGGGTTGTGGCTGCCGCCCGATTCCGGTGCCTTGCGCCGGGGCTCCGAGATGAAAGTCAAAGCCTGCGACTCAAGTCAAACAGGCCCCTTCTTTCTGCAAGTCAAATATGCTCTCAAGCAGTATGTAAGTCAAGGTTCCACTGTGTGTGTGTGTGTGTGTGTGTGTGTGTGTGTGTGTGTGTGTGTGTGTGTGTGTGTGTGTGTGTGTGTGTAGATAGATGATAGATAGATAGATAGATAGATAGATAGATAGATAGATAGATAGATAGATAGATAGATAGATAGATAAACTTTGAAATGGGACTTCAGATCAGCACCAGATGTTGTAGCAGATAGCCTGTCCTTACTTTGTACCAAACTGGGAGAAGTTTGGGCAAAGAGTGATTGAGTTATGATTTTGTTAAAAAGGAAATGTGTTTTACTCCCTTGCAGAAACAGACCAACCTTAACTGTCTTCAGATTTAAAATACCTCAACTCATACAAATTGAAAAGACAATTGTTGCTTATTTTGAAAGAGAATGTTTGGTCCCACACACTTTTTTTTTTATTTGGAAAGAACCCAGACGGTAGGGGCTGAAATATTGTTCCTTTTAAAAAGTCTTTTGAAGAGGAGAAGCAGTGATTTCCTATCACACTGAGCAGGTGTGGAACAGGCTTACCAGGAACGCCTTTGCAAGAAAATATGTTTTTGCAGCTTTGGGAATAGGACAGGGAGATATTTGGCGAGGTTAGGAAAATACAGTAAAAGTTCACAGAAAAAGTGTCAAAAGACAGGTTTTCTTCAAAGAAAGGAATGAAGCGACAGTCCTGTAGAAAGGGTGTGTGTGTGTGTGTGCCCATATCTTTACATTATTTCTGTCAGCTTTCATTGTCCTGTAAACAAGACACTTCACAGGATATATAGCTACAACAAAATGTACGTATGTTTTGATACTCCATTACAGTTGGAAGGGAGAAAAGAAAAATTTCCAGGGTAAGAAAAAGAAAAGAAAAGAAATGTATTTACTAAAAATACTACCTTCCATGGAGGAATACTAATCAATCTGTGTGGCTTCCTGAGCTTGACTAAACTATGTCTTGATGACCCAGAATCTTTCAGCTTTTATGGCCACACTGTCATCAAGTCCAAATCCCTGCTCAATGAAGGAATGAAATCAAAGCAGCTCTGACAGAGGGTTGCCTGATATTCTCTTGAATGCTTCCAGTGTTAGGACATTCACTATCTCCCAATGTAACTGCTTCCAATGTTATATTGCTCTAACAAGTAAATTTGCATGGTATTCTGCCTTCCTGTAGCTTGAGCCCATTATTATGTGCCCTGCACTCTGGGTTGATTAAGAACAGATCCTGCACCTCCTCTATATGACTATCTTTCAAGTATTTGAAAAGTGCTGTCATATCTCCCCTCAATCATCTTTTCTGAAGGATAAACATGTCTAGTTCTTTCAGTCTTTCCTCATAGGGCTTGGTTTCTAGTCATCTGTCATACTAGTTTACAAAAGCAAAAAGTATATATTACTTTAGATTACTGCTGTAGATCTGGACAGTTTTATTCAGTTACAAAGCAAAGTGTTCTGCGTATATACCACCCCATAGCACTTCGAGCACATTCTGAGTGGTTTATAATTTAATTATGCAGGCTACACATTGGCCCCCACCCAAATAGGACACATCAAAATATGTATAGGCTGGGTACTCATATTACTGACCTCGGAAGTATAGAAGGATAGAAGGATGGAAGGCTGAGTCAAGCATGAGACTTCCACCTGGGATTGAACCCCAGGTTGTGAGCACAGTTTTCGCTGCAGTACAGGCTTTTAACCACTGCAGCATGAGGCTCTACACCAGTAATGCATCAGTAAGGCATTTTCCAAAACAAGAATCATAAGCAAACCAATTTGCTACACAAAGATAAATTCTCTATTCATACACACCTTCATATTTCAAAACAAGGTGAGAAAGATTTTTTAAAAGCAGCTTGAAATTCATGATTTGAGCTTCTTCCCTCAGCGCAGGTTATTTGTGTAGCCCCACTTCTTCTTGCAGCAGTTCACAGCCTGGAGATGCTGGCAGGTGTAGCATTTGCAGCAGATCCTTGAGTCACAGTTGTACTTCTGGGCAACCTGGAGAAGGGAAAGCTCAGTGATTCCTCCACAGAGACACAGCACCAGTAGAGTGGATTCTTTCTGGAGGCTGCCGTCCAAGACCATGTGTCCATCTTCCAGCTGCTTTCTCACAAAGATCAGATGCTGCTGGTTGGGAGGGATAGCTTCTATCCTAAACATTGGCCTTGACATTCTTGATGATGTTGCTGGGCATTCTTGAGGGTATAGCCCATCAAGGTTTTCATAAATATCTGAGGGTGCGAGCAAGGTGTTACCCACTAAATGCAGGGCATGAGTAAAGTGGATAGAGGGATGCTCTTCTCCCTCTCACGAAATACCAGAACTAGGGGACATCCACTTAAATTGAGGGCTGGAGAGTAAGAAGAGACAAAAGAAAATGTTTTTTTTAATCCAGCTTGTTGTTAATCTGTGGAACTCCCTGCCACAGGATATGGTGATGGCATCTGGCCTGGATGCCTTCAAAGGGGGATTGGACAGATTCCTGGAGGAAAAGTCGATCCCAGGTTGCAAACCGTGATGGAGATGTGTATTCTCCAGGCTTAAAACCAGGGTGCTCCAAGGACCAGATGCAAGAGAGTGGTATCAGGAGACAGATCTAGTCTCGTGCGCTCCACTGTGAGATACAGAAAGCTGGACTAGATGCGTCTGATCCAGCATGGCTTTTCTTATGTTCTTACATTCTTATACCTCCTGCACCTGATTTTGCTCTTTCTCTTAGGCTTTTACAGGCTGTAGTAGTAGTAGTAGTAGTAGTAGTAGTAGTAGTAGTAGGAGTAGTAGTAGTAGTAGTAGTAGTAGTAGTAGTAGTAGTAGTAGTAGTTGTTGTTGTTGTTGTTGTTGTTGTGTGGTACCAAGTCTCATCCAACAGATGACTGCCACAATAGTGTTTTCAAAGCATGTGAGATATTTAAGGAGTAATTTTACCAATGCCACTCCCATTGCATTTCCATGGCCAAGAGAACACATAAACCCTGGTCTTCTGAAACCCAGCCTAACAAACGAACCAGTACCATACTGGCTCTTTTTTTACAAGTTAGTGATATGTAAATGTAAATAACAGTGTGCGTGCCTGTTGACGAGCAAATAATAATTTCTGCAATTTCAGACAGGTTTTTGTTATGTATATTTCAATTATCCGCCTAATTTTTCACTGCCAAGTTTATTTATTCAGACACTGATAACACGTTTCATAACTCTGCACCTAACCGCAGGCACTGGAGCCTGGATGGTATTATCATCAGCTGTGATTATAGTAAGATAAGCCCACCGTGTTATGCATTGCCAGACAAATATTAACTGTAAGCATAACGATTTAACTCAAGGAGGACCTGTGAGGTAGCGCAAACCATTATGGATGGGATGATTTTACATGGCCCCTTTGATAACAACACGTTGGCAGGCCTCTATGGGCTCGTGGGATTATTGTTAATTAGTTCCCTATCTAAACCCTACTCTAATTTAATTGAGGGCTGCCGGGACCTTGCAGATATTAATTAAACCATGGGGCCGTGACATAAGCAATTTATAAGCGCTACCCGCCAAATCGTGACCGGGGTATTAAGCACTCCACGCCAACGAGTGACTGATGGGATGGGTGAAAAAGCACTGCCATTCACGGCCAATTAGAATGGCAGTCAAAAATTCCCATCCGGCCCCGAAGCGACCAGCAAAGCATCACCAGCACCATAAGTATGTGGCGGGAGGGTGGGCAATTAATGATCCGGCCAGGCTGAGGGCTGGAAGCGCAATGACAGATCGCGCTCCGCGCTCCCAGGCGTAGGCAACGCAAACTGCGTAGCCTATCGCGCCCGCCCGGCCAGCCGGCAAAGACGCCCCGCCCCCGCACAGGGCGGAGGGGAGCATCCATTGCCAGTCTAGGCCGGAATAACAAGACGACACAGTTTTAAGTTGGTTTAACATGGGCCACGATTTATTGAATACAGGAGACAAATATTAACTGTAAGCATAACGATTTAACTCAAGGAGGACCTGTGAGGTAGCGCAAACCATTATGGATGGGATGGTTTTACATGGCCCCTTTGATAACAACACGTTGGCAGGCCTCTATGGGCTCGTGGGATTATTGTTAATTAGTTCCCTATCTAAACCCTAGACAAATATTTGTCTATTTTCAGAGTGATGCAGGATGAGGAAACTGCAAACATAACCTTCACCACTGCTTTCTGCAGAAGCACTGCATCAGTGGAGTTCTAATTCTAAAATCTTTGTGATGGAAGCCACTCTGTCTCACAGTGGCAGCCATCTGTTTGGTGGTGTGCATGGTGTGTAATTTTAAAATTTTCAAAGCATTCCCCTTCTCTTTGCAAGATGGGCCTCGATCAGAAAAGTGGCTATTGGGAAATACAACTTCTTTATGCAGAATGCCTCTGCTGGCATCCCACAGTCACCAAGGCCAGACTACAGTTCTGGGGCTTGCAATTCAGCAAGTAACTTTGCATAGTTCTGCTTCATTGGTGATAGTTGCATCTCCTGCCACTGGATAAACAGTAATTGATTGGCAGATGCCCCATTCCAGTTATAGCAGAATCCTACTGAAGTCTCTGCTTTCAAAATGTTGCTGCTTCCTTTGGGATGCATGCCTCCTGCTAATATGCATATTATAATATACAGTATGCATAGTTTGTTAAAAACTAATTTTAATCCCAATAAATGCCAATAATTCTGAAATATTGTATGCCCTGTTCCTTCATCTAAACATGGATATTATAAATGAAGTATAATGCATTGAAGAAATTGGTGGGTGGTAGCTCATCTTCTTGCCCAGATGCTTCAAAATGATCTAGAACAGTGGTTCTCAACCTGTGGGTCCACAGATGTTCCTGGACTGCAACTCCCAGAATCCCCTACTAGCACAGTGAATGGTGGAGGCTTCTGGGAGTTGCAGTCCAGGAACATCTGGGGACCCACAGGTTGAGAACCATTGATCTAGAAGGTATAAACCTATCTCAATATTCCAAGGACAGCTTGTTTGCCTATGGATCTGCAAAGACTAGCTGACTAATACAAATTTGTTGATGTATTTCCTTCCTTCTTTGCTTGCTCACTTAAAATATTTATACACCACCTTTCTCTTAAAGGATGCAAGGTGACTTACAGTATTTAAAAAAATTGTTAAAAACAAAATAATATTTTTACAATATTGTAAAAAGCATCAAGATATTGAAAATTGTAAATAAGAGTGATATACTAAGCACATGTATAAACAACAGAGTAAAACAATCCCCTTTTAAAAAGATCTGCATGGTGTACCAGTCATTTAAAGGGAAGCCTGCCTGAAGAGATAGGTCTTCACCTGCTTGCAGAAGGGCAGCTAAGATAAGACCTTCCTGGGCCTCCCATGTAGCCCAGTAGGTGGGAGAGAGACATGTGAACACTGAGTAGTTTTTAATTGTTGTTTACATTCCTCCAATATGAAAGCACCATCTCCACGTGGAACAGAGTTATCGCAGAGGAATAAGCCTTTGAGAGGATCAGCAGATGCAGACATCAAAAAAACATGGATCTGCTGACAAGCTTGAGCTTCTCTGTCATATGAGAGCTTCATTCCATCCTGAGAAAGCCTATGATACAAAGCAGGGTCCGGAAACTATGATCACTGCTGAAGAAATCCCATGGGAAAATTCTCAGCTGGTGTATGACCCCACTCAGGCAGTATAGGATATGTTTGGCCCTTTTAAAAAATTACTATGCCTGTGGGGAAAAGACATTGCACAGGCCCGTAACCTATGAGAACAGCAATTTTAGCAGCATTTCTGCAAGACCTGCCAAGAAAAAAAAGTGCCTGTCCCAAATCTTCTTTGTCCTTCCCATTAAATAATTCATTGATTAAAAGCAGGCATAGCCCCTGCTTTCTCAGTCAGCCAGTTGTGTGTGTGTCACTACCTCACCTACTTCCCAACCAATGCTGGGAAGCAGGAAACAAAGATTACAACAGTGTGACATCTGAACACAGGGCACATATCTCTGCATGCGCCAGAAAGAGATCATTCAGGAACAGGAATCTGACTCATTCTCAGTCAGCCCATTGATCCATCAGTTCAGTACTGTCTGTTCTACATGGCAGCAGCTCTTCAGCTTTTGAAAACATGGTTCATGGCCAGGGCTAATTTGCCCACCTGTACAGACCTTTGGCGCAAAAGATTCGTGTCGATCCGGATCTTGAGGGGCAGGGGCTTGTGGAGCTTATTTAAGCTTGCCCCTGCTTTCCTCAGTCTCCTTTGCCAGCAAGCTTATCAGCCCACCCTGCCACCCTAACCTCAAGAGAATGAGACTAGCTGGTCACTATGGGGCCAGATGGGAATTTTTGGTGGTCACTCTAATTGACCCTCAGTGACCATGTGTTTTCACCCATCCCATTCTCCAATTGCCATGGGATGGGTATTTTAACCAGTTCCAGTCACAACCCCAGTAGGCAGGTAGTGCAAGAGGTACTGGTATTCAGTAATGCCCTTAATAAGTCACCCTTAAAGTGCTAGTCAGCCCTCGGATAAAATTAAATTTCATTGGTAGGTTTAGGGTTAAAACAGAGTTATTCAGGATATGTTAGGCTGAACCAAGGGCTGTGATGGGCTAGAAGATTGACACAGGTTGGAAGGATGCTGAACAGGTGGGCATCATCCTCCTGAAGTGTGAGTCTCACTGAATACACCATTGGGTGGGAAGGACACTATTTATCCTGCTATTACCTCTTTGAACTACGGTTCAGGTCCCCTTGACAGAATTTAGACATACGTTTAAAAATATTTATCCCAAGTGAAGCTGTCTCGCCTCTTTATTTCCGGGCTGGGTGGCCAAGGGCCATAGTTCAATTTTGCACACAATGAATACCAGCTTCAGTGCCTTGCATTTCCCTTTAAGAGAGAAGAATCCTGCCTCAAACTCTGGTAGACAGAGTGACCCGGGAGTCAGACTCTAGAACCTTCTGGGTATAAAGGATGCACTTGAGTTGTCCTCCAAGAAATGTCCCTCTTCCAATCTCTGGGCTCAGGGTGCAATGAGACAGCATTACACCTCATGCCACTTTGGGAATGGGCTGGTATACTCCATTTTCTGGTGACCACATGATGTATAGGCAACCCCAAAGTTTGCCCAACCTTTATTCATGCTTACCCACACCCTTTTCAGTCCATGCCAGAAGTTAAATTTTTAGCATGGTTAGGATCATTCTGTTTTCGTTTTGCTTCCAGTATGCGCAATCACTGTTAACAGTACCAAAGAGGCATCAATAAGGGGTTTTCCCAAACTATTCAGTGCTATGAGGGTGGAAAACTAATGAAGTTATATATGCCAAGAAATTGGGAGGTGGTGTCAAATTTTCTACTTCTCACAAAAGAAGGCATGACTGGATAAGGTGCAGAGGGTGATTTTTCACCCTAAAAGCCCTTGCTGTTTCTCTTGTGGCAAGCCAATGCAAAGATATCTCACTTATCAATAACAATATTCAGCTTTTATTAGTACCCACTGTGGGGAAGACAAAATGAAGAAGGGAGTCTACCACTACTTTTTGTCTTTTCCTTTATAATTTAGTGCCCTTTCACTTAGTTGAAAGCTAATGCAGTGATGGATCACTTTTCAATAAAGGGGGGGGGCATCTTTCCCTTATCCCCATAGAAGAGGAGACCATAGAGGAGGGACAATATGGAGGCTGAAAAGGAGAAATGGGCTAAAATACACTGTGACTTTCTGTCCTGATATCCTGATACCACCCAACCCTTCTATGTGGATGCAATTATAATTCTGAATTTCAAACCACACTACCAAGCAATCCTGTTTAACAAAATCCAGCCAATAATAACTTCACTATCTAGTTACACCCTCCTGGTTTCTTGATTTTCAGTCCATTTAAAGTAATAATTTCCTTACAATTTAACAAAAAAGTCAAAATGGAAACAGAACTGCCTCCCGGTCAAAAAATCAAAAACAAACAAAAGATAAACAAAAACAAAACCACTCACCCCTAGAAAATAGGAAATCAAGGTTTCATGGTTTCAGTTGCCCTTTTAAAACACTGGCCTCATGGTTTGTGCCTCAGACAAGGTGACCAGGAAAAGGTGGAGAAATTGCCCATTGTTAACTGGAAGGCCATAACATCTGTGCCTTACCTCAGGGAGAAGGAAAGCTCTTTCTCCTCAGCACAGAACTATTAGCAGGAATGGCTTCAACTGTAGGAAAGGAAAGGGGGAAATATCACTTTGTCTTTGAGAAGGTGCAGAACCATTCAGCACATGACTGCCGGATCACTGCAAAGTGTCTAGAGATTAGAACGTTGGGCATAAAAATGGGAGAAAGAAGTTACTTAGTTTAGCCTAGTCACCTCTTGGGCAAATATTATGCTGAGTACTTTGCTTATGGTCTTGAAATATGCTGAAAATCTGTCAGCATGTGTATATTAGCTTAAGATAGTTAGCTTTCTTGTTTGCTTGTGGGATTGTTCTTCATAACACAGATTTCTATTCATAACTTGAATTTTTTGTAACTCAGGGTGTTCACAACTCGAGATACCGCTGTGTTTATTTACTGGTTACAAATTGAACATATGTGCACTTCTTGGGCACAGCCTTTATGGATGTTTATTTGCTCTACAATGTTTTGACTATTTCTGTAACATATGCAATTGTTTGGAAACTTTGTTCTTTTTGACATTTTCTCCACCCCTTTTAGTAAAATACTGTATAAAACCTTATAGCTGTTTGATTATTTTGGATTGACAGCATTATTGATACTTAAAACTGGGCCTTGCCTCAATCATCTACCAGGAGATTTTGTATTTTATGGGTCATTTTGGTATTCCTACTAGAGATAGGCAAGAACCACTGGTTCAGCAGCTTGTGCTGGTTGGGCTGATGGCCACAGAGCTGAGAATTCAGGCTCCCACCCCTATCTGGCACCCACTCAGAGGCAGTACCCAAAGGAGGTGGGGCAGGGAAGCTGTAACATTACCTCCATGTAGCTGCCTGCGGTAAGGTGTGGAGAGGCACCAGACCACAGATCAGCTGTGCAGCTATTGGACAAACTGGTATGAATCGGTGGGTCATGCCCATCTCTGTCTCCCACCTTACGGTGCTGGTGTGACACTCAAAGCACAGTTAGTCCTCTGTGACCTGACATAATCTTGTCACCTCCCTTTACTATGTGACAGATTATTTTTTTCAGAAAAGCATTCTGCCGTCTAATTGAGCCCACAAATATCTACTTCCAAATTGAAACATTATGAAAACAGGCATGCTGTAATTGAGTATTAATAGACACATCTTTAAAGAATTATCAAGCCAGTGAACAAATAAGTACATGGAGTCAGGCAGTAAAACACATTGAAAACATTCATATAAACATTTTTTTCCATCTTGCATGGCTAATTCTAATCTCATAATGTTCTACTAGATCTGAACTAGCCAGCAGTTATAAAAGGGGGAGATAAAGATTACAGTGTGATTGTGTGGTGAGTCTGAAAGAAGCAGTAGGGATCCTTCTGATGATGGGAAGAGTTTGCTCATATTTGCCCAGGATTCAGACAGAAGGACCATTCAGCTGCTGGACTGAATCTGGGTACTCCACTCTCCATTAGGTGGTTACTTCACATCCCATTCATCCCTCCTTGCTGTCCCACTTGGGACCGGTACAAAAAAAACCCCTTAGGGCGTTTATACACGACCCCTAAGCTCCGCCGCAAATGGCTGCAAGCTCCGGACGATAAAAATATTTACCCACCAGCTCCGGAGTTTGCAGAAAATTAAGTGCGACCCCGCCCACTTAGCGGGACCAAACTGCACTTTTCTTGTACCTGCTTTTTTATAGTGAAAATATTTGATGCGGAGAGTTCCTGAGCTCTCCTCGCTTCTTTCTGTTGTTTTTCTTTTGCCTCCGCCCCTTAAAGAGGAACCAGGTAGTAAACGGAGGTCGGAGCAACCGGAGGTAAGCCTTTTATTCTTTTGTCTCTGTCTAAGGCTTTTTTCCCCTCCCCCCTCACGCAGACAGAACAAAGAAGTGCCGAGCGGGTGGGGAGGGAGGAACAGCAACAAACCCTCAAGATCTCTGGTCTGAATTTAAGGGACCAGCGGATCTTAGGGGTCGTGTAAAAAGGCCCTTACTTCACGTCCATAGGGTGACAGCAAAAACTTGTCTCGACCACGCCCCTGGAACCGGGAACAGAGCGTGACAAGTTGTACCTGCCCCTGGGATGGGGAATTCTCTTGTCATTGTTAGTCCCGGTTCCTGTTTCGAGACAAGGGACCGTGTGGTAACAACTGTCACGTGACAACTAGTGTCCACCTAGTGGTCAGCGGCTGGAGCGGCATTCAACATTAGTTTCCCTGTGGGAAACACCATGCAGTGCAAATGTTTATTAAAGAAAGTACTGAAAATTCTGTAGCATTGATGTGTAAATCCCGGAAGATTAGTAAATTGAAATATTGAAAAAGTTTTATTTATGATATTTTTAAAAGGGTTAAGAAAGCAAGACAAATTCAGAATTTGTCATGGAACAAGACTGTGAAGTAACAGTTGTCATGAGACAAGTAATCACACCTGTGAGTAAACGGAAACAGGGACTGAACAGGGACAAAACCATGTGAATATGAACAATGCTGTCATGGTACAAACGTAATCGCGAAAAAGGTA
Source organism: Phrynocephalus forsythii (assembly GCA_029282475.1). Taxonomy (NCBI): domain Eukaryota; kingdom Metazoa; phylum Chordata; class Lepidosauria; order Squamata; family Agamidae; genus Phrynocephalus; species Phrynocephalus forsythii. The sequence continues at coordinate 98,488,130 of JAPFRF010000010.1, forward strand.
GGATGTGAAGTAACTGCCTAAGAGAGGAGGTGCCAGCAGTGCAATACTAAGGGGAAGGCATGAATTCTACTGTTGAGCTAAACATTCTTGGTGGGGGAAGGTACTTGAAGGGAAACATGCATTTAAGGGGAGTGTGGCTTCCCCATTTGTATTGCCCAATATTCCCCAAACACCTTTTTTATGGGCCAGAGCCATACACTGAGATCTAGTGGGGGACAGGGAGTTAAAACACAAGAGTCTTAGGTAGCTGCCTTATATTGAGTAAGACTATTGGTCTCTCTAGCCCATTGTTGACAACTATGACTGGCAGCAGCTCTCTGGGATTTCTGGATCCTTTCCTACTTCTATGTGGAGGTGCTGGGGGCTGAACATGCCACCTTCTGCCTACAAAGCATGCACTGTACTACTGAGCTACAGTCCCTCCCCAATATAGCTTGCAGTATGCCTTTGTGGTCTCCCATACAAATACTAGCTACGCCCATCCCTGCTTAACTTCCAAAGTCAGGCAAGATGGGATGCCTGTTCAGGCTCAGATGGTGGTCTCAGGAGCTACCGCGAGCTGCCTCCACACCTTGACATCTGGGAGCCCTCGAGCTGTGTGTGTGTGTGTGTGTGTGTGTGTGTGTGTGTGTGTAGGCTACAATCACCAAAGACGGAGATATTTGCTCCAGTCCCACCTCCCTGTACCCACGGAGACTGCAAATGGACAGATAAAGGCTGGCATTTGAAGGTGGCCTTCCACAACTGTAAAGCTCGCAGAGGGGAGGTAGAGAGTGTGGATCGCACGCAAAAAACTATCGGTCGTCAGCACGTCTGTCCGCCCGTGCTGGTGCATCAGTCCCAGACGAGCGAGTCGCTGAGAAAAAAGAAGAGAAGGGGTGGTGATGGTCCTGAGCATGTAGGATGCCTCACACCCCGTTCTTTGCCATCTCCCTGTCCCAAGATCGGTCAGAGGAGAACCTGGGATCGACCACGCCGTGGCCTTCTCCACGTGGGTGGAGGAATCCCCGCGAGGCAGAGGAGGAGACCAGAAGACAGGAAGTAAGAGAATCGCCGTGCGCTTGCCGGGGGAACGCCCTCGGGCGAAGGAGATGCCCCGCTTATTGGATCCGAGGAAGAGCGCGTCTCAGGTGGACACCCCCTTTCGAGAAAGGGGGCCGCCACCAGTGGCGCTCTGTCGGAGCCGCGTCCCCACCGGCTCCTCTTTCCCTCCCTTCCTCTCAAAGAGCCGCCCATAAAGCCAAGGAGACCCCCACCAGCGCGCCTGCCTGCTTCAAAACACACCAGGCAAGGCAGAAGAGGCAAGGAGGAGGACCAGCCTTGCACGGGGCAACCCTCGGGCACGTCCCCGTCCTGCGCTCCCTGGGGCAGGATTTGCCGGGTTTAGGGGGCAGGGCTGGGGGGCGAAGGTCAAGTTCCTGAAGTTTGATCGATGCTGCCGGGACGCCTCGGCCGAGTAGCGGAAACCTTGTTCGTGCCTTTTATCTCCCTAATTGTTTAACGAGGACGCGGAGAGGAACGATCTGATCCTACCTTTCGTCATTTTGTGCCGGGCTTTATATTTTAACCATCAACCAATTCTGGATTTACGTCCTTTACAAGCACCAGCTACTGCCTTTCCACCCCCTTTCTTCCACCCCGCCCGTTTTTCTTCCCTTCCCACGCCCTTTGGAGTTCTCTCGTCCACCCCGCCTGCCCCTGGAGTGATGAATTTCCAAACCGAGTCTTGCAGGAGTAACCAGGAAGGAAGAATTACATGCTTGGCTCCAACCAGGCACCTTCGGGCTGGGAGGTGAAGGCGCGCCACTTCCGCGGGGCGCCTGGCGGCGACTCCGAGAAAAAAGCAGCCCAGGTGCTCGGGGTGGGCTTGGGACTGGCGGTGCGTGTTGTGGGGGGTGGTGGCTAGGGCGCAGACCGACGGGCGAGTGGTCCTCATGGGGCACTAACGAGGCTTGCCGTGGCCGAGAGAGGATGGACTCGGCGGGGAAAGGTTGCCCGACTCCAATGCCAAAACAGTAGGTAGTATGTCCGTTTTTCTCTCTCTTGCATGGTATGGTCGAGCTTCCTAACTCCCAAAGGTCCCGGCGTGCGATGGGAATCCCTCGAGCTCTGTGTGTGTGTGTGTGTGTGTGTGTGTGTGTGTGTGTGTGTGTGTGTGTGTGTGTGTGTGTGTGTGTGTGTGTGTGTGTGTGTGTGTGTGTGTGTGTGTGCGCGCGCGCGTCATTTGTATCGCGTGTCAAAATTGGGGGTATGACTTGCACGAGCCGAAGAGATTGTCGATGCTTGTTCCTCGCTGCAATAGAGGAGGAGGAGGAGGAGGAGAAATTTTGCTGGGGTTTGTTTTGCTCCTTTAACCAGAGCCCCGTCAGCCGCTCTTTTGTTGTTGTGTTGGAAAAGTCGGAAAGTTAAAGTTTCTGAGGAACTTAAGGGGACTCAACTCGCTCGCTCTCTCCCGTGAATACAAAGCTGTAATGATTCAGTGAATTAAGGGACATTTTTCTGTAATGGGAAGCATGTGCACTGCACGGTTCAGCTGAGAATGGCAGAGAAAGCTTTCTTTCTTTCTTTCTTTCTTTCTTTCTTTCTTTCTTTCTTTCTTTCTTTCAGCAACTTCTGCTTCTTGCTAACGCATACCTCAGTTACATCCCTTTGCTGTCTGAGTGAGGCTGGAAGAGTCATCAGTCTTCATTTTCCCTCTCTCACCACCTACTCTTTTTCTCTCCCCTGCCTTGGCCAGGAAACCTGAGGCCACAGTGGGGGAAAGTCCTAGGATTTGATCCCACTGCCTGCCCACCCACCCCGGGCAAGATTGCCCGCCTAGGATGGAATGGTCTACAGAGGAGGAGAGGTTGACACCAAGGGAGTCCTATATTTGTCCAAAAGTTAACTAATTCCTTTTGAGTTCACTTAGTCCAGTTTTTCAGCCCAGCTTGCAGTCTCTTAATGTCTGTCTTTGACTGTCACAATAATAGATCATATAACACACAAGTGTAAAAACAGACATACAGAAAAAAGAAGAAAGAGAGAGAGAGAGATACAGACAGACAGACCTAGCACTTTATGCATTTCCTTAGTACTGTAGTCCAGTCTTGTTCTGTCTCTGGTTGCTCTTCTAGGCAATAACTCTGGACGTTCCCTAGGGGGTTGAAAAACACTGCTGTAGTCTATACTTGTTCTGTCTCTGGTTGCTCTTCTAGGCAATAACTCTGGACGTTCCCTAGGGGGCAGTGACCCACAATTGGAAAAGAAAGAACAACATGAACCTCATTAGAACTGGTGGAAGACAAGTATTAGCAATCCTTTTTGTTGTGAAATTCTTCTTCTGAATCCACTCACCTTCTCAATACTGGATAGCTTTACATAAGCAGGGGGTCCCTCTGAATATTAGGTGCTTATGATGGTCTCTTTCCATCACCTTAACAGCCCTTCTGCCTTAGCCTTTTGTCAGTCGTCCTACATGCCAGGGACCTCAGTGCTCTGATAGTGCATGGTACAGGCATCCCAACTTTTCTTCTCATTCTTGCCTCATGATGTGTTGGGCATCCTTTGTGTCCTTGTGTCCTTTCAAATAAAAGAACACTGGTAATTAGAATTAACATATTACAATCTTTCTTTCTTTCTTTCTTTCTTTCTTTCTTTCTTTCTTTCTTTCTTTCTTTCTTTCTTTCTTTGTGTGTGTGTGTGTGTGTGTGTGTGTGTGTGTGTGTGTGTGTGTGTGTGTGTGTGTGTGTGTGTGTGTGTGTGTGTGTGAGAGAGAGAGAGAGAGAGAGAGAGAGAGAGAGAGAGAGAGAGAGAGCCTCAAAGCCGCTCATGATTCAGTACTGTACTAGGCAGCTGGCTCAAAGTTGACTCAGCCTTTTATCCTTCTGGGAGTCGGTAAAATGAGTACCCAGCTAACTGGGGGTGTGCGGCAATGTCTAGCCTGCATAGTTAAACTGTAAAACGCCTGGAGAGTACTTTAAGTGTCACTGGGTGATAAACTGCAGGCTTTGCTTTTTACTTTGGAAGCTGTTGGATACTCGTAGTGCTCCTTTTTTGATCCTTGGCCACCTTTGTAGAATTACAGACTTGGGGAAGACCAGAAGAATATTTAGGCAAATCCTAACGTCACCTGCTTTCCATCATTCCTGCCTACAAAAGATCACCACCGTGTACTCTTCAAAACAGAGAGCTTGTAAGGACACTTCACTTATTTCATTTATTTACTACATTTAGCCCTCATCCCACATCAAAGTGGAGAGACGTTTTAAGAGGGAGGCAATGGGAGTCTGCCATGTCCCTGCAATTCTTCCACACTGTTGTCAGTGATTTAGATCAGACATCCCAGATGTTATAGATTACAACTGTCACATTAATTTACTATTGGTTATTCTGGCAGTAGGTGGAAACATTTAGAGGGCTAAAGGTTCCTTGCCGCTGATTTAAATGAAGCTATGGAGGCAACCCTTTTCAGGTACATAGAAGGCAAAGAACTGGGAGGGAGAACTAAGAATTCAGGAATCCAAAATTAGTTTAAGAGAATGGGAAACTGGATGGAACTTGAAACAGACAAATGCAAAACTGTACATTAAAGCAAGAACTCCAAAATAGAATCTGCACATATAGTTCTGGGTGTGTTTTGCTTGGCTGCTTGCCTCTAGTACTGCCATTTAAAAGACAGTCGTGATATACTGTATATCTTTCTGCCTCCCTTGAGGAAAACCACTAAATCTAACAGGTTTAAGTTACAAGTGGCCTGTGGCCTGAGCAGAGCCAACAACCTATCCCATCACTCCAAAACAAGCTCCCAACCACCCTGTTCACCCAACAGCTACTACTGGACACAAGCGAGAATATTTTGTGAAAATTAAGAGGAATCTATTGATGGAAGATTGGGTTGGAATCCATTGTGAGAGGTCTTCAGGGAGAGTCTGGAAAATTATCTCTTGGAGATATTGTAGCTCTGGATGTCCTACATTGACCTTGAGGATGGATTCTAAATGGCCCGGGAGGCAATGCATTGTCTATCACGTCAAACCCCTTGTCTTGCTGTGTTGTTAACTATTTGAGTATATCCTTTGTCCGTTTTCTTATTGTATTCTGTTGACTGGTGTGTCATCCTGTGGCCCTCTGTTCACAAACTCAATACACTGCTCTGACATTCTATAAAATCCTCTGTGTGATTATGATTATAATGAGAACATTATAATGAGAACATTATTTATTTATTCATTAGTGCTGATGAAAACAACTGAAAAAGTACAAGCATTCATGTATACATGTAATAACTGGATATGGTCATTTGATGTATTTGATTAAGATTAAGCTTTTTGTCTCCTCTTGTCCTGGTTCCCTCGTGTGTGGAGTAGTGAGTAGAGGGCCAAATTAGGACTCAAGAGATTTGCTGAGCTCTGGAAACTCATTGAGGGGAGGCTGCGGTAAACCACTCCTTTACATTCCACATGCAGTAATACCTCTTAAGACGAATTTAATTCATTCTACGAGTTGTTTTGTTTTACGAAAAATTCATCTTGTGAAATGGGATTCCCATAGGAATTTTATTTATGTATTTGTTTATTTAAATTTTGCAACCGTTTTTCATCTTGCAAATCATCCCATAGGGAATTTTCATTATGTGATGTATTTCCAGGAATTTTTTTCATCTTATGAATTTTTACCTTACGGGCCATTCATGTTAAGAGGTATTACTGTGCCTCACAAACCTTGCAGGGTCACCACAATTCAGATTTAACTTAATGGCTCACATAGCAGAAGATTATCTTCACTGTCATAGTCAGTGGATTTGGCATGTGAAGGCTGAGAACTGAAGACCTTTGGTTTGGTTCAGATGAACCACTGAGACACGACTCAGTTATATGCAAGTGAATTTAGAAGGAATCTTAGGCATGCTTATTCTCCCCTCATCTTTCTCTTCCCCTCCTTCCCCCCTCTTGTGCGTTCTGCATCATTTAATTGCCTCCTTGTTGGAACCATTTGCCATTATATATGAATCAGTGAACAATTATTTGTGGTCGTTCTGGAAACTACATTTGACTAGGAAGTAATTAGTTTAGTGGAATGTATGATGGATGAGAGGATAATATAGCCATGAGTGGCATTCCAGACTCAGGGTCAAACTAGACAAAACTGAACACACACAATCAGAACAGGAAGTGAAAACATTGCACATCTCTTATAGGTCACCAGTGCTTGTCTTACTTTATGATCAGTCACCAGAAGGTAAAAGCAGACTTTGTTTGCAAGTATGTCTAGCTGGGCATGAAAATCTGTCCACACTGCATCCCTAAAACATTATCTGCAAAGTATAATATGATCTTTAGGCCAGAATCCTACTACTTTCTCCCACAAGCATAAATCTATGAGTGTAAACCTCAGTAGCAAATTGACAAAAGTTAAAAAGTCAGTGTAGGCATTTGCTGTTGCACATTAGTTGTGTGACATATTGTGTGACAGCAAATGCCTGCATAACATCTTAACCTATGGCAATTCACAGCTGAGATTTATGTAGCTGGAATAAATAATAGCTGGAATTCATATCTGAAATTTACAAGGATGGACTTAATTCAGCATAATTTTACAATTAGATTTGAGCTTTAATTACATCATGCAAAAGAAGAAGTATTATTTTCCTGAGCCATGTCAATGTGTTGGATATGACACACAGTGGACAAAATCCTGCTACCACAGTTTTTTTCCTACATAATTCTGATTGGGCACCAGACACATTTAATTCACACTAACTAAAAGTTACATCCTCCAGCTGTATGCTCTCCTTAGGGAAAGCCTTTGGGAGCTTCAGAACGTGGTGGGGGAATATCCATTAAAAGTCAAAAATTGCCACTGTATAGTGCTGGCAGCACCAATCCTAACAGAGGTGATCCAGGGACAGCCTTTGGCTTTTAAAGATCTCTCACCCTGTCCCAAGGTTCCAAACTCTTCTTCAGGCCAAAAGGAAGCCCTGAGGACTAACATACTTTGATCAGTGGTGGCTGCAACTGGCTATCACTAAATGGTGTAAGTCAGGAGTGTCCACACTTTGGTTCTTCAGATGTTTTGGACCACAACTCCCAAAATTCCAAGTTTCTATTGTCAATGACAAAGGACTGTGGGAATTGTGGTCCAAAACATCTGGAGGGCTGAAGTTTGGACACCACTGATGTAAGTGGTCCCTCTGTGAAAAACAATACTGTCCCATGTAATGCCTTTTCAGTTCATTAAGCAACATGGCACAGAAATAACCATGCTTCCCAAGACACACAAGTCAGAATTTGGTTTCCTTATGCAATATTTTGTACAAAGTTACCATGACTCAAACTGGATGTGACTACCGTGCCTAAAATGATGCAGATGTGAACGGCAGAAACGTACAGCTCAGATAAGTAACTTCCTACAGTTGGAAACAACAAGGAGTCCCGTAGCATCTTAAAGACTGAGAGGTTTTACTTGGCATAAGATTTTGTAGACTGTAATCTACTTCTTCACATGTGTAGGGTGCAGCCTCAGTAGATAAACATTTTATACATTAAGGGAGAAAGAGGGAGTATATGAACTGCAGTCCACCAAAGATCAGGCTTGATGAAACTTATTCTTTAAGAAGGCACAAGATTCCTTGTTGTTTTCACTTCAAAAGCCTAACAGACTGTAATCATCATCATCGTCGTCGTCGTCGTCGTTGTCATCATCATCATCATCATCATCATCAACCAGTGGTGTCCAATTATTATTATTATTATTATTATTATTATTATTATTATTATTATTATTATTATTATTATTATTATTATTATGGCTCCACTCCTTCCTCAAGGGCCGTGCTCAGCAAATGAGCTTTGAGGGTGTTTTGTCCTCTCCTTGGACACTCTCTTGTGGGGTGCCTCAGGGGTCGTCAATCTCCCCCATGCTCTTCAATATCTATATCAGACTGCTGGCTGAGGTCATCCGGAGTTTTGGAACTTGTTGTCATCAGTACGCTGATGACATGCAGCTCTATCTTTCCTTCTCCACCTCTGCAGTGGAGTCTGTCCAGACCCTTAATTGCTGCCTGGCTATGGTTCTGGAATGGACCAGGAACAACAGGCTTAAACTCAATCCTGAGAAGACTTGGGTTCTGTTCTTTGGAGGTGTTCCAGATGGAACAGTGGCCCTCTCCCTAGTCTGGATGGGACTGTCCTCCAGCTGGTGGAAAGAGTGAGGAGTCTGGGCATCGTCCTGGATTGGCATTGTCCCTGGAAGTCCCAGGTGGCTGCAGTGTCCAGGTCAGCCTTTTACCATCTTAGATTTATTGCCCAGATTCACCTGTACCTTGAGGGGAACTCCTTGAGAACAATTGTGCTGGCACTGGTCATATTGAGGAGTTAACTCCATCTACCCTTGACCCTTGTTCGGTGACTGCAGCGGGTGCAGAATGTGGAAGGCAGATTGGCGGTTGGTGTGGGCAGATTTGACTGCATCACCACAATTCTGGATTGCCTACTTTTGGCCCACTTTTCTTATATATAATACCTAGTCTGAAAATGGCATTCTAAAGCTGCTCATGTACATATGCACTGAAGTCCTAGAAGCCTATATCTACACTGTTTTATATTTGTTTAAAAATTAAACCCTTTCTCTTTTACAAATGAAACAGATATTGTGAAATAAAGAAATCTGAGAAGATGCTGAAGCAACCAAATTCGGGGGCACTAGCCATGGTGCTGATTCTCTGTCTGGGCCTTCCTGGAATCACACTTGCATGTCCTCACCCATGTGCCTGCTATGTTCCCACTGAAGTTCACTGTACATTTCGGTCCTTAGCAGCAGTGCCAACAAGAATCTCTAAACATGTGGAACGGATTAATCTAGGGTTTGTATTTGCAATTTTACTGTGGCATTTAACATCTTTTAGTTAAACTGAGTCTCATACAACAGAATTAAAGTTTGATATCATCCTTGTGGGTTGAAAGCCTTTGATGAGACAGAAAATGATGGAATGAGTCTGAAATCTTCTCTGATTACTTCTAATTAACACTTCTAGAGGCAGATTGGGGGATGTCATTGGAACATCTTGCCTTCAATGAATGTCTGAACCATGGTGAAAGTGCCTCACATTTGCTTTTGCTTCATTTTGTCCCAGTCCAGTCTCCTGGGCCTCTTCAAATCCTTCCATTTTCAAGAAGAGATCACTTACGTTGCACTGGAGGAGTCCCTGGAGGTGTATTATTTATTAATAAGTGATAGCCTAGGACTAGCTGATGAATTTTCACCATTATCAAGGCAGATGATGTGCCATTGTTTCTGAAAATAAAGGCATAAAGTAACCAGATAGGTCACTGTGTGGGAGCACCTACCTACATAGCTTGCAAGCAGCAGTTCTATTCCCCTATTATCTCTCCCAAGAGAAGGGCCAGCTACGTGGTCTTGGGGAAGCTACATGGTCCAAGGGTACACCCAGAAGAAAGGAATGGTAAACTACTTCTGAGTACCCTCTATCTAGAAAACCCTGGCAAAGGTCATTGTAAGTCTGAAACAAGGATCCTCCAAACAGTGTCTGTGTAAATAATTGTGACATGACACTAATGTAAGGAGGATAATGATCTCAGAGATTCTAAGTCGACTATAACTGGTAGAGCACATGCCAATTGGCCAGGTTGGGAGTTGGAGGCACCGCTTTGCGGTGGTTCCGATCCTTCCTGGCTGACCGTGTCCAGAAGGTGGTGCTGGGGGATAGTAGCTCTGCCCCTTGGCGTTTACGTCATGGGGTTCCACAGGGCTCAATACTATCCCCCATGCTGTTTAACATCTACATGGAACCGCTGGGAGAGGTCATCAGGAGGTTTGGGCTGAGGAGTCAGCAATATGCTGATGATACTCAGCTCTACCTCTCGTTCTCCACCAATCCAGGTGAGGCGGTTTCTGTTCTGAACTCGTGTCTGGGCCAGATAATGGACTGGATGAGGCTTAATAAATTGAAACTCAATCCAGACAAGACGGAAGTGCTGTTAGTGGGTGCTTCGTCAGACAGGCTAGAGGGCCACTTCCCTGTTCTGGATGGGGTTGCACTCCCCTAAGGGACAGGGTCCGTAGCTTGGGGTGCTCCTGGACCCCGGTCTAACTCTGGAAGCCCAGGTGGACTCGGTGGCCAGGGGTGCCTTTCTCCAGCTGCGGAATATATACCAGCTGCGCCCTACCTAGATGAACGGAGCCTCATGACAGTTACACATGCACTGGTAACATCCCGTATAGATTACTGTAATGCGCTTTACGTGGGGCTGCCTCTGAAGACGGTTCGGGATGGTTCAGAATCGTGCGGCATGGCTGGTGAGTGGTAGGGCCACCAAGGAACACATCACGCCGATTCTGTATAACCTTCACTGGTTACCAGTTGCTGCCCGAGCCCAATTCAAAGTGCTTGTTTTGACATATAAAGCCCTAAACGGCTTAGGACCTAGATACCTGAAGGACCGCCTCCTTCCATATGAACCTACCCGGCAATTAAGATCTAGTCAGGGAGCCCTCCTGAAAGAGCCATCCCTTAAGGAGGTGAAGGGGGTGGCTTGCAGGAATAGGGCTTTTTCAGCAACTGCCCCCAGACTATGGAATACCCTCCCATATGAGACTACCGACGTTGCTAACATTTCGGCGCCAGGTAAAAACCCTCCTATTCCAAAAGTTTTTTAACTAATGATTGTGGGCCCTGATGGCAATTTTAGTGGTGTGTTTTTTAATGTATTGTATTTATTGCATCTACATGTTTTATTGTTTTAATTTTATTGTATTTGATGTTTTAACTGTTTATTCTTATTGTGAGCCACCCAGAGACCTTTGGGTAGTGGGCGGCATACAAGCTAAATAAATCAATCAAATCAATCAATCAATCAATTATGTCACTTCCAATCAATCTGATTCTGGCTTATGATTTATTTATTTATTTATTTATTTATTTATTTATTTATTTATTTATTTATTTATTTCAGTATTTTTACCCTGCCTTTCTCCTTGGAAAAGGACCCAAGGCGGCTTACAGTAGGGAGACACAATATAGCATCCATTACAATTAAGACACATTCAGTTTGAGAAACAGGGAATTGAGGGGTATCTTACTGCATTAGAAGGCAACATTAAAACTAACAATTCATAACATAGTGTCAATACAATCACACAAGGAGAGATATAAACACAAAGTGATGCATTATACGTCTGAAAATCACCATTCATTCTGCCTGTATCCTCTTTGTTTCCTTCCCAAAGAAAACATTGATTGATTGATTGATTGATTCACCTCCTGGCCTATTGAAAGAACTGTCTGATTTGTGGCTCACTGGAAGGCAGTTTCCAGTCAGAATACTGGGCTATTGATGTGTCATACGGTTTAAGGCAGCTTTCTATATAATGTGTTTGGTCTGGTATCTAAATTCCAGGAGAAACCTTCTGAAATAAGGCTGGTTTCTACAATGCATACATCTTTAGTTAGAGGCTTTAATCGGTATGTGAACCAATTAAAGCTTTTGGTAATGAATGCAATTTTGTGATTAATTAGTTCTGGCAATTTTTAATTAGTGAAGCTCTGAGTTAGGAGAATGGCTATGTTAAAAACAGTTTGAGTTCTGCTGTGTTCATGTGATAGATAAAGATAAAAATTATGAATGTTCTTGGAACAATTTATTTATTTATTTATTTATTTATTATTTATTATTTAATTATTTTTATTTATTGGATTTTTATACCGCCCATCTGGCAGCAAGGTCACTCTGGGCAGTTTACAACAATTAATACATTCAAATAATTTATACAATAAAAACCATAAATAGTAACACAATAAAACAAAAATAAAATAAAAATAATATTGAAGTGACATAAAACAATAAAACAATATATTATTATTGGCAGGCTAATCAGTTAAAATCAAGATTTAATCAAGATTTAATGGGTGAACACTGAGTTGGAATTATATTTGGGGAAATGCCTGCTTAAATAACCAAGTTTTTAATAGTTTTTTAAAGGCAGCCAATGATTTTGGTTAACTTATTGCATGTTAAGATCAACAGCAATAACAGGGTAAATAGAGTGAAACTTTGTAAAATGTAAATTTATTTAAATGCTGATTAATCTGGGGAAAGAGAAGTAATTAATCAATGATTTGCTAAATATCATTTTTCATTCTGCAAATTGCAGCTGCTGATTCACCTGAACAGTTAACTTCAATAATACCTAGTAGCACACTATGGCCAAAATCCTGCTGCTTAGTTTGTAAATTATCAGAGAGTTGGCCCGTTGACTTGATGGAGATTTAGTGAATCAACTTCTCTGTACATCCCATTAATTCAAATGAGCCTATTTTGTGACTTAACATGCAGGCTCATTTGAATCAACTGAACTTACACTCTAGCAAAATTTACTATGCTACAGCTACACAACAAGATTTAGGTTTTAATGTACAAATATAGATGTTCAGTTAGGAGCTGTGGTTTTCTGCTGTGAGAAGCGGCTTAGCAAACACCCATTTTAAAATGGCCCCTCCAAATTTTTCTTCATTTGTTGCTAAATATTTTGTTGGCATCTTACAAGTTTAATGGTCTGCCAGTTGACATACCATCATAGGTTGGATCTCTGCCAGTGAACAACAGGCCCATCACTTGGAGAATGTTTGTGGGAAGGGGAGCCTGATGAAATCAACATTTCCATGGAGTTATATTTTAGTTGAACTGCATTTATTTCATGTTGGTTCATTTTAGTTTTGTAAAATATTATGACCAAGAAGCATAAAACTAGCTTTAGGAGCCACATATAAAACACTAGCTGAGGGCACATGCCCTTGTTAAAACACTTCATTAACTTGTCCTATTACATGTATGATTTAGGAACAAATCAATATTACCTAAAATGCCAGCTTTTCTCAATGATTTGTTACTGAATATATGTACATTTGTTTTCTTTCCAGGTTTAACAGCATACAGACAATATCTGAAAACTCTTTTGCAGGGCTTGCAAAGTTAGAACTGCTCATGCTTCATGGAAATGACATCCAAAATATACCCAATGGTGCCTTAAAGGATCTGATATCACTACAGGTACAACCAAAGTAACTGTTTGGTTTTCAAACTGGAGCTACATTTAGTTTCTCTGTTCCTGGAGCCCTATCAGGGCTATATAACAGCCCTTAAAAGGCTGTTTTTCTGTGGTGCTGAGGAAACTTGTATGGTTAGATGCACAGAGCATATTACAAAATTCCACAGAGTTCCTACCTGTGTATACCAATAGCCTCAAATACAAAGATACATTTATCAGTTTTTTTAGTTTATCTAATTTCAGTGAGGTACACTGGCTATTTTAATGGCCTTGTTAAATTGTGGCTCAATAGGCTCATTTGCTTTCTCTTTTGTTGACTTTGTATGTGTGTGTTGTGTCGTTATAGTCGTGACCGACTCTTCGTGACTCCTTGTCCATGTAATTTTCTTGGCAGGAGTACTGGAGTGGTTTGCCAGTTCATACTCCAGGCACCTACAGCACCTGGTATTTCCTGGTGGTTGTCCATCCAAGTACTAGCCAGGTCCGACCCTGCTTAGCTTCTGAAATCAGGCAAGATTGGATGTGCTTAGGGCATCAGTCAACTTAAAATTGGCCAGTCATTCTACACTCCTGTGGTGTGTGTGTGTGTGTGTGTGTGTGTGTGTGTGTGTGTGTGTGTGTGTGTGTGTGTGTGTGTGTGTGTGTGTGTGTGAGAGAGAGAGAGAGAGAGAGAGAGAGAGAGCAAGAGAGCATTTTTTATCTGAAAGACAGTTTTCCTATGTCATGTTATCAGATTTTGCGATGCCTCACCCCCCCCCCCAATAGCATCCATGTTAAACATATTAACCTATTCATTTCCTGGTCCATTTAGGTATTCAAGATAAGCTACAATAAACTGCAGGTTATTACAGGCCAAACTTTACAAGGGCTTTCCAGCCTCATGAGATTGCACATGGACCACAACCAAATTGAATTCATCCACCCTAATGCTTTTAACGGACTGACATCCCTCAGACTTCTCCACTTGGAAGGGAACTTGCTGCAACAGCTTCATCCACACACCTTCTCTACCTTTTTGGTCCTGGATTACTTCAGGCTATCCACCATCAAACACCTCTACCTGTCCGAAAATGCCATTAGGACACTGCCAATGGGATTTTTTCAAAGAATGCCACTCCTTGAGAATATTTACCTTCACGGGAACCCCTGGTCATGTGACTGCAGGTTGAAATGGCTGCTTCAATGGAGTGAGAAGGCCACAGGTAAGAGGAAGTCCTTGTTTTCTGGGATCAAGAAGAAACTGACTCAAACTGAAATTTGTCCAGAAATGTTGCATTTTAAAAAAAAAAAAGTTGAGTTATTCATGTTGGCGTTTCTATAAATAATATATTCCCTCTCGACAGTTTTATTGTTTTTTACAAAACAATACCTTCTCCTCACACTCATGGCCTAGTAAAAAAGAAAGATACGAAAAGCTTTGAAAAATCCCAAAATTAGCCTCCAGGTGAATTGGCCACCACTCAGTTTGCAGAGCTCAGCCTATAAGGGCATCATTTGGGTGCCAGATGTTTTCCCCCCTGAATTCCTTGGGTTTTACAATAAAAAGCTGAGCAGAACCAGATTCATGTGGAAAGGCATTTGTTTGGAGATCACAGAATTTCCCATTGGCACCATAAATAAATAAATAAATAAATAAATAAATAAAAACTGTTTTTAAAATCATCCCTCTGGGATGATGCCTGATCTTATACATATACAGGATTGAAGTGAGAATGAGGCAGGAAAATGTAGAGTTAGTAGGATGAATAGTTGTTTCAGACTTCATGGGCAGAAAAATCATGCTTTGGATTGTGCCTGTGAAAAACGGCAGGGAAATAACTCAGAGAATGGACTGGCCTCAAACATGTCTCTTGGGTTGTGGTTGTGGTTGGGACTTTTCCTGGTTGCTTGTTGTTTTGGTTATCATGGGAATCTCAATACAATAGATTTAGTGATTGGATTTTGCAGTGTTTGGTAGGGGCATTTTCAGGGATTGTTTCTGTGATAGTTGAATGTATAAGAAATCTCTATAATGTTATACAGGTCCCAGCTGCAAGCACTCTTGCAAGACATTTGGATATGTATCTAGCACCACATGAGTAAAAGAAAGGGATCATTGTTTTAATTAGACTGAGAGAAGCGACAGCCTCAGGTGACAAATGTTCAGGGCAGCAGTGGCCACCACAGACTCTTCCAGTCTCCTAAACTAGAGTGTTGCCATCAAATAGGGCAGCAATAACGTAAGTATCAGCTGAGAGTTCAGCCAACTTATATATTTGGAGTAGACTCTGGATCATCTTGTTCTTCATCTCAGGCACCAGAATGTTTTGGCTTGAGCCTGCAGAGGAGGGAATGGAGAGCTGGGTCCAGAAATAAGGTAAAGTCCAACAGATTCCACAGTGGGACTAAGGTACAACCTGTTAGGCTGAATCCAACCATATCCCTCAAAGTACTGTAGAGATGAACAGCTTTCTACCATTCCATGGCTGTATGTTGCTCTGTGTTTCATACTTCCTGAATTCCAGTTCAGCTCAGAGAATTTATAAAATTTATTCCAGAATGTGATTATGAGCTGTTTGCTCCATGTTTGAAAAACTCTCATCCAAAGGATTTCTGCTGTCACCTGAGTAGACACTATAGGAACATCCTTAGATGGGGCTTGGGTTGGATCAAGCATTTATCATTCCCAGTCATATGCCTTTTAATGTATCGGTCAGCTTCTGTGGTGCAGACTTGTGAAAGTGGTTTCATGCTAAATCAGGTTATGCACTACAGTAACCCCCCATTTATCATTGGGGGTTAGGGACCCACTCTGACCCTCAACAAAGAGAGATCTGCATTATGTGGATGCTGGGTCAGGTAGTGACTAGGGAACCTCTTTGGGACCTCCTACACTTACCTTAGGCCTGGCACTGCCACCTTCTTGGGCCTGTTGGAGGCCCCAGAACTGGTTTCCAGCAGCCCAGAAGTCAGTTCCGGGTTTTCAGAAACCACTTCTGGACCCTCTGACTGGCCCTGGAAGCCTGTTGGAGGCCTGCTTGGGGCAGCACCAGGCCTGGGGTAAGTGCAGGAGGCCCCAAACAGACCCACACAGCTTGCCTCAGGGGGCCCTGCCTTCATATACTGCAGTCTCGCGATATACTGGGACCGTAGTATATGAACCGCAATATAGTGGGGGACAACTGTAATGGGGCAGGAAGTAAGTAAGTAAGTAAGTAAGTAAAAGTAAGTAAGTAAGTAAGTAAGTAAGTAAGTAAGTAAGTAAGTACTGTATCCAACCACTCAGATAAAAATACTTCTCTGCCATGTTTTTGTTTTTGTTTTTGTTTTGTTTTTTTGTCTTCCAGGCATCCTCAAGTGTAAAAAAGACAAAGCCTACAAAGAAGGCCAACTTTGCCCAAAGTGTACCTTCCCTAAGCAATTCCAGAAACAAGATATTCAACATGTGAGAGATATTTCCTGCACAAAGCCTATAATACACTCTCCTCTGAAACAGAATGTCACCCTCAGAGAAGAGGAAGAAGAGGAAGATGATATTTCTGCAACTCCCATGGAAGAATTTCAGCTGTCTCCTTGGAACATTACACTGAACATGACCGATGAGCACGGGAACATCGTGAATCTGAAGTGTGAAATCAAAAAACCAACCAACTCTACTAAAATGCAGTGGAACCATCTCTCTCCTCAGGAAATTGAGGTCAACATGACCCTTTCTCTGGATCTGGAATGCCTAATGAGCCGCGACAACTATGAAAAACTGTGGAAACTTATTGCCTATTATAGTGAAGTGCCTGTCAAATTAGTACGAGAACATGTGCTCAGCCAGGAACCTAAGTTAAGCTACCATTATAGGCAAGGTTCAGATTATGATGCCCTTTACTACACCGGCGTCAAAGGGAGAATCTTGGCTGAGCCTGCCTGGGTGATGCAACCTTTGATACACATTCAACTGAACCGACGCCAAAGCACAGGGAAGAAAGTTGTGCTCTCTTTCTCTACCCAAGTTTCTCAAACACTTAAGACCCAAGAAAGCAGACCACAGCGAATCAACTGGGTTATGATAGAACAAGACCAGTACACTAGAGCAGCTCAGAGTGTAGTTGAAGGTTCGGACACTCAGCTGAGTTGCAATGTGAAAGCATCTGAAAGTCCTTCCATCATTTGGGTGCTTCCAGATGGGACTAAACTGAAAGCACCATACAAAATGGAAAACAGCAGGTATTCTGTCCTCAGCAGTGGCCAGTTAGTTATTCGATCAGTGGGCTATGCTGATACAGGTGTGTACCACTGTATTGCTCAGGTGAGAGGTGATGTAGACACCATGTCCTACAGAGTTCTGGTGCAGCCTCCCGTCATTCATCCAGCTGATGCCGAGATCAGAAATGTTGAAAAAAATGTGGGACAGGCCATCCTTTTGCCCTGCAGTGCAGTGGCCATCCCAGAAGCCCACCTTAGCTGGATCCTCCCAAATAGCCACATTCTTCATGATTTATCAAACACTTCTCATGCTTATCTGTTAGACAATGGTTCACTGTTAATTCCGCATGGCCATATTCGGGACAGTGGGTACTACCGATGTGTGGCTATCAACCAACGAGGAGCAGACCAATTTGCTGTTAAAGTAACAGTGAATAAAATGGTGTCTGACAGATCCTCAAAAAGGGTGAAGTTTAAGAAACATCCTGGTTCTTGGACCTCTGCAAAAGCCCGAGGACAGGCCATAGAAGATGATGAGGGGTCAGGTGCCGAAGAGGCTGATGATACTCCAAACAAAACGGTCCACCTAAAGAACCATGAAGTATCCCTTAAACAGAAGAGTGAACACCTTTCTCATGTCCAGGTTAAAAAGAATAAAAAAGGAAAGCACAAAATGAAATTGTGGAAAGGCATGGGTGGGATTGAGGAAGCCAATGTTGCCGAGGGCCGCAGGGTATTTGAAGCCCGAAGAAGAATAAATATGGCCAATAAGCAAATCAGTCCACAGCAGTGGGCTAATATTTTGGCCAAAGTTCGTGGGAGAAAGCTGCCTAGAACAACAGTAGCGCCAATCTTTTCTCTAAGGACTCTGACAGAGATTCCACTGGTACCTCAGACCATGACTGTGCCTCCTCCCATTGCTAGTCCTCCACCAAATATTGCTGTGGAAATCAACGGAGAGGAGTCATCTGCAGATGTGTTGCATTTGGGTGAAGTAGAGCTGTTTACAGAAGCCACACCATCCAGGAGCCAAACCGAGTATTACAATCCAGATCAAAGATCTTCCACAGCACTGAATATCAGGCATAAGCCTTTTGTAGAAGGGCATGAATTCTTAAGCCCTACAGAAGGTCCATACAGAGGAGAAGTACCTCTTGCAACAGACTCTCGGAGCTCTCCAACTGAACAGATCCAAGATTGGGAAGATAGCCGTTTAAGAACAGAGCAGGTGAACCCAACAGAACTGAAAAGCATGGGCAATTTCACTCAAAACTCTTCCAGTGAAGAGGTAACAAGCATTATTTACATTCAGAGCAATTTAGCAGCAGTCAGTAATGGAGACAGTGCCACACAGAATCCATTCTTCTCTTTAGAATTATCACCTGAAGCTTCACACCTTGAAAAAGCTCATGCCTCTGAAGCCACAGAACCAGATTTACAGAAAGCGCGTACAAATAACCTAGATGAAGCTGCAATAAATTCTACTTCTTTTCCTGTAAATGACGATATGCATTTAAAAGCTGCTACTCCCTTTTTTGGTTTGGGCTCCCAAATGACAGATTCTGTTTTCAAGGAGAGTGATAGCAGAAAGTACCAAGAAGTAAGAACTTCTTCAGATCTACTCAAGGGTTCTAAAGATACAATATTTGAAACCTCACATGCTCAAAAATTAGAACCCATTGTTACTGTAGGGAATACAATTACCCCACTTAAGCAGAAAAGCTGGGTAATGGCTGTTGCCACCCCTAGCAATCTAATCACTGTGCCCGTGATTACAACATCTGAAAGAAAACTGGTTCCCTCCGAGTCACAGATTATCCCCCATCCAAGGAGGCGAACATATGTGAGAAGGAGGTTCAGACCAAGTAGGATCAGAAGACCAAAGACTACACCCCCTGCAGCCATTTCTATAAAGGAAACTCCTTTTATTCCAAGAATACCTAAACCAGAAGCTGCAACCCAAAGTCTGCAAGGTTCCACTTTCAGGAGCCATCAAAAGTCTGATGCTGCAACACAACATGCAACTGAGTATATATCCTTGGAAGCCACTTCCTCATTAAAAAGTATTACTGCTGCACAATGGTCCACAAAAGCCAAGGAAACAGCAACTGTTTCGGTTTTTCAGTTGTCTACTTTGCTTCCTAAAACACTTGTGAGTCCTTATAATACTTTCCAAGACCGGGAACATCACACTGTGATGTCAACACAAGATTCCTGGACAACAGCTCCTGAGAAGCCACATTTAAATCTCAACTCCAATGATATTTACACATCTACAGGCAACAAATTAATCAAAGACGATGAACATTATGCTATCACCACAAATAATGAAGTCACAGAGGCACATACAACAAGCACTTCAGTTCTCATAGAAAGTTCAGTTAGCCCAATATCATCTTCTGACTTGAGTTCCATAGTGCTCCCAGAGTTTGCAGAAGAATCAATTCCTATTGTCTCATCAGAAATTGGAGTCAACCCTAGAGCATCTTTGTCAACACCTTCTACTGTAAAGCATGTGACAACTGCCAATAGCCTAGAGGAATATTTTGAGATTCCTTCAACTGTAGATGAACCACAGAATTTTTCAGAATCTCCGATAACAGCTAGAGTTGCAACATCTTCCCATCAAAAAGAAACAGTGACTTGGCCACCTTCCTCTGCTAATTTAGATGCTCACCTTTTCACACCTACAGAAATGCAAACAATGATCCATCCTTGGCTAAGTAGAACACCCACACTACCATCTTCAAGGCATTCAAAGGAAATGATCACTCAGCTGCATGGTCACCATGATCAAAGTGTTGCGTACAGAACTGAAAAACGCTACCCCCCAATTTTACCAATTGCACCCGCACTTTTGGCTACTGCTTTCCCTTCGTTAACGTCCAGGGTGCTTAATTCATCTGAGCATTTTTCTAGAAAGAATAATGACACATCTAGCCGACTGGCATATTCAGGCAACAGAGAAATGACTGCAGATAATGCACGAGTCAAACTCAGCTCAAGACAGAATGAACTTTCGAATTTTCCTTCAAGCAAAAACAGGATCATCACACAGCAAAGGCAAGGACAACTGAAAGAACCATATGGTGGCAGATCATCCAATAACCTCCCACTAAATCCCAATATGCCTAACCACCCCATTGAAAGGGTACCCACTTTTAATCAGCCATCTGCTTTTGTGCCTCCAAAGCGTGTTCCTATGAGGGGCACAGCAAAACCTCCATATCTGATTGCACCAGGCCTCTTTCAACAATTTGTGACTCATCAGATCCCCCTTCACTATACCAATAAGCCAGAGATAACAGCATACCCAGCATACACCACACAAGAGAGAAAAAATTCTTCTCAAATGGAGACCTTCTTCTCTACCATAACATCTGTTCCATTATCCAGACCTAAATTGCATACTGCAAGCAGATTTGGCAACCAGGGTGAAACCCAATACAATGTTCAGTCCCGCGTTTTTGCCAATAACTATCTTCCAGAAGTCAGAGACAAGCCTGGAAGAACAACAAATCGGGCTGTGCCATACTTTCCCAATTCCAGAATCCCATTCCTGATTAACAGAACTAGAGTATTCCAACACTTGGGAATAAATTCCAAGCCGGGGGTGCCTCATCTACATAGCCCAATGAGCGCTCTTGAGAAGAAATTTATCTCAATCATTCGGATTACTACCCAAAGCACTCCTCTAAAAGCCACCACAATGTCAGAGCCTCCTGCAATCTTGGTTACTGAACCACCAACTGTGGCTACCACATCTGTGGTCCTCGCTCCAAGTATTAAATTACCTCAGACGATCCCAACCGTGCAAACCACCAGAAGCAACTATAATCACAGTAGCAATACTCATCATCCAAATGTACTACTGATGCCTAAACTGGGAGGAGTCAAGGCTCTCAACTCCAGCCTTATCCAGCCTTCTACACATTTCAGAAGCCAAGGGGAAAGGCCTAAGATTATAACTAAAAAGACTAACAGTTTATCCGTCCTCGCTGAATCAGATGTTGTTATCCCATGCGATGCCACAGGAGAACCCAAGCCTTTCCTTTCTTGGACAAAAATCTCCACAGGTAAGATATCTTTTGGTCTGATTAAAAGAGTGATGTGAAGTTTAGGAGACCTCTTTTTAACAGGAGGACCAAATTTCAGAGACGTTTTTGGGAACTGCACCACAGGGATGGATGTGGGCAATGAGATGAGAAAAATAAACCACCCAGAGTGGATTTTATGCCAGATGGTGTGGTATATAAGTCAAACAAGCAAGCAAACTAACAAACAAAATATACGAGCATATTTATTTTATTTATTTATTTATTTATTTATTTATTTATTTATTTATTTATTTATTCAGTTTTGGTCTGCACATCTAGCACCAAGGCCACTCTGGACAGTTTACAACTACAATACATACATCACAATAAAATAATTAAAAATGGCCTGTACAGTAAAAATTAGTAAGATAAAATAAAAACAAGGTAAACAACAAAATCATTAAGAAAAAAAAAATAGTAAAATACAATAGGAGGGCTATATGACTCGACCAACTCGGTCTCAGAGAGTCTCTATATTTATCTTTTTAAGGGCCTTTATTTTACTTTATTTTATTTTACTCTTTATTTTACTTTATTTTATTTTACTCTTTTATTTTACTCTTGTGAGCCATCAGACTCTATTAGATCACTCAAATCAAACCCAACTGTTCCAAAGTAGCCAACAGCAGCTTGCTCCCCTACACTAGAGGAACTGCACCCACAGCCTCAGAGCTTGGAGCTCTCCACTGTTGGACTCAATCAAGTTGCCTTCCAGATATTTTAACTAGCTTGCAGACACTCAAGATAACATGGCCACAGGGCAGGAATTAAAGAAGTGATAGCCCAAAATATCTGTATATTACTAGGTTGCTTAACTCTGAAACAGAAGCTTAGTTGTATGAATATATAGATGTGTAACTACATCTGGAGCTCCTAGATTTATGGGATAATTACCTGGGTTGGGTCTTTAGATCTGTATGTCTTTTCAGTCTCTCCTGAGGAACTATTATGGAAGAAAGGGTTCTAACTTGTTTGAGGTATATTTTTAGAGAGAAATATTTTTTCTTCCAACTTTCTTTCTTTCTTTCTTTCTTTCTTTCTTTCTTTCTTTCTTTCTTTCTTTCTTTCTTTCTTTCTTTCTTTCTTTCTTTCTTTCTTTCTTTCTTTCTTTCTTTACCTCCTGAATCCTGCAGGAGCTCTGATGACAGCCAACACCCGAATACAACGCTTTGAAGTCTTGAAAAACGGCACATTCATAATTCGCAATGTTCAGCTTCAGGACCGTGGACAGTATTTGTGCACTGCTCAGAACCTGCACGGCGTCGACAAAATGATTGTCTTGTTGACTGTCTTAGCTCAGCAGCCCAAAATGCTGGGTTCACGCTTCAGAGACGTGACTGTTTATTTTGGAGAAAAAGTGACCATGGTTTGCCAAGCCAGTGGCATTCCAAACCCACACATCTCCTGGATTTTTCCTGACAGGAAAATATTACAGATGGTGAGCAGTACAGAGGGGAGAATCATGCTATATGAAAACGGAACGTTGTCCCTGAAGGATACTACTTTCTCAGACAGGGGAGTTTATAAGTGCATAGCCAGCAATGCTGCAGGAGCAGATAGCCTTGCTGTGAGACTTCATGTTGCTGCCTTGCCACCTATTATCCAGCAGGAAAAGCTAGAAAACATTTCCCTCAGTGTGGGACAGAACGTTAACATTCACTGCAGTGCCAAAGGAGCTCCTTTGCCTGGCATCCGTTGGGTGCTTTTTGATGGGACCCAGATCCGCACCTCCCAGTTTGTTCATGGCAATCTGTTTGTATTTCCAAATGGGACGCTTTATATACGCAACGTCTCGCCCAGGGACAGCGGGAGCTATGAATGCATTGCAGCCAACATGGTTGGTGCTGCCAGGAGAACAGTGTGGCTGCACGTCCAAAAGCAGTCCACAAATGCCAAGATCACAGGGAGTTCCCCTCAGAGAACAGATGTGACCTACGGCAGTGCCCTGCGGCTGGACTGCACTGCGTCTGGCGACCCCTGGCCACGGATACTCTGGAGGCTTCCTTCGAAAAGGATGGTGGATTCCCTCAACAGGTAAGAGGGAGATGTGTTGGGGGAGGAACATGTGTCTGTTGTTTCTGGAATTCCACATATGCTGTTTCTTGTTACAAATGATCCATTGATAGAAACAAAAGGTCTAGGTTGGGTGACAAATATATTGGATCAGTGGGTGTTGCAGGCAAGATGGTCCAAAGAACATTCAGGTTCTCCAGCACTTTTCCACAGGCAGAAGTGTCATAAAATGGTTATGGGAATAAGATAATAGGGCAATTACACCAAGAAACTGAGCCAGATGGGGTACCCATTGTTCTCAAAGACAAACTGCCTGCAGGGCCTGCTGGAGTTTGAAGATTCAACCTCAAACAAGCAAGTGGAAGTATCAGAGAAAGGAGTCTGCAATAGTTACAAGAGCACCAAGGTGGAAGTGCCATCCACATTTTGTTGTGCCAGAGTAGTTATAACTGAACGGTGCAATTCAATCACCTTTACAGTAGCATCACTTTATATTACATCTGTGTGAAAACGATTGTGGCCCTTGACCTGTTTTTGTCTTATGCTGATTCTGCAGACTCTATCTTGTGTTGCTAGCAGGCATCCCAGAACCCAATAAATGTTGGTCGCCTGTTTGAATTTCATATGACAAAGCCTGCAAATTTGCATTATCATTCATTTCAACAATCTTCCTCCCTCCCTCCTCCGTCCCTTCCTGCTTCTTTGCTTGCTTGCTTAAATGATTAAACTCATCACAAACCTACATTTTGTGAGTGCTATACTGACTAAAAAAAATCTAAAGAATAATGAAATAAAAAACACAATATAGAACCAAGATGAAATTAAATGAATCAGAGAGGGGGGAAATGCCACGTGTAAAAGTGGATTAATATCACAGGAAAGAACAACTGTATAGAATTGCATAAATGGATCCTCCTGAGTGTAATACAGGAAAGCTGAAATCCAGTAGTGAATCACAGCTACAGTCGGCTTATTAAATCAGTAGAAATTACAGAGGAATTGAGTCACCCAATCCCCAGTGATTCTGTGAGGCTATTCACTACTGGATTTCAGTTGGTAGAAGGCTGCCCTGGAGACAGCTGCCACGTGACAAAGATGGATCCAGGACAATACCCGGATTCCTCACACTCTCCACCAGCTGAAGGGTCAGTTCCCCCAAACTGGAGAAAGGGCCACTGTACCCACCCGGGGACCCCCTGAGAAACAGAACCTTGGTCTTCCGGGGGTTGAGTTTGAGCCTGTTAGACCTGGTCCATTCCATGACCGCAGACAGGCAATGGTCTAGGATCCACACAGCCTCCATTGCAGAGGTGGAAAAGGAGAGTTAGAGCTGCATGTCATCAGCATACTGGTGATAGCAGACTCCATAACTATGAATGACCTTAGCCAGTGGCCTGTATTTCTTATATTAATAATATAATTAAATCAGAAGTTGGTAGAGGTTTTTTTAAAGACTAAAACTAGCATACACCCCTCATTAACATAGGCAGTTGTTATGCTTGGAGTAGAGATGGGCACTAAACCAAAAATGAAACACTGTTTTGTTGTTTCATAATGTAACAATTTTTTGTTACAAAACAAAATGGTACATGTTTCATGATGAAATGAAATGAACCACCATTTTAGGTTGTAAAATGAAACAATTCGTCCTAGAGGTACCAAATTTGGTGGATAGTTTCCATGGACTGTTCCCATTAAGCCCTCCAGATTTGGAGAGGTTTGGGATTCAGGGGGCTGAGTTATTTAACTCCAAAATGGTCCCCCAGGTAAAACATCATTTGCAGTTAAGGGAACCACTTGAGGAAGCTCCCACCATGGGGGAGCTATTAAGCACTTCCCTCAATTACAAATGAGTTTTTCCTGGAGGGACTCATTTTGGAGTTTAATAACTCAGCCCCCTGAACCCCAAACCTATCCAAATTTGGGGGGCTTACAGTAAAGAGTCCAAGGAAGCTAAGCTGTAATTAACATGCTGCTAAATGCCTATCATCACTATTTTTGAGTACATAACATTTTTATGTATTCAAAAATAGTGATCACAGGCATCTAGCAACATGTAAATTACAGTGTAGCTTCCTTGGACTCTTCCCTGTACACCCAAACCTTTTCAATCTTGGAGGGTGTAGGGGGAATAGTCCAAGGAAGCTACTCACCAAATTTGGTACTTCTAGGATCCAGGGGATATTTAGTAGAGTAACAAATCATTTTCTTTTGGTTTGTTTCATTTCAGAAATTCTTTTAAAATGTATTAATAGCAAAACAAAACAAAACACTATGGTTTCATTTTGTGCCCATCTCTACCTTGGAGTAGAGATGGGCACAAACAGTAATGTTTTTCCTAAGCACTGAACTAAGGTTCCTAAATAGAACTCTGTCACAATTTATCGAAAAAAAGTGCAGAGATAAGCATCATTGGCCTTGGTAATTTCAGGGGAGATAACTACATAAGAAATAAAAGAAGGGAACTGTTTTATGTTTTAGTTTAGCTGGGTTTTGGCCACATTTACCAAAGCAGCAGGATGAGGTATAGTCTCTCTGTCAAATGTATACATTTAGCTAAAAGCCTGTATTTATGTTAAAGTGACTACTTTTATTTGACATATAAATATAGTATTGTGTTTTTTTCCAAGAACTCAAAAGATGCCAAAAAGGTTGGCCTTGATTTCTGCTTATACTGTACTAAGTTTCCTTAGCATTGTTTTGGAACTGGCAGTCATTTTTTAAAACACATGTTGATGTCTTACCATTGTGTCGTGCAATATATAATTTTATATATTAATTATTAGTCCCAATCAGAGCAACCTAAGGGATGTTGGGAAGCCTACACTTTTGTGTGTTCCATTGATTCAGTGAGTCTATTCCAGCTGGGATGAAGGGCTGATCAAGCAGTACATTTTTTGCCCTGGAAACTTGTGGGAGGTACACCTATGGCCAAAACTCACTTACACAAAACTGAAATTTCAGGCAAAAATCAAAGAAAAACAAAACAAAACAAAACAAAAGACACAAACATGTGGCACCTTAAAGACTAACTTTCAATGTGTAGCCTGCACACTGTAATTAAAATTGTAAACCACCCAGAGACTACTTGTAGTGGTATGGGGCGGTATATAAGCAGAACACTTTCATATTTTAATGTAATGTTTCGTGCATATGTGCACTTCTTCAGACATATATAGCACATGTGCACAAAATGTTACATTAAAATATGAAAGTTAGTCTTTAAGGTGCCACATGTTTGTGTCTTTTCTTTTCTTTTCTTTTCTTTTTCTTTGATTTTGCCTGAAATTCTTGAAAAGACTAACACGGCTACCCTCTCTGAAACAAAACTGAAAGTGATTGAATGTATGCCTCCAGTTTGGCAAGTTGGTACATTTAAGGATAAGTGATGCAGAGAACCCCATATCATCTAATGAAAAAGTAAGTGGCTGGTATATTTTTCTCTTGGGGGTGGGGGGAATTGTGGGGATTGCATTTGGCCCCTGGGTCACATACATTAGACCTTGCAAGACAGAAGTAGGTACAGGGATGTATTGTTTTCTGACAGTCTCAGATTTCTGTGACATCTAATTAAATTCAATGAAGTAGTGATAAATATGGAGGTGTTGGCAGTCATCCTGATAGACCACATGCACGTCCAAAATTGTAAGCAGTTGTGTTAATCCACAGCTGCATATTCACACTCACAAATGCACTGAAAAGCAGCAGTGCACAGCATAATACTCATTTGATTAGAATGTACTATTGCTGTGGTAGAACAGAGAGTTGGCAAAAGGTAGTGTAGTGTTTAGACAACTATTTCATTAGGAATGGAAAGGGAGGGTCACAGCACATGCCCTACAATACAAAATCATTACCATAAGATCACCAGAACAAATGCTTCTTTTGTCCACATCAGTTTTTTTCTTTTTCCAGTACACATCATCTAAAAATCAACAAACCAGTTCTAAACATTTTCATCTCTACCACAAGCAAATATCTTGTAAATCTAGTAGTAGGTCTTGCCCATTCAGAATCAAGCTACCCTCACCCACATACATGGCACTATAGCAAAAAGAGTGAGCAACAGTGGCTGAGATCCTGTTGTTTAACATACTAAGTTGCACTGGACTGGACCATTGAACTTGTGGGGATTTGGAGAGCCACAGATGGAACCCTAAATTCCATTAATTCAAATGGGCCCGCTCTAGTTTCTTGAATGTAGTTAAATTACAACTAGAATAGACCTATTTAAACCAATATAATTTGTGCAAGATTCACCAAATCTCACCTGGTTCAGTGAGCCTACTCTAAATGTGACTTACTACACTAAGCAACTAGATTTTAGGAACTATAATTTTGCAGCTGTAATGTTATCTCTTTGTCTATATACATCTCTAGCAACCCTATACAAAGAGCAACTGTTCTGCTGAGCTGTGGGGGAGAAACTAAGCCAAGGGACATGGGATGGATACTGTATCTCTTAAGCTGACCTGATGCCTACAGGCACAGAGGAGGACATAGTCCCATTGGTGGTGCCAAATTAAAATCCCCAAAGCAAGCATAGTCATTGGCCCAAAGGGAGACTTGGCAAAGTTCTGCTTCGTTGTGCAGAGATCATTGTGTAGGACCAACATCCAAGACAAATATCTCATTCGCCAAATGTTCAGAAGAACAATGCTATATAATGCCATTGGACGCTTATAACATTTAAAAGAGATTGATCATACTGTTGTAAAGAGGACTATACCCTTTTACATTAAGTACTTTGGTTGTATAAACTTCTTAAATTGCTTCATGTAAACATTTTGTGTAATGTTAGTAGCAGTGGAATTTTCATTCTGCTCTCCTCATAGATGTCATGATCCTCTGTTTGGCAGCTGACAGCACCATTCTGTCTTCTTCAATGAGAAGTTCTATCAAGTTCAATCAAAATTGTTCTCAGTTAATTGAGTGCAAGACTGAAACCTAACTGTGGCCATTGAAATATCGGTTTATTTAATTTCTGAAACTCTTATATTCAAGCAGTTTTACTTTGTGTGGATCTTCATTGCTGATAAATGTGTGTGTATCTTATCATATGGACTATATTGTTGATATATCCTATCCATCTTATAAACATGTCACCCCCTGCATATACACTTACATGGAATTTATCTGTGGCATGTCTATATAGGAGGATTTATTTAATATATATATTTTGCATTACTGTATTTAACTGCAGCATACCATTCTCTAAATAAAATTTAGATCATCATCAGAGAAGCACAAAATAAATAAAAACATCCTTCTATGAGAAGAAAAGTTGGTTTCAGTATGGAACTGTTTACTTGCAACAGAGGATTCTACAAATATTTTTATGTGTATTCTGGCTCCAAATATGACTTACATAAACTTACACCATATGTTCTGTTTTCTTTTTTTCTCTCCCAAATTAGTGTGGACAGCAGAATCAAGGTATTTGGCAATGGGACTTTGGTCGTCCATTCTGTCACCGACAAAGATGCAGGAGACTATTTGTGTGTGGCCCGCAATAGGATTGGAGATGACTATGTGGTTGTCAAAGTAAACGTGATGATGAAACCTGCCAAAATTGAACACAAGAATGAGAATAACCATAAAGTGCTATATGGAGGGGACCTCAAAGTTGACTGTGTTGCAACAGGTCTGCCAAACCCCGACATCTCCTGGAGTCTTCCAGATGGCAGCATGATCAACACCTTCATGCAATCAGATGACAGTGGAACCCGAGCAAAGAGATATGTAGTATTCAACAATGGGACCCTGTACTTCAATGATGTGGGGTTGAAAGAAGAGGGGGACTACACCTGCTATGCTGAGAACCAGATTGGTAAAGATGAAATGAAAGTGCGGGTGAAAGTAGTAGCTGAGCCTGCCACAATTAGGAATAAAACCTATGCCGTGATCAACATCCCCTATGGAGATGTGTTGTCTGTAGGATGTGAAGCCAAAGGGGAGCCCACACCAGAAGTGACCTGGTTCTCTCCAAGCAACAAGCCTATCCCACTTCGGTCACAGAAGTATCATGTCTACAGAGATGGAACTCTTCTCATACAGAAGGCCCAAAGATCAGATAGTGGAAACTATACATGTGTTGCTCGGAACAGTGCTGGGGAAGACCGGAAGATTGTATCCATCCATGTCAATGTTCAGCCTCCCAGAATCAATGGACATCCCAACACAATCACTTTGGTGAACGAAATGGCTCTGAGAGACAGTCGGAAGCTAATTGACTGTAAAGCAGAAGGCATCCCTTCTCCACGCGTCATGTGGGCGTTTCCAGAAGGTGTCATCTTGCCTGCTCCCTATTATGGGAACAGAATCACTGTACATCGCAATGGGACACTGGATATCCGCAGTGTGAGACAGACAGACTCAGTGCAGCTGGTGTGCATTGGCAGGAATGAAGGTGGGGAGGCCAGGCTTATTGTGCAGCTTCAGGTCTTGGACCAAGTGGAAAAGCCCACTTTCAGGGACCCTGTCACCGAAAGGATCACGGCTGCAGCAGGGCACAGCATCAATTTGAACTGCTCAGTCCATGGGATCCCTCAGCCCACCACAACATGGATCCTTCCTAATGGCACCGAATTGCAGAAGAGCAGCCAATTGCAGAGATTTTACCACAAGAGGGATGGCATCCTGCACATCAGTGCCCTCTCTGCTGAGGATGCTGGGACTTATCGCTGCATAGCCCGCAACCCACATGGTTATGCCGAGCGTGTGGTCTTCCTCAAAGTGGGACAGAAACCAGAAATCAGCAATCAGTATAACAACCTGGTGAGCATCATCAATGGGGAGACCCTCCAGCTTCACTGCACCACCCCGCCTACCCAACGGGCTCGCATTACCTGGACTCTGCCCAACGGAAAGGTGTTAGATGGCCCTCAAAACCTAGGACGTCTCTCTCTGTCAGAGAATGGTTCTCTCACCATACGAGAGGCCTCTGTCTTTGACAGAGGGACTTACCTGTGCAAGGCAGTGACTGAATATGGCTCCTCCTTTATGAACGTCCCAGTTATTGTGATAGCCTACCCACCCCGGATCACTAGTGAACCAGCACCAGTTATTTATATACGGCCAGGCAACACGGTGAGGCTGAGCTGCATGGCCATTGGGATCCCAAAAGCAGAAATAACATGGGAGCTCCCAGACAAATCTCATCTGGCAACAGGAGCTCAGTCCCGTCTGTACGGAAACAAATTCCTTCACCCTCAGGGCTCATTAGTCATCCAGCAGGTGACTCCAAGGGATGCCGGCTTCTACAAATGCACTGCTAAAAATATACTAGGCAGTGATTCCAAAGCAACCTACATACACATATTCTGAAGTTAGGCAAATGCCTTCAAAGATACACAAATGTCTACAGTCCCTGCCAAGTGAGTACAGCTAGGAAAATACATTTGCTTAAGGAAGCCAGTTGTGTTAAGAAGATAGCAGCATGGTTGCACGAGGAGTAGAGGGGTGCATACTTTTACCTTCCTGAAATGCCAAAATGCTATTCAAGCAGATAACACTGTTGAAAAGACCCCTGAACTGTCCTGGTGATGTAACGGAGCCATCTTTCCAATGGAGTTCCCTGTGTGAATAGCATTTTAGTATTTGTTTTGCCTAAGTATTTGAGAGTGTATCTGCTGTGTGCACTTGTGTCATGTGTGCTATAACTATGTCTTACAGATATTGTATGGTGCTGCAGGGGAAGAAAGCTGAGGTCAACAATGTCTCAAAACAATGTTGTTTCCAATGTTGCTTTGGAAACCTGACTTTGAGGGGTGCTTTTACAATCAATCACTGAGACAAGCAAACAAAATATCAGCTCAAGCAAAGTTCAGGCATTAATTTCACTGCTTCCCATCCTCTCCACCAACATTTCCCATTGACTTCAGTGGAAGTGTACTGCATTCACTGGGACCTAAACAGTGCTTACCTATGGCAGGAGTGTGCTCTGTCTCCCCAAATTCATCAAGGTGGGTTCCTCTGGCCCCACAGAACAACCACTGAGTACCACTAACAGCTGTAGGAAATTCAAAATGGTCTTGTATTATAGCAGGGTTAAGGGAACCTGAGCTCCCCCAAAGCTGATAAGTGTCTCTTGCCATTGCATCTCGTTACTGGTCAGGCTGATAAGGGATTATGGGAATTGGAGTCTCACAAGCCCAGAACACATCCGATGCCCAGCATTGCCTTGTGGTTCTGGGCTAAGTCTCCTTGATCAGTTTAATGGAGCAGCTTTACTCCTTGTGTGACTTGAAATTCTCATGTCTTCTACAACCAGCAATGGTGGGGGAGAGGAAGCAACCAGGAATATTAAAGGCACATATTGAGTTGGGGGTATCTTTGTTTGCTTGTTTTTGCCAGGAAATTCAGATTTGGAGACATTTGAGAATTTCCCTTGTCCTGTTTCATTCTGGTTCTACCTGTCATGCCAACAGGTGGTCCAGGTTCATCATTTCACAAAGCATGCACCTTCAGGCAAACCAAAGGAATATTAAGTTCAGCCCAGAAAGAAATATTAAGAGAAGTCTTCTTTATTTTGCTGTGATTGTTGTTTGTGGACACATAAGTATTTCCTTAACCCCTTGCCCTCCTTTGACACAGCCAACTTTTTATATGAATATGATGGCTAACTACTCTTCTCATATTTATACCACCTCTCCAGGATCAATTCCACAATTAGAATTTAAAGCAAAACAAAACAAATCCTGACTTTATTCCCACTGCAGTTTCATAAACATTGCTGTAACGATGGAAATGCATCACAAGGGTCACCCTCACTGATTGCAGTCATTCTTTGTGTGTGTGTGTGTGTGTGTGTGTGTGTGTGTGTGTGTGTGTGTGTGTGTGTCCGTGTGTGTCCGTGCGCGCGCGTGCGTGCATGTGCGTGTGAATGCGTGTGTTTCAGACTATGAGACTGGAAGAATAATAGTAACCTGTGTCTCAGTGTATAAATTATTGGTCTTTACAAGACCCTGATACTTCTACTGTGTTTTATATAATACTAAGATCAGTATACTGTATGTTTTATAATAAAAACAAATATTTTCCACACTACTCTGTTACCATAGAGCTTCTCTCTTTGATAAAGAACCTGCTCCACACAGCAATACATTTCATTCAGTCATTCATTGCATTTACACCCAGCCGATCTAGTGGCATTGCTGTGGGTCACTACAAAAATGTACGAACAGAAGTAAAATGATAAACTTACAAAAAAATTGAACCCACCCTAAAAACCTCCTCTGTAACAGACATCCCAAATCACAAGATGGTAAAATTAAGACAGCTGAATCAGGTTTAAACAACCAACCAGCATCATAAGTTTAACAGGAAATTACCTTATAAATAATATGAATAAATGATAAAAGTCCTCTGAAAAGAGTCAAGGTACAAAGTGTCGCTTGCATAATTATGTTTCAAATCACCCAAAGAGTATACTAGTAGAGATGGGCACGACTTAGCGGAATTCCCGTTTCCGTTTCCGTTACTCGTTTCCGTTGCTGAACGGAAACGGTAACGGGAATTACTCCGTCAGAATTCGAACTCGAACCGACTAAAGAATAATTGGGTCTGATTTGTTTGCCAAGCGGCACAGAAAAAAAGTTTTTAAAAGTGGAAAAAACCCCCGATTCCCGGCCAAAAAAGCAGGCGAAAAATGTCTGAGGGCACCTACCAGGCCAGAAGGGTGTTTTATTTGGGGGAGGGGTTCCCCCCCTCTCCTTGGCTACTAGTGCTACTGCTGCGCTGCTGGTACCAGGCGGGGGGGCATCGTCTCGTCGGCCTTTGCCATGCGGTGTGCGGGCGGGGGGATCCAAAATGGCGACCACAATATTTTTTTTGAAATCGTGGCCCAAAAACCCACCAAAGCACCACAGAAACATGCGAAAATTACCTATTTTAAACGCTTGAATTTTTACAGTAGCAGCAGTGGGTTTGTCTTGCCAAAAGACGTCTCCGTTGATTTTATTTTATTTTTTCTTAATTTATTTTTTTACACCTGCGCAATGATGGGCTGGCCATGGGATGGGACCATGCAAATTTTCGGAGCCATTCCACCAATCGCATGGCCAGGTTTTGACTGACACTTCTGGATGTGCAAGAGGGCATAAAAAGGCGAGGCAGTTCCAGTCCGTCGCAGTCTGGGCTTGGATCTTGGTGGAGGAGGGTGGTCAGGGCTGGATTGCTGCGCTCAGTCTAGTTTCGATTTCGCGGTCGCGGTTGCGGTCTCGTTAGGCAGGGAGGGAATTGAATTGAATTTTTTGGAAAAAAATTATAATTTCTTTCATTCCCTGTCGGGAATAGCAACGCAGAGTTTATTCTTGTTTGTGTTCTGCATTTTGGAGGAAGATTTCCTTTTTTACATTTGCTTATATTTGCTTCAAGGGGGAGGGAAGGTTTGAGTGGGAGCGGGAGGTGCTGCGGATTTATTTTGAAAATATATTATTTTATACTACCATACCATTTCTTTTCTATCCCAATTTCCCACCAAGTTCACATTTATTTGGCCAAGGTCCTTTTACCCTGCGCCTACAGCTTTGCTGCTGTGGCGATTGGGGTTTGGGAAGGGAATCAGGCAACCCTACCCTACCCTAGTAGCAGTTTATACTTTTATACTACCATTTATTTTCTATTTTCTAAAGTAGTGGCAACTTGCAAGCAACATCCAAGGTCCAGTACTAGTGCTTAGAAGGGGAGGTTGGAGGCTGTGGATTAAATTATAGAGTACAGACTGAGTAGGCAGAGTTCCCCTCGCCAACCAGTGCACTCAAATTTCTCAAACACATTTGTTGGCATTTGGCAACAAGGCAAGGGCACCCTCCTCTATAGAAAATTTTACAATTACATTTTGCTTACTTATACTTACTCTTTCACTTGTCCAACACCTCATTCATTTATTTGCAGTCAGGCACTCAAACAAACATATTTGTTGAAGGGCACCCACCCACCTCTATAGAATATTTTTTTACAATTACATCTTTGAAGAAGTTACAGTTCTCTTAGTTACACTTGCCCTGTGCATTGTGAAAGTTGGGTGCTGCCACCAGATTTGGCACACCCCTAGCTTGCTTCTATTAGCTTGGGTGTTGGGCTGTTGTTGTGAGTCAATCTCACTCATTTACTTGGCAGTCTACAATTACATACACAATCCAATTACATCTTTGAAGAAGTCACAGTACTCTTAGTTACACATGCCCTGTGCATTGTGAAAGTTGGGTGCTGCCACCAGATTTGGCACACCCCTAGCTTGCGTCTATTAGCTTGGGTGTTGGGCTGTTGTTGTGAGTCAATCTCACTCATTTACTTGGCAGTCTAGTCTACAATTACATACACAATCCAATTACATATTTGAAGAAGTTACAGTTCACTCACTTGCACAGTTCGTTTGTGCTTTTCTTTACTATCACATTATACATTCCCTGGCCTGAGCAAAGAGAAGTGAGAAAAATGAGGAGGGGTGGCACAGCAAGAGGGCAGGGGAGGGGGACCCCCACTAAGATAAATAGGGGCACGTTTTTGAGGGAAGGGACAGGAAGTAGTGCAGAAAGTGATACTGGTGCAACTCCCTCCCCGAGTAGCAGTGCCAGTGGCACAAGCAGCACTGTGCCATCTTCTGTCACTGAGGGAAGCATGGATGAGGCGTACCATGTCCCATCTCTGTTACCTGACAGCCCCACCCTTAATCAGGAAGAAGACAAGGGCTCTGAGTCTGAAATGGCATCAGAATCAGAATCGGGCTCCTTGTATCTAAACATGCAAGATTCTGAGGACCTGTTGGCAGGGACAGACTTAAGGCAGGCTCCAGGCAGTGCTGGAAGGAGCAGCCCTCTTTCCACCCAGAGTACGACCAGTGACAGCAGTAGTACAGTTTCCAGGCAGGGGACAGGCCATGCCACCACCACAGCAGTGGCAGGCAATAACAGAGGGGGCAGTACTTTCTGTAAGCCATGCGGGTGTCTCTGGGAGCATTTTGAGAACAGCTCCCAAGACGCAAGGATGGCTGTGTGCAAGATATGCGGGGTGGTCTTGCGCAGGGGGAATGACCCCAAACACCTCTCCTCAAGTGGGTTGCGCAGCCACCTGATCAGGAAGCACCCTGGGACTCTGCCTGGAACCCTGTCAGGCCCTTGTTCCTCAGGGAGAAAGAGAGAGGAAGAAGGGTTAGGGAAAGAAAAACACAGCTCCGCTAGTGAGAGTGGGAAGAGGCAGGCCACTCTGCAGGAAGTGGGGCTGTTGGGTGGGAGTTTTGTCAGCCAGCGAAATAGGGCCAAAGCACAGGAGACCACCACTCGAGTGGTGGGTGAAATAGTGGCCATGAACGGGTTGCCCCTCTCCTTTGTGGAGTCATCAGGCTTCAGGCACCTGATGAAGCACGTGGCTCCATAGTACGAGCCTCCATCCCGGCGTACCTTCAGCAGGCGGGTGCTTCCCTCCCTTTATGAGTCTGTCAGGGACAGGATCCGGGCCCTGCTGCAGGCGGCCAGAGGGAGGAAGATACACTTCACTTCCGACCTCTGGACCGGTGGGCACCACGGATACCTCTCTCTGACGGCTCATTGGTGGCAACCCAAGGAGGTCCTGGAGCCCCAGACATCCCATGAACAGCTGCAGGGGGAGGCACAAGGCAGCACCCCAAGAGGGTATAGGGTGGTGCTTCTCCAGGCACAAAGCATGGAGGACAACGCCACAGGGATCAACATTGCTGAGGTCCTCAAGACAGCAATGCGAGAGTGGGGCAGGTCCATCGCGGAGTCATGGTTACTGACGCAGGCTGTAACATGACCAAGGCGGTTCTTGGGGCAGGTTTCCAGGGCATCGTGTGTGCAGCACACAAACTGCATCTAGTGGTGGGCGATGCCATTGGCCTGGGTCCAGCAAAGGATGATGCGTGATAGGCAGGCGGAGATGAGCCGACCAGAGCACGTCCTGATCCAGGACATGACCACCCAGTCGAACTCCACCTACGAAATGGTCAAGCGCCTGGTGGAGCAGAAGGAAGTGGTGGAATACGTCATGTCAACCACCCCGGTCCTGCATGAGGGGAGGGGGTTGGACATTGGTGCTACCGAGTGGCTCGCCCTCTCCCAGATGGTGGGTATCCTCCAGACTTTTGAGGAGACCACCCACGTCCTCAGCAGGTACAACGCCAGCCTGGGCCACATACTCCCCCTGCTCAATGCCCTTCGCCAACGCCTAGAGACCAGTATCCGGGAAGAAGCCAATCTTCTCCCAAAGAGCAGGGCCTTGGCAGACAGGCTGCTGACCGGTGTGGATACCTGCCTTGGCCCCCTAAGAAGGGAACACGTGTACCAGATGGCATGCCTGTGCGACCCTCACGTCAAGGGTTCCCTGGCGGGCAGCGCTGCCGAACTGGAATCCTGGAAGACGGAGCTATGCCGTCAAGTCAGGGCTCTCTCTGATCAGGGCCAGGCATTTCAGAGGGTGCACGGAAGCTAGAGCGATGCAGAAGAGGAGTCCTCGCAAGGATCCTCATCCTTCTGTACTCCAGGAGCGTACACCCAGAGACCAGGTTCCGTACCAGCAGCCAATTACCTGGCCTCTGCCCTAGCCATGGCAGTCTCCTCCTCAGTGGAGGCAAGGGAGGAAGAAGAACTGGACCCCGCTCTGACCATGGTGAAGGAGTACATGGCCGAGCCCCTCCAACCCCTCACCTCGGACCCACTCCACTACTGGGCCAGAAAGGCAGACCTCTGGCCCGCTCTTTCGACTCTGACATTGGACCTCTTGTCCATCCCACCCACCAGTGTCCAGAGTGAGCGTGTCTTCTCCCAAATGGAAGATGTCCTGAGGCCGCGCCGCTCCCGACTGGACCCGGAGATGGTGGAAAGGTTGACTTTCATCCGCTTCAACCTTTCCACCTTGGGATTACCCCAACACTCCAAGACCTAAGTTCCTGCCTGTAACCTAACTTCCTGCCTGCAATCCTCCCTGCCCGCCTGCAAGCCTGCCTGCCTCCCTACAAGCCTGCCTGCCTGCCTGGCCCTGTGACTACCTGCCAAGTGCCTAAATGCCTGCCAAACTGCCTGCTTGACTGCCTGCCTGCCTGCCTGCCTTCCTGTATTATTCTCACACACACCCACACAATTGAAGGGTGCTATTAGTGGCCCAATTTTTCTAGCCCTTGCCTGTCTCCAAACCAGGCAGGACCACTCAAAGTGTCATTGGAAAGGGTCTGTCTGTATTGGCCCAATTTTTCTAGCCCTTGCCTGTCTCCAAACCAGGCAGGACCACTCAAAGTGTCATTGGAAAGGGTCTGTCTGTATTGGCCCAATTTTTCTAGCCCTTGCCTGACTCCAAACCAGGCAGGACCACTCAAAGTGTCATTGGAAAGGGTCTGTCTGTATTGGCCCAATTTTTCTAGCCCTTGCCTGACTCCAAACCAGGCAGGACCACTCAAAGTGTCATTGGAAAGGGTCTGTCTGTATTGGCCCAATTTTTCTAGCCCTTGCCTGTCTCCAAACCAGGCAGGACCACTCAAATTGTCATTGGAAAGGGTCTGTCTGTATTGGCTCAATTTTTCTAGCCCTTGCCTGACTCCAAACCAGGCAGGACCACTCAAAGTGTCATTGGAAAGGGTCTGTCTGTTTTGGCCCAATTTTTCTAGCCCCTGCCTGACTCCAAACCAGGCAGGACCACTCAAAGTGTCATTGGAAAGGGTCTGTCTGTTTTGGCCCAATTTTCCCCCGTTGTCCAATTGGCTGGTCTGAGTGAGACCCCAAAACCTGCCTTCATTGTTGCTTCCCTCCCTTCCCTGGGGTTTGGGGGGCCAATCTGCTTAGTGGTCAGGAAGCACTTTACAACAACCTACCTCAAAGACTGAGTAGCTGGGGGCTAGCTCTCCTCCTTACAGCCTTAAAGAAGTAGCCCAGTTCTCCTGCTTTCACTCTGTCTCCTTGGTTGCCAAAAAGTGGTGTCCTGGGGTGGCGAGAGAACCTCTGCCTCCCGAGGCAGAAGCAATCACTGTGACTCACTTAGAAGGACAGTTTACTGGCGATCTCAGGCCATTCCGCTCCTTGGAGTACTGGAGCTCGCAATGATCCTCCCCTGCTCGGGCCCTGTGGACTAAGAGGCCTTTAGGTCTCTTTGCCACTCTTTCCTCTGGGCTGTAATGCACTGTGGCTCACTTAGAAGGCCAATTTACTGGCATGCGTACTCAGGCCATTCAGCCACTTTGTGTACTGGAGCTGGGCTGCCAGACTGAGTCTGTGCAGGAAGGGCGACTGTGTTCCATTTGCAGAAAACCACTGTGGCTCACGAAGAAGGGCATTTTCCTGGCGTCCTCCTCAGGCCATTCAGCCACTTTGTGTACTGGAGCTGGGCAGCCAGACTGAGTCTGTGCAGGAAGAGCGACTGTGTTCCATTTGCGGCAAACCACTGTGGCTCACGAAGAAGGGCATTTTCCTGGCGTCCTCCTCAGGCCATTCAGCCACTTTGTGTACTGGAGGTGGGCAGCCAGACTGAGTCCGTGCAGGAAGGGCGACTGTGTTCCATTTGCAGCAAACCACTGTGGCTCATGAAGAAGGGCATTTTCCTGGCGTCCTCCTCAGGCCATTCAGCCATGTTGGGGAGCTGGAGCTTCCTGGCAATGATGCTCCCCTACTCAGTCCCTGTGGCCTCAGACTCAGGCTATGTGGCCTTCTCCAGGCAATCTTTCCTCTGGGCTGCAAGACACTGTGGCTCACTGAGAAGGGATGACTGCTTAAACATTTATAATCATTTCTGCCCAAATGATGGCTTTTCCTTCAAATAACATTCAGAAAAGCTGACTTAATCTGGCTTGACAACTAACCTGAACACAGTACTGTACCTGATGTTCAAGCTAGGCACTCACTGCTTAAACATTTTATAATCATTTCTGCCCAAACCCTGGAATAAAGGCTGCCGGACAAGAAAACTTACTTGCTGCAATTCTAGGTTGTGGTTGATGACTGATGACAACACTGTGGCTCACGAAGAAGGGAAGAGTAGTTGTGTGCCAGGCCAGCACTCCATTACAACAGTTTATGTTCCAGGCTTGGCTCTTGGAGTTGTGTGGGAACTGTGATTCACTAAGAAGGGAAGGGTAGTAGATTGCCGGGCCGGCAGTTAGCAGTCTACCAGCACACAGCTGGGAAGGAAGAGTCAGACTCAGAATCTGGCTTGCAGTCCTTTCGGCAGCCGGTGTGGTCTAAGACTCAGACTCAATCAACCTCTGTCTTCTCCCTGTCTGCCTGTCAGGCTCCAGGCACTCCTGGCTTAGAGGAGGCCTTCTAGGCACTTCACCTTCAGCCTAACAGCATGGTTCAGTCAGTGCTTCTAGTTCAGCCTCCGAGCCAACATGCGCCCTGTCGGCCACTCCCCCAACTTGCCCATGCAGCAACCCCGGCTGCCCATGCCTCTAGGCGGAACTGTATCAGGTGCAGTCATCATCATCAACTTTTTAGCGTAGAATTGGGGGACTCTGTCATCCCACATGGGGTGGTTCTAATCTTCTTTCCACAATCCCTGTTGGCACTTGGCAGAGGGAGGGGGAATTCCTAACTAGGAGATTCCCCCTCCGCCTCCTCTAGTCAGGCCTTTTGGCCTCCGCTACTCTTCACTCTGAGCTGCAATGCACTGTGAAGGGAGGGACAAGGAAGCCTCCATGTTTGGATACTCTGACGCACACTGACTGTGTGAGTTTGTAATTCACACAGGCCTAGCTCTTTTTCCTCCATCACTCTTTCCACTTGGCTGCCAACTGTGGCTCACAAAGAAGGGCATTTTCCTGGCCATTGAAACAAAGGGTTTCCCTTGCGGAAGGAGTAGATTTTTGGGTACTGTGTGACCCTAGAAACAAAGGGGTTCCCTTGCAAAAGGAGTAGATTTTAGGGTTAGGCCACTAGTCTTTGTGCCACTCAGACTCAACCCTTTTGGGCTCCCCTACTCTGTCCTCAGGGCTGCAAGACACTGTGGCTCACTAAGAAGGGCTGGCTGACTGTGGGCTCACGTTCGCAGGCCGTGTGGTGCCAGACCAGACTCAAGGTGACTGGCCTCCGCCATTCTGTCCTCTGGGCTGCCAAACACTGTGACCCACTGAGAAGGGCATTGTGCTTGTGTGCTAGAAAACAGCCGTGGGCCCGTGATTAGGCAGAACTCTGCCTTGCTCTCCTCAAGTGGCTTGCACAGACACCGCATGCGAAAGCACCCTTGGACTCTACTCTGCCTGGGACAGTGACAGGCCTCTGCAGGAAGTAGTGCCGCTGTATGGGAGTGTTGTCAGCCTCTGGACTGCTTCTTAGTCTTCAGTGGGCTGCCATTCACTGTGGTTCACTAAGTAGTACAAGTTACTGCCATGCTGGTGGCACAGACTGTCACCATTTACAATTTCAAATAGTAGAGTTTGCCTGAGAGTTCCAGGCTTGGCTCTTAGAGTCGTAGGAACTGTGATTCACTAGTACGAAGGGTATGCTAGTGGCTCTCTGTGGTTCTCAGGCCTACTGTCTTCCGTGGGCTGCAAAGCTATGTCACTCACTGAGAAGGGAACATGGCTGTGCTGGCCTGCTAGGAGTTTTCCGGGAAAGCAGCACACAGCTGTGTAGGAAGACCCTCTGGCTTGCAGTCCTTTTTCAGACTGCACTCAGGCCTCAGAGTCATACACCATGTGGGCTGAGCTTTTCCACTGGGCTGCCAACTGTGGCTCACGAAGAGGGGAAGCATACCTGCGTAATCGTATCCGTATGCGTACGGAAGTTTGTCGGAAGGGTCCAGCCTTGGTCCTTGTTGGTGGATACTACTCAGAGTCACTGACTGTGAGTCTGTCGAGGAAGGGCTACTGACCGAGTTCCATTGGCTGCAAACCACTGTGGCTCACAAAGAAGGGCATTTTCATGGCGTCCTCAGGCCATTCAGCCACGCTGGGCAACTGGAGCTTCCTGAGTGGCTGGCAATGACCCTCCCCTACTCAGGCCCTGTGGCCTAGGCTCAGACTCAGGCCTGTGGGTCTGCCACTATTTCCTCTGGGCTGCAATACATGACTGGCTCACTAAGAAGGAAAGAAACTTGTGTGTGTGCCAGCACTCCAGTAGAACAGTTCACCAGAAAGTTCCAGCAGGTTGGTTCCTTTCTGTGTGACTCATTAAGAAGGGCATTGCCATAGCCTATTGGCAGTTTGCCAGTAAACACATGGGAAGGAAGAGTCAGACAGAACTCTCCCAGTCCTCCCTTCCTGTCCTTTTGGCAGCCTCAGACTCAGGCTATGTGGCCTCTGCAGCTCTGTCCTCTGGGCTGCAAGACACTGTGCTGTGGCTTACTGAGAAGGGCTGGATGACTGTCTTTGTGTGACCACCCACCCAATGAAGTGTTTGCCTTGGAAAAGGACTGAGTTTGGAGGCACTTTAGGCACTGCTGCCATTGAAACAAAGGGTTTCCCTTGCGGAAGGAGTAGATTTTGGGTACTGTGTGACCCTAGAAACAAAGGGGTTCCCTTGCAAAAGGAGTAGACTTTAGGCTTCGGCCACTACTCTTTGTGCCACTCAGACTCAGCCCTTTGGGTCTCTGTATGCCACTCTGCTCTCTGGGCCGCAATTCACTGTGGCTCACTGAGAAGAAGAAGGGCTGGCAGTGGCTACTGTGGGCTCACGTTCGCATCGCAGGCAGTCTGGTGCCAGACCAGACTCAAGGTGATTGGCCTCCGCCGCCACTCTGTCCTCTGGGCTGCAAGACACTGTGACCCAAGGACAATGGCATTTTACTTCCAGTCAGGCCATTCAGCTCCTTCCTTTTTATACTGGAGCTGGCAATGAGCCTCCCGCACTCTGGCTCTGTGCTGTGGTGGTCTGACTCATACTCTGCCTTGTGGCCTGGCCGGAGTAGCCGCCCTTACTCTGGCCTTATGGACCCGTCGCCCATAGATAGTCCTCCTTGTATAGCCTAGTGGGCTGGGCTGTGGGCTGTAAAACTTAAGTGAGCAACCAAGAGCCTTATCCCATTCCCATCTCTACCAAAACTATTCCTGTAGCTACTAGCTAGGTAGCTAGCTAGATATTATATATAACCCTCAGGCTCTAACTGCTAATGACCAGCAGGGTTGCATTGGCTTTGGCTTAATTGCTTGTCCTTAAGTGTGTGTGACTGTGTGTGAACTGAAGCCAGAAGGACCTTGGAGATGGGGGGCCAATTTGAGAGGAGTAGAGTAGACCCCCCTCATCCAGATTTGGGGAGGAACGGAATGTCTGTTTCTCCTGCTGCCTCTGAGAGAGGTGGAGGGGAGATGGAATGGATTCAAAACCAAACAACAAAAAAGTATAACAATTAACAAACAGGCACGTCAGCCAGACCAAGTAGGGTGGCTGGCCGGTTCAGCATCAGCACAGCAGATTCCTCAGCAGCAGAGCACAGCAGACCAAGAGAAAAATAAAGAAATGCATGCAATGCATTGCATCATTTGCCTGCATTCTTTGTTTGCTTAGGTTAGGATGCACCACTAGCCTTGTTGTGCAGCAGCAAGTCCATCAACCAGGCCAGTTTAAACTGTTTTTCGCCTGCTCATTTGTGGGACCTGCGCCCGCCCGCCCGCCCGCGCGCCCGCCCCCCCCCCTGCTGCTGCCGCCGCCCACCCACGGACCCCCGCCACCGCTGCCCGCGCTGCGCCCGCAGCTCCCCGCCCTCGCAAGTCTCGGTCGGACGTCAAATTACGCGAAATCGCGGTAGAAACGACAAACAAAAAATGAAAACCGAAACGACTAATTTTTGTGAATTTTCACGAAAAACGGAAACGAGCCAAAACGGACCTGCCCCGAAAAATGACAACTCAAAAAAATTTTTTCCTAGTCGTGCCCATCTCTATATACTAGCACTAAGTGGCTGTATGTAAGTCTAAATAACAAACAAACAACAGCAACAACTTCATACTGGTTAGGTAGATCTAGGAAAAGCAGACAATAGTAGTTCTCTTTTAGTTTCAGTTTCAGAACCTTGATTGGAATAAAAACATTGCAAAGTGCTGTTAAACACATAACTGTAAATATATATTGGAAGATACCCGAGGGACATTGCTAGATCTCAGGCGTGTGTGGCAAGATTTCTTTTCAATCCTCCATGCAACCAAAGCTAGATACAGCAGTTTCCAGGAATCACATTTTGTTGTAGGATTCACACAGAACTAAACCTACAACACAGGCATTACATGTTACAGTCACCTGAAATCTTACAAACAGTACTCCAAAAGCCACTGGTCAGGTGCAGTTGTTTTTGACAGACAAAAATCAGAATCATTCCGACTGTCTATGGCATTTTTGGTTTTGGAGTCCATTTTTGCCTCAGCCAATGTAACAATAGGACATAGGCCAGGCCATTTTTGGTGGACTGCAATGATGAGAAAGAGAAGGTTATCAATAAGTTGGCATCATTTAGGAGAAGTTTATAATTCTTAATGGGTTAGAAGAGCTCGTCCATTACTTTAACTTTCAGTGCATTTCCCATTGAGTCTGAGAATGCCACTGCTATCTAAAATTTGCATAGCCATTTGGACCTGCAGTGGGCTCCCAAACCTTTGTGGTCTCCTTGTCATGGGGGAATGCAGAGCTAGAAACAATTAAATGGGCTGCATCTAGAGTTTGTCAGACTTAGGAGATCATTAAAATCACTGGTACCAGAGATTAATTTATATCCCATTGATTTCAGGTGTATATACCAAGGTCCCCCCCCCCCCCCCCCAAAGAATGAATTCTTATCAGAAATAGTAATCTTAGGTATCCAGTTGCACTTGTATCTTCCTGAATCTGCTCCAGGCATTCAAAGAAGGAGCTTTTTATTTTCTGCCATGAACTTATCTGAAGAAAATAGATCTTCAGCAGTTTGCAGACTGGCCTGAAGTCTTACTTCTCTTATCAGTCAACTTGATTTTAAATACTCCTCATAGATCACTGGAAAAATCAACTGTACAGCCAAATGCTTCCATTTATAACCAAAGGATAGTACATAAAATCCTTTTCTGTTCCACTGCATCATTCCCCCTCAACTCTTTGATAATCACTTAATGAACATAACTTTAAAAGTTGACTTTGATTTAAAAAGCATGTTTCTGATTCTCAGAGATTCAGCGCTACAGTCTGTACAATGTAGTCTGACAATGTGCTTCGCATATAGCACCACAAAAGGATAGAGAGAGAGAGATCCCTTGGTAATTGTACACAAAAATGTGATATCAGGTTTATCTGAGTTTCTGTTTTGCAGACCAAGAACAAAGGAACTGAAAGAGTGGATGATTAAAGCTAGTTCAACATACTGTAAAAAGTAGAATTGACACCTCTGGCAAATTCTTACCAACAAGTCAGGAAATCCATTAACATTTACCCAACTTTGCAAGAACATTTTAATTGTAAACAATTTTGTATAACTTGGATTCTTGGAGATGATGTGGTCAACTGGTCATCATGTATTGACTGCCCATATTTTACACAGAAATCCATACATTTTTGGGCTCATGGTGTATCCATGCAAGAAAACAAGTATATTTTTTAAAATGTACACATACATACATTTCTAAAATGCATTACAAGCATTCTTTAATTGAGGGGGGCACATCTGTCCACCAATGCAT
This sequence comes from Phrynocephalus forsythii, assembly GCA_029282475.1. Lineage (NCBI taxonomy): Eukaryota > Metazoa > Chordata > Lepidosauria > Squamata > Agamidae > Phrynocephalus > Phrynocephalus forsythii. Next base: position 98,533,034 of record JAPFRF010000010.1, read on the forward strand.
CTCCTTGAAGGGTTGTGGTTGTTGTTAAGTTGTTCAGTCATGTCCAAATCTTTGTGACCCCATGGACCAGAGCTCTCCAGGCCTTCCTATCTTCCACTGCCTCCGGGAGTATGGTCAAATCCATATTGGTTGCATCGATGACACCGTCCAACCATCTCATTCTCTGCCGTCCTCTTTTCCTTTTGCCTTCAATCTTTCCCAACATCAGGGACTTTTCCAAGGAGTCCTCTCTCCTCATGAGGTGGCTCAAGTACTGGAGCTTCAGCTTCAAAATCTGTCCTTCTAGTGAACATTTGGGGTTGATTTCTTTCAGGATGGATAGATTTGATCTCCTTGCAGTCCAGGAGACTCTCAAGATTCTCCTCCAGCACCACATCTCAAAAGCATTGATTCTGCAATGATCAGCCTTCTTTATAGTCCAGTTCTCACTTCGATACATCACTACTGAAAAAAACATCGCTTTGACATTCCTGACCTTAGTTGGTAAAGTGATGTCTCTGCTCTTTAGGATGCTACCTAGGTTTGCCATTGAAGGGTTTCCTCATTAAGAACATCTGGAATGAACTGGAAGGGGCTAGTACTGGAGACAAAAAAGAGAGGACATCAGTAGAAGCATGCTTTGTACATCTGGCCTGATCCTAAATGAATTCCATTTGGTACACATAGCATGTGCTGGGCATTGGAGTTAAGCTTGTCTCCTTCCTATGCCCATGCTCTAGCAGAAGGCAAAGAAAGGTTACACAAGAAATAGGCAGGCTCCCATTTGGAAGAAGAGGATGTACACATATTAGAGAAGATAGGCGGTTTGAGAGAGGGGTCAGGGAAGTCGTTCATGTGAGTATTGAAAACCCCTCTCTCAACAGAGGTGGGGGGCTCAGGCACAATCTGTCTGCTACTTATCAGGCAGTGATTTCAACAACACCTAGACAAATCAAAAATACTTCACACCTCCACCACCAAGGCCATAGCTATCAACCCTTGCTGTATGGGTTTCAGCACCTTAGATCATTGCATACCTAATGGCCTATTGAGACTATTGTCCACCTAACGAGCCTATTCAGGCCATGGTTCATCTTATGAGCCTATTTCAGACCAGGGTGACATGAGGTCAAAGTGAAGTATAAAATAGAGGACTCACACCTAGCTTTTCTCAGTCTGATCTCAGTCTGATGAAGCTGCTTGGATGAGCAGCGAAATGTTTCAATCTCTCAAAAAAAGAAGTCCAGTTGCCATGACTCAACTTCCAGATTTTCATCAGGACCTACAGTATCTGACAGAGGAACTTTATTATATTTATTAATTTTTAAGTGGGAAATGAACTATTTTAATATAGACAGAGACGGATTTCCTCTGTTTTTGAGTAGCTTGAGCATCAAAAAGAATATTATACTTGGAAGGAGGCATTGGCTTTTGCTATACTGTACATGTCCTGTTTTTCTGTATTAGGGTCCATTGAATCCAGAAAGATGCGGAAGATGTGAATTTGCATACGCAAGCTCCCCTTATGAAATGCATATTTTGAATAGAAATGTTCTGCTTTGGATCTATTAGAATTACTTCTCCCAAAGAAAGAAATTCTTCCAGTTCGATAGTATTTTGCACATCACTAGGATTAAAGCAATGGAGAACACTCAAAATAAAACATCTTCAACTACATTTTCCCCAGATTTTGAAAGGAAGAAGAAAACTATAGAGTAGTTTTCTTTCCTTTGGATGGCTTTGTTTGTTTGTTTTTTTGTTTGTTGGATTTCTATACTGCCCATCTGGCAACAAGGTCACTCTGGGTGATTGATATAAAACGGCTGTATCCTATGCAATAGAGATGGCATGAATCGAAAAAATGATGTTTTGGTTTTTCGTTTTTCATTATGGGTCCCATTTCGGTTCGTTTACATTTTTCATGAATTTTTTTGAAAAAATTTCATTGCATTATTTCACTTTTCATTTTTACCCACTTTTTGTGCGATTTAAAGCATTTCCGCGTGCGGGCGTCACCCAATGCCCCAGACCAGAGGGAAAACACACACAAAAAATGATGCTGGCAGAGACACAGTATAGACTAGGTACGCAGGGAGGCTGCAAAGGCAGTGGTGGGTGTTGCCCAGGACGTAAGGCAGCTGCAGAGTGACTGCACTGTGGGGCAGGGGAGGGTATTCACCAAGAGGTACGCACGCACACAGAGAGGCTGCAAGAGAAATCTCTTCTTTCTCTCCCCTAAGAGCCAGGTTGCAGCCAGCAGGAACACAGAGACACACACCTGCCTGGCTGGCCTAAAGTAATGAGTCGCAGAGACAGCAATCCCACCCTAACTCCCACTGCAGACTGCAAAGAGGATGGGGGCTGCCAAAGCTTTTTATGCGTTCTGTGGCTGCCACACCTACCCAGTCTGCAACCTGGGCATGCTATTGATTGAAATTGTCCAAGAATGTACATGATCCCATCACATGGCTTGCATCCATCTTGTGGCTGGAATCCATTTTGCGTCATCCTTAAAGGGAAAAGAAAAAATACATCGCAATGGGAGAAAGACAAAAACAAAAGTTTTAAGGATCCCAACCCCCAGTAGGTAATAATTTCAAATAATTATTGCTGCATTTTTAAGGATGTCCAGGGCGTTTTAGGGAAGCTCGGAAAACGTCTACCCATAACGGAGCCTTCTCTGTGGCTGGCCCAACACTCTGGAACCATCTCCCTAGCGAAGTGCACCTTGCACAGTCCCTGCCTGCCTTCTGGAAGGTTTTAAAGACCTTGCTTTTCCGGGATGCGTTTGGTGACTCTTGATTACATTTTGTTTTTGTCCGCCATCTGCCTCCATGCCTTTTATTATTATTATTATTATTATTATTATTATTATTATTATTATTATTATTATTATTATTATTATTATTATTATTATTATTATTATTAATGTCCTTTGAACTGATTTTATTATTATTTTTATTCACCATATGTAATTGTTTGCTGCTTTATTTTTATGTGAACCACCCGGAGTTCCTTCAGGAAGATGGTGCAGTATGTAAGCTTTAAAAATAAATAAATAAATAAATAAATAATACCCAAGAAATCAATATTAGGCATCTGGCAGCCATTTTGGTTCGATGTCCCCTAACTCCCCTTAAAGGAAAAAATTACAGCGATCTGAGAAAAGACATAAATGCACGTTTTAAGGACCCCAACCCCCTGGTAGGTATTATCAGGCAGAATAAATAATTATCGCTGGGTTTAACATTTAAAAACAGCTCATTTCATTGTGCGTCACCATTAACAAAAACAAAACATAACGAACCTAATTTTTGTGTTTCTGTTCGGTTCATTCCAATTTCATCACAATTTTTGTTATTTGTTTCATTATGTATCGAAATGAATAACGAATAATGGAATGAATTTTTTTTTGTACCCATCTCTACTATGCAATCCCCATAGATTTCATAGACAAAAAGACGCAATACCCAAATTAACTCAATACATTGAATGTGCAATTGCATTAAATCCTCAAAGCCAAAATTAATAGGGAACACCAGTTTTTGAATTGAAAATCTCATTATATCATTCCTGAAAGCTTTGAATGTCTTGAAAATTTAAAGTACACACACGTAAGAAAGGAGCACTTGGCTCTATGAACTTGATGCTATTCAGTGTCTCATGGTGTTTTGATTCAAATAAAGTAGTTAGGAAATCTGTACAGGCAGTAGTATATGTAGGCAAGATATGAACTTTCATGTTCTCTTTTACAAAGGCTTTAATGGCATCACACAGAATTCACAGCTCTCAGCCACTTCCAGTGAGCACTCAGAGAACCTTGTCTTGCTGGCTGGTCTTTTGGTTTGTTTGTTTGTTTGTTTGTTTGTTTGTTTGTTTGTTTGTTTGTTTGTTTGTATTGATTGTTGGTTGAGTGAGTGAGTGAGTGAGTGAGTCAGTGAGTGAGTGAGTGAGTGAGTGAGTGAGTGAGTGAGTGATACACCTCCTGTCTAACCAAGACCGCTCTGGGTGGTTCACAACATAGAGCAAACTGTTACAATATAAAATAATACAATAATACCTGCAAATATCAGTCTGTTTGGATAGCTTGTCCTCAAACAAATGGTATCATAGTCTGTCCTCATAAGTGGTATTCTTTGTGAGATGTCCTTGCTGAGGTCTATGGCAGTTCATTTTACAAAACAGCTGGTACCTGTTGAAAAACCTCTAGTGTTTGTCTCTCTTTCTCAGTGGTGATCCTTTCCGTTTTTTCTCTGAAGTGCCTTTTAGGGACACATAGTTCTTTTTAAGGGCCTGGGGAAAGACAAATGGCAGGTCTGCCAAAACCAACAGCTAACCACTTTGTTGTGAGCCATCAACTGTTCAAGCTCCTGCAGGCTGTGGCAACTTACAACATTTATACACAATCCTTTCTTTTAGCTTTTAAAGTCCTCCAAGCAACAGACTCGTAATGTTAACAACTCTGTTGACAAGACACAACAGGCACAATATTTTGTAACCATTCAGAGAATTATGACTGCCATAAGATGGCCTAATGGTATAGTCAGAGGAGTGGCCAAGTTCTTTGCTGGTTTGAATTCAGTACAATTGCCTGGGTAAATTAGTACAGGATATGCCAAAAGGTATCATTTAACGTAGTGTTGACAAATAAAACACCACACCCTGGGGAGAATGATCTTGAGCAAGGACAAGGTTCTGTTCCAAAGAAGGTACAGTTACCTTGGAGAAGGGAATGTTCTTATTAAGCATGATATTTGATTGGTGTTGGGGGGGGGAGTGACATTTGCTGAGCTTTTCCATGGCATCCTGAGTCTAACTCATGAGATGCACTCTGTACTTTGTGTAGACATGTTAGTTATGTATTTTTCTCTTGCACTAGTAGGTTGCCTCATCTGTCATGGCCCTGCTTTACGGCTCCTCTACAGAGGATGACCCAGAACTTCACTGGCCATGGCATGGCTGAAGAACTGTGGTTCTCAGAGACTGTCTGGACTCTCTAGAAGCAGACACTCTAGAGCACTGATTACCAGCCTTGGGTCCCCACATGTTCCTGGACTGCTACTTTCAGAAGCCCTTGCCAGCACAGCTAGGGCTGAAGGCTACTGGGGACCTAAGATTGGGAACTGCTGCTCTAGAAGAAGACAGGCTGGAGGAGGAGTCTGAATCCCTTCCCAGACCATAAAAACCCTGCAGGATAAAGTCACAAACTCAGCTAGATGTCCTCAGGTGATCTACAAGGAGAGTCTTCTTGGGAGAAGAGGCTTCCTCATTTACTTCAAAACTAGTCATCTCCTTGATGTAAATTGTTTCCTCTTAGGAAGATGAGCAGGCCAAAATCTGTAGCATATCACTTCCACCAGCAGACTGATCATCTATAGCTGAGCTCCGAACACGAACTCTAGTAGTGGTTTTCACAGCCTGGGACTGTGAGTTTACTGAAGTCTATGGGCTCAGCCAGATGGTGAATGTGTTAATCTCCCTCTTTGTCAGAGGATGGTGTTTGGTGCCTAATAAGCATGGATGTTGCTGGGATTTATTTCCACACATGTTCTTAAAACTTCATTTCTCTTCTGTTTAAGAACTCAGCCAGCCTTGGAGAAACAATTCAAAAATATTTTTAAAATCTTGAAGAATCTTTTCCAAAATGATCTCCTTTGCTAGTCTTTTGTTTTGTTGTCTTTAACAACATCTGTTTCAAAAACCTCGAGGAAACACTTTAGATATGACATCTAATGGATTCTTTGTTCCTATTCAGTAGGTTAATGTTCCAAATTTGGTCCTCATGATCTATCTCTGTTGCACAAAAGATTTGCCTGTATATCAGCATTGTTATTCCAACTGTGATGTATGCTATGGCAAGTTCTCAGTCAGAATCCTTTGGAGTAGACATTCATTATTGTTTCAGATATCTGTTGCCTTTGAAAACATCTGTTTAAAAAACCTTGAGAAAATTATTTAGCCATTAGTTTGTCCTCTTCTTCTTCTTCTTCTTCTTCTTCTTCTTCTTCTTCTTCTTCTTCTTCTTCTTCTTCTTCTTCTTCTTCTTCTTCTTCTTCTTCTTCAATATTGTCAAGTATATACTGGGAAATAAGTGCTGCATTTGTCCTAATGGGATTCAGACTGTGACTGCTATGTATTCTTACTGACATTGCTGACTAGCTGTTTATGACTTTTTAGATGTAATTTTTAGTGCAGGGGTGGGGAATATCAGAACCTACAGTGAAATCCACCCATCCTGAGTTTCCCAGTCTTGAACTCTGAGGTTCCCTATATGGCCATGTCATTTTCCCCATGACAACATGATTTGATAGTTTCCCTGCTTTTATGCTCTTCTTTCCATTCTGAGAAATGACTCTTGAAGACACAGCTTAAAGCAAAAGCAAAGCAAAGTGCTCTGATTATATACTGCCCCGTAGTGCTTCAAGCACTCTCTGGGTGATTTCCAATTTATTTATGCAGGCTACAGATTGCTCCCCCCCAGAGTGAGCTGGGTACTGACTTTACTGACCTCAGAAGAACGGAAGTCTGGGTCAACCATGACCCAGCTACCTGGGATTGAACCCCAGATCGTGAGCACTGTTAGAGCTGCAGCCTAACCAGTTAAACCAATGTGCCACAAATCTTAAGACAAAGCATGCTGGTATTTTAGGTCCCATCCTTTTATATTTTCCTCTGCCCGCCTTTGGATTGCAGGCCCCAATAATATCTCTAAAGCTGAGGTCCCCAAGACAGTGTGTAGTCCATTCATGGTTTCTACTGGAACAAACTAAGAATATTTTAAAATCTGTCACCTATAGAGTTTTTGGATGCCATTTTGCCATGGTTGTGAGACCCAAGTCCCTGCAGCATAGTTTAGAAGGAACCTAACTCTTTTGATTTCCTGTCAAAATGTATGTCATAGCTCACTGGACTGGTGCACCAACATGTAACGGAACAGCACATACTGTATCTGGTGAGGGAAGGAAATGGTTATATTTGGAAACCACGCCCAAACACCATCCAGCAGTCAATCTGGCTTGCTCTGTGTTGGCAAAATCCTGCACGCGCGTGATGAGCAGAAGATGAAGTGAAAAAGCAAATTACTGGTTTCCCTGTGCTACCACTTTTCTAGGGATGATTATTTCCTTCTCTTCTGGTAACTTCCATTTAAGCTCCATCTGTCTCTCTTAAGACAGTGTCACCTTTGCCCTCACAAAGCCATGACTTATGTCTGTGTATGCATATAGGTGCATGCCTCATCTCAGCAACCCTTGCCAATGGTGGGCTCCGAAGCACATCTGCACTGCCAGTTTGTTCACCACCAAACACTGCCTGCCATGGCTTCCTTTCTTGCTCTCTCTCCTTCCTGTAGCAAGCCCCAAGCACAGACATGATGGTGGAGCATGTTACATTCAGCATTCAGCTACGGCAAGAGGAATGCTTTCCAGTGCTCTTCAGTTTTAACAAGAAAGGACAAGCAGCAGCTTGTGAAAAAGCAAAGGGAATCCCACCTTTTTGATGCTTGGAAGGTTTATAGGACTTTTAATGGAGTGGCTGACAGGAGTTTAAAACTGTCAAGAGGGAGCATATGTCCGTGAGGATCATAGATCACAAGTAGAGATGGGCACAAAATGAAAAAAAAATTCATTCCGTTATTCATTATTCATTTTGTTACATAACGAAACAAATAACGAAAATTGTGATGAAATTGGAACGAACAGAACAGAACCACGAAAATTAGGTTCGTTATGTTTCATTTTCGTTAATGGTGACGCACAATGAAATGAGCTGTTTTAAAATGTTAAAAAACGTTCTGAATATCCATAAAAACCCAGCGATAATTATTTATTCTGCCTGATAATACCTACCAGGGGGGTTGTGGTCCTTAAAACATGCATTTATGTCTTTTCTCAGATTGCTGTATTTTTTTCCTTTAAGGGGAGTTAGGGGACATCGACCCAAAATGGCTCCCAGATGCCTAATACTGATTTCTTGGGTATTAGAACACCCTGAACATCCGTTAAAAAAAAGCAGTGATAATTATTTGAAATTATTACCTACCAGGGGGTTGCAGTCCTTAAAACGTTTGTTTTTGTCTTTCTCCCATTGCAATGTATTTTTTCTTTTCCCTTTAAGAATGACACAAAATGGATTCCAGCCACAAGATAGATGCAAGCCATGTGATGGGATCATGTACATTCTTGGACAATTTCAACCAATAGCATGCCCATGTTGCAGACTGGGTGGGTGTGGCAGCCACAGAGGGCATAAAAAGCTCTGGCAGCCCCCGTCCTCCTTGCAGTCTGCAGTGGGAGTTAGGGTGGGATTGCTGTCTCTGTGACTCATTACTTTAGGGCAGGCTGGCTGGTGTGTGTCTCTGTGTTCCTGCTGGCTGCAGCCTAGCTCTTAGGGGAGAGAAAGAAGAGATTTCTCTTGCAGCCTCCCTGTGTGCATGTGTACGTCTCAGTGAGTACCCTCCCCTGCCCCGCAGTGCAGTCACTCTGCAGCTGCCTTACGCCCTGGGCAACGCCCCTTTGCAGCCTCCCTACGTACCTAGTCTATGCTGTGTCTCTGCCAGCATCATTTTTTTAGTGTTTTCCCTCTGGTCTGGGGTGTTGGGGTACGTCTGTGCATGGAAATGCTTTAAGTCGCACAAAAAGTGGGTAAAAACAAAAAACAAAAAAACAAAACAATTTTTTTTTCAAAAAATTCAAGAAAAATGAAAATGAACCGAAACAGCCTGCAATGAAAAACGAAAAACCAAAACATCATTTCTTCAATTTGTGCCCATCTCTAATCACCGGTGAAGAAGATTTTTAAAAGGTAAAAGGCAGTGTCACAATATGGCACTACTTAGAGTCTGACTGGATGACAAAGCCCAAAAGGACTGAATTAGCATATATCATGACACAGGCAACAACTAGTTTGTTAAGGGATAGACACAGTGCACTGAATTTCCTGATAAACTCCTGCTCCCACCCTGAACGAGTATTAAATCACAATTTATTGTTGTTTATTTGTCCTTTGTTACCACAAATAAACCACTCAGAACAATGCATCACACTAATGGGGTACTATTGATCAAATGAATCAACCAACCAACAGGCAGCTGGACAAAACCATAGTGAGTTCTAGCAGTTCTTGTTACTATTGGGAGCAGTATTTTGTGAAGCTAATAGCTCTTAATTGTCCATACAAGATCCAAAACATCCCCAGTCATGTTGCATTAAAACTAGGAATATACACTACAAAAATATGCTGTTCCAGGGCAAGTCATTTTTCCCAGGTACCGTGAGAACTGCAGCTAGGTTCAGGGAAGCATCAAAATATGTGCAGTGTTATAATCCTTGCTCATCAGGAAGTCCCAAGGTGAACACCTTGTGAGCCCTGGCTCTATAACACAAATGTACTGCCCCCCACCCATATATTGGGAAAGAAGCACATAATGTAGCCTCCTAGCTCAATCCAAACATGTGTATATGCCCTGTACACTGAATGCTAAATGGGCAAAGAAAGGGAACATTTCACTTAAAGGTAGAAATGTTCAAATCTGTTTTTAATTACAAAGCTCTTAGTGCCAGAGCAAGAGTCCAGCTCAGTTAGAGCAAATAGGAAACATATGAATCATTCACTGTGTTTGGCACTGCTTTATGAATTGCACTACTGTAGCTGGCATTGCTTCATGGATGTAATCACTAAAAATCAACACCACGATTGTCAAAGAGAATATGGAAAAGAACAGCAACTAAAAACAACCCGGATCCTCTCTGGGTAGTTTAACAGGTAACTCTAACCTTTTAGGGTCATAGATGACTATTATTATTGCAAGATAAAAAGCATGATAACTTTTAAAAAAGCATCAAATGTACAGTACATGCTAGCCAATGTAGCTTTTAGTCACAGACAAAGTTAGAATTCAGTTAAAGATCACTTGGACTTCAAATGATTTCCATAGAAGGCTTAGAGACTTTATCCTAGCATCATATCTTCCAAGCCAGTGTGCTTGTATATAATTCCTTTGGAAATTACGTACAAACCTGCCATTCCAACAGAGATACAGCATATTGGTAACACTGTGCCTAACAGAGATTGGAGAGATAATTTGATAAAAGTACTGCAGCAGTATTGCAGTATTGAGTCTTTGGAAGGACTTTCCAAGGACCCAACAGAGATCATTTGTTACTCACAGAGTTAAATTTCATCAAACATTAATGGTTCCCTTAAAAGAACAAGCTGAAGGTTGCAAGCTAGTCACCCATGGTAGCAAGCACCATATCCTCCCATCCATCTCATCATCAACTCAACACCTACAAGAGAATATGAGGTACCACATAAACCAACATTTGAACGTCAAGCAGAGCTGGGAAGAGTTACTTTTTTGAACTACAAATATCTAACCCCCCTCAGCCATGTCAGCCAGAAGAACTTAATGTTTCCCATCTGTGCTCCCTCAATATTTGGAGAGGGCAAACACCCTGTTTTCTCTTCAAACAGGCTTTTTCTTAGTGACTGGTAGTCTAAGAGGGGGGGGGTTCAAATTGCGCAAAGCGGGGAAAATGAATAATGAATCAATGAACCAACAAAACAATTTTTTCAAAAAAATCGTTAAAAATGGAATGAAACAAAATGAACCCTAAAACGAAATGAACCAAAATGAGTTGCCATTTTTTTGGTTTGTGCCCATCTCTTCTTGCAAGGTCTAATGCAGGGATGGCCAATATGCGACCCAGGGGCCAAATGCAATCCCCAAAGCCCCCCCCCCCGAAAAAAAAGAGAAAATGATACCAGGCATTTACTTTTTCAGTAGATCATATGGGGTGCTCTGCATCACTTATTCTTAAATGTACCAGCTTCCCAAATTGAAGGTATACATTTAATCACTTTCAGTTTTGTGCTAGTGAGTTTTGGCCACAGGTGTACCTCCCACAAGTTTCCAGGGCAGAAAATTTACTGCCTGACCTACTAAAGTTGTTCCCCTCTCATCTATGGAAGCTAAGGGCAGGATATTCTACAGCAGGATGTGGGCAATTCACCATATGACAGCAGCTGAAATCCTGTTGCTTTGTTATGTATGCAGAAGGCAAACAGCAGCAACATTCAGTTGTTTCCAGCTGGCCATTAACCAGATTCCATTGTGATTCATGGGGGTGCATGCATGTGTTGCCTTGGTCCATGCTTGAGAATCCTAGTGGTGACTTGTTGATTGCCAAATAGAGGGCACTGAAAAATTATGCCAATTGCCTTCCACATGCATAACAAAACCACAGGATTTCAGCCATTATATCACACATTGACTTGAGGATATGTTATTTGACCAACAAGCTGAATTATATATGGGGATGCTTTTTCCAGGACAATACCTTTAGTAGCATCTAGCTCCATTCTAACTTTACTGAAACACATTATGAAATCCTTAACTGCCAGTTGTTTTGAAAAGCAAACATTGTTTCAGCCATTTGCACATTGTACTATCTGACCTCACTGTCAGATGGGCGGTATAGAAGTCCAATAAATAAATAAATAAATAAATAAATAAATAAATAAATAAATAAATACTATTGCTCTGAGATCTTGGGCACAATATGTACATTTAATTCAGAGGGCTAAATACTGCATAATTATTACTCTCAATCAGAGTAACCAAAAGAATGTTGGGAAGCCTATGTATGATTTACATGTGTTCCCTTGATTCAGCGGGTCTATTCCAGCTGTGGATTAACACAACTGCTTACAATTTTGGACTCTTTGAGGATGTGGTCTATCATGATGACTGCCAACACCATATTTATCACTACTTCACTGAATGTAATTAGATGTTACAGAAATCTGAGACTCTCAGAAAAAAATACACCCCTGTAATTCTTGTTAGAAGGGGGCTGCCCACCTGTTCAGCACCCTCCCAAAACTTGCTTTCTGGGCAGTCCTCATCTGTTCTTCTTTGAACCAATTTATAGTTAAACCTACTATTCCTAATTTCTTAATCAAATTCCTAAATCATATTAACTGTATTTCATTTCATGCTTAAGAATTCAAGTGGTGAGATGTTGATTGCCAAATAGAGGGTACAGAAAAAGTATGGCAACTGCCTGCCCAACTAAGTGTATATAATTCACTAAATCTAATCTGACTTCAGTTGACCACTTGCACTACCTAACTATTGTGATTGGATTTAATGAACCTCCCCTTACCTAAAGAGAATGGGACAGGTGAAAACTCACTGCCACTCTGGTCCAACTTCCATCTGGCCCTTACACAATCAGCTAATCTCATTCTCTCATTTGGTTGGGAGAATAGGAAGATGGCCAGAAGACAAAATAGGCCTGGTTTCACATGGCAAGGCCTTAAATAGACTATCACCCCTGCAGGCAACCCCATAGGCTAAACAATTCATGACTCCATCCATGCAAGCAGCCAAGAAGACCCAGCCAGGACTTCAGCTGTTTGGAGCAGCCATGTTATACTGCAATGTATTGTACTAAACCTTTTTTTTTGAAGTTGTTTTCTTTTTTTTAAGTTTGTTTTAAGTTTACCTTGCATTATTAATTTGGTAAAATAAAAAGTGTGTTTTTAGCAATTTATTTTATTTACCATTCTTAATGTGATACTTGTTTGATTCCTTTTTGAATAGTAGTATTTAGAGATGGCCATGAAATGAAAATATAGCATTTTGTTTCATTTCTTTTTGTTTTGTTTTGTTATTAATGAATTTCTTAAAGAATTTCTGAAATGAAATGAACCAAAATTAAACAATTCATTATGCTATAAAATGGCTGCCCTCGGTCCTAGATGCACCAATTTGGTGGGTATCCTCCATAGAGTCTTCCCTTTAAGCCCTCCAAATTTGAGTTTTGGGTTTCAGGGGGCCAAGTTATTCAACTCCAAACTGGGTCACCTAGGGAAAAAAATCTTTTGTAAGAGAAACCCAACAGAAACCAAACCTCTCCTTTTTTAAAAAAAAGCACTTTTCCAATTACATATGGATCCCTGGGAGAAACCACTTTGGAGTTGAATAATTTACCCCCTGAAATCCAAAGCTCTCCATATTTGGTGGGGGGGGGCTTACAGGGGAGAGCTTGAGGAAGCTCTGCTGTAATTTCCATGCTGCTAGATGCCTGGGATCACTATTTTCGAGTACATAACTTTCCAATTAAAGTTTATTTTTCCTAGGCAACCCATTTTGGAGTTGAATAACTTGCCCCTCTGAACCCCACACCTCTCCAAATTGGAGGACTTAAAGGGAAGAGTTCAAGAAGCTACCCACCAAATTTGGTGCCTCTAGGACAAATAATTTCATTTTTAGGTTCATTTTGTTTCATCACAAAGCACGTTCTACCATTTCGTAAAGAATCGATTTGTTATGTAATGAAACAATGAAACAGTATTTCACTTTTTCTTTGGTAGCCATCTCTAGTAGTGCTTTAGTTTTTTAAAGATTGTCCTTTTAATCATTTAAACTGTTTTGGGAGAAAGGCAGGGTAAAAGATTTTAATAAATAAAAATAAATCTAAAAATAATCTAAATAAAATAAATCTAATAAATAATAAATGTAATGTTTGCAGTTAACACTGAAAGAGAAGTTATTTCCAATTCCTTATTATCATAATGTAATGCAAATCTATCTTATTGCTTTTGAAAAATCAATTTGAATTAATCTATTATTAGTAATTAATTTCTTCCTAACTCTTTGCATACCCAGACAGTCTTCAATACTTATCATTTAATTGTTAATAGCAGATAAAAACACAAGGCTGTTGATCGTCCATTGGGCAAGATTGTAATAAGTGGTGGGCCACTGCACTGGGGGCAAAGGGGTAATTTCCTGCCCCTTGTCTCTTTCAGAGCCATATAGACCACTACAAATGAGATGGAGACTAAAGAAATGCAACCTGATTGCATTCTCACTGTGTGTGTGTGTGTGTGTGTGTGTGTGTGTGTGTGTGTGTGTGTGTGTGTGTGTGTGTGTGTGTGTGTGTGTGTGTGTGAACTGTTTTTCTGCAGTAAATTTTCTGCAGTAAATCCAGGACCGACCATCCCCCCAACCCTTTTTTTCCTTTTTTCCTTTATTTCTTTTTCTTTTTCTTTTCTTTTCTTTTTTTTGGCAGGGCCAGAATTTAGTGGGGGAAAGAGAAACTGGGAGAACCATAAAACAGCTGGAGGGTTGCTTGCAGCCTCTCTATCCCATCTCTCTGCTGACTCTCTGTTGACTATTTTCTCATATCATTGCTAAGTTCCATCAAGTCTTCAGAGGGCTCTGTGTTATGTTGCCAACATATCTGACACAAGAGAGATAAACTGGAACAAGATGAGCTACTCCGAAGCTGAGATCTCACGGAGGGCCTTAAATCATTTTATTTTTAAGTTTGTATTGCATAGCTTCTTCTGAACTCACTATCCTGAACGAATAGCCCTGCAGTCAGCAATTTTGAAGTAGATGTTATTTTACTCACTCCGCTCCCTTTGTGCTCATTAGCTATTTATTCTCAGCTGAAAGCTTCATTGGTGTTTTACTTTGAAATTTGTTTGGATTTCTCTTCTAGTGGCCCCCTACAACTTATATCTCTTTAGGAGGTGAATGTTTCAAATGCTGCCTGGGTGTCCAATGCAAAGTAACATAGATGCAAGATGTCATACCAAATGAACCTTCCAAAATGTCTTGTATTTTTATGTTCTTTCTTTCTTTCTTTCTTTCTTTCTTTCTTTCTTTCTTTCTTTCTTTCTTTCTTTCTTTCTTTCTTTCTTTCTTTCGCAACAAAAAATTGAAATTGGAATTGAAATAACTTTTATATGTAGTATAAGAGGCCAGACTGCTGTTGATGATGGTGAATAGCATGATTGCTGCTGCTTGTCAAAATATCTCTTTAAGAGGTACTTGATTAAAATAAGTTTGTAAAACAGTGTGTCTAAACTGTCCAATTAGCTAGATAATCTCACCAAAGTATTTGATTTTAGCATTCTTTAACTTTCTTTATGTTTCATTACTGACTGTTTTTGCATTAAAGCCTAAACAACTACTTTAATCCTGTTTCCATTTCTGGTCATTTGTTATCAATAAAAACAATTAGCAGGACTACATTTTGTTCCTGTCTGCCCCTGATACCAAGGTCTTAGTATCAGCAATATTTCATCCACTATGAAGTTATGTCCTATTGGGCTTCATATTTTCTTATATTGGCAACAAGCCCTTTCTTTGAAAATGTACTGGAAAATAGCCAAATATGGGTGTGTTCCCCCCCCTTTTTACTGTGATCTTTCTAAAACTTTTACAACTGTCCTCACACAGAGACAAATAATCTCACAAAAGTGCAGCTGCCTCCTAGCAAGTTCTTATTTCCTTTATTAAATACTGTTCTTGAACTATTTGTGCAAAACTGTAAGCTTTCACAGAGATGCATGAATAAAAACCAGCTTGTTCAAATGAGATGCTGCTGTTTTAAAATGTTGTGGTGTGGCAGACAGCAATCTAAACTGAAGGTCTAATTTAGCTCTGTACCAAAACTCATCAATATTGGGTAGTTCTGGAAAGTAATTGTTATTCCGACAGAGTACTATAGTTGCCAGATAATTACAACTTTATAATTCTTCTCCATCCATTGATTAATTACTGTATATACTTGAATATAAGTCTAGTTTTTCAGCCCTAATTTTGAGCTGGAAAAAGGGGCCCTCATCTTATATTCAGGTCCATTTCTTTTAGCCACTGAGGCAGGTGCTTGGTTTGGTGGCAAAAAGTCATTTTAAACATTGTGCACCACTTCTCCTGACACACACACACACCCCACACGTTGCTGGGGAGCAGCGTGCAATGTTTAAAATGACTTTTAGCCACCGACTCAGATTTCTAAAGTAACAATGCAAAGTAGAAATGAGAAGATAAAAAGCTATTTTTAGAAAACGAACAGTAAAAAATGCCTAGATTTCAGGTCTCTAGAATTTAGCTGCCATTAATTCATTTCTAGGAGTAACATTGCTTGCAATGATTCTGCACCAACACCCTGAACAAACCAAAACTAACACAATGAGTGCCAGTTATTATCAGCTCTGAGAAAAAGAGGTCCTTTAAAATCCCATATACCTCTCATGAAAAAAAAAAAAATGATTATCCAAAAAATCACCACAGGGCCAAAAGTCATTTCAGTCCTTCTGGCTATTATTTTGTAAAGACTGCTTTCTTTTATAATGCCACTACCTCATGCAGATATTTTTAAGGCCTTTGAAAATATTTTCAAACACAGATGTTATCTGCCTGGAAAAGGCTTTGCCATGCCCACTGTAAAAATAGAAAAAGAGAGTGCAACAATTTTTATTTATTTTTTATAGCTATGACACTCAAATATATGAAAAGCTTTGGCAGGCTCTAGCGAAATAATGTCTGATGTTCAGAATAAGAAAGCAGATGCTGATTTCATTTTGTTGTCTTCATTATACTCTCCCAATCTGTCTTTACTGAAATGTGACACCAGAAGAAAGAGAACTTTCAGAGTGCTTTACCATTGTCACCTTCTGTGCAGGACTAACAAAAATTTGCTTGACTGTCACCACAGTGACCTCATCCCCCAGCATCACCTACAGCTACTTTTGCTGCCCATTAGCTGCTGTCCCCCATCACCACAGGAACTATCTATTATCTTTTGCAGATGTGGCCATTGCCACTGAAGAGAGTGGATGCATCTAAGTCAGGTGTCACAGCTGTTTCCATTCCACCTTGTGTGACCCTGCTGGGAGCCCAGGGTCATAGCAGTGTCTGGCCTTATGGTAGCTAAGCATTGCTCTCGGCTTCATTGACACATTAAACCCCTTCACCATGTTGAGGTGCACACCCAAGAAACAGGTTTACATTACTAAACTCACTTATCCATGAACCAGAAAAACTGCAGGTTGAAATCAGATATATCATTAGAAAATGATGCAAAAAGACAATTATTGTAGTAAAAGGGGAGGAATAGATGGATGAGTGAAGAAATACTTAAAACTGTAAATAACACCACACAGCAAGCAAAAATAAAGGTGGCAAAGACAAAGTCAGAATCTAATCGGACACAATACCAATACAGTAACCCCAGCCTTTCATGGTACATATACTGCGGTCCCGCTATAACGCAGGAACGCAGTGCATGCTGGGGCTCCAGCTGATTAGCGCTGGGGCAGGGGAGAAAAACCTTTATTTCCCCACCCCAGCGCCACTCAGCTGGAGCCCGGGGTGTGGGGAAGGGAAAATGTTTTAATATCCCAGGCTCTTTAAACATCCCCCACACACACATACACACTCCTGGGCTCCAACTCATTGGTGCTGTCTGGGGAAACAAAAGGTTCCATCAACAAATATGGAAAACAAAACAATGGAAATGTTCAATATACATTTTAATATCCCATTTCCAAGAAAGGAAATACCAAGGAGTGCAGCAAATATGGGACCATTACTTCAGTTTTCCATGCAAGCAAAGTGATGCTCAAGGTGTTGCAACAAAGGAATTTATCCTTTATAGACTGAGAAATGTCTGATTTTGAAGCTGGATTCTGAAAAGCAGTTGGTACTCAATATAATATTGTCAATACCTATTAGCTACTGGATCTCACCAAAGAATTTCAGGGACAATCAGTCTATGCTTTGTGTGAATCATGAGAAACTATGGGTTGTTCTGACATAAAGGGGTGTGCCTCCACACTTGATTCTTCTGATGTGTAGTTTGTATTATGGACAAGAAGGTACCATGAAAGTGCAATATGAAAAGGGAGAATGGTTTTCTATATGCAAAGAGATCAGATAGGAGTGCATTTTATCCCTTCACCTGTTCAGTTTATATGCAGAACATCTCAACGGAAAGTTGCACTAGATTCTAATCAAGAAGGATTGAAAATTGGTGGAAGAAACATCAATAATCTAAGATATGTAGATCATCTTACTGGCTGAAAAGAACAGCAGCAGTGAACACACAGGTGTGTCTGTGATGTCCATGACTGAAGGAGAAGCAATTTGAAACTGGGAAGCTGGCTAGGCCCTGGAAAAGTAGGTCTTGATTTGATCACCTGGAATTTATGCTTGAGTGCTTGATTAGGCTTCCATTTGTCTTGTCATCATAATGTATTCATTTCACCTTTGCTATTTCTCTCCCTCCCCATCTCTCAATATATTTCTTTCTTCTTTTATCAGTGCCAAGATTACCTGACAAAATAAATATGCCACCAGGCCAAAATAAATTTTGAAATAGTATGGAAGGCGTTATTCAGAAGTGTCCTCCGTGGCTATTGTCCAAATCCTATTCCACAACGAAAGTCTTTAATGTATTAGTCACTGGATAATTTTTGGTTTTATGTCTTTGTAATAATAATAAAAATGCAATAATTTCATCAGGTAATTTTTTTCTCCATAGCCCATGGCTGTAATTTTACACCATATTTAATGGAAATTAACTTAGACACACAAGCACAATTAAAGACACTTAACAGGCTTCTCAGAAACACAGCCTGTTTTGTATATACTAAGGCAGGAATTGTAAAATGTGTTTAGACCTGAGGGCATATTATATTTTAGGAAGTATCTTGGAGGTCTCATTCTACCAACGGCTGGGCCTACATTCAGGGTAGGCAAAGCTTAGCTCATAAGCCTCATGCAGTTTGTCAGGAGCAGTTTCACAGCTCCCAAGGCCACCCAAAACCTCCCATACATCTGCCAGAGCAAACAAAGAGAAAAGGAGAGAAATGACTTCCGTGCCTGAAGACTTCCAAAGTGACAGGTTTTGCTTTAATGGCATACAAGCCATTAAAGCTTGTATGCCATTAGTGGCATTACAGTTACTTCTGTTTTGCTTTACTTTGTTTCTGTCTGAGGAGCATTTGGGAATATTTCCAAACACACAGCGTGGCCCATGGCAGGTTTTGTTGTGTGCCGTCAAGTGCTTCCAACTTATGAATGAGTAACCCGGAGGAACATCCACTCAAATTGAGGGCTGGGAGAGTGAGAATAGACAAAAGAATTTTTTTTTTTTACCCAGCATGTTGTTAGTCTATGGCAGTGCTCCCCAACCTTTTGATCACCGTGGACCGGTAAATGCTTGATAATTTTTCCCTGGCCCGCTTGTTTTGATTTAATAAGATAAAAAATGTAAATGCCCCCCAGCCGCTGACGCACATGCGTGCTAGTCGTTTCCCACTCTAGGGGGCGGTGCTCATCTCCGTACTCAAGCTGAAGAGCCAGTGTTGTGCGATGAGTCCTTGGCATCGCTGCAAGGAAACACTGTTTTTACTTCCTCGCATTTTTCCCCCGGGGGCCACCCAGCCGCCGTGAGGTCTTTGGACCCTTTGCCCTTCCTTGACATGGGGCCTCCCTCCCTCCCTCTTTACTTTCTTTCTTTCTTTCCCTTTTCTTTCTCCCTCCCTCCCTTCTTCCCTCCCTTCTTTCTTTCTTTCTTTCTTTCTTTCTTTCCCTTTTCTTTCTCCCTCCCTCCCTCCCTCCCTTCTTTCTTTCTTTCTTTCTTTCTCCCTCCCTCCTTTCTTTCTTTCTTTCCCTTTTCTTCCCCCCTCCCTCCCTCCCTCCTTTCTTTCTCTTTCTTTCTTTCTTTCTTTCTTTCTTTCTTTCTTTCTTTCTTTCTTTCTTCCTCCCTCCCTCCTTTCTTTCTTTCTTTCCCTTTTCTCCCCCTCCCTCCCTCCTTCCCTCCCTTCTTTCTTTTCTCTTTCTCTCTCTCCCTTCCTCCCTCTTTCTTCTTTCTCCCTCCCTCCCTCCTTTCTTTCTTTCTTTCCCTTTTCTTCCCCCTCCCTCCCTCCCTCCCTTCTTTCTTTCTTTCTTTCTTTCTTTCTTTCTTTCTTTCTTTCTTTCTTTCTTTCTTTCTTTCTTTCTTTCCCTTTTATTCCCCCTCCCTCCCTCCCTCCCTCCTTTCTTTCTTTCTTTCTTTCTTTCTTTCTTTCTTTCTTTCTTTCTTTCTTTCTTTCTTTCTCCCTCCCTCCCTCCCTCCCTCCTTACTTTCTTTCTTTCTGGCGGGGCGGGGGGCGATTGTGGGGGTCCTGAGCGGCGATGGTGGGACGGGGGCAATCCACGATTGCGGGGGGTTCATGGGGGCAATTGAGGTGGGGGTCGGGCGCTGGGAGAGCCAGCGGCAGCGGCGGGGGACGATTGCGGGGGTGCACATGGCGGAGGGGGTCATGGCGGGCGGGGCGATTGCAGGGGGATTGTTAAGAATTTTTAGCCGGGCGGGGCATTTTTGTACCCAGCATGTTGGGGTCTGATGGGGGGTTGCGGGGGTGGCGGCGGCGGGCGGGACACAATTGCGGGGTTGCGCGGATCACGTGTCCGCGGACCGGGGTTGGGGAACACTGGTCTATGGAACTCCCTTCCACAGGATGTGGTGATGGCATCTGGCCTGGATGCCTGCAAAAGGGGATTGGACAGATTCCTGGAGGAAAAGTCCACCATAGGTTACAAACCATCACATGTTACAAACCATGATGGAGATGTGTAATCTCCAGGCTTAAAACCAGGTTACTTCAAGGGCCAGATGCAGAGGAGTGGTATCAAGAGACGGATATCTAGTCTTGTGTGCTCCCAGACACATCTGGTGGGCCAATGTGAGATTCCAGAAGCTGGACTAGATGGGCCTTTGGCCTGATCTAGCATGATTCTCCTTATGTTCTTATGTTCTTATGACCTCCCAAATGTCCTGTCTTCATCAACCCCACTCAGCTCTTGTAGATTCAAACCTATGCCTTGTTCTTGCTGCCTTCAACCCATCCCAGCATGGTTGGTTTTTTTCTCCCCCAGAACCCATCTTCTCATAGTGATCCCAAAGTAGTTTCATCGTGTTTATCTCCAGAGATAGTTCATGCTCGATGTGCTCTAGAAACCATTTGTTTCTATTTCTGGCAGACCAGGTATATACAAAGCAACCCCACCACGATTTGCAATATTTTGTACAGTAGGTACAGATATCAAAATGTATGAGAGAGGAAGAGTGAGAAAGAGAGGTGGATTTAGACACAGGGCTTTCCTCAAAGAGCCTAGACAGACATCTGTTGCCCCCTTTTTGAAGTTTTGTTTTCACTTTTGAAGGGTGAATTCCCTTTCATCTGAAGAAGAAAAATACAGTAGAACAGAGTCAGCTAATACTTTTCATGTGAACTTAAGAAGATAAATATTTGTGCTGTCCTTGCATTGCACACATATGTCGATGTATGTGCAGCCCTTTAGGGGCTATACAAATAAAGCTTTAAGTGTGAGTGAGCCCACTGGAGTACAATTAAGACTTCCTGCCATTAAAACATTAAAATCTGCAGCCAACATTTTGTGCTCTTTCCTCCTTTCCCCTCCTTTCACCAAACAGCCCATATTCACCTTCCCAACTTGAGCTGAATCACAGGGACTTAGATATAAACAATGCACATTTTTTCAATTATACAGAAGGTAAAGGTTGTTGGTTTGGTCATGAGGAAACTCAAAATCTGTTTCAGGCCAGTCAAAATGGTACAAAAATGTGTGCAAGCTTTCAAAAACTGATTTGTTTGGTGTGATAAAAGTATGACACTAAAATGGACCTGAGGACACCATCTGCTATTTTCATATCCTTTCCTACACTATTTGTTCTTCATTTTATTTAACAGTTTTAATGTCTAATTGTACATACTTACTGATTCCTAGGGCACTTTTATTACATTAAGTTGTAATAGTATATACTGTTGTGCATTCTATTTTATTACAACTTAATATAATAAAAGCATCCTGGAAAAACTAGGACATAAATCTATCTATCTATCTATCTATCTATCTATCTATCTATCTATCTATCTATCTATCTATCTATCTATCTATCTATCTATCTATGGATTATGCCCAATGGTCTGAAAAAATACCCAGAAAAACTCCAAAACCTAGATCTGTCTAGCCCTAGCATCTACCACAAGAAGTCACATGGTTCAAAACTTTTCATCACAGAAGAATCAATGGCTTTCACCCATCAGCCAGCTCTGAGTAAAATCATATATTACAGACAGCACATAATTAGAAAAGAGAATCCCCTGTGCTGAAAGATACCTGATTATCACCGTTAAAGATTTATAGACTTCTCATTGTTTGCTTTATTTTGTTATTGGTCATTGAGAAGTGAACACCAGCTTCTTTTATCTATATGATTGCTCAAATACAAAGAAGCAGCACGTTATATCTATTGTCTCTGGAGGTCTCTGGCAATGTCAGTCCCTAACGGTACAGGTAGTAAAGTTTGGCTCTACCTTGGATGGACAGAGATTGTGATGAACAGAGATTGTAACTAAGAGATGTCAAAATAAAGTTACTTTTAGTGTAGAATATCATTTTCTCATTGCTATAGAACTGCAACCAGAGACTCAGTGGTTATAACTTAAATACTGGATTGTGCTTTCATTGCAAGCTCTGTCATAATCTGTCGATTTGGGCACAGCAGTGTGACAATTGGGGAACATTCAAAATGTGCACTTATTTGAAAGTAAGAACCACCATATTGTGTCAACTAGTGATGGGTGAGAATTTTTTAATGGTGAATCATCAGCAGGGTTGATGACTCAGTGAATCAGTATTCAGTGAGTTGAATTTCTAGTGACGAATCAATGAATCAATGAATCAACAAATAGATTGGTTTCTCTTTTAAAATGCTATAAAGGAACCCCCTTCCCCAGTATCTAGAGGCCCCAAATTTGCCAAGATGCTTCTTCTGCCTCTTCTCTGCAAGCCCTGCATGTTTGGTTAAGACTGGGATTCAGACATCTGAGCTATGCACACCCCAAAATGTCCCCCAATAAAAGTCCCCCCAGCACCTAGAGACACCAAACTTGCAGAAGGGCTTTTCCCAATTCTCTTCCGCAATTCATCCCCATCGCTAGTGTCACTATTCAGAGACATGAAGCAGAATGAAATGAATATTTCTGTTTTGTTTCATTTTGGATTTTGTTTGTTGTTTTTTGTTTGTTTGTTTTGATGGGTCATTTCATTTTTCATTTTGTTAGGGAACAAAATAAGAAATAAAAAAATTATTGCATTCTGAATAATGGCAAGACTTATGGCATTGGTTTGGGAGCATACCCTTCCTCAAGGCATTTGACATACAAGGCCAAGACAAGACTAAGGTGTAGGATTGTGGTTACACATTGAATCAATTTGTACTGATTGAGCTTGGCACATAGTATTAGGAGTCTCTTCTGATGTACACCTAGGTTACTATTAAACTCCTAGCTACTGCATCACAGTCCTCCTCATGCATCCAAACCATGAATTCTGAATATGCATGTGCCTTGAAGTAAGACCCAGCTCTGACTGAAGCATGTTCATTACAGAGTACAGATAGACTCTATGCACGTGTAACTTATATGAGCATGTAACCCATCTTTTGCAAGGTTCTCAACTGTGCAGTACTCTTATCCACATATAAAGTGAATGAGTAGAAGTCAAAGATAAATGGTGTCTATCACTGCAGTTCAGTACAACATACACACACACACACACACACACACACACACACACACAGAGAGAGAGAGAGAGAGAGAGAGAGAGAGAGAGAGAGAGAGAGAGAGAGAGAGAGAGATTTAATCAAGTGAAAAGGACAATAATCAATTCAATTTAGGTAGCTTTATGCTGATAGTGTAAAGCAGTATGTATCTGAATTTAACTAACAACCATTGAACCTGCTAACTTCCAGCCTCTGCTCATGCAACCTCTACTTGTTGTCTTCCTTCTGTTTCACTCTCACAGAATCTTGAGAACCCTCCATTTATTCTCTTGTTTTACAAAAACAAGTACTCACCCTGTCTCACACAGTCAGTGTGTTGGCAGTCAGTGATAGCAATGTATTTTTTTGGAATACACCACCAACATTTTTTTCATCTGTCAGCTACCCATCAACCAAATGAAGTTCTGTTTTTTAGGACATGGGAATGTGTGGAACTGTTTGGAACATTGGAATGGAATCAGTGGAGTTAACACTAGTGTTAAAGGCCATCACAGTCCAATAGTCATCATCCCTGATAAATAAATGCAAACATAGTCCTTTAATAAATATTGGAAGTATTATAGGTGACCAAAGCAGATAGCATTAAAGGCAAAATGTAACCTCATCACTTTTCCTTCTTCGGCAGATACAAAAAAAGTTATCTGTTCCATTTAAATATACACTTAATCTTTTTATGATAATTTTCGGAAGCATTCATCTTCCTTGTCTGTTATGTATTTGAACACTTTTGAAGCATTAACTTCTAAACAGGCCCCATGTCAAGGGAAAAATCAGACTTTTCCTAAAAAAAAAAAAACCCTAAACAATGATAGAAAACATTTGTGAAGAAGCATGAAAGGTACATGAATGAGTTCCTTTGGGGGTGCTTTGTAGGATGTGTATTTCTTGTGTTGACAACTGACCATTTGTCATGAGTGTACAGTTAGAGAAGCCTTGTTTCAGAATCCCATTGGAAATATTTTCAGAGTTAAATTGATCCCTAATGCTCATATCAAGAGGGCTTCCATACCCTTCATTCTGTTTTTCTGCTTTGTACATGCACTCAGATGCATGAAAACAATGCAATAGATTTTTACAAGGAATTAGAGGCTGATACCACTTCTTCAGAAACCTCTATTATATTGTTACCTTTCTATAGCTCAAGCCAGTCAAATTCAAAGTCTGAAATTTTAATCAATTGCACCACACAGATAAATCATTCTTTTTAATGGCCTGATCCTGATCGTGCATAAAATTGCATAAAATTCCCTAGTCCCTTTCCAAAAGTGTGTCCCAAACAACAAAGAAGTTCAGAATCTGGTGGCTATCTATTTTTTTATAAGTTCAGGAGGGGCAGACTGAGATGTTTGTTACAGAGATATACAATAATGAAACCCCACAACTGTCCCTGTGAAGGAAGGAGAAAGGTTTAAAGATGGAGTCTGTATGGTTCAGTCAAATGTCTGTTCATTCAGCTAGCAAAGAAAGCAGTCAGCAAAAGCAAACTCTGTTTTTGTGTGAGAACATCTAGATAGGCCATGCCTTGTACTTTTGATCAAGTGTTCACAGGTGGCTATCAGTACTGGGAACCAGAGCTTTGTTGTACCATCCAGAGACTACGAAGACACAACCACTGTGCTAAGAATTAATTAAGGAATAACTGAGAGATGATCGCATGAGAAAGCCTGAACTTCATGGACAATAATTGTTTTAATTAAATCCAGCCATATGATTGGACAATGGGATGGAAAGGATGGAAGAAGGGGGGCAATCTGCAGAAGAAAGTTAATGCTTTAAATTAGAGACATATAATCAATAAGAAAGCTTTTTCTTCAATATGCCTGCATAGGGTTTTGCTTTGGAATATGCTTGCATAAGAAAGAGTCAGAATGGCTAGAGAAATGTAGTTAGATAGATTTCTTTACTTTCTTGATTGCCAAAGATTGAATCAATAACTGTCTTTTGAATTGGCTTATTTTTGTAACTCTTTAACTTTCTATTTTAATAAAAATAATACTTTTTACAACTGGTTTGATTATTGCCCAAAGTGTGGGAGAGCCTATGTCCAGGCCTTGATAATTAAAAGTTGTAATTCCCAGAAAGGTGGAAGTTTGGCTGGTGTATTTTAAAAAGTATACAGCCTGTTTAAGTATTTCTACTGGTTTACAGAGGTGGACTGAGGAAACCTCTATTGGATCAGGTAGCGTGATCGACAGTCCCTATGAGAGATGTAGCAAACACTGATTGGAAATCACAAGGAACAGAGGTCTGCATAGTTGCTTTTGGCATTAGATATTCTAGAATCCCTTGCCCAGCATGGTCAGCTCAGAATATCTGGGAACAAAAGTCCAAAAAAAAAAGTCATTTTTTCAATATCTTAGTGAATTTGAGTAGACTGTACTAGAGTCATTAGACAGCACCTATCAAAATAATCTAGGTTGATAGATTATTTCTTGAAGGGATTACCTTTTGCAATGTCCAAAAACCCTACACTGGCTAGGGTATTCTGAGCATGGTAGTCCAAAAAGTTTCATTTCTAAAGTTTTAAAGGAACACACAACAAGTAAAATCATACCCACACTAGTCTAGCAGTGCAATAAGCACTTGTCAGGAAGGGATAAGGGGAGACCAAGATTCATTTCAGGGCTAAGGCTGGAAAGCAGATGCTGAATCACAATTCTGCACAACACTTTCCTCATTGGCTAATATGGTCTAGTAGCCATATAAAATATTGGGGTAGGTAGCAGTTGGGAGCAGCTTTGGAAACTATCCAACTCATAACTGACAAATGTTATAGATATGCCTTTCAGTTGGCCCAGCAGCAACAAATTTTAATTATAATAATCTCTACTAAAAGAGATGTTTGACAAGACAGCTCAGTTATTCTCATATCACTGGATTATTCTGACAGTTTAACATGTATAATTTAGATCATATTCCAACAATAATGATCCAAAATGCTCTTTGTGATATCTGTCTCAGGAAAGTTGCCAATAATATAATATAATATAATATAATGTCACTCTTTTCACACAAATATTTTGTTGAACTATACAGAAGATATACACAATTTAATAAGCCCTGGTCAACTATGGAATTGAGAGAGGTTAGGGAAGGCCAAAAACAATTGTGCCACCTTTCAAATCATTCCCTTTCTCTCTTTCTCTTTCTTTCTTTTTTCCCTTCCATGGGTTGAACTTTCCCATTATGCATTTGAGCCATTTCCTCCAATGACTCCCTATTATCCTTGTTCCTATGGGACAAACTGCTGTAGAACATAGAAAAGGAACCACTTGTACTTTTTTTCATACTAGAACCCCAAGAACCAACAGAACCAGAAGGAATTCATTTACAATTAAAGAAATGAATTCCAGGCTGACCCAAATACACCAGGATCATCCAATTCCAAATGTTAAGCTGGGACTGGTTGGATTTATCCCCAGATGGGGCACTACGAGATAATACCAGGGCTCTCTTGGGAATGCCTTGAAAGAAAGAATCCTCCCTAAAAGCTTGAATATCCACTCTTAAAAATATTGGGTTATTTTATTCTAACTAGACCAATGGTCTGATTCAGCAAAAGCTTTCTGTAGTTCTGTGCTATCAGTTAAAAACATTTTCAACAATAAAAGAATTAAAATATGATAAGCAACCAATTTAAATACAACACAATATGCATACATTACAACCTCTGATATGACACACAAGGACTGTCAACAGTGACATCATGATGATGATGATGATGATGATGATGATGATGATGATGATGATGATGATGGCAACAATAACAACAACAAAAATAGCAAAAACAAGAACAACAATCTTGATAACTCCACCAACAGCAATTCCATCAACTCATTTTGGACTTATGACAACCCTCCTAGAGGTTTTCAGTTATAAAGTATGAAGAAGTGGCTTACTAGTCTATCCTGTTGGTAGTTCTCTGGGGCGATGTAAATTGCCTCAGATCCATCAACCACACATGGTCTGAGTGATCTCAGTTTGTCCTTCCTTGGGAGGCACAAGGAGGATTTGAGCTTGCAGCAATAGAGATTCAAACTTGTGTCTTAGTAGCCAGTCATTCCACCCACTGAGCTGTATCAGCTGCATATACCTTTCAGTTTAAAGCCATCCTCTACATTCCTAATTCTGAGTCCAGGAATTTCTACCAGAACTAAAAGGAGCTCCAAGGTGTTCTGTACAAAATCCACTCATGGTTATCCCAAGGTTTCTTCATTTCACTAGTAAATTTTAAGGTATGTGAGTGTGTGGAAGGTATTTTCTTTGCTCTTGTCACACAGTCAGGAGTCAGAAATCCTTTCTGACCTACTGGAAATCAACAAGCAACCTATTAATCAATCCATTTCTCCTTTAGCCCACCATTGCTATCCTAACGTCATTCGAGGTCCTTTAAAAAAATCCTTTTGTATACTAGCTGTGTTTGCCACCCCACAAACTTACACAACTGAGGCAGCAACTGAGCTGTCTTAAGACAAGCACATTTTTGTGTTTCAGTACGGATATCATGCTTAGTGGTCAGTCACAATTAGATTATTAAAGAACATTTGTTTAGGCCTTGCCAAGAGCTTGTGTGATCCTAAGGATAGCCACATGTCCCATTCTTGAGGAACAGATGGGAAGCAATATCAAAACAGCAAAACACAGGAGTCATGTTGCCCTATATATTCAATTGAATGTGAGCAGTCGTCTTTGCTGCTATAAGTCTTGTTTCAGGACTTGGTTCTCAGTCAGTCACTAGTCCAATCAATTAAGCCCATGAGTCTTACAAAATGATGTACAGTACATCAAAGTATGACTTTGGTCATACCAGATCTTAAACTGGAAGAAGTCATTCATGCAAATAAAAGAAATCCACTCAAGACATTCCATTTGCATGAAACAAGATGGTTCCTCTATGACATTTTCTGGAAATGATTATGTCATTCAGCTACTGAAAAGAACACCAACCTCCAGCCACTACTGATTGGTAGTGATCTAATTGGGGAATTATGTTTTTAATCCATGTGTTTCCCATGATTCAGCCAAATTATTAAACACTGGACTGCAGAGACAAAGATGCCATGTTTTATTTCCATTCAGAGGTACCTTCTTGAAATAAGTTGTTTATGAAAGAAATTTTATTCATTAAGACACCATTAATGTTAGCTATCAGTAACTGAAGGTTAACCACATCCTGACTGCAAGGAGACTGCAAGGAGACCATCTTGATTACCTTTGGTTTATGGTTAAGTGACTGATTCAGGGCCTTTGTCAGAGACTCCTATTGCAAATAAGTTTACCACTGCAAACCTTTCAAAAATGATTAAACACACACATCTGAGCATGTCATCATAATCTGATCCTGTTTGGTCAGGTTTGCTGTTATAAGCTCAGATGACTGTGTGTCTCTGTAAGGAAGTCACCTAATGACTAATATTTCATAAGCCAAGACGGGCAAGGGTCCATGGGGGATGCCCCCGGCCTATAATGGGACATTGCCCTAGAGGCCTCAGATGGAGAAACAGGCCCAAACGCAACCAGAAAAGGAGACCAAGGGAGTGTGGCGATTGAGATACTTTTTAAACTCCCCCCCCAAGCCCTGCATGTCAGCTGATCGGTGCTGGGGTGGGAAAAAAGGTTTTTTCCCACCTGAGCCCTGATCAGCTGGCACATTGGGCTTGGGGGAGGGAGGAAAGTTTTAAAAGCCCAGGGCTTTTTAACTCCCCCCCAAGCTGAGTGCCAGCTGATTGGCATTGGGGTGGGGGGGAAAGATTTCTCCCACCTGAGCCCCAATCAGATGGCATGTGGGGCTTGGGGAGAGGAAAAGTTTTAAAAGCCCAGTGCTTTTTAAAGTCCCCCCCCCAAGCCCCGCACACGAGTTGATCAGTGCTGGGGCAGGGGGAAGGTTTTTTTCCTAGCCAAGCCCCTATCATCTGGTGCGCAGGGCTTCGGCTGGGGGAAAAAGTTGCACAAGCACTACACACATACACACAAAAAGTTGCACACACACACACACACACACACACACACACACACACACACACACAGAGAGAGAGAGAGAGAGAGAGAGAGAGAGAGAGAGAGAGAGAGAGAACACAAACACATGTTTTAAAAAATGAAAAATGAAAGAAAATGAGAAACGAAATGATTTTTTTAAAAAATCATTTAAAATGAAATCAAACAAAACAAAATGGAATGAAATGAAAAATGAAATGAAATGCTATTTTAGTGTTTCATGCCCATCTCTAATTGTGACATATCCTGGATACCTGGAGCTCTAGTTGAGGACAGCACATCAACCTGCATTAACTGTTGAAAGGTTTTAGTTCAGTGTGCCAAGTTTTTAAAGGATTCATCATTCAACACCAGTGAGTACTCAAAACATTCATTTAATTTGGGCTGACATTTTCCTTATTTTTTAAATGTATGTTAATGAGAGAGGGGTGTATATTCTGGCATGGATCCCATTAATGGTAAAGGGATGAACTTCAGCTACTTGAGCCAAATAATTAAGCAAATCTGTCTTGTAAGTGGGATATGAACATCAAGGGCTTCTTTTAAGTTATATCCACACTCAACAGCTTAACAGAGAAAATAAAGTTGTGCAATGCCTTCCATTTAAAAAAAGCAGAACTCCACTGAGGGTGCAGTCCCAATGGCAATTAGAACTACAATCAAATCAGTGAAAGCATTGTTTAATTGATATATAAATTCTCATTTTCCCAATGCATGGGTGAAATCAATTTGCAGTATTTTCCCATGTATATCACTATATTTTTGTCTAAAACTGTTAGACTAAAAATAGAGTGTCATCTTATACATGGAAGTAAGCTGAGGATTGAAACACATGCTTGTGAAACTGTAATTTGGGGTTAGAAATGTGGAGGTTGTATTACATGGGGACATCTTATAGATGGGACTGCAAAGCACGTTTTCCCCCCACTGACCAGCAGGGACTTTTTAAAATGGCTCACATCTAAATTGATTGCCCTCCCACAGTGAAATAAACAGGTGAGACAAATGTGGGGTTAAACACGGGCCACAGTTTATTCAGAACTTCAATGAACTTTAAACCATAACTCAAAGATGGGCCTGATGTAGTGGGACCCCTCTAGCTAGCAACCAATTGGGCGAGCCATTGCCCCCTGGGATCTCACTCAATAAGTCAACACCATCACGGCCGGCACCTGCTGTACACGTTCCTGGGCCCCCATTCCTTGATATTGATTCTTAGAGGCCCAGGAGTCATTCCAGTGCATCCTCCTCCCGATGCTGTAACTCCAGATCCACAACACCTGAGGTTGGATAGACAGGAGCCAGATACTTCCCCCTTTCTGACTCACCAAATGCTTTTCACATAATCACACTACCTGCCAGTGTGAACAATTGAACAATCCTAATAGCCTAGAACCCACAGAGCACCAGTGCGGAATAGGTGACCAGTTGAGACTTCCAATAGTACTCTTAATTGTGGAAGGTAGACAGGGCACGCTCACCTTGAAAAGGGGCTTGGGGCTGGGAGGAGTCCTGTTATATACAGGACTCCCCCACCCTACCTGACGGGATCTCAAGCCTTCCATGGAAATCTCACAATGCTTCAACCGGGAGGGCAAATCGGCACCACCTGTCAGACTTGACTCCAGTGGAGCCCTCATTGCCCTCCCATGGTGAGACACAGACACAGGGTAGGCAGTCACATTTGTCATTTGGTGCTGAATCATCTGGGCACTATCATATCTGTCTCCGAGAACTGGTCTCATGGGTGTCATTATCTGAAGCCACAGTGATGGCAGGGGATCATCCCATCTCAAATGGGGTTGAATGGCTGCTCTCATGTGAAAATATTCATCATAGAGCAGCCATGTGTGCCCTTGGAAGTCTACATAAGCCCTATATATAAGGTCCTGATACTTGATTAATGACTGCGCTCTAAATGAATGACCCTGGAGTACCACTGATATGTTTATACTGTAAGCTGGGAGCCAGCTGGCCCATTAACATTCCAGCTTTCTGTGCAGCCTGCACTCCCTGTCCTATGGGTCCTCCTTTTTAGAAATTCATTATTAACAAAATGAAACAAAATGAAGACTGAAATGAAATGAAATGAAATGTTTCATGCCCATCACTATACAGTGGAACCTTGACTTACGTCATTAATCTGTTCCAGTGGTCTAGACTCAAGTCAAACATGACTTAAGTCAAATGAACATTTCCCATAGAAAGTAATAAGAAAGCAGATTAATCCGTTCCAGATGATGAAAAAGACCCCCGAAAACAGCAATTTAACACAAATTTGACTGGGATAGGAGATTCCTTCTGGGGATGTAAATGAAATGTCTCTTCAAAGAGAGGAGGAGGCAGTGGAATTATAGTCCACAAGTTATATGCCTCCACTTTTTACTGTTCATAGCTAGAGATGGGCACGAAACGAACAATTTTTCATTTCCGTTTTCTTTTTCATTTCGTTACGTAACGAAACGACAAACGAATTTTGTTTTGTCTCTAAAATGAAACAAAACAAACAGAAACACCGGAAATTTTGTCGTGCGTTTCGTTTCCGTTACTGCAATATGAGAGAATTGCTTAAAATCCTAAAAAAAAAAAAATCACAAAAAATGAAATTAATGGTAACGAAATGGTAATGAAACGAACAATGATTTTTTGCAAAAATTCGCGAAAAATGGAAACAAACCGAAACGGGCCCCCAAATGACAAACGACAAACGAAATGCCTTTTTTTATTCGTGCCCATCTCTATTCATAGCAACAATGTCTAACATTTAAGTTTTGCTGATTTTTAACCTGACGTTCCAGGTTCTGAACAACTCTATGCTTACCATTAGAGTCCCACAACTTTACAGCTCCCCAACTAAAATGCTTCCATTGTGGACCAGATTTCTGCAGCCAGATTTTTTACAAGACTGAGCCGACTGTCTAACCAGCGAGGCCAGCCCCGAGCTCCCGGCCCTTCTTCTCCTCTGGCAGCAGCGGCGGCTTTGGTGAGGCCGTGGACCAGCTCCAGGTGCTCTGAGCTGGCCTCGCTGAAGCTGCCGCTGCTGGAGGAGGGGAAGAAGACAGGAGCAGTTTGGAGGCGGCAGCCGCGATGCTGGGTTGTGGCTGCTGCCCAATTCCGGTGCCTTGCACCGGGGCTCCGAGATGTAAGTCAAAGCCTGCGACTCAAGTCAAACAGGCCCCTTCTTGCTGCAAGTCAAACATGATGTAAGTCAAGCAGTATGTAAGTCAAGGTTCCACTGTATAGTGTACAGTTGTTTAGCAGTGCTTCTCTCAGTGTGCTATCACCATGATTTTTTGTCAGTTGAGTGCAGCCATTGATTTATCACTTTTTAAAAAGAAATAAATCAGTGTATAATCTCCCAGCTCACAAGTAGGGAGATAAGGGATGAGTTCCTCTTCTTCCCCTCTATTATCTTTGCTACCACACAGAGAGATACTGTCTGCAGCATAAAGCATCCTCTGCAGGTGGGTCCCATTTTAGGGATGCTGTGAATCCACTCCAGGTATTTGCCTGTACTTTACAGGCAATATACAAGGTCTTGAAATAGTTTGTGGGGGGAGAAAGTCCTTGGCCTAGTATAACTGCTGGAAAGTGCTGGTAAAAATCCCAGAGGGGATTCACAGCCCCCTGAGAATTAGAGTCACCCCAGCCTCTACTATTTCTTTGCACATATGGGCTCTTCATAAGGTTTGCAAACTGCATGGTTAGCTGCTTTGGAGTGCTATCCCATGATAGCTAAAAGGGGCATTTTACTTCAAGAAAAGCCACCTCTAAAAATCATACCCTCACAATCTGCCGGCTTTTCTGAAGAAAAAAAATACAATAAAAACTCCTTGGCCATGTCCCCTAAAACGGATCTTCCTGGAACCACCACTGGGGGTTCTCTTTTTTGTGTTGGTTAGAATGCACCTTTTTAAATGAATCAAACAAAGGTGGGGACCCAAAAAGCCACTTCTTATCCACTTATTTCTCATTTTTCAGCACTACCTTGGTCCTCTTTTTAAAATATTCTTATGTTTAGGGACCATCAATAAAGCTGCATGCATCTGTCAATCCAGCACTCCAGCTGGCATTTTGAAAGCAGTCAACCTGCTTAAATGGAACAAACAGGGATCTTCCTTGTTCAATATATTTAAAAGCGGCAGCAGCATTTTTCTCCATGTTCTCAAAGCTGTAAAAAAAAAAGGCTTCCGGCCATGTGGACATATTGAACTAGAAGACTGCTGCCATGGGAATAAGGACAATAGACGTGTGCCTTGGATCATGTGATCATGGCAGGCAAAGGCACCTTTTTTAAAAAGCAGTTCTTCCGGGACGTGGGATAGCGCCCATAGACAATGGAGACTCTCCCCTTTGAAACCTCATCCTGTAGTATTTAGGATGACATTGGAAGAGGACAGAATTAGCACTCTGGCCTCTGATCGTTCTATTTATTTATTTATTTATTTATTTATTTATTTATTTATTTATTTATTTATTTATTTAGCTTGTATGTCACCCACTACCCAAAGGTCTCTGGGCGGCTCACAATCAAAGTAAACAATTTAGACAATTAAAACATCAAATTGCAATAAAATTAAAACAATAAAACATTTAAATACAATAAATACAATATATTAAAATACTGCACTAAAACTGCCATTAGGACCCACAATAATCAGTTAAAAGACTTCTTGAACAGGAATGTTTTTACCTGGCACCAGAATGTCATCAGTGTTGGCGCCAGGCAGGTCTCGCTTGGGAGGGCATTCCATAATCTGGGGGCAACTGCCGAAAAGACCCTATTCCTATAAGCCATCCCTTTCACCTCCTTGAGGGATGGCTCTTTCAGGAGGGCCCTCTGGCTAGATCTTAATTGCTGGGTAGGTTCATATGGAAGGAGATGGTCCTTCAGGTATCTAGGTCCTAAGCCATTTAGGGCTTTATATGTCAAAACAAGCACTTTGAATTGGGCTTGGGCAGCAACTGGTAACCAATGAAGGTTATACAGAATCAGTGTGATGTGTTTCCTGGCAGCCCCACCACTCACCAACCACGCAGCGCAATTCTGAACCAGTTGCAATCACCAGACCGTCTTCAAAGGCAGCCCCACGTAAAGCGCATTGCAGTAATCAATATGGGATATTACCAGTGCATGTGTAACTGTCATGAGGCTCCATTAATTCAGGTAGGGGCGCAGTTGATATCCTGTGCTTTCAGGCCTGAATACGTTTGTTGCTGTTTTTTCAGAGCTAGTCAGAGCCATCCTTATATCTAGGTTACAACATGCATTTGCGGGAATTATAAAGACCTGCTAAAAATGCCAGCTTCATCTGTCTTCACCAAACAGTATCTGGAAGAAGCATAAATGTGGGAGCATCTACTAATTGTACAAAGGCATCCATGGTCCCTTATTATTACTGGTGGGTGGATCCTTTACTCCAGATCCAGGAAGACACTGGCCGTTACTTCACGAACCTCTCGCTGCGCGGCGAGCCGTAATTTCCGTGCGAGTCAATCGCTTCAGTCTGCACGCTCCTCCTCTTTGGATTCGGCGCCACCCCGACCATGCCCCCTAAACCGTGCTCCAAGTTGGGCGAGAGATTCCCCTGCCGGAGGCCGGGAATCTTCTTCGCTTCGCATCCCGCTTCGCATCCAAAGTCACGTGTGGCCAGTTAATAAATATATTTATTTTTTTAACTTACTTTTTCTCCGAAATGCCGATGCATAGATATTTCGGTTAACCCGTTCTTTTCATCTTGCCTTCTGTACACGGGGCAGGGGCAACAGGGGGGGCAAGCGTCCCCGGGTGACGTGAGCAGAGCCCCTCCGCTGGCAAGGGATGGCGAAGGGCTGCGCAGAGGGAGGGGGGAGGGGGTGTTGGTGCCGCCGCTGCAAGACACCCCTGCACGCGCCCACCCAGAGAGCGGCAGCAGGGCACACAGGGCGATGAAGCTGAGAGAAGCCTCTCCCGCCCCCCCCCCAAAAAACAACCCAGCTGCTCTGCTTCAGGGAAACACGATGGCCGCCCACAAGTCCTCGGGACAACCGCAGGGGCCTTTG
Source organism: Phrynocephalus forsythii (assembly GCA_029282475.1). NCBI lineage: Eukaryota > Metazoa > Chordata > Lepidosauria > Squamata > Agamidae > Phrynocephalus > Phrynocephalus forsythii. The sequence goes on from JAPFRF010000010.1 coordinate 98,568,490, forward strand.
AGCGCCGGGCTTGACCGCTGGCTTGTGCGCCTCTGACCGCAAATGACAGCCAGATATTGATGCATCGATACGCCGTGGTAATTTTTTTAAAAAAATAAAAGAAAGCAGAAACCGGACGTTGCAAGTAAGCTTCTGAATGCGAAGGGAGCACGTGAGGTAGTAATGGATTCGATCCTAAAATTTCGCATGGTGAGGACAGAGAAAGAGGGCTGGGGGCGAAGGGAGACCACGTGACTGGCTTCGCATTCAAAGCGAAGGCAATCCCGCTGCGAAGCGAAGTACTTCGTGAAGTAACGGCCACTGTCACAAGGGCCATCGAAATATTGACTCTTGGTTTGCAAATTCCACTTTTTGCCATCTGGGAGTGATAGAGATTTCACTCCAGCCTTTGATAGCTTTTGCCATAGTCAAGGCAAAAGCTATCAAAGGAATGGTTTCTTCAGCACTGCCAATCTCTTTGCTGAGGTCTAGAATTTCACATAATTGGCAAGCTGAGGGGAAATCAACAAAGCACTCAGAGCCCCAACGATCTATCCAGGAGTCTCTGGAGCTGCTGGCAAATAATAAGAAGAATCTGTACAACTGGAAGAGGCCCCCTGGATCATTGGGTCCAGCATCTGTCAATGAGGCACAGTGGGAAAGTCCCAATTTCTGGTTTGGATGCCAGATACCTAAATCACTGCTTCATCCAGCTGTTCATGCACTGTTCATTTTTTTTTGCAAGAAATCTTTATTTATGTGGCCATTTTGCCAATGTACCAATTAATCAAAATAACTAGTTTTCATGTAAGCGAAAGAACTTCAAATTCAGCATGGTCACTAGGGGGCCAGCCTTGCTATGAACCACTTTCATTTCACGCCTTTCTTACTGGATACTCAATCCAAGCTACTAACAATGTTCCTTCTCTATAACATCAGTACAAGAAATAAACAAGAAACATAATTTGCTGAATAAACATTGGCATGTTGAAACAAAACAAATATGCTCCAATTGCTTGTAAATTTCCATTTCTTGGAAGGGTAATGTTTTAATTCTAATCCCAGCTGCATCACAGAGAACAATACACCCCCTCTTTGGATACTTTCAGTGAAGCCATTTGCTTTGTTTGAAGCTCTTTTTGTTTCCTGGAAAAAAATACCTTAAATGGCTACAGCTTCCTGATTGATGTCTAAAGCTTATTCCCAGAGGCTGACTGTAGATCTGTGGTATATCAATCAAGTATCTAAGAATGGAAATATTTTAAAGGCAGTTTCAACAATGCATTTTTTTTTGTCTGCTGTGATTTAATCCATGTTCTGTCTGGATATTTTCCAGAGGTTTGGTGGATGTGGTAAATCCAGAGACGCACAGGGGCATGACAGGCATGACAAAATGGGGGTCCATCTTCATTCTTATTCATAACTCAGTCCTTTTGAGTTAATTCCACCCCATAAGGGCTAATGAAGCAAAAGGGAATGGGGAAATCTTCAATATATGAAGATATTGGGACTACTACAAAACCCAGTCTTGGTGGAGGAACTGGTGGTGCTGATTTTTCCATATTAAAGCCCCCACCCCACACCTCAAGGCTCCCAAAGGCTATCCCAAATCAAAAGGAATCCTTAGGGAGCCTCATTTCCTAGGGCTGGAGAAAACCTTAAATTGTTATTAAGATTAACGCGCACAGCTGAGGATATAACCAGCCCTTACAGACTTGGAGTTACTCAACAGGATTTCAGTCAATGTGTTATACACTAACTCAAGCTAGAATGACTAAATTGAGGCTATTGCCCTTTGGGCCTATTGTAACAAGACAAGACTTACTGAAAAGGAAATCAGTGCCTTCAAAGACAGTAAAAAGAAGGCTGAACATGAGATAGATTCCCTCAATAAAGGCATAGTCTTCAGTTTGTAAGACTTGAGCACTGTTGTAAATGATAGGATCTTTGGGAGGTCATTAATTCATAGAGTTGCCATGAACTGGAAAATACACTACAGCATGTGACAGGAAAATGTAAGCAACAAGAGAGAAAGAGGTTAGGAATGGGTGTGGAATAATACATATTTAGTACTCTTTCTGCTACACTCCATCTTCTTTTATCTCAAAATGTCTTTTTTAAAAAAAAATCTATTAAGTAAGCTGGAAAATCATTACACAAGAACTTTGATCTCCAAGGACTAACTTCAATCTGAAAGCAAAGATGCCAACTTTATGTGTATATTTGTTAAAACTCAAGTTTATACCTTATCCCCAGAATAAAAATTTCCTCACTACCACTATCTAATAGTATAAAAAACATTTATTTCCTTCTGAAGTTGAATCACATTAAGCAGGTAGTGCAATATTAATTAAATGCCCAGAGCTACAGTGCTATCTCAAAACTGCAGTCTAAAATTATGTGCATTCCTTCTTTCAAAGTATTTTTCTCTTCCTGTCTCACTGCAACAGGATGGATGTCTCCCCTGCTCTTATTATAACAGTACTTCTATGGGCCCCAAATCATGGTAAAATAACTCCTTTGCATAATCCAATTACCCCCCTCTCTCTTTCTCTCTCTTGCTCCACCCCTGCCCCACTGCAACCACATCAAATAGACGTTGATTTAAGGACCAGATGGACCAGATGTTGTTTTCTTAAGAATACTCTTGCATCAGAAGGCAGGCGAGTAAATTGTTCACATCCCAAACAGGTTTCAACATGTAAGTCACCCAAAATAGCAATTGTACCAGGATTTCTGTCTGATGCTATCTTTCTTGGATAATTTATACTTGTCATGCACACCTCTAGTAATCCACATAATTTCCTTGATGTATGCATTGACTTACTAAGCATTCATGGTGCATTCCAATGCCCAGACTCTGCAATCCCTGGCAGGCAGAAGAGCACATGAGGCAGCTCAGCCTGCAAAGACTTTTTTCACCTTGGGTGTGGGGAGGAGTGCTGTGCCTGTAGAAAGATGTGCAATTGGAAGTTGCCCAGTAATTTCATAATCAAATTATTTATGGTTTTCAGGCAAACAAAATAAGCTTTGATCAAGTAAAGTTTTCTTTTCCTCTGTGCATTTTATGCCTCCATTAGTCATACTACCTTATAATGCCCTGGGCCATCCAAAGCATTTCTTTCACTGCATTGCTGCAGGATGATTTTCGATAATTAAACGTTGAGGAACCTCCATCTGATAGATTTCATCATCTGGACCCCAGTTTGTTTGGCTGTTGTGACTGATGGGTTCACCTAGATACCTCATGTGCAGTGATGATGCCAACAATTCTCCAGCTGTCCAAATGATGTAGGCTCTTTATCAGGACAACTTGATATTGAGTGATTAAAAAGTACCCTGGTTGCTAAAGTCACCACCTAGATATGTTGTTTTGTTAGTTTGTTTTGCTTTCAGGCAGGGTGAATTTCAGGCTTCTTGAGTCAGATACTTAATATTAGCACTAGAGAGGGTGATGAACCACCAAAATGGTGGCTTTAAAAAGATACAACTGAGCCCCCTACCTTCATCACCACTACAGCCTATGCCATGGCAGCTGCTGCAGCCTACATTGTCACCAAACCCTAAGTTGTTGCCACTGCTTTTGCTACTGCTGGTGCCTACATCGCTGCAGTGGCTGGTGCCCATGACAGAGGCCACAGCAATGGCAGAGGTTGCAACAATGGGAAACCACAGTGACAATGGAAGCCACAACAGCTGTGGAAAAGGTATAGATGGGACAATGGGAATGCAGTGGGGGTGGAAGCTATTCTGTTGGAGGGGGGCTCAGGTGTGTGTCCGTTTGTGCATAAGGGAATGTAAGATAATCATGGGCTGTTGGGGGGGTGAAGGGAAAAAAATAAAAAGAAGGAAACATTTGTCACTTCATATTTGTTAGGATCTCTGGACCCGATGAATATGAAAAAATGAGCAGTTAATGAATCAGCCATATTTGATGAATATCACAATTTGGTTTTTTTATTAGTTCCTATCTTTAATTAGTACTAGCGCCACACATGCACAGACAAAAATCTAACAGAGAAGATCATTCTTTGAAGAGTTTCCTCAGTTTTTGAAAGAGGTGTTGGGAAAGACAAAGTAGACAAGCAGTTGGGTGAGCCACCACTGAAAAGGGCTCAGATTGGAAGTTTTCAATTATTAATCTGCTTTCATCTTTACAAACTCAAGCACAGAAGATAACTTTCCAGTGGTTTCTTCATTCCTTTGAAAGATGCTGGTTTCTCAAAGAGAAGAGATGCCAGACTTAAAGTCTGAACCGAAAATCAGAAAATATCCATGTTCATTTTGTACCAAGCAACACCTACTGGAAAAAAGGAGAAAGAAAAAATGCTCCATCTGAATGACAACAAAATTCAGAGGTACTGCATTTAAAGTATAAACAATAAACTGAGCTGAGTTCTGTGGATAGGAAAAAGTTTACATAGAAATAAGCTGAGCTTGCTAAACTAGAAAGCTTATTCACAGAACTGAGCTGAGCCTGCAGACATGAAAGCTGTTGTACCTGTACTGGGGCAGTGGTTCCCATAATTGAATCACTCGATGTTCTTAGACTTTCAACTCCCAGAGCATTCAGTAACTAGTAGTGATGGCTTCTGGGAGTTTTAGTTCAAGAATATCTAGGACCACAAGATTATGAAATGTCATCACAAACCGAACCAAACTGAAATGACGTTTTCGGTTTGGTTCCTCTGAACTGGGAAGCCACTGCCAGATCTCCCTTAAGGCAAGGGTTGCAGTCCAGCAGCTGTTTCCCAGTTCTCCCCACTGCCTCCCAGCTGATTCTGACAGCTCATGCCATCATAATAAACCAGCTGGGAGGCAGTGGGGACAGGCCATTTTTCCAATGAAGCCAAGAGGATCTGAGAGCCCCTTTGACTGCATTGGACCCAGGGAATCCCCTTTGATTCTGAGACAAAAGGGTTTGAGATCCCCTTTGTCTGCATCAGAATCAAAGGGGATTGCCTGGGATTTTGACGCAGACAAAGGGACTCTCAAACCCTTTTTTCTGCATCAGAATCAAAGAGGATTCCCTGGGGATTCCTGGTTTATTTTGACATATTGAGCTGCCAGAATCAGCTGGGAGGTGGTGGGGAGGAGGCTTTTGAATCCCCCACCACACCAGCTAGAGTGCTGTTGCTGTGGGAGATTCATTCTGTTTTGATTTGTTTTGTAAGTAATGAATTTTTTGAACAATTTCGTTACTTACGATACAAAATGAAATGCAGGGGGGAGGGGGACGAAATGGAATAAAATGAAAGAAAATTTTTCCATTTCTTGCCCATCCCTAATGTAACAGAAACCTGGCCCAAATGATTGGGAATTAGTTGGCCTTCACAGCAAGCTGTGTCTGAAGCTAAGCTCTTTTTTGTCTTGAGAGCCCTCTGCTCTGAGTATCTGGTGGTGCTGAGCATTGAAATCATTCTAATCCCACTTTTTCCTTCTTCCACTTCTATGCAGCTGAGGACCAAATGAAAGCTAAGCCCGTATATCTTATTTTTCCTCCAACTTTTTCCTCAGCCTTTGAAATTGTTGAAGGCTTTTTCCAAAAGAAAGACAGAGATCAGCTTCATCCAGTGTTCAACAAGAAGCTGGTCAGAAGCTTCCTTTCTCCAAACTGGACAGGCATTCATCCAGTTTCTCATCAAGAAAATCCTCATTAAATTTGTCTGCCTTGTTTTTTTTTCCAGCCAGGTGGACATCATTTCCTCAGTAAGAGGCTCAGGGATAATAAATCCATGCCTCAGCAGGGAGCTATATCTTTACACATTTGGCAGCTTCAAGGCGACTATTCACTAGTTGGGTGGAGTTTAATAGCATCAGCTCTCTAAGGAGAAGCAAATTGGAAAGACCTTGGAGCCTTTACTCTGAGATTGTAGTCACATAGTTTGCTATGTGGGAGAGGCGAAACCTTCTGGGCCTCAAAGCTGGGCCAAGAAATGTTGTTACCTCAGGTAGAGCAGCAAATAATGCAGCCATTCAAATATGATAAGGAGAAGAGGATCTAAATGCAGCAGTTGCTTTGGAACCTGATCCAGAAAACCCCATAAGCACCTCTCTCCACAACTTTTAGCAAAAACACAATAATAACTTCACCTGATTTTGTTTGTTTTTCTTTTGGTGTTGATCTTGGTGTGTGTGTGTGTGTGTGTGTGTGTGTGTGTGTGTGTGTGTGTGTGTGCGTGCGTGCTGGTTGGTCTTAAAGCCTGGGCACCCATGGCCACCATTTCTCAACTAAGCCAGGGCTCCTAGGCTCAGCAAGAAAGGTATTTTCATGTGTTGTGCCTGCGCAATACTGGCACATGCAGACATCAGGAGAGGGAGTGGGAGTTGGAGAGAAAACCAATGTGTGCTTGAACCTAGAAATGGTGACGTTGTGTAGAGCTGGATGTGGAGTGGAGCACCGGCACTGCAACTTGTGAGCATTCTGGTTCCAAGAGCTATGTCGGCAGATATTTCATAGTGTAAGCAATTCCCCACCCCCTTAAACTTGTCTCACAGTGCTTCTGTCTTGTTAAGCCTTTTTGTATTATTTTGCTGTTTTGCCTCTCCCATCCCATATAATTCAGTTCTTCACAAACAAAAGGCTGGTTTATGGTGGGAGACTGCACTTCTCTATCCACAATTCAAAATGGCAGGAAATGGCATGATATCACTACACAACATTGATGGGTCCAGCTGCACAGAATCCATGTGAAAATGTAGCAAAATGAAGGGCAGGCAGGCAGTTAGAAGTTAGGCCATAAATTCACAAATTAGCTTTACTATCCACCATTAGAAGCAGTGTCTCAGCCATGTTTAAAATGATGATTCATTCAATAGCAGGGGAAGGGAATTGTCCAGTTCACACCAGCCATGCCCTAAGAGCATCTAGAATTCTAGATAATACCTCCTGTTTGTAAAAACCCTTTGTCTCCTCTCCTTCCTGTAAACAGGTACCATTCATTTGTGTAACAAATGGTTTAGGAAAATCCTTTGCACACACTTCCTTACACCCAGTCTCCTCTGTGTTAAGCCCCTCGCCCAAGATGGGACACCCATTGTTTTTGGCACACCTGGACTCCCCAGGCCACTTCCTTACCCCAGAGTAAACAATCTCACCTTCTTTGTCCTCTGTCTAATCATCCCAGGTGGAACAGTCATTGTTTATGCTGTATGTTCATGGATGTGGTCTATTTGTATGGCAATACTGTACATAATGTAATCCATTGCTGATCTTTCCTGCATATTGTGTCCTTTGTTTTGTATTTGGAAAACTTTTCCAGGTTTTCCTACTGCTGCCTCCTCCCACTGTACAAATTTATAAAACCTCTGTTCTTGCCTCCATCGAGGCAGAGACTGGACCTTTGCTGTTGGAGGTCACATTTCTCTGCCTGCTTGCTTTATTGATCAATAAACATTGCAAAATCGATCTCTCTCACATCAGATCTTTGTTTGGTGACATGGATCTGGTGACCATGGGGGGACTATCTCCCCAGGACTCAACAATATCATTCTGATGTTTCCAGCGGGGGGAGGGGTGCCAAATGTTACGTAGCAAAGGGCAGCCTGAGTGGAGGTTCTTTACATCTCACTAATCATCATCAGAGTGATGGTGTGAATGCACTTTTTGAAAAGGAATCAACCTTATGTTGAAAATAAGACGGCTTCTGCTCATATTCATAGACAAGGCCTTCAGGCCTGTAACTGTGGTAAAGCAATGGTTGGACTGATGAAGTCACATGCCCTGCCACATGTGTGTGTCCTGACACAATCTGCATGGTTCCAGAGAACCACCTGAAGGAGAGTCTATTAAAACCTTCCTAAATGCTTTGTATCTGTAAAAACAGAAAGAGGTGAGAAATCTGCTTGAGGGCACCTAAAAGTTCCTTCCTGAATAAATTTCCTTTAATTTCAGGAGGTATCTTTACAAAAGGATAATCAATCAGAAAGAAGGAAACGTTATCTGAAATCTGTTCATTGTTTAAGGAATATTAAATATTAAAAAACAAGAATCTTCATCAAAAACATTGTCTCGGCTCAGTTGCTGTTGATACACAGGAGCAGCTCTGAACCTCCATTTCCAGACTACAGGAGCAGCTGCATGGACATCACGGACTCCCTGGATGACTGCTGAAGTCAAGGAAAAGTTTCTGCACACATCTGAAGCTCTGACTGCTTGTACTTTAAAAAAGTCTGATTTTATTGACATTTTAATTGGTTTTTTATTTTGCCTGTATTTTATGCGAGTCCATGATTTTTGAATTGGGCAATGCTCTGATACGAATAAAGAAAATAAAGCTGCTCCTGAGGAGTTTGTTGCCTTGTGTTCTGCTACTGTTGACACTAATCCTCGCAAGATACATTTTTGAAAAAGCAAAAGTTCACTACATTGCTATACTGTCCCTCCAACACTATGTCTATGTGATGATTAATTTTTTTTTTGGGCGGGGAGAATATGTGAGTGTGCACAAATATGTCAAAGAGGGCTTGAAAAAGTTACCTTTTCCCAATCCAAATCCTAGAATACTTCAGTCAATATAGCAATGCAGGCTGAAGGCTTCTAGGAATCACAGAAGAAGAAGAAGAAGAAGAAGAAGAAGAAGAAGAAGAAGAAGAAGAAGAAGAAGAAGAAGAAGAAGACTACTACTACTACTACTACTACTACTACTACTACTACTACTACTACTACTACTACTACTACTACTACTATGTGGGCACCCATATGCACTACATTTAGCATTTCATTCTAAACTGATAACTATGGATGTTTTGAATTTTCTAGACTCACCTCTGCTCTGTTCTGAACATTTTGACAATGAATTTCAACAAATGTTCTTAAATGCACCCGTTCGCTGCAGTTTAGTTTTGTGCATATTCAAGGGCAGCTCCACCGAAACTGAATGCCAATCTTTTTCCAAGCAATTCCTGTCTTCCCAAAACCTGAAATGCTCCCTTGTGGATAGCAAACCACCACCAGTAGCAGATGTTATGTTAACTGGGCATCCAAAAGCCTACCTCTAACATTCTTCTGACTTTTGTTATATCATGACTTCCTGGCCTCTGCCAGTTTCACTTAAATGTACTGCTTGTTGAATACCTTGAATTGCTACTTCACACACCGAGCTTCTCACAACTATGCACTTAGTCTTTGCAACAACAGGAGGTTTTTGGAACATTTCTCACTGGAGCAGCAGTGTATGAAGAAGAAAGCAAGCTACCTTGTTCATGGAGAACCATTTCCTAGGAACTATGAATCTATGGCTGGCTTATTTACTACAGTTATATGTTGCCTTTACTCTAGTGGAGTTCAAGCCAGTGTACATGGCTTTCTTCTCAGGAATCTATTCTCACAATAATCCTGCAAGGCAAACTAGCTCAGGCTGAGAGTGTGTGATTGGCCAAGGACATCCAGGCAGTTTCATGGACAAGGGTGGATCTGAATCCTGGTTTCTTGAGGCCAGCATTCTACTTCCCTGCTCAGTGACCTTGCTTCGCTAATGGAGCTCCTGTGCCTTCTCTGGCAAAATATCAGAAGATGGGGCTGGAGATGGAGGGGGAGGAGCCCTATAATTCTTCCTGGGCTTCCAGGTAGTGGGGCCTGGTGGCCCGAGTGTGTGTGTGTGTGTGGTAAATTAAGTTACTAGCCATGACTGCACTGTCTTGAAGACCACACCACCGAGGGGTAGTAGACTTGCCCAGACAGTATGTTTGTCAGTTTTTGAGGTCCTGGGACACCTCTTGGGCCCAACTGTTATTCTGTACTATAACAGGCTCCTCTTGCAATATTAGTTATCTGTTCACATATTAAATAATGTGTGAGCTGAGTTTAAAACCATCACCTTCATCTCACCTCTTTATTTCATCTTGGGAGGGCGACGGACCACACTGGCTCTCTTTCACAACCAGTCTCTTCATTTGCCACCACTACTTTTTCCACTGTCTCTTCCTCTCACAAAGGGAAGAGATATTCTACCTTGCTAGTTTGAAGGGCTCTATGATATAGAAAGGCCATGCTCCAGTAGCAGCAGTCAACTATGGTGGTAGTACCTGAATTTAAGCAGGGGTGCTATAGTGTCTAATGGACAAGGTCCAATAAGCTACCAGAACATTGAGAATTCTCCCACCACCCACAAGACTGAAGCTAAAAATTCAGCACGAAACACTTTTGAGTGCTTTGTGCCCACTCATTAAAATCCATGTGATCATTTCTGAGAAACATGCTGGAATTATTGTTTTTAACTGGAAAGTATTTAGTGCCAACCTTTCCCCCTCTTAAGGAGTTCTTTGAAAATCAGTAAGTGTGGTCATTTTGGCAAAATACTCCCACACTATAGAGGAATCTTTGCAGTTTAACGAGTTCTCATGTAGCTAGTGTTCTGGGCAGAGTATGTTGACATTTTCAACCTGCAGTACACTAAATAAATAAGAAGTAGAGATGGGCACGAAACAAAAAAAATTCATTCCATTATTCGTTATCCATTTTGTTACGTAACGAAACGAATAACGAAAATGGCAATGAAATTGGAACAAACCGAACAGAACCATGAAAATTAGGGTTGTTATATTTCATTTTCTTTAATGGCGATGCACGATGAAATGAGCTGTTTTAAATGTTAAAAAACGTCCTGAATATCCATAAAAACCCAGCGATAATTATTTATTCTGTCTGATAATACCTACCAGGGGGTTGGGGTCCTTAAAACGTGCATTTATGTCTTTTCTCAGATTGCTGTATTTTTTTTTCCCTTTAGTTAGGGGACATTGACCCAAAGTGGCTCCCAGATGCCTAATACTGATTTCTTGGGTATTAAAATGCCCTGGACATCCGTAAAAATGCAGCAATAATTATTTATTACTTACCAGGGGGTTGCAGTCCTTAAAACGTTTGTTTTTGTCTTTCTGCCATCGCGATGTATTTTCTTTTCCCTTTAAGGGTGACACAAAATGGATGCCAGCCACAAAATGGATGCAAGCCATGTGATGGGATCATGTACATTCTTGGACAATTTCAACCAATAGCATGCCCAGGTTGCAGCCTGGGTAGGTGTGGCAGCCATAGAGGGCATGAAAAGCTCTGGCAGCCCCCGTCCTCCTTGCAGTCTGCAGTGGGAGTTAGGGTGGGATTGCTGTCTCTGTGACTTGTTACTTTAGGCCAGCCAGGCAGGTGTGTATCTCTGTGTTCCTGCTGGCTGCAGCCTGGCTCTAAGGGGAGAGAAAGAAGAGATTTCTCTTGCAGCCTCCCTGTGTGTGTGTGTACCTCTCTGTGAGTACCCTCCCCTGCCTCGGAATGCAGTCACTCTGCGGCTGCCTAATGCCCGCCGCTGCCTTTGCAGCCTCCCTGTGTACCTAGTCTATACTGTGTCTCTGCCAGCATCATTTTTTTAGTGTTTTCCCTCTGGTCTGGGGTGTTGGGGGACGCCCACAGGCGGAAATGATTTAAATCGTGCAAAAAGTGAGTAAAAATGAAAAATGAAAAAATGAACCAACAAAACAAAACAAAAATTCAAAAACTTCTCAAAAAATGAAAACAAACTGAAACGGGACCTGCAACGAAAAAAAAAAACACCAAAATATCATTTTTTTTATTTATGCCCATCTCTAATAAGAAGCTTGGTGCCTGATTTTTGGGTCAGTCAGTGGAAGTTCCCAATTTGGATCTTTTGCTGGGGTTTTATTCATCTGGGTTTTATTAATGAAATGAAAAGGGGAGTTTTTACAGCAGTCACAATGGATAGACAAATCTAGTGCAGATGCTCTCCTTGTTAGAAATCCTGGTGCTTCTTTGATTAGTTTTCTTAGCAAACATGCTCCTTTCTGGCACTGATTTACACTCAGACAATTATTCCACACTTGAGACCTACAGTGTCAAGAACAGCCTGTTCATGGAAGACAGAAACAAATGAATTGGAAGATAAACTTAGAGTGGAGACATTTTAGGTTATTTCAGCCTGTTGACCAACCTGTATAATTATACTGGGGTGGATGGGTGGGGGATTGTTTGCTGTTGAAAAGCTAGGAAATGTTGTGAAATAATTCATGCATAAATGAATTGTGATGTCTCAACAGTCCTTAAATAAATAAATAAATAAATAAATAAATAAATAAATAAATAAATAAATAAACAAACAGAACAGATCTGAGCCAGGTGGAACATGACTGACTCAAGGTCACTCAGTGAGTTTTTTGAGTAAGTGACAATGAAAACCTGGATGTCTGATATTCCAATTCTAACCTCTAACCCGTGCAATACATTACCTTTCAAATATTTATTTACAAACTGTTTTAAATGACGCAGCTTGATGGATATCTCAGTGAACTAGGTATCTGAGTACTCTCTACTAGAGATGGGCTTTTTTATTTCGGAACACCAATGAGGAAGAAGCCTCCGTCACATTAAGTTTCCTTCTCCCTGGCATTGGCCAATCAGAAAGGGAGGTGGGCTGATGTATTTCCCTGCATAGCTCCTGATTGGCCAGCCCCAAGGAGAAGGAAAGTTGATGCGTTGGAGGCTTCTTCCTCATTGGAGTTGCGCCTTGTGAGAGCCCAGAGCAAGGTAAGGGATTGGTTGACTTCATTCCTCTGGTTCCAAACGTCAGCTGGGGTCCTGTGTTTTGTTTCGGAAGCTGACCACTTCCGAAATGAAAAGCCCAACTCTGCTCTCTACCTAGAAAACTCTGAAAAGACTCAGCATACGTTAGAACTGACTTGATGGGACATGATAGTAGTAGTAGTAGTAGTAGTAGTAGTAGTAGTAGCAGCAGCAGCAGCAGCAGCAGCAGCAGCAGTAAATATAGTATTGCATTGGTGCTGTTTTGTTAAATCCAATATGGCGTAGTGACTAGAATGCCAGATTAGGGCTCATGAGACTCAAGTCAAATTCCCCTCAGGCCATGCAACTCACTAGAGAGTGACTACTAGGGTCTCCCTAACCTGAAAGCAACTTGATGGCAGATAATGACAAATGTGTTTGCTTTAAATTAAAAGTCATAGCAGATAATTCTCAGTCTCATGGTTCAAGGCAATGCGAGTGCCTCTATTTCTAGATGGAGAACTTTCATATCACTCCCTGATCTTTGTTGGATGCAAAACTCATGATGCATTAAGACATACAAACTGGATAATATGTGATGAATAAACCAAAGAAGCAGTATGCTAGTGATTTTCTAGGCATCCATGAACCAAAATTCCAGAACGTGGCAACTGAGAATTTGGTACATGGAATGAATATGAGCAGTTATTTCAACTATGTATGATAAAGCTGAGTTCTTTAGGAAGGAAGCCACATTTCTGTCACTTAAGCCCGCCTTGATACATGCATCCTATTCAGCAATTTAAAAGCTGCATTTCCACTCCATACTGGGGGGGGGGTCATGTGAATAAAATGTCCATCATATTATCAAGAGATAGGGTGCTTATTATCTAGAAAAGACCTTAGTGATATGATCACACATGTGCTATTGCAGTGTGATGGGAGACACATTTTGGCAGCTTTTATGTCCTTTGAAAGCTCCAAATTCTCACCTGTTTTCAATCTAAATTTAGGGTGCTGAATTTATGCCTAACATGAATTTTCCTTTAAAAAAGACAGATAAATATTAAATCAATGGCATCAATTTCTTCTTATGCAGAGTACATAGATGTGAGGATGGTTAATAAAATGCATACTTTGGTCTCACATTACTTAAATCCCTGCCAAATAATAAAATTGGGTTGACATTTATTTTCATCTCTATATAACAGATTTCATATAATCTCTCATGTATAGTTCCAAGTAATGCACTCTACATTTTCCTCATTAACAGTAATTACAGAATGTGCCAATCTTTTAACTATAACAGTAGATAGATGGGAATGATTAGTCGGTTTTAAAAAAGCAAGGAAAATTGGAAAGACACAAAAATCTATATAGCTGTGTAGCTTTAGTATTTTTCTTCCATTGCAGCTTTTGCAAGGGCAGGTTTCTGCCAAATGTACATTCTGGCAAGTCTGAAGAGTCTTAAATAACAGTCACATCTGCTATGAAAATTTGGCTGTTGATAATCAATAGTATAATCATGGGGACCACATAAATGTTGATTTTCCTGAAATGGCTCTTTCCAATGTAGTTTGGGATTTAGCCTAGTTTACTCTCATCTGACAATGGCTGACAACTCAGCATGTGTAAAAGGTGGAAGAACGGTCTTTGTTTAATTATAAACTTCCTCAGTATTTTGGTATCCTGATCACAAATAGGTGTAATTAGAAATGGATTTTGATTGAAGTCATTTCCAAATAAAACTTTATGCAGGACCACAGTTGGAATGCATTCACTGCTTATCTGCCAACTTTTCCCTTGATTTGTTTAAAATATTTACACATCATTCTTCACACAATGCTGACACATCATAATTATTTAATTTAACAAAACTATGATTGACTGTAGCAACAAGGCAGGATATGTTTTGAAATAGCATCTGGAAGTTGAGTTGTGGCAACTGGACTTCTTTTCTTGAGAGAGTGAAACGTTTTGCTGCTCATCCAAACAGCTTTGTCAGTCTGAGGAAACCTAGCTGCGAGTCCTCCATTTTATAGTTCACTTTGACCTCATGTCACCCCAGTCTGAAATAGGCTCATAAGATGAACAATGGCCTGAATAGGCTCATTAGTTGGATAATAGAAACAGCACACATGATACACTAATATTTAACTGATACTTAGTTTTTGGCTGAACTTGTATCTGTTATACAATACCAGTCAAAGATTTTGTCTTGCATTTTTGAATAATAAAAACAGTCAAGTTGATTCTGGCTTCTGCTGATCTTTTCCAGAATTTTCTAGGTAGAGAGTGCTCAGAACTGGTTTACCATTCCTTTCTTCTGAGGGTGGTTGTGGGCTTTGTGGATTGCCCAAGATTATACAGGTTAAGGCTGTTATTCTGGGGGGAATAGTGGAGAATTAAATTGCCCAACTTCAGATACCTGACTCACTAGAATATCCAGTCCACTAAAGAAAATATATTTGATATCTAGGCGGGTTGTTTGTCTTCCTGGATTCTTGCTGAGTTAGCCTATTAATGATAAGTGAATCAAATTTCTGTCTGTTTCTCACTTCTCTAGCCTTAAGATCAGTCTTTCCTGAACTTGGGGGTGGGGTGGGGAATTCAGTTAGCATCCATTTTATCCCCAAAAGTGGGTTTTTCTGTTTTAAAGTTTATGTGAAATATGTGTATGAATTTGCATCTGCTTTTCTCCTAGTGCATGTATTTTATATGCAATTTTACCTAAACATGCACATGTTTTCAAGCAATTTTCCTAATCATTCATTTTTAATATCATTTTCAATCATGGACACAGGTTTTCCCTACTATACAGATTTATATATGCAGCTAAAATATAGAATGGCAGAAACTTAGGAATGGAAAACTAGTGATGAAAAGGGGTGTAATGGAACCAAAAGCTCAGGTGGAATAGTAGCTATTCTGACATAATCTGTTGGTGAACTTTGAAAAACTGCAATGAAATGTTGTGACTAGAATGACCATGCTTGATGCAGATAATCTTGATGCAGATAATCATCTATGAATGTCATTAGACACATGGGACAAATCAATTTTGTACCTTCCTTGCTGATGCAGAAGGAGCCGTTACATGGGGAGAGGGGACACTATCCATTGGTCTGGCTGGGACTACTTGCCACTTGGATCCTGTTCCTCTCCCAAAACTGCCCCTCTGCTTTGGCCCCTTGCATTAGCAGGAGCTCCACTCCTCAACATGCTTCCGAAGAGGTAACCTCCACCGAAAGGTTTTGTTGTTATGTGCCACCAAGTCAGAACCAGTTTAGAAGTGACCCTAATGGGGCTTTTGAGGGGTGCGAGATATTTAAGGAGTGGTTTTTCCAGTTCCACAGTGAGCTTCCATGGCTGAGCAGGGATTTGAACTGAGGCCTAACGAGTAATTGGCCGTCACTCTATCTGCTATACCACACTGAGTATCCTCATTGAATGCAGAGGGAAATGGGAACAGGGTTGTGCTGGGAGAGTGCAGATTCTCCACATGGTCTCCCTTTCCTTCCTACCATCCCTCCCTCTTGGCTAATGCCTGTTAAATGGCTAGGCATTATTTTAAACTGAGAACCAATTGGTAGAATGATGGGATGTAAATGTCATGAGTAAGCATGTCAGCCAAATCTACCCCATGAGGTCATTATGAGGTGAAAGGAGAGGTAGGATTTACTTCAGAATCAAAGAGCTATGACTAATATGTCCCGTTGAACCCTGACGCAAATGAAGTGTGCAATCCCAGACACTCTTCTTATGGAATAAGTACCACTGAACCTTGTGAAACTCGAATTTCATAGTTAAAGGGCAAAAGATTGTGTTGTACTCTGTTAAGAGGTGATAGTGAAAGAGGGGTGTGTAGAATTATGAACAATTGGGATCTCACACACTGTAAATCCATTGTGAGGCCTTAAAAATGATGTACTTAACTGCAGAACTGTACTGAAAACCAGGTGCAGTTCAGCCAACGGGAAAGTAAAAGGCACACCCTCTCTTCTGTTGAACTCAGTGAGGCTTGACGTTGGCTTCCTGCGTTAAGTATTTAAGCATTTGGACCCTGGCAACCACTTCATGTAGCATTTATTTAACAACTCTCCTGACTGCTTCATTTTCCTTAGGATTGCTTACAGTGAAGTCAATGAGATGGCTAAGTCTCATTACAATACGTTTGATTTGTCTCATTGGGCTGATCCACATCTTGCTTTATCTGGCCCAGTTTCTCAGATTCTGTTTTCTATTAGGCAAAGAATTCCGTCCCCTGCCTCAATCTACTGGCTTGTTCAAGAATTCGCTCCAGCTGCCGTGCCTTTTGTCTACGGGCTGCTCCTCTTTGGGAAACGGGGGCCTGCTGTTTTTGCCACATCAAGCAAACTCATATTTTTACACCCCAAAGATTCCACTGGGTGGAGACTGATTAAGTGAACTGACTTTTAGCCGGTCAAGAATAAGCTGTGCTCATTGACTAAACTTGACTCAAAGATCATCTAGGTTGATTCTCCCAGATGCACAGCCCAAAAAACAAGGTAGCCGGGTGACCACTTACTAGTCGCTTGTTACAGACAGAGCGACTGTTACCAAACACTTATGCTGCAATCCTATGCCACCTTTCTGGAGTTCATTCACATGAATTTTGCTCTGTGGACTTGAGGCTGGCCACTGAAGCCCTGCACTGAACTCCACCAAAACAGATGAAGGAGAAAACTGAAAGGCTATATCAGAGGTACCACAATCTAATCAACAACTTAGGGCCTTTTCACACGACCCCTAAACTCCACGGCAAATGGCTCCCAGCTCCGGAGCTTAAAATTATTTCCCCACCAGCTCCAGAGTTTACAGATAATTAAGTGCGACCACACCCACCTAAGCACGTCCCAGGGCACTTTTCATGTACCTGCTCTCGGAGGGTGAAAATTCCTCATGCGGATATAACAGTAGTGACTGCCGGGCTCTCCTTGCTTCTGTTTGTTCTTTTTTTGCCCCCCGCCCCTTTAAGAGATCTGAATGCAGTGCCAGGAGCAAAGCGAGATGGCAGAACAGAGGTGAGTGGCATTCTTTTCTTCCTTTTTTTCTCGCTCCCCTCACGCAGCCAGCAGCAAGGAATGCAGAGGGGGAGGGAACGCAGGAACAGCGACAAACCCCTAAGATCTCTGGTCTGAATTTAAGTGGCCAGCAGATCTTAGGGGTCGTGTGAAAAGGCCCTTAGAAAGCTGTGAAAGATGTCAGAGGATAACAGAGATTGATTAGAATTTAAATCAACAGCACTTCTAATGGTGATGCTCTTGTCTCACCTCTTTTAGCCCAGAGTTGGCAGGAACATAAGGCAAAACTTTTGGTGGTGCGCCATACCCACCTTTTTTTTAGAACTCCCTCCCCAAGTATAGTTTGGTCATCTTACAGTTGCTTTCTTTTAGGGTGGCCTAAAAGAAACTTATGTTAATCATTGGATAAATAGTGGGATTGGAGAGCTAATTTATTCTTAGTTTCCATTGATTCAAATGTGCCTACTTGAACTGCATCTTAATGCAGCAAGTAGCAACTAGAGTAGGTCACTTTGGATCAAGGGAACCTATGGAAGAGATGACTCACCAAATCTTCCAGAATTCAGTGGGCCTACTCTACTGTGGCTTATAGTACCAAGCAATGGGATGTCACCCTTAAAAGTTTAAGTGACTTTTTGCAGCTGGACATTATAACATTTGTTTCATTGAATTATTGGGAAGAGAGGGTGATAGTGAACTGCTCAAGGAGTATTTTTATTTGTGAAATGTGGCTTAAAAGTCCTATTTCTCAGTTCCATTGAACCCTATAGGGCCAATTGTAAAGGATTTCACTGCTGGTCATAATTGCACACAATTAGAATATAAATGACTTAATTTGGGGTTTGCTGATTATCCAGTATCTGGGAACATAGAACTATGCTTTGCATTGAACCTTGCCTGGCATTATTTGTAGTGTGTGGCAGTAGTTTATGAGTCCTCTCCATCTACCAAAAGAGAGCAGTGAGTGGAAATTTCCATCCAATTGACTTTTAATAATAGTTTGCCAAAACTGGCAAGTTTCTTTATATTTGGGATGGAAAGTGCATGTGAGGTATGGGGGAGGGGGGAAGTTCCCCTTGGCCTAGGATTCTGAGCATTTAATTTTTGAAAATGCTGTGTTGGTGCCAAAAGAATGTGGCCACCTCAGAGGAAATTTCCCCCACTCTTTGTAACATACAATATATAGCTCAAATCCCCTTCCTCATCCATCAATTTCTTTTAATAGTTTTAATGGTTTTGCAAATTCATAGGGAAAGGGAAAGGGAAAGACCTAGTGAGCCATGACCTCATGCATAGCTCATAGCCCTGGAGTGGAAGAGTCATTTCTTTGGAGAATGAGGACTTATGGAAGGCAGGGCAAAGGGTTTCCCAGACACCTGCTTACAGCCCATTCATCAAGTCATGCAATGGGGAGAGCAGACTGTATGAAATGTGTCAGTACTCCAACTAGACTTTGTCTCACTTGGATAAAGACAAAAAGAAATATGCTTAGATCTTGGCAAACGGCGATCAGTTTTACGACAGACATATATAAATATTGCCAAACCATGCATAGTCTTAACGGTATCTGGATCCTCCATAATAGTTTGCATGTTTTCTTTGGCTCAGGTCATCTTGCTCCATATACCCAACCATAACCAACTGCAGCCCATCCTATTCAGATGGCCACTCCCTGCCCAGACTCTACATTTTATATTTCATATTACAAATGCCTGGTGTTTGGTTTGATTCCTGCTAATACTAATTCAGAATGTGTCTTGGAGCAAGAGAAATGGAAAACTATTGAAATCTTTAGAATATACAGTAGATCAGGGCTGTTCAACTTTGAACAGGCCAAGGTCTACCTTTTCTGGCCCAAAGTACCTGAGGGCTACTATACTAAAACCTCTACTTACGAATTTTATCTGTTCCGAGCATATGCTCATAAGTAAAAACTTTTGTAAGTACAGCAGCAGTTTCCCATAGGAATGCAGTGAAAACCAATTAATCTGTTCTGGAGGGAACAGATTTCAATGCACCATGACCCTTGAACTGACCCGCTGGGCTGAGACAGTGGCCTGGCAGACCTAGAAGTTTGCTGGGGCAGTGGTGGTCCTTGGGATGGGGGAGGGAGGGGTGGACAACTTATCCCCTCACCTCTTTTTATTGATGGCCCGTGGGCTACTTTTGAACCCTTCACAGGCTACCAGAAGCCCGCGGTCTACCTGTTGGGCAGGCCTGCAGTAGATGAACCTCTCAGTTGTACTGGACTGTATATTATCCCTCATTACTGTAAGCCGCCTTGGGTCATTTTCCAAGGAGAAAGGTGGAGTAAACAATACTCTAAAATAAATAAATAAATAGATGCTGACGGTCTTGGGTAGACATGGGCACGACTTGGCGAAAATCTCATTTCCGTTTCTGCGTTACTCGTTTCCGTTACGCAACGGAAATGGTAACGACAATTACTCCCCCAGAACTCGAACTCGAACCGACAAAAGAAAAATTGGGTCTGATTTGTCGTTGTCGTTCCTGGCATCACAGCGATCGCGTGATGCCAAGCGGCACAGAAAAAAAGTTTTAGAAATAAATAAAAAAACCTGATTCCCGGCCAAAAAAGCAGGCGAAAATATGCCTGCCTGAGGGCACCTACCAGAGGGGTGGTTTCTGGGGGGGGGGTCCCCACTCCAGCCTTCCCCCCCTCCTGTCCTGGGCTGCTGGTACCAGGCTGGGAGGGGGCATCCTTGGCGTCTCCATTTGCCATGTGTTGCAGGGGGATCCAAAATGGCGACCACAATATTTTTTTTTTAATCGTGGTCCAAAAACCCACCAAAGCACCACAGAAACATGCGAAAATTAGCTATTTTAAATGCTTGAATTTTTACAGTAGCAGCAGTGGGTTTTTCTTGCAACAAAACGTCTCCATTGATTTTATTTTATTTTATTTTATTTTTATTTTTTTACACCTGCGCACGTGCAATGATGGGCTGGCCATGGGATGGGACCATGCAAATTTTTGGAGCCATTCCACCAATCGCATGGCCAGGTTTTGCTGAGACTTCTGGATGTGCCAGAGAGGGCATAAAAAGCCCACCAACCCTAACCCTAACCCTAACCCATACGCCAGTACACTGTGTTCTTAGTGGGCCAGAGGCACCCAGAGGTACAGCCCACTAACCCACCCTAACCTTAACTGTTAGCCTAAGCCTAGCCCTTACCCCCTAACCCCATGCTCTGAGAAGTCAAGTCGCGCTAAATCGTGGTGGTAACGACAAACGACACGATGAAATGACAAATTTTTGAAAAATTTCACGAAAAACGGAAACGACCCAAAACGGACCCGTCCCGAAAAACGACAACTCAGGAAAAAAAATTCTGGTCGTGCCCATCTCTAGTCTTGGGTTGTGAGCTGTTGAGATGAAATGCAAGCCACTCTCAGGCATCTGCTATCCCTTTTCAAAACGGCACAAGTATGTTTACCTATGCAGATTTAGGTGTGATTCAGAGCAGGAACTGCTGATGCAGACATCGTTGCGTAGTCTGAATATCTCTGCTAATGAAATAATATTTGAGACAACATTATGTGCTTCTCTGTTTAGCAAACAGTCCTGACTATACCCAAGAGTGTACAATCAATGCTTAGAAGTACCTGATTACAAAGAAATAGTTATTTGAACTTAATATATTTATGTCACAATGAAGTCAAACATAACTCCTAAAAGGTAACTCCTCTTACTTTTTAGTTGCTTTTACGTTGATGGGAATATGACTTATAATATGTAAGCTGGGCCTTGTGCTGCTGCCTGTAGTCTTTTGTGGACATTCAGGACATGCAAAGGCAGACAGGAGGAGAATGCATTTTGTACCGCAGACTAGTTATTTGTAGTGACCAGATGTGTTCTTAAAGCAACTCTTTCAGCAACAAATGAAAAAGTAGTAGTTTACAAAATTACGCATATAATGGTAACTAATAACCTGGGGGTGGATCGTGAACTATAACAAAACAATAAGTAATTGTATTTTAAAAGCAACTTTGCACATCTGGGCAAGTTCCATGCAATGAAATTAGATTGCAGCAACTGATCTGGAGGTGAAGGTTGATAGGATTTTCAGAATTACTTTTCAGAACCAATTTCAGGCTCAGGTGCCTCTATCTAAAATTATTGATTTATTTAAAAAAAATCATTGCTGGATATGTCACCCTGTAGCACAGAGGTAACACAAGACTGATAACTGATGTCTAGAAAAATTCAGGATGAGATGGGCTAAACTAAAACATTTTACTTCTCAGTTGCATGATACATACTGCAGTAGTGAAAGTACGAAATGCTTCAGCCGTGATCAGAGCACAACATTCTATGTGACAATGATTGTCGAGTGTGGTTGACAAGCATTGTGTTAAAGCATCCCCAAATACAGAACACACTCACAACTCAAGACCTCCCGGTGGATTTGTGGAATCAGTTTAGCACTGATTTAGCATACAGTACATGGCAACTACGTCTTAAAGTCAAACATTTTCACCATTCCAAGCAAGCAAGGCCATTGGGGAAAAAAAGTAAAAATGTGGATGATATGAGTTATAGGCAAATAGGGCTTTTTTCTGTACATGGTAAATGAGGCATTGAGATGCTGGATCAGTTTGGCAGTGAAGCAGCCAGCTCTGGAACCCATGAAGTCAAGACACACGCATGAAGGAAAACAGGAGGGCAGAATAATCTCTCCTCTCTGCCGTACAATTCAAAACACTGATTTAATTCACACTGACTAGTTTCTAAAAACCATTTTCCCCAGTGTTGCCAAATGCCTTGATTGGCATCTCAGCAAAATCAGAGCAGATGGTTCTCATTTTAGGAGTGCCTGGAGGCTCAGGGTTGAGGCAACAACATTCATTTGAGTGTAGCAGGGGCATAAAACGAATGTCTATTACTAATCTTACTGCTCTTTTAACTTTGCTGCTTTTGGAGACTTGTTGACTCTATCTGAGTTATAAACTCATATTTTGAAGCCAAGCAAAACCATATCTTTATAGGATAGCCCTATATCCTCATCATAGAACTTTTCAGGGATGAACAAATTGTACAGTAAGGACAGATGCTGCAGGAAATTAAGAGAAGCAACGTTCTGCTCTAACTATTCAAAAAGTACAATTTGATTTTGAATATGTTATACCCAATAATTGATTATCTATACTAGGGAGGTATAATTACCAATTTGATTTTTGTGACAAAAGTACTGGCTAGCCTGTCACTCAGCCAGTGGATGAGGGCAGTTCCCAGTGGCATCACTTGGAGGAATGGTCCATCACTGCCAAGGATCAATTCTGGAATGGGCTAAAACAGGCCAAAATCTCTGTCTGTTCTGAAGAAGAACTGCTACTCCTCTGTGTTAACTTGAAAGGCAATGTGAGAAGCACCCGGGATGCATGCCACTGCCACGGGAACCAAGATTGAGGCAGCCTGGTTGGAATGGTGAGAAATCACTGGTGTGCTTTGAAACAGATAAATGCCAATCCATCTCAAATTCAAGATTAATGATTGTCCTCTCTGTTGCCCTGTACGGCACAAGGTGCTGGGCAGCAACAATGGGTGTAGAGATCCATCTCCATACCATGGAAATGCATATGCTGTCTTGTATATTGGGCACCTCCCTACTCTACCAAATCATAAATAACACTACCCAACAACAGCTGGGTCTTTTATTAATAACAGAGAAGATGAGCTCTGCTGGCACGGACATATCTTCAGAGCAGCAATTTCCACCATTGCCCAAAATATGTAGCACCTGGAAATTGATGGCCACTGGCCATTTGGGTAGCCAAAACATAGATGGCAGGACACTGTCAATAAGGACATGCAGATTGTCAACCTGCATTCTGAAGACACAGTTGATTGGGCAAAGTGGTGTTTCAGGATCTGGAAAGCAGACACCAGACATGCAATAAAACACCAGGAAGAAGAAGAATCAAGGAGGTTTCACTAATGGCCAAAACTGATGGGCTGTGTCTCCCAATGTGGTCAAAACACAGCCTGCAGATGTTCTTGGACCAAAATGAGAACTAGCTTCAGCTAGCCTAGTCAATGGTAAAGACTACTGGCATTTGTGATGGGAAAGCATTTTGAGGGATGTCCTTTGGCCTCCCTAATCTAGAATTTAACAGACCTATCAGATTTTAATCCCAGTGTGAATTTTGTCTGTAGAACTATAATTTTCCAAAATTGCAAATGGCATATATATTTAACACTCTTAAATTTCCATTTAGAACCTAGAACTCAGAGAAAATGGCCCTCAAAAATCATCAGGGGAGAGGTGATTGAGGCATATTAAGTGTCCTGGTGCTTCTTTCTACTGGCAGCCCTGTTTCATTCTCCCTAGCGCTACTTCGGCATTGAAAATTCCATTAATTTATACACATGAACCCCAAATGAGATTGCATCACAATGCACTGCTTCTTGCTCTGGGCAGTTTGGAACTTTACTGGATCAGGGTTCTAGATCATGTGGAAGCCTATTTGCATACAGTGTACAGGATCCCCCACACACACACACTTTCTGCATCTGTTTGCACTATACATATGACTGGCTTGGGCATACCTATGAAACACAAATGAAATTAGAGTGGGCAGTAGTACAAAGGACTTACTGACACCATGCCTCCATAGTAAGATAGGCTGACTTTAAGACACCTAAATACAGCTTTTATGTAAGAAACAACCCCAAGGCTATCTAAGAATGATATTCTTAGATAGCCTTGTCTTCTGAGCCCATTCAGTGTAAACTTGGTAGCTGCGGAATATGTTGCTTCATCCAGGCCTCCTTTTCATCCTTCCTTACACTCTTCATAAACCAGGCAAGACTAGTTGTCCATTTTTGCCCAGGTTATCTATGCTACTGCTGCTCAGCACTGATGCTCTCATTTCTCATCAGGTGATACATAAGCCTATCAGCTGAAAACACAGTGTTCAATCTAGGACCTCCATCATCATGCAAAGTTTCTGGTCTGTTGCTGAACTATGGATCTTCTAGGGGGAAACTAAGGAACAAATGATAAGCTTTCACTGATATCTGAATCCAGAAAACAGAATTCAGCAGAATCACACCTGCAGAACCTACAAAATCTTTTGCCTCAGGGGCTGCTTCCAATGCCAGGGGTAAGATTGTCCTGCATGGATCAGCCCCAACAAAACATTCTAGTTGGAAGGAGGAGGTGGGGAAGAGAGCTTGAAATATTATTTTTTTTAAAGGAACTCTTTGTGTTGCTCATTACTTTCAAGGCAGCAAGATTGTCATAACTCTTATTGTTGCTCCACCCTTAAAACTAATTCAATGCATTACCTGCTTTTAACACATCAGGCCTATTTAGGTGCAATTTATTCATAGGAAGCATTCTAACCGTCCATACTATACAAACATTTGCTGCTACACACACACACATACACACACACGTCATAACTATTCCTCACATTTATTTTAACCTGACTTAGTTTCCCCCATATTAATTAAAAGTAATCAGTTTCAGGTAACTGCTACTTATAACTAGATACAGTGGACCTTTGTATAACAAAGGGTTTGTATAACATAAAATCTGCACAACATAAAAAATTCCAGAGATGGAGGAAACTTGCTTAACATAATCTCCTATGGGGCAAATCCATACAACATAAAAATGGTTGTGATTAGGGATTACTCTGTTTTCAATGCATTCCTATGGGAAATTTGTATAAAGGAAAATTTGCTTAACATGATTTCATTTCTAATGAATTAATTCCTTTATACAAGGTACCACTGCACTTGCAGGCTGCGAAAAGAAATATATTGTACCAAGGACACACTTGGGAAGAGATGTGTTGCAAATATATTCTTTGGCATATTCTTGTTTCACATGAAGAGAAGCAGGTGCTTCACTGCTTCTTTTGTGTACCTTGTACTTATAGGAGTAAGTCGGCACTCCAGTGAATGAAAATCATGAGTGATGCAATTCTTAGGAAGCAACTTTTTAAAATCAGAAACAGACATGATCTAAGATCCAGGGCAGTCAACCGAAACACTGCATTGGAAATTCCCTGGGCTTTGAATGAAATCCAAGAATGAATTATTGTAAATTTCAATTGTGCTTTGCCTACTCAAAGCTCCATCCAAACCAGTTCTTGTCATGGTATGGAAGAAAAAAAAAAACCCTCAAAGAGCATCAGCAGAGTTGTGTGGGATTTGTGACTTCCACATCTAAGGCCCAAGACGGAGATTGTCATAACAGACAAACTAAATCTCCACAGAGCTAAGCCAATATGGAAATTTCAATAAACTGCTCTTGGAGAAAACTACGTTAATGGAATCCTTGTAAAACTAAATCAGTGGCAGGACATGTGCAACATATATTCAACCAGAGGGAGAATTTTAATTTAATGTTATGCCTTGATTCTGTATTTATCCCATATGAACAGAGTGGTACCTCTTAAAACAAATATTATTTGTTCTTTGGGTCAATTTGTTTTAAGAACATTTTGTCTTATAGAATCTGGTTTCCCATAGGAATGCATTGAAAATGGATTAATCCATTCTGGAAGCTACAGGTCACTTCATTTTATGAAAATTTTGTCTTACGAAATATGATTTCTCATAGGAATGCATTGGGAATGGAATATCCATTCTGGAGGCTAGAATAAAGACAAAAATAACCAGTTTTTTCCTGGGTACACATAGAACAGTTTTTTGTCTTGCAAAGCATCCCATAGGGAATTCCCGGATTTTTTTCCTTCCTTCCTTTCTTGTCTTACGAGATATTTGTCTTAAGAGGTACCACTGTACATTTCTGCTGCAGTTCAAGGCTGGCAGAAAGGTAATGTCACCAGTAAGGATGGGTACGAATAGAAAAAATGATGTTTCAGTTTTTCGTTTTTCATTGCAGGTCCGTTTTGGTTCATTTTCGTTTTTTGTGAATTATTTGAAAAAAAATCATTTCATTTTTTTGTTTTTCATTTTTCGTTTGTACCCGCTTTTTGTGTGACTTAAAGCATTTCCGTGTGCGGATGTCCCCCAACGCCCCAGACCAGAGGGAAAACACTAAAAAAATGATGCTGGCAGAGACACAGTATAGACTAGGTACACAGGGAGGCTGCAAAGGCGGCAGCAGGCATTGCCCAGGGCATAAGGCAGCCACAGAGTGACTGCATTGTGGGGCAGGGGAGGGTACTCACCGAGAGGAACACACACACACAGGGAGGCTGCAAGAGAAATCTCTTCTTTCTCTCCCCTATGATCCAGTCTGCAGCCAGCAGGAACAAAGAGACACACACCTGCCTGGCTGGCCTAAAGTAACGAGTCGCAGAGACAGCAATTCCACTCTAACTCCCACCGCAGACTGCAAGGAGGACGGGGGCTGCCAACACTTTTTATGCCCTCTGTGGCTGCCACACCTACCCAGTCTGCAACCTGGGCATGCTGTTGGTTGAAATTGTCCAAGAATTTACATGATCCCATCACATGGCTTGCATCCATCTTGTGGCTGGAATCCATTTTGTGTCATCCTTAAAGGGAAAAGAAAAAATACATCGCAATGGGAGAAAGACAAAAACAAACATTTTAAGGACCACAACCCTCTGGTAGGTAATAATTTCAAATAATTATCACTGTGTTTTTACGGATATCCAGGGCATTTTAATACCCAATAAATCAATATTAGGCATCTGGGAGACATTTTGGGTCAATGTCCCCTAACTCCCCTTAAAGGGAAAAAATACAGTGATCTGAGAAAAGACATAAATGCACGTTTTAAGGACCCCAACCCCCCTGGTAGGTATTATCAGGCAGAATAAATAATTATTTTTACAGATATTCAGGATGCTTTTTAACATTTAAAAACAGCTCATTTTATTGCGCGTTGCCATTAACAGAAATGAAACGTAACAAACCTAATTTTCATGGTTCTGTTTGGTTCATTCCAATTTCATCGAATAACAAATAACGGAACGATTTTTTTCCATGCCCATCTCTAGTCACCAGTAGTGCTACCAACAGTATTGGGGTGGGGGGACATGGATGTGGATCAAATATAAAGGTTCTGACTACACAACTAGGTTGCTCACAGAGTTTACACATGTTGGACCTTTAGCTACAGAAATTTTATCAAATGTACAATAGCTGGACTCCTTTATTCCACATAAAGCAAAAAAAAAAAAAAAACCTGACTGTTTCCAACTTCTGTAATAAATTCTCAAGTTCCTCCCAGCCTTGAGGGACTGGTTAGGAGATGGCATACCCTTCATATACACTCTCTCTTTCAAAATCACAGAGCTAAGAAGCCTCGATTAGCTGTTATTTTTATACATGCTATGTTCTTCTTGCAGTAGGATAAGTGAAGGTACAAGGTACTGGAGCAAATAAGTGCAAATTGAGATGCATATGCCACTTTAAATAACATAAGTGATGTGATTTGCAAATGCTGGATTTTTTAAATGAACCATTTTACTCTACTGCATTTTTAGATACCTGAACCAAAATAGACTTCATAACTGATGAATGAGGTTATCCAGTATGTTAATGTAAATTTTCATGAAATAATCCAGCTAGATATTAACATTGACTATAAAGAAATATGTGGATCCATGAGTAGACTCATACACATAAAATGTTCCATGAAACAATGATTCACTGTGGTTTTCCATTGCTTGTGTTGTGGTCCCAAAGCCATGTGTGAATGCATTTTCCAAAGAAAAAGTGTCTATATAAACAGTTTCTGTAACAAATTATGGAAAAGAGGTTATCATCTTGTCATTGTTCAAAAAATATCAAGCACACTAGGGTCTTAGAAGAATGCTGTCACATTTTGCATTTTATCATTTGTCTCATGTTGACATTCCTAAATTTCAAAGCTAACTTCCAAGCTAGTAGCATCAGATCTGAATAGCTTTACTCCTGCCTTCCTTAATCTGGTTTCCTCGGACATTTTGGACTACCCCTGACCAGGAATTAGGGATAATCATAAACACCAACCAAATATCTGGACAAACCCAGTTGGGGAAGCTCATTTACATGTTGCATTCTCAATTACTTAGTTACAATTGTCAAGAAACATGTACAGTAATACCTTGTAAGACGAATACCCCTTAAGACAAAGAACTTGTAAGATGAATGTAATTTCTGGGGATAGGAAAAAAATTGTTAAGATGATTTTTCATTCCCGTTTACATTCATCTTACGAGGTAATGTGAAGAGAACTTTCCTTCAAAGCCACACAGGGTGGGCAGAGATCAATGGGATCCTGCTTCCGCCACCAAATTGGTGGGTAAAGCTGGATCCTATTGATCTTCACCCTCCTCGGGGGACTCGGAAAAGAAGCACCATTTCCTTCAAAGCTGCACGGGGTGGACTCGGAACGGAAGTCCAAGCTGTCAAAGTGTGGGAGTCATGGCGGAGCCATATTAATAATAGGAATATGCTGTGTTAGGAACCATTTTAGAAAGTAGAGTACCCTTCACCATTAGGGTGGAGTGAGCCTGTCACATGCACATAAATGTATCCATGTTATGTATTGTCATGAGACTGTTGGCAAAATGTTATTGGATAATACTATCGACTGCCATTTTGAATAGTTAATAAAGGCTGCCGATTGGGTGTGGCCGGCAGAGTCAGTTCTGAGGGGAACAGACTGGAGTTACACACCAGAGATCAAGCTGCAGTGTCCATTTTTCTTCAAGAGCTCTTTATTATTTTCGCACCATTCTTTTTCTGATTGGGGCTGGTCTCCGTCATCAAAGTCAGCTGTCTGGCAGGGCTGCAGAGAGCAGCCTTTGGCTGCCCTTGATTGAGGGGGGTTGGGACAGCTTTCCCATAGGAATGCATTGAAAACCTATTAATCTGTTCCCTCCAGAATGGATTAATAGGTTTTCAATGTATTCCTATGGGAAAACATGCCTTGTAAGACAAATCTTTCATATGACAATTTGACTCCTAGAATGAATTAAATTTGTTGTACGAGTTTCCACAGTGATTCCCAACCTTGGGTCCCCTGATGTTCTTGAACTAAAACTTCCAGAAACCTTTGCAGTTAGCCATGCTGTCTAAGGTTACTGTGAGTTATATGTTAGGACCCCCATAGCTACTGATTCATTAACCAATGGTTCAGTTATCCATGGTTGGCAGAGGAAAAAATTAAATAAATAATCCTACAGCTGCAAAGCAAGCTATTGTCACAAACAGCAGCTATAAAACAAAATACTATTGTAAAACAGCAGTCATAAAGCAAGCTACTGTCACAAACAGCAGCTGTAAAGCAATTTACTGTCACAAAACAGCAGCTTTAAAGCAATCTACTGTCAAAAAACAGCAGTTGGGCGGGTTGTGTTCTCTCTTATCCCCAATTTTTGTTATCCGCAGGAAGGCCTGGAACTGATCCCCAGTGGAAACTGGGGTCCTACTGTAGTCCAAACACATCTGTGGAACCAAGGTTGAGAACCATTGTTCTAAAAAACAAGTAAACATATGTGTGTTTACTGAATGCCTTAAACCATAGGTTATTGAGGATACTCATAAACCCATCAGTGCCAGGGCCAGACTGACCAAGAACTTCCTTAAAATAATTTCCGCATTCATATCATGTCAAGCCCAATAGTGTTACATAAACTTTCCCCACTTCTTCAAAAATCTTCTCAAGAAGATACTCTCTAGCCATATCTGGGCACTCTAACATTATGTTAGCATTGACACCTTAATGTTAGAGCAATTGATTTTGTGTCAGAGAGATGAGCAAAGTGTCACTTCTAATCCACTAAAAGCAATGTTTTGAAATTATTGTTAAAATGTTAACCATTTTAATGTTGTTTTCAAAATTTTATTTTTAGAAAGTTTGACGCAGTAGTTTGTTATTCTTCTGTTCAATGCAAATGTTCTAAGATGCCTCTTTTAATTCCCTGTTCTTAACTTGAATACTGTATGTCTTAAATGTTCCAGGCTGTATATTGCCCCTCATTATTGTAAGCCTCCTTGGGTCTTTTCCAAGGAGAAAGGTGGGGTAAAAATATTCAAAATAAAATAAATAAATAAAAATAGCAGTTTAATTGCTATAGAGTTATTAATTGCTAATGCGTTATTTCCAAGCTCTTTAGCAATGAGTTTATGTCAGCAGATCTTCTCTCTCTCTCTCTCTCTCTCTCTCTCTCTCTCTCTCTCTCTCTCTCTCACACACACACACACACACACACACACACACACACACAGAGAGAGAGAGAGAGAGAGAGAGAGAGAGAGAGAGAGAGAGAGAGTTCTTGGGCTGATTCTTTTTCCATGATTATACATGCTCAATTTATCTTTCATAAGCTTTCAACTTCCTCTGCAGCTATGACAACTTTTTCCATGGAAGATTAGACTGTCTCATATCTTGAAATGACATATATGGGATGCCATTTCAGCTGCTGATTTACACTCATTCAAGTGGTTCTGTAGGGATATGGGGCTCTATAAATATTCATATGAACATTATTTTCCCCAAACCCACAACATGCTGTGATGATTAGATGAAAAAGTGTTGGATTTCTTCTGCTGCTTTTATCAGCATCCCTTCTTGCCATTAGTTCCCTGGTACACATTGGCTTATGCCACACTTGAAACCCTTTGGCAAACTCTCTGATGGCATTTTGGAAGGAAGGATGTGGAGCTTTGGGGTGACTTTTCATTTTGCCAAGAGCCAGTTTTGTTTGCAACATATTGCCTCTGTGCTGAGTGTTATTTCCCTGACTTGAGTCTGTTGATGGCAATTGTTTGTTTGCTGTTGATCTATTAAGTTGGTTGATAAATATTTTTTCAGTAAAGAAAGACAACACAAGTCTATAATTTCAAGCAATTTATAAGTCAGTAAATGTTTTTATTGTAAAGGAGCCTCGTGGCGCAGTGGTTAAATGCCTGTACTGCAGGTAAAACTGTGCTCACGACCTGGGTTCAATCCCTGGTAGCAGGCTCAAGGTTCACTCAGCCTTCGATCCTTCTGAGGTCGGTAAAATGAGTACCCAGCTTGCTGGGGGGGGCAATGTGTAGCCTGCACACTGTAATTAAAAATTGTAAACTGCCCAAAGACTACTTGTAGTGGTATGGGGTGGTATATAAGCAGAACACTTTGCTTTGCTTTTGCTTTGTTTTATTCTTTCTTCTATAAAAGTCTCACGATGAGTTATTGTGACTTTCAATGCCTGTTAATGAGAAAGGGGTGGGCTCGGAAGAACTTGTATCTATTCTCCTCTGTGGATCCCTGTGCTTCTATTGTGTAAAAAAAATAAATTTTACCAGAAATTCAGAACTCCACAACATAAGATCATATGAGCCATGCTGGATCAGATCACAGACTTATATACTCCAATATACAGCTCTCATCTGTCTGAGTAGACACTAAGTGCCAAGTACAACCTGCTCTACCTATCTTCACTATTTCATGGAAGGTCCCCATATCCTCCAGGGCTTAAAGGTGACTATAGGAGTCAGTAAGTCTCTCCTGCTAGTCCTATCCCACTGCAGATATCTTTGCCCACCCAGACCATAATAAAGAGGAGAGACAAGCTTGTTGGGGTAAAATTGGGCCAGAATTTTATTAAATCAACATTGTTCTCTTAAAAATTTCTCCTCATGCAAAGGGGCCTGCATGTAGTGCAAGCAGGTGATTGGTTGGCTTCATGATGATTAAGTTAAATGCTTCCTGATTCAAGAAGGTGCTGCCCACTGGCTCAGCAACCTTTCAAACTCTCTATTAAGCCCCCAGCAGTCCTCCTTTCAACTTCGCTTAAGGAATTTTCTAAATTTGCAACTTATTATTTCCAATTCCTAATCCTACCATGGCTTTTACCAGAGGGCTACCTGTCCCCTTAGGAATGTCTTACTATGGGGCTTAAAATGAATTTCCTTACATGTTGCACTACTCACCACAAGAAAGGAACTACTATGTTTGCTCCTTTTCCATCACAAACCCAGCAGCTCAGCTCTAAGACCCCCTTGCAGTATGCTCAGAAATATATCAAGCCCTAAATCCGACAGGTGGATATCATCCTCTCTATATAGCTCGGTGCACCTAACCACTAGCTCAGGTGCAAATTACAGACCCCAGGCCTTCCTTGAACACCCTATACATCTCTCTATTCATGCCCTTGTGTGCCTTGTCCACCTGCTGTGGGTCATGGGATGATCTCCATACAAGACGTGGAACCAACACGGACCAGTCTAAACTGGTCTTTGGACACTTGGTCATGTAGCTTCTCAGATCAGCAATGATCTTGAGAGTCAAAGCTTTTCCTGGCATCTGTGTCAGCTCATTGCCATCAAGGTGTATCAGCAGTATATCTGGGGGCACATATGGAGAACTCTGGGACTCTATTTCACTGGATACATGCCAGAGCACGTCCCTATGTGTTTTCCAATCTATTGTGGCCCCAGCTTGACAGAGCTGCATACTTGGCTGCCCAAAAGACATAACCGTGTCCCCCACACCATCACTCTTATGTGCTCTGTTTGCAACTGACCTGCAAAAGAAGAACTCAAACTACTCGGCCAGCCCCTAACAATTGGGCAGCTGGTGTACATAAGTCCGGTACTTCTGTGACTTCCATTGACCAATATTTTTATATCAGTCGTCCCGTATCCCATGGCAGCTGCAGTCGACACCACCCCTATGTGAAATGAATGGGTCCCAAATTTATATCCCTTGACCTCGGCCATATCCAAAGCCCGGGACATAATTGTCCAAAACTGATACCGAGTCAGCGGGCTTCCATCCTTGTGTTGAAACAATTGGCCAGCCACATTACCTCTCAAGCTAATATAAGCATTAATAGCTCTCGCAAGGCAAATATTTTCTGTACCACATTTTTGAATTGCAATCTCATGACCTCTTGACCACTGGTCTGTCTTGGAGCAACAAATGTTCTGTGATACCTGAAGAGATAAGGCATCCAAATCAGCCCTCTGCAAATTCTCAGTTACCAATTCACTTAATTCTAAAGCTCCAAAGAAGGAAACCAATGTCGCTGCTCTAAACAAAGAAGCTTCAAAGGCATCTGCACATACTCTGTTCCAAACATGATCTAACTCAGTGTTTTTCAACTGAGATGAGTACTGTGCCGCGAGATGTTGGCTGGTGTGCCGTGGCGCCGGCGAGCCGGAGGAAGGCAGGGCGTCCAGAAAGAAGTCGGCTGCCGCACACACACACACACACACACACACACACACACACACACACACACACACTGACTTTTTTTTTGCTCATCTGCGTCTATTCCCCCCCCATCGGCGTCTTGGCCCGAAGAGTGCGGCACAGAGGCGGATCCACACGTGCTTACACCCCGCACCCCAGGCACACGCGCACACGCATGCACAGGGCTGCCAAAGAAGAGGGATCCGATCGCCGCCGCCGCTGCCGCCACCTCCCAGGCCGCTCCCGCCACCACTGCCGAAGCCGCTCCCCCTGCCGGAGGCCTTATCAGGGCTCCGATCGGAGGCGCAGCTGGTAGGCGGCCTGTCAAAGAGAGACCGGCCAGAGCGCAGCAAGGCCGCAAGCCTCGCCGCTGCTGCTGCCGGTCATGGGCGGTCCGCCGCCGCCGCCGCTGCTCATCCTCGCTGGGCAAGGCCCTGATCCTCGGCTGCGCGGACCGAGCCGGGAGCCCTCCCCCGGTAAGGCAAAGGAGCCTCAAAAGGGGTGGGGGGGCGGACAAACCGCACGTCCGGAGCAGCTAAAAATCTCGCCGCCGACCACCCAGAGACTACTTGAAGTGATATGGGGCTGTATATAAGCAGAACACACACACATGCACCCCCTTGGCACGGGTGAAGTGAAGGGGACCCAGGCAGTGGGAAATGATGGATTGGGGGTGGGGAGGGGGGAAGATGCTTGGACAGCTGGATGTGCCATGAATGGTTGGAGGAGGGGCAGGCGACTGGGGTGGGGGTGGGGTGGGGAAAGGCACGCCAGCATTCCGAACAACAGAATGAATGAATGAATTATGGGAAGTCCACGGAGGAGGAGGAGGAGGAGGAAGGGCGGGAAGGCGTGCCAGCAAGAGGAACACACCCCGGCGGAGGAAGCAAATTACTGTTTATATATAGTCAATATAGGCACAGAGTTAAATTTTTTAACATTTTCTAATGGTGGTGTGCCTCGTGATTTTTTTCATGAAACAAGTGTGCCTTGGCCCAAAAAAAGGTTGAAAAACACTGATCTAACTTAACTAATATGTTGGGCGAAATTAGTGTACGTGTATCCTTTGTTTGACCCTTCTCCTTAGACCAACCCTCTATCATTTTAGCTACTCTAAAATCATTACCCAGGTGCTGCAATCCCCTGTCCTTAGCATCAAATCTCAATGCTGACATCTTACCCTGTATTGCCCTAGAAGCCGTCAATATCAGCAATACTCCTAATGCACAGCAGATGGAGTACTTCTATAGGCTGCCCTGGCTTGAGCCTTGCCAGCCTCTGTAGCTGGTGCTCTTTTCATGCCAGAATATGGTTGCGGGGGGCAAAGCAACCCCACCAAAAACAAGTCCAGGTGGAGCCTCCATTCTTCCATTTCTTTTTGCCACAGCTATTTCAATTAGAATAGAGAACCAATGCACATACCAATTAATCTACCAGTGTGGGGGTGAGATGGGAGGCAAATAGACAGCAAATAGATGTTTTACCCTCTTTTTTTCTAAATGAACATACTGAGTGGGACTCTTAGATTTTTTTTATTTCTTCTTTCTCTCTGTAAGGTCACTTCCTATTATTTCCTGCACACCCATTTCAGACCCGCACACATGGAAACCAGCAGTAGAAACTTTTGATTACACTGTCTAGATAACTTTCTTTTGGCATTTACCTCAAATGGACAGAAGAATATACTTTTATTTAATTCTGCCATTACCAGTTTCTAGAGTGATTTTTGGAAGGTACGGTACATTGCAATTGTTAAGATTCAGTTTGGGAGAGAAAGATCCAAGTTATTCTCAAAGCTTATTTGGAATCCTCGAGCCAACTTCTCATCCAAAACTAATAAGGTTTTTTCTATATATAAAATGTAGAGGGAAGAACCATGTAAAGTAGCTGCATACATTGCTGGCACTGGCACATTTAAAGCTGGGGGATTCTGGGAGTTGTTGCCCCAGAAAGTAATGTTTGCCAATTTTTGCTTTTTAATAAATGTTAACATATCACTTTCCTATGTAAATTTACTGAAGTGTGATAATTGAGTAGGATGTATATCTGAGTAAGAAGTTCAAAGAGCCATATCATATTATCAATATAAACCTATGTATAATTATTTATTTGCAAAGAACCCGGTAATTTTCTTCTCACTGTCCGAGACCTTCCAAAATTTTAATATTCAGAAATGCTCAGCTCGACTGGAATAAAGCCAAGCAGAAGCTTCTAATAATTTATATCTACCTATGCCCCCATTGGTGGGAACATGTCATTTCCTCAGGGCACCACCTACCTAAACCCCTTGCAAACGCTCCCCAAAGCCTGAAAAATAAAACCAATTTGATGTTTCCAGAATCACACACACATAGATTCATAGAAATGTAAAGCTCCAAGATTCATTGAATCCAATTTCCCCTCTGTCCCATCATTGCCAAAGCAGGAAAAGCAGTACGATACATAATATCACAATACCTCCTATAATCTCCCATTCAATATTCACTGCTTTGAGTTAAGTGTTTTCTATGTACTTTTTGACAGTATTTCTACCAGGACCAAGAATCCCCACAGTTATGGCTTCCACCTAGAATCTTTGGTCTACACATCTGTGGGCTCTTGTGAGTAGCTTCACTCAACCAGCTGATCACATGCAAAGAACTGGCCCAAAGAGTGAATGCAAGTTTTTCCCTAGATGTTCAGTTTAATAAAGACTAGACTTGCCAAGGATGATCAGTGCAGTCTGGTGGGCAGAATGATGGACTTAGGAGACCTAGGTTCAAATCTCCACTTGGCCATGGGTACAGAGAGGGCAGAAGTGGTAAAACCACATCTCAAGTATCTCACTTGCCTTGGCAGCTACTATAACTTGATTCTGACAGCATATCACAGGCACAGGCTGAAATCCACTAGCTGTGAAGGCTGATGATATTTTTAGTGTACAAATATCACTGTCAGCAATTTTCAGACATTAAAGACTTCCCTTGTCCCATGCCCCCCAAAAACTAAAAGGATTCCAGGGCAGCCTCAGGACTGTCAGGGTGGAATCAGAAATATTTAATTAAAAAAAATCCCATGGTGGATAACATTCACCTTACCTGACATATGTGCCATTACTGACTTGCAAAGGAAGGCAGGCAGGCAAGCGGCCAGGCAAGCTTAGAATCTGTACTAGACATGGGCACAACTCGGCGAAATCCTCATTTCCGTTTCCGTTCCTCGTTTCCGTTACGTAACGAAACGAAGAACGACAATTACTCCGCCAGAACTCGAACTCGAACCAACTAAAAAAAAATTGGGTCTGATTTGTCATGGTCGTTCCTGGTGGCACTGCAGCAATCACGCGATGCCAAGCGGCACAGGAAAAAAGTTTTAAAAATAAAAAAACCAATTCCCGGCCAAAAAAGCAGGCGAAAATATGCCTGCCTGAGGGCACCTATCAGAGGGGTTGTTTTCGGGGGGGTCCCCAGCCTCCCCCCCTCTCCTGGGCTGTGCAAAGTGCACATCCTCGTTGAGTCGCCAACTCGCCAAGCGGCGCGGCACAGACAAAAAAAGTAAAAAAAAAAAACAACCCCGATTCCCAGCCAAAAAAGCAGGCGAAAATATGCCTGCCTGAGTGAGGGCACCTACCAGAGGGGTGGTTTCTGGGGGGGGGGTCCCTGGCCTCCCCCCTCTCCTGTCCTGGGCTGCTCTGGTGGGGGGCATCCTCGTCATCTCGCCAACTCGCCATGCCATGAGGTGCGGGTGGGGGATCCAAAATGGGGTGACCGCAATATTTATTTTGAAATCACGTGGTCCAAAAACACACCAAAGCACCACAGAAACATGCAAAATAGCTATTTTAAAACTGCCTGAATTTTTTCAGTAGCAGCAGTGGGTTTTTCTTGCAACAAAACATCTCCATTTATTTTATTTTATTTTATTTTTATTTTTATTTTTTTACACCTGCGCAATGATGGGCTGGCCATGGGAGTGGACCATGCAATTTTTTGGAGCCATTCCACCAATTGCATGGCCACTTGGCCAGGTTTTGACCGAGACTTCTGGGATGTGCCAGTCAGGCATAAAAAGCCACTAACCCTAGCCCGAACCCGAACCCGAACCCTAACCCTAACCCTAACCCATACGCCAGTACACTGTCCTTCTTAGTGGGTCAGAGAGGCACCCAGAGGTGCACCCCAGTAACTCACCCTAACCTTACCCATAACCCTAAGCCTAGCCCTTGCGCTAACCCCTAACCAGTAAGCCAGATGTGTACTCGCATTGCACTACAGCAAGTACACTTCCCTTCTTAGTGAGTCACAGGGCGCCCGTAGGGGTCCTATCTCACTTTGTTCCTCAGCCCAAGTGCACTGTATGCCGGCAGGCAGTGAGTCACAGAGGCACCCGAAAGAGAGGTGCCTCTGCCTGCTACTGCAACTTGGTATGCATATCCAATTGGCTATGCATGCCATTTTGTAGTGGGCCAGAGGAGGCACCCACCCCAGAGAGGTACCTCCAGGAGCCCGCTTTCCCTTCATGGTGGGCCAGAGGAGGCACCCACCCCAGAGAGGTGCCTCCAGGAGCCCGCCTCCCCCCAAAACCAGTACTAACGACAGATGAAAAACCGACAAACAAAATGACAAATTTTTGAAAAATTTCGCGACAAATGGAAACGAGCCAAAACGGGCCAGCTCCGACACACGATAACTCGAAACGTAATTTTTCCTGGTCATGCCCTTCTCTAATCTGTACCAACAGATAAATGGGCACTGGGTGGTATGTCTGAAGGCCAAGCAAAACCAGTACAACCGGGTAGTATATAACACCCAAAGGAACCCTGTATTTTTTTCATAACATCTGCCTCTTTTTTGCAACCTCGTGCCTTATTTACAGGCAGAATTAGCAGTTACCTTGGACATCTTAAAGCAGGCATGTCCAAACTTCGGCCCATATGTTTTGGACCACAACTCCCACAGTCCTTTGTCATTGACATTCTAAGCTTAGAATTCTGGGAGTTGTGGTCCAAAACATTAGGAGAGCTGAAGTTTGGACATGCCTGTCTTAAAGCTTTCTAATACTAGGTAATATTTCCTTATATTCCATTTCAGCATAGGACAAAATGTTTGGTGTTGTTACTCAGTACCTACAGTCAAGTTTTTCTCTCTCTTTGGGATATGTGTTCCATTTCAACAATTAAAATTCAAACTCCAGTATTATAATAATAACTGAGTGTCATCAATTGAGAATTATGATTAACCTTTTCCTAGCTTTTCCAGTTAGAGAATACTCAAAAGTGGTTGAGTGGACTGCCAAAATCTGGCTCAGTAGCCAGATACTTAAAACACTGAGTTATCCATCTAGTATAATACTTTACTAACGGGAGTGCAGCTTCTGTAATTTGCTCTTAAGTTTGGTTGATCCTGTTGTAACAATGTCTTCTTAATGTTATTTATATAAAGCAATGGGTATCATTGCATCTTCAATTCTTCCTGAGTTTGTAAGTCTGTCAGTTCAAAACATGGACTGAAATCAATAATAATGGTAATTAAAATCAAGTGACACCTGGTAAAATGTTCTCTTTTCTCATTTAAAGATAGAAAAGTCCTGTATGAGTTTGTTGTTGGCACAATGAGCTACATTTTCTTCTCTCTACCTGAGGTCACCCAGAGGCTAAAATCGCTTATCAGCCCTAGAGCCCAATAACTCTTTTGAATCCCATCATCCACACATTCCTTCCTCTTAATAAGTGGAAGAGATCTTGAGTGCATTTGTCTGATCCATCAAATTAAGCAGTATTTGCTAGGGTTTAGGTTCATAATGTTCAGTGAAACTACAAGCAAAGATAACTCACTCCCCTGTGTTTCCCCAGCCTTGTGAAATTCTGTTTGGACATTGGTGTCAAATGTACCATTGTTAACAGTTTAATAAAACATTCAACTATCACTTCCTGGCCAACAATTCTTGACATCAAGATGTCCTCTCAAAACAGCAAAAGTTAAGCCCTCTAACCCAACCTTCTGTATCTATTCAACTTTTGTTGAATTTCATAACCAATATTTTTTCTAGAGTTTCCCTCCTGCCCCCTGGACAGCTATCTGTGGGAATTCTTTATTTGCTATGTTAAAGCAAAGTAAACTTTCCTCTGAAGCGAACACCCATCTAGCCGGAAAGCCGGGATATTGTTGAGACAGACATAAATGTGTGGGAGATTATTTTTGCAAGGCTTCTGCATGTTTAAAATTCCCTTCCTGGGCGACTAGGATAACAATTAACACAGTTAAGAAGAGGTAGTCAGTTGCTCTCCACTGTATAATCTATCAGGGAGCTTTCAGATTCTGCCACAAAGGACTCTATTTTTTAATTTACCCTGAACCACAGGAATCAGAAAAGCCCCTAAACAATAGCAAGAAGCTATTTTACTCTGTATCTGATTTCAGTTGTCTTAAAGATTTCACTGCATCAAGGCTTTGAAGAAAATTTTACACATACTGAACTAATTGTAATTAAATAGTAATTAAATCCTTTTTACAGTAAAATAACTAATAAAGTTACTTTTGTAAGCATATGTTACATTTGCAACAAGGAATAATTCTACATCTTTGGTGTAGCATTGAACTTAGACCCCAAATAAAGAAGGAAACAATGAAGAGTTTTCAAAATAGTTCCTGTGGGTTGCCAGCCACATATAGCAGAAGCTTTACCGAGTTGCAGATTCTCAAAAATTGCTTTTCACTGCTACCCAACATAATAATCTTAGGAAAAGAATCTCTTCCCACCCACCACCCACCACCCAGCATTTTATCTCTTTCATGGCTGATTTTTATCTCCTTACGAGGATAGGAAACACTTTGGTCATCCATTAATACTGACATGGCAGTTGTAATCATGGTTGTATGATTTGCTGGTCAATAGAGCCTTTTATAAAGAACAAGGAATAAAAACTCCCATCATGCCCTTTTCATTGTATACCATGAATAGCCTTATTGGAAATGAAAAACAATTTTAGTACAAATGAAATTGTCTGAGAATCTCTTCTGCTATATGTTATATTTGATGACAATGCAGATGTCTTGGATTTCCATCCTTCCTTTCTCCAAGTAGTTCAGTCACTGCCATAACTAGGGAGGGGGAGGAAGAGTGCATTTGCCCCTGGGCACACAGCAATCTGGGGGCACCTGGAGGGAGAGCCGAAGGAGGAAGCCATGTGCCATCCCACCATCCTTCCTCCTTTCACCCCACTAAGACTTGGCAATCCTTAGTCAAGGGAAAGGAGGAGAGGGAAGCAGGCAATTTTTTAAGCAGCACCTCTGTCAATTGCTCCCCCTCCTCCTTCCCCCCACTCCTGCTAAGGCTTGGCAATCATTAGCCAAGGAATAGGAGGAGAGGGCAGCATGGGATGGAGGTGCTGCATGGGGGGGGGAATCACAACAACTATTTTCCTCTCCTCCTTTCCCCAAGCTAATGATCGCCAAGCCTTAGCCAGGAGAAAAGAGGAGGGGGAAGCGTGCTATGGAGTTGATGCTTGAAAAAAAAATGCCTGCTTGGCGCTATCCACATGCTGTGCGGCTTGCACAGGAGAGCCTTAACTGGAAAGAAGACCTACAAAGAACTCATGAGAAGGAGACACCCTTCTTCCTCTGCCCCACTATTCCCCCAGGATATCCCCCCCCCTTGCTGGGTGGCTGAAACACGGTTGGGGAGGAGGAGAGGATGCAAAAACTGACTTTGTCCCCGGGCGCTCCAAACTCTAGCTATGTCATTGAATTCAATACCACTTAAGTGGCTTTCCCTCTCCCTGTACTATCTTTACAACAATTTATGAAATAGGTTCAGGCTGAAACAGAATTACACGACCATATGAACTAAGCTTCTTGGGTGGAAGCATGAATTGGGAAACCTCCAGTTGAAACCAAGTACTCTAACAACCATCAGACACATCCTGTTGGATCCCTTGCATTTAGCTCTGCTGGGAGGCAAACAAGCACACCAACAATTCTTACAAGACCAATTCATGGTGTGTGTTGAGCCCTTGTAGACTTAGTTTAGGAAGTGGTGGCTCAGTGGGCTAGAGCACTGAAATGTCAGCTGCAAAGTCAGTGGTTCAAATCCTGAGTGCCACGCAGCGGAGTGACCTGCCGCTGTTAACCCCAGCTCCTGCCAACCTAGCAGTTTGAAAGCATATAAATACAAGTAGATAAATAGGTACCACCATAAAAAGAGGGAAGATAAACAGTGTTCCATGTGCAGAAATGCATTCAGCCCTGCTGGCCACATGGCCATGGACTTGCACAACACTGGCTCTTTTGGCTTGAAAACGGAGATGAGCACCGCCCCTAGAGTCGGATATGAATAGTACGCATATGTGGGGGAAACCTTTACCTTTACCTTTTAGACTTAGTTTATGTCCCACATAAGTGCTGACAGGGCAGCAGCTGTTATGTTCAAAGAGACACCTTTAATAGGAAATTACTAGTAGTATCTCTGTTGAGTAGGATCAAAAAAGGGTCCAAAAGACTCATTGCTGTAATGGCTATGGGAGACATGACTATTCATACTATCTTTGCTAGATATGAAAAAACAAAGAAGAGAAACAGCTGTTGTCACCTCTGTATAAATGTAGTCAAAGGGGGGATTTATAGCTTAGAATCAGCCAAACCATTAACTTTGAGTTCTCCGTTTTTCTTTCCATTTATTAATATTCTGACATTTGGCAACTGCAGTCTAAAGCTGCACTGACATTTCTTCAGTTCAGCTAAGATTTTATCAGTTTTTTCCATTAACCAAAGTGTTCTGCTTATATACCGTCCCATAGTGCTTAAAGCACTCTCTGGATGGTTTACAATTTAATTATGCTGGCTACACTTGACACCCCACCCCCCAGCAAGCTGGGTACTCATTTTACCAACCTATGGAGGATAGAAGGCTGAGTCAACCATGAGCCAGCTTCCTGGGGTTTAACCCTAGGTCATGAACACAGGTTTAGCTGCAGTTCAGGCATTTAATCACTGTGCCACGAGGCTACTTACTGTATTATAAAGACCTTATTATAAAGATCTGTTGTTCAAAGTCTGTGCCATCACTTAATGGGGGAAAGTTGCCAGGATAACAAGATGGGGAATTAAGATTCATAAATGCAGAGCATCAGAAATATGCATAGTTTGGGGGACACTAAACTGGGCTGATATCTGAGAGCCCATCCTGAGAAAGTTCTCTGATGTGGCTCCCTGTGATTGGGGGGCTAGAAAGGAGATGTTTTATTCTGAAGTCAGAGAACTTTCTCAGGAAACAAAAGGATGGGCAGTATTAGAAGCAGGGGTGTATCACTGGAGTCCTCATACAATTCAAAATCACTCCAGTTCTATTATCCCTTGGAAGTGTGTGGTGAAAAGGTTTGGGAAAAGCAGGCAGCAGGGATCAAGGCCATTTTCTGTGCAACAGCATCAAATATTCTCCATTTATATAGCCATCTTTGGCAGCCATTTCAGTTTCATTGTTTCCCTCTTCTGCTGCTCTTTCCATTTCATGTTTAGAAAGAGTTGGATGATACAGTGGACCCTCGTATAACAAACAGTTTATATAACACAATTTGTACAACAAAAATTCCAGAGATAGGGGAAATTTGCTTAACAGAATCGCCTACGGGGTGAATCCGTATGACATAAAAATTGTCGCGATTAGGGATTACTCTGTTTTCAATGCATTCCTATGGGAAATTTATATAAAGGAAAATTTACTTAACATAATTTCATTTGGAATGAAGTAATTCCATTAAAGAAGGTACCACTGTATTACCAATCAATCAATCAATCAACCTTTATTGGCATTAAAATAAAATAAAACAACACAACAAGAGAAAATGAGGTACAGCAAGGAGGGTAATCAAACATGGAACTGGTGATTCTAATATAGGCATTAGCTACTTAAGCCAATGAGATGGGGAATAGGGAAGCCCAGATCCTCGTGCTGCTATAATTTCAGAGGCAAAGGAGGCCACCTCATCCAGATAAGAGGTGACTTGTGTAGAGAGAAGGAACCTAAGCTTAACCAAGCCTTCCCACCCTTGCATTCTATCGAGGATCGAGGATAGATATTTCTTAC
The DNA here is from genome assembly GCA_029282475.1 of Phrynocephalus forsythii. Classification (NCBI taxonomy): domain Eukaryota; kingdom Metazoa; phylum Chordata; class Lepidosauria; order Squamata; family Agamidae; genus Phrynocephalus; species Phrynocephalus forsythii. The sequence continues at coordinate 98,612,224 of JAPFRF010000010.1, forward strand.
GAAGTGCATTGTGAGTTGGGCAATGAAAGAAGATGTGTTCAAGCGTTTCAACGGCATTGGTTTGACATGGACAGATCCTCTGGGAGTAAGGGATTCCATTGAACCTGCCTGACAAAAGTGCTGAGGGGAAGGAATTGCATCTGGCAAGTGAATAGGCTCTGCTGCTTCCAGAAAAAAGCAGGCTTCCCAGGTAGGACTGGGATGTTAAATTGAAGTGGGGAGCTGGAGGTATTGGCTTCGCTGCACAGTTCCTGCCATTCGATGTTCAATACCCTGTCTTTAATAGTCCTATATGCTTCAGGTTGACTTAACATGCCAAGCTGCTCAATGTCCAATCCTGCTACTTTAAGAGTGGTAAGAACATCGGAGATCTCGACTGGGAGGTCAGGATCTATCAAAAGTTGATATAATAAACGGGTATGAACTGGGTTGTAAAGGATTCCAAGCCAGAATTTAATAGCTCTTAATCTGGCCAAGGTCTTCAGCCTTATCATGCCAGTTTCTAAGCAAAGAACAGCGTATGGGACACATTTAGGGAGGCCTAGGATTCTTCTCAAAAAAGAGGCTTGAATACTCTCCACTGTGCGATCTATAGCTTTATACCAAATTGGTGATGCATATAAGATTTGAGATAAGGTTTTGGCCTTAAATATTGTCAGGGAAGCTGGTACGTACCGATTGCTATAGCTAAAAAAGAATCGTGAGATTGCGCTAGCAGAGATCTTGCTTGAATTTAGGACATACTTGCGGTGGGAGAACCAGGTGTGCCTATAGTTGTAGTGAACACCCAGGTACTTAAATGACTTTACCTGCTCTATAACATTACCCTTACAAAGCCATTTGTGGGCAGTCCATTTTCTCTAAAGACCATTATTTTAGATTTGGAGTAATTGACCTCCAATTTATTGGCTAAGCAATAGTCCGTGGCACCATTAAGTAAGCGTTTAAGACCTATCCTAGTGCGAGAGAGAAGTATTGTGTCGTCGGCGTACAAAAGCAATGGAACTTGTGTCTGACCCAGTTTTGGGCAGTGGCTATTCACATTCCGCAGATTAGGAGCTAAGTCATTTAGGAAGAGGTTGAAAAGTGTTGGAGCCAGAATGCAGCCCTGCTTCACTCCTTTATTTGTTTTGAAGGGTTGAGTTAGTTTGCCATTCTGGGAGCATCTAACCGTACATAAAGTATCGGCATGCAAGGCTCTAATTAGGAGAAGTAGCCTTTGATCAATATTCCATCTGGATAATTTATCCCAAAGTAGCTCTCTATCTACAGAATCAAAAGCACCCTTCAGATCAAGGAAAGCCACATAGAGTCTAGCCTTAGATATCTTAACCTGTTTATAGACCAAGTGTGAAAGGATAGCGCAGTTATCTAACGTGGATTTGCCCTGACAGAATCCTGATTGCTCAGGGCCTAAGATGTTCTCGGCGTCTATCCAGGAGGAAAGTTTGTTGCTTAGATATTTGGCATTTACCGATAATAGAACTTTGCCAATTACCGATAATAGACTGATAGGTCTGTAATTCTCTGGGGAATTAGGATCCCCCTTTTTGTAGATGGGAACAATTGTGGCAGTTGTCCAATCTTTGGGTATAAAGCCGGTTTTATTGATTGTTGTGAAAAATGGGGCTAGTAGTAAAGACCACCAAGCTGGATCACATTTTAGGAGGTCAGGGGGTATACCGTCAGGGCCTGCAGCTTTACCTGACCGTAGACCTACAATAATTTTATAGATATCCTCAGGGCATACTGGAGGCCACTCGGGCAGGTTGGGGGAGGAAAAGTCAGGACAGTTGGCTGTGGGCTTATTCCTATCAAAGAAAACGTCAGAAAAATGTTGAACCCACCTGGATGGTGGAACTGCATCTGAATCCTCCACCTCTGATCTTGAGAAGCCCGTAACAATAGACCAGAATTGTCTAGTGTTATTATGAGCGACAGCTTGAAATAGCTTATTCCACTGGTTATGGAAAAAAAATTGCTTTTTCTTAAGGAGTAGGGCCTTTAATTGTTGATGGTACTGAAAGTATTTTACTAAGTCACCTTGGGCATTGGTCTGCCTGAAAACCATGAAAGAGGCGCGCAATAGAACCTTGAGCTCTCTGCATTCCTTGTCAAACCAATTAAGGTTATTATGGGGTCCCCCATAGTGGCACAGTGTGGGCTTATGACTCAAGGAATGAAAAATTAGGTTTATAAAGGATTCAAAGAATTTAATTCGGCTGGAATAGTCAGGGTTCACTAGAATGCCTTGTAGTAGTTTTCTGCTTCCTTGGGCTATCACTAATTGATGGAATTTAGTGGACAGATCTTTATTGACCAGGATTTTAGACCTAGGCATCAAATTATCAGCCTCCCTGGCGGGTGATGCCCTATGCTCTAGCAGATTTAGAGACAATATTAAGGGAAGGTGGTCACTGATGACATAATCGCCAACTGCAAAGTGTACTACTCGCTGTTTTGTTGATGTCGAAACTAGGAGATAGTCGACAACGCTGGAGCCTCGGGGATACAAAGGTATGTTCGCCAGCATTAGGGAAGTCAAGGAGACCATTAAGCCAGATCATATTGGTGCAAATAGAAAATCTGGCAAGGGCTAATCCAGCAGCATTATAAAACGGATCTTTTGACCTCCTAAAAAGGGAGGCAGAGAGTGTTCATCCTCAGCCATCCCTGTTTTATAAAAGATTTGATTAGTGGTCCCGACTCTTGCATTGAGGTCGCCTCCCAGAATAAATTCAACAGAAGGGTGGGAGTGCTTTATGTTAGGAGATCGCTCCAGTGTGCTGATCTCCTAAGGGTATCAAGAGAGGGAGGCAGATAGACATTTACAAGGATAAGCTCAGCTCCCTCTACAGCAAACTTGACAGCTTGGATTTTGCAAATCCCTGGGGAAATAGTTAGACAACGTGCTCTGTATGAAGCAGGATGTATTACATCCTCCTGGACTGGTCATTCAAACCACACAGGAGATCTAGTGTGACCAGGATGATGTCAGAATGCTTCATAGCCAATCAGGTGTGAGAAGAAAATGACTTTATTAACTCAGGCATTTATAAGAGTGCTATGCCCAAAGTTCTCCCATAAACAATCTAATTCCCTTTGATAGTTTAAAAAAACTGCCTTCACAAAGAGTTTCTGAGGAGAAATTTCTGGAAAATTACCCTGGGTTAGGTTCAGAATTCTTGTGCTTAATAGAGATGGGCACGAAATGAACTTTTAGTACATTTCATTATTCGTTATTCATTTTGTTACGTAAAGAAACAAATAATGAAGGTCAGATGTCATGCACTCGTAATGAAACGAATAACGAAGCCCGGCTGTCATGCACTCGCAATGGAGGGCAGCCGAGAGGGGGCTGCGATTCTCCACGCGGTCTTCCCTCTAAAGGGATCTCCGCCATGGCTGCACCACAGCCATGGCGGATGTCAGGCACTCGTGGAGGAGGGTGGCCAAGAGGGGGCTGCGATCCCGCCTCTGCATGCGGAGGCGGGATCCCTGCCCCATCTCCAGTGATCTCCATCACGGGAACATGACAGCCAGCCTGACTGTCATGCACTCACACGCTGAGGCAGGATCGTGGCTCCCTCTCAAGGGATCTCCACCACGGGGGATGAAAGGTGGCCCAGCTGTCATCCGCGCCTGATGGAGGACGGTCAAGAAAAGTCTCCGCATGCGGAGGTGGTCCGGGGGTCTCTTTAAAGGGATCTTCCCTGTGGGGGATGACAGCTCACCCGGTGCTGTCACCCACTGTGGGGAAGAAGAAGAAGACCCCATTCCCGAAACAATGAAAAATGAAATGAAGTTTTTTTTTTTTAAAAAAATCCATTTCTTTAAAACGAAAACAAAGGGAGATGGGCCACGAAACGGAAAGGAAATGAAACACCATTTTTCCGTTTCATGCCCATCTCTATAAAAAAAGTCTAAACAAAATGAGGCATGGCATAAAAAGTTTTAAATCAATAATTATTGGCAAAAGTAACTTGACCCATAATCTATGAATTTTATCTATTTAGTTGTATAGCAGGGCATTACCTATTATAACGTCCATAGCTATTCTCCCTGTTATAGCTGGTGGATAAAGTCTAAACCCACAACACTAAAATAAATTTGTACACACAAGCCTAATAATAAATAATTACAACCTGTCAAGTTGATTCTGACTTGTGGTGACCCTTTCCAAAGTTTTCCTTATCAAGAATACTCAGAAGTTGTTCACCATTCCCACCTGGGGAAGCTTGCCCAAGGCGACATTGTTTTTTTGTTTTCCCAGGAGGCACTCCCAGCTTCTGGCTCTGCAGCCTGCTACTCAGCTCAATCAGCCAGACATAACCCAGCCTATCCAATTCAAGATGGTTCCCTTGACAACCCCTGAATACCCATTTTGAATATGTAGCAAATTCAATGATTGAATAACACTGCCAAATTGATAGATCAGAGCACCCAGAAAGCATTTATTTAATAGAACTGAAAGACATATACAGTCACTTTTCATCCATGTTTGACTTGATTTCTGAACTGTATAGATACAATGATTTCACTTTGCTCAGCAATAGTCACTAAATGCTTTTGATCAATATTTATTAGCAATACAGATGCAGGCTTTGATTCATCTCTCAGTGATGCATGCTTCAGACCTCGAACATAAGCACTGAGAAGACCTCAGCCTTTTCATCTTCTATTCAGACCACAGGACAGCAATATCAAGCAATAAGTCATTTTACCTGAAATGGAACCTCAGAGTTGCTTGTCCAGTTTCATCCAACATAGACTTGACCTACCATTAGGCATGCTGAAGGCCTATGTCAAGTAATGGATACTGGCACAAGAAGCAGCAGCGAGATGGTGGACAGAACAGCATATACCATATGGCCCGACCTCCTCTACCTAAGATACAATGGTGCCTTCATATGTGATGATGTTAATGTTGTTTCTCCATCATTTAAGTAAAATTCAGCTGCCAGTCCAGTAGCTTTCCTTATGTAGAATCGTGGAAGATGCTGTGGGATTATCTTATATTTTGCCTCAAGCAAAATACAATGAACACATTGAGTAAGCCAGCCTTTTAAAAATATATGTCCTGCCCAAATGGAATGTTTATTCCTGCCCCTTCATCTGCAACAGGCCATTTCACTCTTCCACATAGAAGATCCCAGGTTGTTTGCTACTGTGGACTTCATTCAGATGGGTGCAGAGATCACCACAAGACCGAGGGGAAACCATGGTTATGAAGCATGGTTCATCTGCAAATAATTCTGGGAGTGCTCGTTGATTTTAATCCTCCTAAATCTTGACTGTATTTTGAATCAATGGAATTCGGATTTCCCAAAGGTTTCATCAGGATATGATCCAAACACATGAAGATTCTTTAATATTGACTGTATTCCAAGTAATACGAACACATCTGGATTTCACATAGGGTTCAGCCTAAGGCAGCACAAGGAAATGCAAAGCTGACTTCCTCGCTGCCATTTTCTTTATGTGGGTCTGCCAAAGCCCTACATTTGGAAAATGTAAGGTAGTGCTACACCAAGTTATAAACTGGAAATCATTTAATATTACTCTTAAGAGATCCCATCTGGTTGCATTCTAATGAGAACCATATTTAAGTCATATTTTTTTTTCTTGAAATGTGATTTTCAAGCAAACAATACCTTCAAGATTTTAATGCTTTTCTTGGACAGCAAGCATACCTCCATAATGGAAGGGGTCACCTTTGTTTTGTCCTGCATTCAAATTTTAAAAAGCCTCAAATTCTTAAAGAAATTTGTTAACATTAGTAAACTATTCAAAACTAAACTACAGCAATTGCTGGAACTGCCCTCTGCTCCATTTTCTGAGGGCTCCTGCCGATCTGTCAATGGCTGGAGCCCTTTAAACCTGGCCCAGTTGGTACCAGGGGGATGACCTGTTACTGACTGGGCCAGGTTTAATGGGCTTCAGCCATTGACAGATCGGCAGGAGCCATCAGAAAATGGTGGGGAGGGCAGCACAAACTGCCTTCCCAGTAACCCAACCATTTTCTGAGGGCTTCTGCTGAGCTGTCCCCTGGTGCCAACTGGGCCAGGTTTAAAGGGCTCCAGCCATTGACAGCTCGGCAAGAGCCCAAAAATGATGAAATGAAATGTTTCATTTCAATGGGAAAATGACAATTTCATTTAGTCTATAATGAAATGCTGATTTCTTGTTTTGTTTTGTTTTGTTTTGTTTTGTTTCATTACATAATGAAATGGAATGCACCATGCACCAATGGGGCTGCCCCTCTGGTGCCCATTTCCATGTCCGGGTACCACCCTCCACCCCCACTTTTTCCTGCCAGATCCCTGGATCCCTTGCTTCCCACGTAGAGGCTACCATCATTCCTTTGTTCAGGGATCCGCTCCAGCAACAATCATTGGGCTGATGAATCAGGCCCTCTCCCAAATGAGGTAAGGGAATCCCATGGCATGGGGCTGAGAGGGCAGTGCCCAATCCCCTCTCAGCCCCCTGCCTTGGGATTCCTCACTGCCTCCCAGTTGGGAGGCAGCAGCAGATAAGAGAGTCCGAGGAGGTCTCACACTGCTGCACCCGCCTCCGCTGCTGCCTCGCCAAGGCAGGCAAAGGAGTGAGCTAAGCTGGAGCCAGTTTAAAATGGCAGCTGAGGAGAGTGTTGGAGGAGGACTTGCTCACCTCCCAGCTCACTCCTTTGCCTGCATTGGTGAGGCAGCAGTGGAAGCGGGTGCTGTGGCGTAAGTCCTCCTCGGACTCTCTTCTCTGCCCACTGCTGCCTCTTCCACAGCCAGCTTACAAGTGGAATAAAAGAATTCATTTCAAATGGGGGGGGGATGCTGTTTCATTTCATTTGTAAATTGTAACAAAATGCTGCTGCTTATGTTCATTTCATTTCATTACGTAATGAACTGATGAATCAGCATTTCGTTTTTCGTTTGGTGCCCATCCCTATTAAGGACCAAAGGAACTTAATGACATTGCCAGCACTTAGCTAAAGGGCACCATTTTCCCAGTGTACCGAAAGCATGTTTTTAAATGAACAAATTGTAATTGAAGACTTCATCTACTAAAAGTAGGACAGTTTTCCATCACCCAGTTGACAGAGGGCAGCCCATCAACTTGTTTCACTCAACCCCCTCTTCTTTAATACCAAATGTAGTGTTTTCCAATAGTGGCTGACACACTATTATTGTTGGTTTCTATTTCTCCGAAGAGGCAATGAATTTTCTCAACACAGCCAGGGTGGCTAAGGCACTCATATTAGATGGACTATATAGCAGCATGTTCTTTCCACATTGAACAGGAAGAAGTTTGTAAATGTTGGTAAATTCCTTTTTCTAAATGAATCAATTAAAAAGTCTCTCTAATTTTTAATCCACACCTCATTTATTTTGATTTAAACTAGTCCTGGAGCTTCAGTACCAACTCATACACAGGCTTCATGAGTCTTACAAAGAGCAAATAATCTGAAGAAATATAGCTGCAATTGACATCACACATTAGATCACAAGAGTGCAAGGGCACATGTTAGTGAAGCCAATGGCAAATTTCTTACAGAAAATAGTAGCTGTGGATTATATCATAGATAATAGAGAAAATTAGCTCCATAAAGCTTTTAGAGGAATTTTTAATGAAAAGCAGACAGAGTATGGCTTTTGAATACTGATAAATGCCCTGGGATTATGGGATTTGGAACAACAAACTAGGAACTCATGATAAACTACATCAGTGGATGTCAGAATCCAGATCATATTACAGGCACCAATTCAATATTAGATCATTACGGAGGTTCCCCAGGGTCAACCTTTCTTTTCTCAAACTTGCAATGGAATACGTTGGTGTTTAAGAGCCTCAGATCTCCTCCTCCATGTGAAAAGATTAGTTCTCAAGGCAGTGGAACTCCATGCTATTACACATCCCTCAATGTTTTATCCAGAGCTGTAGACCTCATTGAGATCCTAGACTAGTCAGGTGTTCAGGGCATTGCTGAAGAATCATTTCACTTATGTCCTAAATAAGCCAGGGCAGATTTTCCTACAGGTTTTAGTTGGAGGAAAAAATGATATCTGGAAGTGAGATAAGCTTATAAAGTCTTATTATATGATATCACCCATGCATGCTCACCTAGCCTGGTCATTTCTAATCCCTTGAGTCTGGCTGGTGTCCATAAACTGATCTGACCTCTCCAAGGAATATTACCACTGTGGCAGTAATCGTGTATACACCTCAAGTAAAGATTCAACAGAGAGACAGTGTGGTATAGTGGATATGCTGATGCACTAAAACCCAGAATGCTTAGGATCAAATCCCTGCTTGGCCAAGGAGACTCTTGATAAGGGTGGAGACTGGCATTTGCAAACTTCAGCTAAAATATTTCATAACTCTTTAAAACTCTATGAGGGTTGCCATAATTTAGCTGTGATAGATTTAACTGCCTATGAAGAGACTCTGTGACTTTCACATGTAGTGATGCCATAAGCCACCTTGAGTCCTTCTACCTAGAGAAAGGTGGGGTAGAAATTTAAATAAATAAATAAATAAATAAATCCCATTTAGCCCACTTTCAAACTCTTAGATTTTAGAGTGGCCACCTGGTGCCAATTTTCATTATCTTGGCTCAGAATTCAAGCTTTTGCTTTTTTTAAAAAAAGAAGGTAGGTCTGTATCTCTTAAAGAACCCGCAATAGAAGGCAAAAAGTGCAGTCAGTACTTTCACCTATGCTCGGGGGGTGGGGGGGGCAGAGCCTTTCTGATGATAAGTCAGTGAATGAATTCTGCTTGCTCAAAGGCATTGCACTGATTTTTATGCAAGCATGGCACAGAAAAGCAATCAACCCATATTGGCTGGGGGTTATGGGAACAGTAATATAAAAAAAGTGACTTGGCTTTTGAAGTTCTGATTCCAATAGAAAGATTTTTTCCTAGGGAATCCCCTTTGGAGCTTAATAACTCAGCACCCTAACCCCCAAACTTTTCCAAATTTCAGGGGCTTACAGGGAAGTGCTTGAGAAAGCTCCCCTGCCATTTTGGTCCTTTAGGACTCAGGGGAGCATAGTGTTTTGTTTTGTTTTGTTTTGTTTTGTTTTGTTTTGAAACAAAATACTTTTAAAATTGTTGCAAACAAAACAAAATGAAACTACTAAAGAAACAAAATGAAAAAAGAGCTTACATACCTGTAACTCTGGTTCTTCATGTGGTCATTCTGTGATTCCACACAATGGGTTAATGTGTGCACACATAGTATCTCGGAATCTTCTTGAAGCAATATCAGACTAAAAGACCTCCCGCCCTATATAACCAAGCTCCAACCCTCCTACCTCTGCTCCACTTATCCGCCACTGTCAAAAGTGACAGAACTGATGTGATGGATAACAGGGAAGAAGGGCGGGTTTTTGCGGAATCACAGAATGAGCAGAGTTACAGGTAAAGTAACCTCTTTTTCTTCTTTGTGGTCATATGTGATTGCACACAATGGGTGGTCAGCAAGCAAACTTACCAGAGGAGGGGAGTCACGGCAGAACTGAAGACAACACAGCCCAACCAAAAGCAGTCTCAGATTGAGCTCTGGTGTCCATTCTGTAATGAGAGGCAAAGATCATAGAAGAAGGCCATGTAGCTGCCTTGCAAATGTCTGGGATTGGCACTCCTTTTAAAAAAGCAGTGTATGTAGACATTGCTTGGGTAGAGTGTGAATGCACATATACTGGAAATGGGGCATTAGCCAGTTCATATGCAAGAGTAATTGCGGCCACAATTGACTTAGAAATGGATTGGGATGGCATGGCAGGTCTTTTCTTAGGACCATGCATGCACACTAATAGACAATTAGTAGTACGGAAGGAGGAAGTCCTCTCAGGTAGAATAGTAAGGCTTGTCTGACATCAAGGGAGTGTAGGAACTTTCTAAATCATTTGATGGGCTAGGGGAAAAGTGGAAAGTATGATGGGCTGATTCAAATGAAAATCCCAAACAACTATAGGAACGAAGGATACATCAGGAAACAAGGTTACTTTATTGGGATGGAACAGAAGAAAGGGCAAATCCATGTAGATGGCCACTAGCTCATTAGCTAGTTTAGTGGGGCAGAAGCCCCAACCCTAGTGGTTTTGACAACTCATGAGCTCGAGAAGAGGCTTCTCCTAGAGTCCAGAGAGGAAGAGTAGGGACCTCTGTAAAAGTCTGGAGTATGCAGGACTCCTTGAAGGAATGACATCCCGTTCGAGGTGGAGGTCCTTTTCTGTCGAGGCTGAAGCCTTCGATGTCGAGTCAAGCTGCAATCTTTTAGGGCTCAGTTTGGAAGGAGGCAGATGGATGAAGGATTGCTTCCATTGTTTTTTTTAAAATCAGATTTAGGCTTGGATTTAGCATCCGGTCTCAGCTTTGCCTATAGATGGTTGCTCCAAAGAAGCAATAGAAGGTTGGGAGACTGTGGGGTGTGGTTGAAGGGTCACTGAAGGTGTTGAGGCAGCGGCCATGCACAATGTCAAAGAGTATTCCCCAAGATGCAATTTCAAATACTGTAGTCATGAACGCAGTGCAGCTTTTGTAAAATTATTGCCATGAATGCAGGAGGCATGCTGATGTTCCTCACCCAAGCAAAAAAGACATAAAGTGTGTCCACCGGTGGCTGGCACCTTATTTCTGCACAAAGAGCAGCATTTGAATGGCCCAGAAGAGGCCATAAAAATAGGCGGGAAAACATTGAGGGAAGAAAGGAAAGGATCAGAAGTTCCTTCAAAAATAAAAATAGAAAAGATAGAGAAGAAATCTATTACCTCCCTTTCTTAAAAGTAAAAACTCATAGCACCAAACATGAGGAGCACTGCAGCAGAAAAGAAGGAACTGAGATAGGAGGGAACAATGCTGGTTTATGTAGGGTGGGAAGTCCTTCGGTCTGATATACTAGAATATTCCGAGGAGTTACTGTGTGTGCACATTAACTCAATGTGTGCAATCACAGAAGACCACGAAGAACATTATTGTTCCATTTCATGCCCATCTCTATTACTGATATGATTCCCCCCCCCACTGCTTCGACAGCTTTGCATTACACATATTTACCTGTACAACAGTATTTAAACTACTATGAAGCAGAGTTATTTTCTCAGACTACAGTTCCCAGAATCTCCCAGCCAGCACGGTCAGTGACTGTTCCGGCTGAGGGATTCTGGGTGTTACTATTCATTCATTCACAATGAAGTATAGCATTGAAACAAGACCAAAGCTAATGGTATTGGGATTTTAGGTAGCTAGTGGTGACACAACAGATCATACAATGCATTACATCATACACAGGAAATGTGCAGGTTGCCACACAATTGTCCTTAAATACACACACATTTCACCACAGGATTTTGTCCTGGAGGTAAACATATTGTGCATTCTGTATATTGCCTATGTGTTTAGTATGGTAGCATACTGAGCTGACGTTTTCAAAGCAACTTAGAAATATTTGTAAACAAAGAAGTGATTAAGACCATTAGGACTGACACTGCAATGTGACATTACTAGTTACTATCTTCGTGCTTAGTTCTGTTAATGCTGTACTATTTGTAAGGGGAAAGAAATGGTTAGGGCTGAAGTAATTTAATTGTGGTTTTTCCATAAGGGCTAGAGCAATTCTACATGTCACTAGCTGCAATGCAGAACTGCTTATTATGAAACACTAGTAAGATCTGACACCTTGATCCCTGTGCTAATCATTGCTGAATGGCTTGCGGCACTGCCATTTTTGAAAAGAATTATTAATTCCAAAGAATTGCCACGTGTTGATGGTCTCCGGTTTCAGCCAACTAATTTAAAAAATGCTTACCCAATTAATTCAGACTGAAAGCTTTTATTTTTCCTTGGTATATCCATCATCCAAATTAGTATAGTTTCATAGTAAGAGTAGGGTTTTTATAAACTTCCTTCAAATAGAAGATAAGGAAATTGGAGCTGTACTTAAGGACACCTTCATACCCCTCTTTTTTTCTTTTAATGCCCTCAAAAGCTTCTTTCTTTCTTTCTTTCTTTCTTTCTTTCTTTCTTTCTTTCTTTCTTTCTTTCTTTCTTTCTTTCTTTCTTTCTTTCTTTCTTTTTGGTCAGTACTTTGGTTAGTATCACTTCTTTTCATCAGCAGGGAGGGCTAGAGAAAGATACAGAATAGATCAATGATAAGGACCATGGTCCTCTTAAAAAGCTACTTGGCCAATTTCTGACTTGTAAACAAGATACCCTACTGATAGACCAGCAAGCCATTTTGACATAGGGGATAGATCTAATTCAAATGTCTATTCTCTTTCTGATTTGTTATTCTTTTGTACCACTGATGGTTTGAATTAGAGGTGGGCATGAAATGGAAACATAGTGTTTCATTTTGTTTGGTTACTCATTGTGTTTTGGTGTTTTTTTGTAATTAACAATTTTTAATATAGTTTTTGTAAGGAAATGACACTAAACTAAATGGAAGTGTAACCCACCTTTTTTTTTTTTTTTTTTTTTTTTGCTTTTTGGACAGGTCGGCCTATGGAGCTGGGGCGAGAACAGGAGAGCAGAGCTAGGTTTTGAATTTAGCACCACCTGCTCACTCTCCCAGTTTTGCCACTGGCACCCAGCTGGTATTTTTTGACAGATTGGGCTGTGGGGGTGGTTAGGGTTATACATATATATATAAGAGAGAGAGAGAGAGAGAGAGAGAGAGAGAGAGAGAGAGAGAGAGAGAGAGACCATGGGCACAAAAATGGTGTTTCATTTCGTTAAGGAGGTCATTTCAGTTTTTTTTTTTTTTCTCGTGAATTTTCATAGGAAAATTCATTTCGTTATTTCATTAATTTGTTATTCATTTTTACCCTTTTTTTCCCAGCGCCTACTGCACGGCCCCTAGGGCCCGGTCGGTGCTCCCTTATTTATTTATTTATTTCTATTTTTATTTTATCCCCCCTTCTGGGTTCAGGTCCCACACTACAGCTGTAGCATGGGGCTTTTCCCCCCTTTTCTTTCAGCACCGACCACGCGGGCCCTGGGGCCTGGTTGGTGGTGGGGTTTATTATTATTATTTTTTATTATTTTAGGGTGCTGACCAGGCCATCCTTGGGGCCTGGTTGGCGCTCCTTTTTATTATTTTTATTTCTTTTCTTTTTATTTTATTTTTTCACTGCCGACCACATGGCCACGCTACAGCTGTAGCATGGCCGTCAGCTTTTTTTTTTCTGGTCACCATCCCAGAAGCCAGGAAGACTGGACCTCTGGACCAGCACCAGGTAGGAGACATCTCCACCCCCTCCATTAACGAAACGAACCTAACTGAACCAATTTTTCTCAGTTTGGTTCATTTCGTGTTAAATTTGCCCCTAGGGTCATTATTCATTTTGTTATGTAATGAAACAAATAACAAATAATGGGAAAAAATCATTTCGTGCCCATCTCTAACCGGAAACATAGTGTTTCATTTTGTTTGGTTACTCATTGTGTTTTGGGTTAGGGTTTTTTGTAATTAACAAATTTTAATAGAATTTTTGTATGGATATGACACTAAACTAAATGGAAGCTGCCTCAACCCAGCTGTTTTTTGTTTCTTTGTTTTGTTTTTTGGACAGGTTGGGCTATGGGGCTGGGTCAAGAACAGGAGAGCAGACCTAAGTTTTGAATTAGGGCTGCCTGCTTGCTCTCCCAGTTTTGCCACTGGTACCCAGCTGGTGTTTTTTGACAGATTGGGCTGTGGGGGTGGTTAGGGTTATATGAGAGAGAAAGAGAGAGAGAGAGAGAGAGAGAGAGAGAGAGAGAGAGAGAGAGAGAGAGACCATATGTCTAATTGGGTGCTAGCCCAGATACATACAGTACAGTCCCATCCTGCAGTATAGGCTGAACAACCTAAATAACCAGAACACAACTCATGTTCATTCCGAGGATCACATATTTTCTATCCCAAATTCCAATGGAATTAAGAAAGTCTGCTAAGGTTGTCCCTCTTTGGAACCCCACCATATATTATCTATTTATTTATCTATTCAGCACTGGTTAGGCCTCTCCTTGAGTATTGAGTCCAGTTCTGGACAGTGCAGTTCAAGAAAAATGCTGACAAATTGGAACAGGTTCAGAGGAGGGCAACAAGGATGATCAGAGGGCTTGAAACCAAACCCAATGAGGCAAGACTGAAATAATTAGACATGCTTAGCCTAGAGAAAAATTGACTGTTGGTCAATATGATAGCACTTTTCAAATATTTGAAGGGGTGTCATACAGAGGAAGGGGAGGAACTGTTTTCAGTCATCCCATAGTGCAGGACATTTAACAGTGGGGTCAAGTTAAGAGAATCCTCCTTTCAGCTGGATATCAGGAAAAACTTCCTAGCTGTTAGAGCAGTACAGCAATGGAACCAATTAACTCAAGAGGTGATGAGTACTCCAACACAGGAGACATTTAAGGGAAATTTGCACAACCACCTGCCAGAAATCTTTTTTATTTGTATTCCTGCATAGAGCGGGCGGCTGAGTTTGATGGTCTTATAGGCCCTTTCCAACTTCACTGTTCTACGAGTCTATGAATTTATGTTTTTTACAAACAGATTGGGACTGATTTGATTCCATTCTGGCATTTCACTCTTACTGGGATAATGTCAGCTGGGATGACTCATACAATCTGTTCCCTCTCTCTAGAATATCTGTGTATCTTTTGGGGAGGTCAGTCATCCAGGATCTGACATACGGTCTCAGATGGACACAGATGTCAAGCATGAACACATCTTTTCATGCTTAGAGATCCAGAACCATTTTTCTATAGATGCATAACCAGTTAACCACTATGCATTGAACTTACAAAAATAACTTCTGAGTCTCTAAAGATTTGTGAATTTTTAAACACAGTAACTACCTCTCTGCTCCTCAGGTTATATAACTGGCACATTATTAGCATTTTAATGGTGTTTATGCAAAACTTCAGCTATTGCAAAGGATGTTCTTATAAAGAGCCAACAAATTTTCAAGAGGTGTTTTAATTCTAACATCTACATCTCAAGACACCCCATTATATTCAGTCTGACATATTAAAAAAACTGAAAACCCGACCCCTCAGTTCATTGAATTATCTTCTTCCCACTGAAATCATGGAAACCAAATGGAATAAAATAGAATTCAGCTTATGGCATACTTTATCCCAAATGAAAGACTGCGAGGTTTCTTTTTTAAGATGTCACACACTAAAGAATGGTAACATGTGTTATGTATTAATATTCCCTCTGGCACATTAGTAGCATTTGACCTTGCTTTTTATATTTGAATATGTTAAAGGAATCCATATTGGGCATCTTGAATTCATTATGTTGGCCTAATAGATTATGATTAAATTGTCCTAGTGGATTGTTATCAAACCCTATCAAACCCACAGCATATAACAGGGCACTACTGAGGCAGGGCTCATTGGGCCTTCAAATAAGTCTCCCTTCCCACCCATCCAGTTTGCTACAGTTTGTATAGATGTTTAAGTTAATAAAGGTTACATGTTGGTTAGTTTTTGTGATCATACCACTGTTATTCATGTCCCAACTCGGGTGGCAGTTTTAGAGCATTGGGTATGGATCTGGTGGGTGATAGTGGGCAGGGAGCTGCTTGCTGCTAATAGGGAACACACACCCTTTTGAGGGAGGCAGGGGTCAAGGGCCAGGAGACAGCCCCAGCTGAAGGGGCCAAGACCATGGCCTTGCCCTTTAGGCAGCAGGGACCTGTAGACTGGCATATGTCTGACTTCGTCTCTGAGGCTCTGCAAGCCCAAATAATGACCCAGAGGGATCTGGGGGGGGGGCATCTCCCATATCATGGGTGGAGACTCAGGTTCCCCCAATGGAGCCAAATCCAACCCCAATGCTTAGTCAGTGAACTGCAATTGTAATTAGCTAATAAAGTTGTGGCTTTTTTAATCTTCAATTGGTGTGTTAAGTGTGTTTATTATTAGTGGGCAATAGGCCCACAACTGTATATGGATGATGGAATAAGAAAGTACATCAACAGTGACATTAGGTTAGAAGAAGAAATAGAGGGAAACAGCATATTAGGTGGGTAGTTGATAGTAAAAGCTCAGCAGAACTGGTATGGGCTAGAAAGAGCACGAAACAGAAATTTCTGGAAGCAAAAAACTTCGGTCATTGTGGTGGTTTTATTTGTTTGTCTTGTTCTGCTTGCACACCGCCTAGTGTTCCCTATGGGAAAATCGGTGTGGCACATAAACTTAAAAATGAATAATAAAATAAATTTATATCAGTGGGTTAATAGAGAAGATGACATTTCTAAAAGGTTCAAGAATATAGGCTTTTTCTGATATTAAGGGCATGTGGGCATTAAGGCTATAGAGTGTACAGTATTTTTTTAATTTCATTATGCATGGAAACAGAGAGTATTCCACATGAGGAGAGAAACAAGAACAGGGTTGGAAGGGACAGGTCTAGTGTTCTTGTTTTCATATTTTCCCCTCATGTGTAAGTGTTAAACATGAAGATAGTGACAATAGCCTTCTCCCCTATGCCCTGGGAGACACACAGAATACTATTATGTTAGAACTGAAGACAGACAGATACTTGTTGATGTGTTATTTGCTTCCTATATGGCCATAAATGTACAAATTAAGGAAGGATTTGGATGGATTTATAAAATTAGGGTGGATTTATGTATGTTTATATGTATGATAAACCATTGCATTTCATTACACTGCACATTAAAGTCTTCATTACATTCTATACTTTGGTTTTGTTTATGTCATGTCTGGTGCCCTTCCGTAGCTCCCCATTGGCCTTGGTGGAAGTCAGCCAGATCCCACACAAGAAATGAGTTGCACACCCAGGCATTTATTGCCTACAAAAGGTGATCATCTGAAAAAGCTCTTTAAACAGTCAGAAGGAGCGGGACCCTCCTGTTTATTTCAACACTTGCAGGGTTTTTTCTCCCAGAATTAATGGCTAATGAATTATCAAGTAACGTGTGTTTGGGTTTGAGAAAAGGTGACTTAGTGCCGGACAGCTCAGATTCTTCCCACCTTCTGCAGGAAGTGAACAGAGCCATTTGGCACCAAATTTCACTGAGCTGGGAATTTTTATATCCCTTAATGAACTTTTCCGTTTAACATTACCAGAAAAATACACGAAGGAATCTAACAGCAACATCATCCTTAGAGTTGTAAAGTATATATATGCATTAGCCAAGGTCACTGATTAATCCCATTTCCATATGGATCAAACTATTTACTACATCCTCAGCCAAAGAGAGTTGCAACACCGGTTGCATTACACTGTCCAGGCAGTCTCATTACACCAAAGATTCAGTGGAGAACCATGTCTTCATTGCACTAATAAAATGGCCCATATAACCTAGATATACTCAGAAGGGGAAACTGTAGATGTAATAAATAAATAAATAAAATACAATTTATATAAAAATGACACACCCACAGCATCTTTGGAAACTGTTCTTAGTCCATTACCAGAAGGGGAAAGAAGCTCCCCTAAAACAGTGGGGTGAGGTCATCCCTGAATCCCATTATGCTCATTGCAAGGGAAAACGGGGGGTCCAAAGATTGCCCCACTTTAGAGATCTATTTACTGATAGCCCATTTCACCTTAAAATTCCACCACTCCAGTGCTCAGGATCTTCATTGTCTCAGGAAAGTGCATATGCAGGTGCTCTGAGGCCTCTCAAGTTTCTAGACTCCATAGACTTAATCCTGGTTGTGTACTTTCAAAAGTTATGCCAACCCTGCAAGGCAGGACAGATAAAAATGTCACAACGTTCCAAAGTTACTTCTCTGGCCTAGACACTGTCATTAGCCACACTCACTCTTATTCAAACAAACAAACAAACAAACAAACAAACAAACAAACAAAACACTCTAGTAAAATATTATATTAAAAATAGAAAAGTAAAATGTCAATGTCAAAGTCATTTAAAATCTCAGTAAAAAAGGCAAATGCAAAGAAGAATGACTATAGCATGGTTCAGTAGCATGGTTCAGAAAAGACAGTCCAAGAAAATAAGAAATCTAAGTAATTCTAACACAAATACTCACAAGCCAAATACAAGAAATGCCCACACATGGAAGCATCTGGTGTAGTAATGATAAGGACACATGTCCCAAGCACACCTCTAACTCTATCAGCCTAAAGAGTGATCAGCTCATTGTTTCCCAGTACTAAAGCACCGGACTGGACATGTTTTCTGAAACTCCTCATTGTCTTCACACTCACAATTTTCAGGTACTATATGATAAACAAAGAATATGAAAACAAACCCAGAAACAACAAAACTCATCTAATTCCATGAGTCTAGTCCCTCCAACCTTTGACCAAGGAGCCTAGTGTTCAAACCCTAATCTTGCCAAGCAAAGGGGCTAAATCATACATTTAGGCAGATGTGAGCATACAATGCCAGTAGATATCTGCAGTGGTGTCCTTCATAGGTGAGGAGGCCAGAAAACAGGACATTGGTTTAAGCCTCTCTAGGTTAGAAGGCATATATTTTTCAGGACCAATGTAGGATACATACTTAGCTCTTTGAGACATCCATCAAGGTAATAAAGCCAGATAATAACATCAATCCTCTCTAGAACTGCCTAACAGCATATGAATAATTATGCAGCTGATAACATTCATTATTCAACAATATATGTGGTGGAGGGGATCCCAAAAGGTAAGCTTGTGTAGGTCAAGTAGCCTATCTGTCACTGGGCTTTGAACAGTGGCTCTACAGACAGAACGTGTGATGTCTTACTCCTTCCATGTCAGAAATACTTGGCTTTGCTGATAGTGATCATGGGGTGGGTGTCTCACCTGGAATGTGGCATATAATGGATTGTTGTATGTAGTTATTACAGGGATGATCGCGCCAGGCTCCTTTACCCTTTAATAAGAGGTTTTCCAGGCAGATCCTTGGACTGGTATACAAGATACTTTCTAGAAGACACAGAAAAGTCTTGTGACTTTCTGTGGCCAAATTCCTTTTCTCTTCCCAGAAAACACAAAAGGAGATTCTTGTGCTTAAATAATGTTAAGCTTTCTTTAATTATTTTTATGAATGCATACTGTATTTTATCAGGCCTGTGGCTGTAAAATAAAATTGATTGATTGATGATTGATGGTACGGCATGGAATTAGCTGGAAAGACTTCAGTGCTGCCTCTGAAGGCTCCTTCTCTCAGTATGCCCACCATGGAGGGACTATAGTGATTGAGATGAGTAGATTTCCCTTTAAAGAACCTTCCAGTATGGGAGATTGCTGTTCAAACACTGTGTTTCTCCATTACATCAGTAATGTGCCATTGTAAAGAGGCTGCAGTGAAAATTGTAATGGTGACAAATGTTCTCCTCCAGTGCAAGCATTATGATATACCAAGGCAAAGTACTAACTAGAATTGAGACATGAGTGTCACAGACATGGGGTGCCTGGTTTCACTTGCAGGTAGGGACGACCCCTTCCCCTGTAAAAAGGTTGAGATATATCAGAGCCATCTCAACCTCCTGCAAAGTCAATGAGAAATACACTCTTTCTAAACCTGGGTCTGATGCCAAGTTTCCCCATCCATTAGGGATTGCCTATGGTCATTAGACATATAAGAAAAACACATACAAAGAGAACATTCTATACTACAATAATAATTATTCCCTCTTATTCCCTACAGTGTTATTCATTTGTCAACTTGTAGCCATCTTACCAACATACATTTGGTGGTAGAAGAGCTACATCGACAGAGAGTGACAACAGTACAGTGGACCCTCGTATAACAAACAGTTTGTATAACATAGAATCTGTACAACATGAAAAATTCTGGAGATAGGGGAAGTTTGCTTAACAGAATTGCCTATGGGGTGAATCCGTACAACACAAAAATGGTCGCGATAGGGATTACTCTGTTTCCAATGCATTCCTATGCAAAATTTGTATAAAGGAAAATTTGCTTAACAGCATTTCATTTGGAATGAATTAATTCCTTTATACAAGGTACCACTGTATAATCGATGTATATTGTCATGGAGTTGAAATAAGCCGCATCAAGGGTTTCAACAAACTGACAGGCCCAACCTTACCAGAAGGGAGTAACACAAACATCTCCAAATCCATAGCTAGGTAAGTGAAACAGGCATAAATCTGCCTGTTGCTACTTATCACTGGAAAAGTGCAAATCGCCTCCTGTCTCTAGCACTTAGACTGCCTCAAGCCCTTCTCCCTACACAGAAGGAACCACAGGAACTAGATTCTGATGGTCCTACTTATTCCTTTGGTGTCTCTTTGCATTTTTATGCGGAAATCTCACATGGCCCAGCTAAATCAGTGCAATAACAAAGCACTAGGTATCCAAATTGCTTGTTATGGGTCTGGCTGCATCAAGAAATATGATTTGGGCTGCCAGGAAAGGCTGCAAACTATCAATTATTGTTTTATTATTTCCACTTGGGAGGAGATCCTGAGGGCTCAAGATATTAAAGGATGCCCAGTCTGGTCCAGTGATTGTGATGAGGGTGCCATTTGCCACTTTGCCCCAGCAGAAAAAAATGTGTTGGGGGCCATTCTTGAAGATAATCTTGCCTCCTAAGCCTCTGAAAGAAAGAGGAGAGGATAATGAAGTACTGTATAGCCAATCCAAGGCTTAATGGGAAGATACCCAATTAAAAAGAAGAAAAGAAAAAGAAAGAAAAGAGCAGGAACTTTGCTCCCAGACTTCCAAGATGGTTTTTCCAAAGTAAAAATCCAAATCAGTATACTTTGGCCCCAAAACTGTACTTTATGGTGCAGCTAGGAAAATGGAGAAAAACATGGAACCTGAGAACACAAAAATGCCATTAACAGCTCTTAAAAGCAAAACATTTTCCAGAGATCTGAGCTCCCCAACGTTCAACAAAACCAAGTTGGACCCTTCCATGTCATATATGCTGCTACACCTACACTTCTGCAGCATAAACCTGAGGTGTTTCTAAGGAGTCAAGGCACATGGAAAGGGGGAGAACAGTATCTTTAAATAGAATTTCTCTAGTAATTGTTAAAGGGCTAAACTTAAACTGGCAGCCTTTCTTTCCCACACTTATTACAGCATGTAGATGAGTGTATGTGACTGTTATTGTGACACTGGATGGTGTTTTTAAAGAAATGTGTAGCTATCTGATATGGAGAGCTCCTTCCATTAAAGTAAATAGAAACAACATATGCTCATGCTATGCCTTTTGTCAGACTGCCCTGAAATCTGTTTCAAGTCCCAAAATTCCCAGGCAGCACAGCTTGTGGTGAAGGATTCTGGGACTTGCAGTCTAAGAACACTTGGGCTACCCAAGGCTTGGAACCACTGTCATAAGTGGTTCCCAGCTTTGAGTCCTTTGATGCTATGGCACAGAATGGGGGAATGAGAAAAGAATATAAGACTGTTATGCTGCAATAGCATTACAACTTAATAATTATCAATGTGTACAGAGTTCACTGTAAGGATAATCACCCACTCTTATTCCCTGTAGTGTTGCTCATTTCTGTTTTGATTAAAATGCCAGGAATCCCTATGAAAAACAAAGGCCTGGATTCCAATAGAGTAGGTCTTCTGAATCCCTTGTTGAGTTTGTCAACTAACACATATGCAAATCCCATTCATTAGATAGGTTTACTGTATGTGAGGGTATCCACTGAATTCAACCACTGTTTTACAAGTACAGTGATACATGCATAGTACCAATCATACAAATACTGATTATTATTACATGAAAATCTTAGATCTGATTTCATGGTCCATTCAGTATAGTGATTCTATGATTCTATGATTCTATGATTCTATGAATTAGTTATGCTAATTATGCTTCGCATAGCTGTGGGCTTCAAACAGCACATGGTCCAAATAGCCATCTGCAACAGAGTAACAATCACCTGGGGCCTAATATATACCGTAGAAGAATAGGGATACAGTGGCTACTAGACATAGGGATGACCAGAAAAAATGACGTTTCGAGTTTTCATTTGTCGGAACGGGTCCGTTTCAGGTCGCTTCCGTTTGTTGTGAAATTTCTCAAAAATTTGTCATTTCGTTTGTCATTTGTCATTTGTCATTTCCACCGCGATTTAGCACAATTTGACTTCCCAGAGCATAGGGGTGTCCCACAATCAGGGCCGGCGCTAGGTGTTTTTGCGCCCTAGGCAGCGGGCAGGGCAGGGGGCGGGCGAGCGGGCGGGTGGCGGCCATGGGCAGGCGAGCGGGCAGGCAGCGGTGCGGGCCACAGGCAGGTGGTGGCGCGGGCAGATGGGCAAGTGGGCAGTTAGGGTATCACTTAGGATAGAGGTTCTGTTCTTGGCTTGCACCCCAAATGTGTGTGTGTGCAAGCAAATTGAAGTTGGGAAAATAGAAAATAAATGGTAGTATGTAATATATTTTTAAAATAAATCCACAACTATCACTCCCAGTCGAACCTCCCCCTTTATCCAATATCAGAAAAAAAATCCTCACAAACTGCCAGAGAAGAAATAAAGAATAAACTGTTATTCCCTTCAGCAGACAAAGCTGCAGGGAATCAAAGAAATTATTTTCTAAATTCAATTCCCTCCCTGCCTGCCTAACTTAAATCCTAAAGCCTCCAGCCTCACTCCTCAATCTTGATCGGATCACACCAGCACCAGCAGCCAGCCCTCCTCCCTCAACCACATCCATACACCCGACTGCGATTTCTGGAAGGTGCCTCAGCTTTTTATGCCCTCCGAGACATCCAGAAGTGTCAGTCAAAAACCTGGTGATGCCATTGGTGGAATGGTTCAAAAATTTTGCATGGTCCCATCCCATGCCCAGCCCAAATGGGCAGGTCTAAAAAAATAAAAAATAAAATAAAATAAAATAAAATCAATACAACATTTTATTGCTATAAAAAAATCCATAGCTGCTACTATTAAAATTCAGACAGTTAAAATAAATAAATTTCACATGTTTCTGTGGTGATTTGGTGTGCTTTTTGATGACTATTTCAAAAGAAAAATTGCGGTCACTATTTTGGATACCCCCACCGCATGGCATGGCGAGACGACGAGGATGACCCCCCCAGCCTGGTGCAAGCAGCCCAGGACAGGAGAAGAGGGGGGAGGCCGGGGACCCCCCCAGAAACCACCCATCTGATATGTGGCAAAGCCTCAGGCAGGCATATTTTCGCCTGCTTTTTTGGCCGGGACTCGGGTTTTTTAAAAAAAAAACTTTAAAAACTTTTTCTGTGCTTCACATTGCACGATCACCGCAATGCCACAAACGAAAATGAAAAACCTGACCAATTTTTTCATTTTTCGGTTCGAGTTCAAGTTCTGACGTCTTAATTATCGTTACCGTTTCCGTTATGTAACGGAAACAATAACCGAAAACAGAAATGACAATTTCGCCGAGTCGTGCCCATGTCTAGTGGCTACCCTTCTGCTTGCAATTCTTCAATTCTGATTGGAGTAGGCAGCGGGCAATATCACAACTTTGTGACAAGAATTTCTGGTTTCTAGAGCTGTTCAAAAGGTTAGCAAAATGAAGCCTATGGCGGTAGGCCCAAACCGGTTCACCACAAAAAGGCTTGCAGTTTTCCAAGAGTTTTTGCAGCTCTGTCTTTAACAGGACATAAAGAGCTTAGGGTCAGATCATGCATCAAGGGCAGCACATATCTCTTCCTCTTAAAACCTAGTCCCTTTAGGCATTCAAGAATATGAGAACTGGTCCCTGAAATATCAGGTAGGCAAAGCTCCTAACTGAACAGGTGAAAAACAAAAGAGAGCTGATTGTGTCAGTTGTGGTTTCAAGCAAGCCTGTTCTAGGACAACCAGTGCCCTGCACCTGGATAGGTAATTATAATCTCATCTAGATATTATTAAAGGCATATCTGTAGAAATAAGCAGAAAAGCTGGCAATTCTTTCCTCATTCCCCAAACATGGCTTACAGCAGCAGTGGCACCATCATTTGCAACTGATCCATTTTAACAAAGAGAGAGGTGATTACTTCATGTCCATCATGCAACTACTGAAATTTGTCTCGACCACACCCCTGGAATGGGTGCTAAGTGCGACAATACTGTACCTAGTGCTGGGGTAGGGTTTTCCCTTGTCACTCTTTATTCCCACTTTCTGTTCTGAGACAAGACACCATGCAGTATAAGACTGTCATGCAACAAAACATTTGTTTCTCTCAGAAAACTGTGTCCAGGTTTTTGGCTTGTTTTTTTTTAACTTTTCAGAAGTGAAATATTGAAAAAGAATTTTTAATCCCCCAAAAAAAAAAAAGGAAAAAGGAAGCTAGACAAATTCAGGGTTTGTCACGGTACAAGACCGTGAGGTAACACTTGTCACAATACCATACTAACACTGAAACAGGGACAAGACCACGTGATTGCGACCAATGCTGTCATGGTACAAAACTAGTCGTGGAACAAAGAAGGACATGAAGAAACTGCCAGAGAGAGAGAGAGAGAGAGAGAGAGAGAGAGAGAGAGAGAGAGAGAGAGAGAGAGAGAGAGAAAGATATAATGATCTGTAGGGCAAATGCAGTGAGCCTTGCACTAGAGAACAACGAACAAGCATGTGTTCCAGATATGAAGGTTGAGTGGCAATCCTATTGCTGATTTAAATCAAATGGCATAACTGTTGAAAGCAAACTGTTACTAATGACCAGATCAGTGTAGATATTATTTCCTGTACACTGAGTTGCAAGACATAACAGAATGGCTACACTGACTTCCTAAATTGAAGCATTTTGCTGTCAGAACTTATGCCTTTTACATTTGATCAGTAAGTAATAGATAAGGTGGCAATGCCAGAAGTAGGATTTTGGCAAAAGAAAATGAAAAGGACCCTTAAAGTGATGTCATGGTGGCATATCTTGTGTAGTAACTTCAAAAATGGCCTCATCTCGTGAATAAACACCAACACAAACAGGGCTTTGGTGAGTGGAAAACTGGAGGCTGGTCTCACATCCTATGGAACTATTTGCATTATTAAATATTTTCCTTTATTTGCATCCACACTTTTCCATTCATTCACCATAATTAATTACAGAATCCCAATAACTTTTGATCTGTGTGGAACAAATCAGCTGTGGGAACCCATAAGAGATGAAAGGGAGGAAAACAGCATGGTTCACCAAAATATGAGATCAGGTTTTCCATTTCATGTTGAACCAGCAGCTGCTGAATTTTGATCTGCAACCATTAGAAAAGGTGATAATGTTTCATTCCTGGCCCAAAGCCTGCATGTCAAATCTTGGTAAAAGTCAATTCTTTCCTTTCCTTCCCTTACTGGGCTCTGTCTCTGGAATATACCCATTCACTACCTCTTCCCCCCCCATCTGACACCCCCAATCCTGATTATTATTTTTTGAGCAATACAACACCCTCTAAAACCAAGAGCAACAATAATGCCTATACTGGCCCTATCATAGCACTTCCAATTTTTTGGAAAGAATAATTATTTTATGGCAATCTTGTTTGAAATAATTAAATAACACTGATCCCACCCCCTACCCCACCCCCCAAAAAAAAACCAAAATAATTAAAGAACAGACATTCACAGAGCAGTCCTAACTCTCAGGTTGGGTCTCTGGCCAGGGTTATGGTACAGGTGACATTCTGCCAGATCAGAGGAATTAGACTGGTGGAAGGATCATGACCGCTGTAGAGGTTTGCAGCTACATCTACAGAGGCTTCCACCAATCTCTATTTATCACTGGCAGCTCCAGCACCAGCACCACCACTAGAAGCAAGATGGAGGTGGTCTTGAATCTGATAGTCTCACATGCCTTTTATTAGATTGAAGGAAAGAAGGATCAGCCTCCTCTACTGGGCAATTCCGGAACTGGGATAGGGATACACATGGTTCAGAATGTAACTGGTAATTGGTTCACTGATCCACAGGGGATCATTGCCAAGACCATGCATGCCAGAAACTATGGATATGGGAGTACCCTATGCACTGTATATCATGCAAGGAGGAAGGACAAAGGACACAAGGGGGCACCCTTTTAAGTTTTATATAGAGCTGCGGCAAACCACCAATAAGTGAAACTAAGGATATGAACCCCACAAATATGGGGGTCTTATTGTAATAGGAAATAGTTCTGGAATGGCTGGCAACCCCTCAGCTTGCTTGCCTATAAATACGAATTTTACTACACCCCTCCTTCTTTCGGGGCCAAGTCTATGGCTTGCTGTCAATATAAAAGACCAAGGAAGGCTTTTACTATGACTGGAGCTGAACGTCTCCCCTTCATTGGCAACTGGGATCAATTTCTAGAGATTTGCCACTTGAGGTGGCTGGACCTGCAGGCTGTGGTCCCCCTTTTAGACCACCTCTTCCCCAACAGGACACTGCATAGTGTGAGGGGGAGGGCATTTCAGGAAGACACTTACCAGTGGGTTAATACCAGTGGACAAGTTGATAAAGGCGGCAACTTGACTACTGCTACCAGTGACTGGATCATTTCCCTATGTACAACTTAATAGCAAAGTCTGACCAATCTTGTTAATAAATAAACTATTAATTGATAAATGGCGGCTCTAATTTACCTAACACATTTCTCTCTTGTCTCATCATTCCACTGAATGAGCAAGTAACATTACTAACAGGATGGAGCAAATAGAGTATAAGTTTCAGCTAATGACTTGGCTTGCCTGTCAGTATTGAAGAGGACTCAGTTTGGTGGGATTGTTAGGTAAAGTAGAGAACAGAAGATGGAACATATGCAGTTGTTAGGCAATCTGTGATACTGATTGCAGAAAAAGAGTATGCTTAGTTTTGCTTTCCTGGCATTTTTAATTATTTAATTCTATGAAGTCGGGCACATTTTTAAGTAAGAAGGCAAAAGCTGAAGCCTAGATTCTCCTAAACCATTCTATCAGTAAAAGTTAACATAATAAATTGTATATTTTTATTTAAAATAATAATAATATGCTAGATTTGAAAAAAATCACACATTTTCAGGTTGAACAGGATGGTGTTTCTCTACCCTCTAGTGGTGAGAAAATGTACAAGCAATTATACATTTTTTATTTTGGACTGCACCTTGTTTTTCAAATAGAATGACAGAGTATTAGAGATGGAAGATATATCTGAAGTCATCTGTCTTGATGTCTTTTCAAGGCACTACATTACCTCTTAGAGAAGGCTAGTCAACTTCTGCTTAAATCGCTGCAGTAGAGGTGAGTTCATTCCTTTCTTGAAGCAGTCCACCATTCCCAAAATAGGAGATAACCTATTTTGATAATCAGCCTTATAGCCTCTGGGTTCCTTGATGTGCTAAGAGGGAGGAGCCCAGTCCTCTCCATTCTGCCATCTCTTTCTTCACATGTAGAAGGACAAGACGGATGAGAGAAGGTTCTTGTTCGTGCATGGGCTGCAAATGTGAGCCATAGCTACAGGGGGATTTTGCAAGGTGGCCCCCTCTAAGCATCTCAGAAAGCCCAGAGTCTGTAATGCCAGAATGGGGCTTCTGATGCACTTGGAGAAGCAGGGTCACATATATGCTGCAGCTGAAGATACAGAACTTCATTCTGCTGAGGATGACAACTGATATTAACAATCTGATGAATGACTCTAAATTAGGCATGGGCCTTTCATTTCAGAATGAGTCTGGTTCCAAAACAAATCACAGCAGCACAGCTGCTGTTGGGAACTTGGACCTACCCTCCAAAATGAAATCACCCATTGACTTACCTTGCGTTACCTCATGCGGGGCTAAACCCCAACAAGGAAGGAGCCTCTGATGCGTCATCGTTCCTTCTCTCTGGCACTGACCAATCTGAGAGCAAGGTAGGATGATGCATGACCCTGCATGGCTCCTGATTGGCCTGGGCTTTTAAAACTCTCTCCCCAAGCCACGTGCACCAGCTTATTGGTGTGTGGGGCTCTTTTAAAGGTGCAGGTCCTTTCCCCCTCCTCCAAGCCCCACACACTAGCTGATTGGCACTGAGGTGGAGGGGGTTTTTCCCCACCCCAGTGCCAATCAGCTGGTATGCGGGGCTTGGGGGAGGTAAAAAAAGTATTTTAAGCCCAGGGCAACTCCAATTTCTTCTAAATACTTGCTTAGCTCTTTAGGCACCGCACCCAGCATGCTGATTATCACTGGGACCACCTGTACCGGTTTATGCCAGAGTCTCTGAAGTTCAGTTTTCAGATCCAGATATCAGATAATCTTTTCAAGTTGTTTCTCAGTGATTCTACTATCACCTGGTATAACAATATCAATGATCCACACTTTTTTCTTCTCCACAATCATAATATCCATGGTAAAGGTAAAGGTTTCCCCCCGCAATGCGTGCTAGTCATGTCCGACTCTAGGGGCGGTGCTCATCTCTGTATTCAAGCCAAAGAGCCAGTGTTGTGCAAGTCCATGGCCACTTGGCCGGCATGGCTGCAAGGAAACACTGTTTTACCTTCCTGCTTTTTATGGTGGTACCTATTTATCTACTTGCATTGACATGCTTTCGAACTGCTAGGTTGGCAGGAGCTGGGGTCATCAGCGGGAGCTTGCTCCGCTGCATGGCACCTGGGATTTGAACCGCCGAGCTGCCGACTTTGCAGCTGACAGTTTTTGGAAGCCTTAGTCCACTGAGCCACAGGTATTATGCTCCAAAACCCTGTCTGTCTGTATTTGGAAGTCCCAGAGTAATTTTTCATGCTCATTTTCAATCACTTTTTCAGGCTTATGATCCCTCCAGTTCTTTGCTATGGCCAGATGATAGTTGTGACACAAATTCCACTGGACCACTTGAGCAACTACATTATGACACTGTTTGTAATCAGTCTGAGCAGTTTCATCCACCTCTTTACAGAGTCTACATGTGAGGTACTCAGATGATTTTTCTACTCTAGCCTTAACTGCATTTGTTGTGCTCTGCTGTTTTCTTTGTGTTTTAGTACTGATTTTATTTACTGTTCTTAACACAATGTTTGATTAATTCTTTTAAAATATTAGTATACCTACTGTTTTAGCTTCTGGATATTGTGTTTTTAATGATGTGAGCCACTTTGGATCCTTTCTAAAGAGAAAGGTGGGATATAAATAGATAGATAGATAGATAGATAGATAGATAGATAGATAGATAGATAGATAGATAGATATAGGTGCCTGTTACTAATTATACCTGAAGTACACCTGCTACCGTATGGCAAACAAATATGGTTTTGTACTAACACTTCTCATTACTGAAAAACAACTAGTTACTTCCAAGTTCTGATGAAATCTTTGCTGTGAAGAGCAAAGTTATCAGTATTATTACTTATTTCTTTGACAATAATACATTTTCCAAGGCGATTTGTTGACCTCAATTGACTTAACTTTCCCCTCCTTTGCGTTGCTAAACACTAGGTGACATTCCAAGTATGCTTCAGTAGATAAACCTTTGTGAAACTGTTGTAGGAGGAAAGCCAATTCCTTCCTGGGACTAGTAGCTACTTTGCTTGATTTTTTGGCAAGTTGTGGTAAGGCTGTGGTATCCAGAAAGAAAAACAGAACAAGGTTTCTGCTCCTTAAATAGCTGTGTATAAGAAGGAATTTTTCAAGGCACAATTTTTGCAGTGATATCATCTTCCTTTTTTTTATTAATATCATCACAGTACAAGAAGTGTAAAAAAACAACAATATATAGAATGTAAAAAAGACCCAACAAAGAGATCAGCAAGAAGGAACAATCATCCAGAAACCTAGAAGAGAGGTAGGTGTAGAAAGAGTATAGAAAAAAATAAAGTCTCCCACCCTCCTGTGTGCAGTAGTACCCCTAGATAAATTCAATAAAATATCATATACTCTAACATTCTGCTTTTTTCAAACTTCTCCCAACAGACTAGGATTTTCCACTATATTATTTTAGTATTCTTGAAATTTTTCCATCCTGATTCCAAATTGACATTGGACTTCTTACGCCATTTCCCACTTCTGCCCCCCAAGTCATAATATCTTTTTAGTCTAACTCTCCAATCATTAACACATGGTATTTTACAGTCTTTCCACATACTCGCTATCTCCACTCTCGCTGCCACTATGGCATGTAACATAAATTTCCTATCCGTGATTTTTATATCATCCCCCATAATGCTTAAAAGGAGACATTCCTGTTCTTTCTTAAATTGATATTTTAAAATTTTCTTTAGTTCCAAATAAATATTCTCCCAAAATATTTTAATTAGGCTGCAGGACCACCACATATGTATGAATGTTCCTGTATCTTTCTTGCATCTCCAACATGTGCTACTTTGGTTTCTATAATTTTTTGCCAGTTTCTGGGGGGTAAAATACCATTTATATAGCATTTTATAAACATTTTCCTTAATATCCATATTTGATGTTAATTTCAAATCACTTTTCCATAGTCTTTTCCATTTATTCAAATTAATGTTTCTTCCAAGTATTTGAGCCCAATTTACCATGGTTTCTTTTATCTGCTCTTCCTTAGTATCCCACTCCAGCAAAAGATTATAAAATTTTTTAATATATTTTTCTTTTACCTGCAGTACTTCTTCAAATTTAGCAATTTGCTTTTCAAATCCAATTTTTAAATCTTCTTGAAACTTATGATTAATTTGATAGTATTCCAACCAGACATTTAGATACTTCTTTATCTTTTCATAGTTTTTAAGCTTTAATTCCCCTTTTTCTTCTTCCAGCAGCTGCTTATAGGTGGGCCATCCTGTCTCCATATTGATTTTCCTTAAAGTAAGGTATTCCAAAGGTGAGCACCACCACGGCGTTTTTGGTTCCAGGATGCCTTTGTATTTGTACCATACATTTAATAAAGATTGACGAATTATGTGTTTATTAAATTCCTTATTGTGCTTCCTTTTTCGCAAAGCATGTAATAGTGCCAACCAGAATTTAGACCATATCCTTCCAGGTCTAGCACTTCTTTATCATCCAACTTTACCCACTCTCTCAACCACCAGAGGGCCATTGCGTTATGATATATTTCCATGTCTGGAAGTCCCATTCCTCCTCTGTCCTTGTGGTCTATTAATATTTTATGCTTTATCCTTGATCTTTTCCCCCTCCACACGAACTTCGAAATTTCCTTCCTCCAATCCTTAAAGCAACTGGCACCCCACAAAATAGGTAAGTTTTGAAACAGAAAAATTAACTTTGGGAGAACCATCATTTTTATTATAGATATCCTCCCCAATAGAGAGAAGTTCATCTTTCCCCAAAAGTCCAATTTTTTTTGATATCTTTCCAAACTTGTTGATAATTTTCCTGAACTAGATTTATATATTTATCCACAATAATAACTCCTAAATACTTCAATTTTTTTACAGTTTTAATTCCCGTATTTTCTTCCAACTCTACTCTGTCTTTAATTTCCATATTCTTAACTATTAAATTTGACTTTTGGTAGTTAATCTTTAATCCCGCGACTCTCCCAAATTGTCTGATTTCTTCTAACACCTTTGGTAAACTTACTTGTGGGTCTTCCAGTGTAAAAATTACATCATCCGCATATGCCCTCAGTTTATACTGATGTTGACCAATCGTTATCCCTCTAATTTTGTGGTTTGATCTTATTCTTTGCAGGAGTGGTTCCAAGGTCAAAATAAAAAGTATGGGGATAAAGGGCACCCCTGACGTGTGCCCCTCCCTATCTCTATTAGTTCACTGACTCTCCCATTAATTATAATGTTTACCTTTTGCGTCAAATATATTGCATTCTGGAATTTTTGGCCCAATTGTAAAATTTCAATTTTTTTTTTTTAGGAGTTTCCATGAGACCCGGTCAAATGCCTTTTCGGTGTCCACTGCTAACACCGCTGCTGCTTTACCCCTATTAAACTCAAGGCATTCCATAATATCTATGATATTCCTTATTTTGTCTTTTATCTGCCTGCCTTTTAGAAAGCCTGATTGATTTTTGTGTATAATTACTTCTAATATTAATTTCAGCCTTTTTGCCAATAAATTGGTAAAAAATTTATAATCTGTATTTAATAAAGAAATTGGTCGAAAATCAGCAGGAGTTGGAATTCCTTTCTTTTGCTTGGGGATTAATACTATATGTGCCTCATCTTCCATGAGCTGCCTAGATGCCCTGAGCACATATGATCTCACCTGATCTTGGAAGCAAAGCAGGGTCAGGCCTGGCTAGTACTTGGATGGTTGACCACCAGGGAATACCAGGTGTTGTAGACGCCTGAAGTAGGAACTGGCAAACCACTCCAGTACTCCAGCCAAGAAAACTCCATGGACATGAGATCACAAAGAGTCGGTCACAACTGTAATGACACAACAATCCTCTTCCACACCATAAATCAAGATGGCAGTGCCCTCTCCTTTTTCAATGTCTTCCATGTTGAGAAAATAAATGTTTCTTTGCTTAGGCTGGACTCCTAATCCTGACTGCAGATCTCCCTCCCTGCAACTGCTTTATAGAGCTTTAAACAGAATTTCTATTTGTTTTCTTCTTGGATCACCTATCAACCTATCTTTCCCAGACACACTGCCAGATCTCAAGGCACCATCTGAATTCTTGAAGAATTGCTTTACTTTGCCGTCTCTTCAGGCAGGGAGATAAATTTCAAAAGACACAGCACTAAAGGAAAAGACTGGTTTTTGTGTGTGTAAAAAAAGCCTTCAAAGCCTGGGATATATTTCTGACCTGTTTCTAGATAGTGCCAAGACTCTGTGGCTCAGTATAGAGGCATTTCTGTTTCTGTTACTCCAACGACAGTGATGGATCCAATTCTGTACACATCCATCTCCTGTTCCTTTCCTTGCCCTGCCATTGTGGCGCACCATGGTTGAGCTCATAGTGGCCTTTGGTTCACCATGCCATTTGGAACAAGGCTTGGAATGAATTACCAGCACCACATCTCATGAGCCTACTTACTGTAGGAGCCAGTAGTGGATAGCCAACAATAGCTAAGAAATTGTAAACTGCTCCCCTAAAAAGCAAATTACACTGCTTGTGTACCACTCCATAGTACTTAAAGCATTCTCTGGGTGGTTTACAATTTAATTATGTGGGCTACACATTGTCCCCCAGCAAGTACTCCTTTTACTGACCGTGGAAGGATGGAAATCTGAGTCAACTTTGAACCGGCTACCAAGTTGTGAGCACAGATTTAGCTGCAGTACAGCAGTTCAACCCTTGTACCATGAAGCTCCTGCCACCTCCCAGTCCTTGTGTGTATCTTGCTGTCCTTGAAATTTCAAGCACAAAGTTTGAGAGTTGGAAAATTCCAAGACCAAATGCCTGACTCTGGCAACCTGTATGTCTTTATATCTGTTGTGTCATCAACACCAATACTCAATTGTCTTTATATGATTTGTCCTTTTATGGCATTTCTTAACCAAATTTTGTAATGGAGTTCTCCAACCTCCAAAAGCAGAGAAATGCCTATGTCTCAACATAACTTTTAAAAATGCATTACAGTAGAATATATATTAGACAAAACTGTATGCCAAAATGCACGAGTAAGGGAAAACTCATGAGGAGGAATGTAAAAGATACAATGAAACATAAAGGTGTCCTGCATTTTAAATATAAAGGGATTGAAACAAATGCCAGAAGAGATAAATCATGTAAAAACAATTGATAGGATGATGGTACAATGGATACAGAGAAATACCATGTAGGCTGCCAGTTTAGACCTAGAACTCAGTACAATGGGCTCTCTTTCCAACTTTCAGACTTTGTGCCTGAAATCTCAAGGAATGGGAGGCTGGCAAGCTGGCAAAACAAATTTTGGAGTTCATTCTCATAGTGAGCTTCCATTGAATACATAGTCTCACTAGCATAATAAGATGACACTTACATAAGTGTTCCATAAGCAGAGGGCAGGTTTCTTTCATGAAGATGGCTACAACAGTAATGATTGTACAAGTGGAAACAACCTACATTTCTGTCCTGATGGAACATCTTGTTGAGCAGAAGCTCAACAGGATGATGGTCTGTCTAATGGTCCCCAGAAGCCAGAGAGCATAGGCAAAAACATATAAGAAACACTGCCCAGAATGCCCACTGCTGGACCAGAGCTAACTGTTCCAGTGCCTCCAGTTGTTCTAAAAATCTCAAGCTTTCAATTAGTGTGTGGGTGGTGGTGGGGGGTAAGGATCACAGACTTTGCTGAAAAGACTTCCACTTGGAGGCAGAGTATTAGGACAATATGCTATTTTCTCCACTCCATACGGTCCATCGTCCACAGGTATGCATGTTATTTCTCCCTTTACTCCTTTAAGGTTGCATGGAAACATAATGTTACATGACACTGGAGTAGAAACAAACCAAGATTCCTCTAGTTTTTTTAAAATGGATTTGCAAAAGTTTGACTATGAAGGAACCATGTGAATAGCCATGGTTGCCTCTGGTACAGACACAATGTGTTACTACATCAAATGGGAGGGAAAACCTGCAGGCACATATAGGTGAAACTCAAAAAATTAGAATATCGTGCAAATGTTCGTTTATTTCAATAAGTCAACTCAAAAGGTGAAACTAATGTATGAGATCAATTCATTGCATGCTAAGCGAGATATGTCAAGCCTTACATTGGTATAATTGTGATGATAATGGCGTACAGCTTATGAAAACCCCAAATTCACAATCTCAGAAAATTAGAATATTACATGTCATCAGTAACACAAGGATGGAAATAGAACAATATAGGACCTCTGAAAAGTATAAGAATGCATATGTACTCAGTACTTGGTTTGGGCCCCTTTTGCATCAATTACTGCCTCAATATGGCGTGACATGCATGCTAACAGCCTGTGACACTGCTGAGGTGTTAGGGAAGACCAGGATGCTTCAATAGAGGCCTTCAACTCCACTGCATTCAGCCTTGTGTCCCTCATCTTTCTCTTGGCAATGCCCCACAGATTCTCCATGAGGTTCAGGTCAGGTGAGTTTACTGGCCAATAAAGTACAGTTATCCCATGATCACTGAACCAGGTTTTGGTGCTTTTGGCAGTGTTGCCAGGTGCCAAGTCCTGCTGGAATATGAAGTCAGCATCCCCATAAGGCTTGTCTGCAGAAGGAAGCATGAAGGAAGTATGAAATCTCCTGGTAGACAGCTGTGTTGACCCTGGACTTAATGAAGCACAGCAGACCAAAACCAGCAGAAGACATGGCTCCCCAAATCAACACAGACTGTGGAATAGAGATGGGCACAACCAGGAAAAATTACGTTTCGAGTTGTTGTGTGACGGAGCTGGACCGTTTTGGCTCGTTTCCGTTTGTTGCGAAATTTTTCAAAAATTTGTCGTTTTTTTGTCGTTTTTTCGTCTGTCGTTAGTACTGGTTTGGGGGGAAGCGGGCTCCTGGAGGCACCTCTCTGGGGTGGGTGCCTCCTTTGGCCCGCCATGAAGGGAAAGCGGGCTCCTGGAGGCACCTCTCTGGGGTGGGTGCCTCCTCTGGCCCGCTACAAAATGGCATGCATAGCCAATTGAATATGCATACCAAGTTGCAGTAGCAGGCAGAGGCACCTCTCTTTCGGGTGCCTCTGTGACTCACTCCCTGCCGGCATACGGTGCACTTAGGCTGGGGAACAAAGTGAGAGAGGACCCCTACGGGCGCCCTGTGACTCACTAAGAAGGGAAGTGTACTTGCTGTAGTGCAATACGAGTACACATCTGGCATACTGGTTAGGGGTTAGCGCAAGGGCTAGGCTTAGGATTACGGGTAAGGTTAGGGTGAGTTACTGGGGTGTACCTCTGGGTGCCTCTCTGAACCACTAAGAAGGACAGTGTACTGGCGTATGGGTTAGGGTTAGGGTTCGGGCTAGGGTTAGTGGGCTTTTTATGCCCGACTGGCACATCCCAGAAGTCTCGGTCAAAACCTGGCCAAGTGGCCATGCAATTGGTGGAATGGCTCCAAAAATTTGCATGGTCTACTCCCATGGCCAGCCCATCATTGCGCAGGTGTAAAAAAATAAAAAATAAAATAAAATAAAATAAAATCAATGGAGACTTTTGTTGCAAGAAAAACCCACTGCTGCTACTGTAAAAAATCAGGCAGTTTTAAAATAGCTATTTTCGCATGTTTCTGTGGTGCTTTGGTGTGTTTTTGGACCACGATTTCAAAATAAATATTGCGGTCGCCCCATTTTGGATCCCCCGCCCGCACCGCATGGCATGGCGAGTTGGCGAGACGACGAGGATGCCCCCCACCAGAGCAGCCCAGGACAGGAGAGGGGGGGAGGCTGGGGACCCCCCCCCAGAAACCACCCCTCTGGTAGGTGCCCTCAGGCAGACATATATTCGCCTGCTTTTTTGGCCGGGAATCGGGTTTTTTTATTATTATTTTTTTAATTTTTTTTATTAAATTTTAAACTACATACAACGACATAAAAATGAAAGTAAAAAAAACTACAACAAACAATATAAGTGCACCCCCATCCCACGGGGCCATCCATACATTCTTATTTGTTGCTCCATCTTCTATTCTTCTAGTAGTCTTCTTAAAGTTCTCTTCTCCAGAATTGTTGTGAGATATTCGTGGACTCTTTCCCTTTTCCTTCGACTAGTACATAATCTAAAAATTTACCCCAGATATCGTAGAAAATGTCTTTTTTCATTTCTCCTCGTTTAAGCTTTAAACTGCAGGACAGTTTATCGGTTATAGCTATATCCCAAAGTTCATTATACCAGTCTTCCATCTTGAATTCTAGTTTTGACTTCCAATTTTTTCTATAATTAATCTAGCAGCTGTCATAAAATTTGCTATTAGTTCCTTTGTTGTAACAACATAATCTTTACTTGTTAACAATGATAATAATGCTATCTCTGGATTACAATCTATATCCATCTTAATCATATTACTTAGCTCTAAAAACACTTTTTTCCAGAACCTTTGGACTATTTCACATTCCCACCAAAGATGCAAGTAAGTACCAAGCTCTTTTTCACATTTCCAACATATCTTAGAGTAAGCAGGATTCATTCTATTTAGTCTTACTGGGGTTAAATACCATCTGGAAACCAATTTGAAGTAGTTTTCTTTTATCCTGACTGAAAATGATCTCAAAATTCTCATATTCCAAATTTTCTTCCAGTCTTCTTTCTCTATCTGTACATTAAGGCCTTGGTTCCAAACTTCTCTCAAGGTGTTTAACTCCTTCATTTCTGATAATTCCCCTAGTATTTTATATATTTTACTTGTTATTCCTTTCTCTGAATTTTCCTGTTCAGACTCAAGCGATAGTAGGAAATGTTCAAATTTTGTGCATTCTCTGATTTGATTATTTCTCTTTCCCCAGTCCTTTATCCATTTTCCTAGTTGAATATAATTTAACCATGTTAAATCACTGGGTTGCAAAATATTTTTTATATCCTGAATTGTTTTAATCTTGAGCATCCAATCCTTTAGTCTAGCTATTTTCTTAATTTTAAATAACTCCAAATAATGCTTCAAGTTGTCTGGAAAGCTTTCCAAGTCAGTAACTAAAGCCAGTGGGGATCCCTTCAGAGACAAGATTTTCCTATATGTTCTCCATGTAACAATTAAACTATTCAATAGGGGGTTGTCAATCTTTACTTTGTTTTTAACTTCCGTGAATAAAAATGTGTTTATTTCCCCCTTTATATCCAAAGACTCTTGCTCCCACCATATTAACTTCTGTGGTTTAAAAAGAATTTCCCCCAAAGAACTAAGTTGATTGGCTATATAATAATTTTTTATATTGGGTATACCTATTCCTCCTTCTTTCTGAAATCTATACCATAGACTTTTATTTATTCTTGATTTTTTCCCTGCATTACAATACCTATTTATCATGTCTTGGAGAGTTTTAATTTCCTTTTCTAAAAACTGAACCGGTAACATTTTAAAAATAAAGTTAATTTTTGGAAGTATTTTCATTTTTATCAATGCAATTCTGCCAAACCACGATAATTTTAGTTTAGAGTAGGATAATAATTTGTTTTTCATCTCCTCTTCTAATTTCGAAATATTTCTTTCTTTAGTTTTAGTAAATTCTTTATGGAGTTATAATCCTAGATATTTAATGCTTTTTCCCGGTTTAAGTCCAGATTTTTCAATCATCTTTAAGTCATGTTTTCCATAATTGAAGAATAAACTCTCTGATTTTTGCCAGTTTACACATAATCCTGTTATTTCTCCAAATTCTTCTAAATGAGTTTTTACTCTTTGAATATTCTCTATTGGGTTTACAATAGTCAAAAGAGCATCGTCCGCGAGTAAACTAATTTTAGTTGCCCCATCTTTCCCTATACCTTTAATAAATTTGTCGTCCCTTATGGCATTTGCCAGGAGCTCTATAACAATACAAAAAAGGACTGGAGAAAGAGGACATCCTTGTCTAGTTCCTCGGCCTAGGGTGATTTGTTCAGTCAATCCATCATTAACTATTATTGAGGAAGTGCCCGTTGAATATAGTTGATTTATTACTCCCAAAAAGGATTTCCCAAATCCCATTTTTTTAACAATATTTTTAATGTGGGCCATTGAACACAATCAAAAGCTTTATAAAGATCTAGAGATAACATCCCAGCTTTAGTAGTACTCTTACCCATTTCATAAAGAACATTCAAATTCCTTCTAATAATATTTGCCATTTGTCTACCTTTGATAAAACCACATTCATCCTCTTTAATAAATTTAGCTATAAATTTATTCATTCTTTTAGCCAAAATTGCTGTGAAAATCTTAGCATCTTGATTTAATAAGGATATTGGTCTGTATGACCCAATATCCATTAAATTTTTATTAGGTTTTGGAATTAAAATAGTTAAAGAATGGGTCCAAGATCTCGGAATTTGTTCTCCATCCAAAATTTCATTATATAGCTTCTTTAATTTAGGTATTAATACTGCTTTAAAAAGTTTGTAAAATTCAGGTCCCAGAGCGTCCACTCCGGGCGTTTTATTATTCTTTAATTTGTCTATTACCTCGCTTATCTCGATCTGTAATAGGCTTTTCCATTTCCAGCATATCTTCCTGTTCCAAGACCCTCTTTAAATTCTTAGTGATATACCTTTCTATATCCTCCTTAGGTTTATTTTTTGCAGTATATAAGAACTGATAAAACTCTTGTATAGCTGACAACTTTTCCTTCATTTGTGTGCATGTCTTACCTGAGGAGTCTTTTATAATCCCTATTGTATTCTTGTCTTGTCTTTTCTGTGCTAATCTGGCTAAAAGTTTTGAGTTCTTGTTGATGTATTCAAAAAAATTTCTTTTTAGGTACAGAAGATTCCTTTATGTTTGTTGTAAATCTAGATCTTCTAACTCTTTTTTCCTTGCTTCAATGAACCTCAGTATCTTATTATCCTTAGTAAGAAAAAATTGGGATTCTAAATCTGCTATTAATTTTTCTAATTTTCTTTTATTGAGTTCTTCCTGTTTTTTAATTTTAATATTTTCTTTTATGATAAGGCCTCTAGCTACCGCTTTCAGGGTGTCCCATATGATTGGCATTTGGCTACCTGCCTTTTCGTTTATATCCCAAGTTTCCAACCAATCTTTTTTAACCTTTTCCAGCACTTCTGGATATTGAAATATTTTTAAATTCATTCTCCACCTTTTAGCTTCTCTATAATTTTTATTTGTTGCTAAATCAATCGACATTAAAGCATGATCAGATGTTTTTATGATCTCAATTTCGGTATTATTTATCTTGGGTATTAGGCTTTGTGAAGCAAACACAAAATCTATCCTAGAATAGGTTTTGTGCACTGGTGAGTAGAAGGTGTATTTTATTTCATCTCCTTTCAGTTCTCTCCAGACATCCTTCAATCCTTTTGTATTTATAAACTTTGCTAGAGTTGTATGTCTTGTCCTCCACTCTTCCTTTTTACATACCGATTTATCTTTAATTTTATCTAAGACCATATTGAAATCCCCTGCCATTATTAAATACCCCTTTTTAACCAATTCAATCTGATCCCAAAGGAGATTGTAAAAGCGGCCTTGGTTAACGTTTGGTGCATACAGATTAACCAAAGTATAATGATCTTTCCCCATTAGAACTTGCAATATTATATATCTACCTTCTGAATCTTTTACCACATTTTCAACAACACATTCACAATTCCTTGAGATTAGAATGGCAACCCCTCTTGCTTTAGATGTGCCAAAGCTTTTTTCATAAATATCAACATTTGGAATTTTTAGTTCGTTAATACCATCTCTTATTTGATGAGTCTCTTGCAAAAAGGCAATATCTATTTTGTGCCTTTTGATCATCGCTTCGATTCTATTTCTCTTCGAAAATGACCCCAGACCTTTTACATTCAATGTTGCTAATTTTATAAACTTTCCCATAACCTATTTCTTTTGGTTACAATATTCTGGAATGGTCCCGTTGTGCATACAAAAGTAAAAACACCATCAATTGATAAAAAATAAACTAAAATAAATCTAATCCTCCACCCTAAAAACTATTCTTTTCTCCCACCCCACCAGCTATCATACTGTTTAGCATGTGCATCAAGGGGATGGGAGGGAGGAAGTCGATCCACAGACATAGCCAGGCCTAGATCTCCTTAACTCTTAAGTAGCGTGTTACTGAAAATTCTATAAGTTTATTCTACCCCCCTCTAAACCACCCTCTCACCACCACCGCCCCCCTCAAAACAAGCAAACAAACAAACAAAAACAAAAAAGGGAAGGGTGGAGAGGAGGGGGAAAGGGAAGAAAAGGGATAATGAAAAGAAAAAACATCCCAAAAACAAAAATTAAAATTGGAAAAAAACAAAAAAACAAAAAGGGGGGAGGGGGAAGGGAAGTGGAAGGGAAAAGGGGGAGAAGAGTAAAAGAAGAAAAACAAAGGGGATGATAGGAGGTGAGAGAGGGGGAAAGAGAGAGGAGTAAGTTTTTTTATTATTTTTAAAACTTTTTTTCTGTGCCCCGCCGCTTGGCGAGTTGGCGAGACGACGAGGATGTGCACTTTGCGCAGCCCAGGAGAGGAGGGGGAGGCAGGGGACCCCCCCCAGGAACCACCTCTCTGGTAGGTGCCCTCAGGCAGGCATATTTTCGCCTGTTTTTTTGGCCGGGAATCGGGGGTTTTTTATTTTTAAAACTTTTTTTTTGTGCCGCGCCGCTTGGCGAGTTGGCGAGACGACAAGGATGCGCAGCCCAGGAGAGGAGGGGGGGAGGCCGGGGACCCCCCCCAGAAACCACCCCTCTGGTAGGTGCCCTCAGGCAGGCATATTTTCACCTGCTTTTTTGGCTGGGAATCGTTTTTTTTAATTATTTTTAAAACTTTTTTACTGTGCCACTTGGCATCGCGCGATCGCTGCGATGCCGCCAGGAACGACCACGACAAATCAGACCCAATTTTTCTTTAGTCGGTTCGAGTTCGAGTTCTGGCGGAGTAATTGTTGTTATCGTTTCTGTTACGTGACGGAAATGAGGAACAGAAACGGAAACTAGGATTTCACCGAGTCGTGCCCATGTCTACTGTGGAAACTTCACACTGGACATCAATCATTGTGCATTGTGTGCCGTTCCATTCTTCCTCCAGACTCTGGGTCCTTGGTTCCCAAACGAGATGCAAAAGTTGCTCTCATTAGAAAAGAGGACTTTGGACCACTGAGCAACAGTTAGTAGGAGTGGCTTGACAAGAGGAATATGACATTTGAAGCTCATGTCCAGGATCCGTCTGTGTACGGTGATTCTTGATGCACTAACTCCAGCTTCCGTCCACTCCTTGTGAAAGTCCCCAACACTTTTGAATGGCCTTTTCCTGACAATCCTCTCCAGGCTGCGGTCATCCCTGCTGCTTTTGCACCTTTTTCTTCCATGTGTTTCCCTTACACATAACTTTCTATTGATGTGCTTTGATACAGCACTTTGGGAACATCCAACTTCTTTTGCAATCTGTGCCTTTTGGGGCTTTCCCTCCTTCTGGAGGGTGTCAGTGATGGTTTTCTGCACAACTGTCAGGTCAGCAGTCTTTCCTATTACCGTGACTCCTACTGAACCAAGACCATTTAAAGGCTGAGGAACCCTTTGCAGGTGTTCTGGATTCATTAGCTGATTAAAGTGGGACATTATGAGGCTAGAATATTTAACCTTTTCACAATATTCAAATTTTCTTAGATTGTGAATTTGGGGTTTTCATAAGCTGTATGCCAGAATCATCACAATTAGAGACTAGCACGAATAAAAAAAATGGCATTCTGGTTTTTTGTTTCTGGTTGAGAGGTTTGTTTAGTTTTGTTTCCATTTTTCGTGAATTTTCGGAAAAATTTCATAATTTTTTTCGTTTTTCATTTCTACCCGCTTTTTGCGTGATTTTTAAAGCATTTCCGTGTTGGGGCATCATCCGACGCCCCAGACCAGAGGGAAAACACTAAAAAAATTGATGCTGGCAGAGACACAGCATAGACTAGGTACGCAGGGAGGCTGCAAAGGCAGCGGTGGGCGTTGCCCAGGGTGCAAGGCAGCTGCAGAGTGACTGCACTGCAGGGCAGGGGAGGGTACTCACTGAGAGGTACGCACACACGCACACAGTGAGGCTGCAGGACTGAAGCTAGAGTCGCAGAGACAGCAATCCCACCCTAACTCCCACTGCAGACTGCAAGGAGGACGGGGGCTGCCAGAGCTTTTTATGCCCTCTGTGGCTGCCAGACCTGCCCAGTCTGCAACCTGGGCATGCTATTGGTTGAAGTTGTCCAAGAATTTACATGATCCCATCACATGGCTTGCCTCCATGTTGTGACTGGAGTGGCGACATCCATTTTGTCCTCCTTAAAGGGAAAAGAAAAATACATCGCAATGGGAGAAGACAAAAACAAATGTTTTAAGGACCCCAAACCCCTGGTAGGTAATAATTTCAAATAATTATCACATTATCGCTGCATTTTTATGGATGTCCAGGGCATTTTAATCCCCAAGAAATCCATATTAGGCATCTGGGAGCCATTT
Source organism: Phrynocephalus forsythii (assembly GCA_029282475.1). Lineage (NCBI taxonomy): Eukaryota > Metazoa > Chordata > Lepidosauria > Squamata > Agamidae > Phrynocephalus > Phrynocephalus forsythii. The sequence continues at coordinate 98,655,017 of JAPFRF010000010.1, forward strand.
TGGGTTGATGTCCCCTAACTCGCCTTAAAGGAAAAAAATACAGCGATCTGAGAAAAGACATAAATGCACGTTTTAAGGACCCCTACCCCCCCAGTAGGTATTATCAGACAGTATAAATAATTATCGCTGTGTTTTTATGGATGTCCAGGGCGTTTTTTAACATTTAAAACAGCTCATTTCATTGCACGTCGCCATTAACGAAAATGAAATGTAACGAACTCAATTTTCGTGGTTCTGTTTGTTTCGTTCCATTTTCATCACAATTTTTGTTTGTCATTTCATTACGTAATGAACCGAATAACGAATAACATAAACGAAAAAATGTTCGTTTCGTGCCTATCTCTAATCACAATTATACCAAAGTAAGGCTTGACATATCTTGTGTTGCTTTTAATGGGTCTATCTCATATGTATTACTTGCACCTCCTGAGTTGATTTGCTGAAATAAATAAATATTTGCATGATATTCTAATTTTTCAAGTATCACTTGTAACTGTATAGCCTTCTATTGAATTTCAAAAGTTTTCTGTATGTGTTTAAGACTCAGGTCCCAGCCTGCAATGCAGAAAAGGGAGATGTTTAATGAGTGTCAGAGAAAGGTGCGGGGGGGGGGGGGAGTAAGTGCACCCTCCTTGGACTCTGCGCCCACCCATGGCAGGCTTTTAATCTGCCCACCTTATCTTTCCCCCAACAAAACAGAACCACCTAGGGAATGAGGTATGTGTAAATCTACTCTTTCCATCATTTTTTAAAATGAGAAAGAGACCAAAACACAGTATTCATATATTCTTTTTTTAAAAACTCATTACCCTAGACACATCACACATCCTTCTTTCTCTGACTTGGCTTCTAGAAGCACGGCTAACTTTGTGAATTCTCCCGCTTTGCTTATTTCAAGTTCCTAGAGAAAGAAAACTGGCTTTATTAGGGGAGCTTTCTGGGCCAATGCCTGTCTTGGCAAGGTTTTCTCTGGAAGCCAGGGAATACCCATTAAATCATTGAAGCCAGGTCTCTAATGAAAAGCCCTACTGTTCTCTGATCAGTCCCACATGTGCGGCTGAATGTTAACACTCTGGGGATATCAAAAAGAGGTACAGTATGGGGGTTGGGGGAAGTGGCAGTAGAGTATATCCAGCAGACAGAAAGAGAACAGTCTGGGAAAGTTCCCGGTTTCCTTGTCCGCCGGTAAAGCCATGTTCCTCCCACTGAGAACTCCTGCACAGCTGCGCATGAGCAGATGCTAGAGATATGATTACTTCCTTCCTGGAGACTGGTAATAGATGCTGCACTTGTAGCTGGCATTAAACTTTGCAGAAAAGCTTAGATTTATGCCTGTCCTGAACTTTAAGCTTCCCCTGGCGGCGGCTGCTGCCGCTGCCGCTACTTCTGCTGCTGCAGTGCCTCGGAACACTGCCTGGTACTGGATGTCATTTGCTCTGACTAAATATAGAAAACCTTTTTTTAAAAAAAGAAATGCACAATTGTACTGCTGGCGTCCAGGAAAGAAAAGAATAACACTGGTTCTACGAGTTCAAAAATAGCTTGTTGTTTTTTTAATAACATCTCTCGGGAGAGTTTGTATGAAGGTTTAACTCCAGGAAAACAAAAGCCAGCGACATTTAAAGTGGCAAAGTCATGCAGACTATTCGTATTGCTCTTTTGATTCATGGCCTGATATTTGAAACTGAGAGAGATATTTCCTTTTCTCTGAATAATGCAGATGAGAAAGGCCCACTCTTCTATAAAGCATAATGGACTGGAAAACAATTTGCTTTTAAGCTTCAGTGTGTCTTTGTGGTGAGTACAATAAACTTGAAAAAGAAGTTAGGGCTGTATTTACAATTGCTTAGGTGTTAAAACAGGGGATTTGGGGGGCAGTCAAAATGATATGATAATTTTAGAACTGTAGTGCTGGGAGAGCCCCTGTGGGGCATTAGGTCCAGCCCGTCAAGGTGGCCCAGTGGAGAATCAGTCTCCCAACCTCTGGCTGTGTAACCAGATATCTAAAACCACTGAGTTATCCCAAAACGTTTTTGATTGTGCTCATTGCCACCTCTTGAAGCAGCCTTGCCATAAGGGAGATTGCTGCGGCCATCTCAGGTAGCCGGTTTCAGGTGTCATGGAAAGGCAGGCAACTTACAATTATTTAACGTACGAATACAGTAGGACCCCAGTATAGACTGGGGATTAGTTCCAGACCTTCCTGTGGATAATGAAAACCGTGGATAAGAGAGAAGGCCAAAATATCCCCAAAACAGCTGTTTTGTGATAGTAGCTTGCTTTACAGCTGCTGTTTTACGACAGTAGCTTGCTTTGTGGCTGCTTAATTATTCATTTGATTTTTTTTTCTCTGCCAACTGTGAATAACTGAATCAGTGTGTAATGAATCAGAGAATACAGGGTCCTACTATACTGTAAATTGTCATTCTCAAGAGGGGGATATGAGCTTCTCTGTACCATAAACTTATATTGCCTTGGTTAAGTATGGCTAGACAGCTTGATTGGTAGAAATGAAATGTTCCAGAATTTCTCAGCAAGCCATGCATGCAATGTATAAGTATATGTACATGTAAAACTAAAAAAAATAGAATATTGTGCAAATATTCATTTATTTCAGTAAGTCAACTCAAAAGATGAAACTGATATATGAGATAGACTCATTACATGCTAAGCAAGATATGTCAAGTCTTACTTGGTATAATGGTGATGATTATGGCATACAGCTTACGAAAACTCCAAATTCACAATCTTAGAAAATTAGAATATTACATGACATCCTCCTCCACCACCTCAACGTCCTTTCTCCGTTCACTGCCCACCTCTCTAACACCATTCCCAGCCTCCAGGAGCGGGGGCTGACACATGTCTCCTCCTCTTCCTCTTCCTCTTCCTCTTCCTCTTCCTCTTCTTCTTCCTCTTCTCTGTCCTCTTCCTTCTCTTGCAACCCCCCTAGCCTCTGCCTTGCTGATGGGGGGCAGCCCCGGCAGCCCCCTCCAGCCTTCACCACCCCACATGCGGCAGCCTTACATGAACCCCCCTTGCCCAGGGCAGCAGCTTTGTGCCGCCACTGTTGCCATTCCTGCAGGGAGGGGGCTGCCCGCGGGGAGTGCTGTGGCAGCAAGCCAGCCAGCCTGCCTGCTGGGTGGCCGGGCATCCTTCCTGCCAGCTTTGGGACAGATCCTTATGGGGGGTGGTCATGCCGCTAGCAGCACCACCACCACCAATAGGAGGAGGAGGAGGAGGAGGAGCAGGAGGAGCAGGAAGTGTTGTGGCCCTTTCCTGCCTGCGAGGGAACTGTGGTGGTGGACAGGCACCCCCAGATTGCTGCACCTGGGGCAGATGTACCCATCTCCCCCCCCCCCCGAATACCCCTGAAAAGAAACAGATAGATAAATGAACTGTCATTGCATTTTAGATAAGAACTCTCATGTGTTTGTGTTTCCGGGGGGGGGAAATGCCATCAATACAGAGCAGCAAAATAACAAGGTGGAAACAGGCTTTTCTAGGGCCTGTCTGACAGGATATTAATGTAGCTAGAAATATTCTTTAAAAAAACTGTTCCCTTGTGGTATGAAAGCCTTCCTTCTGTGGCCTTCAGCCAAAGACAGTGAAAAGATACCTTGGAGATAACCTGTTTTGTAGTACAATATTGAGTAATGTGCCCTAAACAAGATAAAAACAAGATAAAAATAGCTGCCTCTAGCCAAGTTTCAGGCAGGGAAATGTCGCTGTGTGCTTGCAAAAAAAATGCAATGGGGACAATGAATGTTTTGTTGCTGCTGTTGTAACCCCACACACTATGCTGTAGCAGAAGAAGAAAGGAATTCCCCTTAGGAGGAAAAGGAGAGGAAAGAGAACATGAAGACGAAGAAGTGCTACCTGTTCCTCGTGCAGGTCCCGCCAGGCAGGCAGAACTCAGAAGCCTCAATGCGTGGATGAGGCGATGGTGTCGAGAGGAGGGCTTTAGATTTGTCAGGAACTGGAGAACATTTTGGGACAAGCCAAACCTCTTCAGGAGGGATGGGTTGCACTTGAATCATGATGGGACCAGATTGCTGGCACTCAACCTCAAAAAGGCAGCAGAGCAGCTTTTAAACTGATAACTGGGGGAAAGCTGACAGGAGCTGTGTGGCATCCAGTTAGGAACACCTCATCCTCGGGGAATGAGGTTGGAGAGGGTAGAGAATCACATAGAGATGACATAGCAAGTATTAACACTGGCAGAATAGCGGAATGTGACAGTTCATCTACTGGCTGTGGGGGAGATGAACAAGGCAGCAGCTGTTGACTGTACAAGTGCTTCTACCCAATGCTCACGCCTCCGAGCAAAGATGGGAGAACTTGAACATCTGGCAGCTAAATGATAACATTGATATAATAGCCATAACAGAAAGCTGGTGGAATGTGGAGAACCAGTGGGACACAGCAATCCCAGGCTATAAACTCTATTCTATGTCAAAGAAGGCATAAAATCCAGCAGAATGGAGATTGACAGAGGGTCTGACTCTCACTGTGGGTTAAACTACCAGGTCCAAAGAGTGATGTGATAGTTGGAGTATTCTATCGTCCACCAGATCAAAAACTTGAGGGGACCTTGAAATGAGGAGAGAAATCATGGAGGTGGCTAGAGGGATAGGATAGTAAAACTTTAATTATCCCCACATTGACTGGGCCAATGGGGCAAGAAAGAGAAACTGGGTTTCTCGACTTGCCTGTCCTGAGCAACTTGTCAGGAGCCCACCCGAGAACAGGCAACTAGATCTAATGTGTGATACTCAGGACTAATGTCACTGAGCCTGTGGGGAACAGTGACCATGCTGCTTTTTGCCATGCATGTCGGAGGAAGAAAAAATCAGACATAAAAACCCTTGATTTTCCAAACTTCCCTCAGATGAGTAGTTAGAGAGAAACTGAAGGGGAGGGTTAGAAGAATCCTCTCTTCAGAGTGCATGGAGCCTGTTTAAAACAACAATAATAGAGGCCCAGCACAAGTGCATACCACAAAGAAAGAAGAGCTCATTTAAGTCCAAGAGGACACCGGCATTTAACGATTAGAGAGGCTCTAAAGCACAAGGAGAGGTCCTTCTGGAGAAAATAAAAAGGAACACAAACTCTGGCAAAAGAAATGTAAAAGATGATAAGGAGGCAAAGAAAGACTTTGAGGAACGCATGGCTAGCAATTTTCTTTAAATATGTTAGAAGTAGAAAACCTGCCAGAAACCAATTGGGCCTCTGGATGGTGAGGGAGGAAAAGGGGAGGTTAAGGAGGACTTGGACATTGCAGAGAAATTGAACGAGTTCTTTGCCCTGTCTTCAACAGAGGACCTAAAAACTAAAGATTAAATCAAATACAGGTTAAAAGAGAGGAGGTTTTAGGACTAATTGATAAATTGAGGATTAACAAGTCACCGGGCCCAGATGGTATCCACCCAAGGGTTATTAGGGAACTGAGAAATGAAATTGCAGATCTCTTAACGGTAATATGCAACTTGTCTCTTCAAACGGCCACAGTGCCGGACTGGAATGAATGTCACACCAATTTTAAAAAAGGAAGGAGGGGGACCCAGGAAACTGGCTGTTGTCCCAGGAAGATGGTGGAAGGCCTCATCCAAGAGAAAATCTTAAAACACTAAAAGAACAAACTGTCAGCATGGCTTCTGTAGGGTAAATCTTGCCTTAAAACCTTTTAGAATTTTTTTGAAAAGGTCAACAGGCACATGGATTTGGGTGAACCGGATATAGTCTAAAAAGGCTTTTGACACAGTCCCTCACCAAAGGCTGCTGAGAAAATTGCATAGAATAAGAGGGCAGGTCCTCTTATGGATTGAGAACTGGTTGAGATCCCGGAAACAAAGAGTAGAATGGGAAATTTTCACAATGGAGAGAAGTGAAAAGCAGTGTGCTTAGGGCTCAAGGTCCTGGGACCGGTGAAAATCTGTTCATAAATGACCTGGAGACAGGGATAAACAGTGAGGTGGCTTTGCAGATGACACAAAACTTTTCCATGTGGTAAAAACCAGAGAAGATTGTGAAGAGCTCCAGAAGGATCTCTCCAAACTGGGGGAGTGGGCTGAGAAATGGCAAATGTTTTTAATGTAACCAAATGTAAAGTAATGCATATTGGGGCAAAAATCAAACTTCCATTCCTTCCCGTGACGGATCAGGAAAGAGATCTTGGTGTGTTGGTGGACAGCTCCATGAAGGTGTCTTTGTGAATGCAGTGAAAATATTTAATTATCTAAAAGGGGATGTAAAACAGCCAACATTATAATGCCGTTATACAAAACAATAGTAAGGCCCCACCTGGAGTATTGTTGTCTCTCAAGAAAGACATATGGAACTTCTCTAAAATGATTACTGGGCTGGGGCACCTCCTTACCCTCTTTAGTCTGGAAAAAGGCGCTTGAGGGGGATATGATTGAGACATACAAAATAATGCAGGGTATGAGTAAAGTGGATAGAGGGAAGCTTCCCTCTCTCAAAATACCAGAACTAGGGGACATACACTCAAATTGAGTGCTGGGAGAGTAAGAACTGACAAAAGAAAATATTTTTCACCCAGCGCGTTGTAAGTCTATGGAACTCCCTGCCACAGGATGTGGTGATGGCATCTGGCCTGGATGCCTTCAAAAGGGGATTGGACAGGAGGAAAAGTCCATCACGGGTTACAAACCATGATGGAGATGTGTAATCTCTAGGCTTTAAACACATTTAAGGAGACAGATATCTAGTCTCATTCCCAAAGCCTTTGGATAGAAGACATTGGGCCTTTGGCCTGATCCAGCATGGGTTCTTATGTTCTCTCACTTATTTCTTATGTTCCTTCAAGACATTTACTAGACTTTTGTATGCAACCTTCCATCTCCTTCCTTCACTTTGTGAATGTGAAAATATTTAATATCTACCTGTGCCACTCTTGTTTCCAGTTGTCTAGATCTTCTCTAACACTGAGCTACCCATCACCATATTCTTCTTTGGTGGACACATTTAAGTATTGGAAGCCTTTGGAAGAAGACATGTGGTGTCTCTCACATTCCTGGTAAGGCATTCACTAGAACAAGCCATGAAATTAAACTCTCTCTCTCTCTCTCTCTCTCTCTCTCTCTCTCTCTCTCTCTGTGTGTGTGTGTGTGTGTGTGTGTGTGTGTGTGTGTGTGTGTGTGTGTGTGTGTGTGTGTGTTGCAAAATGTGTAATGGGAACATTCCATGAAACTTTTGGGTGATAGATCTCAAACAAATAAGAGAAAGTACTTTTTCACCCAGAGGATCATTAGTCTGTGGAACTCCCTGCCAGAAGAAGTGGTGACAGCTGTCAGCCTTGACAGCTTTAAGAAAGGATTAGACAAGTTCATGGAGAACAAGGGCATCAATGGCTATCATTATGGGTTCCTAAGGACAATCTCCGGGTTGGAGAGAGAGGCAGGATATCTCTCAATGCCGTTTGCGGGGAATCATAAGCAGGTGAAGACATCTGCTTGGGAATACCCTGAAGCAAATGGTGAGCCACTGTATGAGACAGAATGCTGGACTGGATGGGCTGTGGCCTGTTTGGGCAAGGCTGTTCTTATGTATATTCTTAGGTTCTTATTAAAATGTTTATAATGTATTTCATCATAGCTGCATTTCATTACATTACTTCAATGAGCTTAAATGTTTCGTTCATAGTCTTATACTTATTAAGTAAGATGGTAAACATTACCATTAACATTCTTTGATTAAAGTATATTTATTTTCAGAAATAAGTAATGTAGAAACTACAGCAACACATTTCTGGGAAATAGCCTGTTAGTCTGTGCAACAAAACTAGCCAAGTTGTGGCACATTAAAGGCTAATTATTTTTATTTACCCTGGGGTTGGGACCACTATTGTTGTGCTGACTATGATTTTCTGATATTAAGGGCTCCCCACCTCCATTCCAAGGCTCTCCAATGGCATAAGGGATCCCTAGGAATTCTAGGAAACTAAAGAGGAGGAATAGGAAATGTTAAATTAATTAAGATTTGTGTCACTGAATGGTGTGTAAATTTACACCAACAGGATCTCAACCAACGAGTGTGTACAAGTGTGAACAGGTGTAGAACAATTATTAAGGTTCACTGGTGTATAAGTATGTGAAAACTCAAAGGGAGTTTCCATTTACAGTAATACCTTGGTTACAAACATAATCTCTTAATTTAATCTGTAAACCAAAACACTCTTATATCAAAGTAGATTTCCCCATAAGAAATAATGGAAACTCAGATTATTTGTTCTGGGGTCCCATAGACCAGATAATGTTCATACAAAATACCAAAACTCACTAAAGAAGTTAGCTAGAAGTCCACGTCCGCACCACAGTTTACGTACCTAGCTGTGGAATCTGCTCATTTGGAACTAACAACGGGATTTTACTCTGTATTTTTAATGTGACAATAATAAAGTGAAATGTGTAGCCCTATATACACTTGACTAGCTGCCCCATGAGTAAAAATGGTTTGAAAAACTATGAATGTTGAAAACAAATTAAATAAAAATATAAATATAAAGAAAAATAATACCCTAACTTGCACGTTCCTGGCTGGTGCAAGCGAGACTTCTACTGTATTCCTCTCTCTTCCCTCTGCTTTGGAGGCTGCCTAAGACAGAACGTTCCAGACAATCACGCACAATCCAGCAGGGGGAGGAAGGGAGGGAGTGCCACCATTGGCTCACTTGGGACCATGTGATCTGCTCATGGTCAGGATGCATGCATCTCACTTGGGACCATGTGATCATTGCTTGTATATCAAAACATTGCTTGCTGATCAAGGCAAAATTTAGAAGAAATGTTTGCTTGCCTTGCAAAATGCTCTTAAACCAAGTTATTATTTAAAGCACGGTATTACTGTATCTATAACTTATTCTCCATAAAGTTGCCTCTCAGTTTAGAAAGCCATATTGGGAAATGCTGGCTTCTGTGGTTTTGATGCTGCTTAATAAGTGAACCCCATAAATGTTACTGCACGTTGGTGTAGGAAGATATTGCTAACATACAGTATCTTCAACAATTGATTCATCTTTCTTCTTTCCAGGAGAAGCACAAGCTTCTTTCTAGCCATGTTGTTACTGCTAAAACCACCTGAAGTGCAAACTGTGGTCAGCTACAAGCCCAACATTGTCATCTTCTTGGCAGATGACCTTGGCATTGGGGACCTAGGTTGCTATGGAAACAATACAATCAGGTAAACGTTTCTGCAGAGATGCAGTATTATGTTATGCCTCAAATGCATAAAATAACCTGGAAGGTTGGTAGGTAAAGTTTGCATTCACACATAGTTGGGCAAGGGAGATATGTCTGCACAAGTACAACATTGTAAATGATAACAAATTTTCTTTCCTTTTTTGGTATCAGTTGTTTCTTATTTAGAGATTTTGCATTTCAGTGGTGTTTTATTAGCTTATTGTTGATATTTTGTTCTATGTTTATACAGTATATATGATATACCAGTATTAGATGCTCACACTAGGGGCTGAGCCATTAGGAGGGCTGTATAAAAATTTAATTAAATAAAATAAATTCTTATTCAATTTGATAGAAAAGAAATTAACCTAAGAAAGAATTAAAAAGAAAGATAAATTTTGAAGTAAATGAAATGGGTGACTGTTATGATTTTGGTTCTTTTCTTCCTTGTGAGAAGAATGAAGAGGGAATCTGCATAGTCCATGTTCTACTGTATGTCTTTTGGTAATTCCTCCCCCTACTACCACTTGGCTTCCCACACCCCAGTTATAGTTCAAAAGAAAATGTCACAAGGGTTTTTGTTTGTGGAATGGAAAATATAGGCAGCAAAGGAAACTGATAAGATAGCTCCCTTAGAATACAGGGATAAGATAGCTCCCTTAGAATAAAGGGATAAGATAGCTCCCTTAGAATAAAGAGCTACTTCTGAATGCTTTGTTTATTTTAATAGGTTAAAAAAGAAATGTGTATAGAAAATGATCAACATGAAGACAATGTTTGTATCAGAAAACATTACCTGGTTTTAAATTGGTTGAAATCATTTTAAACTATTCATTTAAAAAAATTGATCAGAGAAGCAGTCAACCTCTGAAAGACTAACATGTCCATCTCACACCTTGGGAAAAGGCAGCATGTACTCTGGCACACCCTTTCACCCAAAAACAATTTCTGAGAAATTGAAAGAGGAGGAGGTAAATGAGAACCCTGAAAACACACTTTTTATTTTTGTAGGGACAATTTGGGCTGTTCCTGGACTGTTCTCCATGGCTACCAGAAAATATAGCAATCAAATATTTCCATATGCTATTTGGTAAAAGTAAAGTTAACAACAACCCCCCACACATGCATGCTAGTCGTGTCCGACTCTTGGGGTGGTGTTCATCTCCATTTTCAATCCAAAGAGCCAGTGTTGTACAAGTCTGTGTCCATGTGGCCGGCATGGCTGAACACATTTCTGTGCACGGAACACTGTTTAGCTTCCCCTTTTACAGTGGTACCTGTTTATCTACTTGCATTTACATGCTTTCGAACTGCTAGGTTAGCAGGATACATGGGTAGAATGGCAAAAATCTGCCACACATGAGGCCCAAGTGTTACACCTTGTCTGCTCACCCCCTTGTAATGTGTGCAGCCTGTTGTAAGATCCTTTGGTATTACAACAGTAACAACATACACCTCTACAAAAGCTGTGTCATCAAGTTAGTTCCAAGGTATTGTTACTCTTTTCAGAATTTTGTAGGCATATTCTCTATGTGGGGTTGCCCTTAACCCTTATTTGGAGACTACAGCGGGTACAAAATGCAGCGGCCAGACTGGTGGTTGGTGCAGGTTGATATGACCGCATCATCCCAGTTCTGGCTTGCTTGCATTGGCTGCCCGTTGCATCCTGAATAAGGTTCAAGGTCCATTCCAGAGATTATCCTGTACTGGAAGCACTTGACGATATTTGATGTGGGGAAGAATCTAACAGTGCCAGACGAGTTCACAGTGGAAGAGAGGCAGACTGGGATGTGGTGGCGCCACTTGGTGGCGGGCGTAGGTGCAGGAGGCGTTTCCGGAACCTGCACTGCACCCTTGGATCACATGAAAGTCCTCATGCAGGTCCATGCTTCCCCCAGTAACAATATGTGTATCGTTGGAGGCTTTACCCAGATGATCAAGGAGGGTGGCACAAGGCCACTTTGGTGAGGAAAAGGCATCAACGTCTTGAAGATTGCTCCCGAATCTGCCATAAAATTCTTGGCCTATGAACAGATAAAACGGTTCATTGGCACTGACCAGGAGGTCCTGAGGATCCATGAGAGGCTGGTGGCGGGTTCATTGGCAGGAGCCATTGCACAGAGCAGCATTTACCCCATGGAGCTGTGAAAAAATCCCAGGCAATGTGGATTGTGGGATGGTGGCACGTGAGAGGCCTTGGGCCTTTTTAAAAAGAATCTCTTTCTGTTATTGTGAGAGTTCCATGTTTAAATGGCCATCGGGCAACGCTTTGCACAAGGGACCAAAACTGGGAATCCAAGGGAAGCTTCTTGAGTTGTCAGTGCTGACCTGGCTTCTAGCACTGCCCGAGAGAGGGCAGACATATCCAAATCTCTTGTGAGGACCCTTGGCTTGAAAAAGAGCTCCTTTCTATGGGGTGGTCCACCTCCTCCCTCCCACATCTTCGGGAGAGAATTAGGCCTTGGGTAGGAAAGGCTGTCGGTCCAGAACGACAATATGTTGCTGTTTACATGCATTCCTTTGGGTAGAAGCACTTGCTCTACTTCAGAATTCTGATGCTGCAGGGGGCTGAAAGCCAAGGCTGGAGAGCAAAGCAAGCCTCCTGATGAGGCTTGAGGTTTCATGTGAGGCTAGCCCAAGGCAGGGTTGAAGATATTTTATTTTTATTTTTGTAGTTCTGTGCGCATTTCCTCAACACTGCTAACAAAGATGCACTTATCAACAGAAATGGCAGCAGCATCCATGTCTGGTGTGTTTGTATGCGGGAAAAGGCTTGACTCTTCAGCAGTGGGTTGTTGACATGGGGGTCTCTTGGTAACTGACACCTTTTGAATGGCTTCACACTGGGCAATCTGGTGAGCTCCACTGCTCCTGGGTCCATGGTTTGCCTCCAGGAAGGGAGGGAACATCTGGCAGAAGCCATCTTTGCTCCTCATGTAGCATTTTGTTTTCTGCATGGTGCTTTGAATGCAGTTCTGCTGGGTGCTCTGATGGGTACCAACAGACCAGATCCCTCTCGTATGAGCCCTGAGCCTCAGTCGCTGTAGCCTTTTCTAAAAGATATTTTCTTTTAGAATGCTAATAATTTGCATTTAATGTAGGGTGGGTGAGAGTGATAGACCTGGACTTGGAGGAGGTGGACAGTAGCTTGTTTTGGGAAATGGGCAGGCTTAATGGATAGTCAGAAATTTGTAGCCTTTTGTTTGAGAATCAGGAAAATGTGGGCACTGCTCTCTTCCTCCTCTTCTGTCAGTTTTTTTTAAAAGTGGGAAGGAGGGAAGCTGCTGATGACCAAATCTCTGACTGTATCAAGGTCCCTTGAGGGTCCACCTGCTGGATCTTCCTCATCTGACATGGGGTCCAGCAACCACATTCCATTGTTGTTTTTACCGCTTCAAGCATATTTATTTTACTTTGTATTTATTTGAAGGCAAAAGTTGTTATCCAAACTTATTTTTATAGATCTGTTTAAAATAATAGTTACTGTGTGTCCTTGGTTATATCTGTATTTTTGTAGAGGTTCTGTATTTATATTCTTTTAAAAAATCATTTTGCACATTTTAAAAATGGCCTGTTTGGATCATCTGTGGAGGAGGACGGATGCCTGCCTGCCTTGCCTTGCCATCTTGGGCTGACTGAGGAAATCGGTCAGCCCAAGGGAGATCCCTGTAAGGGGGGAAAGAGCTGTTAGAAAGAATCAGAGGCATGGGCTTTCTGAGTCCACAGGAAGCTGATTTTCACCGGAATGAGAGTCCATTAAATTTGAGGCTTGCCTTACAGTGGATTCACCTCATCTTTAGTTTCTTTAGTTGGGTGGCCCACGAGTGGGATTTTAGAACCACGGGCGGGCTTTTATTTTATTTTCATTGCAATGGTTAAATAAAAAGAAGGGCTGATTGGATGTGGGACGGCACAAAACAAAAGGAAAAAAAAACACACTCAGGGAGACAAAAATCACTCGATGCCAGTTTTCCTGACATGTGGAACGATATTTGCACTTGGAGTTGAGCTGTTGCAGTTTTCTGTTTGTGAGGATAGGTCCTTCCTTGCCTGGCCAGGGGCTGGCTGGCTGGATATGAACAGTGGGGAAGACGTTGCCTTGCGAAGCATTGGCAGCTGCAGGCGGCTCGGTTGCCCCACCAGCTGGCCCATGTCATCAGAGGTTTGCATGGCCTCCTGCAGTATCTTGCTCCTTCCCACTGGGTGCTGCCTTACACTGGGGCCGTCCCCTGATGCTTGAGAAATAATCACATGCTTGTCATGAGTTCATAGCTGGGTCAGTGATGCAACCCCTTTTCCGTCCCTTTCATTGAGTCACTGTACAGATGGCAGCGGCACCTCTTTCCTTACCATTTGTGGCCTGAAGGAAGGTCTTGGGAAGACCCAAAAATCAATGCAGAATTAACTGTCTTTGTAGCTGTAACATGGATTTATAACGAGCAACGCTAGCACAGTAAGACCTCCACTCTGGATGGTAGGGAACAGTTTGCTAATAAAGGTTTATCATACCAAAATGCAGCGGCCAGACTGGTGGTTGGTGCAGGTAGATATGACCGCATCATCCCAGTTCTGGCTTGCTTGCATTGGCTGCCCGTTGCATCCTGAATAAGGTTCAAGGTCCTGGTGTTGATTTACAAAACCCTCCACGGCTTGGGACCAGAATACCTGGTGGAGTGGATCTCCCAGAGGTCAACTGAGGCCCGACCCACAAGAATGTCACAGGCACTCTCACTTTGCCAAGTGAGCTGTGCCTAGCACAGTCCCTGCTGGCCTTCAAAAAAGCTCTTAAGACCTTGCTTTTTAGAGAGGCATTTGGTGACATTAGTGGGTTTGTGTGTGTGTGTGTGTGTGTGAAATATTAGCCGCCATCTTTGCTGACTATTTTCTTATTTTCTTATTTTGAATTTTTATTATTGTTGTTGTATTAGGATGGCTGTAAACAACATGGAGTTCCTTCGGAAGACGGGTGGTATAAAAATATAAAAATAAATAAATAATGATAAATTATTTATTTATTAGATTTCTAGACCTCCCTTCTGGCAACAAGTTCACTCTGGGCAGTTTATAACAACAATGAAAGGCAAACACGGTACTGTACATTGATTAGTAATATGCAATAACCACACAATATTGAGGTGGTGTAGAACTTGTTCATATTTCCCTTCTTCTAAGAGTGCTCTGGAAGTGTGTGGGTTGTCCAGAATCCAAATTCCACTGTCTGGCTCAAGGCAGATAGACAGGCAGGCATGAATACATCTTGCATAAAGTATTGCAGGGTTTTTGTTTGTTTGTTTGTTTTTTGGTAAGCTCTGCTATGGCCAAATGTCATTAATTATATGGATGGTCTTTTGTAGGACTCCTAATATTGATCAGCTTGCAGAGGAAGGAGTGAAACTGACTCAGCACATTGCTGCAGCTCCTCTATGTACTCCGAGCAGAGCTGCTTTCTTAACTGGAAGATACCCAATCCGATCAGGTTTGCTATGTTGTTGGATGGTGCCACCTAGTTCTTTTGTAAGAAAGCGTTTCCTCAGGCAGAGATGGGGAAATGTCCTTATGATACTCAAAACTTATAAACAGGCGGAACTGCCTCCACTTTAAGACAGCCTTCAATCCCAAGGAAACTGAGGGCTCCAGACCACTACCCAACCTACACCAATGCTGGGCTTCCTTATACAATATCTGCAAGAACCCGAGGCTCCAGGTTCTTGGCAGCTTGGCTACGCAGCTAGGAGTGGAGTTAACTGGAAACATGTTCCTTAACACTTAAGACTTAAGAGATAACATTTATTACATTTATTAAAAATAATGATGTGGTTGCATATGAATGAAAGAAGGAAAAGATATTGATAAAAAGCAATGCCAACAATTCAGAAGGAGGTATAAAAATGCATAAGAGACCAGACTTACAAGTAACACTGTTCAAAAATATAATCCACTTCATATTCCAAGTAGCCCTATCTCTCACCTGGTTCTTAGGAAAGCAAAGGCAGCTCACTGACTAGCGGCAATCAGCCAGACAAAATAAAGAAGAAAATCCCCAAATAAGAAACTACCCTCAAGACTGATTTTACTCTGAACCTCACAGTCCTTTAACTTAGTCCCAGGTGACTGGAATTTTGTTGGGTTAAGGGTAAGAGCCTGAACAAATAAGAAAAATGAGTATTTTCATTTACTAAGGATATCACATAGTATATTGGTTTCTGCCTTTCCACTGAACATGCTGTCACTCTTCAGATCTCTTAAACCACAATGTCAGGTCATTTTCCTAACTGAGACTAAGATAACCATAATTTTCTACTTATTCGGTATACAAAGCAACTAGAGTGAGAAATGCATCTTTTCTTCCACTTTTTACGGTGTCCACAATAACACCTAACAACAGCAATCAATATATGTGTCTAAGCAGACACCTAAAAGGCCACAGAGCATATAGCTATTGCCTCCTATGCCTTGCTGGTACATGCCAGCATTTGCAGTCTGTGGCAGTTGCCTCGCTCTGCCCAACAGTAGGGCAAGGTAGGGGAAGAAATTCTTAGTATTTCTACAGGACTGTAGTCAGCTCAGTGATTCAAGTTCACGTAGTCAGAGTTAGCACTAATTACCCCTGATATGTACACTTTAAATCACAGGTATGGATGCGACAGGTCAACATCGGGTCCTTCACTGGCTTGCTGGTCCAGGTGGCCTTCCTCCAAATGAGACAACTTTTGCCAAAATCTTACAAAAGCAAGGTTACACCACTGGCTTAATAGGTAAGAAGAGAGATGTGCAACATTTGGGTGCTCATCATTAAAAACAGTGACTCAGATCTTTTCGTTTAGCATAGTAGGTTACACTAGATCAGGGCTTTTTTTTTGGGCCTTTGTGCTCTGGTGTTTTAAATACGTTTTACTACTGATTTTGCTTACAATTTTAATGCAATACTTATTTAATTCTTTTTAAATATTTGTATACCTTCTTTTTAACTTCTGAATATTGGTGGGTGGGTGGGTGCTATAGTGATGTAAACTGCCTTGGGTTTTGTTTTTTTAAGAAGAAAGGTGAGATAAAATATGTAAAATAAATAAAATAGGCACACTGAATCAGTAATTTTGTGCGTCAACTGCTCCATATGTCACACTGGTTCAAAAGGGTTGGCTAACTTTTACCACGTTCATCAGAAATCAGCAAGTTTTTCTGATTAAGACTGTTTAATATAACACAACAGTTACTTAAAACCATGTGGAAATTGGTCAATTCTGGGTAGGACAAGCGACTGGATTCAGGTCACTATGTTCTTTAAAATATATATTTGATGCCTTTTAAATAAAAACAATGAATAAAATTTCCAAGATAATTTAGCACAACAGAAGAATGTGGAACAATCAGCAAGCAAGTGTTTAAAACTACCTTATACACAACACACGGAAACATACTAAGAACAAACTAATCCGAGGACCAACATAAAGAGAATAAAGGAGATAATAAAAAGGATGAGGGAATGAAATTATTATGTAAAAAATATGAAAGTAGTGAGGAGATGGCTGGTGGACTTCCCCAGAAACTTTCCACAAGTGTGATGCCACCAGCAGTAGGACCAGCTGTTTGACCAATCTGATAATTCAGCTGAAACCTCTGACTGAAAGTTGGATTAATAGGAGAAGAAAGGTACTTACGAAATTAATCTGTTCCAATTGGATTTTCCTAACTTGAAAATTTCATAGATGGAAATGCGGGTTCCCATAGGAATGCATGGAGAACCAATTAATCTGTTCTGAAGGTCAGAAAAGGGCAAAAAAGAGAACAGATTAATTGGTTTTCAACGCATTCCTATGGGAAGCCTGTGCCAACCCAGCAAAGAGCTCCCCCCCCCGGCTGGGTTGGTGGGATACTCCCTCTATCAACCGGCAGCCAAGGCTGCAGAGCTCTCAAAATCAGCTGCTTGATGATAGTCAGGTGATTCTTGACAGCTCCACAGCCGCTGCCAGTTGATTGAGGGGTTCCCTCCCCCGAATCCAGCAAAGGGTAGAAGCTCTGCTCCCTGCAGTGGTGGCAAGTGCTGGGAGGGTTTCTGCCTGCTTTCCTCTGCCCTGGTTTTGCCTTTTGAAGCAGTTTCTGCCTGCTTGCAAGGCAAAACCTGCCCCCTCCTCCTTTTCAGGCACCCAAAGCTGAAAGGAGGAGGAGGCAGCAGGGAGGTGAAGCCACTGGGAGCTGGTTTGGTGGGGAGTGGCCGGTTGCAAAGCTTTTCATGTGCTTTAAGGCTTTCCACCATCCACCCACTGGTAAAGCCACTGCCCCCCACTCGCCACCACCACCTGGCTTCCCCGACCTAGCAGGGGGCTGAGTGGGCAAGAGGTGAAGTCCCCTCTCATCTGCTCATCCCCCTTGGGTTGGGGTAGCACAGATCCTGGCTTCTCCAACATAGCAGGGGGATGTGACTTCACCACTTGCCTGCTCAGCCCCCTTGGGTCAATTACGAATAGAAATTTGTAACACTTTTTTTTTGTAATTAGGGTCATTCATAATTGGAGGTACCACTGTTTTCACCCTCTTAGAGGAAGCTCCAGTTCCTTTTTAACCTTATACTTAATACGCCCACTATTGAACCCCCAGCACTGCCAACAGGTTCAGGAAGAGGAGGAGACCTTAGTGGAAAAAAATGCTGCTTTGTTTTTTTTTAAGGTTTTATTGTTTATTTTGAAATATGGGGTGGGGGAAAGGGATTGGAGGAGGGAAAGAAAAAAACAGAAAAAAAAGAAGGGGGGAGAAGAAGAAGAAGAAGAAGAAGGGAATGATAAGGGGCAATAGATACATTGGAAACAGTTTGACAAACAAAGACATTATTGAGTACAAAATTAGTGCTAGATATCGTTGGGTGTATACTAGCTTAATGTTTATCAAGCTCAGCTGTGACACCCTGCCATCTTCTTGTGAAAAGTTCTTCACGTGTCTCCTTTCAAATTGCCAGCAAGCTTATCAATTTCCATACAGTCTCTTATCTTACAGTACAGCTCTTCCTCAGCTGGGGTTTCAGCTTGTTTCCAAAACTGTGCATACAGAATCCTAGCAGTTACAATTATGTGTTGTATTA
Organism: Phrynocephalus forsythii; assembly: GCA_029282475.1. Classification (NCBI taxonomy): domain Eukaryota; kingdom Metazoa; phylum Chordata; class Lepidosauria; order Squamata; family Agamidae; genus Phrynocephalus; species Phrynocephalus forsythii. The sequence goes on from JAPFRF010000010.1 coordinate 98,673,290, forward strand.
CATAATTTTGATCCTGTGAGATGCTCCTGTCTGCTGTATTAAGTAAAAAGAGCTCTGGTTTAAAATCTAGGTTAATTCTGAGAACTCTCTCTATAAAATTCTTTACCATAGACCAGTACATAATTGCTTCTTTGCATGTCCACCACATATGATAAAACGTTCCTGGATTCTTTTTGCACTTCCAGCACCTTGAATCACAGTTGTACATTTTAGACAGATGATGCAGACATTTGGACAACTTCCAGAATTGAGTAGCCATTTTGGTCAGGAGATTCTGGTATTACTCTCAAAAAAAAAAAAAAACCCTAACCTTTGCAGGACTTGAATGTTTACTTAAGGCTGCTTCGTAAAATGTTTGGAAATTATAGCTGTGTGAAATACTGTAGCCAGATTGCAGGTGAGGGCTGTCTGTTTACAGGAAATAGCTCTACTGTGTTTTCCACTTCCAAAATGATTCCAGTTATGTTCCCATATCCAATAGAAAGTGTCATTATCTTTCATCTTTAAAAAAGTTGGAAGGTTTGGGTTCCCAATTTCTAAATGTTGGACTTATTCCTATCAAAAGCAAAAAGAAAGAAAGAAAGAAAGAAAGAAAGAAAGAAAAAAAAAGAAAGAAAGAAAATTATTATGTGCCGTCTAGTCAGAACTGACTTATAGCAACCCTAATAGGGTTTTCAAGGTAAGCAAGAGATTTAAAGAATTGTTTTACCAATTCCACTTCCCCTCTGAATTTCTGTGTTTGAGCAGGAATTCAACCCCTCATCTCCTGAGTCCTATTGTATCACACTATCCACTACACCACACTGGGGTTTCATAATTAGGTGACCCTACTGGCTTTTGCAACTTGATGTTAAGGTGTAATCAGCACCCTGACACAGTGTTGTATTTCAGAAGATGTGTTATATGAGCTAGTACCCAGAGATTGGTACAGTAGGACTCCCATATCCACTGATTCATTATCCACTGATTCAGTTATCCACAGTTTGCAGGAAAAAAATTAAATAAATAATTCAGCAGCCACAAAGCAAGCTACTGTCACAGACAGCAGCTGAAAGCAAGCTGCTGCCATAAAACAGCAGTGTAAAGCAACGTACTGTCACAAACAGCAGCCATAAACCAAGCTACTGTCTCAAAACCGCAGCCAGAAAGCAAGCTACTGTCACGAAACTTTAGTTTTGTTTTTTTTGGGGGTGTTCTCTCTTATTCATGGATTTCATTATCCACAGGTAGGCCTGGAGCCAATCCCCAGTGGATACCGGGGTCCTACTGGATTCCATTTTGGAAGAATCATCTAGCCCCATGTCATTCATGGTTTTACAGATTAGTGAAGACTGCAATGTTTAGACAGGGATTTGCAGTTTGAACTAATTTTTGTACCCACTAAATGATCCCTTTCACTTGGCTTGATTCTGGCTTGATTCTCTTTTTATGTTTTTCATTCTCCTCATTTTTACTGTATGCCTGTGATACTGCTTTTTTTGGGGGGGGGGGTAAAATATCTTCTAGGAATATATAATGAGGGTACCTATTCATGCCTTGTTAGTTCCAATGGGAAAAGTTTTTATATCTGCAAATAATGGGAAAACCTAGAAATGAATTTGCCAGCAAACTTAGTGGCAGAAAATATTATCAATTCTTCCCTAATCCCTAAATTCTGTTTTTCAGGAAAGTGGCATCTAGGTGTAAACTGTGAACACCGTAATGACAACTGCCATCATCCCTTAAATCATGGATTTGATTATTTTTATGGAATGCCGTTTTCACTCATGAGTGACTGCCAGCCAACACAGCCTCCAGAGATGGACATGCCTCTGCGAATAAAACTATGGTCTTATACTCAGATGATTGCTCTGGCTGTGCTTACACTTGTAGCAGCAAGGCTTACTCATCTGGTGCAAGTTAGCTGGAAAATTATCTTTCTCCTGGCTTTGTTTGGCTTCCTATTCTTCATTTCTTGGTTCTCAAGCTATGGATTTGTAAGACTCTGGAACTGTATTATGATGCGGAACTATGACATTAGTGAACAACCAATGACAGTAGAAAGAGCAACACCTCTTATGCTGAGAGAGGCCATTTCCTTTATTGAAAGGTAAAATTAGATTTCTTTCATGGAATATTCTGAGTCACAAACGTTAGAGATAAAATGAGATAGTCATGCTGACTTTTAACATAGACAGGAAGCAAAGGCTGGGCATTCCAACGTGCTTGTTTTATCGTTTCCATTCCACAAAATGTTTCCATTTCATGGTTTTCTGGGTAGAGAACATTTAGAAGGCATTTACCATTCCCTTCTTCTGGGGGCACCCTGGGACTGTGCAACTTACCCAAGGCCACACAGGCCAGCCCTACATACACGGGAATTGAACACCCAACCTCTGGCTCCACATCCAGGTACCTAAACCACTGAGTTATTCAGACAGCATTCACCACATAGTGTATTTTTTCATCTATATGATGCTGCCATATAATAGTCACCCCCACTTTTAAGATCCCAAACTAATAGAATTAATAAATCTTCCTTGAGGTCTCCTCCACTCCATCCCCTGCTGTTTCCTCTCCTTTCTGCATTCTGAAGACTCCTCCGCACTTTGTTTTTTGCAAAATCGTCTCCTTCTTTTGGGCGCGGAAAGGCTTGGGGGTTGAGCAGCCCATTAAGAAGTGTCTTTCCACGCTGAAAAGAAGGGTCTGATTGATTGTTGCAAAAGCAAAGCAGAGAGGAGGGCAATCAAGTGCTGTCGGAAGGAAAAGAAAACAGCAGGGGGTGTTTTTTCACCTCGCTGTTTTAGTTCCTCTCCAGCAGCACTTGCTTTTGCAAAGATTGACTGGTGCCTTCTTTTCAGCATGGAAAGTCACTTCTTAATAGGCTGCTCAAGACCCAAGTCTTTCACCACTGAAAGGAAGGTGCCAATCCTGCAAAAAGCAAAACAGAGAAGTGTCCTCAGGACATGGAGAATAAACAAAGGCTGCTGGAACGGGAAAGGCTTACTTCTATATATATGACACTTCTTAATTTTTAGTGTCATGATTTTAGGAAAAAATAGTGCCGTATACACAGAAAAATATGGTAATTGTTAATAAAATGCATCTATATTTCTTTTGGAACCGTATTAATGACAGCTGTTGGTTCTTATTTCAGGAACAAGCAAGGACCATTCCTTCTGTTATTCTCTTTTTTGCACGTTCACACACCTTTGGTTACCATGGAAAATTTTACTGGGAAGAGTAAACATGGTTTGTATGGTGACAATGTAGAAGAAATGGACTGGATGGTAGGTAGGTGAATCTTAACTAATGAGATGTTTATTAACAGACTTGGCTGTTGTTATCATGTGCCATTGGAGGGCTTCTAAAATACAGCATTTGGTTCTTTTTATTCATGTCACAGAACATTTATTTGGCCGCTGTATATAAATGCACCAAATAAATGTGATGACTACAATATGGTCAGCAAATCCTTGGAGAAATCAATTGGATTTACTCTCAAGTCATTTGGTTAGGACAGAGCCTTTGTTATATACCCCATGACTTTATAAATCTAGAATGCTATATAAATAGTGCTTTCAGACTTTTTTAAAATAACTGAATATCACCATAATTTAGAAATCTGGTTGTGAAAAAAAAACATAGCTACTGCTACTACAATTTAGAAACTTGACATTTTATGTCATGTATCCATTCAGCTTTTAACAGTTCTGTTGTCAATATTGTCCCATTTAATAAATGAAGAAAGGAAGAATTCTGCTTCTTGTCCTTTTATATATGTCCCTCACTTATGAGAATGCTCTTAGTTTTTAAGAATGTGACAAGAATGACATCTGAAGTTACCAACCAAACATTAAGTTTATTTATTTATTTATTTATTTATTTATTTATTTATTTATTTATTTATTTATAATATTTTACTCTGCCTTTCTCCTTGGAAAAGAACCCAAGGCGGCTTACAATAATGAGGAACAATATACAGCCCAGAACATATAAGACATATTCAAGCTGCTTTAATAGGGGTGTGTAATATGATCTCAATAACCTGCCCCAGACAGCAATCTGGCTACTACATTTTGGACCTTTCAGAGAGTTTCCATTGGTAGCCCCACATAGAGCACATTACAGTGGTCTAGCCGGGACATCACTAGGGCATGTTTCACTGTGGCCAGAGCAGGTTTCTCAAGAAAAGGACATATCTGGCATGGGAGCTTTAATTGTGCAAATTTAGTTTAATTGTGCATATTTTAAAAACACTAATTCAACAAAGTAACAATTTGTAGCTGAGAAGCAACAAGTAGCCTATAGACCAGTGTTGGCGAACCTAAGGCACAGGTGCCAAAGGTGGCACTCGGAGCCCTTTCTGTGGGCACCCGACATTGGCCCTTCATAACCACCTGTATACAGGTTAAATTGCTGTATTGGCACTTTGCAAAAAAAAATAGTGGGTTTCAAATTGCAGTTTGGGCACTCGGCCTCTAAAAGGTTCACCATCACTGCTAAAGACCATTTTCACTGCGTTCCCTTTCAACAAGGAATAGAAAACAGCATAAATCCTTTTAAAGGAAGTTGCTGGCTGCTGCAATAAATGTCTTTGGGTTCACTTTATTCTACTGCAGTGTGTTCCCTAGAATTTTATGAAAAACTTTGCAACTTAAAAAAGAAGAAAATCGCTGATCTACACTTGAAGAATGTGGCTAAGTGCAGTGGTTTAATATTTCCCCCTCGTTATATAAAACTGCTCAGGCTATCATCAGAAAAGGTTGCAGGGATTGAAGTCAAGTCATTTATCCCAACCCTCTCGGTGCTTCAGCGATGGCTCTCTTGATTTGCAGGAAGAATTCTGAATGTCCTTGATGATCACAATTTGAAAGAGAGCACACTGACTTATTTTACCTCTGACCATGGTGGACATTTGGAAGCCCAGGAAGGAAATGTTCAACAAGGTGGTTGGAATGGCATCTACAAAGGTGAGAATCCTGCATATCTTCACTCCACTTTGTAGGCGGCTTTCTGGCTATGGAGCCAGAGGCTGACAATTTGATTCCCCACTGTTCCTCCTTGACAAGGGGTGGACTTGATGATTTACATCATCCCTTCCAATTCTGCATTCCTAAGATGATGATGATGATGATGATGATGATGATGATGATGATGATGATGATGATGATGATGATGATGATGATGATGATGATGATTCTATTGCATTGAATTACTCACCCAAAAGCCCCACATATTTGAATACTTGAAGCATCAATAATAAGGATGAGGAAAAAGAGGTGCAGACAGTTCAGGAGACATTGACATATACAGTGGTACCTTGTATAAAGGAATTAATTTGTTCCAAATGAAATTATGTTAAGCAATGTTTCCTTTATACAAATTTCCCATAGGAATGCATTGAAAACAGAGTAGTCCCTAATTGCAACCATTTTTATGTTGTACGGATTCGCCCCATAGATGATTCTGATTCTGTTAAGCAGATTTCCCCTATCTCCAGAACAGATTTTTGTACAGATTTTATGCTATACAAACTGTTTGTTATACGAGGGTCTACTTTCTGTGGTTCCCTGGGGGTTAAAATACAAAGGGGAATATATATTAGCAAACTAAATATTCTGAGAAGCTTTGTCAGAAAATCTGAACTAGCCATAAGAAAAATGATATTTTCAAAACTGCACATACTTCAGTGAGGGGATCTCACTCATGATAACTGAATGAGTGATAGGTTAGTGTGACTTTTAATTTCTGTGGCTCTTTGGTACTATCATTAGCACTGGTATGCTTTTGGATAGGTGGTGGTGACTGAAGATTTGGGGCGTGTGTGGCAACAGTTCCTCATCTGCCTTAAGGTCTCATTTTAGAATGGCGTAGCTACTTTTGTCTGTGCAAGCATTATAGGTGGAAACAAAATAAAAATTAAAAATAAAATTAGAATTAAAATATTTTGTTTTCACCTCTAACAATTTTAGAAAGTAATGCCAGAGAATTACTATTCTCCCGCACCTATGGTATCATGTCCCACACAGTTCCACCTTTGCCCTTATACCACTGAATATTATCATCATACTATTGAATGCTGATGAAAACATGCATAGGTTTAAGAAACTTCTTGCTAAAATTACTGATCCCATCCAGCCCTACTTCTTCTTCACTTCTAGTTCAGGGCCAAATAATATGTATTAGTCACCTGTTTTAAATGCACATGTTGAGCTTACTACTTTATAATTTTGGAGGAACCGGAATCTGCAAGGCCTCAATCTGGCCGAAGCTGGTACAGTATTCTGCTGAAAATCACCTCAGAACTGGATGCTAATTGTCATAAAGAATACTACTTCCTGATTTAACAACTGAGCTACCTCGTAGGAATCTGCTTTAGGACCATTTTTAGATCAACGAGTATTCAATTGTGCAATTTTAATTTAATTGTGCAAACGTTGAAACCAATCAATAAGTATTCAAGGATGTATCTATGTAGGGCAATCCCTGTGTTTGCAGAATTTATTTTCAAAACCAAGGGAAAAGAAATTTAAATGAAAGGGGATCTACATACCTTCTTATATATTAATTTCAGGAGGAAAACTAAACTTGGATATTAAAGTTTGAGTGGAAAACATTTACTGTTTCTGAATGGATGTTCTTATAATTCTAGGTGGGAAAGCCATGGCAGGCTGGGAAGGTGGAATCCGTGTCCCTGGTTTGTTTAGATGGACAGGAGTACTTCCTGAGGGCAAGGTTATCACTGAACCCACAAATCTTATGGACATTTACCCTACTCTAGTTCACTTGGCTGGTGGGACAGTACCACAAGACAGGTATGAATGCTATTGAGCAATACTTTTTTCACATTTTGAGTGGGTGTGGCTTTTTTTTTACAGCAATATAAAAATGGACTGTCTGAATCTCTTAATAACATAAGAACGTAAGAACAGCCTTGCTGTAACAGGCCACAGCCCATGCACTCCACTTCAGTGGAATGTGAATTTATCTTCATGTGAATGTGGACAGTGAAGCCTTTGTTCTTTGAAAAATCAGGAAAATGTACTGAGATATATCTCAGCAGATGAATTGGACACATACTTGGAACTATGAGTTTTCATCCCAAAACAATTCCTTTTGTGGGTTAGAAAGTTAAAACCATATCAAAGCATTTTGTTTTTAAACATGAATTAGCAGTTGTCTATCCTCTCCCCACCCCACAACCACCTCCCAGCTGCACTCCCTCAGCATGTTCAGGGCTGAATGTGAAACTACTGCAATTGAAATGCAGTTTATTGAATTGTTACACTCTTTATCCATTTAGGGTGATTGATGGTAAAGATCTGATGCCTTTGCTGCTGGGACTAGCTGAGCACTCCGAGCATAAGTTCATGTTTCACTACTGTGGAAGGTACATACATACAGTGCGGTGGCACCAGAAGGAGAGTAAGTAGAAGGACTTCCCACACACACCAGGAAACAAATTTATGTATGCTGAAAAAATCTGTTTTATGAAGTGATGGTGTTTGGCCAGGCCTTAGTCTGCAATGACCTAGAAGTAACTCAACATAAGTCATTTATATTACCAGGTTCTTTTCAGGATAAGAAGAACTCTTGCTTCTGTGAAATCCTGCATATTTCTGGAAGAATAATATAGCACTTGCATGGAGCATGCATTTCATCTAGTGTTTTGATTGATTGGTTGGTTGGTTGGTTGGTTGGTTGGTTGGTTGGTTGATTGATTGATTGATTGATTGATTGATTGATTGAAAATAATGCCCATCTAAATGAAAGCCACTCTGGGCAGTTCACAACAAAAACAATAAATGAGCAAATATCAAACCCTACACAATAAACCAAAATTTAACCATTAGTATCAGAAAACAATACTAGCATTATAACACATAATGAAATACAAATGCATTTGAATATTTAAATATTTTTAAAAGTTGTTGTTGTGATCTTATTGGCTAGTAATATATATGAAAATACTGGGAGTAACAATTACAGAAGAGTTGAATTATAAAGCCTTGGTTGGCCTGCGCTGAGGAGCATTGTTTCACTAAGGTTTCTCACTAAGAAGAGCAAGATATATTGTTTATGAATTAACCAAGAGTTTGTGGAGACCACGAAATAATCTCAGTAAAGTCCAAGGAAACGCAAGAAGGGAGAAAAAAGGTTAAGTTATAATTCAGACAGCTTTGTGGCTTCTGTTTGGTCACTCCCATTACAACTAGCTGAACTATGACAAAAACAAGGAAAGAGTGGATCTAGTATATAATTATTTTTAAAAATAGCATAGGACTGCTGTTGACACACAACATAATTAAACCTGTTTTCAGCAACTGTCGTGTGTAGGAGGTCAGCTGTGTGCTGCTTTAGCTCCCTATAATCTGTAAGGGTTAAGTTTCTTGTTGTAAATGAATCACATCATGCAGAGACTTCATCCATCTTAACCATGTTGTCTCTTTCCCCATCAGCTGGAAGTACGTGGAAGGCTCATTATGTGACACCAGTTTTTCAACCAGAAGGCTCTGGAGGCTGTTATAAAGTTAGGTTTTGCCCGTGTTTTGGGAAAGGTGTGACCCATCACAATCCCCCTTTGCTGTTTGATCTCTCGAGGGACCCCTCAGAGGCTGTCCCTCTGTCTCCGGACACTGAGCCACTGTTCCACATGGTTCTGGAGAGTATCGAGAAAGCTGTGAAGGAGCACCAGAAGACCCTCACGCCTGTCCCACAGCAGCTCTCTTTCTTCAACGTTATGTGGAAGCCCTGGTTGCAGCCTTGCTGTGGGACCTTCCCATTCTGTCAATGTGACAAAGAAAAGGACAACACAGCAAATGGACAATAGATTCAAAATTCTCTGTGTTTGAAGAATTACTGTATGCCTTTTGGATAAAGAAAACCTTTTTTTTTTCAGGACCAAAGTTCCCTCCATCTGGCAGATGACAAAAACACCAGCAACTGATAACAGAAAGAATTAGTAAAAAGAGAAGGCCAGAAATCTGAGTAATTATTTTGCAGATTAGTAGTTCTGAAAATACAGCTTTAAGCTACCTCCTTTTATCCCGTGCCACAGATGACAAGCCTTCAGTCTGAATAATCTCAACAGTTTATACATATTTATGCAAACAGCCAAACTAAGAAGCTGCATGTCAGTGTTATACAATAAAGGCAGACAATAAAAAATCTGTTTTACCTCCCCATTTTTCCATTGGAGAATGTGAAAAAGTCTGTCTAATTTTCCTTCAAAAAGTTCTTCACAAATATAATATTCTTAAAAACTCATCCACAACTGATTCACACACACAAACATGTTTTTCTTGCATGTACACATATATTTAACCAGATACCAGAGGTGGCCAGTAGAGATGGGCATGAAATGAGCGATTTTTCATTTTCATTTTCGTTTTTTCGTTTCGTTATGCAACAAAAATGAAAAGAATTTTTTTAAAAAATAAAACAAAAACAAAACGACCAAATTTGCCGTGTTTTTCGTTTTCGTTGCAGCAGATGCATTGAACTAAAAATAATGCTAACGAAACAGCAATTTTTGTTTTCATTTTTGTTTTTTCATTTCATTACCTAACGAAACGAAAATGAAATTTTTTTGCAAAAAACATCACGAAAACGAAAAAGAACCGAAACGGACCCCTAAATGACCAAACGACAAACGAAACACCATTTTTTTGAGTCGTGCCCATCTCTAGTGGCCAGTTAACATTGCCTCCAGGAGAAGGAAACTGAGGTAGGGCAAAGCAGAACTAATTGTGAAGACATTATGCTTTACAAAGAAAAAAAAATGAATTCTACTCCCCACTGTGCCTCCTTGGCAGCAGCTGGACCGCAGCAGCATAAGGTCCCTTCCAGCAATGCAGTTCCATGATGATGATGATGATGATGATGATGATGATGATGATGATGATGATGATGATGATGATGATGATGATGATGATGATGATTGAATATGTTTTGATCTTCATTGTGCCTCTCTACATGAGCTCAGCTATTCCTCCTTCATCCACCCAAGGACATTTGCTTGTCCTCTTGGTCTGAGCAATCCTCAAAGAACTGCTTGGAGAAAAACACAAGGCAAGAGAAGGTTGCTGGTCCATTTCCTCAATCTTGGCACTGCTTTCCCACCAGATGGAGATCTATGTAAACTCTCTTATAAAACAGCAGGGTTTTTAAATGAGTGAAAGGGCGGCAAAGCCAGAGGTGATAGTAGACCCACCGTTGCAGGTGAACTATCACACCCAGCCCTCACACTGGCTTTGCTCTTCCTTCTGCCTACCCCTATATAACTGCCAGCACTGAGGCCTCAGCCCTTGCTGCATGACAGATGTTCTGCAAGGGTTGCTTTTGCCACTTTTGCTGAACATCTTTTGTTGCTTTAGCATCAGTGCTCATCCTGTAGTCTTCAGGGATGAGCAGCAATAAACAGAGTTTTCTGTACAGTATTTGCAAAAGCATCTTCTCGAATCTTCCATTTGGATAATAATGTGCTGCAACGGAATTGCACCCACCCATATTTCTCTGTCACAAGTCTGTAGGCCAGCTGTTTGAACAACAGCTGTTTCCCTTGTTGCAGATCAGACAATTTGAGATGGTGAGCAATCGTGTATTGATGGATGGGAAGGACCCCAACCTCAAGTGACAGAGTGATGCACACACTTACCCCAACCAGCTCAGACCACAGGCCACCAGTAGGTCTTGTCTAGTGTCCCCACTTTCACTTTTGTTTTGAAAAAAGTCTTTCATGGCACCTCATAGAATCATAGAATAGTAAAGCTGGAAGGAGCCTATAAGGTCATCAGATCCAACCCCATGCTCCATGCAGGAACACACATCAAAGCAGATCTGCCAGGTGGTTGTCCAAATTTCTCTTGCATGCCTCCAGTGCTGGAGCACACACCACCTCCTAAGGCAATTGGATCCATTGCCATACTGTTCAAAGAGGAGATTTTTATAATATTCAGCTGAAAGCTGGATTATCTTAACTTGAGCCCATTGTAGCACATCCTGCACTCTGGGATGATTGAGAACAGCTCCTGACCTGCCTCTGTAATGACAATCCTTCAAATATTTCAAAAGTGCTATCATATCACCCCTCAGTCATCTTTTCTCTATGCTGAACATGCCTATTCTGTCAGTATTTCACTTTTATAAAGCTTAACATTTTGGGTAATTTTCATTGAAACTTCCATACTGGCAAAATTCATGTATATGAACACGAGTACACACACACACCTTGAAAGGCTGTATATAAATTAGGACATTGTTTGCCTATGCAGGAATTTGCAAGGCAGCTTGCTAAAAACCAAAAATCTAATCCTGCACATGTTTACTAAAATGTAATTCCCAATGATTTTATTATTGTGGTTTTATTATGATGTTTATGTTGTGATTTTTCTTTCTATTATTGTTTTCTTTAAATATTTACTTTGTTATAATTGTTGTTACTGTTGTAAACCGCCTGGAGTTCCTTCGGAATATGGGTGGTATATAAATATTGAAATATACATTGGGATTTACTCATTCACAAGTGTTTATCTTATAGCCTAACAGTGGTTCCCAGCTTTGGGTCTGAAGACAACTCCCAGAAGTCCCAACCAGCATAGCTAGTGGTAAAGGCTTCTTGGGGTTTTAGTCCAAGAACACCTGTAGATATGAGGTTGGGAGCCAGTTGATAGATTTTTGAAAGCCTCATTAAATAAAAACATCAGCATCTGTGAGGCTAGTAAGCAAGTTACGCCCCTTTTTTGAGAAACCAGGTCTGGCCACAGTGACACATGCCCTAGTGTCATCCCAGCTAGACTACTATAATGCGCTCTATGTGGGACTACCGATGAAAACTCACAGGAAACTTCAACAGGTACAAAATGCTGACTGGGGCAGGGTAGAGATATGAGACTGCTGACTGGGGGAGGGTAGAGATATCACATTATATACCCCTATTAAAGCAGCTCCACTGGTTGCCAGTCAGTTATCGGGCACAATTCAAGGTGCTGACCTTGACCTACAAAGCACTATATGACCTGGGTCCCAGGTACCTCAAAGATCGAATCTCACAGTATGAACCAACTCAGGTGTTAAGGTCATCAGGAGAGGCCCTTCTCTCCATCCCACCACCTTCACAGATACGTCTCGTGGGAACCCATGAAAGGGCCTTCTCAACTGCTTTGCCCAGACTGTGGAACTCCCTCCCACTAGAGGCCAGGAGTGCCTCGTCTCTGTTGTCCTTCTGGAAATAGGCAAAAACCTTTCTCTTCAGGCAAGCTTTCCCTGAATAATGGCCTGCCTATTATGTGTATTTTATATGAATCTATGGGTTCACATAGACTTTGTTTTTATGACTACTTATAAGCTTGTGGCTTTAATGTAATGTTGTCTATTAAGGCTTTAAGATGTCCCACAATTCCTTGTTCTCAAATACTTGAACAAGTCTTAATTGTACTGGAATGAATATTATCCCTCATTACTGTTAGCCGCCTTGGGTCCTTTTTCCAAAGAGAAAGGTGGGGTAAAAATGTACTAAAATAAATAAATGTCCAGCCTTTGCACTGTGGGGAATTGAACTCCCAGCCTCTGGCTCCATAGCCAGAAACCTAAATTACAAACCAGCAGCAAATTAAGATAAAAAAACCTAATCTTTTATTTCTGTTCTTAAAAACGAGCCCATTTCTCTTCCTAAAACAAAATGAAACGTGTCAGAAGGACGAGCAAACATTTCTTCCCATTAGTATCAGTCTGCATACGTTTTTATATTTCACACATTTTTCCCCTTGGAGAAAGGCGCGCACACAGCTTTTTGTGGCTAGTTGGCCTCTGGAGCTGGAGTCCGGGTGAGCCGTATCGAATTATCCACTAGAGGGCAAAGCTGCCCAAACGTCAAACATGCATTGGAAAATCACATAAGGACTTCAACATGCCTTCGGTGGTCCTGGGAAAAGATGACGTGCCAGTTACATCTCGACTCTGTGAAATAAAACATATCCCTCGGGGAGCACTGCAGGGACAGATTTCTCTTCAGAGTAAAATATTCGCTGTTTGAGAATATGACAATTCCTATTATTCTAATGCTCTGCAATTTGTGCATCAGTTTTGTAAGACATTTCGTCCTCCTGAGATTAGCAGCAGACTGATGACAGCTGCCCTAAGGCTAAAATGTGCCCCTTGCAGCTTGGAAATACCATGGGGTAAAGTACGTGCTCCTTGCGTTAAAACGAAACGAGGCAGATTAGTTTTCTCATGGGAACAAAACGAGTTGTATGGCTTGGTAAGATCGTATGAGATCAAAGCCTGATTAACAGGGGTTCGACAAAGTAAAGGTTTCCCAAACGATCATTAGAAATACAAGCAGCCGTCTTCTACCCCCGGTAGCAGCATCCCCGCTTGTCCGCCATTGCACTTAACTTTGCTATTGCTACCTATCACTGGACCCTCCGAATGGCTGCCTCCGTTTCCCACCGCTCGGGTCTGAGCAGTTTCCCGTGCAATCTCCTGTGTATCTACCAAAGCAATTAGTCGCGCTCTTCAAAAACTAAGCAGGAATTGTCCGGTTAAATCCAGATTCGTGGAAGCTCGAAGGCTGCCGCAGAAATCGGCGGCATCCAGAATCTCTCTGCCTTCCCCCTTTTCCTTCCGACGTACTCTTTAGGCTCCTGTGTCTGGATCCAAGTCCTTTCCACCCTTTTCCAGCAGATGGGAATTTTAACTCATCCCCTTACGAGAGAGCACGTTATTTCCCTCTGGAGGATTTCCTTTTGCAGACTGCGATTGGCGCCGCGCGGTGTCGTTGTGGGCATTGCCATTTCGCCGCGGCTCCTCCTGACTTCCGGGTGATTCTTGGCGGGTCGGAATGGAGAACGTGGAATCTCACGGCGCGTTCAGCCTGGGAAAGATTTCCCCTCGGTTTGAAAGGTGTGTGCCCTTGTTCCACATTGCCTTGGAACGCGGGTCTGATGGCTTCTCTGGATCCGATCCTGTGCTGTTGACTCAGGCATGCAGTCTTCTTGGGCGGAACGCGACTTAACGTTTCAGTCTCGGTTTCGGTTGAAGCCAGAAACCAGGCTTGCCGGTTGAATTGCATGTTCTTTTTTCCGGTGTGTTCTATGCACGGAAGTTGCTTCCGAGTCCCCTAATGTGGTTCTCATGATGTCGTTTTGCCATCCCGGCCCGCCCTTGTGTTTTTGTTCTGTCCACTGTTGTATCAGAACAGGGATTTGAACCCGCGCCTCAGCCCTGCTCGGACACTGGGCGCGACCTCAGGCTGATTGAGTCCTTTCCCTTCTTTAAAACCACCTTCTAGGACCTAAGTGGATGCTGGTGTAACCATGCATATGTGACAGGGACGTCCATTGGGATGGGAGGAGCTTATTTTCTCCAGATAACTGACTCTAGCATTGCAGTCAAACTTCCTGTAGGAAAAATATTTTTTTTCAAATGTAAAATTTGTTTCATTATTTTATATTATTTGAATAATATACAAAAAAATAAAAAGCCCTTACAGTTTATATGTTGCCTTCTTCTGAAGGTCTGGTGAAAATCATTAGCAGCTTTATATATCAATAAAGGGAGCAAAGTTATATAAAACAGTGAGTCATTTGGAAATTATATAAATGACCGATCTGCTTGTTTTGAGAACAGAGATAGAGGAAGCTGGGGTCTTATTGCAGCCCTTCCTGAGAGCTGCCTGAAATGCAGCAATTAAATAGAAACCTCATCTGCTGAAATGCTGCCCTTCTCAATAAATACCTTCCCTTCCTTTTCAATACCTCTGCATCTTAATAACTTCTGTCAGATAGGATACGATGGCTATAAAGAAGGGTATTGTTTCCATTTGGAAAGGCAGTGGAAATTGAATTATTCCTAACCATATGATGATGGGAAACAGACCTGGTTCTCCCTGTAAACTAGTGCAGTTACTCCGGATGAGGGATGTGGATCAAACTATAGCATTACACTAGTTCCATTAATCTGCCGTCCTGGACTACAGTGGTTCACCATAGTCGGGATTGGTCGTGTATGATTGTTTGGTCCCTCTAGAGCGGTGGTCCCCAACCCCCGGTCCGCGGACCGGTGCCGGTCCGTGGACCGGTCAGCACCGGGCCGCCTGGGGAGGCCGGGGAGGCTCCTCCCCTTTTCCTCCGCCACCCTCCTCCTCCTCCTCTTCTCTCCCGCGGGCGGCCGGTGGAGGAGGAAGGCTGGAGGAGCGCAGGAGGAGCCGCCGCCTTTGCCTTTGCCTTTGCCTCCCTCCTCCCCTCCCCTCCCCTCCTCCCGGGCCGGCCAGCCGGCGACTCCGCCCCAAAACGCTGGCGCCCCGGCGGCGTTGGCGGCGGCCACTTGGGCTCCGCCAGGAGGGACGCAGCGGTGTTGGCGGCGGCCCAGAAGACCGGGCTCTCCTCGGTCCGTTGCTCTCCTCTGGGGAAGAGGAGGCGGAGGTGCCCATCCTCCTCCTCCTCCCCCTGGGATCCCGCTGCTGGCGTCCCGCTCGCTTTCCCCGGCAGAGGAGGAGGCCCACGGCAGTGGCGGCAGCAGGAGCAGGAGCAAGCGCGGCGCCAGCAGCGAGACCCACACGCGGCACACGCCCGGCCGCGCCGGGAAGCGCCCTCGCGGCACCGACGAGCCTCCGCCGCCTCCTCCTGCTCCTGCTCCGGTTCCTCCTCCTCCTCCTCCTCCTCCTGCCGCCGCCGAAGGAGCAGCAGCGAGGGCAATTGCAGAGGGGTGGCGGCGGCGGCGGGACGGGGGCGGTTGCGGCGGGGGGCGGTTGCGGGGGGGCTGCTGCTGCTCCTCCGGCGGCGGCGTGAGGAGGAGGAGGAGGAGGAGGAACAGGAGCAGGAGGAGGCGGCGGCGGCTCGTCAGTGCCGCGCCGCGGGGCTTCCCGGCACGGCTGGGCGGGTGCCGCGTGCGGGCGCCGAGGCCAGGAGCCGCGCGCGGTCTTGCTGCTGGCGCCCGCTCGCTTCCCTGGCAGAGGAGGAGGCCCACGGCGGCGGCGGCGGCAGCAGGAGCAAGCGGGGCGCCAGCAGCGAGACCCGCGCGCGGCTCCCGGTGCCGGCGCCAGAGGAGGAGGCGGGGGCCCGCCTGCCCAGGAGCCCCGGGTTCCCCCCCACCCCGCCCGTGTGGGGGGGGAGTGGCACGCCCAACGCCCCAAGCTGGTGAGTGCCGCCGCTGCTGCTCTCGTGCCTCCCCCTCCTCCTTCCCTCCTATCCTTTGCTTTCACCCCCCTTTGCCTCCCGCTGGACCCCCTTTCGCATTCTCCCCCCCTCCCCACCCCCACCCCCGGGCCACAGAAAATTTTTAAAAAGTTTCCCGGTCCGCGGGGACAAAAAGGTTGGGGAGCACTGCTCTAGAGCTCCCAAAGGTCTTGGAGAGCAGCGCTGGAACACGGTATGGAGGCCTGCAACCTTGAGTCGTGGGAATGCTCTGGAATGTGGTCACAAAGTTTCATTAGCATACACATGCCCAGCAAGCTCCTAAGTCCCCAAACACTCACCTATAAATCGGGAGTTGAGAAGAAAGGCTTAATTTTATTTAGGACCCACTTGTTTGTCTTTCTGGCAGTCCAGCTCTCCTTCAGCACCAATATCAAATGAAGCTTGAACTATCTTTGGAGGCAAACATGTTGAGACTGAGGCAGACGTACTTGGGACACATCATGAGAAGTCAGGATTTTGTGGGAAAAATAATAATGCTGGAAAAGAGGAAGGCCACATATGAGATGGACTGGATTCCTTAAAGGAAGCCACAGGCTTGAGTTTACAAGAGCCGAGCAAGGATGTTGAAGACAGGACATTTTGGAAAGCTCCTTCATCACGTCGTCATGAGTTGGAGGTGACTTGACAGCACACACACACCCATACACCCCACCACCACCACCACCACAACAACAACAACAGAAAGGGGAACTTAACTGATTGGCTCCCATGAGTCATTATTGCCCGTAACCATTTGGGGCTTCTGGGAGATGGGGCCTCTGGAGGAGAAAGGTTTTTCAAACCTGATTAAAGGCAACCTTTTCAAAGGCGCTGAAGCTGCTTTGGGCTGAGCCACCAAATGAACATATACTTGGTATTCTTCTTCGCTTCCCGTAATTGCCTGACAGTTGTCTCTGGAGTTTGCTTCCTGTGAATAAAGAAAGCCATTTACCAACTTGTTTCCCTCTGAGAATACAGTTTCACGTGGAGTCAGTCTTTTCCCACTGGATTTGTCCAGATGATAAGTGGAATCTTTCCTCTCCCCTAAAGAATGGAATATAGCCAAGTTCTTCTGAGGACATGGCAATGGTGTTACAATTTTGAATGCAGCTGAGAAGGAAATTTGTTACTGAGTTGCCTCCAATCTGCCTAAGATATCGGGATCCATAAAAGAAACAGTGGAAGAGAGAGAGAGAGAGAGAGTTAAGGCTTGATAGATCAAGAATAAACCTGTGTTCAGTAAAAACCCTGTTTGGGAATGTGCTTGTGCAATACACAGTTGTGCATGGAGGCAGAGATGCCCATTTCTCCATCCATAGAACAACAAGCCTCTTCCCCCTGTCTCCCTGTATTGATGGGGAATATCTGTAGAATAGAGTATGTTGTATATTTGGCTGGGGGAGGGGGTCCCTCCATGGGCTTTGGGCCTGCAGCTGGCTTTCACCATTTCAAGAGGAAATGAAACTCACAGAACAAGCTTCCTAGCAGAGACATCTCACATACCTACTGTCCCCCTTCATAGGATTGTCCATCCAGGAGGAAAGGCAGAAGGGAGAGCAAGGGTTTAGAATATGTAAAGCCAGGCAGACAGAGCTTATTTGAAGTCAGATCTGACGCTAGATGGGAAAAGGAGCAAGGTAAAGAAATAAAAAGGAGAATGGAGCAACAGAGAGGCATGAAAGTCACCAGCTGTTTTAAACCCAATTCAGAGAGCCTGCTTCAGAATATAAGGGAGGCTGTTTTATTTGTTTAGAAGACTATGGCATATTTCATATGTAACTGTGGCTAAGAGTACTGATTTATTTCTCATCCAACATCTTTCGCCTATAAATCATTATTTTATTAATTTTAATTTCAGGATCTCTTTGGTTCTTTTGTTGGCTTCCCTTACATTGCCGGATACCTGTGGAATGGGTGAATCTTTGGATTTGAAACCTAACATAATTCTGATGCTAGCAGATGATCTTGGGATTGGAGATATAGGCTGCTATGGTAACACCACTATCAGGTGACGAAATTTTGGATTATACTATTTTTGAACGAACTACAATATATATGCTTTTCCATGCTGGCTAGATAGTTTATTTTCCTAGGTACCTGAGTTAGCTACCTTGAGTTTGATACCTGGAGTTTGGTTCCATACTGTGGGTCTCAGACAGAGAGCCAACCCGTGGTACCTTGAGAGAGCTCCACAGTCCCAGGGTAGCTCAGAAGAAGGGAATTCTACTTCATATTTAGAAAATCAGGAAGAGGTCATTTTGTGACCTCCATATTGCATGGAGCAGGGTGGAGGTGTTGGACTTGATGGTCTTATAGGCCATTTCCAACTTCGCTATTCAATGATTCTATGATTGACTTGACTGAACATAATTATTATTACTTTTTTAGTATGAAATAAGAAAAAATGTTTCTTAAATGCTGTTTGCAGCTGTTACTTTATATTGATTTAAATTTGCTTTAAACAGTGTAATCCACTTATGTATTTATTTTTGACATGTACAGTACATTAATTTCCTTAACAGTGAACAAGAAACTTGTCAGTTTGAAGTCTTCAGCCAATGTCTATTGGTAACTTCTATTGATAGCAGAAAGTGAGGAAGAATTAAAGAACCTCTTAATGAGGGTGAAAGAGGAGCGTGAACAAAAATGGGCTGAAGCACAACATCAAAAAACTAAGATCATGGCCAACGGTCCCATCACCTCCTGGCAAATAGAAGGGGAAGAAATGGAGGCAATGACAGTTTATTTTCTTGGGCTCCTTTATTACTGCATATGGTGACTGTAGCAACGAAATTAAAAGATGCCTGCTTCTTGGGAGGAATGTGATGGTAAACCTAGGCAGCATCTTAAAGAGCAGAGACATCACTTTGCCAGCTAAGGTCAGGATAGTCAAAGCTATGGTTTTTCCAGTAGTGATGTATGGAAGTGAGAGCTGGACTATAAAGAAGGCCGATCACTGCAAAATCGATGCTTTTGAGCTGTGGTACTGGAGGAGACTTGAGAGTTCCCTGGACTGCAAGGATATCACCCATCCTGGAAAAAAAATCAGTCCTGAATGCTGACTGGAAGGACAGATTTTGAAGCTGGGGCCCTAGTACTTTGGCCACCTCAGGAGGAGAAAGATTGAAGGCAAAAGAAAAAGGGGACGGCAGAGAATGAGATGGTTGGACACTGTCATCAATGCAACCAACATGGATTTGACCAAACTCCATGAGACAGGGGAAGACAGGAAGGCCTGGCGAGCTCTGGTCAATGGGGTCACAAAGAGTCGGACATGACTTAATGACTGAACAACAACAATCTTATATTGCAGCGACTCAGTGGGCAGACATGAGGGAATCACAGATTCTTGTGACCCCATCCATCGAGTCCTGTAACAGAAAATAAGAAACAGTTGCCAGTGATTACAGAAGGAAGCTAACAGAATAACCTTGTGTCACTCAGTCAATACAATTAGGTGTAGGAAAAATAACATTAAACAGAAATAAAAGCACGAGACAACAAACAGCAGTGAACAATATTTAACAACTATTTATTTATTTTGAATATTTTTACCCCACCTTTCTCCTTCAAAAAGGACCCAAGGTGGCTTACAATAATGGGGGATAATATACAGCCCAGAACATTTAAGACTTATTCAAGTTAAGAACAGAGAATTAGATGAGGCATCTTAGAAAATTAAAAGGTAACATTAAAGCTACAAAGAGCACTCCAAAAGAAGAAGAAAATCCATTCAGAGGGGTAAAAAGTAAATATGGAAACACTGTTGTTCAAATGAAATCAGTCAATGCAGCCATGTATGGTAATCCATATAAAAGTCACATACTAGGTAGTCCCTCAGTCGGGAAAGCTTGCCTGAAGAGGAAGGTCTTTGCCTGCTTCCAGAAAGATAGCAGAGATGGAGCAGGAGGGAGTTCCAAAGTCTGAGAGCAGCATCAGAGAAGGCCCTTTCATGTGTTCTTATGAGATGCACCTGTGAAGGTGGCAGGATGGAGAGATAGGCCTCTCCTGATGACCTTAGCACCTAAGCTGTTTCATACTGTGAGATTCGATCCTTGAGGTAGCTTGGACCCAGGCCATTTTGTGCTTTGTAGGTTGAGGTCAGCACCTTGAATTGTGCCTGATAGCTGGTTGGCAGCTGGTGGAGCTGCTTTAGTATGGGTGTAGTGATCTCTGTAACCTGCCCCAGTCAGTAATCTGGCTGCTACGTTTTGGACGCATTGAAGTTTCCTGAGAGTTTCCTTCGGTAGCCCCACATAGAACACATTACAATAGTCCAGCCGGGATATCAGTAGGGCACTAAGCAAAACCAACTTAAATCAATTTGAACAGTTTTTGGCAGTAGATTGAGTCAAGTATTTTCAGGGAGCCTTTTTAAAAATGGTCAGAGGCTGCAGAAATGGTTTAGGGATGCATTGCCCCACAGTGCATCTCTCTCTTTCATACTCACCCCCAGTAAACAGCCTGAGTCCATTTGGAATTTTCATATCATTTTATGTCACCATGACATACCTTCTGCATTCACCTTCTGTTCAGTAAGCTACAAAGCAAGGGCTCGTATTGAATCTGGCCACCATTCAGGAGCAGCTGTGGGACCTTTGCAAATCACATGGGAAAGGCTTACAGTGAAGGACATTCCTGTGTATCTCTGTCTGTAAGGAAAGAGATTATCTCTTCTGGCCCTTTCCTGAGACCACTGGGTTGTTGCCTGACAGCTGCACTTTTCCAATGACCAGGCACAGTTGAGGGGGGAACTGTTTCCCAATAGAACATTATTTATTTATTTATTTATTTATTTATTTATTTATTTATTTATTTATTTATTTATTTATTTATTTTATTTTATTTTATTTTATTTTATTTTATTTATATACTGCTCCATCTAGCTACATGGCTACTCTGGGCAGTTTACAAAATCACAGAAATCAAACCATAAACAGTAAAATACAATATAACAGATAAGCACAAGTATATAAATAAAAAAACTATAACTAGTAAACAATATATAACAACAGCATACAACAGGAGCAAGATGGGCTACAGATAAAAGCAAATAAATATATAATAGCAATCATTATTAGAACAGATTAATATCTGGGGAAAGACTTTTTAAATAGCTACGTCTTTAGGTGCTTCTTAAAGACTGGGAGGGAAGATGCCAGACAGATCTCAGGAGGAAGTTGGTTCCAGAGCCGAGGGGTCGTTACTGAGAAAGAGTTACAGGCCTCCTTCAGCAACGGCACCCTCAAATGTCCTGCCTGAGATGATCAGGTGTTATGGGCAGTACTTTGCGGCAGGTTTCTTGGTGTCCTCTTTTGGATGAAGCAAATCCATGCACACAGTTGAAATGATACATCCATAACTCATGCGGACAGTGAGGGTGTGCACTTCAAAATATGAATACAGTACGGCCTTAGTTATGAAATCTATATTTTCTTCTAGAAGCGCTAGAACAGGAAATATCATTTGAAAGCCCACATACACTCAGCAAAGAAAGTAGGATTTTGTTACTTTATATCTATTTGGCTATTCACTGTTCCAGTGTCATTCTCTTCTAGATAATACCTCACCTATTGATAACACTTTACTCCACCTAGGACACCTAACATTGACCGTCTCGCCAAGGAAGGAGTCAAACTGACTCAGCACATTGCTGCAGCCTCACTTTGTACCCCAAGCAGGGCTGCTTTCCTGACTGGCAGATACCCCATCCGCTCAGGTAGGGTTCATTTGGAATGTATGTATTTGTATGTACAGCTGAGTTGGTAGGAGTGGTCAGTCAGTATCTCCATGGATATCCTCACCACGGCTAGAAAGGTGTGCTTTCCCCCTCCCCACCCGCTTCATGTATATATGCAAAGGCAAACTTTGAGTGGTTTAGTGAATTCAAGCTCCTGCTTCCCTTCACAGCCAATTCAACCTCACATTTGTTGTCTTCCATATGCACACCTCAAATCCTCATCTCATCTGTTAATCCTAATTTTTCTCTCAGGCTTCCTTCCTACTGGGCTTGCCTAGAGCCAGATGCTTGAAATGTGCTAATGCAGTGGTTCTCAACCTTCCTAATGCTGTCCTAATACAGTTCTTCATGTTGCGGTGACCCCTTGCTCTGCTTGGAAGAGGCCACAAGCCCCCTTTGGCAGGCCACTGGCCCAGATGCCATAGAAAACTTCCCTCTACAGGCACCCTCAGCCAATCAGAGCCTCAGGTGCCATTGACTTACATCCCCTCCACCCTATCAAGCTGTAACTCACTCTTTCCCCCCTTCCTCCCCCTCCTCTTCCAGACCAACCACTGGCTCATGCTAATGGTTGTTCAAATATCCCAACCCCAGGTGCTAATGCAAAGATGAAGTATGTGTAATTACATAGGAATGCCCTGGTCACTCAGTGGTTTAGTGGAGCCAGAGGATGGGAGTTCAATTCCCTGCTGTGCCTCCTTGAGAGGACCCTTTAGGGCTCTGCAGTTCAGAGGTCTCATTGAATCATCTCAGCTGCCTTTGCTCCAACTCTGTTTCTCAGGGTCCTAGCTTCCTCTGTGCCTGTCCCCATTTTTATGGCTGATATCATCAGATTTAGTTATGATCAGAGGAGACCCACTGAAAACAATAGGACTATTTATTCAGGATTAATATAAACCCTGTTAGTATTAATATATTTGTTCTCAATTGGATCCTACCTGTTTTGGTAGTTAATTCTGAGATCTATAAGAGGAGGAGAGTGTAGTAGGATACCTCTCGATTGTAACTTCTACCAAACTTGCTACACACACATGATGAGGAAGATATCCAAATGTTTACACATTTGATGTTTGATTCCACATGAATGTTTGTTAAAATATGAGGAGAATGGGCAAGCCCTACAGAAAGTCCACTGCAAGTACAAAATTAATCATGAGCTAAAATTTTCCTTTCCCCTCCCCCCATTTTTTTCTTTTATTCTTGCAAGCATGATCCATGTTTTCATCCTCATTCTGCATCTAGATTTTTCCAATATTGAAAAGCAGAAGCCTTGATTATATGTCAGGTCTGTGGGGGCATCAAACAAAACCTTGCTGGAGGGGGTTCTAAGACTGAGCAGTAGGCAGTCTGGGCAGAAGATGGGTGCAAGCAGGATGCCGTGACCATGATACTGGTACGCTAAACTGAATTATGAATTTGTTGGGATTTCTTACTCTTGCAATGCAGGCATGGCTTCAAGCAATGCCTATCGGGCTCTGCAGTGGAACGCGGGCTCTGGAGGGCTCCCAGTCAATGAAACCACTTTCGCCAAGGTGTTGCACCAGCAGGGTTATGTCACAGGACTTGTGGGTATGTAGAGACCTCATGACCTCCAACCCCAGGGTGAAACAAATAACAACGCACAAAGGATATGTTAAAAACAACTACCACTTGGTGGGTTAAGCGTCATTTGCTCATCTTTAACCTGTGTTTTTACTCCCTTCATAAAATGAGTCAGATTCAAAACAGATTGCAAAATGGAAAGGAGTGCATGACCAAGCTTGGGGGGGATGGCCTTGGACTTGTTTTAGAGAATCACTCAAATCATTAATGAAAAGATTAAATAGATAGGGTGCCTAAAATACATCCCTGTTTAACCCCCTTATTATTCAAGATCGTATTTGATTAATAAGAAAAGACATCTGTCAGCAGCACAAGAAATGTCAGTTGGCGGAAGTGCATTTGAATTGTGATGGCCATGACTTATTTTGGTACCTAATGACCTGTCGGGGAGTGCAGTTCTAATTGACGTGATTGCTAGATGCTCTTTCTACCCTTTGACAATAAGAAACAGCCTTGTGCTTTTGGAGTGCTGGCCTCCCATAACATGAACCAGAGCGCACATATCATTTCCAAGCAATAGACACTTCGCAGATCAGCCTTGCCTTGAGATTGCACATAGGGAGCTTGCATGCCTATGTTATGGATATAGAACATGTGAGTATACGCGAGTAGTTATATGTAGAATCGGTGTGGTCAGACACTAGCATTCCTGTTACCCTATGTGCATATATTTCATATACAAGCTTAGAGTTCAAGTTCATTGCAGAAATGTAAAGATGCATATTAGAACCCAGCATGTTGCACTGATAACCACTATGTGTTACATTTATGGGCTTTTTTCCTATGCAACGGTTGTGCTATCAACTTAAGCTCTTTTCATGTCAGTTAAGAGATGATCTCCTAGATCAAGTGACAACAGTCATCTTTATGTATTTAGCTCTACACAATGTCTCAAGAATATACATATTTTTCTCAAACCCAAAAGTCTTTTTTCTCTCTCCACAGCTTATGGCTTTGTCCGGATCCCCACATTGTCATGAATCATCTGTTTGTCCTTCAAAAACTTGTGGGAGCTTCTGATTCTTCATACCCTAGTCCTTTAAAATGTAGTTTCATTTATCTGTTGCAAGGACACTGGGTAGCATTATTTTTGTTATCCAGGTACATTTGTAGGATGCCTGTGGACAAGAGCAGGTTTATGATCTGCATGGGCACACTGTAGTCCATGCCTGATGTATACCTTGCAGGTTTTTTCCTATTTTAACACAAACAGAGTTGCAATAACCGACATGGAGAAATCCATGAAAGCAAAAAAGGTTGTATATTAAGTGTAGTTCTGTTCATACACCCCCCCCACACACACACAGTGGTACCTTGGATAACGATTTCAATTCGGTCTCCGAGGTTAGTCGTTATCCGAAACACGTCATTATCCGAAATGCGGTTTCCCATAGGAATGAATGGGAAACTGATGAATCCGTTCCGAAGCCTAGGGAAAAGCCACAGACACCTGGTTTTTTGCTCAAAACTCTTTATAAAGTGCACTTTAAAGGTACAAATGCAGTGCCACCCGCGATAACTCTTTTTTACTGATGCATGCTGGAAATTCATTATCTGAGGCAATCCATAGGGAAAATTCGTTATCCAAGGCAGCCCATAGGAACATTTGTTATCGGAGGCAGCGTCTCTTGGATGTTTATTTTGCCATTTTGGAAGAGGTTTGGCTATAGGCTGGTTAAAGACAAGCTGGTTAATTGACTGATGGATATTCCATGGTGGTTCTCCATGCAGATTCTCACCAGTCATTTAACTTCTGCAGACAGATAAGATGGGCTGTATTCACGATGAGATAAATGCAGTCCCATTCATTTCAACAGGAACAGGACTAGGGATGTTTAGCCTTTTAAAAAGAAGGCCGAGGGGAGATATGATAGCTATATTTAAATATTTGAAAATATTGAAGAGGGGATAGCTTTGTTTTCCATGGCTTCAGAGACTAGGACTTGGAGCAGTGGTTTCAAACTACAGGAAAATAGATTCCATTTGAACATTAGGAAGAACTTCCTGACAGTTAGAGCTGTTCGGCAGTGGAATATGCTGCCACGGGGGGAGGGGGGAGTCTCCTTCTTTGGAGGTTTTTAAGCAGAGGCTGGATGGCCATCTGTCGGAAATATTGTGATGGGGGTTCCTGCATGGCAGGGGGTTGGACTAGATGGCCCTTGAGGTCTCTTCCAACTCTATGATTCGATGATTCTATGACCTTCCCAGACTAATGTGCTTCCAGGTTCTGCAAGAGGTCTACGGTGGTGGGGAAATCCCATCATGTTTAACAACAGCCAGTTTTCTGCTTTGATTTCCAGGGAAGTGGCATCAAGGTGTAAACTGCGACTCCGTCCATGACTTTTGCCACCACCCTTTGAACCATGGCTTTGATTATTTTTATGGCATGCCTTTCACTCTTCTCAACAACTGCCAGGATCACAAGCCTCCAGAGCTGGATGCAGCTTTCCAGGTGGAGCTCTGGTTTTATACGCAGCTCATTGCCGTTGCAGTCCTCACACTTCTCATAGGCAAAACGATTGGGTTGGTTTCTGTGTCGTGGAAAGCCACCGTGTGGTTTGGTGTGCTCGGATTCTTGTTTTTTGCTTCCTGGTACTCCAGCTACGGCTTTGTAAAATACTGGAATTGCGTCTTGATGCGCAACTACAATATCACTGAACAACCGATGAAGCTTGAAAGAACAGCCTCTCTCGTCCTAAAAGAAGCAGTCTCATTTATTCAGAGGTAATGCATCTTTTGCTGGCATGAAATCTCAGTGAGCTAGGCACATGCCTGAGATGTCAGGACTTTGGTTGCCCTCTGTCCTTGGGGCAAAAATGGCCAGCCTGTGTAGCTGTGGGCCAGCTGCATTGACCGAGGGTGCCCCTAAAAGAAACTACTTCTGAGTACTAGGTACCTGGAAAAACCTGGAAAGGGTTGCTGTAAGTCAGGATTGACTTGACTGCATGAGATGGTGATGGCTGCTAAAAAATTCATTTCCTGTGCTGTCAGACTGCCAATAACACTGACATTTACTAAATGTGTTCATCATGTTTGTTTCTTTTAAGCAATAAGCATAGACCGTTCCTCCTCTTTGTTTCTTTCCTGCACGTCCACACGCCCCTGTTTACAACAGAAAGATTTCTCGGGAAGAGCAAACATGGTTTATATGGAGATAACGTGGAAGAAATGGACTATCTGGTTGGTAAGTTGGGTTGAAATAAAGAAAATGTTCTCTTGCCTCTGGTAATGTCCCTGGATCAGGACCCCACTGCCAGCAATCGAGCTGTGATTTTTTTTAAACTGTTCACAGCTCCCTCACCTCCATGCTTCGAGGCTCCCAAAGGCTTCTCCCGGGGAAAAGGGAGCCCTTGGGAGCCTTGGAAATTGAAAGGTAGAGATAGCATGCTTTTGATTAAATTAACTTAATTATGCCCAATGTCCCCAGTCCAGTTGACACTGATGGATTAGCCCCAGCAGGGTTTTACCCATTGCAGTGAGACTTACCTGCTCCGATCTACAGGTTATGATAAGAGAAAAGAAACCAAGATTTCTGGTGAACATTTCTAGGCCGCAGCATAGTGCAATATCTCATTATGGACATGCTCCAGGTATATATGAATTTATTTTCATTTGCAGTCATGAAACACAGTGTGACAATTTTCAGAAGCTGAACATTCAATGTCACCTATGCAGAAAGGGTTTTCAAAAAGTTTTAACTAATGTGTACATGACTGGAGGAAGAGTGGGATATTAATGTGATAATGAAAACATTAGTTTCATCATCTTTATTAATAAGCGCTGGACCTTTTGATGTGTTGCATTTGTAATAAATCTTTTGACTTTTTTGTTCCATCTCTAGGACGTATTCTAGATACTATTGACAAAGAAGGCTTGAGGGACAACACATTTACTTATTTCGCTTCAGATCACGGAGGACAGCTGGAAGCTCAGGAGGGAAAGACCCAGCTCGGTGGCTGGAATGGTATATACAAAGGTAGGTGGGACTTTTCATTCAACTGTGTAGAATTTTTGAGCTTATTCTTTGGATTGTATGCAGGAACAGGTACATCTGTATACCCAGTAGAATGTAAGGTGCACATACAGATTGCCACCCATCTCCATTGTCTTTTGAAAAGTTAAAGTCCCCCTCCCACACACATTGTGTCCAACTCTAGGGGTGGCACTCATCTCCATTTCTAAGCCAAAGACCCAGTGTTGTGCAGGTCTGTGGCCATGTGGCCAGCATGGCCAAATTTTACCTTCCCACTTTTCACAGTGGTAACTATTTATCTACTTGCATCTACATCCTTTCGAACTGCTAGGTTGGCAGGAGCTGGGGTTAACAGCAGGAGCTCACTCTGTTGCTTGACACCTGGGATTCAAACTCCCGAGGTGCCAACTTTGCAGCTGACAGTTTCAGCGCTCTAGCCTGTTGAGCCACCATGCTCTTCTCAATTGTCTTTTGTGTGTGTTGTATCGTTACAGTCATGACTGACTCTTCATGACTCCATGTCCATGGAGTTTTCTTGGCAGGAATACTGGAGTGGTTTGCCAGTTCCTACTCCAGGCATCAACAGCACCTGGTATTCCCTGGTGGTTTCCTTTCAAGTACTAACCAGGGCTGACCCTGCTTAGCTTCTAAAATCAGGCAACATTGGATGTGCTTAGGGCATCTAGGCAGCTCCATTGCCTTTTATGGGACTGTAAAAATTATTCAACAACTGGTCAACATTGTGGTGGGTTCCTCAGATATATATATAATGCATTGTGCCTGCAGATTTTTCACTTTGGGAACAATTTCTTTACACTTTGAGAACTAGTCATAGATCTTCTTGATGCAGTTCACTTCCAAAAGTTACCATTTGCATTGTGGCAGCATAAAATCACAGCAGGATCTAGACCAGCCTCTAAAACAAGGCTGAGCAATTTATTTCCTTTCAGAGATTGGAAGGACCCTGAGCAATTTATTTCCTCCACCGCCCCCTTCCACCGCCCTCCTCCTCCTCCTCCTCCTCTTCTCTCCCGTCAGAGATTGGACTAGGAGACCCTTTGCTAGCCTCCATCAGCAGCAGCAGCAGGAAGCTGGGGGCCGGGCGTGTGACAAGAATAGCATTTCAGCAACATCTGGGTGCCCCTCCTCCTCCTCCTCCTCCTCCTCCCCGGGCGCGCGCCCTTTGGCCCCCCCCTGCGGCCGCGCTCCAGGGCGGAGCAACAACATAGATTCCTGGTTTTTTGCCCCCGCGGTCGAATCAGCAGTGCCCTGCGCCCCCCGCCGCACCGCCCCAGCTGCTGCTGCTGCTCTCCGGCGGCGGCGGCGGGATAAAGTCACACTTCCTCTTTCTGGGAATGGATCAGGTGAGTGAATAGAGACCCGGTCTTGGTGGTGAGGGAGGGCGCGCGCGCGCTGGGTGAGCTTTGCCCGCCTCCCTGAGAGGTGGCCAGGTGTGTGTGTGTGTGTGTGTGTGTGTGTGTGTGTGTGTGTGTGTGTCGGGCTGAGAGGAAAGGACATGGCCTCTCCGGGGCGTGCGGGACACCCCCACCGACACATCATCTGGTGTTCATGAGCCTCTAAGGGCAGGCTCCCCACCCCCCGCCTCGTGCATGTACTATCAAATGGTTTGTACTAAGATCATCAAACATTTGCCTTGGGGACAAAAAGTCATGCTCTATATGAAAGAAAATTTCAGCAACATCTGGTCCAAACAACATAGATTCCTGCTTTAGAATCAGCTGTCGTATAAAAGTCACACTTCCTCTTTCTGAAATGGATAAGTGAATAGAGGGTATGTGTGTGCATACAGACACATCATCTGGTGTTCATGAGCCTCTAAAGGGCATACATGTACTGTCAAATGTTTTGTACTAAGAGCCATGTGCCTTGGAAGGTCATATGAAGAAAACAGGTAGAAGAAACAATTTTTAAAAAAAGCAGACCTTTGATATGTATGTATGTATGTATGTATGTATGTATGTATGTATGTATGTATGTATGTATGTATGTATGAATACCCCACCTAGCTGGCAATCTGCACAGGCTAGAAAGATTATGTTTTAGCCCCTCATTGCCTGATTGGACACTTCTGAAGATTATATGTTAACCTCTCACCACAAACAGACTCAAGTCTTGTTGTTAGACAGATACACATTTGAACACATATTATCTGCAGCTGTGGCCATTCTAGTGTTGGTCTACATGCACTCATGGAGCTGATCTTGGGCTTCAGCAGAGAAGTAGGGGGGTTGTGCAATGTTTCTGACTGTGTAGAATTCTGCTGTGGCTTCCATTCTCTTTAAGTCAGGCATGTCCAAACTTCAGCCCTCCAGATGTTTTGGACCACAACTCCCACAGTCCTTTGCCATTGGCAATACAGGCTTTGAATTCTGGGAGTTGTAGTCCAAAACATCAGGTGGGCCAAAGTTTGGACATGCCTGCTTTAAGTCCTCTCCCACTACTGGTCTCTCTATACCACAATGGAATAGATAGGGTCTTTTCACACGACCTCTAAGATCCGCTGGCCGCTTAAATTCGGACCAGAGATCTTGGGAGTTTGTTGCTGTTCCTGTGTTCCCACCCCCTCTGCACTCCTGTCTGCTGTCTGCATGAAGGGAGGGAGAAAAAAAGGAAAAAAAGAATGCTGGCTCACCTCCGTACTGCCGTCTGGCTCTGCTCCCAGCAGCATCCAGTCTCTTAAGTATCTCTTAAATGGGCGGGGGGCAAAACAACAACAAACAGAAGCAAGGAGAGCCCAGCACTCACTACGTTACATCTGCATCAGGAATTTTTTCACCCCCCGGAGAGCAGGTGCTTGAAAAGTGTGCTGGGACGCGCTTAGGTGGGCGTGGTCGCACTTAATTTTTTGTAAACTCCGGAGCTGGTGGGGAAACAATTTTAAGCTCCAGATCTGGGAGCCATTTGCTGTGGATTTTAGGGGTCGTGTGAAAAGGCCCATAGTTATGCATGTTCTTTTCCTCTTCAATCACATGTAATTTGTTGGCTGTGGCTAATTTGCCAGGTCCTTGGATTTCAGCTGAGATGATCCAATCGGACAAATCAAGGTCTCTGGGTTCTCTTGTCTTCAATTTTCTTCCTTTTCAAGTCAGTTTAATCCACCTGTCTGTTTCCTACAAGGTCACAGTCATATTTTTTCTACTTTCATTATAGGAGGCAAAGGCATGGGAGGCTGGGAAGGAGGAATCCGTGTGCCTGGCATCATAAGATGGCCCGGAGTGCTGCCTACCAACACTGTTGTTCATGAACCAACCAGTCTCATGGATATTTTCCCCACTATCGCTCATGTGTCGGGAGGAGCTGTCCCACAGGACAGGTACAGAATGTGATTTCTTCCTCATGGAACATACTGGAATGCATTGAATTCAATTGTATTGAATTTATTATGCCACATATATGTAGCTAGCAAGCCCTGTTCCTTGACAGTCGAAGCTGCTTCTCTGTTTGGGTATGCTCTTTCCTCCAGAATTTTTTTTTCAATTTTTTTGTCCTGCTCGTTTTACTGTTCACCTGCATTCTTCTCCAAGAGCCAAACAACTTTCCTTAAGTAACACTTCAGTTGCAGGGAAACCGCAGAGGGGGAATTTGAATCACAGAACACTGTCAATTCAGACTTAAGACACACTGGTGACTTTATTTGGACTTAGTTTAGGGTTTTGTTTTGTTTTTTTTCAATAACGCAGACTTAACTTGTGACTCAGAACACACCCAGACTTTCTTTTTTTCTGGGAGGAAAAGGCTTATTTTTAATAGGGACTCAGACTTGGGGACTTGGGACTTGGTTTCAAAGACTCAGACTCGGACTTGGTCCCAAAGACTTGGACTCAAAGTTCGGACCCAAACATTTGCCAACATTCCTGAGGGAAACTGTGCTTGACTGGCTCCTTTACTGCAATCTTTTGAATGGGAATAAGCCTTTCCAGCCTGTCTCATGTGTCCATTGCTTCACTGCCTTAACAAGAGGTCGACCCAGGTTGGATCTCTTTCCTTTGTTTTCCATCTGTGTATGGATTCAGGCTAACATGCACGCGTGCGCCACACACACACACATGATCAAGCTTTCCCTAGCAGTGGCTTCTAGCCTCCTTGAGTCCTCTCCCACTGTGGTCATTCTAGTGTTGGTCTACATGCACTCATGGAGCTGAGCCTGGGACTCAGCAGAGAATTAGGGGTTCATGTGATTTCTGACTGTAGAATTCTGCCGTGGCTTCCAGTCTCCTTAAGTCCTCTCCCACTGTTGCCCTCTCTCCCTCTCACAGTGGAACAGATAGGTTTGCTTGTAGTTTCTCTCTTCGGTCACATGCAGTTTGTTATAGCGGATAATTTGCCAGGTCCTTGGGATTTAGCTGAGGTGACTGAATCAGACAAAGCAGTGTTTCCAACATCTCCTAACCTCAACCATCTTCCTTTTACAAGGATATTAACTAAAAAGGCACTAACTGTAAAACTTATTTAACTAAAACAACTTTATACCATGAAAACTTTAAAAAAATAGATTAAAAATTAGCAAGAAAGGAAACTCTAAAGTCACAACTGCAAAAAATGGAAGCCTGCCCACTTTTCATTGTGAATATTTATGTTTCATGAAAAACAGTTGCCCATGTGATATGCCATTAATGCTCAGTGTCTATGGTTTCATGGATTATTTATTTATTTTTATTTATTTATTTATTTATTTATTTATTTATTTATTTATTTATACTTATTAACCGCCTGACTTTCCCTCAGGAACTCTGGGCGGTGTACAACAAATTGTGAAAAAAACAACTAACTAATTATGCTGCAATGCTCCTTCTGCTGTGCCTATACCATTTTGTGAATTTTGTAACTATTTCCCCTTTGTCTCCTCCTTGGTTCCCCTGCCAAATAACAGTAATACAAGTGTGTTCAGAAAGCACTTTTATAAGATTTCTGGGATCAGCCAGTCTTGAAGATGTTTCTAGGCGTGTTTCTTATTGTGCAGTCACTTTTTGGTTCACCTACTGAAGTGGTGTCAGGGAGGGAGGTATCCAGACAATTTAGTCTTCCATTTGAATACTCTCATGTTTCATGAAGAGAAAGCCAAAACAGCTGAACAATGCCTTTCAACGCAAGCTGTTGGGATGATTCGTTCATCTGGAAGCATGAGAGGAGAGCTGTCCGTTGCATCTGAGTGATTCTCTTTACTAACCTGTTTTCATGGATAATTAGGCACTGTGTCTGACTACCTGTGATTCACACACACAAAAATCACTGAAGCATGACTTGGTTAGTCTGCCGACTTATTGGCTCTCTTCAGTCTTCTGCTTGATTGTTTTTGTTTCCTGTGTCACTACAGAATAATTGATGGGAGAAACCTGTTGCCTTTGCTACAACAGAAAGTCAAGCACTCAGAACATGAATTCATGTTTCATTACTGTGGATCGTACCTGCACGCTGTACGGTGGCATCAGAAAGACAGTAAGTGTAGAAAACTCTGATTGCTTTTATCAAGGAACATATATATGTACATAGATGCAGGTAGAAATATTGAGATACAGGTACAAATATATAGGAGGGTGGTTGTTTTCTTTCGCTACAAGAGCCTTTGACAGACAACATCTGTGAACATTGAATATAGCTAAAAT
The DNA here is from genome assembly GCA_029282475.1 of Phrynocephalus forsythii. NCBI lineage: Eukaryota > Metazoa > Chordata > Lepidosauria > Squamata > Agamidae > Phrynocephalus > Phrynocephalus forsythii. The sequence continues at coordinate 98,706,386 of JAPFRF010000010.1, forward strand.
GTATATGTTTTCACAGTTCCTGAATTGCCCTCTGATATGAAAGCAGTTGTAGCAACACTTTGTATATATTTAAGGGGCTTTAATTTATAATATAGTTCTTGCACCTCCGAGCAGCAAACTTGGGGAGGGGGTGATGATCTCAAAGAGACTGTAACCAAAATGAAGCACTGAGAAACAACAAAGAGGCATTTGCAGGTACAAAGTATATTTATACTCTCTCAAACCCCAATATAAAAGAGAGAAAGGACCCACAAACGTTAAGTGACAGATTAGAAAGTGAAAATAAATCCAGGGGGGAGATGGAATTGGGTTATTCTGAAACAGGGCATGGTTTCCTAGCTGAAATCAGAACAGCATTCAAGGGTTAATTTATCAACCTTGAACATCAGACTTTTATTTGGAGAAAGGTTTGCAGGCCCAACAGCTCAGTGCCCTCTCAAGCACGAATACTTGAGCGCTGGGGTGAGGTAGAAGCATTGTGGGTAAAATTCTGGCTCTGGTGGAAGAGGACTCTTCCTCTCATCCTAAAAATCCAGCCAAATAAACATGGAATTGGAAAGAAATGGAGTGATCCAGGTGAGGGTTAGAACTCTGACCAGGGGACTCTTAAACTGTTATGATCTCAGGATACAACTGCAACATTTTCTTGCAGGTCCCATAAGGAGAAAACAGAATTTTGCATCTATAGTTTGTACTTTTGTCCTTTATCCATGGCAGAACCAGAATAATTTGCAGATTCTGTTTTTGTAACTTTACAGTTAGGGAAGGGGGGCTGCTAGTAATTTGCCACAGAAAGCACTTACCAAGGCAATGACCACCATTTTTAAATCTGGTAAAATGAGGTGAAATGGCCAGAAGCAGGATGAGGGGGGAGATGAGGCATCTTGTGCAAAGGTCTTTGGTGAACAGCCAGGAATCTTGTTGGTATGTTTAAATGACAAGAGATATCTAGGCATTGTCATCATACCCCCATCAATCTTCACGATTGTTGAACCAAGGATTTTGTATTGTTTTATCTCCTCAGGTGGCGCTTTATGGAAAGCTCACTACATGACCCCAGTCTTTTCACCCAAGGATGGAGGGGCCTGTTACGGGAGAGGAATTTGCCCGTGTTTTGGGAAAGGTGTGACCCATCACAATCCTCCTTTGCTGTTTGATCTCTCGAGGGACCCCTCAGAGGCTGTCCCTCTGTCTCCGGACACTGAGCCACTGTTCCACATGGTTCTGGAGAGTATCGAGAAAGCTGTGAAGGAGCACCAGAAGACCCTCACGCCTGTCCCACAGCAGCTCTCTTTCTTCAACGTTATGTGGAAGCCCTGGTTGCAGCCTTGCTGTGGGACCTTCCCGTTCTGTCAGTGTGACAATGAAGATGCCAGTGTCAATGCAATTGCTTTGGACTAGCTTAAGAATCTTGTCTCAATGAAACTTTCCTTATGAATCAAGACAGTGAAAACGATGCCTTGTCTTGTCTCTCTGAACAGTGTGTGGCTGTGGGTCATGGTCCTGAAACATCACGCGCCTATAACCTGCCCTACTTTTCTCAGCTTCCAATCCTGTTCTCTCTTCCAGTTGGATTTTGCCCAACACGTGTATGGACAGAGGGATAGTTAACAAACCTGCGGAGGAATAGGGGCCCGAGATGAGGTGTTTCATCAGCTGCCATAACCAGTGGCCCAGAAAGCTCTTCCCACAAAGTCCACTTCCATTTTTTGAAATTCACACTATTGCTTTTTGTGGTTGCTCTTTTCAGTCATAAAAGTCTGCTTCCAGATGAGTATATATTGTATTCAGTTTGTTTTTGTTTGTTTGTTTGTTTGAGTGAGTGAGTGATTGATTTGTCTTGATTTGATTGATTTGATTTGATTTGATTTCTGTTCTGAAACCATCGGGCCCAAAGAATGTTAAGAATGGGTCTTGGGAAGGGTTACATAGATGGGACTTTCACGCACCCCACGCCATTGTCCATCTAATGAGCCTATTGAGACCAGGGTAGAGTGAAACCAAGAGGAATTATAAATTGGAAGCCTCCAACCAACTTTTCTCATACTGAGGAAGCTACTTGGATGAGTAGTGAAACGTTATGATTCCACAAGATGAGAAGTCTAGTTGCTATGACTCAGTTCCCATATTGTTGGGGAGGCTTCTTTATTGGTGGAAAATTATACATGGGAAGGGCCTTCTCTGTTGCTGCTCCCAGACTCTGGAACTCCCTCCCATGGGAAGCCCGGCTAGGCCTGTCTTTACAGTCCTCCTGCAAGCAGACAAAGAACTTTCTTTTCAGACAGGCTTTCTTTTAATGACTGGCTGGCTGAGGCAAGTTATTAAATAAATTATTTCTATTCTTTTAATGTGTTTGTAATACTGTTTTTATCTATATGTTTTAAATATATTTTTTCAGATCTTTTTAAAGTACAGTGGTACCTCTACTTTACATGCATTGCCCCCCCACGGCGAAAGACCACGCGAGACCATTAAATGACTTTTCAAGAGTGAAAAAACCATTGGCGTTTTAACTGCTTCCTTACAAATTTTAGATGTGATCTGCTTTACTTACATTTATTTATTTATTTATTTATTTATTTATTTGAACCGATTAGAGCAGGATGCCCCAGTGTGCTCCCGCCAGTGTGACCAATGACCAGGGTTATTTATTTATTGGATAGGGCTGCTCTACTTAAGAGTTATTCGATTTAAGAGCATGCATTTGGAACGGATTCAACTCGTAAGTAGAGGTACCACTGTATTGTAATAACTTGTTGTTTTAACTGTTAGTATTGTTTCTTCTATTAATGGAAGCCACCTTTGATCCCTTTTAGGAGAAAGGCAACATATACATATTTTTAATAAAAAAAATTGTCCTCACTGATCTTGGGCCAGGACTAACAGCATTGATTTTCCTCAGGTTAAAGATTTCCCACTCCCATTTACACAGCCCCCCAAATGTGCCTCAGCAGAAAAGGGTTTCCTAAAGATCCCCAGAATCTGGGGAGGAGAATAAGAAATTTTAATTGCCCCCAAAGAGCCATGGATGGTAATTTCATCTGAACTGCATAGCATAAAGTTGCACTAGGATTCTGGCCATAAAGGTGAATGTATAACCAGAATCTTTTTCGGCAGTAATGTTTACAAGTATGTGGATTTTTTTTCCAGTGAAGTTTTTGTTTTTAGGGGGGTTGTTGTTTTTCTTTTGTTCCGTTTTTGCTTCCCTCTTCATAAATATATGAAAGATGAGTTTTCAATATATTTTGTTTTTAGTAGACCTCTTCAGCCATTTTGGAATCAACAGGTAGAACATAAATATCTAAATACTGAGAAGTAGTAAATAGTACAATATATGTCTGCTAAAAAGTACATCACAAGTAAATGGTTATAAACCTGCACTGTGAGTGATCCATTGAGGGAGGCTGCAATGTTTTTGAAGTATTTTTTTCTTTAAAAAGTCCTATTCTAGCTTTCAATAGGATCATTTTCTATTGGGTTAGGCTAAATTGTAAATAAATAATAATGGTGGCAAGAACTGTTGACACCAACCCATCAACTTTTCCACTGTTATTTGAAATTTAACTATGTTGGTTGAAAAACCAACAGCATATTACTTGTGTAGCATGTTTGCTGTCAGGTTGATGCCTCAAACATGTATGCCTAAGTACGTATGATGAAGCTCAAGTCTCAAAACTTTGTAGTGGTTTTGGTTTTGTGAGATTACAGAACCACTTCTAGTTGATGACTATTTCATCACAATCAGTTATTATTCTCTCTTTAGGAAAATGGCATTTGAACTGTGAATCCGGTGAAGATCACTGCCACCACCCTTTAAACTATGGCTTTGATTACTTCTATGGCATGCCTTTTACACTTGTGAACGAATGTCACCCTGTTAAGGCTCCAGAGATGGCTGTGCCACTGCAAGCTACATACCAGTTTTACACAGAGATGATTGCCCTTTTAGTGCTCAGTCTTGCACTGGGGAAGTTAACTGGCTTATTATCCATCAAATGGAAAACCATAACCTTTGTTCTTTTGTGTGGCACCCTATTTTTTTATCTCCTGGCTTGCCAATTATGGATTTGTCCGATACTGGAACTGTCTCCTGCTGCAAAATCACATCATTATTGAACAGCCATTACAGCTGGAGAATGCCACTGCAAGGATAGTAAAAGAGACTGTCTCATTTATTGAACGGTAACTAAATGATTAACCTGCATTATAACTGTGCTTTTCATATTTCCCAGCAGTTTTCTGCTTATGAATCATCCACCACATCACAGGCTGCTTCTGCATGCATTAGACCTCACATCAGCATGTTATATCAATTCAGGGTGATTCCTTGTCACTGAAGGAGGAGAGAACTAACAGAAACACTGTGGTATATATATTTGTTCAGGTTTGCAATCAATAGTTTTCAGTCTGCTCATCTCTGAATCCCACTTGGTGGAGGAATGATTCTCTAACATGAGGGAAGCAGGGAGAAAGACTGAAAGGGTTTAAATTACTTATGTATTTTTTAGAACCAAAGAAAGACCATTCCTCCTCTTTGTTTCCTTCTTACACGTCCATACGCCATGTTATACCACAGAGTTGTTTCAAGGTAAAAGCAAGCATGGTTTATATGGAGACAACATTGAAGAAATGGACTACATGGTTGGTGAGTGTAGCACTACTAAGTTCTATGGGTCTACTAGTTTACTTAGGTATCTGTTGACGAACATGGCAAAGAAAGACTCACAAAGCAAGTATCTTCGTATTCACAATCATATAAGAGACAAAACCAACAATTATAACAATAAAGTGCTACAATTTCTGCACATGAGACCTTGGCAACAGCACCAATACAGAAATTGCTTGTTAGAATTGTAAAGTTCAAATGTCCTTTTGCATTCGAATTTAGACAAAAATACAGAGAATCTTTCTCAGTTGGGTTGGGTGTTCATAACTAAGGCAGTTACTTCACTTTCTCTTTTGTCTCTGTTAGTGTTGTGCTTAGGAGTGGTACAAAAAATGTTACTTCACGACCATTGCGAAACTACTAAAATTTGTCTCAACCACGTCCCCAGAAGAGGTGCTAAGCGCAACAATACTATACCTGGTGCTGGGGTAGGGTTTTCCTTTGTCACTCTTTGCTCTCACTTTCTGTTCTGAGACAAGACACCATTTAGTAATGACTTTCACATGACAAAACATTCATTTCTCTCAGAAAACTGTGCCTGGTTGTTGTTGTTTTACTTTTCAGAAGCAAAATTTTGAAAAAGAATTTTTAAACCCCCAAAAAAAAAAAAAAAAAAGGAAGCTAGACAAATTCAGTGTTTGCCACAATAAAAGACCATGAGGTAAGTTATCATGACCATGGGAACACTTGATCGTGACCAACGTTGTCATGGTACAAAACTAGTTGTGGAACAAAGAAGGACATGAAGTAACCACCATAGAGATATCAGTTCCATATGCATAATCTCCAAAAAACTAGACCAAAGTTGTCAGGGGCCTTAGCAGTGGCAAGAACAGCTGCGGCCTCTTAATCTTTCTTATGCTTTCTGATTCAAATCTCTTACTTGTAGCCCTGCTTTTTCTTAGCTCCATCCCTGTGGCTGAACCAGTATTTCACAGGGGTGATATAAGATGCATTTCTAGTCATTGGGTGTTTTTTTCTTTTCAAAAGAGCAAAGTGTTAATCTTTCTGGGGCCCTTTTTTCCTTTTTGTACGTGGACAGTTTCCACTACCAGTTGAACATTAACTTTAGTGCCTCTGTTGCAGCCACGTGGGAACAGAGATTTATATGTCTGAGAGGCAAATCTACTGCCAGAAGAAGATGTTAACCTAACTATATCTCTAGAAAGCAGTGCCGTTTGAAATTCTGGAAATATGATAATAAAATCACATTAGTTCTCCCAGCCACATATCTGTCATTTCCCTGGCTTTGTTTCAGCCATATGAACCTGTAATCCTTCATCTCAGTTCCTCATCACAAAAAAGAAATAATGGAAGCATGTCTGAAAGTATCAGTGTATGTCCTCCATATTCTTCCATTGATGCCTTACAGAATAGGAAAGTGTTTTGCAGACAGGGTTGGAAAGAAAAGACAAATCTCTCTCTCTCTCTCTCTCTCTCTCTCTCTCTCTCTCTCTCTCTCTCTCTCTCTCTCTCTCTCTCTCTCTCTCTCAATCTCTCTCTCTCTCTCTGTCAAACACACACACACACACACACACACACACACACACACACACACACACACACACACACACACACACACACACACAGGTATTCCACTGTAATGAAGAACAGCTTCTTCCCATTGGACAGTTGCTTGCAGCACAGAGCTTCAGTCACAGCATTTGGGAGGGGCATAGAGGAGCAGAGAGAATAGAATCACGGGATACCAATGAGATGTTTAAAATCTAAACACAGCCATTCTTTGTAAACACATTCAAGCATCCCAAAGGGGATAACACCAATGGAGCTGTAATGTTGAAAGAGAAGGAAATATGATTTTCCATATGCCTCGGTTTCCAGGCTACTTGTCCGAAAGAATTCCACTTGAAGCCTTTCCTCCCATGGTGAACATTTCAATTTAAGCTATCAATAATGTCTCTTTTATAGTCTGATATGCTCGTGTTAACGTCTAAAAACAGTGAAAAGGGTTCAATATCTGGTAATGACAGATGCAATATCTTCATGTATCAGAAATGAATTCTGCAACTATATCTTCTGTTTGGATTTATTGTGAGGTGTTTCTGACACTGTAGGAAAAAATCCTCACTGCTGTTGACAAAGAGGGCTTGAGGAACAATACTTTTGTTTATTTTACTTCTGACCATGGAGGATATTTGGAGGCTAGAGATGGAAATGCCCAGGTTGGTGGTTGGAATGGTATATATAAAGGTAAGATGGCATTGCTTCAGTTACTTTCCTTTTACTGGTAATCTGCCATTTCAATGGCGTCGGGTATGCCTGTGAGATCACTAACTGGGCCAAGATGTTGCGAATGTCTATTACAAATAACAAAAGGTGTGCATAACAGAATATAGAATACAACTAAAGTAAGATGATGGTGGTGATCATGATGGCGATGATAAACCTTCATTCAAGTCAGGGTTTTCTTGGTAAAGAGCAATCAAAATGGGTTGACTGTCCCCTTGTTCCATATACTCTGTACTTTGAAACTGTGCAGCTTGCCCAAGGCTACATAGATCAGTTCTTCTTTTGGGATACAAACTGGGAAATTGGTCTCCTAACCATGCCTAACTCACTGATCTGTACAGCCAGGTTTAAGGGGGGGGAGGACACATTTATCTAAACATTGAGAATCCTGGGATGAAAGTTGTCAGAGGCCAGACAGCCTATTTGAAGCAGGACCCCAAGCTTGTATAAATAAATCTTCTCTGCTGTCATTATGCACTACTGTATCATGTTATGTACTATTAACAAATAGTCTATTCAATGTTCAAGGGGCAGTTGCCATTCCCACTTCATTTCCTAGCAGGGATTTGAATCTAGTTTTTCTCTGATACTTAATCCACTCCAGCACTGTGGCTCTTCAATCTCTTTTGCCAATAAGCAAATGTGGAGATGAGATATTGTCCCCCCTGCAATCTAGCAGGTTCTTGGAATGAACTGATCAGCTGACCTCCAAATGGAAAACCACTGAACTAAATCATTTGTTGTGTTCTCCCTAAATCTCAACAGTGAATCTCTCTTAATAGCTTCTTCCATTGTAGGTGGAAAGGGCATGGGAGGCTGGGAAGGGGGAATCCGTGTGCCTGGAATAGTCAGATGGCCTGGAGTGGTCCCTGCCAACATGGTGCTGGATGAACCAACAAGTCTTATGGACATTTACCCCACAGTGGCTCACTTGGCCAGAGCATCAGTGCTGCAGGACAGGTACAAAACAGGTATTTGGACTTAGCTAAACAAAGAGTTAGAAAATATATTCCTCATCATCAGATCCATATTTTGACTTTCTTTACATGATAGTCTTCATCACTTCTTCTATAATATTGCATTTTTGGCTAAGGAAAATGAAAGTTGTTTGATCTCTGCTGAATAACATGTTTTCCAGTTGCATTCCAGTGGGTTTCCCCACGGATATTATCAAACATTGCAAAATTGCATCTCCTTTTACTCAAAGACTTAAGGTTCTAATTACTATGAGTATGTAAGTAGTTGGGATGCATATTGCCTTGATAACGAGAAACATATCACTCCAGCATTTATGACACTCAAAGGGTATGCCATTAATGGGTGGCAGAGTATGAGCAAATCCTTATGGACAAATTCATTACACATTTGCAGTTCTATTCACAGCTACATATCCACTTTGAATAAAATATTACATTGCTATAGAAATCCACTTTTGTTTGTAGGGTTTCTCCCAGTTCCCCACTTATTTATTGCAGGTCCCTATGGAGACCCAAAAGCCTCTTTCATAGGATTTCCCTACCCTCAGGCATGCATTTTAAGTTCATATGGAAAGCTGTAGACCCAGTTCTGGTCTCTCCAAAATAAGCCATTTCATCAGTAGAATGACCCTATTGGATTCTACTTATGTTTTTTATCTGGGTCGCCTCTAAAACTTGGCATGTAGCAAACAGATGTAAAGGAGACTGGACATCTTCCAAGCATTGAAAAACATGTCCCCTTCTGCATCCCAATGGGCAGTCAAAAAGAGTTGATTTAATGGAAAAGACTTTTGGCACATGCTACCTTGTATTGACATTCAAAGCATTTATGTGACAAAAAGCAAACTATTCCTGTAGACAAAATTAAAACCTTAAAATAAAAAATCAGACCCCACCAACATGGAAAACAATCCTGAAAAGTCAAAAGTAGCCACATATCCAAAAGCGGAAATAAAATTCAGGATCAAGTCATACCTTTATTGGATCACTACAATGTCACAGATGTGGCAAGTAGTGATGAGCATTAAATGAAAAATGAAACACTGTTTCATTGTTTCATAGGTAACAAATTACTTCAACAAAATGGTAGGACATGTTTTGTTTTGTCATGAAATGCCATTTTCCCCTCTAGAACGAAATGATTCATCCTAGAGTAATCAATGGCAGAGGAGCTCAAGTTCTTCCCTGAAAGCCCTCCAAATTTAGAAGGTTTTGGGTTTAGGGGGCTGAGTTATGAAGCTCCAAAGGGGGTACCACTAGGAAAAAACATCTTTCTAACTGGAATCTGAGGCCAATCCGCAGCAGCGCTATGCTCGTCCGCTGCTTGACTTCCAAAGTTCTGATTCCAATTAGAAAGACTTTTTTTTCCTAGGGGCACCCCCTTTGGAGCTTCATAACTCAGTCCCCTAAACCCCAAACCTTTCCAAATTTCAGGGGGTTACCTAGAATTGCTTGAGGAAGATCCCCTATAATTTTGGTCCTTTAGGACCCAGGGGAGCATAGCATTTTGTTTCATTTTGCTTCCTCTCATAACAAAACTACTTTAAAAATTCATTACAAATGAAACAAAACTACTACAGAAATGTTGTTTTCATCACCTGAATCTCTGCAGATCTATTGAAACACTGCAAGATAAATCAGGATGTCTTTGTCCTGTCATAGTGTCAATGGCTTTTTAACAAAATCATGATGGTAATGCCAGCTTGTTTGTTATAAAGATAATAGAATGAAGACTATTGACTGCAGCAAGATTTGTCAACTTTCCATGTTGTAACTGTTCACCACAGCAACTTGCTGTGGACAGAGCATTGTTTTATTCATAGCACCAAGCTCTGCTCCAAATGAAGAGTACGAGCTAAATGAAGAGTACGAGCTAGTATGATAAGTATGGTAGCCTGAAGCAGGCATGACAGAAACTGAAACTAGAGGTACAATGCTGGTTATGGTTGTGGTGGGAAATATATCATATTTAGGTCTGCCTGTGGAGCAATCTGGCCCGATCTGTTTCCTGGAGATCACAGAACTTAAGGAGTAATGCGCTCAAGCCCAAGTTGGATATTTTTGTTCCAGTTGCAGAGCTGGGTTTTTTGGGGGTGGGGGTGGGGGGACAGGCAGACCAGAGCAATTCCCTGGTAGACAAAAGGGTCACCTTAAGAGAAATTTTGTATGTCATGGAAAAGGGCCCTTTCTGGAGTGCCTTTGCAGCCATCTGGTCACACCCTCTTTAAGCTAGCCGAGAATTACCTGTGTTCCTGTGGGTTCTTTTAAAGAAAACCAATAGCCTGAGAGCATCAATTTAATGAAATCATTTTATTCATTACTCTAAGTTACAAAAATGAAAAAACAACTCATAAAAATCAATGAAAAATATAAACATACTTATCAGATACAATCATATAATGTTGCCTGAAAAATAATAAAGCTTATGATATTCTCACTATCTTAATACTAGGAAAATTACAAGCCTAAACTGGCTAGGTCTAAATCTAACTGACTACATCTTGAATCCGAATTCCAAGCAAGCCTTTCTCACAGACTTAAGTAGAAACTTCTCTTTTCCCAGCTCTGAGAATCTTCGAGATGTCACGTGAAAGAAATAACCAATCGTAGCTTGCTGACTTCTCTAGCCTGTCTTGTTATGTCTTGACTATTACATTTCATAGATAAGCATCTAAGACAGTGGTTCTCAACCTGTGAGCCCTCACATGTTCCTGGACTGCAACTCCCTAAAGCCTCTACCACTCACTGTACTGGATGCCCTAAGCACATCCGATCTCGCCCGATTTTGGAAGCTAAGCAGGGTCAGGCCTAGCTAATACTTGGATGGGAGACCACCAGGGAATACCAGGTGCTGTAGGCACCTGGAGCAGGAACTGGCAAGCCATTCCAGTATCCCTGCCAAGAAAACTCCATGGACATGGAGTCATGAAGGGTCGGTCATGACTGTAACAACACACACACACACACACACACACACACACACACACACACACACAAGATTGCTTATGCAGAGCTATTATCTTTGTGTTGCAGACACAACACACACAGGGTAACAAAGCAAAGTACAGTAAAAACAGAAGTATTCTCCACTTTTGAGACTACCAAATTCACAAATGCTGTCCACTTCTTCAGGCACGTGGAGGACAAATGTGGTCTGCTGGTTTGCATACAGTGTGACAGTTGGGATGGTAGAGGTGGGCTCCACAGCAATGACAACAGCCTGTTGGCATCTGGTGAAGAGCTTCCAAAATGACAGCAACATCACTGAGCTGAGGGTACACTCAGATGACAAGAAAGGTTACACATCTGATTCTCCTGGAAAAGATGGCTTCGCTTGGGGTCTGCAACACTTTCTTGAAAGAGCCCAAGACTGAAATAGCATGAGTCATGACAGAACTATAACTGGACAATTATACTGTTTAACTTAAGTGGGGAATATATAATAAGTGTGGAATTTTTAATACAGTGGGTATCTCTACTTACGAGTTTAATCCATTCTGAATGTATGATCATGCCAAACAACTCATAAGTAGAGCAGCCATATCTATAAAAATCAAATAAATAAATAAATAAATAAATAAATAATTTTTTTAAAAAAAATGTAAATACAGCGGACTGCATCTAAAACTTGTAAGGCAACAGTTAAAACACCAACCGTTTTCCACTCTTAAGTCAAATTGCTCATAAGTAAGTAGAGGCACCACTGTATATAAATCTATATATCACTTTTCTTTAAAATGCAGTTAGGTCAGTGGTTCTCAACCTGTGGGTCCCCAAATATTCCTGGACTACAATTCTCAGAAATCCTGGACAGCTCACCTAGTGATGACGACTTCTCGGAGTTGCAGTCCAGGAACATCTGGGGACCCACAGGTTGAGAACCACTGAGTTAGGCCATTAGAAAAGATAACTCACTTTCTCTTCTGCAGCCAGTGATTCTTCAGTCTGCACACCTCTCCCATGCTTACACCTCAACACCTCCACCCCCACATTAATCTTTAATGTGAAATGACTTTTATATATCAGACTCAAGCAATTGTAAAAAAATCCTGACGCCACATCTAACAAAAAAAAAAAAATGCTTCTTTTCCCTTTTGGACATTTGCTTCCTAAAGGCTATTTTAGAGCCCAAATACTTGTGAAAGGAAGAAATGGAATTCCAGATCTGTGCCATGGAACTGTGACAGCTAGCAATTAATCATCTCTGACAAAGCTGCATGAGGAGAAAGATTGCAGAAGTAAACAACACTAGTTCAGAGTTGGCCTATGCAGTGTCTTTGGACAAATGCGGGAGGTGGGGGAGAGACTCAAAGCAAATGAGACCTAATTATATGGTTCTGAAATAACTCCAGGGCAGAGGCTTTTTACACACACACACCACAAGGGATCCTTTGTATTCTATTCAGCATTCATCGGGTTCAAAAGAGCATTGACTATTTGAAATGAGGAAAGGGAAACGTGAAAGTACCATAGTAGCAATAGGCTGAGCAAACTTCCCCCATCCCCGGGCATTGCCCTGTATTACTAGGTTTGTGTGTGGGGTTTTTCAATGATATTCAGAAATTCTCAGAGAATGTTACAGGCCTGGTGACAGAGCAGAATGTCTTCTAAATGATGGTTTAGCCTCTATCTGTATGCCCTGTGTTTGGATACAGAGCAAGGAGGGTCTTATGTGCACCCCCCCTTATTTAGAGCTCTTTTTAATGTCCTCTTGTTTTGTGGGGATAACAGGGTTTTTTTTTTAAGCACTGAGTATGTATGTCTTGTTTGTTGTCTTCAAGGTGGTGCTATCTGGAAAGCCCATTATGTGACTCTAAATTTTCAGCCCGAGGGCACTGGTGCTTGTTATGGAAAAAGAGTGTGCTCATGTTCTGGAGAGGGGTTAACTTACCATAACCCTCCTTTGCTTTTTGACCTCTCACATGATCCTTCAGAGGCCACCCCTTTGTCTCCAGCTTCTGAGCCTCTTTTTACCAGCATTGTGAATCATATGGAACAAGCGGTGGAACAGCATCACATGACACTCACTCCTGTCCCACCACAGCTTGATGTATACAATAATATATGGAAGCCATGGTTGCAGCCATGCTGTGGGACATTCCCTTTATGTTCCTGGGCTCATGAAAGTAATAATGATTCCATAATTGTGTAAAGGCCTTAGCAAAGGGTTAGTTAAATAAACAATAAACACTTCCGCTGTGTGAAACCTAATTCCTTCCTAATGTCCACAAAGAACTGGGTGGTTGTACTGTGTCTTGATGAAGGATGGAGAGAATCTAAAATGCAAGCCACTTCACATCAATAATAATGTGTCTCAATGGCTTTTTTAAAATGGAGGTTAAAGGGGGCAACATAGTTGTGGATAGACTGATGTTGCACTAGGGCATGGGGAGACTCAAGTCCAACTCCACACTTGGCCACCAAACTCAGTTGGCAAACCAGTCACTATCTTTCAGCCCAAGGCCATTACTTCACATCTAGTTTGTTGCTCTAGAAAGTGTGCTGAGTTGTGGAATATTAAATTGTCCCCCCACGTCCGTCGCGCTATATTCAAAACAAAGTGCGACCACACCCCCTGAAGCGCGACTCAGTGCACTAAAGTTGTACCTGGTCTAGGGGTAGTGTTTTTCAGTGGGGTAACATTTGTTCCGCATCCTTTCCATTATCATCCCTGGTTGGTTATTTCCCCTGATTTTTTTTTCCGGACTCAGTAGATATATCGGAATGGCGTACCCACCATTACAGTTTCAAAGAATAAATTGCAGCCCTTTTAGCTGATTTGTGTTTCCAAACACTGTATCACTTTACATAATGATCATGACAATAGGTGTCAGCAGAGAACATGTATTTTTTGATATTATTTGTACCCAGATGCTGTGATTCTTGTTGTTAAGTCCTGGGGTCACCTTTGTTGGTGACAATGGGGCTTGTCAATAGCCTTTTGTCCCTTAAATTGTTCTCTGTTGATGTTCCAACAGAAAATATCTTCCGCCCTGTTAGCCTCCCATTCCATAACATTTAAAAATCCACTCCGTGAATTGGATGCAACACAGACAACCACAATGCTATCTAGCTTTTCCTTTTTTCTTCGCACCCCCAACCCCAAAGCATGCTAATGGAATGTCAATGCCTAAATGTAATACTCTGTTTACTACTTGAAATAATAATGAAATTTCAGAGCCCTTAGTATTTCTTTCCTATATGTGATGGATAAGTAAGATTGATATCGAAGAGGGGCTTGGTTTGTTTTCTTCAGCTTCAGAAACTAGGACTCAGAGCAATGATTTCAAACTACAGGAAAAGAGATTCCATTTGGACATTAGGAAGAACCTCCTGATGGTTAGAGCTGTTCAGCAGTGGGATATGCTGCCACAAAGGAAGGTGGAGTCTCCTGCTTTGGAGGTTTTTAAGCAGAGGCTGGATGGCCATCTGTCAGAAATATTGTGATGGGGGTTCCTGCATGGCAGGGGCTTGGACTGGATGGCCCTTGAGGTCTCTTACAACTCCATGATTCTATGATTCCTAACTGAGCAGTATGGCAATGGAACCCATTGCCTTGAGAGGTGGTGAGTGCTGCAACATTGAAAGGATTCAAGAGAAATCCTTCACTCATGACACCACACTAGATACCCACCCATTTTTATCTTATACATGGACTTATACACTGCAAAGGGTGAATGTTCCCTGCTTCTCCCACCACCTTCCCACTGACTGTGTCAGAGAAAAAACCACCCACTTTCCATTCATTTTATGCTTCTATATATAATACTGCCAAAACAACAATGTGCATTTTCTGGAGTTTATCCATTGTTAGCAACTTAGCTTTGTACACTTTAAAATGTCATCTCCAAAAGAACATTTAAGAAATGGCTTGCATAGTTCCCTTTGCAAAGGGGGAAGGCTACTGATCTTATTTAAAGTCTGAATTTTGCAGCTGCAGAAACCAAACCATGGAATCTTGGGGTTTTAGGCAGAAAAAAATAAAGTACTATACTTGGGTGTTTTCTACCCATCTCCCCCCTCAAAGTTTGTTTTAAACCTCAGTATTACAGAGGTCCAAGGTAACTACAGGGATAACTGCACTCATCCAGGTGTCAAAAGTAATTACCATATGAAGAGAAAGTCCCTGATTTTCTCCAGAGTGAAGTGGGGAAAGGGTCATATTTGCAAGCAGCAGCACAAGAAATGGAACGTAATGATTTGAAATATTTACGCCGAGACCACAGGATCAGACCGAAATCAATCTCAAACCCTAGACCCCATCTTTACACACAGATTGCACACCAAAAATCAGGGGTTTTTCAGCAAAGAAACATTGATCCAAGACACAGATCCACACGGGACACACTTATTTTCATCCAGGACTGCCCCCACCCCAGTCTCACATCTCCAAACCCCCACCTCCCTGTCCTTGGTTAGATAGGCAATTAGTGTCAGTGGAAAAAAATTGCCTTGCCAAAAAAATTCCTTTCACAAGTCTATTTTTACTCCCCTGCATTCTCCTCTGCCTGCCTCTGAGTATCCATTGCCTGGGAAAGTGTGTGTGTGTGTGTGTGTGTGTGTGTGTAATTTCATCTCTTTGTTCCTTGCACTGATTGACGAGACCCTTTGTAATATCTTTGTACATTGGAGCGTTGTATAGCAGACAGCTTGTATAACATAAAATTTGTACAACATAAAAAATTCCTGAGATAGGGGAAATTTGCTTAACATAATCGCCTATGGGGAGAATCTGTACAACATAAAAATGGGATCACTCAGTTTTCAATGCATTCCTATGGGAATTTATATAAATGAAAATCTGCTTAACCTAATTTCATTCGGAACGAATTAATTCCTTTATGCAAGGTACCACTGTAATATCATTCGAGTTACATTTGTTGAGCTAATTGATCTCCAGTCATTATTTACTGCAAGGTCGGAAAAGCTCCACTATGTCGCCTTTGAAATCCCAACTCTCATTTTTGCAACATTTACGTTCAACATAGAAATACCACGTTTCTGCACCTTGTGTGTGTGTTGCGTCGTTACAGTCGTAACCGACTCTTTGTGACTCCATATCCATGGAGTTTTCTTGGCAGGAATACTGGAGTGGTTTGCCAGTTCCTACTCCAGGTGCCTACAGCACCTGGTATTCCCTGGGGTGGTCTCCCATCCAAGTACTAACCAGGGCCAACCCTGCTTAGCTTCCGAAATCAGGTGAGATCTGATATGCTTAGGGCATCTAGGCATCCATATATATATAGATATATACTTCATTCCGATGAATCGAATTGTCGGCTGTCATACTTTAAACTTTTTTTTTAAAAGAAAAATGCTCTATATTAGTCCGTATTACAGGCTGTTAAAGCTTTTTTCAGAACTTTACAACAGGAGGGGAAGGGGAGGGTATCAAAATAGGTAACAAGATGGCATAGCTGCAATGTATTATGCAGAACAGCAACAACAGGTAGATTTTCTAAGCGGGAGTAGAAAATCGGCAAGGTGGAAGGCAGAAATAATAGTCTTTTCTGAGGGGGCCATTCAGAAAGTGCTGTGTTCTCAATGCCTTGGAGGAATGACACCCTGCACTCAAATTTCAAAACAGTGAGGGCCATCTAGTGGCATATTATTGGAAACATAACAGTGAAATCCCAATACGGAAAGCCACTGAGCACAGAAGTCAGCAAAAAAAATAAAGTAACTGAAGTTTGAAAAATTGCAAATGAAAATCAATCTTTCGATGTACCTATTGGTTTTAATTTTTATAAAAAAAAATGTGTCGCAGAACAACAAAACAAGAATGCACTTTGATGCGGCATTACCCTGTAAGGTCACATCAGTTTAGTAATGATAAAGTGTGACATTGGGGATGCAGGAACAGCAACAAAGCCATGTGACCGCAACAAATTAGATTACGCAATATAATTTGTTGTGGTACAAAATGGACGTGAAGTAATGGCCTAACTCACCTCATCGGGTGGCTGTAAAGATTAAAAGGAGGCAGAAGATCATAGATGTGCTGCCTTCTGCTCCGCAGTGAAAACAGGGGTATGGGTTTAACTGGCTCATTGCAGAGAATATGCATTCCTCTTAATGTCTAGTCTGATCCTATAATGTGGCCCAACTCAAGGAAGGGTTTAAAGTATGGGTTTAAAGTACTGTACATGTAATAAATTAATAACTGAAGAATTTATTTTTGTTCTGAGTTATTTAATTAATACATTCAAGCCTGACAGAGCCAGTAGTCACAAAGTACAGTGGGCCCTCGTATAACAAACGGTTTGTATAACATAAATTCTGTACAACATAAAAAATTCCAGAGATAGGGGGAAATTGCTTAACGGAATCGCCTGTGGGGTGAATCCATACAACATAAAGATGGTCAAAATTAGGGATTACTCTTTTTCAATGCATTCCTCTGGAAATTTGTCTAAAGGAAAATTTGCTTAACATAATTTCATTTGGAACGAATCAATTCCTTTATACATGGTACCACTGTAGTCAGAACTGAATGGACAGAGCTCCAAAACTATGGAATATTGAATTCATCTCTGATAAGAGGCATCAAAATATGTTGTTCTGCATAGGGAGCTACTCCAGTCTCCTCAATTCATCCCTGAGCAGTACTTATACCTACATTAAACCAGATAGTTCCCAAAGGTGACATGAAGGAACAGAGGCCCCTTTTGCCTCTCAAAATGCAGTTTTTTCACAGATACATGCCTCACCAAACACAGACACACACACACTAAAATGGAATCTGAAGAGGTAAAGAAAGCCACATGCTATGACAGATGTCTTTTGCCACTTAAGGGAGCACATCCTTTGAACATACGCTAAAAGTAATGCTCGCTTTGAACTTCAAGCTCCTGATTGCACATAACCAGCTGCCACATGCCATGCCGGATGTAAGGACACATCCAGACCATATGACATTGCAGAAAAAATTAGGTCACCTGGGTTTTTGTTAGTTTCTGCAGCTTTGTTTGTTTTACACATTAAGCTGCAAAATAAAAGGAGAAACGCTGCTCAATTTAATTCCACATAGAGGCACAACCATGCGTAGTTTCTCCACAAAGGCCAAGTTTCAAAGTGTCATCTTCCAGCTCTTTGAAGGTGACTGTTGCTGCTCTGCTGTCTAGTTTTATTTCTAATCTTGCAACCAGACAGATGAAAATAATTAACTCCTTATGGTGAACATCTGGATTATTCTGAATAAAGAATGACAGAAGTTCCAAGAAAAGGGGGAAATATGCTGTCTGTTTGGTGGTTTCTCCATTTCATTCACTTCCTTTTTCTCCTGGAATAGGGATGTCACTAGATAAAGTCATCACATATTTAAGTGGTGGGGCTGATATCTTTATCTCTCCTCCAGTGTTTTACATTCAAGGTTTTATTCATACTTCTCTGTGTAAACTGGGTTAGAAACCAACAATGCTCCAATTTAATATTGCACTCATGGAAACAAGAGGCAGTTGGTTTTGGAATAGGAACATTTTTGCCAAAATAAATCCATGACTCATTAATTTTACTTTAAAACCGTATTTTCCCTTTAAACATATTTAACCTCTGACTTTCCATTATGCAACACATTTAGCATTTAAATATCAGGAAATGAAAGACCGCAGCATGGGAATTTCTCCCAAATCTCAAACATAACTCATGGCTTAAACCAGCTGTCCACCCTCTTGTTGTTAGAGCTCAAATTATTTTCCCACTTACTGCATTTGAAAATGACAGTCCAGTTGTTTATGTGCTGTCAGTTCCTATCTATTGGGCAACAAACCTAATCAGGTTTCAAGGTATGTGAGATATTTAAGGAGAGGTTTTACCACTGCCACATACACACCAGAGGGAGTGTTCTTGCCTGATCAAGAATTAGAATCCCAAGTCCTATACCATTACTGCCCATACACTATATTACACTGGCTGTCAATGTATTTGTGGGTGTAAAATAATAAAACAAAGTTAAATGCAAGTGTATGATTAAATCTGTTCCCTTCTGGATACCAAGCCTGATTCAGATCAGGGCTGTGTTTGCTTATTCTGCATTATAAAGTAAATGTAGAGGAAATTCTACACATTAAATGTAGGATATAGCTTGAATCCAGCCTGTTCCTCAGGTGACTGCATAAAAGAGCAAGATAATTTGTTAGAGAGGCCAATGATAAGTAAAAATCCTGTTTCTCAGGAAGGACTTTATACACTGCTGTTCAGAGCTTCCTGTCAATTTTTAACAGGCATACTGTCACCACACCCTCCACGTACTTGGGAATTTAAACAACTAGGAGGTGGAGGGGGGAAAGAGCAATCAAAAATGAAAGAAAAATACCCAAACCTTCTTAACAACTAGCTGTCCAAGGTGGCCAGAGATGCTTAATAAAGTGAATTATGGGATTTCCAGGTAAGAGGAATGTCTTCAGTGTGGATTTATTTGTGATTTTTATTTTTAAAGGCAAACATTAGGCAGTCTTCAAATAGCAACCATTCCCACCTCTTATCAATCACATTCTCAATTGTTTGTATTGGCTTTAGCGTCTGCTAGAAGGAGTATTTGCTCCATGAATGTGTTGGTTTCTCAGAAATATCTCAGAACCGTTAAAAATAATCCCCGTCTTGGCTGATTGCCAGTCAATCTTTGGGAAAGGTAAAATAGTAATACTGTAAGTGGATACTGGCAAGTCAATTAATTCATAAAGTTAAAAACCAACTAGAAAATATACAGTGAGCTTGTTCAAGCATGAATGGTCTGTTTTTCAGCATACTAGTGCTATAGGAACTGCTTGAGATTTCTTCTGTTTTATTGAGAGAGAAGAGCAAGAGATCCGCTCTACAGCTTGAGTGCTGCATGCATAAACGCTCCTGGATTTATAGGCAAAAATGCTTAGGAATAACAAAAAAGAGATGCAGTGGTGGCTCTTCAACTGTGTCTGTTTAAATCAGTTACTTACTTCCTTGGTTAATCACTGTTTGGTTCATTTGTGAGTTGTGTCGTTACAGTCGTGACCGATCCTTCGTGACCCCATGTCCATGGAGTTTTCTTGGCAGGAATACTGGAGTGGTTTGCCAGTTCCTACTACCGGTGCCTACAGCACCTGGTATTCCCTGGTGGTCTCCCATCCAAGTACTAACCAGGGCCGACCCTGCTTAGCTTCCGAAATCAGGTGAGATCGGATGATGCTTAGGGCATCTAGGCTAGCTAAGTAATCTTAAAAACCCTAAAATAAAGTATGGTTCAGATACAAATACTTAAGGACTGATATCCTGTTTAGTGTAGTAGTAAATCACAGCTAGAGTGGAACTATAGAGTGGCTAGTGTCCCTCCTGCATAAGTATCTTGAAATTCTGTTGCCAAAATCAAGATAAGAGCCAACATTTTTTTCCCCAGGGGACAGCAGCTCCTGCCCTTTCTGCTGGAATTTTGAATCAGAGAAAAGAATCATAAAATCATTGTAGGGTTGGAAGGGACCTTGGACGTCTCCTAGTCCAACTCCCTGCCCAAGGCAGGAGACCTCATACTGCCTTCCTTAGATGTCACCTCTAGGCATAGAACTTTCAGGATACAAGAACTCCCAATCTCATAGTTCAGAGGGAAATAGTTAGCCTGAATGATGGCAGCCATCAGGAGGCAAAGGTAAGGAGATAACACAGATTCCACACTGGTCCCACACTCTTTCTCCATGCCTCTGAATGGCCCCTTGCTGTACCTTTCCATGTTGGAAAGATTCCTTGAGCCCTACAAAGGGGTAGTAGACTGCCTCCATTAAGAGTGTGTGGAGGCAGGCTCCATGGGGACTTACTTTCCCATGCATTTTTGCGAGTCATAGGGAATCCTCACAGGTTACAAAGTTGCAGAGGCACAAAGAAGCAATATGGAGGTATTAGGGCTGCCCATATTTCTTCCTTTTGTTGGTGTCTAGTCCCATAATTCAGCCAGGAGAATCTCCTCCTGATTTATAGGATTGAGAGTTCTCTTCCCTCTCTGAAAATTTCATCCCCCTACAAAGACACTAATCAATTACATTACTCTATAACAGGGATGGTGAACCTTTTTGACACCGAGTGCAGGTGTTGGTGGGGGGTCGGGATCGGTGGCAGCGGGGAACAGGGGTGGGGGTGAGGGCAGCACGGCCAATGGGGCGGTGGGTTCAGGGTTATTGTCAGTGGGGGGCAGGGATGGCAGCGGAGGCGGGGTCAGGGTCAGCGGTGGCAGAGGCAGCAAGGGTGATGGGGATGGGGATGGCGACGGCAGCGGGGGGATCAGGATCAGTGGCAGTTGGGCTGGGCTGGGGGCAAGGGCAACAAGGGCAACGGGGCAGGGGGCAGGGATGGCAGCGGAGGCGGGGTTGGGGTCATCGGCAGTGGCAGGGAGCAGGGATGGTGGCGGCAGAGGCAGGGGCGGGGGTGGAGGCAGGGGCGGGGGCGATGGTGGCGATGGTGATGGGGTTAGGTGCCAGCAGGGTTGGTGGCAGCGGGGGGCAGGGGGCAGAGGTGGCAGCGGGGGCAGGGTCATTGGTGGCGGCGGCAGGGATGGCGGCATGCCAGGTGAAAGCTCTCTGCGTGCCACCTTTGGCACGTGTGCCATAGATTCACCATCCCTGCTCTATAATATTCAATAGAACTACAATGCATGTAAACAAGGAAGACTTAAAACTGCTTTAAAGGTATTTTTCCACTTTTGCTGACAGGTCACAGATCTTTATAATGAGAATGTTAGTTCAGATGGCTCTTGGGATGCTACTTTACACAGCCATCTCAGGTATGGGCTAGATAATTACTCTGACCTGTGAGAAAGGTATAATGCAGATGGTTTTGGTGCTTTCATCTAGATGTACTCCGGCTGTTTTGCTAGTTATCTCCTTATTTCTTCAAACAAATGGACAAAACATATCAAGGCCGAACTTTTTGCTAATCATGGCAGACGATCTTGGGTATGGCGATCTTGGATGCTTTGGCAATGACACTATCAGGTAAGTATAACGCCAAAACAGATCAGTGCTTGCCCTCTGTTCTAAAAGAAGAGACTAATAATGAAACAAAGAGGGGCTTGTTGTTGTTGTGTCATTACAGTCATGACCGACTCTTCATGACCCCATGCCCATGGAGTTTTCTTGGCAGGAATACTGGAGTGGCTTGCCAGTTCCAACTTCAGCACCTGTTATTCCCTGGTGGTCTCCCATACAAGGACTAACCAGGGCCGACCCTGCTTAGCTTCCCAAATCAGGTGAGATCGGATGTGCTTAGGGCATCTAGGCAGCTAAAGAGGGGGCAAGAATGGTCAAATCTGTGGGTTTCACTTTTCCCCACTTTTGAATTTCTCAACTATTAGTAAAATGGCGAAAAGGTGAACTAAAATGATTTCTAAGCCTTCCCTAGTGAGAAATATACAATGATGTCTAATAGCAAATGAAAGAAATTGAAACTGAAGGCCTCTTTGAAGCGGAGCAGCATGGCACAAAAATTCAATAAAACAGTTTCTTTTCTGTTTCAAGTTGGGAGAGTGTGCAGTTCAAATAGTGCACATATTTATAGCAGCCCGAAGGGTCATGAACATGGCATCGGAAATATTACTGCAGTGCAACCAAACAGTAATCTGACTAGAATATGATCTAGCCTTGCTGTCATTCAGGCCCTTCCAGATTGGCTGGATCAATGTGTTCTGTGAGAACAGAGACCTACAGATGGGCCAGGTGAAGAAATGTTTTTGCCTGTTGTTTACTCCTGCACTCCGAGTAGAAGTTCCGGCCAGGCTGTCTTAATGCTGCCCATTTGTCTTTGTTTTGTTCTGCTTCTGCTTATATATCACCCCATACCACTTCAAGTAGTCTCTGGGTGGTTTACAGTTTAATTGCAGCATGCAGGCTACACATTGCCCCCACCCCCAGCAAGCTGGGTACTCATTTTACCAACCTCGGAAGGATGGAAGGCTGAGTCAACCATAAACCGGCTAGCTGGGATTGAACCCCAGGTCGTGAGCACAGTTTTACCTGCAGTACAGGCATTTTACCACTGCACCATGGGGCTCCTTAATACTCCTTGCCTTGCAGTGGACAAAAGATGCCTGCCATTTGACAAGCATAGGAAGAACTTTTTCCTAAGAACTCAGTTGGCTCAAGTGTGGTAGGCAAGTTTTCACTTGTGGTTTCATCAGTTCTAATATGTTTGCCACAACTGTTTGCCAGGTGATGGGTGTGTTTTCTTATTTTAGTGAGAATAAACACATTTTGGGGAGAAAGTTCCTCTTTGGATGCTTCCAGCGGTTAGCAATATTAGCCTGCTTAAAACCAACCAACCAAGAAATTTTTGTGGCACATGAAAGATTAGCAAGTTTCACATGGCATAACCTTTCATAAACTTCAACCTATTTCTTCAGATGCATCTGAAGAATATTCAATTTCTTTCTATATTTCCCATGAGGGATATTCCAATGTCTTTGGAATCCATTTTTATACCATAATTGTGTTTGTAGAAGTAGATCTAAATAAAATGTATTATTCTTTAAGATAGCATATGATCCTAATTGTTATTTTCTGATTGTCACATATTAATATAACATTTGTCCTTGCTAGCTTTATAAGCCCAAAGACATGAGTAGCCGTATGTAGATAGGCAGTATAAAAATCTAATAAATGAATAAGAATCTAATAATAAACTAAAATGCACACATTGATCTAATTGAACTTTTTCCCCAAAAATGCTGATAACAGGTGTTTTTTGCAGATATTATTTATTATAATAATGTATGATTTTGTTTTTCCTTCCTAGGACCCCTAATATTGACCAGCTCGCCAGGGAAGGTGTCAGGCTAACTCAGCACATTGCTGCAGCCTCACTTTGTACGCCAAGCCGGGCTGCTTTTCTGACTGGCAGATACCCCATCCGCTCAGGTTGGCAGCCTCTTGAATGGCTGATTGGCACACATGTACAGACCAATGTAGACCTTTGGAGCAGCACACGAGTGAAAAGCTTCTCTTCTGAGCTATATTTGTGCCACTGTTCAGCCCCTAAAATGACAAGTATCCCGTGAACTCCAGCTCGACTTCAAGTATCACAGGCACCTAGAATGCCCTTCACAGTGTATGGCATTTGAACATAGAATCAGGCTGTGATTATACCAAGGGAACACTGGGAACTTCCATCCCTGATGGAACCCAGATATATGGTGGAATCCATTTGTATTCTGGTAGCTGCAAGGCCATGGCCAGAGGTTAGAGAGAATCCATGCACAGCCCATATGCAGAAATGCAGTCTTCCAGTACCCCCGGGGCTCCCTCACACCAACCTAGAATCTTAAAATAATATAGTCATTAGAAACATGCAGGGAGATTGGTTTAGGCCACATTTACAGTGTTCTCAAGCAAACAGAAAGACCTTATGGTATGAGCTACTGTCTGTCTGGCTGTTTGTTTGTTTGTTTGTTTGTTTGTTTGTTTAATTTCTATACTGCCCATTTAGCTAGCAGGCTACTCTGGGTCATGTACAACAAAGTAAAAAACAAACAAATTATAAACCATAGCAACCAAGTTACACTAGTTAGAAAACTATGTAAAGAAAAATGGCAGTGCAGATAATAATTGATTAATAATAATCAGAGGCAATATAAATTAATCTGGACAGGGGTTAAAGCACTAGTTATGGACTGGACTTGGGAAAGGCCAGCTTAAATAGCCAGGTATTTAGTGTACATTTCAAGTTACCCAGTGAGTGTGGTGGCTCAGTGGGCTAGAACACTGACAACTGTCGGCTACAAAGTTTGCAGTTCAGCGATTCAAATCCTGGGTGCCATACAGTGGAGCTAGCTCTCACTGTTAACCCCAGCTCCTGCCAACCTAGAAGTTCAAAAACATGTAAATGCAAGTAGATAAATAGGTGCTGCCATAAAAAGCCAGAAGGTAAAACAGTGCTTCCTTGCAGCCATGCTGGCCACACGGCCACAGACTTGCACAACACTGGCTCTTTGGCTTGAATATAGAGATGAGCACTACTTCTAGAGTCAGACATGACTAGCATGCATGTGCAGGGGGGACCTTTACCTTTACCTTTTAAAGTTACCCAGTGTAGGGGCCAGGCAGATGTCAGAGGGTAAAGAATTCCACAGGGGAGGGACCACTGTCAAGAAAGCTTGGTTCCTGGTTTTAGTTTTCCAGGCCTCTCATGGTGCCAGGGCCCTCAATTGCCCTGACTGAGAAGAACAGATGATTTGGGCATTTCTCTGTGGAAGAATATGCTCTGTCATGTATCAAGGCCCAAAACCATTCAGGCCATTCTATGTTACCCTCATTACCTTGAAGTCAGTCCGGAAGCAAAGTGGTAACCGGTGCAGAGCAGGCAGTGTTGGAGAGATATGATGATAGTGACTCACTTAAGTGAGTAGCCTGGCTGTTGTGTTCTGGACTAGTTGAAGCTTTTGTGTTAGCCTCATGAGCAGGCCCACGTAAAGAGCACTGCAGGAGTCTAATCGCAAGATTACCAGTGCATGGACAGGAGTAGTAAGTGCCCCAGTGTTCAGGTAGGGACACAGCTGGGTGATCTGCCAAAGATGGACCACATACTCTTCCTAGAACTTCAAGGATAGCACTGTCTGGGTTCAAGAGAATGCCCAAGCTGCAAACCTTGGCCTTAGTGGGAGAATCACTCTCCCAAAAGAGTGGGAGTTTCCCAACCTGCAGACACTGAAGGTCCCCACAAGCAGGATTTCCATCTTTGCCTCCCAGGACAAGAGCTAGCCTGTGTAGCCTTGGGCAATCTGCACAACACCAGAATGTCCCAAGAAGAAGGAAATAGTAAACTACTTTTGAATGCTCTGTAAACCCAGAAGACCCTGGAAAGGTTGCTACAAATTAGAATTAACTTTACACTCAGTCACTGCAAGACAGGTTTCCTCCATCCACAGCTTCTTTCGCGTACTGTTCCCCCCATCATCTTATTTACTATATACACTTGAGTATAAGCTGAGTTTTTTCAGCCCTTATTTTTGGCTGGGAAAAAAACTGCTCGCAGCTTATATTTGAGTCAGTAAGTTTCCCAGTTTTTTTTGGGGGGGGGTTAGGTGTTGGGAAGACTTGGGGAGGGTGGAGGGCAAGTCCTGATCGGGCGAGTGATAGAGGTGCCTCTGCTTCCCATATGATTCTAATGAGAAGGTTTTTTTTCCTAGGGTCACCCCCTTTGGAGCATCATAACAGTCCTCTTACCCCCAAATGTTTCCAAATTTCAGGGAATTCCCTAAAATCATTTTCTGAAGGTACCCCTGGTACTTTGGTTCCCCCAAGGTAAGTAATTTTTAAAGTTACCCAGTAATTTACTTACCCTGGGACTCCAATGTAGCAGGGGTACCTTCATAAATCGATTTTAGGGAACCCCCTGAAATTTGGAAACATTTAGGAATAAGGTGGCTGAGTTATGAAGCTCCAAAGGGGGTGCCCCTGGGAAAAACCTACTCCAAAGCTGATCAGATGGGAGATAAGGCTGCTGCCACTTCCCATATTATTCCAATTAGAGGTTTTTTCATCTAGGGGCACCCCTCTTTGAAGTTTCATAATTCAGCCCCCCTACCCTCAAATGTTTCCAAATTTCAGGGCATTCCCTAAAATCACTTTGGGAAGGTACCCCTGCTACTTTGATGTCCCAAAAGTAATTTTTGAGTGCATCTTTGTTAAAAATATGCACTCAGAAATTATTTTTAAAATATGCAATCAAAATTTACTTACCTTGGGACTCCCAAGTAGCAGGGATATCTTCCCAAAGTGATTTTAGGGAACCCCTGAAATCTGGAAAGATTTAGGGGTAAGGGGACTTAGTTAAGAAACTCTAAAGGGGCTGGGAGTAGTATTGGCAACTGTGTGGGGACTTTACAGGCTTCCCTCAGTGTTGGCACCCTCAGAAGACCCGCCTAGGAAGAGCAAGTGTTCTGGGTGGTATTTTGAGGTATGAGTCATTCTGACAGATAGCAATGTCCTAAACTGTTTAGGGCTTTGTATGTCAACATCACAAACTTGAAATCAATGTGGAAACAGATCAGAAGCCAGTGCAGTGTGGCCAGTGTCAGGGTAATATGTAGATGGCATTGTACACCTGTTATTAACCTGGCTGCAGTATTCTGCACTAGCTGGGGCCTCTGCATTAATCTCAAAGGCAGCCCCACATAGAGTGCACACAGTAGTCTAATCTCGAGACTATGAGTGCATGGACCAATGTAGTGAGGGCACCTGGGAAACTAGCCAAGACAGAGGCACTGCTAATTATTTCGTCTCTTTGACATTTCAGGCATGGCATCTAGAACTGTTCCTCGTGTCATCATCCGGACTGGTGCCTCAGGTGGGCTCCCTACAAATGAGACAACGTTTGCTAAGCTGTTACAACAGCAAGGCTACATCACTGGCCTAATAGGTACAATATGAAAAAAAGCATTTCTTTATTTTTCCATTCATTTTCCCACTGATAACACACTAATCTCAAAGTCGGCTATTGTAGAAAAAGTGTTTGACCAGGAGGAATTCAGCTCCTTCTTAAGGACTCCAGTCAGAGCAGTTGAATGTCACAGTGATCTGCCATGATCAAGGGGGCAAGAAATATTTTTTCTATAGAACCCATACAACTGAAACCACTCTTGACTCCTTCCAGTAGTAGCTCCTCTCTCTCTCTCTCTCTCTCTCTCTCTCTCTCTCTCTCTCTCTCTCCCCACTTTAGGGCTATCTTCTCCATTTTATTCTGTGGAAGGAAAAGTGACAGGGAAATTAGGATTGCAAACATGTTGCTGTCTGAATCCATTGGAAAATTCCGTGACTGAGGTGTGGCAACTTCCCAATAAAAGCTCACCTAGAAATACGTTGCTGTCTACCTTCATTACTGAGGAAAATGACAGAGATTCAAACATCAATGAAGGCCCAAGAAATCCCTTGAGAACATATGAGGGCAAATGGCAGCAATTCTGTGCTAAATTGGACTCCATATTTTGGAGGAAGAAGGTTATAATCCATGGAAACTCAGTGGAATAAATCTATGAGTCTTGTTTTGTTCTTATTCCTGCTTTGGCTTTGGCTCTTATTGGACCTGATGAACTCGTTGCATCCGAGAACCAATCTTTGAGTAATGTTGTTTTCAGCTGTCAATATTTTTCTCTCTCTAGGAAAATGGCATTTGGGAGTGAACTGCGAATCCCACGACGACTACTGTCACCACCCTTTAAACCATGGCTTTGATTACTTCTATGGCATGCCTTTTACACTTGTGAATGAATGCCAACCTGACAAAAATCCTGAGATAAGTGTAAATTTGCGAGCTACACATTGGTTTTACACACAGATGGTTGCTCTTCTGGCATTCACTCTTCTGCTGGGAAAGTTAACTGGTTTCTTCACTGTGAAATGGAAGTCAATAATCGTTATTCTTCTGTGTGGGATCCTATATTTTATCACGTGGTTTGCCATTTATGGATTTTCAAGATATTGGGACTGCATCATGTTGAGAGATCATACCATTACTGAACAACCAATAAATCTGGAACATGCTGCCTCCAGGATCACGAAAGAAGCGGTCTCATTTATCAAACGGTAAGGAATTGACGGATTAAATTCAGCCATGCATAGACTTTTCAGGCTTGAGATGTATGGTCTGATTTTGAATCTTCCATCAGGTCAGTGCTTACTGTCACGGATTCATGTAGGAATCTTTGGGAGGGATTTGCTTTGTGAGCCACATGTGCATGCAGAGCATGTGCCATTTCAGCACATAGGTAAATGTTATAGATACATAGGTGCACATGATCTGATCCTTAGCATTGTAACAGTGGCAATAAAGAAATTTATAATTAATCTTATAATCATCTTATTAAGGCTTTAAAGAGTACGTGTCTCTGTGCTGGGAATATAGTTGTTAAAGAGGGAACTGCAAGGGGCCTCTCTTGCTACAGTTCCTTCTGCCAGCCACCAACGGCTAGTCTCAGATATTGTGAAGGCTGTGTTCCCATAGTTTGCTATAGTGGAAAATTACTGGTCTCTGCTGTTCTTTCTTAAGAATAAATTTCACATGGACAGTCAAGATGATAAGTATAGCTTTCTGATCTCCAGAAAGTGTCCTTCTTTCCTCAGAGAAGCACCATCAATGCATTGATTCAATTATTGCAATAAATTCTTGAAGGAACCCAGTGTCTCAGTGTTCTATTTGTCTTTATGGCAATTCTGCCAGTCTCATTGCAGTACTTGTACTGTTTGTGGGATGACAGCATCATGTTTACTGACATTTAAAAGCAACCAGTTGAAGAAAAAATTATCCCTACTACTTGGAATTCAGGAGCATTAACATAGAAAACAAAATATTTTTTAAAGGCAAACTACTTAAAGATTAACCAGTGGGGTGTGGTTTTTTTAATCATCACCCTCAATACAACATTAACAGTTTTGCCATACTTTTCAAGATATGGGTGCACACGTGCTAAAATTGTTTCCTTCATTTTGGAAATATTTGGTAAGCATGCTGTAGAGTACCAGATGCGTCTACAAATGTCAAGTGGATGGAGGCAAGTCTAGGCTGATGAGCTAGGCATTCATTTAACTTTTTGTAGTGTTGCCACCTTCTTCATAATCACCCACTTCTTCTTCTTCTTCTTCTTCTTCTTCTTCTTCTTCTTCTTCTTCTTCTTCTTCTTCTTCTTCTTCTTCTTCTTCTTCTTCTTCTTCTTCTTCTACAGTACTGCTGCTGCTGCTGCTGCTGCTACTACTACTACTACTACACTGGTACCTCGGTTTAAGTAATTAATTTGTTCTCCAGGCAATTTCGCATTGTGAAAAAATCCCATAGGAATGCTGTGATAACCAATTAATCCATTCCGGGGTCAGAAAAAAGACAAACCGGGACATTCCATTTTAAATTTGCTTAAACTGAGGCATCCCCTTTCTTTTCAGTATGTGAACATCACACATCAACTTTTAATGCCTTATAAAAAAAAAGTAACCTGGGGCATTCCATTGAAAATTTTTCTTAAATCGAGGCATCCCCATTTCAATTTCTTTTCTTAAAACAATTTTTCCTTTGGTTAACCGAGGTATTCTTAAACCAAGGTACAACTGTAGTTCTACTTCTACTACTTCTTCTACATCAGCTAACATAAAGTCATTTTTACCTTTTGAATTTATAATCCTAGAAATGTTCTTCCAGAACTTGTTTTACATATGAGAAAAGACCTGTTTTGATGTTCTCATATGTTGAATATAGTAAAAAAAAATGAAAAAAATATTAGTGTAGAGTCTGAACTTAAAATCAACCAGTTCAGATCTCTGGTTACTTGTACATATGATAGCATGGGGGAGAAAGAGGCAAAGCTTTCATTGGTTTTTCATTTCCAGGAACAAGCAAAGGTCATTTCTCCTCTTTGTCTCCTTCCTTCATGTCCACACTCCATGTTATACCACAAAGAAGTTTCAAGGGAAAAGCAAGCATGGATTATATGGAGACAATGTAGAAGAGATGGACTGGATGGTGGGTAAGTAAATTATTAGTCAATTTATTGCATTTGTCTCAGGAGGAAATGTTTCTCTTCCAGGGACCCCTTTAAAGTTTCTTTCAGAATGCAGAACTTCATTTTCTTTTATTCTAAAAGAAGATTGACTTTACTGACTGATTTGTAAACACTTGGGACTATAGTTTCATTAATCTGAGAGCACTCCCTTCATGACATCTGGTCTTCGAATGAGTTCCCTTATACAACCTTTTGTGCCTAGAAGATTTTTCACTCAAAGGTATTTGGGTAGTCTGATAACCTGGTGAAGGCACAACAAATACAAGTTGTGTGTCCAACAATCAACAGTGATAATTCAACATAACTGGCAGTGGCAGACAAATTGCCTCTGCATGATCAGAAATGCAAATGAATTCCTCAAGTACAGCTTTTGTTGGGCTTTTAATGAACTCTTGTGGGTTTTCTAACTGCACAGGAAGAATTCTTGCTGCCATTGATGAGGAAAGTCTGAGGAGCAGCACGTTTACTTACTTTGCATCTGACCACGGAGGCTTTTTGGAAGCTAGAACAGAGGAGGCTCAACTTGGCGGCTGGAATGGAATATACAAAGGTGAAAATATAATTGCTTCAGTTATTAACCTTTCACTGGTAACCTTTAACTTATATTTTAACTGCAAGATGTTATAATTACAGCTGACTTGGTTTTCTGTGGAGAATATATCTGTGAAGGTCATACCTAGGACAATTACCGGTACTTGTAGTCCCACTTCTGGGCCCAGTTCAAAGTGCTCATCTGACTTCTAGCATTTTCAAATGACAGAGTTTTTATACTATTCAGCATGATCTGATGCAAACTAATTAACAATCAGAAATATTGTTCCATATTTTTTCATGACACTGCAGAATCTTACCATTTTAATCTGAAACTCCTTTTATTTTTTTGAAATCTGTCTTTTGAAATCTGTCTTGTAGATGTCCCTCCTTTGGTGAGGTGTGACAGGTGGCTACTACAAAAATGTTCTCTTCAGTGGTGGCACTCCATTTGTGGAGTGCTCTTCCCAGAAGGGCGCTCTGTCATCTGTTTTGATATCCCTTCACTGCTGGATTGCTCAGTGGTTTACATATAATATCTAGCTGTGGAGCCAGAGGTTGGGAGTTTGATTTTCCACTTTGTCTCCTTAACAAGTGCTAGGCTCAATGATCCATAGGATCCCTTGCCATTCTGTAGTTCAGAGATAATGGCAGTGGCGGTGGCAATGGTGGTGGTTCCATTGAACTACTGTGTCTATTTGCTAATTTTGCTATGGAAACCTGAAGTCTTAATGTTTTTGCTATGGAAACCTGATGTCTTAAGGATTTCTTTAAAAATAAAAAAGACCATTCATGTATCTCTAATGTGTTTTTATAAAATCAAAATTATTTAATATTCAGGGAATGTTTGATAGTTTTCCCTTAAAATTGATATACTTGGCTGTAGAATTTGGAGCTAAAAATGGCTAATGAACTGTAAGCATGGTAAGGATACTCTCTTCCCCTACAAATGAACAATTCCCTGAACCCACAAAAATCTACACCTTTGACATAATTAATATGCAGTAAATTAACCAAGCTGCCAAGATGCCCTACGTACATCCAATCTCGCCTGATTTCAAAAGCTAAGCAGGGTCAGACCTGGTTAGTACTTGGATGGGAAACCACCAGGGAATACCAAGTGCTGTAGGTGCCTGGAGTAGGAACTGGCAAACCACTCCAGTATTCCTGCCAAGAAAACTCCATGGATATGGAGTCACGAAGGGTCGGTCACGACTGTAACGACACAACACACAAATTCACCAAACAGTGATTAACCAAGGAAGTAACTGATTTAAAATCCACCAAACAAGAAAAGTACTCCCTGACTCACATATGAATGCATAAACACTGGGGGTGGGGTGGAGTAGCAAAAAGCAGAACCTTATATATCCCTCTTCCAAAGATCAATAAAAGCAATCAATTGAATAAAGGAAAAAATATCATCAAAGCTGTCCTCCAAAGCCAAAGCCATTCTTTTCTTCTTCAGGTCCAGCAGGCACCAGCAGGCAGGCAGCGGCTGAATTAAGAAAGGGAAGGACTGGAAAAAAAAGATCCCTGAAGAAATTAGGAAGGAATCTAAGAAATAATTCCAAATAAGCCTACTGGCACAGGCAACTTCCTCAGTGACAACAGCAAAAAAGAATGCAATAAAATGGAGGATGGGAGAATATTCAAAACAATGCAGCAAAAACGGGGAGCATCCAAAAGAGAAACATAGAGATGGGCAGCATAGATTGCAGGGCAGGGGGGGGCACCTTGATTTCACATAACCAAATGCAAATAATGAGTTTCCAATCAATACAGATCCTTATATAGTTTCAAGAGATTATGAGTGGATGCTTGACAGCAGCCCCTGTGAGAATGTTAAATAAAAAGTTTCCTGGGTGATTTGACAAAGGCTAAAACACAGGTTGAATGAAAGAGGAAAATATGGAAAAAAAAACTCACCAAATTTTCATGTACTTTTATTTATAGGAATAATTCAGTGACCTATGTAATTATCATCTGCCTTCACTCTCTGACCTAGTTGTTGTTTCTATCCCTCAGAGTAAAGGGCCCATATCTATCTCCAAGTTCTCCTATTCACCTCAAGTTCCCTCATCACCCTAATACTCCTTATCTTTCCTTCTGCTCTTTATTGTCTGTCCCTTCCTTTCCATTCTTCTTGTTTCACACTGTTCTCCTCACCCTCCAGTCTAGTTTTTTTAGTCATTTCTTCTCCTTACTCTCACTTCTCATGCAACAGCAATTTTTCTTCCCCTCTGTCAATAAACTTTTTGGAGAGTTCTCAGGCCTTGCAGATGGAAGCAGTAGATGTGCCTTGAATGTTTTCACTATCATGGTTCTGGCTTACATGGTATTGCCTAAAGATCATCTGAAGAAATGACTGTTTGAGACCTGAATACAGATTCCTCTCTAGTAGTTAATTAAATATGCTGCTTATTAGCTTTAGATTGTACTGCAGGCTACAGAGATATTACAATTAAATGAAATCAATACTTTTTAAAATCCAGGTTAGTGGCAAGTACAAACCTTTAATGTCTATTTCACATGCAAGGCAAGCCATAGCTTCAAATTCTTGGAGGTATGGTGGTGACACAGATATTTCTTTATTCTATGTATATTCTAAGGTAGTGATGGTACTGGTGATGGTGGTGGTGGTGGTGATAAATGCATGTGATTCACAGGATGAAATGCTAAAGCTACAAAATATAGGATGTAATCAACTGAAAATCATTATAAGAGGACAGATTACAGTCGGACCCCGATATCCGCTGGGGATTGGTTCCAGGCTTTCCTGTGGATAATGAAAACCAAGGATAACAGAGAGAACGCCTGCCCACCCATCTCCAAACTACTGTTTCCTGACAGTAGCTTGCTTTATGACTGCTGTTTTGAAACATTAGCTTGGTTTATGGCTGCTGTTTGTGACAGTAGCTTGCTTTACAGATGCTATTTGTGATAAAAGCTTGCTTTACAGCTGCTGTTTGTGACAATAGCTTGCTTTGTGGCTGCTGAATTATTTAATTTTTCCCCCTCTGCCAACTGTGGTTAACTGAATCAGTGGATAATGAATCAGTGGATACGGGGGCTACTGATTTTTAGGGTTAGATCCTGGGCATGGGAAATAAATCTTCTTTATCAACAAGGGACAGTAATTAACAAGGAAGTCACATGTCTTTTGAATCTACTTATAACAGGTGATCTAAATAAAGGAGAAACATGAACTGTGGGACTGAAATGATTTACTTGCTGCAATATTCATCCTCATTTTAACTATTGCTTCTTCATGGCAGGTGGAAAGGGCATGGGAGGATGGGAAGGGGGAATCCGTGTGCCTGGAATAGTGAGATGGCCTGGAATGGTCCCTGCCAACACGGTGCTAGATGAACCAATAAGTCTTATGGACATTTACCCCACAGTGGCTCACTTGGCTGGAGCATCAGTGCCACAGGACAGGTACAAAACACCACTATCAAGTAGTCTTTGGTGGGTTTACAGTTTTAATTACAGTAATGCAGGCTACACATTGCACACACACCCCTGCCAGCTCAATCATCCAACACAGATCCAATGGGGATTCAAAAAGAGTTCCCACTTTCATTCTGAAGATGTGAAAAAAATGGAA
The DNA here is from genome assembly GCA_029282475.1 of Phrynocephalus forsythii. Lineage (NCBI taxonomy): Eukaryota > Metazoa > Chordata > Lepidosauria > Squamata > Agamidae > Phrynocephalus > Phrynocephalus forsythii. The sequence goes on from JAPFRF010000010.1 coordinate 98,740,915, forward strand.
GCCTAAAGAGTTTGTCATTAATGTATTGCAGTGTATATTCACCTCACTTTTGATGAAAAGCATAAAGTGTTAGGGATTCTTCAACACATCCCTAAGTGGTTATCAATCAGGTTTTTTGTGCAGAATTCCTTATACTCTACAATTCACTTGGGCTGATGTGCATGCACCAGATGTGCTCATTTTAATTGATGTCTGCCATACTTTGCATATACAGATTGCTTTCTTTAACATGGCAGCCATGCCAGATCTGAGTACTCTCTTAAGGGTACTGCAGTGCTTGCACCTAGAAAAGAATACATAATTGAAGTGTATAATTTTTAGGCACCAAATCCACTGGTTTGAATTCTATTATGTTGCTGTATGTTAATAGTTTTGTCCTATAGCCATGAGTTCATTTCTTATTGAGACACCATTTTTGTGGACCACACCAGCTGCAGAGCAAATAATCTAAATACAAATACAAACTGACACATGAGACCTACATGTTCAGTTAATCTCAGAAACTGATAGTGCCAATCTAAAAGTTCTAGACCCTAGAACAAGAACTCTTGTAAGAGATTCAGTAGTGTAAAGTGGACTTTTCAGATTTTATCCATTGAACTACCACCCCTGCCTTCCTCCTTCCTCCTTAGCAGGTATTGTTCTGAACAAGCTCTTTTTCAAAATCAGTATATGCTACTCTAAACAATGCCTTAATCTTTTAATCTTAGGATAATAGATGGGAAGAACCAGATAGCTTTACTGCAGGGAACAGAACAACACTCAGAGCACAAATACTTGTTTCACTACTGTGGATCGTACTTGCATGCAGTGCGGTGGTACCAGAAAGAGAGTGAGTACAAAAATGTTATTATCCCTGTAAATGTTACTTATTCTAACCAAATGATGGGCACGAAACAAACCACAAACAAAAATATACTCACAAACAACAACAGTTTGTGGTTTGTTTCATGGGTGGTTTGGGGACCCATGCTTTCATGAAGTGAAATGAAACATTAGACTTTTTCATCATTGACATTTTAACTCCACCTCCACCACTAGAAAGTCCCCCTTCTTCAGCCCCAGGATCTATCTATCTATCTATCTATCTATCTATCTATCTATCTATCTATCTATCTATCTATCTATCTATCTATCTATCTCTACCCCACCATTCTCCTTAAAATGGCCCAGTAGGCTCTCTGGGCCTACTTCAAGCCCCGGTGTTTCCTTGGAAGTTTAGGGTATTGTGGGAAGTACAGTTTGCTAGGCCAGGCCTGAAATTATTCTGCAGAAGCTTAGTGAAATTTCAGAAAGCAATATCAATCTTATAACCATTGTCTTCCAACAGAGCTCATTCAGACTTGTAGATGAGGTTCATGTTTACTATCCAATGATCAGTCACAAAATGGAAGCAAAACAGTTTGCAAAATGTGGACGCGTCAAACATCTACTCTGCTTTCAATATTGTCTAAGTCTGAACTCTAGAGGTTAAAGGCTAGTGAGATATTCTTCATATATTGGACTAGAAAACTTGGAAAGGTTTCTTTCTGTGGTAGAGCTCTGTGAATCCATAGAACTAGGGAATCAAATAGGGCCAAGCACCACTCAACTCCTTAAAAAGAATCAACCAAGATAAATTAGGAAATTTCTTTTTTCATATTAAATGTACAATATTTGGGACATTGGTCAACTTTGCTGTATTCATATTTTTGTTTTCTTTGCCTATACAATTAATGTCTGTGTATCAGCAACAGTTCCACTACAGGGCAAAGGTACATAAGCTTTCCGTGCACCAACACTCATTTCACTGAAAACCTGTGCAAAGTTGGTCAGTTGATACCTTTATTAGATCACCAAAAAGTTGCAAATAAAGTGAGCATCAGGTTCTCCAGATCAGTTTCCTTTGGTAAAGATGGAATAAAATTTAGAGTCAAGGCAAGCAGATCACAAATTGGCCCAAATGTTATCTGTAACATTTTTGTGATCTAATAAAGGTATTGGCCCAATCTTAAACTATGTTTTTAGGAATGGATCACACGTCCATTTTTGTCTATACATTGTGACCTTTTGATATGCTTTCCTCCCCTTCAAATTGACTATCTTCACAACAACAGATCTGTGAAACACCAATGATGCCTGACTTGATGTAACAGTAAAGTAGAAAATGTCATTTTAATGAGAGGCAACTGAAAATGGGGTAGATGAATAAATACAGAAATAATTCCTGTGAGCAAACTATCAATATCATGTTTAGCACCAGTACCCAATGAACTCCAAATAACTGGAAATGTGTCCAGATAGACAGGTTCAGACATACCTAAGGCATAGGCATTTTATATAAACAGCAGACTGTAGGGATTACTATATACACTTGGTTAACATTTCCTTGTAGGAATGTAGGAATTAAGACTCTGTATGAGTATAACTCCAAACATTTTAGCATTCTATTAAAATGGGAGTGGGGTAGAAAAATCTGATACCATGTATTGTAAAGAGCCTATGGGAAAACATTTTAGCTTTATTTGCTTCATTCACTAGTTCTCCAGGTATATCTGCTTCAATTTGGGGATAGAGAACTTTCTAAATTTGATCTTATTTACATAATAGTACAGTATTTAGCAGGCTCTTTGGTTGATTATGACATGTATCTTCTTATATCCTGATAAAAATATTGCTTCTTCTGGACATTTTGTGTGCACTTGACATTAGAAAGAGATAAAAAGAACATGGGGGGGGGCAACAGTCTGACACCAGGTTGATGTCTCACCCTACAATGGTAAAATAAGGCTTACACACCAAATTCTAGTGGCAGATGTTGTAAATTATCCTCATATAACAATTAGCTACCTCACAGAACAATTGCCTCCCTAGGATTGTATGCAATTCTGGGAAGAAGTGTCCTTTCAAAGAATCCAGCAATAGACCATCTCTGCAAAATTGTATACAGTAGTTTAAAGCCTGTGTTCAACTTGGAATAATTCTATGAGAGATCACATTGACCAGAAAGTGAGTTTTATATATTTGATTACTTATCTCTCAGGTGGTGCTGTCTGGAAGGCCCATTATGTGACTCCAAAATTTGAACCGCTTGGAGCTGGAGGCTGTTATGAAGCAGGACTGTGTCCATGTTTTGGAAAAGGTGTAACTCACCACAACCCTCCCTTGCTTTTTGACCTCTCACGTGACCCTTCTGAGGCCACCCCTTTGTCTCCTACTTCTGAGCCGCTTTTCAAAATGGTTCTGAGTCATATGGAATGGGCAGTGGAAGAGCATTGGAAGACACTCACCATTGTTCCAGAACAACTCGATGGGTACAATGTAATGTGGAAGCCATGGCTGCAGCCTTGCTGTGGGACATTTCCTCTCTGTTGGTGTGATGAAGAAAGTAGTAATGACTCCATAATTATTTAAATAGTTTCGTAGAGAGATTATTTTGCCTACATGCGCCAAATATGTTTATTTCATGCTACTGATAAGGGACTGTCTACATGTAAATGAAGGAAGGGATAAAAAGTTGAGTAAAAACGGTATTCTGGGAACAATCTTAGGATCAAGCTAGATTGTTAGAGAGACGTATACTGTATTTCATTTAACAGAGGCTTGAATGCGTCCATTTGATTGTGTGTTTTTAATTAATGATTCAAGTCAAATAAAGGCAAAATTTTCAGGATACTCAGAATTACATGCAAGTTTCCAAGACCACACAGGGATTGAAACCCACAGTTCCTGAGTTCTAGTCCACCATTCTATCCATGACACCATGCTGGCTTCACATGGTCAGTTAGTTAATTCATTTACCAGGGGTTCTCTTGCCTCTGGCCCTCCTGATGCTACTGCCTGAGGTTTCTGGCAGCTGCTGTTGAAAACATCTGAAAAAAGCTGAAATTTGAGAATAATTGTCCCAGGCCACATCACAAATACAGGAATGGGTGCCGCCTCTTTTAGTTAGTGCAACCTGTTTTCCTCATTAGGGTGCAAAATGCAGGGGGAAAGCAGGCATTTCCACACTACAGATGGACAAATACAGCTAATTTTGCCCATAACCTGTTAGTATTCGGAATGTGACACACATGCTCTGGATGCTGCTTGATTTTTCCCTACTTCTAGAAAGTTCTTTAACAAGCTGCATACCTAATAGAAGTAGTCATTCTGCACATGGTAACATATTCTGTACCATGGCCATGACTCTCAGAAAATGGTAAACCATCTAGGAGATACGTCTTTTTAAACCCAGTTGTTTCAAACCCTCATTACCATATACTAGGTTCCAGCTAATGAGCATCAGCTCAAACCTTATAAACAGTTCAGACTTCAGCACTGCTAAGCCTGAGTACTTGGATTTAAACTGATTAATTTCCATTGACTAAGGAGCTTCATTCTGCATGTATCAGCTTAGCTGGTATCTAGATGAAGTTGCTAGGCACCTAAAATAAATGGCCAACTTCCCAGTGTGAAGAAGCGATTAAGCGAAACCCCCACTGAGAGCTGAGCCTTTGAGGTTTGTGTATTGGATGTTGTACCAAGCTGAACTGCTTCTCTTCACATCAGTCAATCTAAGTGTTGGAACACATCATCCAGGCTTGATTTACAATATTATTTGATCCATGACGCGCCTGACAAGAGTCTCTTAAGAGTCATTCAGTTATATGCATGTCTCTTTTTAGCAGGCAAAATTAGATTCCTGAAATAAGGCATTGTATAAGGCTAACAAATTATTTTTTGTTAGCTGGCCTTTTCAGTTATTTTTTTAAGTTATGGAATATTCTCTCATCAGTTCTTTAAAACTCCTATTCCTTGTTAACCTAGGAGTCATCCAATATACAAAACCACACCTCCACTCCCATCCTTAATGATACTGTGATAGGTTTTCTTTCCAAATATATATGGAGGCCCAAACGTTCTCCAAAAGAGCAATTTCAAAATTGGCATATGCCAATTAGAGATGGGCACGACTTAGCGGTATTCCCGTTTCCGTTTCCGTTACTCGTATCTGTTACTCTACGGAAACGGTAACAGGAATTACTCCGCCAGACTTCGAGCTCGAACCGACGAACGAACAATTTTGGTCTGATTTGTCGTGCTCGTTACTTGCATCGCGGCGATCGCACAATGCCAAGCGGCACAGAAAAAAAGTTTTTAAAAGTTAAAAAAAAAACCGATTCCCAGCCCTAAAAGTAGGCAAAAACTGTCTGAGGGCACCTACCAGGCCAGAAGGGTGTTTAATTTGGGGGGGGGGGTTCCCTGCCCCCTCTCCTTGGCTATTGCTACTGCTGCGCTGCTGCTACCAGGCTGGGAGGGCGCATCCATTTGCCATGCAGTGCGGGGGATCCAAAATGGCGACCGCAATATTTTTTTTGAAATCATTGCCCAAAACCCCACCAAAGCACCACAGAAACATGCGAAAATTAGCTATATTAAATGCTTGAATTTTTACAGTAGCAGCAGTGGGTTTTTCTTGCAAAAAATGTCTCCGTTGATTTTATTTTATTTTATTTTATTTTATTTTATTACACCTGCACATTTGCAATCATGGGCTCGCCCATGGGAGTGGACCATGCAAATTTTCCACCAATCGCATGGCCACTTGGCCAGGTTGACCACAGAGACTTCTGGGATGTGCCAATCGGGCATAAACAGCCCACTAATCGTAGCCCAAACCCGAAGCCTAAGCCTAAGCCTAACCCATATGCCAGTACACTGTCCTTCTAAGTGGGTCAGAGAGGCACCCAGAGGTGCACCCCAATACTCACCCTAACCTCACCCGTAACTAGCCTAACCCTAGCCCTTGCGCTAACCCGTCTTAACCCTAAGCCAGATCTACTTGCATTGCACTACATGCAAGTACGTGAGACACAGTGGGTGCAAAGAGTCTGCCAGTCCGTCACTTGTGGCTCTGGCTGACTCCTGCAGCTCCCTCCAGGAGCCCGCTACCCCCCCCCAAACCAGTACTAACGACAACAAAAAAATGAAAAAACAAACCGACTAATTTTTGCAAAATTTCGCGAAAAACGGAAACGAGCCGAAACGGACTGCCTCCGACACACGACAACTCGAAAACGTCATTTTCCCTAGTCGTGCCCATCTCTAATGCCAATACACACACACACACACACACACACACACACACACACACACATACACACACACACACACACCTACAAAGCTTGCATATTTCACATCTCATGTAAGTTTGTGGTTGTTTTTGGTATCATCTCCAGTTTGAAAATAAATTACAACATATCACCATATCAGATTTACTGCAACAAGTAAATATATTAAAAATGACAAAATATGTTTCTAGGAGCAACCTCCACAACAATAGTACCAATCCACAAACTAAATACACTTGGTAGATAAACTCGGTTTTCATGTTGCCATGTTCATTTAAAAACTAGACAGTCAATCTTGTAAAGCTTTTTCTGTAAAGAACTACTAGCTGCTGTCCTAAAATTCATGCTTCTTCTACGATCTGTAATTCCTAAATAAAATTCCTAAGCAGAGTCAGTGTGCACTGGAAAAAGACAGATGTAAAAATCAACAATATAAAATGTTTATTTGATGATGAACAGAGTTACAAAAATGAGGACAAACAGACTGGAGGAGGAAAGCAGAATTTCTCTCTTTTACCATGTATTCACAAAACCATGAAGTTTCCATGCAGAATTACAAGACTGTTGCTTCTGGATAGAGAAGAAGACCTCCTTCCTGCAGCTTGCAAAACTAAACTAACATCAGCAGCTATTAAATGAAACCTGGCTAGGAAGAAAACAACTGGTCAGTCTGGGATTTGATCCTTCCAACTTGCTAGCTGTTTCTGATAGAAGCAAGTCCCAGATAACTGGATGAGTCTTAGCTTTTTAGGTTATATTGCAGTCTACAACACAAAGCGTTCACCTTCAATCAAACAGAAGGACGCACACTTTATTGGAAATCTGTATTAATAGAGTCCAAGTGATATGATTGATAAAAGGGTTTCAGGATTAAATTGTTATTGGGTGGCTCATTTACTCATGACATTCCTAAGAAATACTGCTAGGCCCAGGCAATTATCCCAGGACTCTATATTCTATTTTGGAATGACTTCCTATTAAAGAAAATGAAAGGCTTTTCCAGTAAGTTATTGCTTCACTGTGCACAGCAAAGTGCTATCAAGTTCTGTTTAGAACTCAGTCTCAGTGTGTTCTATGACATTTATTCTCAGCTAAGTGAGAATTTGATTAGAACACTAGTTCCCAACTTTGGGTTGCCATATGTTCTTGGACTACAACTCCCAGTAATGCTGGTCAACAAAGCTAGGGCTGAAAGTTTCTGGAAATGTTAATCTAAGAACATCTGGAGATCTGAGGTTGGGAACCATTGGATTACAACATAAATCTTAAATGGGAATTTGGTAAGCAGCAATGGGGGGGTCTCGCCTTATTGGGGCTAACAAGTGGATTGAGGCCTGTTTATATGGTCTTGCATTTTTAACACACTGGCCAAAGGAAGCCCGAATCATTCTTCAAGAAATAAATTTTTCGTAAAGATTTTATGATGGTACACATGTTTCTAAATAGAGGAAGTATTCTCTTTCAATCATCAGGTGAAGTAGGGACTTATGATGTAGGTTTAGGGGGCAAGAGAATAGCCTTGAGCATGGTACAACTGTAAACATTCTAAAAAAGTAACCTCTCGGGAATCTGCTGCCACATTTTGTTTACATTTCACATGTATCAAGTATTACTTGATCTAGCAGGGGCAAATTAAATAAAGCATTTTACCCTTTTCACCTTGGTCCTGAATATATTGAGCAAGATCCTATTGTACAAATTTAGGCCAGCATAAACTGAATCATGCACCAGTAGTGTATAATTTAAATTAATGGAAAACTCCCTGCCCACCCTCACTTTCCCAGGTTCCCTACGGCTGCCTTTGGAAGCCTTGGGCTAAGAAGGGAAACCTTTAATGCTTATTCCAAGGCTCCTCATAAAGGATTCTCCAGCACAAAAAGAGAATTGTAGGAAGCCTCAGCATCTTGAAACGGGGATACAACATTTTTCATGAGTTTAAATTACACCAACGGGACTTTGCACGTTGAAACTTAAACACAGGCTGGATTAGAGTGGATGAATTAAACAAGTCCCCTCCTTCTTGTAGCCATCATAATATATAAAGAACATTTCATAACAACTTATCAGTTAGTGAACCCATTTCTTTTTAGCACCACTGTAGGAGGTTGTCCTTTCTGCTTAACGACAACTGACCAACCCATGGGGCGTTTTTCTTGGAAACTAAACAGTTAACATTTCCAAGCTCCCTTGCTTAATATGCATTATACACCTGTCTCACTACACCTAAAGGATGGAAGCGCCTGTGCAAAAAGCATTCCTTTAGGGCAGGATGGTGGCCATCCAGATGTTTTCGTGCTGCAACTTCTGACATGTCCTGGCAGCCTGAGAAATTATGAAACATTATGGGGGTTGCAATACAACATCCAGGACATACATTCCCCCTATTAGAGGAACAGAGAAGAGAAAACAAGACTTTAGTACTGGAATCCTTCACACACAACTCTTGTGTACATATTAAAACTGGAACACATCCGGTCTGTATTTTTCTTGCAACGTTCTTCATTTCAAGACACTTACAAACCTTAGTAAAGAACTAATCAGAACAACAAGGGACACATCTGGGATCCTAGCTGGCATCCATTTGGTCATGACCTATGATCCAACTATAATGGGATGCTCCCCCATTCCTGAAGAGTCACGCTTTATCATTTTGTAAAACAAAACAGTTTTCTTGGTTCATGAAGGCAAGATTATTCCATGAAGATGATCAATACTGGCAACAGAACATTTCATCTAGCAGACAATACATCAAACAAATGCATGAACAAACAAGTGAATTCCAAATCACTGATCATCTTCAGAAATGCATCCCACGTTCTCCAACAGAATTAAGTTGACCATGAGAAAAAAACCAACATTGGTCCGATGTGCTGAGAACAAATGAAAGAAGAAGAAAATGGCAATTGTAGTTAAAACACCCTTGGGTAAGCAGATTAGGTAGACCTTGCAGGATGCTGCCAAGTAGAATATTGAGGTCTACACAGTATGAGCCAACAGTCTAACTCAGCATAAGGCAGTTTTGCATGTTCAGCATGTGACATTCTCTTAATCAAGCACGAATATAATACACACACAGGAATTTAGCAAATACATCTATTTTTGAACTGATATTTTTGGTTGCATTTTCCCCATGGAACAAGAGGCTTATCCTGGTGGTTTCCGAGACAAATTTAAATGCTGGCCAGTTTCTATATGAATCCAAAAACAAAATCTATAGCAAAAAGGAATCTAACTTCTTCTTAATGTTCTCAAAAGCATCCTTCCCCAGATAGTCAATGTGGCCTTCCTCCCATTTTCTTCGTTCATCTTCTGTGCTCGTTTTCTCTGCTTTGGGCTGAACAGACAGGTCTGAAGCATGACTGGCAATGTCATTCTGCAAGAAAACAGAAAAGACAGAAGGTTTAGACATCTAAGCCTGTGCTTCTGAGAACCTGATATTAGTATCGAAATTCCTATAGGTTTTAGGTTGTTGCAGGATAATAGTAACATCGATAGATGCATCTACAGTGCTCTGAGCAACACAGGTATGAAGTACACATTATAGTGGTGCCCTGCTTAGTGCTTTAGATGTTTTCCAAGAATATGGAGCACTGAATTGATCTGTGCTAAGAGGTCATTATGCTATCATAACATATGCTAGGACTTCTGGAGGCTTTGCCTAACCCCAGTGTGGGATGGGTAGACCAACGAAGACTAGGTCTCACCTGTAGCCCCACTCTCACTTTGAAATAAAGCACATAGACCAGGTCCTGGGTCTTCTGAAGGGCTGGTCTACCTTTTCCCTGAATGAGGGACTTCCTACTATGTAACTTTATATGGATTACCGTACATGATTGCATTGGCTTGTTTCATAAGAACACCAGTGTTTTCCATGGTACTTTCCACCCCTCGTAATGGACTTTCCTTTTCTTTTTGAGTGCTCTTTGTTGTTCTACTATTTCTTAAATGTTCTGGGCTATATATTGTCCCTCACTATTGTAAGCCACCTTGGGTCCTTTTCCAAGGAGAAAGCTGGGGTAAAAATATTCAAAATAAAATAAAAAATAAATAGGTCTCGTTCAACCACTACATAATAACCATCTGGACATGCACAATAGGCAGAACAACATCATACAGGGACACTGTATGAAAATAGAATAGCCCAGGTTACACAAAAGTTGTCAGTCGAAAAAAAAGCAAGTGAGATCTCAACCAAAAACATGCATACAATTACCGGAGGTCCTGTCGGCAAAACAGCTTGCCAAGATGACAATCCTACAATATGTACTCTGCAGCAAATTCCTTTGCAATCAATAGGTTTATTGTTATTTATAAAAACTACAGCCGCAATCCCTACTAAGAAACAAAACTTACTGTTTGACCTTCAACTAGCCTAGGGTTTCTCAGCTTGACCTACCCTCACAAGACTGTTGTGAGGAGAATATGGGGATAAGGGGAACCATATATTTTGCTTAGGGCTCTATGCTGAAAAGGCAGCTTAGAAACATAACGAACCAACAGCAATCATTCAGTTCAGATCATTCATTGTCCATGAAGACACATTTATCTTCCCAATTTCAAAAAATAGGACAACAGTAACAGATAGTATAGCTATTTCACCATATGTACAAAGTAACTTATGACCAATAACTTGAAACAATCCAGTTGCTTCAGGTTATGCCTGCCACAGGAAAATAACATCACTGGCAGGAGAGATAATGAAATTAAAGACTTCTTATTCCTGGCTCATCTAATTTGCAAGCAATGGATTTCATTGCAGGGGAGTCATGGGGGCTGTAGGATAGAAGAAAGAAGTCTTCGGTTACCAAAAAATCTTTCCTTGCCAGGAGTCATCTACTGGTAGGTATTTTTGGTAATTTTAAACTTTCAACACAAATATCTGACTTGGGATTCAGATAAACCATGGGAGACAAGAAGGATATCTTCAGTTACCAAAAATCTCACCCTGCTGATGATGCCATCACTCTTCCCACAAACTGACTAAACAGGAGTTTGCCCTAAATAGCAGTCTCTTGACTGCCGAGCACAGCCCAGATTTGCTGTATTACACCTCTCACGTGACTGATCTATACATTAGAGATGGGCATGAAGCACTTCGTTGTGCTTCACCCCGAATCATCTGTGTTGCACCACAGCTGCCGCACATCCCTTTCCTCCATCGCTGTCGCCAGCACCTCCACTCACCTGCCACCTGGATTGTCTTCCAGGGCTGGCTGCCCAATCCAGGCAGGAGCCCAGGTTTCCTTGCCCCGCCTCCTCTAGCAACTGGCCACTCAGATGAGGAGGCAGGACAGAGAGGCTGCCTACATGGCTGCTCATTGGCTGGCTACGAGAGGAGGTGGGGGAGGGAACCCTGGGCTCCTGCCTGGATTTGTCACCCACCCCTTGAGGATGGTCAGGCTGGTGTGCATAGGCAGGTGAGTGGAGCTGGCAGTGTCTACATGTCTGCTGCCACGCAGACAAATTGGTACAAAGCACGACGAAGTACTTCATGGCCACCTCTGATATGCATGTCTCCTTCCTCAGAGGAAAATTAACAGATAAATGGTAGTACAGTCACCCCCCGGCATTTCACAGTTCAGGTACTGCAGTCCCGCTATATTGCAGGATCGCAGTACCTGCACCTCGGAGCTGCGCGGGGGGTGGGGAACAATCGTGTCACTTCCCGCCGCCCCCTGTGCCCCTCCGAAAGGCCTTGGAGGCACGGAGGGGTGGCGGGCAGCAATCATGTCGCTCCCCACTGCCTCCCTGGGCCCCTCTGAAAGGCCTCAGAGCTGAGCGGAGGGGTGATGGGGAGCGATCGGGTCACTCCCCGCTGCCCCCGGCCCCTCCGAGAAGGCGCGGGCGGGTGGCACAGGCGGGCGGCGGCGGGAGGTCAGATCCCACAACACCGCCTGTGCGTGCCGTGCCAATACTTCTCGGACAGGTGCGCAATTGCCCCCCCACCTGCCCCCAGTCCCCCCACCCGCTTCTGCATATCACAGATTTTCATGCATTGCAGGTGGGGTGGGTCCCTAACCCCCGCGATCGGCGGGGGTTGCTCTAATGGTACAACACAAAAAAGATCTTTACCGTTTTCAGTGGGTGTTGAGAGACAAACTGGACAAATAGTTCTGTAGGTAACTTGCTAGACTCGGCAATGTGAACATCAAGACTGCATTCAACTTCCTGTGCAAATTAAAAATGAAGTTTTGTTGACTTTATTTTAAGCTTCATTCCTTTTGATTAACTGTACAGTTCAGAGGAATGGATCAGATTATTTAGCAAACTATCTAAGAATTATATCCATTATTCCCAAATAATACTCTTTTCAGTTAAACAATTGATTTCAAAGTCAAAATAACAAACAAGATTAAAATATGTTGCCAAATGCTATTTACTTGTTATTTATTTAAAATATTTTTATCCCACCTTTCTCCTTTAAAGTGACACAAGGTGCCTTGCACCAATTAAAAGAAAGTATTTCAGCTAATAACAGTAGATGTTTCAGAGACGGCAGCCATGTTAGTCTTTTCAAGAATTCCAGGCAAAAATCAAAGAAAAACAAAACAAAACATAGAATGCCTTTTATCTCTTGAGGAATTTTTAGCACACAGCCATAAAACAACGCCTAACATATCAACAAATTACCTTCAAAACAAACTCCCTTCTTCCTCCTCCCCAATCCACTCTGACCACAGCTCTGTCTCTATAGGAATTTACAAGAGCTCGCATGCAAATACACTTACATACAACAGCCAATGAATATTTGGTATGAAATATATATTCCATTACATATTATATTGCACACCTCATTCTGTTGGTATATGTCTGAAGAAGTGGACTTGTCCACGAAGCGTTATATTAAAATATGAAAGTTAGTCTTTAAGCTGCCACATGATTTGTGTCTTTTGTTTTGTTTTTTTTTGATTTTTGCCTGGAAAGCTAATAATAGAAAGTATACAGTTCTAAAAGGGTCAAACAAATACTATAATAAAAACATAAATGACACTAAAGAAGATTATTTTCTCTGTCGCCACCAAACACACCCAGAAAGGTGATAAGACCAATAGAAGGGCCTCTCTGGTTGATCTTAACACTCAAGCAGGGTTGTAAAGGGAGGCAGCCTGGTTCCAAACAGTTTATGGCTTTATACAGGTTAGAACAGGCATGTCCAAAGTCCAACCCAGGGGCCAAATGTGGCCCATTTTAAAATTTTGAGTGGCCCTCAGCCAATTCTCCCTGCCGGCTCAGTCTGTCACTCATCCCCGCCAGCTGGCCCCTCCCCGTGTCGGCTGGATATGTCAGCTTGCAATTTTATGGTTTGCCTGCCCTCCCTGCCTCCATCCATCTCCTCGACCACCCGCCCTGCCTTCCCACCCCTGGCTCCATTGCTGCAGTGTCCTCCCCACCTCCTTGCGAGGAAGGGCAGCTTATGCGAGCAGTGGTGCATCTTGGGTGCACGTGGGCCGATTCCTGGGCCATGCAACAGCTGCCAAACCCTTGGGCACTTTGAAACCGGAGCATTTGCAGCTGTTACCGATCAGCATGGGCCACACCCTTTCTCCCCCCTTCAGGCTGAATAGTCGGTCTCCACACATTTTCACCTCACCAAATCTGGCCCTCCTTGCAAAAAGTTTGGACACCCCCGGGTTAGAACAATCACTCTGAAGTCTGCCCAAGGATGTTGTGTCCTTTACTATGGTATTCCTGATAGAATTATAGTCATTTTCTTCCCTATGCATATTGCTAAATAATGTAAGGGAAAAAATAATAATTGCAAAGAACTTCATTCTATGTAAGTGTATATTGGCATTCCACAATAATCATGTAACCATTTCTCATTCTCAAAAATTGCACCAAATTAACATGGATCTTAGTCGAATAGTGAAAGCCTGGGATCTCACCCATTTGAACTGGAGCTGTGCCAAGCCGTGTTGCTCCACACTACAGGGCAGCACATGGGGCAGAATTCCACATAGAGCTATTCAGAACTCAGAACATATGAGGTTCTGCTCCTAGTGGAATCTTCCACATATACAGCAGGCTATCTGCTCTCAAACACACAGAGAAACAAGATGTTGCCATTCACTCTGTAAGCATATATATCTCCAGCGGTGGGGGAAAGGGTGAGACCATGTCAGAAGCAGGGCCACTTGATGGTAGCCCTTTCCCTGCTCCTGTGGTGAATCTATATGCTTTCAGCAATTCTATTATGCTGGAATAGAGCTGAAAATTGGGTTCATTGATACAAGCGCAGTACATTTTTTTTACAGATTTGCACAAATAAATATGCACATAAGCCATAATCCTGCTGTTGTTTACATGGATATAAATGAAAATGTTGCATTCATAGTAGTTAACTGAATCTAATTAATAAGGTGCTGGCTGCATGCCTCAGTGGTCACACAATCAGCAAGCAACCAGGCAATGATCGACACCTTATTAATTACTTTTTTTCTTTACACAATGTGTCTTGGCACACATTTAAAAAAAGCAACAGGATTCTAGCCACACACTAATAACTCCCAATCTAGTTCTAGAGTGAAAACACTACCAAAGACATAAGGAGGATTTGGATCAAGACAAAGAGCAGAACCACATGAACCTTAGTCTTCTTAGGTGCCCAGAACACTGGTGAGAGGAAAGCTGAGAAATTAGTATATCTTCTCTCCGACTAGTCCAAAACCACTTGTTTTGAACAGAAATACATTTTACATTAAGGGTTTTTTTTACACCTGAAATCATCATTAAACAAGATTTTTGTAGCTGAGGGAAAGATAGCAAAGTATTTTAAATAAAAAATATAATATATCTGTACACATACTACTTTAAAGTACCATATTGTCTAAGAAAGGGTTACTGTAACTAATTAGCAAAAAAAAGCCCCATAAGTACTTACATTTCTCACAAGTTTCTCACTGGGTGAATTTACAATCACTTCTGATATATGTTCTACATCCTCTGAAATAGGTGAAGAACTACAAACACTGGGACTTCCTGTTTCAAATGTACTTCCGTTATCTCCATTCACATTAAGCTAATAAAAACAAAATGACAACAACAAAAATCATGGCACTAATGTTGACCATCAGTTAAAAGTTTTGCTTTTACCATGCTAAAATTGTAAGAACTTTGGCATCTCAGGGACCACAACCAAGATGGAATCTCCCCTTTAGAGAGGAAAAAGAGACAAGAAAGAGGTCCATCCATGGAGGGGGAAATAAACCTCATATCTCCCCCCACTGTAGCAACTGTGGAAATTGTTGTGGTCCAGAACTCCATTATCAGGTAAAGGGGACAATCTGGAAGCAAGAAGGGATGTTTAATCCTGGCCCCTGACCCCAGGTACAGTAGTTGGTAATCTATAAGAGCCCTGTAGCTGCCCTTGATTAGCTGGGCTCAGTTGATGATGGGGACAACAATGACGAACAGCTGGGTGAAGGGCAGAAATATTACTTCTCTCTTACTTCCCATCATGAGCTAGACAGGCTTTGGGATACTTCTGAAGCTTTAAACATCAGAGCCCTCCTAGGTAAAGCTTAGGATTGCTCTGTAAGTACTTAATTTCCTTTTCCCTTTGCAGACAGTTTTAACTGGAAGACAACTTAAGACTATTATCATTCAATTATCATCCAATTATGACACTTCCCTATACTATATAAAGACTAGGCATTTGCTTGTAAGTAATTCCGCACTGAATTTGGGGTAGGGCTGGGGAATGCACAAGGATATCACATTGACAAGGATCTAAACAAAAATCTATTTGAGATCTGTCCAGTAGGAGGAGGAGGAGGATCATCCTCATCCTCATCCTCATCCTCATCCTCATCCTCATTCTCATCCTCATCATCATCTTAGAAAAGCAGAGCTGGAAGGGAATCAATGGATCATTATGTCCAGCCCCTCTGAAGGAAGCACAGTGGGAAACTGAACTCCCAACCTTTGGGCCCACAGCCAGAGACCTAAGGCACCAAGCTACCAGGAGTTCCGAAGACAAGGACAACAAGGACAAGGACATGATAAGGAGGCACAGAAGGGAACCAAATTCCTAATCTCAGACTCTAAAGTCAGATACCTAACATACCTAATAGGTATTGTCCTATTCCAGTGTTGGCAAACCTATGGCACGGGTGCCAAAGATGGCACTCGGAGCCCTTTCGGTGGGCACCCGACATTGCCCCTTCACAGCCACCTGTATTCAGGTTAAATGGCCGTACTGGCACTTTGCGAAAAATTAGTGGGTTTTGAATCAAAGTTTGGGCACTCAGTCTCTGAATGAATGAATGAATACTTTATTGTGGTCAATGACCAAATCCAAAGTACATATATATAAAAATAGCACCAGTTACAGCAAAACAAGGAAGGAGGGGAAATATCATACAAATTGAGCCAGCTTAAATTGTGAGTGCTTGAGCAATTGTTGAAACCTCCTGAGCACGAATTATAATTGCTGCCGCACAGAACTTAGCTACATTAGACAGCATGCTTGAATTAGGACATTCTGCCGTGTATATTTTTTGCCCTGACAACAGGAGGGAGGTATAAAATGCCTCTGGCCGTCCAGGGAATTGCTTTAAATAAGGAACAATAAGTTTTTCCCTAATTTTGTCATATAAGGGGCAGTGCAGGAGTACATGTGCCAATGTTTCAATTCTATCTGTCCTGCAGAGGCACTTACGATGAGAATAGGGAATCTTTTCAAATTTTCCCTCTTGTATTGCTGATGGCAGAGCATTCATCCGAGCAAGTGTAAAAGCTCTGTGTTGATTCTTTGTTAAATGAGCAAAGAAATAGTTAGCTGGTTTGAAGGGGATCAATGCTGGATCAATTGGTATGTTATTAGAGATAGCCCCCAAATCATGATGTCTCTCTACCTCCAAGATGTGTTGCTTGAGGATTTGCTTAGCCATCTCATAGCCTACTTGTATAATGCACTCCATTGAGAGACCATAAGTTTTAGGTTTAAGGGATAGGGCTCTCTTCCATGTTGAGTGGTAATTAGGGTAATTTGGGCACTCAGTCTCTAAAAGGTTTGCCATCACTGTCCTATTGTCTTTTTTAAATAGCAAATCTCTGTGCAATATCAGAAACTGTAATTAAAAGCTGGGTGAATACAAATCAATGATTGTTTTAAAAAAATCAAATTGTTATAAATCACATTTTAAAATAATAATTCTTTTATTTCAATAGTCCAAAATTCATTTTTAAAAAAAATCAAATCAAATCCACCCCAATTAAAAGAAATTCAAAGCAATAACAAATATTTAGTCAACAGAGCTGCCCATCTCTACTGTAATACAGACATGCTGTGCATAGAGTCACAGTTTAAATCAGCCACAGAATATGAGAACTGCAAGGAATGAAAGGTAACACTAATGATTATAAAAATTTCCTTTTCCAACACCATTTTACCTCTTTTCTCTGGATTTTTGACTCAGAAGATTCCTGCAGTTTTGCCAGCAATGGCAAAATACTAGAAGTGTATGTCTTCCACCAGAGTTCATGGAATGAAAGCTGACTTTGAGCTCCTGAGGCTGAACCATCCTCTCCAGCTGTTTTTGCCTGAGGATTGTATTTGTGGTCCCAAGGCTTTGCTGGTCCCAAGAAATGGACCACTTTTGCATCTTTGCCAAAGCTGCAAGAAACAGCATTAAAGAATAGGTTTAGGTTAAGCACCATTTTAAACAGTGACATTAGTTGTTTCATCTCTTTATTAGTATCATGGAAACAAATATCTGTACTTACTTTACTTATTCAGAGATATAGATATACACATACACATACATAGGTTTAACCTACTCCTTGACCCAAAGAAAAATCCAATGGCATTTAAAATTAATTCACAACACCACTGCAGAGAATGAGAAGAAATAAGAATGAGTAGAAATAAGGCAGGTTCTGTATTAGTGCTTACTAACAAGAAAGGAAGGGAAGGAAGGAAGGAAGGAAGGAAGGGAAGGGAAGGGAAGGGAAGGGAAGGAAAGGAGTATCAGGGAAATATTAATGTAATGCTCTAGCACTGATGCAAGTTCACATGCTTTTACATCAGAAGTTTACATTTAGTTGGATCAGTGACCTTTCTTTGCTGGTTTTCTTCCTGGCAGGGCAGTGACATAACCCAGCAGACCTCTGCCTGATGGCATGGGTCCAAGTGCCCTTTCCCTTGACTCTATAGCCACAGAGCAATAAATGGTGACTGCAGTGTGCTCGAGCGGGGGGGGGGAGGGTGGTGGAAACAAGTCCCCTGCAGTTATTTGTTCTTTAGCCAGTGGCCAAAGACAGATGGTTCTTCTCCTGCATCTCCTGCCACGATGTTCTCCCTTTGGAATTCTTCCAGTGACAGGAGTCAGAGTATCCCTCCCTTCACCTCTATAACCACAAGGTGATGGGCAGCAGAAGCATCCACCATGGAGGAGCCCAGTGCTAAGTATTTATGTGAATGACACCAGTAATGTCTCAGCTCCATTCACTCCTCTTCATCATCTCTAGCTCCAAGGAAATATAAAATGTCTGCCACCATGTTAAATCACCATCAAGGATGGCCAGACTCTATCACATCTTTCATTCAGAAGCAACCCATATATGGGAGCTCAGGATGCTGAAAACCTGGTGAAGCAGTTCAGTGCAGTGCAGCACAGGTAGACATGTTGGTTTGATTCAGATTATCAAGCCAATAAATTTCTGGTCCATACTACAATAAGAACTTTAGGCTTTTAATTATATTAGATTTTACTCGTTCAGTGACTCTTTGGGTCAAACGAAACACATAATTATGGAACATGTTCATGAACTATTGGTAATAATGACATGACACAGGGTGACGGATGCTTTTAGTAGACTTCATTGTTGATATCCTCTATCAGAAATGCTTCTGCAACAGCATCAACTTACTGTCATAAAACAGAAGCCCAATGCTTATGATGAAAGGCACAGAGATCCCACTATCAGGAATGGAATCTATGAACATGTGCAATGTTTTCTGCTGCTACTCAAGTAGACCAATTTGTCCACTCAAGGCTGAGCTGCTGTGATTTCTGCCCTGGACCAATACAACCAAGATCCAGAACATAAAGAGTCACTTTTTAGTTGACCAAGGTATAGCTAAGTTGCATTTCAGAAGCAACACAGCAAATACTTATAGTTTGTGCAAAATAATGATACTTTCCACTTGCTTTCAAGCATTGCTTTTAAAGGGTATTGACAGAGCAAACTGGAGAGTAATTTTCATTATTTTTCTTAAGGTGCAATAACATAATGAAAGACAGAAAGAATTACTCATGGACAGTTCTTGTGATTTGACCAGTGAGAAAAGTAATACAAACCTGGATGCCTCAAAGCAATTAATAAGTTATTTACCATTACTATTTTATTGCATTTATAACCTGCCTTTCCTCCAGTGTACACAGATCTCTTCTTCTCCCACTTTATCATCATAACAACTCAACAAGGCACAACACTTTAAAAAAACCATGCTTCAGGCTAAGATGCCACCACTCATTCATCTACATGGAGTCAAGATTAATATACTTACTGTTGGAAAGCAGGGGCATAGGTATAGATGGCGTTGCTGGTTAGATTATAGATAAACGGCAAGTGTTTCTTGATATCTTTTGTTGCCCAGTTGTGGAAGAAACCGTTTAGCAGTCCTTGATCCCCTCCTAAAGACCAAAAATAACATGGGAACTAAGGAAACACATTTCAGCATGAACTACAGAAAAAGCAAGTGGCTTAAACCCACATTTACTCAAAGTTTCTCAGTTATGAATCAGCCAGCATGCTCCCATTCAGGGAGTGGGGGGACAGTGGGCAAAAAAAAATTGAAACCAACTGATGCCATCTAGCTCAGCTCTCATTTTTCAAATACAAAAAAAACCTTCTATACCTAAATTGCTGTACACTTTACCTACAATTTCAGCACATTATGCCATGAACTATATTGTTTGGTTCAGGGCAAGGTGGTGGTGCCTATTCAGTTCATACAAGCAGTGGCCTGAATCTAGTTGGCAGTCTTGACTCATTGAATCAACAGCTTTACAGATGTGTCGGCTGACTGTTCAAAAACTGAATGCTATTAATCTATTAGATTTCCACCACAGTAAGTGCAGGTCTTTGGGGCTCAATGCCATCTCCTAATATTTTAACATGTGATTTGTAAAAGGTCCTTTTAGGATTTGTGCCAAAGCAACAACACAATGGACAGCCTCAGCTGGTGGTTTGTGGTTTGAAAACCACCGTGAACTATTCTACTTTGTCTTTTTTTTCTTTTCTTTTTCGAAATGCATATCCACTCTGTTACTCAGCTGTACAATGACACATATACTTTGATGCAACCTCAAATTCAAATTACATTTCAAGCACAAACTGAATAATACCTTTTAAATGCATGTGTTCCCATTTGCTTGGGGCTTATAAATGATTTATCAACTTTGCAAAAAAAAAAAAAAACCAGCCAGCATTCTTAAATCAGATCCCATATAATCACTGTCTTATTCCAAATATAGCACTCCGACTAAAAGCAGGAAAAATCAATACAGACTAGATTCAGGAAAGCAATAAAATTGTGCACAGATTAGCTCCATGTTGAAATTCCTATGTGGTCCAAAAAATCCAAACCAGCTTTCCATGCTGCTTTTGATGAGTATGTGTCTGTCTACACATCTTAACAATAAATGTTACTGGGACTTTTTTATGCCAACTGCTTGATACCTTCACTCTAAGAACAATATTCCTAAAATGGTTATTACAGTGCATTATTAAACATTCACATCAGAAGAAGAACTATGGTATATCAATGAAAATCACAGTCCAATTAAGGCAGAAAGGGGAACAAGTTCAATAAACATACCATCAAAGCTCCCATGTTCACTGGCATACTGCAGAAGGAGGTTAAATGTTTTTAAAGAAGGTTGGAAAACAAACACACCACTGTTAAAGCAATCTGGCCAGCCAGAATCTGGAGCCGCTGATAATTCTTCCCGATCAAACAGCTCATCAATGTTGCATAGGACCTAGGATGGATGTATCAAGGTCTAATTACCATAGATCCTCTAGAATGAGAGCTGCAGAGATCCACATCTCCACCCACTGTATATATTCATGACTGCCCTTTGGCCCTGTAATCAGCATGAATAGGAACAGGGACATACAGCGCTGTGTATATACAAACATAATTTTAAAAGTCAAGGTGGCCTCTAGTCACATTGGTCTTTCAATCTATATATACAGAAATGCTGCAAAGAGGATACCTGTGAGGATGGCCTCTAGAAGATGATATTAATTAGATAATACTGTATTAGAAAGATGAGAGGGTCCAGAAAACCAATTTTTATGGGAATCTGAATTCGGTAAAAACAGGTGCCTAACTAAAGACCTAATTGTCCCAACTGGTAGTTGGACAAATTCCATATCAGGCTTTCACCCAAAACATCACAAAATTACTTGGTATATGAACCACCTTCAACCCCCCCAAACTCCCTTAATTTTTCATTTCAAAGCATCCAGCCAGTTTGACCCTGATAGATGGATATAAATCACAGCTTAAATTCTGGGTGTGTTTTAGAGAAGAAAAAGTGAGACCTGTCAGATGCCAAACAGGTTGCTAGGGTACCAATGCTCTAGAACAGTGGGTTCTAGAGCATTGGGTTCTCAGGTATTCTTGGACTACACTCCCAGAAGCTTTCAACGCTGGCTGTCTTGTCCAGGCTTTCTTGAGAATTGGAATTTAAGAACATCTGGGGACCCAAAGTGGGGGAACCACTGCTCTAGACCATGCTAGGATGTGGGTCTTGTCCCCTACATGCTCAGTCGCTATGGCAAAACCATCCGCCTTGCCATTTATGACATCTCCACTCTTACCATTGTATCTGCATCCAGGAAGACACATTTGCTATACTGAGTAAGAGTCCAGCAATGAAGTTTAGTAAAGGTTACACCCAATTCCCGCCTCTTCAGCAGAGCCAAGTGCACTGAGTCATTGCTGTCAATTTCATTCACGTCAACCACTGAGTCGAAGATGGTGCCGAGGGCAGTTCTGAGAAAAAACAAGTTGAAAAAAACGACAAACAAAAGTTTGAGAGCCTTAAAAAGCTCTGAGGACAAAACAACAACAATAACAAAGCAGCACCGGGTTTCTATCAGAACAGACCCTGGTGCCAATAACCAAAATATTATCAACCAGTAGTAACGTTAACAAACATCCCGACAGAAATATGAAAGAACTATATACTAACAAAATGTAGAAGAAATAAGCCAAATACTTCACAAAGAGATCCAGAGATGACAGGGGCATATCAAATCTTAATATTTCACCCTGCAGGAGAGAGTCTAAGCTTATCATCCATCATGTGACTCACCTCCCTGCCCCCTCCTCCTTTTCAGGCACCAGAAAGCTGGAAGGAGGAGGAGGGGGCAGGGAGGGGAAACTGCTGGAGGAAAGACTGCCTGCTTTCTGATGCCCTGGTTTTGCCTTGCAGGCCGGCAGAAACCCCACAAGCAGGAGGAGCTGCGGTTTATGTCTTCTTCCAAGGCAAAACCAGGGCATGGGGAAGCAGACAGAAACCGTTCCAGGGCTTGCCACCACAGCAGGGAGGAAGTGCCAGGGGGCTGGTGGTGAAGGAGCCATGTGTGTGCCTTCTCAAACCCAACAAAGCAGGGGAAGAGCTTCCCCACTTTGCTGGGTTGGGAAGGAACCCCCTCAATCAACTGGCAGTGAAAGCTGCAGAGCTGTCAAAATCAGATGCTCTTGGAGGTGCGCCAACATCCAGGTGATTTTGATAGCTCCGCAGCCTTGGCTGCTGGTTGATTGAAGGGGGAGGGCCTCCCGCCAACTCAGCAAAGCAGGGGAAGCTCTTCCCCTGCTTTGCCCGGTTGGGGCAGGCTCCATAGGAACACACTGAAAACCAATTAATCCATTTCGGGTTTTTGCCTTTTTCATATCTCTAGAATGGATTAATTAGTTTTCAGTGCATTCCTATGGGAAACGATTAATTTCGTAACTCAAGGCACTCACTCAGAAAAATACTGCTTTGGAATGTCCAACTGACTGACTGACTGGCTGACTGATTGCATTTATATCCCACCCATCTGACCTAAAGGGTCACACTGAGCGGCTTACAACACATCAAGATAATAACAATTACAGAAAAACTGGTACAACATATGATATAAAAATATAAATAAAATGAGAAAAATATAATTAGATTAATAATAAACCTAAAAATACAGTAGCACAGTTTTTAAAAAGGTTTCCGATGGCAGGCAGCAATTAGCATGGCCAAAAAGCTATTCTGATTTAAATTATCCAGGAAAAGCGTGACAGAAATGCCAGGTTTTCAACTGCCTTTTAAACAAATCCAAATAAGGGTCGAGGCAGATCTTGGGTGGCCAGGCATTTCACAGATAAGGGGCAGCAACCAAGAAGGTGCATGATCTTCTTATCCTTCCACACCTCCCTTGGAGTTGACTATCTTTGCCACAGGGTTTGAGAAGACTGTGTGCTATGTATGGACAGAATCTGGTGGCCGGAGGCATTCCATCAGGTAGGAAGGTCTCAAACTGTTTAGGGCTGTATGAAAGAGTCATGACCTTGAACCTGGCACAGAAGTATACAGGTAGCCAGTGTAGTGCGTCCAGTGTGGGGGAGATATGATCATTCTGTTTCAACCCAGTTACCAGCCTGGCTGCCACATTCTGGACCTGCTGGAGTTTCTGCACCAGCCTCAAAGGCAGCCCCATGTAGAGGCCATTACAGTAGTTGGGTCTTGACACTACCAGCACATGAACCAAGGTGATGAAACCCATAGCGTCCAGGAAGGGACCCAGCCAGGCTATACACCTAAGGAGGAAATAGGATGCCCAGACCACAGACATCACCTGAGCTTCCATGGAGAGTGTCCAGGACCACAACCCAGCTGTGAACCTCATCTCTCACAGAGAGAGTGTCCCAGAACTCAGGAGCTGGACCAGACAACTCTGCCTTGGCATGGATGTTGAAGTCCCCCCAGTTGCTCTGTTATGGCCTTGAGGACCACAACAGAGCCACCGAGACAAAGGCTGCCAGCTCCGGAAAGGAGAGTGCTGGGTCACAGGAAGCAAGGCACGATCCATTTTCCATCCCTGGATCCTAATGACACATGGAGGGCCTCTAGACTGCTTCTCAATAAGGAGAGCCTATCAGCCCCAAATATGTTCTTGTAGACAATGGCTACTATGCACCCCCCACCACCAGTCTGATGAATGATGGAATAACTGGACAGGCAAAGCACAGAAAGAGCCACATTGCCCTCTATGCCCACCCAAGTATTTGTTGTACATGCCAGATCCACAGTTTCATTCACAATCTGATCTTGGATCAATTGCTTTATTCAAAGTGGATCTGCCATTAAGTAGCAACAGGGACAGCTGGACTTGCTATCTTGATCCCGACAGTTGGCAGCTATGCTAGAACAAGGGACACCCTTCAAGCATCTCCCCCTCCTCTTCTTTTCATTTTAGTTGCCATGAAGCCAATGCCATATCAGCCTCTGTCCGTAACAATACATAAGCCACTTGTAGAAGCCCCATTGGAACGACAGGCAGGGTCCCCAATGATAAAGTGTGAGTGAAAAAAAAGAGGAGGAGGAGGAGAGAGGTAAGTGGGCATAATTGTCCCCCATCCAGCATACTTGAAGGTAATCAGAATGGACAGCTGTAGAACAAGGGATGTGGCTGGTTACTGTATTCCAACAGACTAGTAAATTACTGTAATCAGTATTTGATTCATCATCATATAGTCTACAGATGTTAAAAATGTTGCCATACCAATCAATTAATCATTATTGGTATAGCAATTAATTAAACAAATTATCAATGCATCAAATTAATTATATACATTCACTCATTAGGAGCAAATCAAAAACTTCCATCTAGGTACCACAAACAACAAAGGAAGACACTATGCAGGGGGCAAAAATTACAAGCAAAGCAGTTTTTAGCTGCTGTTATTTTTACAAGAAGGAGGCAGAGTAGTCCTGGAGGTCTGCAGACAGCCAAAGTCAAATTCAATCCCATCTGCTATTTGGTGCTGCAATATGGACACAAGACTTGACTTTAAAGGTTGAAAATCTGCTTTCAAATATTCTGCACTTGGTTTTTTGTATGTATAGGAGAGTTTCAACTGTGCTCCTACAGCTAGAAACAAATTCAGAATCATTTGATTTTTCATAACTGGTTAAAGACCCCCAAATCTTTAAGGAAGTCCTACTCCTTATATTGCTATTGATGTAAAGCAGTAGTTACTTAAAGGTTTGTCCAAGGGCTGTGAGCAAAAAAGGGTAGTTAAAGGAAAGTGAAACAATCATGAAAAAAACCTTATTCTGCTGTTTGTGTGTTGGTTCGGTCACATTTGATTTAATTACCCTAGCCAACTGGGGATCAAGGTAAGCATGCA
Organism: Phrynocephalus forsythii; assembly: GCA_029282475.1. NCBI lineage: Eukaryota > Metazoa > Chordata > Lepidosauria > Squamata > Agamidae > Phrynocephalus > Phrynocephalus forsythii. Next base: position 98,766,415 of record JAPFRF010000010.1, read on the forward strand.
ACCTGGTGTTTGCTTATTCTTGTTTTATAATTAGGCAGTGGAATAGAATGTCTATTTCTATTTTGTAAAATTACCATGTTAATTGAATCTGGGAATATGTTCTTACCTCATTGTGCAGGAGACCTGAGGTGTAATTAGCACTGCCAGTCTTCTGGATGTTCTATGGTTCCTCAAGGATTGTCCAAGAACAAGAGCCCCGGGGCAGTAAACATCGTTAGTAGCAAGGGTCACAAATGCCTGGTCTGTCACTGTCAATAAGCATTCAGAACAGTTCCTTAATTTAGCATAAGAAAATTGCCTCAACAGTTTCCTACTTTCTCCTACTGAAAAGACAAGCTGTGATTTCTGTAACAGTATGTAGATTCCAGAAGACACTGTTTGTTACCCACAACTCATCAGACAGGGAAATAATTGGAAAGCCTAGGTACATTTCTGCTTGTTTTCACTGCATGATATCACATCACGCAAGTTTTTTAAGAACAGTAGGACCCCCATATCCACTGATTCATTAGCCACTGATTCAGTTATCCTCGGTTGGCAGAGGAAAAAATTAAATAATTCAGCAGCCACAAAGCAATCTGTAAAGCAACCTGTTGTCACAAACAGCAGCTGTAAAGCAACCTACTGTCACAAACAACCACCATAAAGCAAGCTACTGTCTCAAAACAGCAGTCATAAAGCAAGCTACTGTCAGGAAACAGCAGTTTAGGGTGGGCGGTCAGGCGTTCTCCTTATCCACAGTTTTCATTATCCACAGGAAGGCCTGGAACCAATCCCCAGCGGATACCAGGGTCCTACTGTAAATGTAGTGGATCAAAAGAAGCTGTTGTCATACATCTTCTATAACATCTAGTTCAGCAGTTTTCAGTCTTGGTTCTCTAGATGTTCTTGAACTAAAATTCCCCGAAGTCACCATTGGTTAAGATTTCTGGGAGTTCTAGTCCAATAACATCTTGGGACCAAAGCCTGGGAATCACTCTTCTAGTTCTGCTGCTATATAGCTGAAGAAGTGGACATGTCCACGAAACCTTACATTAAAATATGAAAGCTAGTCTTTAAGGTTTTGTGTCTTTTGTTTCGTTTTGCTTTTCTTTGATTTCTGCCTGAAATCCATAGAAATGTGTCACAAAAATCTCTCTTGTCAATGTTCTGTTGTGTGAGAAAGAGCCTACATGAACAGTGAAACCACAGAAAGGCTAGACCCCAGCACAGACCTAAACTAGAGACAGCCTACTAACAGATCTCTCTGCACACAGATCTCCACAAACAGCTTCTCCAGCTGGGACAGTACCTTTTCCATGATCACCAGGAAACCAAAGAAATGAAGACACAAGTGTTCAGTTGGAGGTCTGCAGACCAGCCATTCTCCAGAAAGAGGCAAGACAGAGAGCGGTACTCTGAGCTCAGTACCATGAGTGGAGGCCAAACCTTTCTGGAGTATTTTGAAGCTTTGCTATTCTATACTGCTTTGCCTCTTGAGCTTCTGCTGATCAAATCTTTATAATGCATACTTTTACTTGTAAGCAGCCTAAAGCCTTGTTTCTTTTCGTTTCAATGAATTGCCTGTGTTTTTAATCACACACTCAACGAAACTTGCAATCAAATGATATCAAGACAGAAATCACATTCCCCAATTGCGGAGGAGGTCAACAATACCAATCAAACCAGTAGACTAAAACTGCCAATGTTGACTCTCCAGACCTTGGAATTATAATTCCTAAGTCACTTATGTTGAACCCACAGCATTATGACAAGCACTCCCTATCTGCTAGGCTTTCGATGAAGGTTATGTTTGGGGTCAAATGCAGTATTGCAGTATGGGCTACAATGAAAAAGATGAGAAACAGCCATTTTAAAAAAATCAAACTGGACATGACCAGATAAGCACTTCCAGCTTCTCTCATGGGATATACAGTGGGCTGTAGTGTGCAGAGATGGACTCTGATTCAAGACAGCTGGGTTTAAATCCCCTTGCTCATCCATGAAAATGCAAAGGGGCAAGAGGTATGGTGGATTGGTAAAGCTGTTCCTTAACCATCTTACTTCCCTTGAAAGCTCAATCAAGATTGCTATAACTTGATTCTGTCTGGACATTTCATAATTTGCAGCTTATTTTCAGAAGGTTTGTGGGGGATCTTGGGACTCCCCCTCCCTGAAGCTTTCCCCAAAATAGGCCCTTTGTGGGTAGATGGGGGATGATTTTGTTGCTGGAGGAAATGTGGGAACACCCCAGGGGAGGGACATGCAGAGTGCCCAACCTTAATTGAAACTATGTTTACCTCTCATTCTCCAAAACTCTTCATAATGATTAAGGCTGAACAAATCGTGGAGCTAAGCACAAGGTAGGGACATTTATCTCTTTTAGTTGTTGTGAGTTTTTTGGGCTGTTTGGCCATGTTCTGGAAGTGAAAAACACAGACAAACAGCCCAAAAAAACTCACAACAAACATCAGATCCCGGCCATGAAAGCCTTTGAGAATGCATTTATCTCTTTTCCTTCTGATGGCCTTAGTAGTGGTACTGATAGCTGGATGGAGGGACTGTGATCCAACCATGGTGAAAAGCATAATGGCTATGATTGGGACAATAAATGCTTTTTTAAAAATCACTATCTGTATTTATCTGCACTTGAAATCAGTTTCCACTTGCTGGCCAGGCTGCATTTCCTTCATGACAATCACCATCCACTGCAAGGGACAAGGAAAGCATCGCCTACTCTGCAATCAACACTGATCACCATCCAGGAAGTGGCCAGCGCAAGGTGGGAAGGATCACATTTGTACCTTCAATCTATTTTGTTGAAAATAAACTCCTCCTTGGAAACAGCTGGGTGTTGAACATTACAATCAAGAGTCAAAGAGAAGCATGTAATTTTCCTTTTGCATTTTTAAAGAGCCTGAGCTACTGTCACTGAATGTTTACCTTTGAAAGCAGATGTGTTGCTCATCAACAACACTTAGCCTGCAAAGAAGGGGGAATTACTTCATTACAGGCAAATCTTGATTCTGCAAATTTCAAACTGTGCTCGGGCTACGAACAACTAGAGGCTACAAAAAGAATAGGGAACTGTCCAGATCACAAAACTTTAGATGGAAAGGTCAGAAAGAAACAATGACATTGTAGACTGCCCAAAGTGACCTTGTAGCCAGATGAATGAATGAATGAATGAATGAATTTGGCATTTTATAACCCTCTGACTTCACAAACTACAGACTGACTCATCATCATGATCTGGATGGCCCCAATTCTGATAAAGTGAGCTACGGACAATAAAAGAGCAACAGGACATATGTTGTTGTTGTTGTTGTTGTTGTTGTTGTTGTGTCGTTACAGTCGTGACCGACTTTTCATGACCCCATGTACTGGTCTGTAAAGTGCCATCAGGCTCTGTTGCTCTTAAGTTTTTTTTAAAGCATTTCTTCATTTAACTAAACAACCGTTGCATCCTTCACCTCCACCTCCCCTCTAACTAATCATATTGAGCATTACGTAAATAACACTTGTACACAGAAAATGCAAATGGTTTCCAAAGTAGAAAAATCAGAAAGCAAATAAATGCAGAAGAAGAAAAAAATCTACCTACCAGACATCTTTTAAAAGCATCAGGCTAAGCTGCTGGTAGATAAAAACCTATGGCAGCAGATGGGGAGGTGGGATTCCTCCACTACTCCTTATTTCTTCCCAGCAAGCCCTTCTGGGTGGGATTAGCCTCTTTCTTTCCTGCTGAATGCAAATGAATTAAAAGTTAAACATGTGTGCATTCTTCACGCATCAAACACACAAACATCTTCCCATTTCCCTGAGTCAAAGGAAATATATCAACACAGTGTCCGCACAAGACTTATTTGGGACAGAGTATTGTGCCCAATCTGCATGTACAGCACGTGGCACTACATTACAGTATGTCTGTCTTCATAGTTCATACTACAAAATAATAAATAAATGTAAAATGGAGGAGGAGAGAACCTCCTCTTTCACCACACAGACACCGAAAGGGAGGGGAAGGATCGGAGGGAGAAAAAAAAAGGAAGGAGACTATTTTCTACTAATTTTTAATACCCACAAGCAGGGGTGGGTGGGTGTAAATTAACGAGGCAGCCTGTCTCAACAATTCAGCAACAAATTCTTTCAGAACAAAGCTTGAACAGAAACACACCCACTCCCTGACTGGGGAAAAAGAGGGGCCCCTCAGGTAACCTCATGGTCCTTCCTACACTCCCTAGCAAAATATTAACCACTGCATAGCCGTAACTCCTTACCATGCCTGCATATTTGCAGGGGAGGGCAAGTGAAGGTTGCCAGTGGAAACGTCAAAGTGCGTGCGTGGGGGGGGGAGAGTTAACACTGTATGAAGAATAAGTCCCCTGTGACTAATGAATTATGTCACTCTGTCTTCATTGGCATATAGTTATGATACCACTGTTTGGCAGGAGGGTTGGGGACTGGAGGGAGTGGTGCAGACCTCATATGTTTGTGCTCCTTCTTAAAATGATCCACCCTTTCCCCTGAAGTGCTGCCCCCCCCCCGTACCTTTTTTGGCACATGGCCAGGGCAAGTAATTTTTTTTGGAGGGGGGATGCTTCATTGAAATGGAAAATAGCTCTTTGTTCTGTCTTTCCTGACAGGTACCAAAAAATAGATAGGCATTGCACCTGGATCGAACCAAATCTCACAGTGCAGACGGACAGTATAAAGGCACAACTTTTCATGGAACATGTTCTACATGGGAAGAAGTGAACAAAACTCCATGAAAGCAGATGCCACAGAAGCACACACCACTTATATATTTATATTTATTTCAAAGGGAATTTCCCTGGATTCAATCCTATTCCTTTTCTCTCCTACCTGCACTAATAGCGTAGGTTTCAAGTGTCATCCTATCGCCACTTAAACAATTGCCTGTGCTCTTGAGCTCATCCAGGCTTACTTCAGAGTAGGTAATCACAAGGCTAGTATTAACCTATTAGTCTTTCAGGTCCCAGGAAACTGGCGCGTGTTTGTGCGTCTCTGTGGCTTATCAGCACAACTAGGCTACGCCACTGGAGTTTATTTATTAACCACAGAGAGGTCAAGCGTCGGCTATTATTCCCCAAAGAAAATGTGTTATTAAAACAAGGCATCTGAGGTTGTTTTTCGTTTAAAAAAATAGGCTCCCCAATGGAGCCTATTCTCTGTCCACCCCAAGAAGCATTCTGCAAGGTCCCCCTCCCTTTCGGCTCATGCCCCTCCGCCCGCTTTCCATCGTCGGGGCAGGGCTGGGCGCACCGGGCGCTGCTTCGGCGGCGACCCCCCCCCCATCCCTCCTTCCTTCCTTCCTTCCTTTCCTCCCTCCCTTCGCCGCAGCTCCCTCCAGGCGACCGAGGACCCACCGTGCAAGCTGGTCAGGAGGAGGGGAGGCGAGCGGCGGCTGCGCCTCCGGGCTGGCCCTGCCGCGCCAGCCGCCGCGAATCCTCCAGCCGCCCTTGGGACGCCATGCGCGGGTGGCTGGGGGGCCGCGGCGGAGCCGGGGCGGCGGGCACCGACCGGGCAGCAGGGCTCTAGGCACTCTTTGACGCGGCGGCAGCTTCGGCAGCAAGGAGGAGGGCGGCTCTCCATTGGCCGGGCTCGGGGGCTCCTCCTCTGCCGACGCCGCCTCGGTGCCCTCCGTTGCTTGCCACCCTCGGCAAGGAAGCCGCAACCAGTTTGGGTCCGGGAAGAGGGAGGGAAGGAGGCGCAGCGATGGACAGGCTTACCGGAGGCTTCAAGACGCATCTGCACTTCGCCGGGCGCTTGCGTTTGCTTTCTCTCGGGCTCTCTCGGGGTCCTGCCTTCTGGCGAGTTTTTCCAGCCCGAAGGATTCCCCCTTTCGCCCTATTCTCAGTTCTGTGATCTATCGCCCTGGCGCTGCCCTCTCCAGGCGGCACTTCAGAAGGGAAGAGGTATCTTGTCTCGATGGTTGATAACGACTGATTGGTTTTATCTGCCAGAGGCTTTCTCTTCAGTGTGCTTGAGGCAGTTCACCTTTACATTCCTCCAGAAATCTAACTCCCCCCTCATTTACATGCGGCAGTGTAATGAGTATTGCATATTAAAAAATGAAGGCAACGAATGGAACAGTTCTCTTAATCATCAACATCATGTTTGCATCCAAAGCTCAGCTTGCATTTTTTATTTTTATTAGTGTCCTGTAAAGGTATCACTTAGCCTAGTCTTGCATTTATGTTGGGTTTTTGTTTTGTTTTTGTCACATGGCTCAACCCCTCCTTTTACTTCTACGGATTAATGAAGATACCAAGAAAGCCCCGCCCTTCCCCACTTACCAAGAAGAAGGAGGCACATGATGGGCTCCAGAAGCCTTGACTGAAACCACTAGGTAAAATTGCTTCTTTTTTTTAATCTGGCCCCAATTGACTACACCTACTGAGTTTTATTAAATTTTTCCCAACTTCCAAATGGAGTACAGTACATGGTTTTTTGCATTTACCTCCCCCACACCCCCTCCAGTCACAGGGATCATGGTCTCAGGAGAGCCAAATGGAGGGAGGAAGCGGGGCTGGGTGTGCATGGCCTATGTCCCTTTGCTTGGAGAACTGGGGCTTGAAACCCAGTCATGGACTTTGATGCAGTTTTAACATTAGCCCTGAAGAATCCAGTGCCTGGCATCATCTTCTGCCAAGAATGTATTTTGGCTGATAACATCAGGCCAAGAAGAATCTCAGTGCCTGGCTGACTACATCTTCTGCCAAGAATGTATTTTGGTGCAATGCTTTAATAAAGATAAATTGCTATGGAAAGCTCAGCTTGCATTTTTATTAGTCACCTATAAAGGTATCACCTAGCCTAGTCTTGCATTTGTGGTTTTGTTGTTGTTTTGGTCACAGGGCTCTCCCCCTCTTTTTACATCTATGGTTTGATGGGGAAATTAATTAACAGCTGGAAATCACAATGTGTCCCCTGCTCCCTCACCACATTTAATGGCCCAATCCAGAGATCCCAGAGCAATAAAGGAGATGAATATGTATTCCCCTGTACAACTTGATTACCTTGCTACCAAACAGATAATTCAACTGCTCACTGAAAAAGAGCTCATTCATTTGCCTTGTGTGCTACTTCAAATGTTAAAGGAGTTATTTAAAAAATACACTGCAATTCTGTTTTTGAATCTGCAGCCACATTGCTAGCTCAGGATGATTACATGGAAATTAATCCCATTTCTTTCAGTGCAGTTGCAGAAACTTGAGATGATATAAGTACTGTAATAATACCTCAGATAGGCCTGTGAGGATTATGAGAGCTCCCATGAAAAACAACTGAAGTAGATAAAAGAATAAAACTTAGTACAAGCTACAAACACTCAAAAAACCATTTAACAACCAGCCAGATGTAAATGTAAGATTTTATTAAAAGGCGAAGAAAATAAAACAATATCCACCAGGTACTTGAACAATAAAACTGAGGTCAAATAGGTTTAGGGTGGAAATTGCACAATTAGAAGGCTAACACTGAAAATATCCTGTCATCTACTTAATTTCTGAAGATACAGACAGAGATTAGGTTTCTGCTCTTTTGTCTTAGTAAACAGGTAGATTTTTTTTTGAGAAGACAGTCCTTATTACTTGCATTCCAGGCATTTCTAAATACAACTCAAAATGCTACTTAAAAAGTAACTTCTGCTGAATTACTAGCAAATATTTTAACCAAGAATGAAGGATTGTTTGCAGTGCGTTTAAAATATCACCTAATCTCATGATTTTTTGAATTGGTGACAAATAATGTAAATGTTTTCCTAAACAATCACCACTGTAGCAACTACAGTATATTGCATTTACCTAGGCATAAGTAAATGTTACAGGCAAAAGACAACAAAATGAAATACAGTAGTACCCCCATATCCACTGATTCATTATCGACTATTTCGTTTATCCATTGTTGGCAGAGGAAAAAATTAAATAAATAATTCAACAGGCACAAAGCAAGCTACCATTACAAACAGCAACTGTTAAACAAGCTACTGTCACAAACAGCAGTCGTAAAGCAAGCTACTATCATGAAACAGTAGCCATAAAGCAAGCTAATGTTACAAAACAGTTTTGGGGGAGTTTGGGCATTCTCTCTTATCCACGGTTTTCATTATTCCCAGGAAATCCTGGACCCGATCCCCAGTGGATACTGTATGCCTTTTGGAAACATTTTATAGTATCAGAAAACTTCTGCAGTTATATCATAAATTAGCCTCTAGCTCTGAAAGATTGCTTTTTCAGTTTTCATACAAGTAAAATGTCATATTGCACAAAATCAGAATGAGGGGACATACATATGTTTAAGACAGTGCATTAAGGTTTGGATGATCTTCTGCAAGCCAATATTTCTCCATTGCTTCCCTGAGTTTTAGACTACTGGTCCACCTAAAATGAAAGACTGCATTTTAATTTCTTGATTAAGAAGGAACACATTATTAAAATACATAATATTAGTCTTGAGCCTAAACTGCAGTATATGCACACTTAGGAGGGAGTAAATCGAGCTCTGTGGCACAGTGGTTAAACAGCAGCACTGCAGTCAAGCCTCTGCTCATGACCTGAATTTAATCCTGACAGGTTGAGGTTCAGCTCAAGATTGACTCAGCTTTCCATGGTTCTGAGGTTGGTAAAATGAGTACCAAGCTTAATGGCAGGGGGCAGGGGTGGCAAAGCGTTGTTTGCATAATTATGTTGAAAAGCACAGCAGTTCTTTAAATGGGTGGAATATAAGTCAAAACAACAACAAAAACCCAACTAAACTCAGCAGGACATACTTCCAAGCAGACATGAATAGGCTTGTGCTAGAATCCATCAGCTTCCAAAATTCCATATACAGGCCAAAGCTCCAGTAATCAAAAAGAGACTGACCGATGTATAAGGGAGAGACAAGAGAGGGCAAGCTACCACTTTGAGATGGGAAGTGGTTTGCTCCTTCTACAGCTCCCCATGGCTTGCATGACATCAGAGAGCATAGCCATGCCCAATGACATCACATCCTGGGCGGAGCTTCTCTACCTTGCATTTTAGCCAGAATACTGACCAGCTTCATTCCTCCTCCTTCCCAGCATGAGGAAGAGGAAGGAGAAAGCAACATTTTATCAGCTGGTGCCTGCCAAAATGAATGAGAGCACTCTAGAATGTTGATCAGATTGTTTATAATTAGATGATTGTTGGCTAGGCAGAGTAAACAAATTGGGCACTTAACAATGCCAATGACTACTGATGATAAAGTGAAGCTCCACACATTGGCTCTGGCTGCCAAAGTGATTTTTAGATTTAAATTATACGGGGGATTTTTATAGCTCCAGCTTTTCATTTCCAAAAAATTATGTGCTACTTTCCTCGTAGACTAAGGGCGTTTATACACGACCCCTAAGCTCTGCTGCAAATGGCTGCAAGCTCCGGAGCTTAAAAATGTTTCCCCACCAGCTCCGGAGTTTGCAGACAATTAAGTGCGACCCCGCCCACTTTAGCGCGACCCAGCACACTTTTCTTGTACCTTCTCTTTGGAGGTGAAAAATCTTTGATGCGGTGCAACGATAGTGAGTGCGGGGCTCTCCTCGCTTCTGTTTGCTACTTTTTGGCTCCCGTCCCTTTAAGAGCTACTTTTACAGAGACGAGAGGCAGAACGAGGTGAGTGGCATGCTTTTCTTTCTCTTTTTCTCCCTCCCTCACGCAGCCAGCAACCACGAAGTGCGGAGGGGGGTGGGGACAGAGGAAGAGTGACGAACCCCTAAGATCTCTGGTCCGAATTTAAGTGGCCAGCAGATCTTAGGGGTCGTGTAAAAAGGCCCTAAGTGGCAGGGGGGGACACAAACAGAGAAAAGCAAGCATGATGGACAGGGTCATAATGTTTTGTGCTGCCTCCATTTCCATAGGCTATAAATAATTACACCAGAGTGCCTGAATAGGCTGTGAGAAGGAACTATCTGTACTGTGGAATGCTAGCATATCTTGGCTTTTCAAGGATTTTTGCCCTAAATTGTGTGTGCTTATTTGGTTTTTTTTATTTCTTTTGTATTTTGCTCCTTCAACCCATTGTAATGTTAACAATGGTTGTAGAGTTTCCCAATTATCTCCACTGTATCCACAAGAAGGTCAGAGGCCACTGATAACAGCACATGACTCACATATTTCAAATTCTTGGATTAGCTCTTCACTTCTTTGATTGTCATGGTAGTTGCAAGTAATTACCTCAACCAACCAACTCTGCTATTCTGTTTATTGGTATTAACTGCTCTTAGTCTTGGGTCTGTGGATATATAGTTGGGGTGTAAATTACTTTATTCAATTCAGGACAATTTAGCATTTTTGAGATTATGACCAAAACTGCCTATTTGGCATATCTCTTTTCGAGCAAAAGCACATGTCTATAAGTTTTGTGATACATTCATTGCATAATACATGCCTTTCTACACACATTATACATATACCCATGCAGGATATATGTATGTGTGCAGAATGGCATGTATTAAATGTATACATTGAAAAGCGCACCTAAATATGCCGCTTTTTAGTGAATGGAAAAATGTTTAGAAAAATGTGTACCCCTGGGAAAATCTGTTACTTTTTAAGGTGTCACAATACTTAAGTGCTTTTAAAGAAATAAATAAATACTGTATATGTGCATGTCACAATGATACATACAGAAAATCTGTATGGCTTGCCACATGGGCGGAAAACCAAAGTCTGCCACCATGATATGAACAAAGATTGGGATGGGGAAGCAGTTGAGATGTGGGGAAATGCAGGAAAAATGAGACTTAAAAAAATCAACTCGTAACCAATCAAAAACTTATTAATTCTCACCTCTTGGCTTGAAACAGTATCTCTTTTGCTTGTAAGAAGTATAGCCAAAAACTGCCCCAGCGCATAACAGGACAACCACCGCTACAACCGGGGATGTAATCTGGGCTGTTTGACTAGAATCCACTGTAAAGAGAGGGAAACAACACAGTAGTTCTTTCCCTCCAAGAAATACACACATGTAGTCTATTTTGAAGAATAAAAATGAGAAACACTGTGGCCTATACTTTGCAAGGTATACTGTATGTCAAAAGTATGTGCATCTAATAATGTTCCAGGCCTGCTGAATCTATGGACTGCAACAGCTCAGCCTGCAACAGCAAACGTCTGAGCTGATTCCTTAACTTGGAGCAATCCACAAGTGAAATGTATGCTGACAAAGTTATGTCGTAGTTTTTCAACTGGATTCCAGCCACTTAAAGTGGATAAATTATCTAGGGAAGGAGGAAAGTATTTTAAACTTGTGCTCTTACTCAACCATGAAGTTAAAACTTTAGAATTACAAGATTGAGCAGATCTCTTTAGACATCTATATTCTTGATTTCTTTCTCAACCGTATTGTTGCGCTGTGTGATGGGGAGTGGGGAGAGAGAGGGAAAAATCAGTTCCCATTCGCTGGAATCCTGTTGGTGTACATGGTGCTGCGTAAAGCTGACGATGTCATCAGCAGTGGCAAGTTGTCAGAAATTAAATATTTTTGACTTCTCTCTCCCAGATTTCCCAAGGCTCCCAGGTAATTGCTTTCATCATTGGGGACCCATGGGCTCTGCAGGTTGGGAGAGGGATGTCTTCCTCCAACAGGATTTCAGCTGCTGTGAGTGATTTAAAAAGAAAATCGGTCCTGGGTTTGTACAGCCTGACAGATTTCATCTCTTGGTTGGGGTCAATGTTCAATGAACATTTAAGCACCCACATTACACATTGCATCCTACGTGCAATGTGTTAAAAGGAAAAACAAGCGGTGAAGTTGCTCTTCTTCATTTTGAAGTAAAAATGGCTACAGAAGGCCCTAACATGATGTGCTTGTCCAGATTAGATAAAAATCACCCTCTCCCCAAATGCCATTCACACCACAATCTTTTACTTTATACACATATTAAACCTTTAGAGACAAAAATGAAAGAGTATGGGGAGCAAAAGATGAAGCCTAAATTTGATTACATTCCAGACTGGGTTTGGGAACATCATGGATGCATTACTGGAATAAATGAATGAATGAATGAATGAATGAATGAATGAAAAATATTTTTGCCCCTCCTTTCTCCTTAAAAGGACCCTTGTGGGATATATCATTAAAAATATTTAGAAGCTAAATACCAATAAATATACAAATATTTTTTAAAAAACATAATTAAGCAAGTATTATATTAAGAAGAAGAAGAAGAAGAAAAGAAGAAACTTTCTCATTATTCAGAGTTTGGTCCACAATATGCCACCAAGTACTCTGTCAGCCTTACCGGTATTTCCACCGTGACTTTCAATGTAATTTCCCCCACCTGAAAGGGAAGCCAAAATTTTATTGTTTCAGGGAAATATTTAAAGGGTTGTAAATATTTTACCAGGACAGTTTTAAATATATCTAATATTATACTGCATTTTTCTTTAAAACAACTACAACTTCCAGAATATCAGAATCTTCTTTTTATTAGGAACTAATTGATCATAAATTCTGCTACACTGATGTAAACAGCATCTGGAACCAGAAATAATTAATTTAAATGAAATGAAAAGTTTCTATCTCTTCCCCCACTTAATCTTCTGAGACTCCTCAGGGCTTTTCGTTTGTCCTGACTTCCGTTTGTTAAAGCCACATTTTGGGTCAAAGAGACCCCTCTCAACAGACAAACAGTACTAGATATAACTTGTTGGCCAACATCATATTGAGATAAAACCATGCATATGCGGAAAAATAATGGGCTCAGATTTCCCATCTGGCTTTAGCCATCCATTGTGTGGCTAGGACAATAATGAGACATGCAATTGTTTACTAGTTTTCTTCCCCTTTGCAGAGAAGCATAATTGCCATCCAGTTGAAAAGGTGAGACTGGTTCTGCAATTGACCTCATGTGATTGTATGAGGTAATAGCATTCTGGGCATTATTACCCAAAGTAAGCTATTTTGTCAAGAGAGTCTGAGAACTCTATCTGAGCAATCTGAAAGAACATCACTAGATTATACCTGCTGGAGGTAGAGGCTTCCCATCAATGAGATCCAAGTCTGTAAAATCACCTAAAAACATGAAATTATGAGATTACTCTTTCTTTCCAAATTCCTTCCCAATTTCTCATTTCATATAGGTCTTCAGAAACTGACTTAGTAATGCCCATATTATGCCCAATTTTCTCTCTCCCATGTACGAAAGAGGCTGTCTTATAACCTTAAAATGTTCAGCTAGAGTCTATTTGAAAGCTGAGATTCAAAGAACTGGAACAGACAAAACATGAAGAGCAGGTGGCACCTGTGGCCAGGAGGGCCTTTGCACAACTTCATGTGGTGCCCCAGTTGCGCCCTTTCCTGGATTGAGAAGCCCTCCGAACAGTTACTTGTTATATCCCATACAGACTATTGCAATGTACTCTACATGGGGCTACCCTTGAAGAGTATTTGGAGGCTACAGCTGGCCCAGAACGCAGTGGCATGGGTTATTCTTTTGTGCTTCACTGGTTGCCAGTATGCTTCCAGCTTGAGTTCAAGGTGTTGGTTAACACCTTTCAAGCCCTACATGACATGGGGCCAGGTTACCTGAGAGACTGCCTCATCCCCATTACATCAACCCATCCCACTCAATGGTGCAGGGAGGGCATGCTGCAGACAACCATCAAAAAGAGAATTTCACCTGACGGAGTCCAGGAGATGAGTGTTCCCTGCAGTGCCCCCAGACCTCTGGAGCAGCATGCCCCCGGAGGTGAGATTGTCCCCCTTGCTCTTGCCTTCTGGAAGAATGTGAAGACTTGGCTCTGCCAGCTTGCTATCAATCATGGAGATGGCTAAGTGGTGTTAAAGCCCCACCGCTTACCCCAATAATTATTCATATGTATACTGCCAGTTTTAGATGATTTTTAGAATTTTAATATTTATTTTTAATTGTGTTTTATATTGTAAATGACCCAGAGTCCCCTCTGGGGAGATGAGCAGTACAAATAAATAAATAAATAAATAAATAAATAAATAAATAAATAAATAAATAAATAAATAGTTCCTGATATCCAATTAGTCAGAATTAAAGAAAAATGCAGAGTCATTATGGAGTTGCTCAGAGCAACAAAATGAGGGATTTGCATATGTAGCAGCTTCTCTCATCATGAAATGCCACATTGAGAGAGAATAATCCTGCAGGAAGGCAACTGAAGAAAGAACAACAATGATTGTAACTCAAGTGTTCTTGGACTACAATTCCCAGAAGCCTTCACCAACACCTGTGCTGGCCAGGATTTATGGGAGTTGCAGTCCAAGAACTGTAATATCCAAGGTTGGGAACCACTGGCCTACAAATAGGGACGTCTACAGACATAGGCCCAAACCTAACAAGAGGATGTAAAGGTGGACCTAGCATGCTACTCAGCCTAAAGCAGTGGTGGCCAAACTTTGGACCTCCAGATGTTTTGGACCACAACTCCCACAGTCCCTTGTCATTGGCAATACAAGCTTGGAATTCTGGGAGTTGTGGTCCAAAACATCTGGAGGGCCAATGTTTGGCCACCACTGACCTAAAGAAACCTAAAGGTCCTCTCATTCTGTGAAATGTCTCCCTCATGTTATGCATCCATGAAGTGTCCCACATCTGAATCACAACCCATTTTAGTGGAATTTAAGCCCGTGGTTCTGATTTTGTTGGGGGGTGGGGGTGGTACAAATGAAATCACCACTACTCATGCATCAAGTAATTTAGCCTCACCAGTTTATGGATTCTGTTGAGAAAAACGTTGAAAAATCTGTTGCCCATTTGTCAAAACTTGGGAAGGAAAAGAACACTTGTGGCCACCAGCACCACCATGACTGCCCATGCCACTGCTGTCACCACTGATGCCATGACCACTAAAGCTGCCGCTAGTTCCACTACTGCCACCACCACCATCACCAAGGCACCTCCCAATTCCAACTCAAATACTAAACAAATCAAATTGACAATCACTACTAAGAAAAACTGATATTTTGAGCTGCAAATACAGACCTGTCAAGTGTCATATTTTGGGCGGGACATTCACGGATCAATCACCCTTTCCCATCGTCTTCCCAAAAAATTATTTTCTCCTGAAATGTCCCACATTTCCGGCGGCCGGCGGCTGAGCTCTAGATGCTGCTGGGCAGCCATGCGGCCGGCCTCCAGGTGGCCCACCAGAGAGCACTTCTCCCTGCAAAACCCCTAACCCACACCCCACCAGATGTCCAGATTGGTATATATATCCCCTAGAAAGCTGAGATACCTAGGTCACAGTGAGCATGTTGAAGCTCCAATCCCCTAGCTGAAGGGCCCCGTCTGACAGTGTCCCACCTCCCAGAAACTCCCAGCAGCCCCACCTCTCTCCTCCCATCCCGGGCGGCCAAGGGGAACACTTGACAACTATGCAAATAGTTACAATGGGAGGGATTAAGTAGATCTAAATTGGCAGCATATTCACCATCGTTTCAGCAAAAGCATCCTGTTAGAACACCATATAATGTATTCCAGAATTGTCTGAAGTTTGGCAGGTATGTTAACTATCTCATAAGCACAAGGTGAACAGTTATTCTTACCATCTTTCCCATGGCCACCTGGTTTAAGGTCAGGATACAGATTAGGTCTGGGGTTGCCACCTGTTAATAGGAAACATTAAAAATATATCTATGGCCAGATTCAATATATATACCAAAAGATATATATGACCAGATACAAAATAGAAATCCAAATCAACCCCAGGTATTTTAAATCTTCAAAATAGGAATCATTCTTACCATTGCTTCCATGGTCATCTGAATAGGGCCTAAGATCTGGATATAGTTGTGGTCGGGGTTTGTTCCCATCTAGTAATTATTTAAAAGCAAAACAAAACAATGTATGGATCAAATCATGGACGTTCTTTCTTCATCAGCAGTGTCAGAGATCGTTCTGATGCCAGCTTTTCAAACCAAAAGATTATGGTTGTGTTTGTTCTGCTATGGACAGGACATAATATTTTCAAAATTTTAATTTTGGACCAATGTGAGCCACATATGTTTTGCCAGGTTAGATGTGGAAGGAGCCATGAAAAACAGATCAAATCCAAGGCATTCTGATTAAAAGATAAATTGTTATGCTTTTGCCAGTATTAAAATCATCATTGTTGATTTTTGTCATCACCTTGAAAAATTCAGAAGCCAAAGGTTAACATGATGCAACCTCCCGTTCTTGTTAGGTGTGTTGTTTTCATTGCATTTTGTGTTTTACGAGTACTATCATGCTATCAGTTTTAAAGCATATAGTTCTTAAAAATACAATGCAGACATTATATCGATATTGGCAGACTTCTCCCCACTGATGACTCATGAATGGAACACCACGAAATTTTGGACTGAGATGCCCTCCTCAGTCTAAGCTGTCAATACTTCTCTCACCTCAGGGCTCATCAACTGTCCCCATATAATACTCACACATTATTTTTGTCATATAAAGTAAAAGCAAGGGCATTCCGCTCCACAGTACTAAGGGAAAATAATTTGCTTCTTAAATGACTGGACTTCTGGATCTCTTATGGGAGGAAATGGTAAATTGTTATCTGTAGATCTTATTCCAACACAGTTCCTAATCTAAGAAAATAGGGAAGTGGGTGCTTGTTACAGAAATACCTTGAGATAAGAAAGTTAATAAGAAACCTGGTTCTAACTAATTAAGATGGAGATGCAGATAACTGGGGCTGTCTCCCCTAAGGCAAGATGTAACCCAGAGAGACTCAAGACAGAAATGTGAGATGGGATGAAGTGATATTAGCAACCCTATGGATTTCAGTCCAGGATGAAGAAAGGTCATAATGGGTAAAGCACAGTCTCTGAAACCTGAGATGGACCACATTTCTTTCTAACTTGCCCCACACAAAGACATGTTATTTCAGTTGCATCTAGTCACTCCAACATTCACATACCACACCTCTATGTTGTGGCTTCATTCCCTGGTATGTGACATGATTATTTACTAGAGCAAATGTAATTTAATACTCACCAATGGGTGTTTTTTTAGTAGCTGGGTTTGGCCGCCTCGTAGGCACACCTAAGAAATAAAAATTAGTGTATTGTCCATCTTTTCAAAAGGGGTCTTATACCACTATCACTAGATACTGTGTTTCTAAATATTACTGAGCTGACTGAGCATATCTCCGCTTATCCCATTTAATAACTAAGACGTTTTTACTTTGAAGCAAGCATGTATACAATTGTCGTGTGAAATATACAGTTGTGGAATACTTAAATAGCAGGTGTTTGTGATTGTTAGCAATTTATTGGTGTAGAACAATCTTGGATTCAATCATTGAGAATCTTCAAACTATTTAATGTTATTTCCCAAAACATTCAAGGGTTAAGTTCTGAAGGTACACACACGCATGTACAGTATGTTCTCTACATTTCCTATGCTTCACCCTTAGTTCTGTTCCTATGTAGAAAAGTTGCCCTTCCAAACCCTTTCCAATCTGGTGGTCTGCAGCTGTGTTGAAGTACCATTACTATCGTCTCTAGCCATCCTCAAATGATCCAGAACATGTCTTGGACACCAAGTTGGAGAGATGGAGAAGGTAAAGTACACAGGGCTAAATGGGCAAATGATCAGTTATTTTTCCCTCCACCATTTTCAAAATGGTGAAGGGGAAATGGTCTGCAGCAACCCCCTGAAATCATTCTTATCCATGGAAGCAGCGGGAAAGCATAGCCCCTGATGCAATTTTTCAGTTGAATTGGGCTCAGCATAATAGGGCACACGAGACCCATTACATCAGTTCAGAATAGAGTTTGGGAAAGGCTGTCCTAAGGTAACCTTCTTTTGAATTCTCCATTGAGAGAAAAAAGTTGAATATGCCCACGTGTTATTCAAAACAGGAAAATGAGGGAGGGAAATATGGGATGTGAGCAAGCTAATGCCCACCAGGTTTTTTTCTATCACCTGGTTTTTTGAAACTATAGTCCTAAATGCCTAGGGAATGCCTGGTGGATGAAAGGGCTCCAGGCAGATGCTTTCTTGATAAGCAGCTTGGGGGCCAGGGGACTGATTTTGTATCCACTGCTGTGAATCTCAATTTTGGATTGGGATCATACTTAAAAGAGAGATTTTGTATCCACTGCTGTGGATTTTGTATCCACTGATTTTGTATCCACTGCTGTGAATCTCAATTTTGGATTGGGTTCATTTTGTATCTTAAAATTTTGATCCACTGAATTTTTTGTTGGGTTCATCCTTTGTATCCACTGCTGTGGATTTTGTATCCACTGATTTTGTATCCACTGCTGTGAATCTCAATTTTGGATTGGGTTCATCCTTAAAAGAGAGATTTTGTATCCACTGCTGTGGATTTTGTATCCACTGATTTTGTATCCACTGCTGTGAATCTCAATTTTGGATTGGGTTCATCCTTAAAAGAGAGATTTTGTATCCACTGCTGTGGATTTTGTATCCACTGATTTTGTATCCACTGCTGTGAATCTCAATTTTTAGGTTCATTGGGTTTTGTATCCTGCTAAATCCACTGATTTTGATCCACTTCTCAATTTTGATTTTGAGATTTTGTATCCACTGCTGTGGATTTTGTATCCACTGATTTTGTATCCACTGCTGTGAATCTCAACTTTGGATTGGGATCATATTTAAAAGAGAGAGAATCCCTCATAGCTCATATTGAAGACGACATGGGGTTTCTTTCCCCCCTTAATTTTGGATTTAGCCATTTGCTTTCCAGATGTTTATCACTTCAGGTAATTATGTACTGTACTTTAAAAATCCAGTCAAGACTCCAAGTTTACCCTTGTAAAAATAATGCTGGCTTAGTTATTGGCTGAGACATTGAACTGAGTGTTCAGTCAACATTTTAACTGAATAACCATCTTTTATTCCTTTCCCCAGGATACTTACCGGGGTCAAGAGCATCTGCTAAATCAAAATCACCATCACCTATGAAAAGAACACAAATATTGAACCAAGGACTCCAAGACATCTTGAATCCATTTCTCTTGTAGCCAAATAGCTTTACATGCAAATATTGAACAAAGGATTGAAATACACATTGAGTCCCTTTCTCTTGTGGCTGAATTCCTTTGCACATTTCTCATTCCTCACGGTGGCACTGTGCACAGACTATTTCACAAAGGCAGCTGTGTATGCTTTCTGCGTTGGTTTTAATTGGTTGATTATTATGGTATTTCAATTGTTTTAAGGCTGAATGAACTCAGGAATGATTAATAACATAGGAGGCTGCCTTAAACTGAGCCAGACCAGCATTGTTGCCAGTTTTGACTGGCAGTAGCTTGTTTCTCACTCATATTTAGAAAACCTAGTTGTTTCCTGGTGACTTCACATCCAAAATGCACATCCAAATGTATGCATTTAATTTGACAGCACATCACCCTTACTGTCCGCTGAGTAGAGGTTAGAAATGACCAGCTTGGCTCTTCTGAATTTATATACAGTGGTACCTCGTAAGACGAATTTAATTCGTTGCTTGGGGCAATTCATTCTACGAAAAAATTGTCTTGCTAAGTGCCGTTTTCCATAGAAATGAATTGAAAACCAATGAATCCATTCCAGAGGGAAAAGATTAATAGGTTTTCAGTGCATTCCTATGGGAAGTCTGCCCCAACCCCCCTTAATCAATGGACAGATGAAGGCTGTTCCCCCTGCAGCTGACAGACAGCTGATTTTGACAGCTCCAACCTGTCTGTTGATTACCATCAACCCAGCAAAGAATGGGAAGCTTTTCCCCTTCTTTGCTGGGTTGGGGCAGGGGAAAAGCTTTCCTTCTTTTGCTGGCTCAGGCTCCCTGTCCCTTCCTCCCTTTCAGGCACCTGAAAGCTGAAAGGAAGAGGGGACAGGCTGGTTGAAAGAGACCCAGGTGAAGCAGCACTTCAATCCTGGCTTTCCTGAATGTATAGCGCCTGTGGATCGGTGCTACATGGTCAGGAAAGCCAGGCAGGTGTTTGCAGGCCCACCTCAGGTTGTAGGCACACAAAATTCAAACACCTGCCCCATAAGATGGATTTTTCGCAAGACATCGGGTAGACAAACCATTGCCTTGTGAAAAATGCCTATCCCCAGATATTTCATTTATCTTATGAAGAATTTGTCTTTCGGGGCATTCGTCTTGTGAGGTACCACTGTACAGTAGGACTTCCATATCTGCAGGATCCATACCCATGGTTTCACCTGTCCACAGCCTGAACATACCCATGCACCAGAAATGTATGTTCCAAAAAGTGTATTACCAGGACTGCTCACTAGATATATTATGCTACTGTTTTTTCCATATAGTAGATGACTGTTTTCAGAGACAAGGTATAGGCAGTTTTGCAACTACGTGTTCTCTCTGGAGAATGGGTTCTCTCCCCAGCTTACTTCCATGAATAAAATGACCCTCAATTTTTAATCTTATGGTTTTAAGAAAAATGCAGTTTTATACATGGAAAAATAAAGTAAATAGATGTTGCTTCATGTAAAGGCACTGAGGTCTTTGGTCACATGGAGAAGCTATACTGTGGGAGCCACTGCTGGCAACAGCCAAGGCAGCAGTGGCAGCAAAAGCAGCAAAAGCAGTTGGTGGCTTCAGGGAAGGTGACCTAGTGAACAGGAGAGCAGGGAACCCAGTCCTTTGGCAAGACTGGACCAGGACTCCCTCTCTCAACTATTGCAAGGACACTAGAAAAACTGGGAGGAAGTGTTTTGCTTATCTGCTATTTCCAGCATTGAGGGAGGAGTGCTGGGTTGGGAGCAATCTATGGATACCATGGTCTCACTGAATCAAGCAAGCAGTAAAAAAAAAAAAAGTGAAACAAAAAAGCAATGTCTTCTGCTTATATACCCCCTCATGGTGCTTAAAGCATTCTCTGGACAGTTTACAATAGAATTATGCATGTTACACATTACTAACATAATACAATTAAAAGTATTGTTGAACATGAATGAGTTGGGGCTATGGATTGATCAATGGTTTTTCAAAAGAAATAAGTTATGAATTCAACTGGACATCTACAGGACTGGACTGGAGATCTTCCACATGACAGCATTCATAGGACTATCAAGATACTATAAATGGACACAATTAGAGTCTATCATGTTTAAGCTATTTGTTGCGGTAGTCTTGTTATGGTGAGTTCAATATACCCACCAGACCTGAGAGTAGATTCTGCTGGTCTTTGCAAGGATGTCAGCTTTTGAATCTCCATTTCAAATTGATCCATCAGAATAGGAAATTCACTTCTCTCAGAAACAAAATGCAGTGACCTCCATTGAAATGAATACAAAATGTGTGATATGGCCACTGGAACAAGAAGCCAACTTGACTGCAGTTCTGAAATGCTTGTTTTTATTTTCTCAAAGACTTAAAAAATCATAGTCTATTTTTGAACACTCAGTAGATCTACCATACTAAGGAAGGAAGTTTAAAGCAAAAAATTAAAGGTGTTATCTCAGAGTCCTAATCACTCTTGCTCCAGATGTATCAGACTACCTAAATGAACTTAAGGCCATTTTGAAAAGAACTACAACTTTCAGCTATTTCGCCCAACTTTCAGCTATTTCATATTTTTTGTTGTAGCAATGAAATAAAATTTCAAAAAATGGTGGCAGTAATATGCTCAATAAGTAATGCTATACCTTACACCAGGGATGTCCAAACTCTGGCCCTCCATATGTTTTGGACCACAACTCCCAGAATTCCAACCCTATATTGCCAATGACAAAGGACTGTGGGAGTTGCGGTCCAAAACATCTGGATAGCCAAAGTTTGGACACCACTGCCTTACACCATTTATAAAAATCCATACTGAGGCCATTTTTGGACAGGATGCTTGCTTGACATGGCTAGGTTAATATGTAGTCCACTGCAGAGTGCCCAAGTGGAAAGCATTTTTAAAAGTTTATTTGATAGTACAATTGGGAGACCGTTCACCATTGAATTTCAACATTCCCCATTGAATGGTGATAGAATTCCATTCACACCTCTTTCTTGTTGATGTTCTATCCAATCTATAGTCTATCCATCACAATGTTATTAAAGCAAATGTAGGTGTGAGGGTACAGTGATTTGTGACATTTGTCACTTCACTGATTGCCAGAGTTGTTTGATCTGATCTGGCTGGCTTGGTGGTTGCTCCATGTGTGTGTGCCCCCCCCTCCCCTGTGGCTGCAGATTCGGTGGAAGAAGACAACCCCTCCCTTTAAACAGACGTGAGACCAGGCAAAGCAAAGTGGTAGGATATAAAAGAAACATGAAAGCTATAGTAGGCACATAGGGTTTCAGCACTGAAATAATTTGGTTTATGTGACAAATGAAGTGGTGCTTTAGAATATCTGATTGATGTGTTCTTGCAGAAGTAGTGGAAAATTTCAATGCCACTAGCTGTTGCACTCCTTGCTTGCCAGTCAAGAAGCAGATGGTTTAATATGCCATTACACTGAAATGATAAGCAATATTTCTGCTTTGAGTCTTGATACTAGCTGCTTCACAGTAAACCCACCAGAACTAAGGGACATAAGTGAATATTTATCCTTTTCTGGGAATTGTCTCTTACACTCATTTTCAATAAGCCTTGAACAAGTGATCTTACTCATCCATTTTATACCAGGTGAATAGGCAGAAATGAGAATATGAAGAATTTCACATTATTCTCTCCACGTCCCGTCCCCCCAAACAATGAGGAACAGGGGATTTGTTACGTTGTCCAAATTTTAAATTTTTAGGCACCTCTAGCACCTGGTAAATACAGTGGACCCTCATATAACAAATGATTTGTATAACAAAATTTGTACAACATAAAAAATTCTGGAGATAGAGGAAATTTGCTTAACAGAATTGCCTGTGGGGCAAATCCGTGCAACATAAAAATGGTCACGATTAGGGATTACTCTGTTTTCAATGCATTCCTATTGGAAATTTGTATAAAGGAAAATTTGCTTAAAAGAATTTCATTTGGAACAAATTAATTCCTTTATACAAGGTACCATTGTCTATGATATTTGAAAACTGTTAAGGATACTTACACAATACGTAAATTCTTAGTGTGAGAGTGTTTGTTGTGGTGATGACTCATCATTAAATGTTATGCTGCATTGAGGAGGCCCCCCATTTATAGAAAGTGTATGACATTTTGAGTTAAGACAGAAAGTAGTGAACCACACTCTCGTCATTTGATGCATCTGATGTGTCAGAAGAATCTCATTGTCACTACACTTTCCACTCAGGATAATGATCATCCCAGTTCTTTCAAAATTTCTCAGAAATCAATGTAGTACCAGGGCAGTCTAATCAGTCGAAATTAAAAGTGAAAGTGAGACTTAAAACATAACAAAATCTGTTCCAAGTCCTGAGACACCTTGAGAGCAAGAACATTCGGTAAACATTGTCCCAGTGCCATGATAGAAGAACAGAAATGGGTATCCTTTTCTGGGAATTGTCTCTTACATTCATTTCCAATAAGCCTTGAACAGGTGATCTTACTCCCTGTGAAATAACTATACAGACCCAAACAGAAGCCTTATTTATTTCATAACATAGCTTTGTTCAAGTAAGATTCACCTTTGTTTTGAAACAATTATAAATATTTTGAAACCTCAGCTGTATGTTCAAATTAATTCCAGTTCTAAAGATACATACTAGGGTTTAGAAAACCTTGCAATGTGGGGAGGGTTGCTTTCTTATTGGGAAGAAGGCAGGCCTGAAGGACAAAAGAAAATTCAAGGCCTCTTGAATTTTGCACTGCGGTATCTCTGTTTTAAAAATGGTATATGGGATGTGTCTACTGATTCCCCAGGATGACACCTGCACTTCTTTATGCATCTCCCACTAGCTACAGTTTATCTTATAATTCCAAAAGGCGTGTGTGTTGGTGTGTGTTCACATTTAGCAGGTCTACATTTGGAAACTGAAGAAAATGATGCATTCCTTCAAGAAAGATGACCATGTATACACAGTTGCAGGCATGCTATGCGCTCAAAGTAAAATTACAAATGAACAACTAATTTGGGGAAACAAAGTGGGAGTCAGGAAAGAATATTGTACTGTAACAGGAAATATTGAGAGGAATACCTGCTGCCCCTCGATATTGCCTGCTTTATTAGTAGAGATGGGCTGGAAATGTTTAAAAAATAATAATAATAAAATGGTGCCCTCCGGCAGGCCCCCACAAAAAATAATAATAATAAAAAAGAAAAAAACTAGGTCTGGCCCATTGGCCAGCCAGTCCCGGGCCAACCAGAAGTTTTTTTTTTTAAAGATTTTTAAAAGGGGGCACGCGGGGAAGCAAGCGCCTCTCAGCTGTGGGGGAAAAAAAGCCCTGGAAAAATAAAAAAATAAAAAGCGCCTACCTGGCCTGAGAGCAGCACAGAAACTAAAAGTTAAAAAAAAGAAACAAAAAGAAATATGAAACAAAATGGGAGGTAAAGAAATTAATAACAAAATAAAATGCCATTTTGGCATTTCATGCCCATCTCTATTTACTAGTATTCATTAACTGTGCCATCAAGCCAATGTACCGTTTAGCTTGCCACCTTCTCAGAGTAATTTTCCAGTAAAACCAGCTGTTAGCAGTTCTGTGTAAGTCTTAGAGGAGAACTTAAATTCCACTTGCTAATTATTATTAATGGCGACTGACATCTAACCTGCTGGTCCCTGTGCTCCTTTCAGAAAGGAATGTTGGGCGTTGCCGTCTTTAATTGTGTGCAGCAACTGATACACACAACATCAAGAGGCCACTGGGCATGTACTAACCTCAGTGGGTCTCACCTTGTGTGGAAGAGCCATAAGGCTTTTGTTCCTTCGAAAAACATCCACTTCTTCCCTCTATAGTGCTGCCTAGATGCCCTAAGCACATCCATTCTTGCCTGATTTCAGAAGCTAAGCAGGATTGGGCCTGGTTAGTACTTGGATGGGAGACCACCAATACCAGGTGCTGTAGGTGCCTGGAGTAGGAACTGGCAAACCACCCCAGTATTCCTGCCAAGGAATATGTGTGTGTTTGTGAATTCCACACACACACACACACACACACCTCTTATGTATTGCTGCTCCACTTTGGTTCAGTTTCAGTCAGCACTCACTACTTGAGTTTGTAGATGGAGGGAATGATGATGGATTCATACCTTTATATCCTCTTATATAAGTGAATGACCAATGTTATTGTTACATGAAAGAAAGTAAGGTGTGACAGTAGGAAATACGCTAAACTGAAGGTCATTTTCCCATCTGCTTCTGACACTGGATTTCTAATTCAAAGTGACAGAATTCCTTCCAAATGGGGAGACTGATGTTTAATCTCATTTGCCAGGATATGTTCTAGAACCAGAGCTTGTACAATCAAAGCGCTGAGACTTTCTAATCCAAAATCATCTGCCACTGCCACCATGACCAACCTGAATTTCCTGTTCTTACTTAACCACAATCTTTACCATAGTGGAAGGAAACCTGATTCTCCCAATAGCAATATGTGTTGTGAACTGCCTGTGTGATAATGCAATGTACTGTGCGGTAATTTGGTCTTGAGTGGGCATTTGGGACCCATTAAATGGTTAACTACCAGCTTTAGGTGGCAGTGACAACTTTACAGCAAATTTGTTGGTGTGGATCATTGCAGATGTTTGCACTTTCTAGGATGAGGTGGTAGTTCTATACAGGTCTTGTGATGAACCTCTGCATCTGAAAATACCACCACAGTACTGCCCAGAAGTCTTTGCAGCACACAAATCTTACCTCAGTGCCCACACTACTGACCATAAGTATGGACATATGGACATAATCCATATGTAGATAAACTGATCCTAAAACTTCAGGGTGAACAGGACACAGCACTCAGGATTGCCCTGTGAAGATAGGTACAGTCTAGCTGCAAAAGAATCGTCCACTGCATACTGTCCCCATGTATGCCCCCTCCCTCCCCCCGTTAAAAACAAACAATTGTCGTTTACTGATGCAGAGAAAAATAAATCACTGCAGTTGTGAGATCATGCAAATACCACTTGGCCTTTGCTGTAACTACTCTCACAGGAGCAACTGAATATACTGTATCATAATCAATTTCCTCTCATTGCTCCATCTAAATGGAAAGCCTTGATGTTTATTATCATAGGTCTTATATTTGCCATATCTGAATAATCAGTAATGATGACAGTATGCAATATTCCATCATGCAAATCAAGCTGTTGCTTTGCAAGCAATGCAATGCTAATACAACCTGTTTAGGGCCTTTTCACATGACCCCTAAACTCCGTGGCAAATGGCTCCCAGCTCCAGAGCTTAAAATTGTTTCCCCACCAGCTCCGGAGTTTACAGAAAATTAAGTGCAACCATGCCCACCTAAGCGCGTCCCAGCACACTTTTCAGGTACCTACTCTCCGGGGGTGAAAATCCCTGATGCGGATGTAACCTAGTGAGTGCTGGGCTCTCCTCGCTTCTGTTTGTTGTTTGTTTGCCCCCTACCCCTCTAAGAGACAGGAATCAGGACGACGACTGGGCTCGGGGCGGCTTCGGAGGTGAGCCTGCCTTCTTTTTCCCCTTTTTTTCTCCCTCCCCTCACGCAGACAGGAGCAAGGAAGTGCGGAGGGGTGGGAACACAGGAAGAGCAACGAACCCCCAAGATCTCTGGTCCGAATTTAAGTGGCCAGCGGATCTTAGGGGTCGTGTGAAACATTGTTTAGATAGACTCACACAGTCACTACCAGTAGTGTGGCTTATTTAAGGGACATTTTTTGCAAGGTGAAAACAACCACAGCCTTAAATTGCCATAAACTCTGGTGAGCAATATATATAGTTATAAGCTGGGATGGATTTACTGGGTATGTGTATGTGTTGGCATTTTAACAGTGCCAATATTTAATAGAGTCAAAGCCGGGGGGGGGGATTTACTTGCTTTCCAAAGTTTGTTCTGTTCTGTTCTGTTTTGTTTTTATCATCATTGCTGATGCATTTTAGTTCTGTTTTGCTCCAGTTTGCTCCAGGATAGGATCTATTCATGTGGATTCATGGGCACGAAATAATTTGTTTTCATTTCATTTTTCATTTTTTTGTTTGTTTGTTCCCTAATGAAACAAAAAACGAAGTGACCCATCAAAGAAAAATGAAACGAAATGAAACGGAAATCTTCCTTTCCTTTCCTTTTGTTCTGTTTTGTTTTTTCATTTTCACTGGAGCAATGCATTTCTATTGGAAACTGATGGGGTGTGGGGAACGATGGGCTTTTTACACTCCCCGCCCTGCCTGAAGCCCTATGTGCCAATTGATTGGCTCTCTGGCAGGGAAAAAAGTTTTAAAAGCCCACAGTTTCCCCCACTTGGCTTTTTAAACTTGTTTCTCCACCCCCAAGCACTGCGCACCAGCAGATTGGCGCTGGGGTGGAGAAAAGGCACCCCATGGGAGGGGGAAGGACTGGGTTTTAAAAATGTCTTAAAAAGGCAGCCTCAGTGGCACAAAGCCTTTTTAAAGAATCCGCACCAACGAAAAACAAAAACACATGAAAAACGAAATTATTTTTTTAAGAAATGTTTCAAACGAAACAAAAAAATAAAAACGGGAAATGAAAAATGAAATGAAATGCCATTTTGGAATTTCGTGCCCATCTCTACTCACGTACAATATTGTGCTATGCTGGGTCACACTCTTTGAGTGGATATCATTTGATAATGTTTCTTTATGGCCATTTTTCTGCTGGTTGATCCCCACTAGAAATGGGCCCAAATTCATTTGAGCTACTTTTGACAAAATTTGGTCCCTTTCCCCACCCCTAGCCCCAGCCTGCCAAGGTCACTGATCTCACATCACACTGCCATGCTCCTTCATTGCTAGCAATGCTCCAATCTGGCCCAGAGCTCTGCTGGCCCATCCTCGCCTCCTCCAGCAGCCGACCACTCTGACTTTGACAAGATGGAGATTCTCTCCTCACACAATCAAGGAGAGCTTGGCTGCCAAAGGAGGCAGGGATCAGCCAGCCAAGCTCTGGGCCAGATGGTTGTGCCACCAGCAACCAGTAACCCCAGTGCCATGCAATGAAAAATGAGTGACCCTGCCAGCCTAGGAAGTGAGGACAATGGCCATGCAGGAGATGTGCTGCCACATAACAAATGTAATTATTTCTACTCCTCACCTTCTACACCCTATGGACAGGTGATACAAGGGAAGGAGGGGGGAGAAGGTGAGATAGGTGGGGAGAAGGTAGAAAAGACCAAGGTAATCTACATTGGGTGTGAAACTTCAGGGAGTTAATAACATAAACTCCCAGATTGCCTCTGTGCTCCCAGCACACTTTGCCAGTTTAGTACCCCCAGCCCCTTTAGAGCTTCATAACCAAGTCCTTTTACTCCCAAGTCTTTCCAGATTTCAAGGGGTTCCCTAAAATCACTTCAGGAAGGTAGCCTGCTACTTTGGAGCCCTTAGATAAGTAACTTTTGATTG
This sequence comes from Phrynocephalus forsythii, assembly GCA_029282475.1. Lineage (NCBI taxonomy): Eukaryota > Metazoa > Chordata > Lepidosauria > Squamata > Agamidae > Phrynocephalus > Phrynocephalus forsythii. The sequence goes on from JAPFRF010000010.1 coordinate 98,794,806, forward strand.
CAGTTTTTTTAAAATAATTTTGAGTGCATATTTTTAAAAAATATGCACTCAAAATTTACTTAGCTTGGGGCACCAAAGGAGCTAGGATACCTTCAGAAAGCGATTTTAGGAACCCCCCTGATATTTGAAAACATTTGGAGATAAGAGGGCTGAGTTATGAAGCTCCAAAGAGGGGTGCCCCTGGGGAAAAAACTTCTAATTAGAATCATAATATTTGGAAACCTGAGGTTGGTTATCATCCTTAGTGACATGGCATGGAACTATGTCAACCCTATTAGTTCATGAAGGGAGGAGATGCTGTCAAGGCCAAATATTCATGCTGATAAGAAACTAGTTAGACTTTTCATTTTTGTCATTCCTCACAACTGGGGGGGGGGAGCTAGCAAGCAAAGACCCCACCAGGTTGTTATGTATATGAAAATATACAATAGCAGCTATCACAAGAAATGGATTCTATACAACGTGCCCTTCTGCAGATAGTGCTGCCCGTACATGTGGAAGCAGATGCAAGGAGATGCATCAAGAAGCAACTCCCTGCACAATACTTCTCAGAACCTGAAAGTCTACATACCATACCTAATAAGTGTTGTGTTTAGAGCCCCAGGATTTTTACAACTAAGAATCTGGATTCCTGAGATCACAATGAATCATACTTCTCCAAATACAAAGAAACTTCTTCTGTTGTCATTCTCGCAGCCAGATATCGTCTGGCTCTGCAATCAACTATAAAGTTTATCTAATAGGCTAGTTTTTAAAGCACCAGGAAACTCCTCTTAGAAAACATGAATTCACATATGTGACCTAAGATTCTGAATATTATACTATTATATATTATTTATATTGGTGAAATATATTTAAAAACCCATGACTAGGGAAAAATGTGAAGAAATTCTCAAAATGAATGAACTCTTCAAGTAATTAGGATAAAAGTACACCTATCAGATTGCTAGATTATAACCCCAATATATAAATTCAAAACATAATTAATTAGATCAGTATAGGTGTTATTGATGATCAAAATTATCCAAAACTAAAACTTATTTATTTATTTTTAAAAACAATGTACTGTGTAGTGCATTATTCTGGGTAGTTTAAAGCAAGCTTTTTGTTGCTGTTGTGTTGCTACAGTCATGACCAACTGTTCGTGACCCCATATCCATGGAGTTTTCTTGGCAGGAATACTGGAGTGGCTTGCCAGTTCCTACTCCAGGCGCCTACAGCACCTGGTATTCCCTGGTGGTCTTCCACCTAAGTACTAGCCAGGCCTGACCCTGCTTAGCTTCCGAGATCAGGCAAGATTAGATATGGTCAGGGCATAAAAGCTAAAAACATGTAATAATCATATATAAATAAAGCAGTTAAAGAAAGCTAATTGATGGAGCCTCGTGGCGCAGTGGTTAAATGCCTATACTGCAGGTAAAATTGTGTTCACGACCTGGGTTCAATCCCAGGTAGCAGGCTCAAGGTTCACTCAGCCTTCCATCCTTCCGAGGTCGGTAAAATGAGTACCCAGCTTGCTGGGGGGGCAATGTGTAGCCTGCACACTGTAATTAAAAAATTGTAAACCACCCAGAGACTACTTGTAGTAGTATGGGGTGGTATATAAGCAGAACACTTTATATACTTGTAAGGCTTCCTTACAGTTTCTGAAAAAACAATAATGGCACTGACTAGCATCTTGTCCTAACAGCTGTTATGCAACAATCTTGCTTGATTGGTGCATAAAGCCAAATCAAACTAAAGACCGGTTTAAACCCTGAGAGGCCGTGGGCAGAGTCTACAGATGAGGACATAGAAAAGCTTGGTTCCAGTACCTGTTCTGTCTTCAAAAACTCACTGCGGAGCAGGATGGAACAAACCACTATTTGAACATATCACATGCCTTAAAAAAAACCTATTTGGGTCCACATAAGTTATAAGCAGGTGGACAGTGCATAACAATTTAAAGACTAGCTTATCTTTCTAACGTGCTTGATTTCTACTACTTCTTCTAATACATAAACCCATTTCAAGGGCTTTGTTTATTTTTAATATTTTCTCCTTTTTACATGTACTGTGCCAATATATTAGTCTACACTTGGATATAGCTGCCAGTCACCAATGGCCAAAGAAAGATGCCATAATTAAAAACCTATTCCTATGAAATTCCTAGAGCTGTCGATTAACTTACCAACAAAGTTAAGATTACCACTATACTGGATCTTCTGTGTCTACAATACATTTCACATCCCTTGTGAAATGTATATAATTTTATATTAAATTAAAACTCATAAGAGCAAAATATTTTTAAAGGAATTAAAAATGAAATCAAAAAATACAGTTTGCTCCATACCTTGTATAAAGTTGAATTTTAATTATACAAACTGTTTGTTATACCAAATTATTTTGATTTTAATTCATCTTTTAATTAAACCACTTTGGATCAAAAATAAGTAAGTAAATAAATAAATAAATAAATGGAAACATTTTTATTAACAACCCCCATGTTGTTTCACAAAAGAAAACCAAGATTTGCCCCAGGACCATATGGTAGACATTTTTTAAAACCTTGGATTTATCTGTGGCCAGGGTGGCCAAATGGCAGCCTGACATTCTGTTAAACTCCTACCATTTCTCAACAATGCAAATTTTTTCACTGTAAAACCCTTCTAAACTGCCCAATGGTAGTGGTTTATTTATTATGGTGATTTTAATTACTTTTTTGTGGTGACAATTGACCAGTGATCTGACTGTGTATAAGGTAGCATCCAAAATATAAACCTGAATCCAACTGTAGCTCTGAGCAGAATTAGATCCATCCAATTAAAGGGGCTCACAGGTTGACTCTGTTGTCAGCTATTGATTCAGTGGATCTATCTACTCTACCAGGTCTAGAAACTGGATTCTGGTTGAAAGAAATAGGGAACTGAGCTTTGTTTCTGTTCCAGGCCTGGAACTGCTTATTTCAGAAATTAAAAACGTAAAGGAAAGCAGAATACCACTAACAAATTACTTAGATATTATAGAACTGGGCTATCAAAAGAATGGATGCCTTCTTACCTGCTACTTTAAGCAGAAAACAACCTATGGAGCAAAGGACCACTGCCAGCTTCACCATGGTGGCGTGCCCCAATTTGTCTCTTTTTCTTGGATGCAGGTAGGTGTTTCTTGCTCAATAAGCTTGGTTCTTTGTCTTTGTTTTAACTCACTTAGCAGGTAACTGCATATCCTTCCATTCAATCATGAACAGTTTCCCATCCTATAGTTTTTCTAAATGCCCAGGTCACCCATGGGATGGATGAAAAAGTTAGAGAAGAGTCCAGAAAATCCAGTCGCAACAGATCCCGGAGAAACAGCTGTGTTATGCAACATCTAGAGGCATAGTCACAGAGAGAAACACCTGGATTGACTAGCCTATGAACAAGAGGCATGTAGGTTAAGAAAGGGGGAGGGCCAAGTTGCTTGTACCCAATCAAATGCCACAAATTAAGACTTTTCTCAACCTACCTTCTTTCCCAGAGAGAAAGCACCCAGCCCTTAGATATAATTACTGCACAATTACCCAATACCCATAGCTAAGGTGTGGCAAATATATACATTACGCTAATAGCTGGCAAAAGGATTTGTGTGTGTGTGTGTGTGTGTGTGTGTGTGTGTGTGTGAGAGAGAGAGAGAGAGAGAGAGAGAGAGAGAGAGAGAGAGAGAGAGGGGTCCTCTCTGCCAACATCCAACAACACTCCCTCTGGAGCTAGCAAAATTAAAGGGAAGGAGAACAAGGGCAAATGTGGGGCTTTAAAGTCTGACAAATAAGTTTCAGCGTGAACTTTCAGGGACTAAAATCCTCTCCCTCAGACACAAGACTTGTCACTCTCACTGCACTCAGTGGGTGAACTGCCTTTTCTTTTTTCAACTGCAGAACAAAATAAATTGGTATAGCTTCAAAAGAAAGGAACAATGCTGATGCCGATGTAGCATTCCTGCAAAGAAGGTCCCTCTACCATGTGATGATGATGATGATGATGATGATGATGATGATGATTTACTGCTTTGTAAATGATGATGATGATGATAGATTGTCTTTGCTCTGTGGACAGTACTGAATGTGGAAAAGATGCTGGTCAAATACCAAATGCAAAAAATATAATTACAAAAAGCCAGCAGCTAAAATTACAAATATTACAGGATATTCAAAGAAGGGGGAGAAGCATATAAAAAAAAAAACAAATGCAAAACAAGAAGGTTGAGATTGAAAAGAGGACAACCATTCTTGAAAAGCCAAGGACACAGAAGAAAACCCTTCACCAGTGCTGTGTTCATAATGTAGATGACAAGTATGCTTCTCCAGAAAAAGGCATCATGGTCCACCACTACTGAAAAGAGCCTCCCTCTCGTAGTCGCTTGTCCTGCCTCATTTTTTCAGGGTGCCCAGAGGGAGGCTTTGGATGATGCCAATAAAGTCCAGGTACAGTAGCTACATAGGTATTTGCTTATTTGTACAAGTTGACTGTCTATCTTTTGGATGATTTGTTGCAGTTGGGCCATCCATACCAAGAGAGGGCATTTATACACAACCCCTAAGCTGCGCTACAAATGGCTCCCAGCTCCGGAGCTTAGAAATGTTTTCCCACCAGCTCCGGAGTTTGGAGACAATTAAGTGCGATCCCGCCCACTTTAGCGCGACCCAGCACACTTTTCTTGTACCTTCTCTTTGGAGGTGAAAAAAATTTGATGCGGATAAGAGTGCCGGGCTCTCCTGGCTTGTCTGTTGTTTTTTTGCCTCCCGCCCCTTTAAGAGCTCCTTGAGACGGAACCAGGAAGTAACGGGGCTCGTGGCAAGTTCGACCGCACCGCAGGTTAGTAAAGGCTTCTTTTGTCCTTTTTTTCCCTCCCCCCCTCACGCCGACAGGAGCAGGAAGTGCTGAGGGGTAGGGACGCAGGAACAGAAACGAACCCCCAAGATCTCTGGTCCGAATTTAAGGGACCAGCAGATCTTAGGGGTCGTGTGAAAAGGCCCAAAGTTTTCTTACCTTCATACTCAAATGCAGTGCAATGGTCTGAGCTCACAGATGCACTTCTATATTGCAGAATATAGGTGTGGGTGATTTTCAGTGAATATTATACAGCAGTTGCCACAGACACAGTAGTAAACATGTTTCCTAAGATTTTAGCCATTTATCATGTATAGGATTCCTGCCCGCTCCCGGCCAGGTAATAATAATCAATAACAATTATGTATGGACTTTTGCCATTGGTGAACATATTAATGGGAAAAATGTGTACACTACTGTGTTCTTTTTGCTGCGTGGAAATAACACCTATAAGGCAATGAATCAGAAGAAATGTACACTGGTTGTAAGTAGGATGATCCCACTCAGGTGAGACTGAAATTTCTTCCTTTGGGGTGAAATTGGAATTCAATGGGGTTAAGAAATAGAGTGGTACCTCTTAAGACAAATGCCTCATAAGACAAAAAACTCGAAGAAAAAAATTCTGGGAATAGGCTTGCTTTGCATGAGAAAAATAAATCCTATGGGATGCTCTGCGAGACAAAAAACCATTCCACATGTACGGGGGGGGGGGGACCAGTTAATTTTGTCTTTATTCTAACCTCTGGAATTAATCCATTCTCAAAGCATTTTGTAAGACAATTTTTTTGTAAAATGAAGTGACCCATAGCCTCCGGAACTCATTAATCCATTTTCAATGTATTCCTGTGGGAAACTGCATTTCATAAGACAAATTTTTCCTAAAACAAATTGACCTGTAGAATGATTTAAATTCATTTTAAGAGGTACCACTGTACTGCACAATACAAGCATACATTTTAGTTTACTGTTATTATATCATTGTTTTATGTGATTTGCAGGTTGAGGGCATTCTGGATGTTTGGGTGGAACAGATTTGATTGTGCACAAACATTCTTTGGACAAGGGATTTGCTTTGGGGTTTTCACTGAGACCAGAAGATGCCCTACAACTCAAGCAATGCAGACCTTTTTCATCCTAGTGCACATGGGTTAAATATTTTTGTATTTTTTTGGAGCTGAGAAGGCAGCAAAAGGAGGGTGGAGGGGCTGAACCAATGTCCTGGTGTCTTGCTTATGTTTGTAAGCCACTGAGAGAAACATAATATTGACTAGCTAGGCTTTTGGTCAGCTCTGTCAGTGTGCTTCTCCTCTTATGACCATGCAGGTTCTTGAACATGGCTTTCCCCAGTTTTGGGCAAACACCTGTAAATACACTTATCTGCTACTTTTGTGCATACAGTGATGATTTTTCTGTGGGTTCCACTGCTCTTCAGAATCCTGAAGGAGACAGATTTCTTTAAAATACTGATGTCGCAACTTGCATACCAGTTTAGGAGGCTTGCAAGCTCAGAAATACTGTAAAGTACTGTGCAGTTAAACATCTCCAATCAAAGCCAATTCTAACATTGTGTTATTCAACAAGCAAAGAGAAACTTAATCTGCCTTTTAAGTCTTGGCCACTCAATCTCCATATAAATAGATAAGCCTTGCATTTCTAGAGCAAGAGAAGATCCAGCCGGAGGCACTTTTAAGTCATGATGAAGCTGTGAGACTACTGTTAAAATTACTGGGCTTTGACCAGCAGCCTTTACTTTCAATGAGATGTATGGTGTTTCACAAAGGTCCATGCCCAGGATCTCTGCTGAATGTATCAATATGTTTGTGTCTGCAGACAGAGTGGTGGCATTGAACAAATCCCAAAGCCAGGCCGGCAATCTTGGTTCTTTTCCCTCACCTCATTCCTGCCAGCCCATAGGTTCCCTTAACTCAGTGGTGGCCAAACTTCCTCCAGATGTTTGGATCACAACACACAGTCCTCTGTCATTAGCAATACAGGCTTGGGATTCTGGGAGTTGTGGTCCAAAACATCTGGAGGGCTGAAGTTTGGCCACCATGGTCTTAACTGTTTCCCTAATGAGTGCAATGCAGGCACCTGCAGAGGCTTTGGATTAACTTGACTTCATGGGCTTTCCGGTGCTCACCAACAGATGGACAACTTGGCTTCATCTCTTTTCATTGCCCATCTCCATCTTCAATGGAAGAAGAAAGTTCAGAAGACAGATGCTGCTTGAGCTGCAAATCCAGTAGAAACTATACAAGAATGATGTGTTGTCACACTTGTGTGATATGAAAGAAATATAATTAAGGGGGATGAAGGGCCAAATACAGGGGGACTTTGTGTACACTAACGATTTGTTTTTTCTACTTCTTCAGATACAAATGCATACCAAGAAATGGATTTTAACCATAAATGTCCATAATGAAACAAAATTCACACCACTTCTTTCTTTCTCTTTGTTTCTTTGTTTCCTCCTTCCTTCCTTTCCTTTTTCTTTTCTCCCTTCAATTTTGCCAACATGCTGGGACAACTAACAGTTACTTTTTAGAAACAATGTAAGTTTGGTTGGGAGATTAACTGGGAACCACATATTGAACTTGCAAGTCAGATTTGTGCCCTTTAAAATAAATAAAATAAGGTTAGTAGCCAAGATGCATAAAGCAAGAACTCAAATATTATTCACCCTGGCCCAAAGGTTATGTTCATGTGTCCGTACTTATGAAACTATGAACATCTTCCTTGAATCCAAGAGCTCTTCTGTTGGGGCTAGAATTAAACTCTTTCCATAAAAATATGCCAACAAACAAGAAATAGTTTTAAGGTTTGTTTATTTAAAAAAGAGATATCACACTTATTAGGTCTTAATTTCCAGCTGCTTGGTTCCCATACTCTACAGGAGCAGAACTCGTGCTGAAACTTGAACAAGCTCAAACAACTATTGATCAGTCTTTTGCTGGTTTATCATATAATGTACATGAGATGCCCTTGGTATGAGCTATAACAATGCTTGTCCTTACAAAGCTTAACAGCCAAATGAAATGCATGTTTATTTGGAAGCAAGTCTTTAAGAGAATTCAAAGGCACTTTACCTCCCAGTAGACAACTTAATATACCTGGAAACAAAGTTGTATTAAACCCCGTGGAATTTTCTTCCCATGGTAGCAATACATAAAATGAGATACTGCATTCAAATTCAGAACATGTTTTTTTTAATTGCCTTTGTTACATAGGGTGAGCTTGTTTGGGGCTAAAACCCTGCTGTTCAGGAATGACAAGGATTTTCAGAAATTAGAAACAGTCAAATATATAGGTAAAGCCTTGTTCTTGGTTTACAAAATGAGTGCCATATAAAAAGTACTGCCACTTAGTAGAAGAAATTTGCAGTCACCTTATATATTCTTCTTGAATATATTAAGACAAATGGTTGATGTTTGTCTAACATTACATACTATGATGTGAAATGGATCGTTCCTTTAGTATAATGCAAAAGGATCAGTAGTGTAGAGGAGCCGGGGTTCAGAATTGAGGACACAGATCTGTGTAGCAGGCACTAAGGCATTATTCCCTACCCATCTCAGATGTCAGGCTTAACTAAATTCCTTACAACAGCAGGGAGAGAGAAAGACCTTCCCAATAATAGTATAGCACTGCAAGTTGCCCCTGCTCAAATTCAAAGCATTTGAGGGTGGTTTGATTCTGAATGGGAAATTAAGGGCCATTAACTTTGCAAAAAAATTTCTTCATTTATTGATATAGACCAATCCAGCTGTCTTTAATTTTGGACTCGTTTTATGGGAGTAATTGCACCTATGGAACTGCCACGATGAGCACATAACTGAAACAAGGAGAATTAAAGGATGACAAACATCCACCCAGTTTTAGTAAAAAAAAATATATCACTCATTATTGTCCTGTAGAAAGCCATGCATAGAGAAATAACATTCTGAATCTTGGATTTTTTTCAATTTACATTCACAAATGATGGCTAGAAACCACAACAGTTCCCAGAAAGCAATACTTTAAATCAAACATTTAATGATGGAAGCATGTTAATTTTTTTTGTCATCAGCTGGTTCTAATCTTGAAACTGAAACTATGTGATTGCAGGGATTCTTTAAGAATGATTTCCACTAATGAGAACAATCCACTTACATGTTCCCAATTGTCCCATCATCAAGGCCATCCTCCTCATTGAACAAAATAACACAATATTCAGTTCACATTGTTTAAAACAATTATTTCCTACTGGTTATCTTAATGGCACTTTAAGGTGTACCACTTAAGGCATCTGCAAATGAACAAATAAATTGCATGATTGGAAGTTTGCTGAAAAGAAGTAATCAGAAGTACGCCCATTTTTTCTGTAAACACACCTGATGGCAGAGCACTTGTAATTCATAAAGAGGCACATGCCACAGCTCAGTTCTCAGTGACAACTAGGTTCTCTGCACTTATCTTGGTATTGTAACATAACACAATTTGGCCTCAGAGAAACAACCAGTGCTGCACACACTGGACTGCACTGACAGAAGTATTGGAGGGAGGCGGGAAGAGAAAAGAAATTCTGTATTTCGATAGACACTTCTATATTTTTAACCCAATAAAATTTGTTTTGGTACATGAAAGTCCTCAAGCACATGCACTGGGGATTGGACCTGGTGGCCTTATAGGCCATTTATTGCATTATTCTACAATGCTATATATAAAAATCCCACACTCATATTCCCTTACTCTTGATGCAGACAGAAAGAGAAGTGATTCTCAATAGCTGGGATCACTAGGAACAAAACAGGTTTAAGCTCTGTTCCAAACTGGGGATCCTCTTTCAGAACTTAGGTTTGAGTTCAGTGAAGATGGAAAGGAGGAGTTCCCGTGGTGGGTCATGGCCAAAGGCAAAAGGGAAGGAGTAAAAGCATTGGCACACTGTAGCTTAAAGCACTTGCAGACAATAATTCATCCTAAGAGGAGATATTTCAAAGAATGCAGAAATGCATTATAATTCTCTGGGACTCATGCAATATATGGGACCCTCCTCATTATTTAGCCTATTCTCAAAAGTTGGTTGCTAATATTGTCCAAACCTATTTCCACTTTTCAGATTCCTGCCACAGGGCAAAAGACAAAGACTTCAGATAAAAGCAACAAATTCCAAAAATATATGTTTAAAAGTGAATAGTTAGCCAGTAAGCTTAGTAAGCTTCAAGAGGGCAAACCACAGATACAAGTATTTTAATTTCTTAAAATATCCTTCTCTTCAGAAGGTGTTCCAACAGGATTGTTTTAACACTATTTTGTCATTTCAATGTTTCCGTTGCTGCTCAAAATGTGTCATTTCCCCCAGAGAAATATGCAGGTTCTCTATCCAGTTTCTGGTCTTCTGCTCAGCTTAAATCTCACTATGATTTCTGCAAAAGTGTACGTTGAACTGAAAAGGAGAAAAAGAGAATGACATTATATTCTTTTTTGTTATGAAATGCTTGGGACAGTGTGAAATATACTGGCTGCTGCTCTAACTCACAGGATTAAATCCTACTTGTAAGCCCAATGAATCAAGGGGATTTACTTAAATGCTGACTCACCTTAAGAACATAAGAACATAAGACCATAAGAAGAGCCATCGTGGATCAGGCCAAAGGCCCATCTAGTCCAGCTTCCTGTATCTCACAGTGGCCTCACCAAATGTGTCCAGAAGTGGTATCTCTTGATACCACTCCCCTGCATCTGGTCCTTGAAGCACCCATTTTAAGAGTGGAGATTACACATCTCCATCATGGTTTGTAACCTGTGATGGACTTCTCCTCCAGGAATCTTTCCAACCCCATCTGAAGGCATTCAGGCTGGATGCCATCACCACATCTTGTGGCAGGGAGTTCCACAGGCTAACAACACACTGGGTAAAAAAATTCTTTTTGTCTGTTCTCACCTTGCAGCAATGAATTCAATGGCATACTCAACTGGGGATGTTATTAACCTAATATTAAGTATGTTTCCTTAGAAGTTAATTGTTTTCACAGGGACTAATTTTAAGCTGAGAATGCTCCCTTCTCTAGCAGTTAGAAACTCCTTTGATCCCTTCACCCCTCAACCTCTAAGTCATATCATTCTTTGGGAATACTGATGGCAGGCCCTTATTCGAGCAACTGCAGCTCAGCACAAAATTTCAGTTTTTATATTTCTATTCCACCATTCCTCTACAGACATCTGTGAAGATTCTCAGTCATCCAGGTGAGTGTATCTGGAAGTTGAGTCATGGCTACTGGATTTCTTTTTCTTGAGAGATAGAAATGTTGCGCTGCTCATCCAAACAGCTTCATCAGTCTGAATACAGCTAGTGCAAGTCCTCCAGCTTATAGTCAGCTTTGACCTCTTGTCACCCTGGTCTGAAATAGGCTCATAAGATGAACAATGGCCTGAATACGCTTGTTAGGTAGACAATAGTATCCATAGCCTTAAGGTGAACAGTGGGCTAAAGTACTGAAATCTATAAAGTATGGGTTGTTAGCTATGACCTTGGTGATGAAGGTTTTTTGATTAGGTATTGTTGAAAGCACACACTGATAAGTTGCAGATACACTATGCCTGAGGCCCCCACGTCTGTTGAGAGAGGGGGTTTCAATGTTCACATGAATGGCTTCCCTGACTCCTCTCTCAAACCACCTGTCTTCTCTGTCTGTGTACAGCCTCATCTTTGAATGGGTGTCCTTTGTCCTTCAAATGGCTGTTTAGTTTTGCCAATGTAGAGGTCTGCACACTCCTCACTGAATTGGACTGCATATACTGTATTGCTCCTCATTTGTTTTGCTATCAGATCCTTTGGCTGGACAAGTCTCTGCCTTAGTGTGTTTGTGGGTTTGAAATAAACAGGGATATGCTGTTTGCCAAAAATCCCATTAAGCTTTTTCAGACACTCCAGCCATGTAGGGAATGACCAGGTTCTTCTGGGTCGACACACTGCTTTGTTGAAGACCCACTTTGGATATCCACAGGCCTTAAGTGCGGAAGAACCTAGTCATTCCCTACATGGCTGGAGCAACCTATTTCAGACCATGGTGACAAGAGGTCAAAGCTGACTATAAGATGGAGGACTCGCACTAGCTGTATTCTGAGTGATGAAGCTGTTTGGATGAGCAGCGAAATGTTTCTATCTCTCAAGAAAAAGAAGTCCAGTAGCCATGACTCAACTTCCAGATTCCTCTACAGACCCCCGGATGGCACACATACCCTGTCTTTAATCACTAGGGCAACACTACATGATGGTTTCTTCAAGAGGCTGATGGATCTCCAGTCTATTCAGCTGAATTCAGTGCCCTTCATGGTCCTAACAGGACAGCCTAACCTCTGCAGTACTTTGGACCAGAGTAATCAGGAGTTCCTTCTTCACCACAATCTGGAAGTTGAGTCATGTCAACTGGACTTCTTTTCTTGAGAGAGTGAAACATTTCACTGCTCATCCAAACAGCTTTGTCAGTCTTTCAGTCTCTCAAGCAAAGAAGTCCAGTTGAGATGACTCAACTTCCAGATAAATTCACCTGGATGACTGAGAATCTTCACAGACTTCTTCACCACAACCTTTGAAACGTTAAATAAATTCAGCCTAGTTCAATAACTAAAACACTCAAGGACAAAAAGGTTTGCTTTGAAGCCACTACTGAAAGTGTTCTGTCGCCACTTCAATCTAAGGCTCAACGCTTCCAGCAATCACAGCCATCAATTCTCAGTCATCCTAAGCCCCACAAGCCCTTTCAGGGGCTTCCAAAGCCCTGCACTATGGAGATGGAGCAAACTCAGAAAAAAGTCTCTCACCATCATGAACACAAACAAAAGACAAAGTTGCTGCCTTGTGCTTTTTATAGGAAGCTCCTTTGTTCTACACAACAATTTACCAGCAGAGCTAATCTTTCCTGCTTCTAGCTTGCTTTCACATAACTCTATCCAAATTGTTAATGATTTTCCCCATGGCAATTCCTTCTAAACTTTGCTTTATTGGCCTAATCCATGTTCTAATAATAAGGGGACATCTGTCAGACTTCCAGCACATTCCACTAGAGTGACCAACATCTAGTTACATTACTCTCCCTGTAATCCTAAACACACTTTTTTTCTTTTTACGTACAAGATAAGTGAGGGATTTAAGGAGTGGTTTACCAGTTCACACACCTCAATGAATTTCCATGGCTGACGGGATTTGAACCCTGTTCTCCAGATTTACCAGACAGTGAACTCCACTGAACATAGTCAGACTTACTTCTGAGAAAACTAGCAAATTGGTTGTATATTGCTTCAGCCTTGCAATGTTTAGCTTAAACCCCAAAATCATTCCATTATCTTACAATGCCTGAAATTCTGTTAAGTAACATGCCAATCAACGCTGATGTCATTGTCACCAGCAACTTTTTGGAAATAAAATATTTCTGATTCTCATCCACCCAAAGTTCCCAGTGCTTCTGTGGGATCCCTTTCATCATGGGAAATCTGCCTGGGTCTGTGGGATCAGGGAGAGAAGTTGACAATTTCCAAAAATTGCTGCCAAAGGGATGATTTTACTGGCATGAACTTGTGGCATGGAGAAAGGAAACCTGAATAACATCTCTAGGATCAACACCTCTTAGATTGGTCTCCCTTTTAAAGTCAATTGCTATTGCTGTTGGAAAAAGGCTTAGCTTCTATAATGCTTCTGTAGGACAAAATCCCTAGTTCATTCTCTTCTCTCTCACAGACACACCCCAGCTGGGACAGACATTTGTCTTGGAAGAACTGCTACTTGCTATCATATGATGAAAATGAATTAGATGGACCACTCATTTAATTTGCCACAGAAGTCCTCCTATGTTTCTGACTCTGTGGATACATCCCATTGGCAGCAATCCTACCTCTCACAGATGAAAGCAGAAACACAGGAAGTTGCATATGTCAAGCCAAATCAATGGTCTATTTGGTGTAAACTTGGCTATTAAATACACAAGTTTCTTAAGAATATGAAGAAATTTAAACAGTAAGTTAGATCCAGATGTAAATTGGAATATTTTTAATTAGGCTCAGTTACATCGAGTCTGATTGGTTTCAGAGTGTTCAGGTAAGACTGAATCTGGAATCTATCCGTTATTGCTATTATCTTGTAAGAGGCCTGTACAGCAGGCCTTCAAAAAGTAAGAAAGATACTGTTTTCATCAAAAACTAAAAGCAAATAATGGTTGTTTGATTGTGAGTACTATGTCTCTGGAGATTCTTAGTCATCCAGGTGAGGTTATCTGGGAGCTGAGTTATGGCATCTGGACTTCTTTTCTTGTGGGATCAAAATGTTTTACTACTCATCCAAGTAGCTTCAGTCTGAGAAAAGTTGGTCTGAGGCTTCCAATTTATTATTCACCTTGGTTTCACCCCACCCTGGCCTGAATAGACTCATTAGGTGGTCAATGGCCTGGGGTGTGTGAAAGTCACACGTTGCAATAGTTCTCAAAACCCAGGGGCAGGGGCCTTCCTGGTGGGGGTGTGAAGTGGGTCTGATTTGTTTGAGGATTGAGTAAGGGGCAGCATGATAAATGAGAAACAGCTTGTGCCTAATCCCCACCCCTGTTGAGAAGGAGATTTTCAATATACATACAAATGGCTTCCCTGACTCCTCTCTCAACCACCTATCTTCTCTGTCAAATACGTGTACATCCATATCTTTGAATGGGTGCCTTTTGTCCTTCAAATGAAATTACATTGCTGATTCCTGTCCTGAGGTGTTGCCCCTCCTGTGCTGGCCAGTCCTCCTGTTTAGTGACTGTTAGGTTTATCCAATGCAGAGCACTGTGCCCTCCTCACTGCATTGGATAAAATATACTATATTGTTCCTCTTATGTTTTGGTCTTGGGTCTTTTGGGTGGATGAGTCTCTGCCTTAGTGTGTTTGTGGGTTTGAAGTGAGCAGGTATGTGATGTCTGCCAAACATCCCATTAAGCTTTTTCAGACACACCATCCATGTAGCAAAATGTTTCAGTTCAACAAGAAAAAAAGTCCAGTTGCCATGACTCAACCCCAAGATGACGGCAAGTAATGAACTTCTATCACTGAAGCTTAGGAGTTCATCACTTTTATTTATATATTTATATATTTATATATTTATTTTAATATATTTATTTATTTAATATATTTATTTATCAGAATTTTTTAGCCACCCCACTACCAAATGGTCTTTGACCAAATGGTATCATGACAAGATGGGCACAGAGAAATCCACATGTAAGCCACACTGATCTCCTTGGAGGAAGATAGAATCATATATGAAAAATGATAAAAACGTAGGCTTCTGAAAAATAAATTGCTTACCAGGAGGTTCTGCATGTGCTCCTTGTTGGCTTTCCATGTTAACATTTTCTTGATCTGCAGATGGAAACATAGTTTAATATGTGGCATTTATATTTCAAAAAGGATCTGTTTCATGTGTTTTATCTAATGCTGCAGTACTCATTTCAAGTGCTATACAGTACTGGGAAAGACAATATAAGTGTGGTTTCTTGATCAAAGATAAAGGGTGTTTGGTCCTCCAGATGTTTTGGACTACCATACTTCACCATTGGCTATCATGAGTGAAGGTAATGGAAACTGTAATCCAATGGTACTTGGAAGGTCAACAGTTCTCTACACGAAGGCATCTATTCAATGGAGTCCCTACCAGCCCATTTCAAATTCCCTCATGCCACTGCTTGGAGAATATACACGGAAATACAACAATGAAACACAACAATGGCCACAAAGGAAAGCAATATTATAAACATACCCCCTGCTTTGAAGCAAAGCTTTTTCTTCTGGTAAGCTATAAAACTCGACAGTGCCCCAACTATCGCCACCGCTATTGAGCTTACAATGCCAGCAACCATTCCTTGTGAACCTTGAGAATCTGTGGAGACAGTTTTTTTTCCTAGTAAGAAAGCACATTGTGTCTAATATTCTTTCTCAACAGTCATACACAAAACATGGTGAGGGGATGATTTTGTAATCAGCTGTTTAACACATACAAATGTAAAGCTTACTTGGAAGGAACATCAGTGTTCAACAGAGGCTGTTCCCAAGTAAGTGTGTATAAAAGTGAAGGCTACACAATACAAAATATCTGAAATGAATATTATATGATCTACTATTCACAAATGCTTTGAAATATATTTACTCTTCAAAACAACATGCAAGAATGTCTACAAATAAGGAAGAATTCTGGGAATTTGAAACAAGAAGCATTTTTATCTGTAAAGTAACTGAAGGTGAAATCAATTTATGATATTTTCATTCATTTATTCATTCATTCATTCATTGAGGCACACTCTTTCTGCAGGCTTCTTGTGAAGTGTTCAACCGAAATGTGGTTATCCAGAAAAAGCAGTAAAATATCTGAAGATTCAAGTTTCATACCCTGAGACCATTATCTTACATCACAGAAGTGTCTGGGTGGCCAGTATGTTTCTTTCTGTGGTCTTTACTGCAAAGTAAATAATCTCTTTTTAAAAATGCAACTATAATTATTAACTGACTACTTTTGAAGTCTTGAACCAAAAACTGATTGAATGTCAGGATTTTGCATTTGCTTTTCAAAACAAAATAACATACAAACAAACAATTTAGTTCACCGATTTTTACCTGCTGGGAAAGACTTCTGATATTATGTGCAACATGCAAAATTAAAATGACACATATTTCTAGCATTCTTTATTACATGTAAGTCAAACAAGCTTGTTCAATCAGACCACTCTCAATCAGAAGAAGAGTTTCCAGACATACTCAGCATTTCTCCTCCCTAATTTATTATCAGCATAACAAGGTGAAAAGAAACAAGATTCTGCCAAAACTTTCAAATGGCATATCTGTCATAAACTTACCTGGCTCAGGTTCAGGTTTGTATGTAGGCAGGTTGCCTTCGAACAAATCTGCATCACTAAGTCCTGTAAACATAGAAAGTTGTTACAACGTTTAACATGATTTGTATAATTTTCTGCAGTAGTCTGTGCTGGATTGGAGCTCTTGCTAAGTCTTAAGCTTTTGTAAAAAAAAAAAATGCTTTACCAAGAAGGTCCACTTAACATGGGACTTGCTTCCAAATCTGTTTAGGATAACACATTTTGCACTAACATTCAAAATGTTCAATGCATGAAAGAACCGAGTTGGGAAATAACATGTCAGAATTAAAATGCCGTAGTGAAATTCGCTGTTTTTCCCATAAGAGATAAAAGAGTTTTAAAATTAACACTTTAATATTAATAGCAATGCATTTTCTATATATTAAAAATTACTTATGCTATAGTTGTCTGTCCGCACAGACAAAAGAAATTGTCGGCGCCATCGGCATGGATCTCTTTTTCTCTGTGGAGAGCGATATGAGAACCTATACAAGTGTAAGATCTTACCTCCAGTGTCATCATGACTTCCAGGTTGTGGCCGAGGTGGCGGTGGCCCTGGGTTTTTTGGATCATTATCTAGTGACAGTCAGATAAGAAAAAGCTTCATGATTCAGAAAGCAGAAGACAGCCTAGAAGACCTGGCATTACACTAATGCTATCATATTATTGTATTTTTATTATTAAACATTATTTGTATTCCTCCCTATATCAACAGTGTACCTGACAATTTATCCACAATGGCAGCATATTAGTTTGTTCCCTGTTTAGCAGCTTCTGTAGCCATATAGACACATACACACATTAATTTGAGGAATAGTTGGGAAATAGTTACCAGGAAAAGACCTAAGTACAATTCATAGAATCATGACATTGGAAAGGGGCCTACAAGGGCATTGAGTCCAACATCTGGCTCAAGACAGGAATACAAATCATAGGATATCTGCCAGGTGGTTGTTTTGAATGTCTCCAGCAATGGAATACTCATCACTTTTCAAGATAATTGGTTCCCTTGTGTTCCAGACCTTGTGTCTATAAGGTCTAGATTCAGTTTCCAAACAGAGACAGAAAATGAAATGAATCAGGGGGAAGTTGTGTAGCTATCAGGTTACATACAGTACAGCAATGTACACTGGAATGAAAAATCCTAGAATCCTAGAGCTGGAAGAGACCTGAAGGGCCATCTAGTCCAACCCCCTGCCAAAAAGGAACTCCCATCCCAGGACTCCTGACAGACGGCCATCCAGCCTCTGCTTAAACCCCCCCAAAAGAAGGATACTCCACCACCCTCCCTGGTGGCATATTACATTGCCAAACAGCTCTGTCTTGAAATTCTTCCTAATGTTTAAAGTGAATCTCTTTTCCTATATTTAGAGACCATTGCCCTGCATCCTAGTCTGTGAAGCTATGGAAAACAAACCAGTCCCCTCTTCAATGTAACATCTTTTCAAATATTTAAACATAGCTATCATATCCCCTCAGCCTTCTTTTTGTAAGGCTAAACATTCCCAACTCCCTACGCCACTCCTCGTATGACATTTCTTCCAGACTCTCAATTATCTTGGTTGCCCTCCTCTGAATCCCTTCAGTGGATTCTTCCTGTTTCTAAAGACATAGGACTGGTAATCAGAGATCTAGCGAAAATAGCAGCAGCAGTTCCAGGTGTGATTGCTAACTGTCTAGAAATATCATTAACATAAAAACAGTGTTGCATCACCTTAAAAAGGAAATCCATGCTTCCAATATGTACAAGATTACAATTTACACTGCAAGACAAGCATCAAGAAACAACCCAACACAAGGCAGACTCCAAAGAGAAAATGACAAAGCAACATTTACAATCACATCTGTTCTCAAATGAGACTACTCAAATCTACCACCAATGATATACTGTCACTGGTGTTAATACTTCCTTTTCCTAGGTTTTAGGTGGTTAGCCAGTACTTGCTTACAGACAGCTCTCCTGCCCCCAAATCTTAAGCTACTGTTAACAACAATCTGTACAACTCTGATAGGAAGGTAAGGAAAATATAGTGTCACAAGTAAGGATGGGCACCAAACAGAAAACAAAATGTTGATTCACTAGTTCATTAGGTAATGAAATAAAATGAACTGAACCGAACCAGGGAAGCAGTGTTTCGTTAGTTACGAAACAAACTGGCGTTGTTGTTGTTGTTGTTTTTTTCATTTTAAATGAATTGATTTGTTTCTCTGTAAAACTGGCTCCCCTGGGTCCTGGAGGCACCAAATTTGGTGGGTAACTTCCTTAGACTCTCCCCTTTAAGCCCTCTAGAGATTTGGGGTTCAGAGGACCAAATTATTCAACTTCAAAGGGGGAGGCCCCCCCAAAAAAACATTTCTGATTGCAATGTTATGTGCTTGAAAATAGTGAACCCAGGAAGCTAGCAGTGTGGAAATAACATTGGAGCTTCCTCAAGGTCTCACGTTGAAGCACTCCAAATCTGGAGAGCTTTGGGGTACAGGGGGGCTAAGTTATTCAACTCCAAAGGGGGTGTCCATAGGAAAAATCATTTGTAATTTTAAGTACAGTATTTGAAAATACTGATCTCAGGCATTAAGCAGCATGGAAATTACAGTGGAGCTTCCTCAAGCTCTTCCCTTTAAGCCCACCAAGGCACATTGGGCTGTATCAGAATTGCACTCCAACCAGGCAGGCAGGCAAGAATTAAACATTGGGCTTGGGCCAATTGATCCTCAGGTATGGAGACTGTGGGTGGAACTCCCTTGAATGTCCAAGATATAAAGGACACCTCTATGTCCAGGGCAGCTCTTAGAAACATTAGGGGCCATTTCAGACCCTCAGGTATGAAGGGAGAGTGTGGATCTCCCTGGCATCATCAAGAAGACCAAGGCAGAGAGTGAATCCCCCTGGTTTGGCGAAGGCAGGCTTTAGAAAAATTGTGCCATTATAGACCCTGAAACATAGTGAGGCAAGCAGGGCTTTATTTATAACTATTTTAAATTGTTTTAATTCTTTGATTGTAAGCCGCCCAGAGACCTTTGGGTAGTGGGCGGCATATAAGTTGAATAAATAAATAAATAAATAAATAAAAATGTATTCTCCAACTATGACTGCTGCAGAGGCCTGCTCCCCTGACAGCATCTCCACCCAAGACCGGGACACTGCCATGGTGATGACAAAGGCCAAGTATGAAGGCTTACTACTTGGCCTCAGGCTGGCACAGCTAGATACGGAGGACTCCTGAGATTATCACTCCCCTGCCTTGACCTGGCATTCTTGCATCTCTGGCTGCAGAGGCCCGCCTTACGCTTGCACAACCTTGCATACCTCGAGGTACAGCTGAGTCTTCCATCCCTCAAGATCCTCAAGGCTGGTAGCCAGAGAGCCCTTGATGCTAGGGTCACAAAGGCATGCCAGCTGGTAGGCCCCAGTCACTGCAGAATGGAAGCAGTCTACTCTGCATGCCAGCCTGCAACCTCATGACCAAGGCCCTGTTCCTTGGGAAGAGTAAGGAATCATCCTCATTAAGAGCATTCAGGCCTTGGTGAAGGCCATGGATGATGGGGATGACATATGCCAGGTTGGTGTCGCGGCCACAGAGGACCTTGGTGGTCTCCTTGAAGGGCTTGAGGATATCCACCATTTGGCTGAGTGCGAGCCAATTGGTGGAACTGATGCCCAACTCCCTCCCCACTGGCAAAATGGGAACTCTGGACATCATGGCCTCGAGCATGTCCTTCTGCTCCACCAAGTGTGCCAGCATCTCTAAAGTGGAGTTCCATCTGGTAGGCATGTCTGGCACAAGCATGTGTTCTGCCAAACCAATCTCCTCCTGGTTCTCATACAGCTGCCAGGCAGCTTTCACACTGCATGAGAAGTAGCCTACCAGCTGCCTGCGCTTCTCAAGGAGTGCTCTTGTCTCCTTGGTCCCCTCACAACAGGTCTCCCTCACCTGGCTCCCCAGCCCCAGGACATTGTGCACAACCAGGTGTACCTTGTGGGCCATGCACACAATGCCCTTCAAGCCTGCCGCATTCGGTGTGGCTAACATGTTACGGCCTGCATCCGTAACTATGTAGCCATGATTCTCAACCCCCTCAGGTGACAAGCCCCACTCCCTCAACCCAGACAGAAGCTCCTCCACAATGTTTTTGCCTGTCACTGAGTCAACCAGGCTCTGTGATTGCAGCAGAACCACCCTGTAGCCTTTAGGTTGGCTAGGGGCCTCCCCCTGGAGCCACACCCTTGATGCCATGAGGCCACCAAGCAATCCTCCGGCTGCCACCAGTGAGCCATGAGGGACAAGTAACTGTGGTGGCCACCAGTCCACATGTTGGATGTGGACCAACCGACCTCTGTCCTGCACAAGCTGGCCATGGACCATCTCCCTGACTGACTTGTGCAGGGAGGGGTCAGCGTTCTCCTGGATGGAGGCTCTTACCAGGGGGGCATGTGTTTGAGCAGGTGCCGGAACTCTGGGGATGCCAGAAATGACAGAGGCATCCTACTCAAGGCAGCCATCTCAACCACCACACGCATGGTCACCTCCTGTGCCCTGGCCCTGGCCTGCTGGCTCAGGCTTGGGACACCACTGAGGGGCAGCATTTCGTGCACGTGTGCTGCCCTTTTCGTGCCCTGTCTGCCCTGTGCTTCCTTCTTCCTGCCAGCTTGGGGGCACTGAAGAAGCCTGGGGTGGTGCCTCTCCAGGTGAGTCCTCAGGCTGTTGAGGACAGATGCCTGGGGTTGCTGCCTCTGTGCACCACCACCTTGCAGGCATTGCAGGTCACCAGCCTTGGATCTTCCTCATTGCAGAGAAGTGATCCCAAAAGAAGACTAGAGGCTTCCTCCTGCTGCAAGGTTTGGGGCTGGTTCCCAGTCCCAATCCCACGGCCACCCTTGGATAACTTGGGGAGGGGGGCTGCTGCAGACAATGAAGGAAGGAGCAGAGAGGGAGGGCATGCTTTCCTCCTCGTCCTCATCCAGCTGCTGCTGCTGCTACTGATCTCCTGTGTCCAATCCTGAGACCAACTTTCCTTGGAAACCTCTAAAAACAGAAGTGGTTCAGAACTTGGTCCACAAAGAGAATGCTGCTGCCTGATTTCCCCGGCCTGGCTAGCCCGCGGTGGCAGCGAGGAGGAGGGCTTGTCGCAAAAGTAAGTTTTATTTTTATTTCCCCCCTGCTGATCACCAACCACGGATAACTGAATCAACGGATATGGGGGCCCTACTGTAATCAGGAAATCTCAAACTGAGATACATATGTTACTCTTTAATGGGCTTTACTTATTTGGCCACCTCTTTGAAAAACTTCATCAAAAGTTATGGAATAAAAAATGGCAATTTTCAATCTGTTATTAAGTAGAAACTTTGATCAAATTGTACCACTGAGGGGTGGGTACTTATGCTGTACAATAACATATAGAAACCATGAGGCAGACCAGTTTACTTTTAATACTTTTAAAAGGAGACTTTAATACTTACCACCAAAGGCATCATGTAAATCCAACTCAGCTGAACAGAAAAAAACAATAAGTGATTTTAATATTAAAGCTATTTTAATACAAAAAAAGAGTTTTCAATTGCTACATACTGGGTCAAAGAAGAAAAGTTTAAAATAAAAATACAACTATCCGATATAAAATATATTTGCAGTGAAATTATACACACTAAGACGACAAAAAAAGAAAAATGTCTTCAGAGTAGTACAAAACAGTTAAAAAGTTGAACAGAAATATATTCACTGGTTTGTTATGTGGACTTAAAAGAATACCTTAACAAACTACTCCACTGACACTTTAAATCAGAACTTTAAACTTCTAAAAAATCTCAAAGAGATCATAAAAGACTTCAGTTCATAACCAAAGGGATCTAAGTATGCACACTAACCTGTAATTAGTTGCATATACCACCACTTAATCCCATTATAATGTATATACATATGCAAATATAGCTTTATTTGGATTTTAATTATTTCCCACATAGAGTCTAAACTGGTCTGCAGTACTGAAGAAATGAATCAGACAAATTCAAGAAAATATCGAGGTACACATACATTCATTAGTAAATGAACTCAACAAAGAAAACTGGCATCTAGGAATCTTCTAATCATTAAAATGTTTAAACTACACAAAAGAATAGTTCCCACATATATTCATATATATATATACTGGGCAAACTCTTGTTGCTCAACTCAGCAAATGGCACTACAGAAGGCTCCTTGAACCCAGAGGGATTTAATCACTCAATTCCTTCATAAATTCCATTAATAATCCAATGGGTCCATTCTAACTACAATTTACTATACTCAAGTAAGTCACAGCAATGGAGCCTATGGAGGAGCTGACTCAAAAAAATCCCTTTTAGTTCAAATGCTCCTTCTTTTTTATATTTATTTATTTACTTATTATTTGGTTATGGCCTGCAAAACCACTCTAAGTTTAGTTTATTAGAATTCTGTCCAGGATGGATAAAAATCAATTAAAATATTTAAGTCATGATTCAAATCAAAATTCATTTTTATTTAAATTGTCAAAAAACCCACCCTATTTTTAAAATTTATATAATGACTGAAATCAAATCCACATGATTCTGTCTACTGAAAAGCAACTGTACATAAATATCAAATCCATGATCTAAGTTCAGCAAAAATAATACTGATACTTACAGTCCGTAGGCTTCTTGGGTGGTATGGCAGGCTGCTTCTTTTCAGGCGTTGTGGGCTTTGTTGTTGAATCTGATGCATGGACAGACACAGTACTTAATACATCCTACTTAATTCTAAAGAATTTAGGATGTGGTGAGTACTTGCAATAAATATCCCTTTCTTAGCTATTTTCTGAGTCCCACCTGGCCAGCAGGACTCACCCTCAAGACATCACCCCACAGCAGCAAGATTTCTTGGGATTCCTGTTAAAAGGAGACCTTGGTTTTCAGCTGGCTGTTCTGGACAGAAAGCTGCCATATTTTGTGCAGTTTAATGGCCTCTCTAGTCATACCTGCACAAACAAGATGCCATTTTGTACAAATATTATAATAGCCCTCTTTCTATTTGCATTTCTTCCAGAAGGAAAAAGGACTATAAAACAGCCAAAGATTTCCTGTAACATTCATTATTACTTCCTGGGAAAATAGTCTCCCACAGAAGAATCTTGCTCTAAAGAGGAAAAAGGAGTCATTGTTTCAATTTAATTTAATTTAATTTTTGTGGTGTAGTATCTCTCCAAGGGAGCCTATATGGTTCTCATTCCTAATCAGTGAAAATCAGTCAATATGCTGATCTGAGGTGTAAACAATTTTGCTAATTAAAACAAACTAAAAAAAGTCATTGACCATATAAAATATAATGTTTGCAGCTCATATACTTGATGCATAAGGTAAACAGAAGCAAGCCATAAAGTTTCAGGTTTCAAGCAACAATACTATCTGTGAAATAAAATTTTAAAACTTGCTATTATATTAAACATATAAGCAAACAAGCCTTGTCAAAATAGGCTTATAATATTACTCCAAACTGATTTACAAAGAAGCATAGTTCGTTCTCAGGTAATAGACCACAGGATTACAGCAAAAGCTATCTAGATTTGCAGAGCTTCTCCACTCACAGTTTGATGTCATGGCAACAAGCTAAACAAAGTTTTAAACTAGGAAACAGAAGTGGGGGGTGGAGGAAGAGCTCCCGCAAAACACAAGATCTGTGTTACTGAGGAAGTACAGCAGGCCTGGCTCTTCCTCAGTAACATTGGGAGATCCAGAGTGGAGACGGCAAGGCTGAAGTATATGTCCATGCATCACTTTCTATAGTTATAAGCTGTAAAATCTGAACAGGACTTGTTCTAACTACTTGCAATTAGAGATGGGCATGAAATGCTAAAATAGCATTTTGTTTTGTTTTTTTGTTTAGTTCCGTTCCCTTCCATTCCATTTAGTTTTGTTTTTAAACAATTTTTTAAACTTCATTTTGGATTTTTTTTGTTTTCTTTTTTAACATGTATATGAATGTATAATTTGTGTGTATGTGGTGCTTCTGCAACTTGTACATGTGTGTATGTAGTGCTGGTGCAACTTTTCCCCCTTCCCCAAGCCCCGCACACCAGCTGATCGGCACTGGGGCAGGGGAAAAGTTTTCCCCCCACATCTCAGCGCTGATCAGCTGGCATGTGGAGCTTGGGGGAGGGGGGGGAGTTATAAAAGCCCAGGGCTTTTTAAACTCCCTGACAGAGTCCAGCAGGTTAAGCATCAGGACCCAGTCCAGGAAAGGGCCCCAGAAGTGTCCTGCAGCAAACAAACACCAAGCCAGAGGGTGAGGCAAATAGTAGTAAAGCAGTCCAGGAGCCAAGGCCAAAGCGAGCAGTACCTGGGAGTTGGATCCAAGGGGGTCTGGAGAGGCAGGTCTTGAGCAGCAAGGTTGGCAACCCAAGCTGGCAGGCAGGAAGGTAGCAGGAGAGAAGCCACAGCAGGTCCCGAGAAGATTGTTGCTGAGGCAAGATTCATGGGGAAAAGCTGCTCCTGAAATAACCCCAACCTGAGCCAGCACAGATGCTGCTCTTGAAGGGCTGACCATAGCTGCAGGGAAGGAACTGATCCTGCAAGCTTCCAGAACAGCCTTCTCAATGGGAGTGGGGGCAATCCTGCATGTACTAGGGTTTGCAATGAGCAGGCATGGCTCTGATCCTGACACTCCCCCCCTCAAGCCCCATGCATCAGCTGACCGGTGCTGGGGAGGGGGGACCTTTTGCTTCCCCAGGGCTTTTAAAACTTTCCCCCTCCCCCAAGCCCCTAGTGCCAGCTGATCAGCATTGGGGAGGGGGAAACCCTTTCCCCAGGGCTTCCCCCAAACCCCAGGGGCCAGTTGATCAGCACTAGGGTGGGGGAAAAAGTTTTCCACCCATGCCAGCTCCGATCAGCTGGTGTGCATGGATTGGGGAGGGGGAAAGTTTTAAAAGCTGGGTGGGGGAGACCCTGGGCTTTTAAAACTTTTTCCCCCAACTGAGAACCGATCAGCTGGCATGCGGGGCTTCAAGTTAAAAAAAAAAGGATAAAAAGCCCGTCACTTTCCCTCTGGATCGGTTTCCCACAGGAATGCATTGCATTCAATGCATTCCTATGGGAAAATAAAATTTGAAATGGAATGAAACAAAAAATTCTGTTTCATTGCATTTTTCTTTGATGGACACTTTGTTTTTCATTTCATTGGGGAACGAAACAAAAAATGAAAAATGAATCAAAAAATCGTTTCATGCCCATCTCTACTTGTGATTCAGGAAATGAGTTAAAAACTTCCACAAGAAAGATCTTTTGTCTTAATTGATCACACAAAAACAATACAGTACCATACTAGTGACCAGAGGCAATGTGATACAAACATTTCCATTACTACAAAACCTATAATAAGATTATTAGGTTTGTTTCATAGGACAATCACTACTTACCAAGGTCTAGTGCATCACTTAAGTCCAAATCTTGTCCTATAAAAATTAAAAAGTCAATTAAGAATAGTTTTTTATTTATTTATTTATTGGAAGTTTATACCACCCATCTAGCGAATAGTTAATACAAGTTAATAATAATGGACTCCTGAGCCATGGCCAAGTCAGTAAGGAAGGGAGGGAGGAAACTGGCAGGCAGGGCATACCCAAGGAGGGAGGGATGGCAGACTATACCAAGAATATTGTACCTTGGACAGACCTCTCCTCTGACACCCTCATGCTACACAACCAGGGTACATGGAGACACTCTGTGACACACTTTCTGTGGAGAGTGGAGTGGGTTAACATGGAGGAGACAAGGTGCTATATTTGTATGTTCACATATTGGTGATACCAAGGATAGTATAATATCAGTCTGATTTCTATAGCCTTTAAAGCAGGAGAAGGCAACCTCAAGAGGTCCAGGGGAAACCCACCATCCTTTCATCTTGGAGAGCTACAACTCAGACCACATGTCCCCCCAAATCATTAGAGAAATAAGGAATTCCACATAAAGCCCTCTTTTGCCCTCTGGTGACCAAAGAAAAATTAAAACCTTTTTGGGGGTGTTGGGTGGGGATTCATGGGGACATTCTGAGCAACAGAGATTGGGAGATTTGGGTGTCCTAGGACAAAATTAGCTCACTCCTGCTTTAAATCTCAAGAGTTCTCTGAAATGTATACAGTAGTACCCCCATATCCACTGATTCATTATCCACTGATTCATTTATCCATGGTTGGCAGAGGAAAATAAATAAATAAATAATTCAGCAGCAACAAACAGCAGCTGTAAAGCAAGCTACTGTCACAAAATTAGCAGCCGTAAAGCAAGCTGCTGTGTCAAAATAGCGGTTTTGGGGTTTTTGCGTTCTCTCTTATCAATGGTCTTCATTATTCACAGGAAGGTCTGGAAACAATCCCCAGCAGATACCGGTGTCCTACTGTATATCCCTTGATTTGGTGGATCAAAGGTATGCTGAAGAATTTGAAGAAAAGGTGCTATTTTAATTCCCTCAGAGAGCTAGTGAGTTCGACCATTTCAGGGCACAGCATACAGTTCAAAAGTTTCAGTACCTACTGACAGCTAAGTAAATGCTTCAAAAACTTACTTTGCTGAACCACAACACCCAGAATCCTCCAGGTAGTAAGACTAGTGATCACTTGTGTTCAATCCAGAGAATATTATCAGGTATGCAGCACAAGCATGGCTTGTGGGGGAAGCATTTTGTCCTGAAGCTAGCAGATACATTTTGCCCTGAAGCCAGGTGCTTTTAGGATGCCTATGACTGCTCTCATGTTTGCTCTCATTTGATTCTGGGTGAGGCAGTTATCTGGCATTCCTCCATCCCCAAGTAATCCATGGATTATGTGAATGAGCAATCTGCTAGGTTAGCAGGATGAACCCCACCCAACGATATCCACTACTGCCAGTGTTTCACTCCCCCAGAGACTGGAAAAGGAAGAGACACAGAGAATAAAAGCTGTGAAGAATGTGTTGTAAGCAAGAGCAAAAAGTGGTATACCAGTTAGAGTAAAAAGCAATACATAGTAAAATGGAGCACAGATATGCCTGAGAAACAATTAACATTTGAAAAAATGCCTACATCCGGGGTAGGGGGAGAGAGAAGAGAACAATACCGCCAAGCATTGGACATACACCTCTAGGAATGAAAAGCACTTCCATTCATGGAGGTATACGCTCTTTCACAAAATAAATAAAAATAAAATAAAGTGTGTGCACAATCCAAGCCAATACCACCTTCCTATTTGCATGGCAACTGGCAAAACAAAAATGTTGATTTTATAAGACTTTTTATTTGTATCTTCTGCATTTGCGTGAAAAATTACAGTATTTAAATAGCTAGTTTCCCTCCAAAATTATTTTGCTATCTGTAATTTCTTCAGCCACAGAAATTTACCATGGTCCCCTGGCCTCTACATTTGAAAAATGCTACTTTTTGACCATGTACCCCGGAGGATTCTAGAAATTACAATCCAAAAAAAAGTAACTCTTCCCAACTCTCCCCCTATGTATTGCTTTGCAACCTGATACTTGAAACATCTAGGTAAATATTTCAGTTTTTAAAGCAGAGGAACTGGAATACACATATGACTCATAGAGGAAGAACAGACAGCTTTAGACACATTACTCATCTCATGCTATTCAGAAATTTGTGGGCACCATTCTTCTCGATGAAGCAAAAACTCTGACAGGATGTTTACCCATGCTGCCAAGCAGCCTTTATAATTAGTTCTCCAACAACAGGCCATGAAGTTATGAGACTTAAATGCTGCACTGCAGTTTGTAGGATGAGTGCACAAAAAAGATTGCCTCAGTCAGCATCCTGCTCAAGTTACAGATCAGTAAATATATACAGATAAAAGTTTGTATCGCCTGAGGGTGGGGGAGTTTCTTTTTCAAACTAATTTTTAAATAGAAAGAGACAAAAATGCATAGCCTTAAAGTAGCAATGGCTGACATTTGTAAACTCGTACGATAAAATGGCTTCACCCTTCCCAGTATTAAGCAACTTGGTATTCCTGGGTCTGCCTACAAACCTCAACAGCACACAAACCTCTGCTATTCCACTTTCCCCCTTTCTAGCAAGCTGGTAAAGTTTGAAAAGTTAGTTTTGGTACTACAACCCACAGAATTGTAGTCTAAAACCCAACTTCTACAAGCTCTGCTAGATATCACACAGCCAGTTCCAGTCCCTGATAAACCTAACTACATCTCGACCACTTTCTTTTATTGGTACAGTATATTAACAATAGTGGTCGAGATGTAGTTAGGTTTATCAAGTCAGAACTGACTTACAGGACTTTCAAGGTAGCAGAGATATTGAAGGAATGGTTTTAGCAATTCCACTCCCCAGTAAATTTCCATGGCATAGCTGGAATTCAAACACTGTTCTACACACTCCTAGTCTGCTGCTCTTTCCATTACACCACACTGTGAACCCATAGCCTTACAATTAGGTTTTACCTGGCAAAGAAAAAGGGGCAATCAAATATTGGCCATTTAGGTTTTTTTTTTTCAAAAAGAGCAGAAGATCCAGATTGAGATGGGAGGGGAGTATTTGCTAAGAGAAATTCCTCACCATTCACTGTGAAATAGAATCACCACAGCAAATAACAGTTTGATTGGGAAGCATGAAAATGGTTTCCAACACACACACACACACACACACACACACACACACACACACACACACACACACACACACACACACACACACACACACACACACACCATGCAGTTATCTTTTGTGAAACTATAAAACTAGGCAGCATTAAGCATGTTTTATAATAAATCTGTATTTCTATTTCTGTTCCTCTCTGCTTTTTCTTTGCTTTTACCATTTTACTGTACTTCTGTTGTTGTTTTTAACCATTTTACTGTGCTTGTATTGCTTTAAATTTTAAATAGCTTTGAAGAGCCATGAATAATGACATTTCCCATTGCTGTTACATAATTTTAAGTTGACTGTCCAGCCAAGGAATAACTGCACTCTTTCCTTAAATGACCTGCCCAAGATTATTTTTTTCAAGTTTGTGAACCACTTTTGAATCTTAGAATCATAGACTAGTGAAGTTGGAAGGGGTCTACAAGGCCATCAAGTCCAACGCCTGCTCCATGTGTGTGTTGTGTCGTTACAGTTGTGACTGACTCTTTGTGACCCATGTCCATGGAGTTTTCTTGACAGGAATACTGGAGTGGTTTGCCAGTTCCTACTCTAGGCGCCTACAGCACCTGGTATTCCCTGGTGGTCTCCCATCCAAGTACTAGCTTAGCTTCTGAAATCAGGTGATATCGGATGTGCTAAGGGCATACAGGAATGTGTTCCATACAGAAATTCAAATCAAAGGATATTTGCCAGGTCACTGTCCAGACTTCCCTTGAATGCCTCCAGTGTTGGAGTACTCACCACCTCCCAAGGTAATTGGTTCCATTGCCATACTGCTCTAGCAGTTAGGAAGTTCTTCCTAATATTCAGCGGAAAGCTGGGTTCTTAACTTAATCCCATCGTTGTCCATCCTACAGTCTGGGATGGTCAAGAACAGATCCTGCCCCTCCTCTATATGACTATTCTTCAAATATTTGAAAAGTGCTATCATATCACCCTTCAATCTTCTTTTCTCAAGGCTAAACATCCCCAGTTCTTTCAGTCTTTCCTCAATTTCCAGCTCCCTGATCATCCTTGTCACCCTCCTCTGAACGTGTTGAAATTTGTCAGCATTTTTCTTGTATTGTGGTGTTCTGAACTGGATGCAAGTTGTGGCCTAACCAGTGCCAAATAGAGGGGGACGAGCACCTCATGTGATTGGGAAATTAGCAGCATAAAATAAGATTTGCTTTTTGTGTGGCAATATAACACAGTTGGTGCATATTCAGGTTATGATCTACAAGAATTCCAAGATTCTTCTCACGTGTAGTATTGCTGAGCCAGGTGTCCTCCATTTTGTAACTGTGCATTAGATTTCTTTTTCCTAGGTGATGCACTTTGCACTTATCCCTGTTAAATTTCATTCTCCTGGTTTCAGCTCAGTGCTCCAGCCTATTAAGATCATTTTGAATTTTACTTCTGTCCTCCAAGGTATTAGTTATTCCACCCAATTTTGTGTCATTCACAAATCTGGCAAGCATTCCCTGCACTCCCTTGTCCACGTCATTAATAAAAATGTTGAAGAACACAGGACCCAGGATTCTCCCTACTATGGTAGTTAATGTAAGAAACTAGGAAATAGTAAGTAGTAGTAGATCTGGAACTTTGGGCTTCTGACATAATGAAATTACTGCCATTTTACATTTTAAAGAAACCAGGACAGAGCCACAACAACTAGTCTGCTAAAAGTGGAAAATGCTCATATGAGATGTGCAGCTCTGCTTCTGAAGAAAAAATAAAAATAAATAAAACAAAATCCAAGAATCATGCCACATAAGCCACAGAAAATGGTATCTCCTTCTGCCATGCTCTGAAATAGTTTTGATGGTTCTCCCCAACTGTTAGGAAGCAGAGGAACTAGGTAAAGAATATCCGTAGCATTATTCTTCCAATATTTACAAAACTCAATGAGATAGAATTCTTAAGAAGTGTGCAGAACCAGACAGACAAATATATTTCCACTGAGGCCTATCTTGGTCAAAGTGCCTCTCACTCAAAACCAACAAAACAATGGGACAAAAAAAAGTCCAACTTTCCCAAATTGTGACTATAACAATATAATTACCAATGAAATGGTACAATTTTGATGCTCACTCAGTATTTACAAAATCTGCTAGTAAGTTCACTCTGCCACATGGTAGAGCTAATTAATGCTGGCTGACTGTCGAAGTCTTCTGACACACTTATTTTTTGGGGTGGGGGGGCTGCCCTGCTGTATCACCTGGTGTCAAAATTTTGACACTATACATGACAAGACTGGCTTCTCAATGTAAGTCTCATGTGTATTTTTAACACTAGGGATTGGCTACTGTATTAAGGATACTTGAGCTAGACTGCAAATGGAACACGTGCCCACCTGGGATGAACTTCTCAGATTCCAGTGCAGGTTGGAAGGGATTTGCTTTAAACCAGGTTCTGGGGAAGGACAGGGGGAAATACAATGCTATGAATTGACAAAAAATGATCCAAGTCAACCAGTTATAATGCTTTCTCTTCTTCTCTGCAGCCTGATGAATTGAAATGGTGTGCTTTTTTGTTTAAAACATAAGTGAATAACTTCAGCAGGCCCAAGGACCAATTCTGCTCCAACTGATTCCCCCATGGGATGCACCTTGAGTCATGGCAACTGGACTTCTTTTATTGTGAGAGAGAAATGTTTAACTACTCATCCAAGTAGCTTCATCAGTCACTTGGATGGGTAGCAAAATGTTTCAATCTCACAAGAAAAGAAGTACAGTTGCTATGACTCATCTTCCAGATAACCTCAGCTGGATAACAGAGAATCTGGACAGATTCGTCTGGAAGTGGTATATTTAATTGTTCTTCTTTAAACCTGGAAATTCACTTCCATTTTTAAAAAATTGTTTTCACTAAAGGCTTTCTGCTTCTATTGGAGGATTGTTGAATTTTTGGTAGACTTCCAGATACACTTTTACTTATTCTCTTTTCTAACTAACCATCTTGGGGTCTCATGGTCAAGAAAAATAAAAAAATATATTTAAAATAGGTGTTGGACTATATTAATAGAGCACAGGCCACAATGTTGCTTTCCTTTGAATTATAATTTACATCATAGAAGTGAAAAACAATGTGTTCTAAACAAAACCTCAATTTTTCCATATACTGTATCTATCGTGTACTCCTGTATAAGCTGCTATTATTGCTTTCCTGCCTTTGTATTTCACTTCCTTCCATAATATCTCGACAGATTCAAAACCACAAATGGTGAAATCATAAAAATCTATTAGAACAAATGGAAAAGTATGTACAAAACATGCTAAGTTCAATAAAACAAATAAAAGTTACAGAAAGAAGCATTACGGTTGTGATTTAATTTGTCAAGTAGACTCTAAGGATACAGTGATTTTCTTGTTTTGTTGTCAAGTCACTTCCAAATGATGGCAACTTTGATCAATTTCTGAGATATAATCAAGGAGTGCTTTACCACCACCCACACCACAGTGAGTTTCTTTTATTTTATTTTATAGATATATAAAGAATAAGAATAGGGAATAAGGAAATGGTTGACACAAATATATATACATACACAAATACATCCCTATTATAATAATCACTTAACCATTGTTATATCTTCTACCCTAGACACAGTTATTGTTGCTTTCCATGTCCACTTAACTTTTTTTACAGCTTTATATATTTCAGGGTGGTGTTCCAAGCTTCTTTTGCATCCATTTATATACTGGTTCCCAGTAATTTTTTGAACTTTGCAGTCAAATCTTTTAAAATCTATTAAAATGTCCATTTCAGTAATCTCAGGGTTTCCATGATTAAGTATGGATATAAAACCAGGCCTCCTGAATCATAACCCAACACACTATCAGCAACAGTGGACTGGTACCAGGCCATGGTCTGTTAGTAACTGGGCCATGCTAGCAATGCAGCAGCCAGCAAGATTCCTTTTCAAGTGCACACCTGTCATGACCAAAACAAAAACGGTCATGACAGAGCCAGCATGTGGGGAGCGGGTTGTTGTTGCATGCATGCGTGTGTCTCTTGCGCACAGGGGCAGTGCATGCATGTACATATGTACCTCTTGCACACATATACACTAGCACGATACCAGTCCCTGGAAAGAAAAAGGTAGAGAACCACTGACTACACCACAAGTGGCTGAAATCCTGTTGCTTGGCCTAGATTCTTCCCATCTTGCTGGGGGCAAGTGGCCTAAAACTGTAATTAAAATTGTAAACCTACTTGTTGGTTGGCCTAGCAGAACACTTTGCTTTGCTTTACCATAGAAGGCCCACTGAATCAATGGGGATTTGATGAGTCAATTCTTCCAAGGATTCAAATTTGCAATCTATGGGTTCAAATGGGCCTACTCTTGTTATGGCTTACTGTATCCTTTTGTAGCCTCATTTGAGTCCATGGAACTTACAGAGCAGCTGACTCACTGATTCAATGGGTCTACTCTACTGCAACTTACTACACTCAGCAATAGGATTCCACACAGGCAACACTAAGCTCTTTATATACAGTATTTGACTATAAAAATATGTGGTGGGCATATGGTAGACATGGAACCTCTGGCAGAGATAAAACATAGTAGTCAATTGTACTTAGGCAAATTCCAGCAAATGCTTTTGTACTTGTGTTCATGCAGATATGCATAGGATTATGTCATTGATAAGAGATATCCTGCAAATAATTAAGTTGATTTGGTTGCATTACACTGATACATTTATTTATTTGAATCTATTTTCATCAGGCTCATTTCCCTGCCACTACAGACTTTAGCAGCATTTTTCTGATATATTAAGATTTATCTGAGGGTACATTTTGTGCCACTTGCCCAAGACAGAAAATTATTGACTCTTGTCATCTCTTTCCTATTTTTCATCCTTCTCAGGAGATTCACAAAGCTGATCACCTTTCTCCTCTCAAATTACTTGCCTATTCAATGCTCCCAAACACACCAGCCCTCCCAGTCAGTCAATCTCAGCTATCACTGATGACCCTCCTAATCAGAAAAAATTCTGCCGGAAGATGGGTGGTATATAAGTATTAAATAAATAAATAAATAAATAAATAAATAAATAAATAAATAAATAAATAAATAAATAAAGTCATTTTATGTTAAGTATTGTCATTTCCAAGCAAACTCTAAAGGCCTCATGCAACAGCACAGTAACTAACCTTTCTATGTAAGTCTGCCTGCCACCTCAACCAGCTCTGGGTATTGTTAAGTAAACCAGTAAAGCTCAACTTTCTTTATCTTGACCATTTTTCTCACAGTTGTTCTTTATGTTCTTTAATAAAATCAACTACTATGGACTCAGTTGGATTGCTGTAGCCTCCAAGAGGCAATACATTCCATCTTCACCATGCAGATCATATGTATTATGCTGCAGGAGATGAAAAGGAAGATGAGTGCTACCTTAACCAGTATTGACTCAAAGCTTTGCTAGAATCATCTCCTATCAAACAAGAACCTAGCTTTATTTGAGACTAAGGCTGAAGAGAGAGATTGGTAACAAGAAAAAGGCAAGATCAGGTTGCTAGTAGGCTTGGTACTGAGTTGGTGAAAGGGGACTGACGGGTCCCCACCTTCGCAATATAATTCCTAGTGGCTCTTCCTTCAAGACACTGGTGAGATTCACACCACTTTGGTTCAGCAGAAGGGAAGCATCACTTGCCTTTAGACCACATCATGGGACCCTGGACCTTGAATTTGTATTATCTCTGCAAACAAGGCTTAAAGATCATATCTCGGCTGTTGAAATAATATGTATTTATGTCTCAGAGCAGATTATTATGAAATTTTTATGGAAGCTAAGATAAGATTGTCAATTGGACACAAGCTTCAAAATAACTTAAGAACCAGTGATGATAGATTTGTTTCATGGGAGACATCAACAGTGAAAAGAAAGAGATGGGAAAACATTTTACCAAAGTATGATTTACCAAAGTATGATTTTGTTTTAAAACTTCAAAAAAAAGTTTTTGGGACACAGAAATTAACATTAACAGATTCATCCCCTATGCTGGAAAGACAGTATTGATACTGATGATGGGCTACCAGGACTGTGCCATTTGGACTTTCTGGACTACAAAACCTTTAACTTACCATATTGGGAATTCTACCTGACAGATCCAAAACATGGCACATCTGGAGGAAAACCATGGCAGACAGGCAAAGCTGAGGACAGACTTAACTCTGTCAGTTTCCTGCTACAAAAGGAGGCTTCCTGCCTCAAGGCCATGCAGTAACTTGCACATATGGGCTGGAACTACAGAATGACCATATATGGCATTAAAAGCATAAGAAAATATATTCAATTGGCAGCAGAGGAAAACGTTGAAAACGTGTAATGAAAATAGACATCCTTCCACCTGAGTGTGTGCAAGTTTGAAAGGCAGCAATTTGCAAGAGAGGTTAAAAGGGTGTGCAATTAGATAGTAATAGTAGGATATGACCTTAGGCTATACAGTGGAAGCAGTTCAGGTTTGTATACCATCAGAGGAAAATATATTTATTGCTTTCAAGTAGGGATGGGCTGTTCGTTTTGGAAGCAGCATGTTCCAAAACGACCCATGCAAGCCCAGGTGCTGTTTAGAAGCCTCCAAATGCAAGCAGCCAATCACTTACCTTCCTTCATGGTCTTATTGGGCTAAAGTCAAACCAGGAAGAAGTCTCCTCCTGATCTCACCTGTCCTTCTCCCTGGTGCTAGCTAATCAGGAGCTGTGCAGGGAATGCATCATCCCGACACCCTGTCTGATTGGCCAGTACCAGGGAGGACACATGACATTTGGAGACTTCTTCCTGGTTGGACTTTAGCCTGATACGATGGTGCAGGAAGGTAAGTGATTGGCTGCTTGCATTTCAGAGGCTCGCATGGGTGGTTTCGGAACATGTTGCTTCCAAAATGAACAGCCCATCCCTGCATTCAAGAACACTGTAGAACAGACAGCATTGTCTCTCTCATTTTTCCAGGTTTTAAGGGCACCTGCGTAAGTCAGATGTGTCAATGCTAGAGCAGTTTTCCCTAAGCAGCCAATGTATTCACCTATGACTTTAGAGCACACAGGCTAGTAAATTCTCCAAAGTGTATAGTTCTTTGCAGCAAATACTGTACCATCCAGGTGCCCTTAATTCAGAGGGCAAAATGGGCATTTCCCACATGGAGTGTGTGTGTGTGTGGGGGGGCAATCCTCAGTTAAAGCAGGGGGCAACCTGTGTTCATCTTGTTTCACCTTTTCATCTTCCCCTCACAGCCCCACTTCTCTCACAACTCATTCTTCTCTCCCTTCAGCTGAGCAACAGTGGAGGTTGGCTTCAGTCTCTGTGGGCACTCACTTTCTCCCAGGTGCTTCACTCAACAGCAGCACCCAGCGATGCCACTGTCTCCTGACAACCTGAAGCATCAGCAGCAACAAGTGACAAACAAGAGTGGCACAACTGTTTGTATGGCAACTCACAGTAAGAAAGTGTTAGGAGGAAGGAAATATTGGCTGAATGATCCTTTAAGAAAAAGCCATCAAGTCTGGGTGAACTTCAATGAGAAAACATATTCGACAAGAAAGATAAATCTACTGCATATCTAGGATGGTCAGTTGCAAAAGAGGTAGAAGATCTGAGTAGGTGTTACTTGTTACCCATGTGACACTACTGCAACATTATTAGATGTCTCCAAAATATGGGGAATGATCCAGAGGAAAATGACACACAGTATCAAGTGATATCATTCTTCTTTAAAAAAAAAGAAAAAGAAAAACTTGTAGAATAACTTCATGTGCATCATACGGATCAGGATTTTAAATTGGTTTAATAAAACAATTGTCGATTTCCAATCAAGTAAGCTGCACTTGGGCACTGCAACAACATGCTCAAGTCACTTGTGAAATACCGGTATGTTCTAATAATAGCTTTAGAAATAGTTTCAAGACATGCATAACTTTTTTTTTGATGAGACCAGGACTAAAGTTGTTCTAGAAAGAAGCAGAATGTTTCAAGTTCAAACTTATAATGCCATTATTAACACACTTGTCTAGTGTCTCCAAGAAAGAGGGGAACAATATTCTTCAATAAACACCAAGTTTCGCTTTTTGGATGACTTGGCTTTCATATCAGTTCAACAATTAAGAAAACATGCATTTACTCTACAACATGATTGCATGAAATGCATGCATCAAGATGGTTTGGAAAAACACCTTTACAGATGAATTTGTTGCTTTCCAAAAAAATTCTACAATGCTACCTTAAGCCCAGCAGCAGCAGAGGACAAAGATTATCCAAATAGTGCAAATTGTAGCAAATTCTTGCAAGAAAGAAACATTGTCTCAGTCTACCCAAATGTCAATACAGCCTTTCATCTGTACCTACCTGAAATTACATGTTTCTGAGCCTGACGGAGTGTTCCTTTTCAAAACTAAAGCTTATAAAATCTGTGTTACAAGGCGTACATTGCAAGAATGCCATAACAATTAATAATATAAACTGAGTGTGACATTTTAAAGCAAATGGATTTTGAAAACATCATTAGTAAATCTACAAAACAGAAAGCAAGAAATAAATGTAAAAGTTGTTTTCTATTTGAAAATCTCTTTGTGGTACGAGTAGTCCTACTAAAAGCAATCCTCCCTGCAACTTGTACAGTGAACTTCTCTTCCTGATTTATCCAGATTGCCTGTACTCAGTATACTACAGTAGGACCCCAGTATCCGATGGGGATTGGTTCCAAACTTTTCTGTGGATAACAAAAACTGTGGAAAAGAGAGAATGCCAAAATGTCCCCAAAACTGGTTTTGTGATAGTAACTTGCTTTACAGCCGCTGTTTTGCAACAGTATCTTGCTTTACAGCTGCTGTTTCTGATGGTAGCTTACTTTACAGCTGTTGTTTTATGACAGTAGCTTGCTTTACAGCTGTTCTTTGTGACAGTAGCTTGCTTTGCGGTGGCTGAAATATTTTTTCCTCTGCCAACCATGGATAACTGAATCAGTGGATACGGGGGTTCTACTGTATCTTATCCCTGCTGGATCCCCAATTAAATTTTATGCAGCAAACTGACACATCCAAAGTGTATATTTTGGCACTGTAATAGGAGGTAGCATTTTAGCTTTTTGGCACCAAGACTTTTACTTTTATTAAAGGTTTTTCTTTGGCTACCCTTCTTGTATTCTGGTACTGAAGGATTGTATATGATTATAGGCTAAACTTTTCATTGTTATGTTGTTTGTTTGTTAACCTAAGCATTGTTCACTTATTTATTGCTACAAAATTACCTAAGTGAGTCAGTCTTCTTTATGTAACATTACATTGTTCATGTTGTGTGACCTATATAGGTGGGAGTATGGGAGAGGGAAGGAGGAAGAGACCCACCCACCTCACTATTGTATTTTGTTTTTTTTTTTGTTTTTGTTTTTTTTTTTTTTTTTTTGCCCAGGGCCCACAAAAATCTTGACTCGGCCCTGATACCATCTAACATTTTCAAACGGGTTAATGTAACTGATGTAGGAGAACAGTTCCACATCCTATTTGGAATATGACAAATATTTTCCTTAAAAACAACACATGATCTAACACTTGCCTGGAATGAAACTTTTAATCAATCAATATTTCTAATTAACTGATTAAAATTTGAACTTCTCACAAAAAGTAGTAACATTATCTGTAGTTAATGCCAGATTTATTGGGCTATGGAACCTTTGGAATGCCAACCCAGACAGAACACACTCACAAAATTAATTCTCGTTGTTGAAAACAATGCTTGAATGTTCATCTGTCAGGCTAACGGTGATGGCATACCTATATTGAGAGGGCACATTAACAACTACAAGTATCCAGAGACAGAGAAAAATGCCCAATAATGCAGCCCTAAACATTAGTTTTATTCCCAGTCTTCCTATTACAATAGTCTGATACACATTCACATATAATCAGATCACTTCTCCTTTAAAGTACACACACAGAGAGAGACACAAATACAGACACACAAACACCCAAGATTTGCCCAACATCTTGTTAGAAAGTGAATGGGATGGTCTCTTTCAAGAAAAGAAATTAATTCTCCTTGGGTGAACAGGGAATGTTTTTAAACTGATTTTAAATATTGGATGCACCCCACATACTGCTAGCAACTACTGTAAATACTTCTACAATATACTCATACTGTCATTAACAACTTTATTAATAGATTAAATGTCTTTGCTTTGACTGTAAGTTAGCAGCTCTTTCAGTGTCCTCCCCCCTTCTCACCTCGAGTTGTTTGGCTGCAATGAAGATACAAATATACACGTGAATGCCACCACAAAGGAAATAACAAATAAAGATGAATTGAGTCTATCCCATGGTTTGCCTATAAGACACTTCCATAATCCATGACTCCTCAACTTGACTGAGGCTGCATTAAGTGCTCTCAAGAACATGTATCCATCTGGATCAATTTATTTAAATATCTGTCACATCCATATTGGATGCATTCCTATGGTCATGGCAAAGATCATATACGGTATTTTATACAGAAAAGTGGTGATCTTTCCCCTGTTCAGCTGTGGTCCTGTTGCTGAGCACAGAATAAACCTAAAATTTGACCAAGGCAAAAATTATAACTGCAGTCTCAGGGCGTATCCTTCAACTATGAAACCTAGAATGCATTTTTATCCTTTTACAAATGGATAGGATTTTTACTCTAGGAAAATCTAGTACAGGATGATTAGCAAGAGCCAACTGAAAAAAAAAGGAGTTAAGATAAAACTGTCAAGCCCCCATCAAAAGAATTCAAGGAACTCTGGAAAGAACAGCTTACCCAGTTATCTTCAAAAAGAATGCTACTCTTCTCTATTAGCATTTTGGGGGCAATATGCATTCAGCTGCTGCCTGAGGAGTATTCAATTGTTCAAAGTTGTACTTCGGTGTGTTCAATTCTTTTAAGCAAATTTTCCCTTGTACACATTTCCCATAGGAATGCATTGAAAACGGATTAATCCCTAATGACAACCATTTTTCTGTTGTATGGATTCACCCCATAGGCGATTCTGTTAAGTGATTTCCCCCTATCTCTGGAATTTTTTTCCTTTAAGTGCATTTTCTGTGAAACAAGTTTCTATTAGTAGAACAAACTTGCACATTCATATTGCTGTCGTTAATTATTATATTTTACTTCTCATTACCATACGTAGATGAGAATTTTCTCTGAAGAAGAGACAATCCTCCATGACTATGCATCTAACTGATGTACAGTATTGCCTTCATTCTACTGGATGTATTATAATCTCATGAATTATCATAGGGACTGTCTTTAATGTCTGGATAAAATATTGACACTCAAACACTTAGGAAA
The DNA here is from genome assembly GCA_029282475.1 of Phrynocephalus forsythii. NCBI lineage: Eukaryota > Metazoa > Chordata > Lepidosauria > Squamata > Agamidae > Phrynocephalus > Phrynocephalus forsythii. The sequence continues at coordinate 98,835,434 of JAPFRF010000010.1, forward strand.
AAATGCACATGCACTTAGCTGTAAATTACCACTTGAGAACTGTGTAATTTCTATTTGTTTACTGTTGCAAAGGATAGCTGAAAATACTATAGACCTATTATATATATTTATTTATCTTACACTATATGATTTCTGTTTTATCTGGTTTTTAAATAAGTGATTAATATTAGTGATGTGTATAACAGCTCCCCAGAGATTACTTTTTCAGTCTGCAACAGGTCACACAGAAATTGTTTCAAAGCAGTAATGTGAATGTATGATGTAAGTTCCAGAAAGTTCTAAACATTTATTATAATACAGTACCTGATGTTGGGTTAAAGAGGGGGATGGTGGATAGCACTGTATTTTTTCATCTAAAACACACTGCCATATATTAGACATCCCCCACTTTTAAGACCAAAAATTAATAAAATTAATAAATCCTCCTTGAGGTCTCCTCCACCCCATCCCCCCACTGTTTCCTTTCCTTTCTGTTTTCTGAAGACTCCTCTGAACTTTGTTTTTTACACAATGGGCACCTGCTTTTCAGTGGGGAAAGGTTTGGGGGAGTGTTGAGCAGCCCATTAAAAAGTGCCTTTCCATGCTGAAAAGAAGGCTCCAATAAATCATTGCAAAAGTGAAGCAGGGAGGAGGGCAATCAAGCCAGAAATAAGAGAAAACACCAGGGCATGGGGTGGAGGAGAACTTGCTGTTTCACTTCCTCTCTGGCAGCAATCAATCAGCACCTTCTTTTCAGCATGGAAAGGCACTTCTTAATGGGCTGCTCAACCCCTCTGCCTTTCCCTGGTAAAAAGAAGGCACCAAGCCTGCAAAAAACAAAGCAGGGAGATGGGACAAGTCTTCATGACATGGAGAGTAAACAAGGGTTGCTGGAAAGGAAGGGAAACAGCAAGGTAAGTTTGGGCTCTCTTCCACCCCACCTTCACACTTCAGGAAAGGCTTAGTTACGTGTATATGATCCCCTTTAATTTTTAGTGTCATGGTTTTAGAAAAAAATAGTGCCATATACACAGTAAAATACAGTATATGTACAGGGTGCTTTGGGTCTCATTTATAGAGGAAAAGTGAAGCCATTTGAATCCTACCTGCCCACTTTCTAAACCAGGGAGCCTAAAGTACTTAAGTCAGCTGAGTGATTCAGAAGCTTCATTGACTTCTATGAGCCTCCTCTTAGTAGGACTAATCCTAACTTTACAGCATAGGCTCAGATGATTAAGCAAGGAAGGAAAAACACTTCAGCTTAAGTCTTAATAGATGCTCTGAACTCTAAGAAAGGAGGAGTTGTTAGCAAACAAATGGAGGTGGGGTAGAATAAAGAGGGGAAAAAGATGATCTCTTTTTTCAAGTACTTTAGAGTGTAGTGTCTTCTGAAGACAATACCTTTCCTACACAAGCATCACTACTAGACTCCTAGTAGTGTAAAATTATGACATATATTATTACATTCATACAGACTAAGAACAAAAAAATGAGGGCATCCCTCTCACTTTATTATCTAGGAAAGGCAAATCTAAGCAGAAAAATGCAGTCTCCAGCTGCAACCAAATATCCAAAAAGGGTGGAATTAAAGCACCACATACACTATGCTCTTCCCCCCCCCCGTTTACATTAAAGACAAACTCCTCCCCATAACCACCGTTAATACATAACATCCAACTAAGTCAGCAGACAGAGTGTGACTGGTTTTCTTAATCATTTGTAAGCCTACAATCTCTCCCACAACCCACCATGATTTAGGACAAATAAGCAATATGTAAACATTTCAATAAACAGCTGCACAAACAGTTGGTATGTTTTAAGGACAACTAATTCTACAGTTCCTGTTTTTCCTGAAATTCCTCACTATATATGCCTAATTTTATCCCTACTACAAGACTGTCCTGCCCTGCAGACAGTCTTGGTCTGGTGAAAAGTGCTTTGCAATATGGTTAGATTCAAACAGCCATATTCTTTATGTTTTCAAACTTGGTGTTATTGACCCCGACACGAGAAACGGCCCAGAGAAGCAAGAGAAAGAGTCTCAGCCAGAGCTTTCAAGAACTATCTGACCTGTAACTTTAGGACCCAGGTGGGGTCAGCAAGCATTGGTTGAAAGGGTACATGAGAACCCCATCTCTCTACCAGTTGCTATCTGAAATTAGAGATCATACATTCCTCACCCCATGGGAGAAACCATGGTTTCAGGTATACTTCTACAGACAACACCCCAGTCTGGGAGTTGTCTTCACCTTTCCCACTTCTCCTTAACCAGGGAAAGGCAGCTGGAGTTTACCTGAGGAAAGCAGCTGTTTCAGGAAAGCTTCCTTCAGACCCACTTGAGTCTAAGGTCTCCCCCTCCTCACTTTCCTCTGTGCAGAGAACAGGAGGATGAAGCAAAAGCAGCTCTTTACTCACAGCACTACAACTGGAGAACCCATGATGTACCAGATGGACATTCATATGACATCAGGAGCCTGAATCCTCTCCCAACATCCTCTCTGGGCTTAGGGATCTGACTTATTTCCTAACCATTCCACCTCAATGGTTGATATCATCTGTTCACAAACCAACTTCTTCTCCACTTCCCATTTTTGGACCTAACTTGCTTCTTGAATAGAAAACTTGCACGAAGAACCTCAAATCCACAGAAGCTCTCTACCCAGATAGTAGAAGTTCACTACTTTCTTCCAGGCTTAAAACCAGGGTACGTCAAGGACCAAATGCAGAGGAGTGGTATCAGGAGACAGATATCTAGTCTTGTGTGCTTCCAGATGCATCTGGTGGGTCCACTGTGAGATACAGGAAGATGGACTAGATGGGCCTTTTGCCTGATCCAGCATGGCTCTTCTTATGTTCTTATGTAGCTCCTCTGCAGCCAAACAAGATTTGAGAGGACTTCCTCCTATGCACAGTCACTGACTGGAAAGAGAGCAGCAATTCCTATCTGCTCTTTCGGCCAGGGCTTGCTGATTCCACCTGGGTCCCCATGTCAGGAGTCAGTTAACTCTTGCTAACAGTGGCTGAGACCAAACTTTGCCTCTCCTGATGTTTTGGACCACAACTTCCAGAATTCTAAGCTTAGACTGCCAATGGCAAAGGACTGTGGGAGTTGTGGTCCAGAAGGTTTGGGTCCCACTGAAGGGGACAGGCAGAAAATGCCACACCACTATTGTACTAGAATTGCCTGCCTGTCACCTATTTTTGGTTAATCATATGTGATGCATGTTGCTCACATCTACCAATATTCATAGCTGTATAATTTGTCTAAGGCTTTAATCCAGTGCCAAATGAAAATTTGTTGGGGAATATTTGAATAAAGCCTTAGTAGATAACTGGCTAATCAACCAAAAAGACAGAATTTCAAGTGTTTTGTTCAACCCAAGATCCTGTAGCCAAATGAGAAATGCCATGGACATTTGGCCAGAGACACACCAGGTCCAGATGTATTTCTAGAAGGTCATTGTGGCTGTGCAATAAGCCAAGGAAGAATGGCCATAGTCACAAAACAATACTGTAACTAATCTAAAATCGTTACATGTTTTACTCTTTTCCCCTGGTTGCAAAAGCAAAAAGCAAAGTGTTCTGCTTATATACCGCCCCATACCATTTCAAGTAGTCTCTGGGCAATCTACAGTTTTAAATTACATTAATGCACTGTAGTTAAACTAGCCTCATATTTTCAAATGCAAGTTGATAGATGCAGTGGGGATATACAAAGCAAATATCAAGCAATGGGATTTATTCCATATTATCTAACACAGAACCTTCTGGAAGTTGAGTCATGGCAACTGGACTTCTTTTTCTTGAGACAGAAATGTTTCACCGCTCATCCAAACAGTTTCATCAGTCTTTTAAAGATTATTTTTCTAAAAGGACCACTTCAGTCTAACCTGTTGGCTAGTCTTAGCTTGTTTGCAATTTCAGGTTAGAGGTTTAGGTCTCTGGCTGTGGAACCAGAAGTTGGAGTAGAGATGTAAAACTTCCAGAAAATGTGAAGCTATAGAGTGAAAAAAAAACTTGAGGGGAAATTGAAAAAAGGGGTGTGTGTGTTTTTTTCTTCCAGTTACCCAACATTTTACAGCTCTAACTAGGAGTTCAATTCCCCAATGTGCCTCCTTGACAGGGGCTGGATTTGGTGATCCATTGGGTCACTTCCAGCTCCACAGTCCTAAGATTATTCTTATCATACACATCCCCCCATGGTCAATAGGGCTTAAACCCAAGTATAGATGCATAGTCTTGCAGACCTAATACAATTCAAGGCAAAGTTCTGCCAGTCAAACATTGTTGCCAGTCTGTGATGTTTTCTCAAATAACCCCCTCTTCTGCCTTTGGGGCAAGGCCAAACCACTGACGCACAGAAAGCAACGTCTTTGAACTGGTCTGTAACTGGAGTGGAACAAGTGACAGCTTCTGCCCCAGGGCAATCTATAGTTGGGGGCAGGGAGATCTTGTAAGAAACCTCAAGAGGAATTTAGGAAAACAAAAAGCAACAGGCTTTTGGGGGGGGGGGCTACGCTTTCTTTGGAAAGGCTACAAGACTCTTCTTTTTTCAGAGGGGGGCTCCTCACTTCGCCTCAGGGGCCAAAAGGGGTCATTATAACCCTGGAGCGCGATCACACTGCTTGCCCCTCCGAAACGTACGAGTCCGCCCCACCCCGCCTGAGGGTGCGACCTCCAGGCAGCAGCAGCAGCAGCAGCAATAGCGGGGGGGGCAACTCTCGGCGGAGGTCGCGGGCCCCTCTCCTCCCCGAGCCCACCCGGCTGGCCTTTGTTCGCCAGAGAAGGCAGGCCTGGGGCGAGGGAGGGGGAAGGGGAAGGGGCGAGGGAGGCGGGAAATCTCTGCGGGGCGAAGAAGGCGGACCCGTGACTAAGGGAAGCAAGCAATTATGAAGCGGCCACGCCTTGAGTCGGCAGGACGGGCCCCAAACCAGAGGGAGAGGTGGTGGCGGCGGGGAACCTGGCCTCCCCCGAAGAAACAGCTCCCCTCCTTACCTCTGCACTGGGTGGCCAGCAGCACAACAAGCGCCACGGCGACCAAGAGGGCGAGTCTGGGCATGGTCCCGCTTGCCCCGGACAGCAGCTTCTCACGGGCAAACCTGGAAGGGAACTTTCCTTAGCCGCCAAAGAAAGGACCTCTCCCCAACCCCCGGGCGCGCGCCCAACTTTGCTCTGCCTCGCCGCCGCCCCACACGACAGCTCGCTCTTGGAAGAAGCGCGACGCGCCGCAGCCACCAGCTTTTCCCCCGCCCGGCCCGGCCTGGAGTGGCAAGAACCCCGCAGCCAAAAGAGGACTGCAACTGAACGCGCTCCAAACTTTGAGACCCGCCCTCCCCTTCCAGATGCGGCCAGACTAATCCCGAGGGCGTCCGCAGCCAATCAGGAACGGGGAAAGGGGACCTCCGCAGGCCGCCTTCTCCTGCCCCCCTCCACCACCCCAGTCACCACCAGCACGGCAGAGTGGAGAAGACCCAAGCCGTGCGTGAGTCATCCTCCTCTTCCCCTCAGTCATGGGGAAACCTGCCGGCAGGCCCTGGGCGGGCGTTCGGGGTGTGGCGCAGCGGCGGCCGGCTTTTCGCTGCCGGGGGATGAGGGGGGGGGGAGAGAGGCGCGGGGCGTGGGACGCGCAGCGGATGCTGCGGAAAGATAAGCCCGCGGGCTGCCGAGGCGACAAAGCTGCGGGTTTGGAGACGTCTTTTGTGCGGCTGGGGGAAAAACGACCCGCCGAGCGCCCAAGCTGCGGGAGGAGCCCGCGGGCTGCTTTCCAGAAGCGCAGAGCAGACCTCTTACCCCGGATTTCAGGAAACACCGCCGCAGAGGGCCGTCCCACCTCAAGCCCGAAGGCGCAGGTTTCTGTGGGCGCCCAAGTGGGAACGAAATCTTAACCAATCGTTGAAGGGTTTCTCCCCGCAACACTTTATTTCAATCGGTAAAATATGCGTGGATTATTGTTGCTTTTTGGTAGAGGTCTCAGAACCAAGAGGGGATTATTGGACCGACGAGGCATTGGCCATACACTTCCCTATTAGCCCTGCCCTGCATGCTTACAGGATGCTCAAAGTCCTAGCCAAAAAGATTCAAGGTCCCCCTTTTTTGCCTCCAAGCTAGGAACTGAGCAGTGTGATGACCGATCAACTTTGAAGTACCTTGGGTGTAGAAACTTGGATGGGAGCGTTTTAAAAGGGACTTGCCCTGTTGTCTGTTGCATCTGTTAGTCAAGTCGTTGTTCCTGTTGCTGTGACTAGCAAGGGCTATTGATAACTCCCAAGGTACAAATTTGAATTGTTCTCAAAAACGTGGTGATAGGATCCCTGGACTGAAAACTTTGCTAGTAAATGCAAGATCATTCAGGACCTGATCCTGCAAGAACCTGCTGATCACACTTACATCACAGAGACTTGGCTGGATGAGGCTGGGGTGTCAACCTCACTCAACTCTGTCCTCCAGGTTTCTCTGTGGAACAACAGGCCAGACCAGGGGGAGGGAGTGGTGGAGTGGCAATAGTATACCACAACTCCACCCCTCTTCCTATATGCCATGTTCCCTAATTTCTTGGTTTTGAATGTATGTACTTAAAAGTAGGAGCCAGGGACAAAATAGGAATTCTCTTGGGTGTTTCACCCTCCCCGTGACACAACTACTCTACCTTAGCTTACTGAATTGATAACAGGGCTGATGTTGGAGTCCCCTGGGCTCATTGTTCTAGGGGACATTAACATCCATGCTGAGGCAGCTCTGTCAGGGGTGTCTGAAGACTTCATGGTCTCCATGTCAACAATGGGTCTGGCCCAAATGGTATCTAAGTCAACCCATCCTGCAGGCCACACCTTAGACCTGGTCTTCTGCCCTGATATGGACCGTAGAGACATTGAGGTAAAGGAACTTTCTGTAGTCCCAATGTCCAGGACCAGTGGTGGCGAACCTTTGGCATTCCAGATGTTCTGGACCACAGCTCCCACAGTCCTTTTTCATTGGCAACGTAGGCTTGGAATTCTGGCAGTTGTGGCCCAAAACATCAACGTTCACCAGCACTGTCTTAGACCATGGGACACTGCCGCGGGCTGGACTACAGTCTGAAAACTACCACCGGTGATACGGGGGTGAACCGCATATCCCTCCAGGTGATGGGGCCAAGCGCCAGCGGTCCCCGATGAGGCAAGCAGGAGGCGGCATGAAGGAGGCCTGATAAGGTTTGCGGCGTCTGCAAGGCTCATCCCAAAATCCGGGTGGGGTGTCCCCTTCCCTGCCCCAAATGCCCCAGGCACCAGCTGCTCACAGAAAACAGGAGGTAGGAGGAGGAGAGAGGCCACCTATGCGGCTTTGTAGCAGTCAACCAAGCAACAGGCACAGGCAGAGGGCTGGTTGAGGTTCCAGCAAAGTGACGGCACTCGAAGGAGCTGTGGTGGTGGAGGCAGAGGACGCCATTAGCAAGGCAGCCCATGGTGGCAGTGGCAGGGGACGCTAGCCAAGGCTGAGGTTGACACCACCAGTGTTGGTGGTGGCACCCAGGTAGCCCCGCAGAACCACCAGCAAGAACCACAGTGAGGTGGCTGCCAGCCCTGGAAATGAGGAGGAGGAGAAGGGTTGAGATGAAGAAAAGGAGGAGGGTGGCAGCAAGCGCCTGCAAAGCCCTCGCATGGCAACCAGCCAGAAGACAGTAGAGCAGGCATGTCCAAACTTCAGCCCTCCTGATGTTTTGGACCACAACTCCCAGAATTCTAAGCTTAGATTGCCAATGGCAAAAGACTGTGGGAATTGTTGTCCAAAACATCTGGAGGGCCGAAGTTTGGACATGCCTGCAGTAGAGGCACACTGTGGGCGCCTGCACAAGCAACTCCCTGCTGTGGTGGCGCGAGAGCCCGAGAGCAAGGGAACAGCCCCCCTTCCTGCCTTCTTGCACAAGCATATGAGCCCTCCTGCCCACAGGGAGGCAGGAGGTGGCCCTCCCACGCCCATGCGGTGAGGAGGGAGGCAGAGGGCTGGATGCTGCTGCTGCTGCTCACCACCACCCCTCTCTGCCTCCTGTTGCCAGCCCAAATGGAAGAGTGAAGTGGCCAAGAGCAGCCCCAGTCTGGCAGCCAACACAGAGCAGGGCATGCTGTGAACCCCAGCTGCTGCCACAACCCCCATGGCTGCCGCCACTTCCCCCCATCGTCCCCCTCACCGTCACCCTTGGCAGCCGAGACTGGGATGCCACTACTGCTGCTGCTGCTCTCCCTGCCGGTGACAACTGGGGCTGGGGCCTGAAGTGTGTGTGTGTGTGTGGGGGGCTCCACGACTGCTGGTGGGCTGGACTCAGGACACTGGGGGGGGCAGATATGGCCGACGTGTCATAGTTTAAGGACCCCTGTCCTAGACAGACCACTATATGGAGTGCTTTAGACTCACTGTAAGTCAGAGCCTGGCCAGAGGGGGAAGTCAGAGAAAAGCAATATGTCCCAGAAGGTTGATGAATCCAATTGATATTTTTAACCGCCCTTGGGAGTTTCCTACCTCTCCGATGGATGATTCTACTGAATCCTTGGCTGAACTCTGGAATGGGGAAATAAGTAAAGCCACTATCCAGATAGCTCATAAACGTCTCCATCCTCATAAACATCTCCATCCTCAAAAACAGAACCAAATTGGGTGCTTTGTTTACTGGGGAGTTGGCAAAATTGAAATGGGTGGCCCGTAGTACAGAAAGGTGTTGGTGGAAAACCCAGGTTGAAACAGACAAAGAAACAGCAAAAGGCCTTTGGAAGGTTTACTCCAAGTGAGTGGAGGCAGCAAAGAAATCATTTTTCTCTATCACCATTGATTTGGCACAAAATCGCCCAGAGCAGCTTTTCAGAATAGTCAAAAGTCTGCTACACACTGACCCACGGGCAGATAACACAGACCACTCTGTATCTCACTGTGAAGAATTTGCACACTTTGCAAGCAAAATTGGACAGATCCGGGCAACCTTGGATGGAGCCTGTAAATAAAACAGCCCACCCTCCTTGTCCTGTATTAATGGATGACTTTCAGCTCCTACAGCCAGATGATGTGGTCAAGACCCTTGGGGAGATGAGAGCCACCACATGTCTGCTGGATCCTTGCTCCTCATAGATCACAAAAGCTGCCAGAGAAGGTATGGCAGACTGGTTAGAAAGAGCAGTGAATACCTCCATACAACAGGGCAGGATTCTGGCATGCATAAAGGAAGCAATAGTAAAACCACTGTTAAAAAAATCCCTCCTTAGACCCAATGATACTGAACAATTACCGATTGGTATTGAATATCCCATTACTGGGAAAAGTCCTGGAGTGGGTTGTGGCCTCACAGCTCCAGAGGTTTCTGGATGAGATAACCCATCTGGATCCATTTCAATCTGTCTTCAGGCCTGGCTGTGGGACTGAGACAGCACTGGTTGTATTGGTAGATGAGTTATGCACGGAAATTGATAGGGGATCTGTGTCCCTTTTGGCTTTGCTAGACCTCTCAGCTGATTTTGATACTATAGACCATGGCATCCCCATGACTCATCTCTCCTAAATGGGAATTGGGGGTACTGCATTAAAGTGTCTCAGGTCCTTCCTGCAGGAAAGAATGCAGAAAGTGGTGTTAGGTGATTCATGTTCGACACCACGGCTGCTGACCTGTGGAGTCCGCCAGGGTTCTGTTTTGTCTTCTATGTTATTTAACATTTATATGAAACCACTGGGAGAGATTATCAGGTCTTTTGGGGTGAAGTGTCATCAGTATGTTGATGATACGCAGCTCTACTTTTCATCACTTCCGGACTTTAAGGGACTCTATAGACCAAACCAGTTGCATGCATTTTAGAGTCCCTTTAGGTGGGATCATTATAATGATGAGGTCTCACCCTACAAATAAGCAGATCCTGACTAAGGGGTTGTCCAAAACCGCTGGACAAACGCCCTGAAGAATGACATTAAGTTGTCCCGGTTTCACCTGGACCTAGCCTATGACCGCGTCAAGTGGAGAGCCAAAACAAGAATAGCAGACCCCACCTCCAAGTGGGACAGACATTAAGAAAAAGAAGACTGTGATTATGAGGGAGGTACGTTGTCATGATGAGTGCCTGCACTTCCAAATTTACCACTGCAAGTATGTTGTGCTTGTTGATATTTCACCTTGTAAATAAAAATGCAAAAGAAGATAATGGCATGGAACCTGAAAAATTCCTACCAAAATGCCATCAGTGACATTAGAAAGTAACCTTTGAAAGTAACTGTGCTACCACTTCCAGTCTGCTAGGGAGACACAGTTCTCATCCTGCCTTCTGTGAACATTGGCCCTGGGCATCAGTGATTAAACTTCCAGTGTTGCATACAGAAAGCGAGTTGACAGCTGATCGCTGTGGTTCCTCCTTTATATATAGTGTAATTAGAGATGGGCACGAAACAAAAAACTGGTGTTTCGGTTTTTCATTTGTCGTTGAGAGGTCTGTTTCGGTTCATTTCCGTTTGTCGGGAATTTTTTGAAAAATTTCGTTACCTTTTTTTGTCGTTTCTACCCGCTTTTTGCGCGATTTTTAAAGCATATCCGTGCGCAGGCATCCCTCAACGCCCCAGACCAGAGGGAAAACTCTAAAAAAAAATGGATGCTGGCAGAGACACAGTATAGACTAGGTATGCAGGGAGGCTGCAAAGGCAGTGGTGGGCGTTGCCCAGGGTGCAAGGCAGCCGCAGAGTGACTGCACTGCAGGGCAAGGGAGGGTACTCACTGAGAGGTACGCAGCACGCACACACACAGGGAGGCTGCAGGACTGAAGCTAGAGACAGCAATCCCACCCTAACTCCCACCAGAGACTGCAAGGAGGATGGGGGCTGCCAGACCTTTTTATGCCCTCTGTGGCTGCCAGACCTGCCCGCCCAGTCTGCAACCTAGGCATGCTATTGGTCATGGATACCATCATATGGCCTGGAACCAGACTACCTGGCAGAGCGCATCCCTCCATGGCCTGGGACCAGACTACCTGGCAGAGTGGATCGCCCAGCGGTCAACATCGGCCTGTCCAACAAGGATGTCACGGGCGCACTCGCTTCGGGTGGCCATGCCCAGAGAGGCCCGGAAAACCTCAACCAGGAACCGGGCTTTCTCTGTGGCAGGCCCAACTCTGTGGAACCATCTCCCAAGCGAAGTGCACCTTGCAGAGTCCCTGCCGGCCTTCCGGAGGGCATTAAAGACCTTGCTCTTCCATGAGGCCTTTGGTGACCTAGCTTAGTTTAGTTTAGTTTAGTTTAGATCAGTTTACTTAGCCCCCCCCCCCCGCCATCTGCCAATACTCCCTGAGAGCTGGAAGCTACGCCTGGGCTATCTGTTTATTTGACTTAATTGTTTTAACTGTGATTTTAGTTTTGTTTGTCATTGAATTGATTGTATTTAACTTAGTGTTGTGAACCGCCCAGAGTTCCTTTGGGAAGATGGGCAGTATAGAAGTCCCACAATAAATAAATAAATAAATTGGTTGAACATGATCCCATCACATGGCTTGCCTCCATTTTGTGGCTGGTGCGACATCCATTTTAAAGGGGAAAGAAAAATACATTGTGATCGGAGAAGACAAAAACAAATGTTTTAAGGATCCCAAACCCCCCGGTAGGTATTATCAGACAATATAAATAATTATCGCTGTGTTTTTACGGATGTCCAGGGCATTTTTTAACATTTAAAATAGCTCATTTGATTGCACGTTGCCATTAACGGAAACGAAACGTAACGACCACAATTTTCGTGGTTCTGTTCGTTTCGTTGCATTTTCATCACAATTTTCATGGAAACGACAAACGGTAACGGAAACAAAAAAATGTTCGTTCCGTGCCCATCTCTAAGTGTAATAAGTGAAATGATGCTTTATACAATTAAAAGGTTCAAGACAGAAGTTTCTCCATTTGTTTACTTACCACATTGCATTTCAATAGACATTCATCCTGAATTGGTTCTTCATTTCTAAGAAAGCATAAGTTGTTCATTCTGCTTTGTTTTTTAAACCCAAGGAATGTATAAAAAGGCTAATTACAGATTAGAACTTTTATCTGTAGCCCATCTTGCTCCTGTTCTATGCTGTTGTTACATATTATTTACTAGTTATAGTATTTTTATTTATATACTTGTGCTTATCTGTTATATTGTATTTTACTTGTTATGGTTTGATTTCTGTTCAGTTTGTAAACCGCCCAGAGTAGCCGTGTAACTAGATGGAGTGGTATATAAATAAATAAATAAATAAATAAATAAATAAATAAATAAATAAATCTAGAGCTTCCCTAACTTGAACTCAGTCGGTCTAGTTCCTGCCGTTGTCACTTGTTGCTAGCTATGTTGACTGGAATGTGATGCTCCTTCCCCTCCTCCCTTGTCTCTTCCCAGAAGAGTGTTATACAGAGTTTGTACCTACATGATGCAAGTCAAGACCTTTAGGGTACAGGAGATTGAAATTACTGCTTCCTGCACCCTTAACGCAACTATCACATTCAGAGGGTTAGTAACCCCACAGATATATCTGATGTTGGCAGCCCTGCCACTATCTGCTGAAGGGATTATGTATCAGGGAAGGGGGACTCTGTTGAACAATATGGCAGAGGTCGGTGTGCACAAGGAAGTAAGGAAGGCGACCCTTGACTTTCAGGACCCCTTTCCATAAAGTCTTCTACTAATTTTATGTGTAACTTGCTCATCTGAAGAGGAAGTAGTTTGAAATGAGGAGTTGAAAGACAACTCTCAGTATAGTGTCATAAAAGATACACAAGTGTTTCAATCTTAGTAGGCAGAAATATTGAAAGTCAGGCTATCCTGCTTTGGGCACATCATAAGAAGGCGGAATTCTCTAGAAAAGACCACATTGATGGGAAAGATGGAAGGAGAAGGACAGCAAATATGAGATGGACTGAATCCCTAAAGGAAATTGCAGGCTCAAGTTTACAAGAGCTGAGCAGGGTAGTTGAGGACAGGGGGTTTTGGAGACCCTGCCTTCCTAGCATTGCCATACATTGGGGTCTACTTGGCAGCACATAACAACAACTGAAGAGGAAAATAGGCTTGTGTGAACACATTTGGGAGCAATCCTGTGTACTTAGAGGACAAGGTATCTCACACCTAATATCCAGAGCCTCCCATCCATACACACAGCAGCCAGTGCAGGAAGTGATATGAGTCCCAGGATCCCTTTTCTCTCAGCGTGTTTATATATTGCTGTTTTCCTCCCACCTAAACCAGTTGGAAAGACAAGAGCTTTAGCTACACTAACTTAGTTCCAAGGTGGCAAAGATGACAGAGTTCAACGATGTCACTATGACATAGGTATTGCCTGTAGCCTAGTCTTGCATTTAAGTTTTGTGATGGCCATATGGCTCAACACACACACCCGCCACCACCTTTTTTGTTTTTGTTTTTGTTTTTTTGCTTCCACACAGTCTGATCTCCTCACTGCTCCAGAGGGGCATTTCTGTCCCAGCCATACCCCACTCAGCTTCCTTGTCCAACGGCTTGGGGTTGCTATGGACAAAAGGAGCAATAAATAGAAAATAAGTATGCCTCTAATATGACAAAGCCTTTACTCATCCAGTGTTGAAACAGTGAGCTTCAGAAGCTCATCACAGTTGGGTTCAAAGCAAGCAATTACCAGCTCAGCAAGTGCCAGACGAGCAACAATGAATCACTTTTCAATCTGACTAAACATCACATTGTTCTCTTTTCCTTCTGTCCCCTCAATCCCTGCAATCTTCAGTATTTTTAACATTATATAGGATGAAAAATCTACAGTGTTGGTGACTCTTTAAATCATTTTTATTTCTCCTATAAAAAGTGACAAATACTACATATTGTATCAGTACTAATCTCTGTTTGTCTTCTCACTACCTTCTCCATTTTTGTTGTCCCAAGATTTACATCTCCTTATACATTGGCAACACTGTCCACAAGAGCTGCTGGTGGTAAAAAAAAAAATAATCATCACTTCTAATGAACTTATCACATGGAACTCTGGCAGGAATGAAACAACCAGTGAGCACCCGTGTGATAAGTAGATAGACTAGGTCTCAGGAGACTTGGATTCAAATCCCAACTCACCCATGAAAACTCACTAGAGAATGATACTGATAAAGGACTCCTTAAACATCTCATATATCCTGGAAACGCTACAAGAGTCACCATAAGTTGGAGGTCACTTGATAGCGCAAAACAACAGCCACTTTCCTTGCCATCTATGGAGACCTAGAAGGCCTTCTAGACAATATTTCTGAAAGTTATATGATTCCGCCCATTACAGCAAAGCCAATGGTGTGTATGGACAAGATAGCTAGTGAAAATGTTGATGGGTTAATGACATTTGGAGACACTCACTTCGTCGATTTGTTTTACACCATTTGTAGATTGTAAGCATCTCATGACTTTTCTCCCCTTTGTTTCTGTGAGAACTATCCTGCTGTGACAGAATGCAAAATGTTATAGTTTCACTATTCAGAAGGGTACTCAGGTTCCCAGTGTTCACAATTAGACATGGGGACAAATATAAAAATGAATTGAGATTTTCATTGAATATTGCTGATTTGTCGGATATTTGTCACTTGGCAAATACAAAGGGACAAATATGCCCCTTTTATATTTGTCAGCTGATCCATAGGTGAATAAAATGACATGGAAAGCCTGTCCGTCTGAGGAAAATCCCTCCGCCCAGGGAAGAGAGGCAGATGGGGTGCTACTCTTTGGGAAAGTGAAGATTGAAGAGCAGGTTTTTTAATCTCCCAAGGCCACAACACCCTCACTGTGGCTGCAGGAAATTCAAAAGCCTGCTCTTCAAGGATCAAAGCAAGGATCGAAGAGCAGGGGTGCTACCCTTCGGGAAAGTGAAGAGCAGGTTTGAAATATCCCATGGTCATAGTGAGGGTGCTGTTGCTATGGGAAATTCAAAAGTTCTTCAATCCTCGCTTTACCGAAGGGTAGCACCTGAAGCATTTGTAACCTGAGGTACCACTGTATTCAGGTTAAATTGCTGTATTGGCACTTTGCGAAAAATAAGTGAGTTTTGAATCACAGCTTGGGCACTCGGTCTCTAAAAGTTTCACCACCACTGGTCTATAGGATAACATATTCTGCTCACTTCCATTGATACTTACTGAAAAACAGCCCTGACCATTGCTTTGTGTTTGGGTGAGAATAGGAATCGGGATCTGGGATTTATCCTTGCTCTATGTCACTTTGTGAATTCTTGTGAGCAGGAGAGGGTATCCTGTAGAACACTGATGGCGCATCTTTTAGAGGCCGAGTGCCCAAATTGCGATTCAAAACCCACTAATTTTTTTGCAAAGTGCCAATACAACAATTTAACCTGAATACAGGTGGCTGTGAAAGGGCGATGTTGGGTGCCCACAGAAAGGGCTCTGAGTGCCACTTTTGGCACCCATGCCATAGGTTTGCCAACACTGCTGTAGACCATCTTGTCTGCTGACATTGGTATTGTCAACATTTAGGCTATTCTTTGCTATGTAAACCTGGGCATTCTTTTTCCTTTGTCACTTCAGAAGTACAATATCCCACATTCATACACTGCATTATTTTAATAATTAAATAATTTGCATACATTACAGCAGGGATAGGTTTCTGCCAATTAGCCCTAAATTGTGTCTCTTGTTGTCTCCAGTCACTGATCAAATGTAAGAAAGTATGTAATGACATTTCAACTCTACAGAACCTGCACATTGTCGACCATAGACTACTACTATACTTTCTGGGCTGAGAAAATATTGGACTGGAATTAATGCCAATATAAATGAGATTTAAATGTGCTTCTAAGCTAGGGAGGAATGACTAAATTCAGCCTGGTTCATTTTGCTTTAGTTGTGGCAACTTTTTCTGTAGCCTTGTTCTGTATCCTTGGCCCTATTTTCTGATGGAATGTGCTCCCTCCTAAAACCCTTGTCAAACTGGAATTCGGCCACTGGCTGAAAAAATGTTTGCCACCCCTGCTTCCTGGAATGATCAGTACAGACAATGGTCTTTGTGAGTTCACTGGCTACTGGTTTAAAAACATTTCATTGATTCAGTCATGTTATATTTGAGAAATTCCACCTTTGGCTGATTTACACAGTTCATCCTAGCATTGAAAGAATTAGGGGACGGTTGGGGGAGAGATGGCGGGAATAATAACATCATGCATGCTAGCTATTGTTTTGTTCCATGGCCAGTCATTTCCTGCTGACACTATCATCCTCTAATTTCTCCAAGCATGAGGAAAATATTCTATCTGTATTAATGTGCATGCTCAGAGCTACTATCTATAGAAGAATAGCAGAATTTAGGGAACTATAAATCGCATAATCCCCTAGTCACTCTGGAAGATTTTGAAAGCTGTAGTTCACAAAAGTACTTGCCCAAGTCCTGGAGGATCTGGCCTAGTCTGTGTTGGGAGTTGTTTTGGCAGAATATGGTGTGAGGGAAATTGAGTGTGGCCTTATTTAAAAATAACATTAAACTCCCTCTTATTATGTGTAAAATGGTTCAATCAGGAACCTACAGAGCAGATTGAATTTATGAGTTCCCTTAGTAGGTCATTCCTCATTTGTTAGTTTACCTCAGGTGACACTAATTTGTTTCAACACATTCACTCAGAGACACTGGTAAATGAGAAAGAAGAAAATGTTTCTGTTTATTGTTAGTGCTTATATAAAAACCAACACATTTATGGAAATATTAACTAGTTGCTATATTACTGAGTTAAACTGCTTAATATACTTTGTTATTCATTAACTGACTGGTTTTATCGCTGACAAAACACTTTGGTCTAATTCTTCACTTCTGATTTCATAATTCACACATGTTGACAGAACACTAACTACAGACTGACAAACTGAACCTTGATGGGAAAAGGTGTGTGTGTATGTGTGTGTGGACTCTGTGAACAATTGGTGGATACTGAATTTACTGACATTCACTGCAGCTCCCTCCCACCCAAAACTTCCCAACACCATCATATGAGTGTGCCATATATCCAAGTCAGCAGCACACACACACCCATCCACATGAGGAGGTCCATTCATCAATCCAATTGTAGATTCCCTTCATATACTGGCAAGCCTTAAAAACGCTTCTCTATCGCGAGGCCTTTGGCGAGCTTTAATTAATTAATTTAATTTTTTTCCCCTGCCATCAATATTTCTCTTTAAGTAAATCGCCTCCCCTTAGTTGGCGATGCTAGGGTGCTTATGTGTTTTAAAATTGTTTTAATTGCTTTACCCTGTTTAGTTGTTGTTTGTTACATTGTTGCTGATTGTTGCACTTTGTTGCTATTTTGTAAGCCGCCCAGAGTTCCTCCGGGAAGATGGGCGGGATATAAATGCAATAAATAAATAAATAAATAAATAAATAAATAAATAAATAAATAAATAAATAAATAAATAAATGTGTGAATGGAACAATTCATGTTATGAATGTCATTGGGGTATGATTCAACCATGCAGCTCTGCAACAACTCATAAGGTGGGTTGTGTCAATATGTTCCCCACTGCTAATCACATTATGATGATCTAACTGGTTTGTATAAATTCCAATTGCCTACCTTACTATGCCTTGAGGCTCACCGTCATACTAGCCTCATCTGCAAAATGTTGTGCCTGCAGCTCTTGTTATATCACAGTACGATATTTTGTTTCTTGCCATGCTTTACTATATTTACTAATTTCTTTTCCCAGAATTACTGCTCATGTGTGCAACATGAAAAAGCAAAAACAAGTCTTGAATAGGCAGTCTGTTTTAAAGAGAAGTAATACCTTGATTTACAAGCATAATCCATTCCAGAAACATGCCTGTAAACCAAAACACTTGTATATAAAAGCAAATTTCCCCATAAGAAATAATGGAAACTTGGATGATTTGTTCTGGGGATCCAGAGACCACATATTGTACAAACAAAATGCAAAAACTCACAAAAGAAGTTGGCTAGAAGGTCACATCCACATCATAGTTTAGGGTTAGGGTTAGGGTTAGGGTTGCGGAATCTGCTCTGCTTGGGACTAAAAACTGCATTTTACTCTGTGTTTTTAATATGACAACAATAAAGTGCAGTGTGTAGCCATATACATACTTAACTAGCTGCCCTGTGACTAGAAATAGTTTGAAAAATAAGAAAGGACATTGAAAACATTAAATATAAATATAAATATAAAGAAAAACAAAACCCTAACCTGCACTCCCTTTTGAAAATGTTCCTGGTTGGTGCAAGGGAGACCTTCTTTCCTTCATCCTCCCTATGCTTTTGAGGATTGGCTGAGACAGAACCTTCCAGGCAATCACCCAAAATCCAGCAGGGGTGGGAGAGAATCATCATTGGCTCACTTGTGATCATGTGACCTGTTCCAGTGCTTGTATTGCAAGACATTGCTCATTGATCAAGGCAAAATTGGCCAGAAATGTCTACTTGTCTTGCAAAACACTGGCAAACCAAGGTACTCATAAACCAAGGTATTACTCTCCTTTTTTGTCTTTTGTAATTTGAACTACTGATAGATATGTTGGTTTCCCTTTGTAGAAATCTGTAATTGGTGGATAGATGTTTGGAGTGGAGAAAGAAATGTCTCAAACAACCATTTGATTGATTGATTGATTGATTGATTGATTGATTGATTGATTATTGATATACTCCTTATTAGTGCAAGGAACTATTGTGGGCAGATTACAACAAGCTAAAAGATATTTTAATAAACACAAATAAACAGCAAAATCAAGACAACTCTTAGTGTCTTTTGTTCTAGAAAGGAATGGATTTTTTCCACTTAGTTATGTAGTAATACGCACAGAATTGTACATAACACAATTGATTATGTGTGTGAATGTATGTAAATATTTATTTTGGGCTCAGTTGCATGGACAATGACTATCATCTAGTCAGCATAACATCATAGGTATGGCCTGGTTCACCTAATTATATTGCCTTAGGAATAATATGGACTGCATAGCATATATACTGTATGATTATTTTGTCTACACTAGACCTCTTAAGTCAGAGAAACAACAAAGTGCACTCTTAACTTGGAATTAGCATTTGGCTTTTGGCTCCTTGCTGGTCCTAAATAGCCTTTAACCTGCTTTCTGGTGATGGTTAAACTATAGCCTACAATAAATATATGGTGTGCAGCTAAAAGGTTTTTGCATTTACATTTTAAAGCGTGTGGAACCTGACTGTGCTGACTGTGTACAGCAAGGAGAGAATTCAATCTTCCTTTCCAGCCATATGTTCTGCTTTCTGATTTCCTATCTTTTAAAGTTATTGCCACTGCCTCAAGCACCCTGGGGGGGGGAATCTACGGGTGCATAAGTGGAGTCATTTTCTCTATTTTTAATTTTCCTTTGTCATTTTTAAAGCATTCATGATATGGGAATATAAACTTGCTCGTACAAAAAGATGGCTGAGAGAAAACGGTATAATAAGAAGCAGAACATTTTTTAGTTCAGGCCTATACATGCAGTGGTCCCATCAAAGTCTGTTTCCTGAGCACTATGACCTTTTTAAAAAAGTAGGGGAGAGACATGCTTAGTTATATAATACACATTTTTTTCATTTAAGTAATTTTATTGGGTTTTTTGGGGGGGGCAGAGGAGGGAGGGTGTGGGGGTGGGGGGAAAATACACTATAAAATTATATTTAGTATATCAAGCCAAAAATAACGGTTTAACATGTTCACAAATCACCAAATAATATCACAATACTAATAAGTTTCTTACTTCTTGCCATCTTTTCCGGGAAATCTCATTGTAGTCTCCCTTTAGAAAACCAGAGAGTCTGTCGATTTCAATACATTCTCTTATCTTTTCGTGGAAGTTTCTCTCTGTTGGCACTTCTGGTTGTTTCCAAAATTTCGCATACAGTATCCTTGCAGCAACTATTACATGATGGAGTACATATTTCTGGTCACATTTGACATAGCATGTCATTTTGTCTCTCCATCTTTCAGGAAAATGAAATCTGTAATTTCTCCCAATACCCATGTCACCTGTTCTGTTTTTGTCCTGTCCCCTCCCCCTTGCGAGGGGGGTTTGCTTGTTTCCAAACTACATGCTTGTATGTAAAGAGTAGGCAGAGAGCTATCAGCCCATGTAAGCAAGCTGGGAAGTACCAGATTTTGAAATTGTAGGACAGTGGTGGCAATTAACCCTTGACACCCCAGATGTTTTGGAGCACAACTCCCAAAATTCTTAGCCTATATTGCAAATAACAAAGGATTGTGGGAGTTGTGATCCAAAACATCTGGAGTGCTGAAGGTTCGCCATCACTGCCCTAAGATGAGACCCAGCTGGCTGTGGGGTTTTTTTGTTTTTTGTTTTTGTTTGTTTGTGAGTATTTTTACCCCACCTTTCCCCTTGGAAAAGGACCCAAGGTGGCTTAGAGTAAGGAGAGACTATACAGTCCATTACAATTAAGACACAATCAGTTTGAGAAACAGGGAAATGAGGGGCATCTTACAGCATTATTAGAAGAGATGGGCATGAAAGGAATTTTTAATTTGCTTCATTATTCGTTATTTGTTTCATTTAAACTTGGACCAGTCGGTTCCAGATGTTCCCCCTCGTGCCAACTGGGCCAAGTTTAAAGGGGTCAATCCATTGACAGGTTGGCAGAATCCCTCAGAAAACAGTCCAGTAGGCAGTTCCACGCAATCACACTGCCTACCCAGCCGTTTTCTGAGGGCTCCTGCCCATTTCATTTCATTTCATTTTGTATGAATTTTTTAAAAATTCATACGAAATGAAACAAAACAAAACAGGGGTGAGCATGAAATGAAATGAAACATTAGGTTTCTGTTTCGTGCCCATCTCTATAAGGCAACATTAAAACTAACTAGACATGGGCACAACTCGGCGAAATCCTCGTTTCCGTTTCCGTTCGTCGTTTCCGTTACCTAATGAGGAACGGTAATGACAATTACTCCGCTCCAGCTCAAACCTGACCCGATAAAGATAAATTGGGTCTGATTTGTCATTGTCGTTCATGGCATCGCGGCGATCGCGCGATGCCAGCAAGCAGCACAGAAAAAAAGTTTTAAAAATAAAAATACCCCAATTCCTGGCCATAAAAGCAGGCGAAAATATGCCTGCCTCAGTGAGGGCACCTACCAGAGAGGGGTGGTTTCTGGGGGGGTCCCCGGCCTTCCCCCCCTCTCCTGTCCTGGGCTGCTGGTACCAGGCTGGGGGGGGGATCCTCGTTGTCTCCATTTGCCATGTGGTGGTGGTGGGGGATCCAAAATGGCGACCGCAATATTTATTTTTAAACCGTGGTCCAAAAACCCACCAAAGCACCACAGAAACATTTGAAAATTAGGTATTTTAACTGCCGGAATTTTTATAGTAGCAGCAGTGGGTTTTTCTTGCAATAAAACATCTCCATTGATTTTATTTTATTTTATTTTTATTTTTTTACACCTGCGCATGCACAATGATGGGCTGGCCATGGGATGGGACCATGCAAATTTTTGGACCCATTCCACCAATCGCATGGCCAGGTTTTGACTGAGACTTCTGGGTGTGCCAGAGAGGGCATTAAAAGCCCACAAACCCTAACCCTAACCCTAACCCTAACCCAACCCTAACCCATATGCCAGTACGCTGTCCTTCTTAGTGGGTCAGAGGCACCCAGAGGTGCAGCCCACTAACCCACCCTAACCTTAACCGTAGCCCTAAGCCTAGCCCTTACCCTAACCCCAACCCTAACCCAGATCTGTAAGCAAGTACACTTTCCTTCTAAGTGGGTCCCAGGCACCCAGAGAGGTGCCTCCCACAGCCCAGTATCCCCTACCCCTAACCCATTCCCTAACCTGTACGTCAGTATGGTGGTACGCTCCCCTTCTTAGTGAGTCAAAGTGAGGCCCCCAGAGAGGTGCCTCGCAGAGCCCACTATCCCCTATCCCATTCCCTAACCTGTACGGCAGTATGCTAGTATGCTTCCCTTCTTACTGAGTCAGAGGCACCCAGAGAGGTGCCTCTGCCACCCCACCCTAACATAATGTAATGTATGGTACGCGGCAGCTCCGCGAAACACTTCCCTTGCTTCCCTTCTTAGTGGGTCAGACATCAGAGAGGCACCCAGAGAGGTGCCTCCCAGAGCCCACTTACCCCAACCCCAACCCCAACCCCAACCCCAGCCCCAACACAAATGACAAACGACAAACGGAAACGACAAATTTTTGAAAATTTCCTCGACAAACGGAATGAGCCGAAACGGACCCGTCCCGACAAACGACAACTCGAAACGTCATTTTTCCTGGTCGTGCCCATCTCTAAAACTAACAATTGATAACAGTGTCAATGCAATCACACAAGGAGAGATAGAAACTCAAAGTTATAAATGGTTATAAAAACAAAATCTATGTAGCCATGTATTGTAGAGTCATTAAAAAGCACAGTATGTAGTTCATCATTCAGGAAAAGCTTGCCTGAAGAGAAAGGTCCTTGCCTGTTTGCAGAAAGATAGCATAGATGTGGCAGTTCTGGCCTCCACTGGAAAAGAGTTCCCAAGTCTACGTGCAGCAGCTGAGAAGGCCCTTTCATGTGTTCCCACAAGGCATACCTGTGAGGTAGGCGGGATGGAGAGAAAGGCCTCCCCTGATTACCTTAACACCCAAGTTGCCAGAGGTTGGGGATTCAGTACACTGTTGTGCATTCCAGTAGAGCCAGCCGGTGTGATCTTGGGCAAGGTACATAGTTTCACACTTTCTCCAGAAGAAGGGAATGGGAAGCCACTTCTGAGTACTCCATACCTAGAAAACTTCAAAAAAAGTTCCCTACAAGCCAGATATGACAAGACAGCATATACTTAATGACCTAAAAAAAGATGAAAGCTATGTGGTGTAGTGCAGTGGCCCCCAATCTTTTTGTCAACAAAGACCAGTATCGTGTTTATGTGGGTGCTTTTCTCCCCCCCCCATTCTGAATCCATCGTGATCAAAACAAAAATGGTTGCAATGGGTGCATGGGGATGAAAAAAAAGTGAGGGTAGGTGGCTGGGGGTAGAAGTATATGTGCCTGCTTGGGCACACACCTTATATGGAACCTTGCTGGTTTATGAACCTATGAAGGCTGGTAGGATCTGCCGAAAGTCCCTTCAGGAAGATACAGATAAAAAGAAGTTTCAGCAGCAACTGTGACCAGTTGGCCCCAGCCCTCCAAGGGCATGCAATGGATGGATAAACAACAAAAGAGATGTTGGATTATTTTGGCTAATTTGATCAATGTGTCCATGTTGGCAGCGGGGAAGTTTCAACTCTGGGGTGGGAAAGAAAAGTACCCATGGAGGGGACCCATTTATTTTTATTTTCCCTCTGCCAAGTGACCAGGCCCCTTGCCTAATAGCAGTAGCGCTCTGATGTCTGTCACTGTTGCCAACATTTTTGTCTTCTCCACTTAGCAACAGCTCTTTAGGGCGGGGTGGCCCTAATGTAAGTTGTAAAACACTGCTGAGCTAGCATGGAAGAACAGCAGGAAATGATGGATCGCCACAAAAAGATAGGCGGTGACTCCTCATGTTTCTGTACAATTGTCTTTAGTTACCAGAATATGCTGTTGTGAAAGAGAACTAAAAATCTTCTTAGAGAGAGCAAGTGAAGCAACGAGAGAGCAACACATGGAATAAATTGTAACTCCCTGGTTTCCCCCAACTCTACCTTTGAGCCTGAAGTTCATTGCTCCAGAATTCTCTAGGTATAGTTTCTCTTGATAAAGGCCACACAGTCAAATCCAGTCTTTAATGGTTCAAGACCCATGATTGCTGGTATCATTCATGGAGCAGGTACAGTATGGCCACTATATACAAAGCCACACATTGTTTTAGGTCACAGCCCCTAAAGCAGTTGTTGCAGCAGCCTCTCTCTCATTCTATGAGATATAAGATAGTAAGAACTTGAGTACTGCTGAGCACCTTTTATTCTTCCTATTCACTCCCTCCCAAGGACTTCCTTTGTAACTGGTTTCAGTGCAACGTGTTTTAGCTACAGAATATTATTTGTTGCATCCTCCCTCCCATTTCCCCTTCTCCTCCGCAGTTCACAGACTGCCCTCTCACAAGGGGGAATATCATATGCATTATTCATTATGTTACATATAAAGAGTTTTTTTAACAGAGGACACTTATAGATAGAGATGGGCACGACTTGAAAAAAATTTTTTTCGAGTTGTCATTAGTCGGGCCGGTCCCGTTTCGGCTCGTTTCCGGTTTTCGCGAAAATTCGCAAAAATTATTCAGTTCATTTTTTTGTTTTTTTGTTGTCATTAGTACTGGTTTTTTTGGGGGGAGTGGGCTCCTGGAGGAACCTCTGTGGGGTGGGTGCCCTGGCCCCCTCTGGCCCCCTATGGAGGGGAAAGTGGGCTCCTGGAGGCACCCGTGGGGGCTCCCCTCCTCATCCTCACCCACCATAGGAATGGGACCAGTTGCAGGCTCCAAGACCTGGCCTTCCCTGGGGTTACCACCATGTTCACAAAGTGCAAGCAAGGATCTGGCTTAGGGTTAGGCTAGGTTTGTGCAAGGGCTAGGGATTACGGTGGGCTGGGCTAGTGGGTTGCACCTCTGGGTGCCTCTCTGACCCACTAAGAAGACAGTCTGTGACGTATGGGTAAGGAGTCAAGGGTTAGGGTTAGGGTTAGGGGGCTAGGGCAGGTTTTAGGGGGCTTTTTGGCACATCCCAGAAGTCTCCATGGCCAAGTGGCCATGCGTTTGGTGGGATGGCTCCAAAAATTTGCATGGTCGTCCACTCCCACCACATGGCTGGCCACTCAGCCAGCCCATCATTGCGCAGGTGTAAATAAAATAAAATAAAATAAAATAAATGGAGGACAGAGGAGGAGAGGAAAGACATTTTGTTGCAAGAAAAAACCCACTGCTACTGTGAAAAATCTGGCAGTTTATAAATTTTCGCGTGTTTCTGTTGTGCTTGTGTGTTTTTGGACCATGATTTCAAAAACAATATTGCGTTCGCCGCCCCATTTTGGATCCCCCACCCGCACCGCATGGCATGGCGACTCGAGTCCAGCTGTCCAGGACGGGGGGGAGGCAAGAACCCCCCTCCAGAAACCACCCCTCCGGTAGGTGCCCTGCGCCCTTAGTCAAGCAGGCATTTTTCCGCCTGCTTTTTTGGCCCAGGAATGGGTGGGGGGAGAGTTTAAAAGCTTTTTCCTGTGCCGTCCGTGCCGCTTGCTTGCGCTTTAATTGCAGCGGCCAGCGGCCGGCGAGACTGGGCTTTTTGCTGGCTGGCTGCAAGCCTGCGGTGAGTCCCGCCAGAGCACCCCAGGATGGGGGATGTGGGGGGAGGCCGGGGACCTCCAGAAACAATTCCTCTGGTAGGTGCCCTGAGGCACGGCAGGCATTTTTCCACCTGCTTTTTGGCCGGGAACCGGGTTTTTTTTTAACTTTTAAAAACTTTTTTTTCTGTGCTGCGTGGCATTGCGCGATCGCGTGATGCAAGGAACGAGCACGACAAATCAGACCAAAATTGTTCGTTCGTCGGTTCGAGCTCGAAGTCTGGCGGAGTAATTCCCGTTACCGTTTCTGTAGAGTAACGGAACCGAGTAACGGAAACGGAAACGGGAATACCGTTAAGTCGTGCCCATCTCTACTTATAGAAATTGAAAAATATGCAGTATTAAAATACTTCTCAATACTGCAGGCTCTAAAAAGGATTCTGAAAAACTATCGTTCACAACTTGTACAATAAGCAAACACAGAAAGGTAGGTGTGTGTGTGTGTGTGTGTGTGTGTGTGTGTGTGTGTGTGTGTGTGTGTGTGTGTGTGTGTGTGTGTGTGTGTGTGTGTGTGTGTGTGTGTGTGTGTGTGTGTGTGTGTGTGTGTGTGTGTGTGTGGCTACATTTTAAGTGCAGTATTCCTCTCACACTGTATTATATGTAGAGAATTCATGGGCCTCCAGCATGACCAGGATGCTCATGGTTGATTCTCCACGGAGTTGTTATCTATCTGTCTGTCTGTCTGTCTGTCTGTCTGTCTGTCTGTCTATCTATCTATCTATCTATCTATCTCTATCCTACCATCCCATCTGGCTGTAAGGCTACTATATACTTACATTTTTTCAAAGTTGTAGCTTTCCTAGTCTGTTTAAGCAGTTCAACAAGAAGCACAAAACAAAAGCAAAAGAAAAGATGATGTGACACCTCTGCTGTATTTTAACATAAGCTTTTGTGGAGCAAGCTCTGTGACAGATTGTTGTGCAGCACACAAAACCCAAGGAGTTGCCTGCTTGCCTGCCTATATATATCAATGGATTGATTGATCTATCCTTCCATCCACCCATCCTACCTTTTATAAGGCTTGAACTTCTGAAATTCTTGTTTTCCACTCCTCATGCCCTATGCATAAGATTGTGTGGATGTCCAGTGAAAAAGTCTTTCAGTCCATAGATGGGCCTTGAACCCTTGCCCCCAAAAGGATAGAGCTTGTTTCCGCTAGCTTCCTAGTCCACATCTTTTTCCTTCCCTTTGCATGTTTTGCTTCAAAAAGAAAAATGGTGGTAAGGATCACAGGGTGTGGAGCACTCAAACCTCAGTGTGTGATATGCCTGCTTGGGCACGAATGTTTTCCTTCTCTGGCCCAGTTTGTCATATTGGCTAATTTCTGGGGCCATTAATCCTTGTTGCTTTTGATACAATCTGCTGGGCCTGCCTCTATGACAGGGACTCGCAGCTGAAGCATTACAAGAGCCACCCTTTGTGACATCAAAGCATCTGCCTCTTGGTTTCATGTTTGGGCTAAATAGCAAAATATATATTTCCAAAGCAAGTGGAGGATATCACTCAAGTTGGGAAGCAAACAGAAGAGGGCAGCAAACTGCTGATGACCCTATTAGTTCTAAAGTATAAAAGGAACCTCATCAGGCAGCGGAAAGCCACACACTGGTGCTAGAGAGTCTGTGAGACTTCCTGGTAAAACTTGGTAGAATGAGAAAGATGCTTGTTGTTTGGTAGACTGTTCACTGGTCTTGCAATGCTAGCATATGCCTCACAAATATTTTGTTTTCTGGGATAACTTCCAAGACTGGCATTGAGAGTCTTTTGTTTTGTGACCGGGAGTGGGGAAAGTAGCATACAAGATGCACAGTAGCTGCACAGTTCTGTTCTTTTCTTTTTCTGGTCCATCTCACTGATGTGAGATCATCTGATTCCAAACACCCCCGTTCAGTGTTTGCATTTTGGAACGGAGTGTTTGTAGAGTGTGCTTGTCATGAGTCTAAAAGCCTATTTCGCCCCCTTTTTCTGTTCGACTGTGTGGGTGTGAGAGAGAGACTCTGTCTATAAGAATTAGTGGTGTGCTGCATACATAAAATGGGGAAGAGAGCATTTTGCAGGAAATACGCCCATTTGGTTTCAATTAGTTTGACTCAGGCTGTCAGTGGCAAACATTCCTGCTTCCTTCCCCCATCTACATTATAATAGCAATTCAGTTCCAGACTAATGGAATCTGGAGCTCATTTTAATGTAGAATAGGAAAATGATCTCCAAGCCAAAAAATTATACACACTGTTTGCTGAGTTCATATTTCATGTGCTGTGGCTGGCAAAGAGGTCCCAACAAAAGGAGCCCCATCAAAACTCATGGAGATTGTGTATCAATTCTGTCCTTAAACCTTTTTTTAAATACAAAAATGGTCAAATAATCAATTCATTGATTCCCTCATCTTTTCCACAACATCCAACCATGTTTACTCAGAACTGAGCCTTGTTTTCCAGGTGTGTTTATGGAACTTCCTGTGGAGCAACTGGTTTAGCCCAGTGCACAAAACATCTTAGGAAGGGGCTTTTATTTAGGTCCACATAGTCTCTGATGATCCACCTAGAGCAGTGGTGGCAAACCTTTGGCACTCCAGAGGCTTTGGACCACAACTCCCACAGTCCTATGTCATTGGCAATAAAGGCTTGAAATTCTGGGAGTTGTGGTCCAAAACCTCTGGAGTGCCAAAGGTTTGCCACCGCTGACCTACAAGCTCACTGGAAAGGAGCAGGAGACTTGTTGAGGCATGACCTTCGTCAGAGGGTAGAATCCCAGAAGTATTTGCAAATTGAGAATGCATAGCTAACATGTATGGTGAACAGGGCACTACCTCACTGGACTGTGAACCAAAATACACAGAGGAGAGACATCCACAGAAGTAAAGTTGTAGGAGGTATCCATGATGAAATGGGTCACTTTGGAATGGAAAAGACCTTGGAATTGCAAGGGATAGTATCTTCTTGCCTAGAATGACCTGAGCAGAAGTTTGGAATTGTGAACACTTGTACAAAGGAAAGGAAAGGTGGAAAGATCAGCTGAACTAATCAGTATTACAGTGTATGCACCTATGGAACAAAATTGCATGGGCTTTTTAACTCTTAAACCTGATGCAACAAGCATTAAAATATAACTTCATTAATAGGCCCAAGATTATCTGATTCTTTCTGCAGGAAATTTTTTGTAAGTTACAAGGGTTCCCTAGAAAGTGGGACTGAGTCACACACTACACACCCTTTCACCTTAGAGAAAACCTTGTTGTGAGATTTCATCATACCCTCCTAGGCACGTTTGGAACACTGGAAATAAATAAGAAGACTAATGGGAGAAAATACATAAAACCACTTGTTACATGCTATAACTGCACAAGAAATGCTATGACAGGAAGATGTTCATATTTTTGGAAATTGGAAGAAAACTGTTGATGCTTGTGCATCAAACCTAGAAGAAACGGTGAAGTAAATCATCAGGATTATGTGAGCATCTTATTATGTAATTTGGGTCCCTGGAGAATAAAGAAATTCCCTGACAGATAGGAACCAGTTACTTACACTCATGGTTTTAGATCAAATAGGTGAAAATCATTCTAGTGCAAAGAGTTCAACTCAAAAATGGTGAGGATCCCTTTTGAACTCCTGGCAAAAAAGCCAGGAGATCCTATTAACCACAGGACTAGGCAAAAAACTAAGGATTCAGTGATTCAAATAGAAGATGAGGAGATATATTTGAAGTCATCAATGGAGTTGTTATCAGAATTTAACCCTTTGGAAAGGGAATTCAACCCTGTTCTTATATCTGAGGAAGATAACAAAGTTTTAAGTTTTCATGTGCTGATTCAAAAGGAGGTGTCTGAACCACAAAGGACTGTTGCAGCTGGACCTTCATCTAATTTAAAAAAAAAGACTATGAGATGCTGCGTAGATCTCAAAGAACTAGAGCAAAGCAACCAAATGCAATCATTCTAGTTTGAGATTTCCAGCAATGCCTACAATTATGAGCGCTCAACCAATAGCTGCCTATTTCAATATGCTGATTGAATTTACATATATAAATACAAAATGTAGAATTGCATCCTAAATATTACTGGGTGTAACGGATTTTAGAAGTAGT
Organism: Phrynocephalus forsythii; assembly: GCA_029282475.1. Lineage (NCBI taxonomy): Eukaryota > Metazoa > Chordata > Lepidosauria > Squamata > Agamidae > Phrynocephalus > Phrynocephalus forsythii. The sequence goes on from JAPFRF010000010.1 coordinate 98,864,763, forward strand.
GAAGCCTGTTAGCTTACGCCAAATGTAAACATGCAATATTAAGAAGCATTCAGACTTGTAGTTTTCTCTTTATCTCAGTGTCTGTGTAAACAAAGGCCAGAGGAGATTCCAGCCAGAAGTAACTGAAATCTGATTGGTCTATAAGCAATATGAGACTGCCGTTTCTCATGCTTGTGCACAGTCTGTGCAAGAGAAGGAGGACTTTTTGGAGAAGGATTTTATGGCTGCTCATAAAGAGAAATTCCAGCTTCAAGGTGTAGTTTAGAAATTAAATAGTGAGGCTTCTGCCTCATCGCTTCATTTAAATTAGGGAAGGATCCATGTTTTGTTGTTTTCTAGTAAGAGCCATATTTTTGTGTAACATCCAGTGTGTGTGTGTTATGTCATTACAGTCGTGACCGACTCTTCGTGACTCCATATCCATGGAGTTTTCTTGGCAGGAATACTGGAGCGGTTTGCCAGTTCCTACTACAGGCACCTACAGCACCTGGTATTCCTTGGTGGTCTCCCATCCACGTACTAATCAGGGCCGACCCTGCTTAGCTTCCAAAACCAGATGAGATCGGATGTGCTTAGGGCATCTAGGCAGCTCTAACATCCAGTAGTTTTAATAAATATATGTTTGATTATAAAGAATGTGCCTTGAAAGTGATTTTTGGTAAGTCTACGCTCTCAGCGATAGAAAGGTTGAAGTCATTCATTAAATCAAATCCACAGAACTTTAATAGTCTCCAGGCTTTAGAATTGGCTGAGGTTAATTTATTGCCTGGATAGAGACTAATTAGCTCATTTCAGGGAGGAAAGACCTGAGATTCCAGTACACTGGGTAACTGTCAGAATAGCAGTCATTTGTAATTTACTACAGGAGAATGTAATCCCTATGGACTAATTCATTCAGGCCAGGGGAGAGGGGAATCCAACTGTGTTTAATCTTAACTGTTGTTTTTCTGAAGGAAGTTGCTCGAAATAGAGTTGCCGAACTGTGGATAGTTAAGATAAACTAAAAGCTTCCAGAGTTATGTGGAAGAAAAAGAGAAGCACAGTAGCTAGAGATTTATCGTGTGGATACAGCTCTTAAAATACTTTAGCCAACATGGCCAGTGACAATTCTAGTGGGAATTCCGGTTTATTTATTTATTTATTTATTCTTGTATTTATATCCCGCTTATCTACTACATGTAGTACTCTAAGCGGCTAACAAAGCAATAAATGTTATTGTCAACAAGCAAACAAACAAACGTCTGAATGGGTTCTCTGATTTTGCAGCCTTCTGAGTTGGTCCTCATTTTATGCTTGTCATGCAATCACTGTTACTACTCTCTGTAGGAGAGGGTTTCTAGAGACAGAGAGTGAACCCTAGAATGAATGCTGAAGGTGATCTGATGACATGGGGATTACAGATGACAGGTTTGGGAGAAGTAAACACTAGTTTTTGGTACATTTGTGTCAAAGGAAGCACTTTATCCAAAATGTGGAAGTAAGACCAACACCTTGCTTAACTTTGAATAGATAGCATAGAGTCCCACAGAAGGAGGAGGATCATGAGGGGTGTCTTTTACAGTTTTGCAGAATGATACAGAAATCCAAACTATATGAACAGCACAGCGCCTGGAGCAGGGCCTAGTTATTGTTTTTCCCCAGTAGTAACTGCTCTAGAGTAGCCTCTCATTTCTTTTTCTTTTTCTTTTTTTGTGCCTACAGCTATGAACAGAATAAAAAAGAAATATAGGCTGAATCAGGATTGCATGTCATATAATAAACCCTATAGTGTAGTGTGAGAATAGTTTCCAGGTCGTTCCCCCCTTCAGATGTGCCGGGGTTGGTACATGGACCCCCACTGAGAATAGCTGCTCCAGTACATTGACAAGATTTGCTTAAAGTGATGTCAAAAGGACTTTGGTGTGGAGACGGGGGCAGGGAGGCTCAAATACGCCAAATGCCTGCACACTGCATTCATTCCCGAGCTGCTCTGTAACCAAGGTCTAACAGAAGCTGAGGCCCATAGCTGACTCCCTGCGTGAGCACAGGAAACCTAAAAACACATTTGCTCTGCACAGCTACAGTTGTTTGTTACCACTGTAATTATCAAGGCTAATAGGACCCTGAGATTTCTAGTTCAGTGAAATACAATTAATATCTGCTGGGGAACTCAGCTACACCCTCTGGAACCACGCCACTAGAGTGCTGTACCCATGGGGTGTGTTCACTTAAAGAGAGCCATATAACCATATAACGAGTTACGTACATAATTGGATTGTGTTCTGTCTATTTAGAGACTTAATCTTCAGTCATGTCTCTTCTTGAACATTTTTGCCATTGTTGTAAAAATCCAAGCTGATGCTATTCTTCTGTTTTTGCAAGTTTGCTCCTCAGCTAGACTGAACTGTGCCCAGAAACAGACTTGCAGCCCAGGCCTTGCCCAACCGTCTGGCCCAGTGGAAGTTTCTGAACACTTTACAAAGGCAGCCCAGTAGAGAATGTGTGTTAACTCTAGATGAGAAGGTGTGTTCTGGCCAGATCCCAAATCTCCAGTAGTAGTCAAAGCTGATACATTTCTGGTTTCCTCTGAATCACGGGCATCCTGATGCAGGGCTTAATCCAGAAACACCCTCAAAGTGAAATTATTTATTTTCAGGGAGACTGTGACTAAATCTAGCACAAGGGGAATCTCTTTGCTCTGCCTTTTAGCTCGTCAGGAACACTTCTGTCACCTCTTTACTCATTCCCATCCAGTCTATTAGTGACTTCAAGCACTGGTTCAAAACTCAAAATGCTTCTTGAGCTCTTGGTGAAAAGAAGAAAGATGGTTATATGTCCAGGGCCGGCGCTTCCATTAAGGCGAACTAGGCAGTTGCCTAGGGCGCCAAAATGGAGAGAGGGTGCTGGACAGCCTGCCGCCCCCCCCCGCTGCCCCCCCACTGGCCACCGTTGTCCGTCCCCCCACCGCCCGCCTGCCACCTGTCGCCATCTGCCTATCACTGCCCCCGCCGCCCCTGCATCCATCACCGCCCCCCGCACCGTCACTGCCCCCGCCATCCACCGCCCACCCCACCCCCTCCCCACCCCCTCCCCCGCCCACCCGTCGCCCACCCCGCCCCAACCCCGCCACTCGCCTAGGGCACAAAAAAGCCTAGCACCGGCCCTGTGTATGTCACAGGGGTAGCTACTACTACCAGATGCTCAAGTCCAGACAATTGCTCCTAGATTTACTCTTTAGTCAGAGGGCTTCGTTTTGAGAAAAGTCCGAGAATCTCCTTTTTCTTTGACATTGAAGACAAGCACAATGCTCTTCCAGTGTATCACACACAGCTACACCAGGTCCTGGATGGGCTTGTTATCCCGAAATAAAACCACCAGACAATCAAGTGCCTTGAAATTAACCAACCAATATCTCTTGAACCAGTATTGCCATCCTTTGGCCAAAACCGAGATCAAATACATGAACCACTTGGCTTTTTGACATATTGTATTATTCAAGACAGTGTTCTTGCATACATGACTTATCGCTATGAATGTTCTTTTCAAATATTTTCTCTTGCTTTCTGCATTTGCTAAATAACATCTTTACACATAAGTAAATATTAATGCTATATATTGGATGTAAATATTAGTGGTAGCATAAAACTCATCCATGTGGTATATTAATAGTATGCAACTGCTGCAGCCATATTGTATTTCAGTAGAACAAACATGATACAATTATTTTACAGCTATACATGTTGTCAAATTCCTGAAACCTGCTCACAGGTAAATGCAGTACTGTAGTAGGTCTGTCAATTAGCAACTTTATTTTGCTGGGCTACAGTTTTCAGTACTCTAGCCTGCTGAGCCACCATGCCCCTCTAAACCACCACAGTTACTTCTAAGCCACACAACAGTTGTGTTACTTCATGTCAATTTCTGCTGTGTCACACCCTACCTGAAGAAAAGTAGCTACATTGCAAAGGCTGGAGTGTGTGTGTGTGTGTGTGTGTGTGTGTGTGTGTGTGTGTGTGTGTGTGTGTGTGTGTGTGTGTGTGTGTGTGTGTGTGTGTGTGTGTGTGTGTGTGTGCATTTTAACTTAAATATCTTTTTCAGGACTTGCAAAGGAGAATAGGATTCTTGTCCTGTCAAATGTTATTTCTGGTTATCATCATAGTATATACAGTATGGTTGAATGACATCAGGTTCTGCTGCAACTTGATTTCCTTGGGGATGAAACTCTTTAACGAACAGTCTTTGAAACTCTTTTAGCTTTCACCAGAACATTCAAAGAATGGAAGTCTCGTTTGATAAACTTGTCTGTAGGTTCCATATTTATAAAGTGCGTTTTTAAAAATAATATTGGACAAAACCTGTTGGGTTATGTGATTTCACAAAGAGTTACACAAGGGGTGCTATTATGCTGGCTGCATATATGTGGTTGCACAGTAAATCATACATGCAGGCATGGAGAGGGAAACCAGCAAAATGCAAAGATAAAGCCCTTCCATGTCCAATAAACTCTAACTGGAATTTGGTGTTATTCTTTATTCATCCATTATATCTCTGTCCTGCTTGAGTAGTATATAGGGCTTTCTTCCTAGCAAATTTGGTTGCATGACAATCTCTGGTTGAGAGTGTGGGATTGCCAAGGTGAAACCAGACAAACAGGCAGTCTTGCAATTAGGAGGCAGCACGTTATCCCTCTAGAGATGCATCTTCAACACTTCCATGCTTACATAATCAGTGTGCAGATGTAGCCCATTGCTTCCTCTTGATAACCACCAAACAACAAGAAACTAATTTTTCAACTTGCAAAGCTGCAAAAAAAGTTAGAAGATAATTAATCATATATGTATAGATTTGTGTAAGATGGCTGCTTCTGATAACAAAACCCCTCCCCTATGCCTAAGTGGAGGCATTTTAAGAATCAAATGTATTTTATGGATATGTAAATATCTGGTTACATCCCTGGATCCCATGACCACTCCGGCAACTGTGTGGCTGCTTTTTACATAACAAAGAAGATTACGTTAATTGAAATTTTACAATTAAGCTAATTATGCCTAATTTGGCCCGGTGGTTTTGAGGTTATTTGTGTTCTGGGTCCCTTGCACTGGTACAGAATAAATCGATGTTTCCGCAGATTGCAAATCAGTCTTGTCTGGTTTGCAATCTTGACAGATGGTAAGTGTTACCAGAATGATATTAAACCTAGACTTCTTAAACTTTTTCCACTCATGACCCCTTTTTTGCTTGAGAACATTTTACACACTCCTTGGTATATAAAATAGGTATGCAAATAAACATTTACTGCTACCAAATAAAAAAGAATTTTATTTTTGAACAATTCTTCCATATGTATATAATTTTACCATTTAATAAAGACAAAAGCAAATTTGCATACTAATAAGATGGATGTGCTTGCTTATTTTTAAATAAAGAATTAAATCTTGGCAGAATTGCAGCATGTCTTTTAAATTTTTCAGTGTTGATCAATATTTTGATTTTATCATTACCAATGTTGAGAATGCCACTTAGCATAAATACAAAATGGCATAAATATGTTTAGGGTCATTTAAGAAATTTTTGGAAATTCTATCCTAATATCAAGGCTAAATTCATTTAATGATTTTTTTCCAATAAACTCAAATTTTAAATCTGTGTCACTTGATAACTCAGCAGATAACTAATGACAGAATGCCAATGTTTTTTATTTTAATTGAGTATTGTTTACGAACCAACTTTTTTCTTTAAAATCAAAATTTGAAAGGAAGTATTTCTGAAACGGTGTTTCCAGGCACTTCGAATTATCAGTTATAACTCCTACAATTAAATCTTCTGAAAAGTTAATTTATAAAGTCATCTGTAACTATAATCATTTCTAAAGAACCATTTCCCATCCTGTTCTTCCATACGTTGAATTTTAAAGAACCGTTCTCCATCCTATTCTTCCATATGTTAACTTTTGAAAGTATAACTTTTGATTTTATCTTTTAACATAAATACATTAACATTTTTCCTTTAAGCAACATGCTTAAATCATTGAGACCCCCCCCCCAATCTGCCAAATAACACAGTTTGAAAGCTGTAAGTCATTACAATTTTTTTTAACAAATTTGGATTTCTGGCCAGTCAAAAACATAACTTCATTTTTCGGTTTCAATAATCTGCCTAAATGCCACCCTCTTGAGAACTGCATTGCCTCTGCATGTAATAATAAACTTTTGTAGTTGGAGTCCAATTTTGATAGTATCTAGAAACACAGCATCTAACTCTGGTAATTTTATTTAGTCTACAAGTGCCTCCCGATGGATCATGCATTTTGCTGAAAGCGTGAACATTTGCTACAAATATAACATTCCTATCCATAATTGCTCCAGCACATCTGTACAAACTCCAACACAATTTCTATACATCAAACGTTCCTCTGTGAAAAAAATCATCTACTTTAGGATATATACAGTGGTACCTCTACTTACGAATTTAATCCATTCCAAGTGCATGCTCGTAAGTAGAAAAATTCATAAGTAGAGCACTGTTTTCCCATAGGAATGCATTGAAAATCAATTAATCTGTTCCGGAGGGAACACATTTCAATGCATTCCTATCGGAAGGTGGGGGGGTGCATGCTGGCACAGCTCAGGCAGGTGGAAGGGAGGCACGTGCATACTTGTGCAGCTTGCCCCTTCCACCCAATGGATCCTTTTGAATTTGCCGCAGCACCAGAGAGGGTGCTCGTGCAGCACCAAATTCAAAAGAATCCAGCCTTTTCTCTCCTCCCCTTTGCTTGGGTGAAGGGGAGGAGGGGGAAGGCTAGATTCTTTTGAATTAGGTGCCACCCGAGCCCGGGTGGGGAAGGCACTCATCCTCATCTTTGAATGAGTGCCCTTTGTCCTTCAAGTTGAGGTGTACTGCTAATTCTGGTCCTGAGCTGTTACCCTTTCTGTGTTGGGCCATCCTTTTGTTTAAACTGCCATTTACAGCAGTGATGGTAGAGAAATATTATTAAAGGGCTTTTGTCTTTATTCACTGTAATTAAACACTTATGTTCTGTAAAATAAGGTGATAGCAATTTTTGAAATCAAACAGCAATTAAGAAAAACAATGCAGTCCAAAAATATATTAATTTGATACTTGCATGCTGAGGAATAACAACATGAAAATAGTACAAGTCCTTATTTACCGTAATTAAACTCTTATGTTTTTTGTAACAGCAGAACACATTTGTATGTACAGTAAAAACAGTGCAATTCATAACATACAGTAGTTTCATATCTGAGCTGAGGTACAGCATTTCTGGAAGTGTTTACTGGTTTTATTTAGTGTGACAGAATGTACACTTCATAGTGTGCATATTGTGTCTCCAGAACCAAGACTACTGTAAAGTTGTGTGATGCCACATGGACAAGCACTGCCAGAAACACCTTGAATTCATTACGTGTTAGATTTTGAATTAACTTTAGTCATTGTGCATACAGAAACCTCCCCCCCCTTGTGAATATTATGCAGTTATAGTAGGTATGAAAATAAGGCATGTTGTGATTCATGTAATAAGTGCAGCTAGAATTTTATATGCTAGGTACTAGAATAAGACAGAAATACTGAAACAAGAAGAATTGATAGAAAAATGTGTGGAAGTTGCAGAAATGGATGTATTAGAAAAACTAAAGGACCAACCAATGGAGAAAGCAGGAGGAAGCTGGAACCTGTTATACAGAGGAATCTGTACGGTCATGAAAGGGAACTGAAAAATAGGAGAAGACTAATAGAAATGGATGAAGATGGCAATTATTAAAGCAAAGCAAAGTATTCTGCTTATATACTGCCCCATACTACTTCAAGTAGCATCTGGGCAATTTACAATTTAATTACGGTAGGCAGACTACACATTGCCCTCCCCCAGCAAGCTGGGTACTCATTTTACTGACATCGGAAGGATGGAGGGCTAAGTCAACCTTGAGCCTGCTACCTGGGATTGAACCCCAGGTCATGATCAACAAGCAACTGAATAGGGCTAATTGTGTGTGTGTGTGTGTGTGTGTGTGTGTGTGTGTGTGTGTGTGTGTGTGTGTGTGTGTGTGTGTGTGTGTGTGTGTGTGTGTGTGTGTGTGTGTGTGTGAACAAATAAAACTTATATGCAGAGTACGTCATGCAAAAGGCAGGATTGGATGAATTACAAGCCAGAGTTAAGATTGCCAGAAGAAATATCAGTAACCTCAGATATGAAGATAGTGCTACTCCGATAGCAGAAAGTGATGAGGAACTGAAGAACTTCTTATAATGAGGATGAAAGAAGAAAGCGAAAAAATGGGCTGAAGCTCAACATAAAATAATCAAGATCATGGCCACCGGTCCCATCACCTCCTGGCAAATAGAAGGGGAAGAAATGGAGGCAATGACAGAGTTTTTTTTTCTTGGGTTCCTTGATCACTGCAGATGGTGACTACATCAACGAAATTTAAAAAACGCCTACTTCTTGGGAGAAAAGTGATGGCAAACCTAGGCAGCGTCTTAAAAAGTAGAGACATCACTTTGTTGACAAAGGTATGGATATTCAAAGGTACGGTTTTTCCAGTAGTGATGTATGGAAGTGAGAGCTGGACCATAAAGAAGGCAGAATTGACACTTTTGAACTGTGGTACTGGAGGAGATTCTCGAGAGCCCCCTGGAATGCAAGGAGATCAAACCTATCCATCCTGAAAGAAATCAACCTCAAATGTTCACTGGAAGGACAGATTTTGAAGCTGAGGCTCCATTACTTTGGCCACCTCATGAGGAGAGAGGACTCCTTGGAAAAGTCCCTGATGTTGGGAAAGATTGAAGGCAAAAGGAAAAAGGGGATGGCAGAGAATGAGATGGTTGGACGGTGTCATCGATGCAGCCAACCTGGATTTCACCAAGCTTTGGGAGGCAGTAGAAGACAGGAGGACCTGGAGTGCTCTGGTCCATGGGGTCATGAAGAGTCAGACACGACTGAATGGCTGAACAACAATATAGTATATAAGCAATAAGCTTAAGTAGAGATGTAACAAAGAATGTAACTGTACTCCTCTCCCCTCCACCTCTTTTTTTCTGTCTTCTTCCCTCCCCTTTCCCCTTTCCCTTCCCTTTAATAGTTCCCTTTTCTTTCATTTGTCATAATTTGTCATAATAATGCTTGTATTTCACACAGAATCAACACATACAGTGCTACAATGGAATGCCTATATCACAGGCAGCATATTTCAGAAAAAAATAGGTATATCTATCTAGACATGTGCTTGACTTTCTAGTCTTTGTAATTTATGCCCCCATTCATATCCTTGAGTTCCGCTTTTTAGGCATGTTTTCAATAAATCTTTGGTTTCGCAAAAAGCAAATCAAAAGTATGAAACCATTATTAAGGGACATTTTTATTTGGAATCTTACTGTGAGACATTGGGAATTATATAATGGGACACATGTAAAGCCTTCATGAGATGACAGTTTATTGGCAGAGTTAATAAACTAAATATGAATAGAAGAATGAGGAACTAAATTAAGAAATCAGAGCAAGGCCATGAAAAGAGCACCCAAATGAACTTTCTGAGATATGAAAAAACAAAAACAAAAATAAAAACATTCTGAAAGAGGTTCTATGAAACACTAAATGATAAAGAAACAAAGTTAATAAGCATCTCCTAAAGAATTCCAAATGAAAGGTAGGGCAAAAATATTCAAAATAAAATAAAATAAATAAATAAGAAGTAACTTTGTATTGGAGCATTTTTATTTGTTTGTTTGTTTTGTTTTGCAGATCTACACATTTTGTTATCTCACCTGCAGGTTTTTGAAAACTAGCAAATAGTTGATGCCATTGGGTCCTCTGGCCAAATGGAGGCTGGACAACCAAGTGATTCTGAATATTGCTTACTTTCTTTTACTGTACACAATGGACTGAAGCTCTTATTACTTTTTCAGTTTCAGTATGTGGCATGTAGGCAACAACTGCATATCAGTATTTACCTAGATATCAAGCTATCTTTCTGTGAAGTTTATACATATTCCCCCCCCCCCAATATATTGGAATCTGTCATTCTTGTTTTCCTGTTGCTGGTATTGAGTTGTCATTTAATTATACGTTGTTTTGTTTGTATTCTTTGTAATTTAAGTGCAGTTTAAAAAAATCTAAAAACATTACTTTTAGGAAATTTCTGAAGGTACTCAGAAGTTATGAAGCAGAATGTTCCTTTGTAAATAAATTCCTTGCTTTCAGAGAGCTGTCTGTCTTACAACATTTTCCTCTGTGAGTTTTCTGGGTTTTTTTTTTCAAACAAAACATAAGGAGTCATTCAAATATATAATCCTTCTCTTGCAGTAGACTCTTAAGTGGTTTATGTTGAGGAGTACAGTACTCCACAGTTTTCCCTGAATGCCTAATTCCCTCTGTGATTCATAATGCTGAATTACATAAATGAATAATCACATGACCAAGTTTGCCTGGTGTGGATGAATGAGGAAAAAGCTTATTTTGTTGCTCTTTTCCTGAGGAGTTCATAAGAATTTACAGATAGTTCCCGGAAAAGCTGCAGTGCAAAAAGGTAGTGGATCCAGGTGACAGAGTATCCGGCCTGTATGCCCCAATCATGAAAACATACCATTGCTACTTATACCAGCAAAAACATACACATCACATACTCACTGTAAATGTTCAGAAAAACGTTAACCAAGAAAGACTAGATGCTGTAATATTTTACCTTCAACATGCAAGCATGGTTAACAATTTCAAGCACAATCTTGTACATAACTGTTTGAAGTTCTATTGTGTTTTAATGGGACCTCCAGATAAGTATCTATCTATCTATCTATCTATCTATCTATCTATCTATCTATCTATCTATCTATCTATCTATCTATCTATCTACTGTATATGGAAGGTTGCAAGGAGCCCTGTGGTGCAGTGGTTAAATGCCTGTATTGCAGGTAAAACTGTGCTCACAACCTGAGGTTCAATCCCAGGTAGCAGGCTCATGGTTGACTCAGCCTTCCATCCTCCCGAGGTTGGTAAAATGATTACCTAGCTTGCGGGGGGGGGAGGCAATCTCTAACCTGAATACTGTAATTAAAACTGTAAACCACCCAGAGACTACCTGAAGTGTTATACAAGTGGAACGCTTTGCTTTGCGTTGCTTTAAACCCACATACTAGAACAGAAGGCCCATTGAACTCTATGGGATGTTGAAATAGCTCTCCTGTATGTCACTTCCCAGGCTGCAGTTCTATTTAGCTTTTGGATAATAATATCCCACTGAGCTTAGTAAGATGTATAGTACTTGAAAATAAACAGGATACATTTTATTTTGATTGTTTTCTGTTCTAAATTATATGTCCGTCCTGGGTTTGTAAAATGAAAGAGTTCAAATAAGCATGTCTGTGCATAATGTCTATGATTTTCTGTTATTTGTAAGAAGGAGAATAAGGGAAAGATGTGCAAGGAAAATGGCAAGGAATTGTTAAGGGTCTTAAACACCCTTGGTTTTTTACCTTTTATCTTGAAGATTAAAGTCTGATGGGATATTTTTGGCACAGTTTTGGATTTTCACCCCCCTGTACACTATATCCATTATATGTAATTGCAGCATTATATAATCTCCTCTGCCTTGCTAGATTTAGATTTTATGTTCTATTACAATAATAACTGTGTGCCATCACAAGGAGGAAGGTGAGGTTAAAAATACTCAAAAATGAAAAATATATATAAATCAAATCCATTCTGAGCCACGGTGACGCTTTCTAGGTAGCCAATATCAGAATTGGTTTCCCATTCCCTTCTTCTCAGGGCGGCGGGGGGGGGGAGCACTCTGGAACTGTGCAGCTTTCTCAAGGCTCCATAGGGTGGGTATACTTGCAGGTAGGCACAGTGGGGAATCAAACCCCCATCCTCTGGCTCTTCAGCCAGATACCTAAACTACTGGAAATAAAGGGAAATAAATTAATGCAAAATTGATTACTGAAGATGTGCACTAAAAAGAATCTTTAGCTTTTATTTCCACAAAAGTTCCAGAAGGGGAGGGGGAAGGGGGGAACAATAAATTTATTCTTCCATAGAAAATGCTTTCATATAGATTATAATGCTCAATCTGTTACTATGTTTTATTAAAGCTATATATAGGTATTTCCCATTTCCCCTCAAAACCTAAACCGGCACCATTTAGTTCCATGTCTTATAGAAGAGCTTTCATTTCCGCTTGTTTTGATGAAAATGACCATTTTCAATCTCATTGAATTTATGAAATGTTTTTTTTAAACTTGTAATGCTTAAATCTCATAAAACCACACAAGCCATATATGGCAGCAATCCAAGGGATTTCTAAGGGAATTTCTCAGAATTGCATTATTAGTAACTTTCTGCCACTGAAGAAGATCTGCCTTGGGTCGTCTTCCAAGGAGAAAGGCAGGGTAAAAAATACGCTAAAATAAATAAATATACGACCAAGGGTCTGCTCCTTAAAAGATGGGCTAGGAGCCCAACAGCTACTTTAACAAATATTTTACTAATCTTGTGGAATGTACCTCCCTTTGAAGACACCCTCCATGTATTATCATGAAGTGCTTGTGAAGCACCCTTTAGTTTCATGAGTTACTTGCCAGGCTGCCAAGGACAGGTGCTAGTCACACAAACATGTTTGGAGCCCTTGAAGCTTATGGAACTGATGTTTGGTTACCATGGTGAGAGAGAGTATGTCAAGTGTTTCTAAAGAAATTGAAGCCACATAATTGCTGAAGGGAATAAAACCATCCTGAAGGAAAAGCACCGTAGAGAAACTGCTGTGCAGAATAAGTGCTACAACCCAAAAAACCATCTTCCTTTTAGTCAGCATTTGGATTTCTCTTGAGAAAGACAAGTGTTACCCGGTTTTGCTATGTCAACTAGGCATTGAGTGGCTCATAAGAAAGCATTTGTTCATTACCACTAGAGATGGGCACAAAATGAAAAATATGTTGCTTTATTGTTTCATACGGTTATAAAACATTACAAAACACAAGCATTCCATCAAGTAATACAATACAATTTTCTGTTTCAGAATTGAAATGCTTCATCCTCCCTTGTCAAAACACAACAATGCCATCCTAGAGCAGGCCTGTTCAAGGTGTCGACAGCGGGTGACCGGTAGCCCGTGGCACCTTTTGAAGTTGCCTGCCTTGACACTTCAGTGCCCAGGTTGTCCTGATGCCTCTGCCTCCACAGGAGCAAGACAACAAAGGGCTACACTGGGTGAGAGAAAGGGAGGTGGTTCTAGGGGTGGTGGGAGGAGCAAAGGGCCATGTATATTCCACACAAAAAGCAGCAGGGAGGGGAGGGGAGGAGTCATTGCGCACCTGCCTGCCATGGCCCTGCTCCACTGACGACGTCCAGCCTAGGAGTCCGGGACAGTGCCAGGTGTGGGGCTGCCAGGCAATGGTGTTGATGGCGGTGATTCATCACTGAATCCCATGGCGTGGAACATCATGGTGGAGAAGGAGCGCATCTGCAAGTGCTAGGGGCCTGAGTGGGAGTGGCTGCTACCTTGCCAGCAGGATGAGATCATTGACAAGAGCCTCTAGATCTGCTACATGGCTTGTCCCAGGGCCTCCCAGGGCACCCCACCACCCATATGCTTCCCCAACCTGCGCCTCCACACCGTCAGGCAAGCCTATTGAGAAAAGCAAGGAAAGAGCTGCTGCCACTGCCCAGCTGTGTGCAGGAGGAGGTGGCCAGAGGCAGCGGCCATGCCAGGAGAGTGGTGAAGCAGGCAGGCAGGCATGCAGGCAGGTGGGAAACGCCGTGGCTGCGGCGCCCTCCTCCTCCACCTCCTCCCCTTGCTCCCGGCCCAAGGCATGTGAGCTACATTCCGAGCCTTTCCCGGGCAGCCTAATGTGCAGCAGCGGGAATGCTCTATCACCTTGGGAGCCCTGGGCTCTGCTAGTCACCTGCCTTGGGGCCGGGCTACCACCTGGAGTTGGTCACAGTGACAACAGCGGAGGAGGAGGAGGGCGAGCCAAGCAGGGAGCATGTGAGTCAGGGCGAGCCACCGGGCTTCTTCCCCCAAGTGGCAAGGTGAAGAGTCCCCACTCCTCCACTGTTCCCACAGGATCGGGGCCCCTTGCAGGGTGGGTGTTTTGCAGTTGAGGGGCAGGAGGTGAGCAAAAACTGACTTTTTATCCTCTGGCTTTCCAAACCTTTGCTATGCCTCTGAGTAGGAGACTCTGCCCTCCTACTCAGGAGCACTGGTGAAAGTACCCCGCAGGGACGTGCAGAGGCTCTCAAAGGAGCCCACATGGACATGCAGAGGCTGTAAGTAGACCGTGGGCTGTTCAAAGTTGGATAGCCTTGTCCTAGAGAATCAAGGTAGCAGGCTGGAAACTGGAAACTGTGCAGAGAAGTGGGACCTAGGAATGGATGCTGTACCAGTAAGATATAGGCTATCAGATACATCAGTGTGGAGGATGATTTTATGGTGATTGGGAAAGATCCCATGCAAAAATTTTATGAAATCAAGAGGATACAGTAAGATCTGGCTTCTTTTACCCATATACATTTAAATTTAAAGAGAGAGGATTGGCTGGTGGCTACATGCCTGCCAGTGTTCCAAAAGTGTTATTGGGAAAGTAACATTGTTAATTTCAGTAACAATAAATAAATAAATAAATAAATAAATAAATAAATAAATAAATAAATAAATAAATAAATAAAAGTAACATTGTTAATTTCATTTGTTCTGTGCTTGAAGTGGTTTATGAAACAACGAAGCATATGCAATAACATCTAGGTACATCTTTTCAAGCAGTCCTGGGTGAGTAAGAACCACAGCTAAAATGTTGCTGCCTCATCCCTGCAAATTTAACCATACTCACTCACACGGGATCAGACTGGAGGTGATGAGAATTCTTACTAGGGGAAGAGAAGAGCACAAACATTGATACAATGAACCTTTACCAAGACGAAGCAATATTCAACCCAGATGCAACAGTGAAGAATCACACACACACATTTTCTGTATTTGGTAGCTGTCTGCCGGATACCTATTGAGGTTATTTCGTGTGAGCAGTGAGCATGAAGAATTGAATGGCTGGGAAATTGTTGAGAGGTAAAATTGCACAGGTGCATTAAATCCAGCGAGATGTTGCCTGATCTATTGGGCACCTTCCTACTCTATTAAGTAGAGATGGGCACGACTAGGGAAAATGACGTTTTCGAGTTGTTGTGTGTCGGAGGCAGTCCGTTTCGGCTCGTTTCCGTTTTTCGTGAAATTTTGCAAAAATTATTCGGTTCATTTTTTTTTTTTTCGTTGTCGTTAGTCCTGGTTTGGGGGGGTAGCGGGCTCCTGGAGGGAGCTGCAGGAGTCACCCAGAGCCACAAGTGACGGACTGGCAGACTCTTTGCACCCGCTGTGTCTCACGTACTTGCATGTAGTGCAATGCAAGTAGATCTGGCTTAGGGTTAAGACAGGTTAGCGCAAGGGCTAGGGTTAGGCTAGTTACGGGTGAGGTTAGGGTGAGTATTGGGGTGCACCTCTGGGTGCCTCTCTGACCCACTTAGAAGGACTGTGTACTGGCGTATGTGTTAGGCTTAGGCTTAGGGTTCGGGTTTGGGCTACGATTAGTGGGCTGTTTATGCCCGATTGGCACATCCCAGAAGTCTCTGTGGTCAACCTGGCCAAGTGGCCATGCGATTGGTGGAAAATTTGCATGGTCCACTCCCATGGGCGAGCCCATCATTGCAAATGTGCAGGTGTAAAAAAATAAAATAAAATAAAATAAAATAAAATAAAATCAATGGAGACTTTTTTTTGCAAGAAAAACCCACTGCTGCTACTGTAAAAATTCAAGCATTTAAAATAGCTAATTTTCGCATGTTTCTGTGGTGCTTTGGTGGGGTTTTGGGCAACGATTTCAAAAAAAATATTGTGGTCACCATTTTGGATCCCCCGCACTGCATGGCAAATGGATGCGCCCTCCCAGCCTGGTACAGTCAGCAAAACCTGGCCATGCGATTGGTGGAATGGCTCCAAAACTTTGCATGGTCCACTCCCATGGGCGAGCCCATCATTGCGAATGCGCAGGTGTAAAAAAAAAAAAAATAAAATAAAATAAAATAAAATAAAATCAACGGAGACTATTTTTTTTTGCAAGAAAAACCCACTGCTGCTACTGTAAAAATTCAAGCATTTAAAATAGCTAATTTTCGCATGTTTCTGTGTGGTGCTTTGGAGGGTTTTGGGCAACGATTTCAAAAAAATATTGCGGTCGCCATTTTGGATCCCCCGCACTGCATGGCAAATGGATGCGCCCTCCCAGCCTGGTACCAGCAGCGCAGCAGTAGCAATAGCCAAGGAGAGGGGGGCGGGGAACCCCCCAAATTAAACACCCTTCTGGCCTGGTAGGTGCCCTCAGACAGTTTTCGCCTACTTTTAGGGCCGGGAATCGTTTTTTTTTTTAACTTTTAAAAACTTTTTTCTGTGCCGCTTGGCATTGCGTGATCGCCGCGATGCAAGTAACGAGCACGACAAATCAGACCAAATTGTTCGTTCGTCGGTTCGAGCTCGAATTCTGGCGGAGTAATTCCCGTTACCGTTTCCGTAGAGTAACGGATACGAGTAACGGAAACGGAAACGGGAATACCGCTAAGTCGTGCCCATCTCTACTATTAAGGAATCGGCTCCCACCCATCCCCCACCCCCGGTGATGAAATGGGAAGGTACTACAAAAGGCTGCTCCACAGCTACAATTTTAGAATTTATTCTTGGAGCCATTAGCTACTCCTGGTATTTCCATGCCCATACAAAATAAAACGGTGAAATGGGCTCATAATGATTTAATTGTAGATCTTCCTTTGGTGACTTATTGAAACACCTGCATAGTAAGTGGCTGGTAAAATTATGGTTACTGACCTCAGGAATTTAATGGGAGGACTTGAAAAGATGAAAAGGGGAGAGAGGGGTCATTTTAACATCTCAATTCTGCTCAGCACACTGCAATAGAGACGATGCATCTGTAATCAGCACGATTGTCTTTCGTGTTGAAGAGTTTCATAAGAGTATTCATAAGCCTTGATTAAAGCTAGATTTGTATGCTATTATGATTATGTACTTTCCTCTTCAACCTGCCTGGGCATGATTCTCTTGTGGACATTGTAAGGATAAAATCTTCCTACTCTACACTTTAAATTGTACCAGCATAACCTCTTGAAAAAGGGTCAGGCTGAGATATTTGAAATTACATTCCAGTGAACATTAATTATTCAGTGTCATGGGAGTGTCAGTACTTTTTCATTCATAGAGACCATTGTGTTGTCCCGCACCCAACTCACACACACACACACACACACACACACACACACACACACACACACACACACACACACACACACACACACACACACACAGAGAGAGAGAGAGAGAGAGAGAGAGAGAGAGAGAGAGAGAGAGAGAGGTTCCCTGTTCCCTCTGAGTGGTAGAATTTCCAAGCTACATATTCTGAACTATTCCTGTAGAGCATTTTGGGTTGGGTTGGTCTTGAATGGGCACTTTGAGCACAAATGCTTTACAAAGACCTGCTTATGTGAACTTAAAATTAGCAAAAGGCACTTTTGTGGTCAACTGACACAAATTAAAAGCAGCAGCAACTACAACCATTGCTTGCCTTCAAGTCAGTTCAACCTTGTGGTGACCAATTCCAATAGTTTCTAGGTAGAAAAAAACCCAGACGTAGCTGCACCATTACCTTTGCTGAAGGTTACTCTGGGACTTGCCCAAAGCTGTTCTTCTGGAACACAAACTGGGGAACTGAACTCTCATCTTCTGGCTCTTCAGAAGATACCTAACTAAGCATTATAGGAGAAAACAAAAGGAGAAGAAGGAGAAGGAAAAAGACAAAAACCTGGTGGCACCTTATATATTTTAATGTGAGCATTCTTAGATAAGTCCACTTCATCAGGCATAAGAGAAGGAGACTTGACATAGCAAATAAATATACATGGCATCAAGATATAGATATCAAAGTACAGAGACCATGGTCGGTCCGTAAGAAAGTCAGTGGGCTATATTAGATGCAAATCACTTGTAAGCAAAATGTTTTCTTGACAGGCATATTCCCCATAATCCCATTAGGTGGAGCTACGAGATAAGTCAATCAGAGGCAGGCTAGCCTGGAAAAACACTAGACCAGTGATGGGCAATTTTTGTTTCAGATAAATTCTCATGATACATTTTGATGCATATAGGAAGCTAGATGTTGGCCAGCTCCAGCCTATTTCCCATAGCCTCTGGTGCAACCAATTTTTCATTAACTAGGCCTAAAAGGAACAGTGAGAGAGAGACACAGATACAGGAACCACACAAGCATCACAGCAACACTACCCATTTCTGTAAAGATAACTATGCAGACAATCCCTCATAAAAAATTCAAAAGTTAACACAAGTCAAAATAACCCTTGGCAAAACAGGATTATATAAATATGCAGCAAGGTTATTAAAGTCATTCATAAGAAGCTGATCAAGTGGGGAATATCTGGTTATTGTTTTAATCCTACCTTGAAAACACCAGAGTCACATCCCTAATTTATCTTCTTTAGTGGTTTCAAAATAACATTTTAAAGGCACAGAATGGGAATCAGGTGCCCAGTCATCTCACAGAAAAAGCAAAAACAGCACAGCTGTTTATCTTGTCATGCAATAGGCAAAATGAAGTGAAAAGCCAACCAAATTGAAAATGTTATGAAACAAATCAGTTCCCTCCCACAAAAGAACTGAAGAATTATCTTTCCTTTGATCAGACAATGTTTAGTAGTATTGCTGCAATAAAAACTGGCAAACCAAAAGACATTTTTAAAACTACTGATTTATACCTAAAACAGTATGTATGTTTTACTTGATACTTTAAGACATATATGCTATGTATGTTTTACTTGATAATTTAAGCCTTTGACCATTAAGATTAAACTGAAAATCAAGGTGGAGAAATGGTGACCTTCCAAAAGTTGTTGGATTGCAGCACCTATCATTCTTCAGCATTAACTTCACTGGCCAGGGGTTGATGGGACTTGCAGTCCAACAACAGCTGGAGATCTGAAAGAAATGACAAAAGTGCGATAAAGAAGGATGGAGACAGATTTCTGAATCTTGATGTTATATATATGTACTTACTTAGATATCACACTCTATGAGGTCAGTGACACTTCCCAGGTAGACTTGCACATGATATCTATAAGGATTTGGAGAGAAACTCACAACATTTCCAAGTTATAAAACATTTAGGTTTCAAATCAAGCTGTTTGTGGAATATGTCGTTTTGACCGCTAGAGCATTTACCCATGAATCAGTATAACTCAGTCATTACAATATTGTTTTATCTATTTTAAGACCACTTTTATACAATAATCTAAGGAAAGAGTTATATAAACAGATAGATTTGACTGTAAGCAGAAGAGGAGTCTAAAGTGAATTCTTGATGGAAAAAGGAGACAGCTTCTGGGATTTTCACTGGCCCTGTGTCACTTTCTGAATGGTAGTGACCAGAAGAGGGTATCCTGTAAACCAGTGGTTCTCAACCTGTGGGTCCCCAGAGGTTCCCGGACTGCAACTCCCAGGAATCTTCATCTCTAGTTGAGCTGGCTCGGATTTCTCTTTCTTTTATGCAAATACAGCATTTTAATTGTAGTCTATTTTCTTAGTCTCCTTGGATTTAATTTTGCTTGGGTGAGTAAATCTGATAATTGGTGTGGTGCTGTCTGGATATGGTCTTATTTTTATTTCAAATAGAATGAGCTGTTTTCCAGTTCTGCAAGAATGAATTTGCAGACATGGAGAGTTGCATCAACTCCATCCTTGCCCCATTTTTAATTCAATCATCCATTTATAATTCAATCACACCATTCAACCTCAACAACAAAGATTATTGTGGCACTTTAAAGACTAGCAGATTGATTATAGTAGTAGATGCTCTCATGCAGTGCAGCCTGCTTCATCTGTAACATGAACACTAAGTATAAATTTATATAAACACATGTTGGAGCAATAATGTGACTTATATTTCCATGTACACTTATAGTTGTTTTTGATGGAATAAGAATCTGCATATTTTGACTTTAAGAGGTTTGGATCAAGAGGGACTTGGGGTAAATGCCAATCACTCAGGGTAGTCAGTTGCATCCCTCTCTGCCTCAGGCCCCCTTTCCAGCTTTTTCTGGTTGTTTTTTACCTCAGTCAGGGGTCTGACTCTTTTCTTTGGCAATGTATCTGCTGGAAGACAGGTTTGAAATGGCAGTACTAATGTTCTAAGCTATGATGCCTTGGAACAACTGTAGTCCTAAATATTAGTGGGAGAGGGGAGGCACCCAAATGAAGCAGCCACTCAGGTTTGCAGTTTGGGCATGCCTTCTGACAGTACAGATCAGTTAGGCAGAAGGAGCCAGATCATGTTACAAATGTTGCATCCAAGAAACTAGGGTGCAATCCACAATTCCTCTCTCTCAGTTCTGTCAAGCATGCAAAGTGAAGACATGCTCTTCCCTCCCTTTTTGTGAGGATTTAATTGAACTTTTACTAATTATTCAAGCAGATCTCTTTTGTGTTCAACATATGAACAGTTCGGGAGAAATATCAGATACCGGGTGACAAAGAAAGAAGTGAAATATGAGTTAATTAACATTTCCGACTATCTGCAAAGGCAGAGACACTGATATTGTTGTCTCCTGTATCATGGTATTGACACATTTGGGTTGCAGTTCTATGTGCACCTAGCTGGAACTTGGGCAAGCCCCACTGGACAGAGTGGAATTTACTTTTGAGTATTGGATTGCATGGGAAGCATCTTTGAGCAAGACAGAAACTGGACCCACAAAGGAAAGAAAAACTGCAGTCCTTCTGTCTCCCAGGAAATGATAGGTACTCTTTTGCCATGGCATAACCAAGTTTTCAGAACTCATAGTAATCAGTCTGTTTGTTATATTTAACCTTGCTAAGCAGCAGCAGCAGCAGCAGCAGCAGCAGCAGCAGCAGCAGCAGCAGCACCACCACCACCACCACCTCCACCACCACCAACAACCACCACCACCACCACCAACAACAACAACAACAACAGTCTTTAGGGTTGTTGCTAATTGTTCAATTATGAAGAGGCTGGTTTTAGTGGATTTTTTCACTTCCTTTTTTAACAGGCTTGAACTCAGTTGTGTTAGTAATGTATTCCTTTTATGCATGAGATGGGCAAAATGCTTTCCAGTGACACAAAATTATTGATGAACAGCTCCACAGGTAGGAATGGGAAATCCCATTTTATCCTGCTGAGCAGCTGTAACTCCTGTGATGGCAGAAAATTAAATCTATTAAACCAAACGTAGATGTTCTTTTCTTTTATCATTTAGCCACCTATAATGCCTCACTTTGCCTAGATGCCCTGGCCTAAGCACATCCGATCTTGCCTGATTTTGGAAGCTAAGCAGGGTCAGCCCTGGTTAGTACTTGGATGGGAGACCACCAGGGAATACCAGGTGCTGTAGGTGCCTGGGTAGGAACTGGCAAGCCACTCCAGTATTCCTGCCAAGAAAACTCCATGGACATGGAGTCATGAAGAGTCAGTCATGACTGTAATGATGCAACACACATACAATGCCTCACTTCACTGCTATAAATCTTAACCAGTTCTTGCCTGGATTTCCACCTATATTACAGGGGAGGATTTAAAATCAAATAATGTTGGGAAAGTACCTGATGTTTCACTGCACATTGAGCATCAGGTACTTTTCATTTGAAAGCTACTATATATGAGGCTGAGTAAACAAAAGTTCTGTGTCCAAATGAGAAGAAATAATAGAACCTCTCTAGTGCTTTGCTAAGACCTCAGCTGGAATACTATGACATGGACATCACAGTTTAAGAAATATATCAAGAACTTGCAATGATTACAGAGGAGGAGGACCGGAATAATAAACAGTCTGGAAACCCAGCACTATTGAGAGAGGGGGGTGAGAGATGTAATACGATCTAACGTTAAATATATAAAGGGCACTCATGAAGCAGATGGAATAACTGTATTTCCCCATATGAGTTTCCCTAGGTCTTAAGATGATAAGAGGAGCTCCTCCTCTCAGTTCCATTGGCAGTGGAAGCACATTTGATGGGAACATACTGACTACTCTGTCAAGGAGGCAGGATGGGGATTCTCCCTATGCAGCCAATATCCAAGATTGGGGAAAAGGATGGGGAAGCACCTGGCACACCATATTGACCACCTCATATGAAGCTGTCAGGGACACTACCCAGTCTCATGTCCAAAGAAGTGGACTTCATCCATGAAAGCCCACATTAAAATATACTAGTCAGTCTTTAAGGTAAAA
Organism: Phrynocephalus forsythii; assembly: GCA_029282475.1. Lineage (NCBI taxonomy): Eukaryota > Metazoa > Chordata > Lepidosauria > Squamata > Agamidae > Phrynocephalus > Phrynocephalus forsythii. The sequence goes on from JAPFRF010000010.1 coordinate 98,887,060, forward strand.
TAACATTTTTGTCTCAAGTTCTTTAGTTTTGTTTTCTGTTGATTTTGTTTCAGTTTTTCAGTACATTACAGTAAGTTAACGTTGACTTCTGATTAGATAAGTCAGACTTGGTGTAGACCACTGACATCTCAGCTAACCATACAACCTATTGACCTCAGTGGATTCAGCACAAATCTTGGTCTAGTTCCTAAGTTGTTTGTTGGAGCTTGCCCTTTGATGGCACTGGAAAACTGAATGGTAAGCCAGCTCTTCTGTACCTGTTCATTCTCCCAAGTTACAACCTGAATTTCCATTTCAAAGTCTGGCCCCCAACAGCGCCAATGATTGCTTCTGTGGGCCATGAGTAGCAATTTCACACTTCCTCCGTGTGATCTATGTAATCATGACTTATTATTCCTGTGTGAGAGTCTCACCTTCTCAATCTGTTTCTTAACACCATTAGGAGGGTATTGACATTATAAGGAGATCTGACATAAATCCGTCAGGTTTGAATCACTGCAGAAAAAATGGAAGTTATATCATAAAGGTTGACAGTACAATATAGATTGTTGTTCTCATCGGACAGCTAGAAGCATGCCCAATAGTTCATCAGCCAGTAGGGATCTGGGATCTGGCAGCATGAAGACACTCTTGTATTTCCAAATACTGTACCATGTATAGGTGTTAAGAAATCTGACAGGAAAAATATTGATTCATTTGAATCACACAGTCTCCTAGGTCTGTATACAAATGCCAGCCCAGGAGTATGGGACACAAACAGGAAGAACTGGAAAATTTAGTTCAGAAGGGCAAATACAACTTGATAGGAATAACTGAAATCTGGTGGGATGACTCCCATGACTGGAACACAGCTATTGAAGGATATAAATTATTCAAAAAGAACAGAGAGAATAGAAAGGAAGGTGAAGTTGCAGTATATGTAAAAAAACAAAAAACAAAAATACACTCCTGCACAGAAATATAAGAGGAGGGTAATGGCTCTGCCAAAGAAAGCATCTGGATCAAAGTAGTTGGGGCAAACTAGAAGAGCCATGCTGGATCAGGCCAAAGGCCCATCTTAGTCCAGCTTCCTGTATCTCACAGTGGCCCCAACAGATGCATCTGGGAGCACACAAGACTACATATTTGTCTCCTGATACCACTCCCCTGCATCTAGCCCTTGAAGTACCCTGGTTTTAAGACTGGAGATTACACATCCCCATCATGGCTTGCAACCTGTGATGGACTTTTCCTCTACAAATCTGTTCAATCCCCCTTTGAAGGCATCAAGGACAGATGCCATCACCACATCCTGTGGGAGGAAGTTCCACAGACTAACAACACACTGGGCAAAAAAAAAAATTTTTTTGTCTGTTCTCACTCTTCAATCCCTCAGTTTGAGTGGATGTCCCCTAGTTCTGGTATTTTGTGTGTGAGAGAAGAGAGTCCCTCTATCCACTTTACTCATGTCCTGCATTATTTTGTACGTCTCCACCATATCCCCCCTCGGGTGCATCTTTTCCAGACTAAAGAGCCCCAAATATTTTAGCCTTTCTTCATAAGGGAGATCCCCCAGCCCAGTAATCATTTTAGTCACTCTCTTCTGCACCTTTTCCAGTTCCACTGGGGTTTTTTTTAGATGCAGTAACCAGAATTGTACACAGTACTCCAGGTGTGGCCTTACTATTGTTTTGTACAATGGCATTATAATGTTGGCTGTTTTATTTTCAATCCCCCTTTTGAAAATCCCTAGCATGGAAATGGCCTTCTTCACCGCTGCCACACATTGTATAGACATCTTCATTGCGCTCTCCACCAGCACACCAAGATCTCTTTCCTGATCCATCATGGATAGCTCACAGCCCATGAGTTCATAGATAAAGTTTTGATTTTTTTGCCCCAATATGCATTACTTGACATTTTCCTACATTGAAACACATTTGCCATTTTGCAGTCCATTCCCCCAGTTTGGAGAGATCCTCCTGGAGCTCTTCACGATCTTCTCTGGTTTTTACCACCTGGAAAAGTTTTGTGTCATCTGCAAACTTGGCTACCTCACTGCTTATCCCTGCCTCCAGGTCATTTATGAACAGAATGAAAAGCACCAGTCCCCGGACAGATCCCTGGGGCACACCACTTTTCACCTCTCTCCAATGTGAAAATTTCCTATTGACACCTACTCTTTGTTTCCTGGATCTCAACCAGTTGTCAGTCCATAGGAGGACCTGCCCTCTTATCCCCTGACTGTGCAATTTTCTCAGCAGCCTTTGGTGAGAGACTGTGTCAAAAGCCTTCTGAAAATCCAGATTGACAATATCCACCAGTTCGCCCAAATCCACACGCCTGTTAACCTTTTCAAAGAATTCTCAAAGGTTTGTCAGGCAAGACTTATCCTTACAGAAGCCATGCTGATTTTCTCTCAGCAAGATTTGTTCTTCTATGTGTTTTAACATTTTCTCTTGGATGAGGCTTTCCACTGTCTTCCCTGGGAGAGACTTAAGGCTAACCAGCCTATAGTTTTCCGGGTCTCCCCTCCTTCTTATTTAAACAATTGTTGTAACATCCGCTATTATCCAGTCCTCCGGCACTGTGGCCGTTTTAAGAGACGAGTTACATATTACCGTTAATAGATCAACAATTTCATTTCTCAGTTCCTTAATAACCTTTGGGTAGATGCCATCTGGGCCCAGTGACTTGTTGATCTTCAATTTATCAATTAAACATAAAACATCCTCTCTTTTAACTTGTATTTGATTTAATTCTTTAGACAAGATGGGTCATTCAGGCAGCAGAATCTGCCTGAGGTCTTCTGTCATGAAGACAGATGCAAAGAAGTCGTTTAATTTATCTTCAATTTCTAAGTCCTCCTTTACCTCCCCCTTCCTCCCCCATCATCCAGATGGCCAACTGGTTCTCTGGCATGTTTTCTATTTCTAACATATTTAAAAAAGCTTTTATTATTTCCCTTTATATTGCTAGCCATACGTTCCTCAAAGTCTTTCTTTATCTCTCTTATCATCTTCTTACATTTATTTCCAGAGTTTGTGTTTCTTTTTATTTTCCTCATTTTGTGAAGATTTCCATTTATGGAAAGACCTCTCCTTGCACTTTAGAGCTTCTCTTACGCCACTTGTTAACCATGCTGGTGCCTTCTTGGACTTAGAGGAGCTCTTCTTCCTTTGTGATATGCACTTCTGCTCAGCCTCTACTATTGTTGTTTTAAACAGCCTCCATGCACTCTGGAGAGATTGGATTATTTTTACCTTAACTTTCAATTTGTTTCTAACTAGTTTCCTCATCTGAGGGAAGTCCGCCCTTCAGAAATCCTTGTCCTTGTCCAGAGACTAATATTTCAATTTGAAGACCTGGTGAAGTACAGCAGTTCTTCAAAACTTCAGCCAGTGTTCTGAGACCTGGCAATCAGCAGCACATGAAATAATATTTTAGCCAAACAAATTTTAAGGATTGGACCTGGGATCTTTTTTGCACAAGGTGTTTGTTTGTCTTGATTATTACTAAATGTTCGTGGCGTTCAGTCTGATACCTTGCAGAGCAACTTTGAAATACAAAAGAGATAGTACAGTGAAATCAAATCAGAACCATGACATGATTGCACAGCACACACTGAAACAGAGTGGTGGTATAAAACCACCAAGAAGGAAAACTTTAAATGGCCCCTTCAAACTACAGTAAAAAGAAGCTGTTTGTCTACTGCCAAAACCATAGCATAATGAATACAGTGGACCCTTGTATAACAAACAGTTTGTATAACATAAAATCTGTACAACATAAAAATTCTGGAGATAGGGGAAATTTGCTTAACATAATCAAATCGCCTATGAGGTGAATCCGTACACCATAAAAATGGGATTACTTCGTTTTCAATGCATTTCTATGGGAATTTGTATAAAGGAAAATTTGCTTAACATAATTTCATTGGGAACGAATTAATTCCTTTATACAAGGTACCACTGTAGTACAAATTGGATGCCCTCCCTTGGAAAAGAGTTCCAAAGACAAGGAGACATAGCTGGAGAAGACCTTTTCTCAGTACTCTTATTTAAATTCTGAGAATAGTGGCATCCAGATAAAGTTTAACATGCAGGCCATTTGATGCAAAAGAAGAATGTCCTTCACATTATTCCAGGGTTCAAAGCCAGAAGAAAGGTTCCCAACCAGTGACATTTTGTCTTTCTGAAACTCCCAGCAGGACCACCTTTCTGTGGTACAGATCAAAGACAGCCTCAAACCAAGAACTTTGGGCACAGAAAGCACTGATTTTTAATTTTTTATTCATTTATTTATTTATTGACATGTTGGAAAGACCCATAGAATATAGATTATGGCCTAAACAGTAAGTGCAATATGATTAACTGACACATATCTTTCTAAAATACTATAATCTCCATATACCTGTATATAAAGAGAAGTTTTAAATCACAAATACAAATTCATATTACAATGTACTGCTGTGCCGCTTGAGCTATTTCTCTATCAACATGGATTACAGAAGGCCTGTCCAACAGGTAGACCGGGGGCTACCAGTAGCCCACGAAGGGTTCAAAAGTAGCCCGCCAGCCATCAATAAAAAATGTGAGGGGATAGGTTCTCCACCTCTACCTCCCCCAACCCAAGGACCACCACTGCCCCAGCAAAGCTCTGGGTCTGCCAGCCCACTGTCTCAGCTGAGCAGGGCAGTTCAAGGGCCATGGCACAGTCCCCTGCTCTCCCTACTGGCCAGATGCTCAGAACAGATAAAATTCATAAGTAGAGGTTTTAGTGTAGTAGCCCTCAGGCACTTTCGTCCAGAAAAAGTAGACCTTGGCCCGTTCAAAGTTGGACAGCCCTGGATTACAGTGCACCAAGCAATAGAGACAACTCTATTGGACTGGACAACTCTATTACTCTATTGGATTTTGGCCAATGCAGTCCAGCAATCAGCATTTGTTCCCAACAAACATGCATCTGGATCGTCACTCTTTCCATGGTAGTGATTTGTTGTCAACCCCTCATAGTCTGCACATTTTATTCTAAGTTATATTGTTTCTGAAAAAGAAGTTTGCTTCCCTCTTATTTTAGCTGTCATAGCTAAATGCTATTGAAAGACATATTATCATTGAATTTGTCTGAGGCTGCAGTACTAGGCACACTACCTATAACTGGAGATAAATCTTCTTGAACTCAACAGCACTGTCTCACCAGGACAAATGCAGTAGTACAGGTTGCACTGTAAGCCCTTTAAAAGTCATCTTAAATGAGCAGCCATTACATCTTCCCACTTCATGGTAGTAAAAGGATAAGGAACCCACCCACCCCAAAAGTAGCTAAGGCTCACTTAAACCTCAAACCCTCAAAACCAAACATAAATACAATGTAAATATTGCCTCAGGACACAAACAAAAGAAAACTGAAAAATAAAGAAAACATAAACATTGTGGCACCTTTTTAAAATTTGTCTTTTGTTTTTGGCCTGATATACTAGCACAGGCTAATATAGCTACATTTTCTAAAACTACAACAATGAAAGTATTATAGCACCTTTAAGGCTAACACATTTATTTAAATATGAATGTCTTTGTAGAAAATCTGTTGTCTGTTTTTGGACTTGGCCAAAATTGTCTTGCTCAGTGTAGTAGCTTACACTAGAGTAGTGCCCACTGAATCAATGGGGCCCATTGAGTCGATGGGCTTTGATGAGTGAACTCCTCCATACGCTCAATTGATTCAAAGGGACCTACGAGTATGAATTGCTATGTCACAGTAAGGGCGTTTATACACGACCCCTAAGCTCCGCCGCAAATGGCTGCAAGCTCCGGACCTTAAAAATGTTTACCCACCAGCTCCGGAGTTTGCAGACAATTAAGTGCGACCCCGCCCACTTTAGCGCGACCCAGTGCACTTTTCTTGTACCTGCTTTTTGATGGTGAAAAATATTTGAGGCGGAGAGTGCCTGAGCTCTCCTCGCTTCTTTCTGTTGTTTTTCTTTTGCCTCCGCCCCTTAAAGAGGAACCAGGAAGTAAACGGAGGTCGGAGCAACCTCCACCGGCACCGGAGGTAAGAATGCATTCTTTTGTCCCTGTCTAAGGCTTTTTTTCTCTCCCTCCCCTCACGCAGACAGAACAAAGAAGTGCAGAGCGGGTGGGGACGGAGGAACAGCAACAAACCCTCAAGATCTCTGGTCCGAATTTAAGGGACCAGCGGATCTTAGGGGTCGTGTAAAAAGGCCCTAAGTGCACTACAGTAGTCCCATTTGAATCAACTGAACGTATGGAGGAGTTGACTCAACAAAGACCATCAATCCAATATCTGGGTCTCAGGTTTATACACTGTGGAAATAGAAAGTAGGACCGAGCGGAATGAGGAATGAAAGATGACAATTCCATATTAACAGTGTGTAATGAGCTTCTAAGATTACAATGAAATGATTAACACAGGCAGTAGACATGCAATATGTTGATTATAGTAAGTTCCTGGAAATAGGTATATGCAAATAGCCTGGGCTGCTATGAGTTAAAATATCAGTATTTGAGTTTATAAGAACTTAATCTTACACTTTGGTCAGGGTTTTGACTAAACTGACTTGTCTTTTGGTACTGGAGCCTTGTGGCACAGTGGCGCTGTACTGCAACTAAAACTGTGCTGACAACCTGGGGTTCAATCCAAGGTAGCAAGCTCGTGGTTGACTCAGCCTTCCATCCTTCCGAAGTTGGTAAAATGAGCTTGCTGGGGTGGGGGTGGGGGATGTGTAGCCTGCATATTCTATGTAATTAAACTGTAAACTGCCCAGAGACTACTTGAAGTGGTATGGGGGGAGGTATATAAGCAGAACACTTTGCTTTTACACATGACTGGAGAAAACCAGGTTATTATTATACAATGTTTGCTTAAAACTCCCAAACACTATTTAATAGTCTTGACACACTGTGGATTTTGCAAATGTAGCTCATTTCATCTTTCTTTCTCCCCACTTCATCTCCCTTTATAAATATCTCTCCCCCCCCACCCCACCCCCCAAAAAGCACTCTGAGATAAGCAATTGAAGGCCCTGGGAGATTATTCTGACTCTGGCTTCTGTGCTTTGTTTTTTCTGATGTCAGATTTGTGCCTGTTTATTATTTCATACAGAGGTTTTTCTGTCTGCCATATGGAAAACACAGAAGGACACTAAGGTGTATTAGAAGACAAACAAGTAAATGAGCTCCTGATATTGTGTGTGACATTGCTGGTACCTGTAAAATAGTACTTCCAGAGTATACTGTATGTGGGGCTGCAGTTATCATCCTGGGTTGTAGCAGGGTCTTGCTCCTGTCTTCCTACAGTATCTGTGTTGCTCAACATTAAAGGCTTACTACTACCCAAAGCCTGGGGGAGCAATGACTATTCCTCATAATGGGCTGTAGCTTATTGATGATAGAAGTGAATGGTCTCAGGTGGGATCTGTAGGTGGCAATCAGCAGTATATTGTGTCATTCCCACTTTGGGATCTGCTTGTTATAATGTGTTCTCGGTGTCTGTCTTACCCTGCTTCCCCCACACACACACACACACCTCATTGAATGATGAGTATTGTGATTTAAGTGTTCAAACTTCCAAATGCTTTTGGTAAAAGAAGACATTTCCTAGTTTCGTAAACTAGCAATGAAAGGACAGAATAAACTGCCCAGAGATCAGTGTTACCACCATTCCTACTCTCTTCCAGATGTATTTCAAACAGTCAAGTGAGCTGAAGGAGAAAAATCTCAAAGCATGGGGAGGTTGATAGGGAGAAAGCAATTCTTTGAAAAAACTTAAAGACCATATAAACAATCTGTTATTAATACAGATAATAGTTCAACTGTCTCTATACATTGCTTATTTCCATGTATGTATGTATGTATGTATGTATGTATGTATGTATGTATGTATGTATGTATGTATGTATGTATGTATGTATGTATGTATTTCCACTGCTATACCGCTTCCTCTCCACATTAGTGTTACCACTCTATAGGAGTTTCACTACATACCATCCAATTAAAAACACTGTACAATAAATACAATAAAAATACAAAATGTAGAGTAAAACCTTTCACTGGCTCAAAACAACGAACCTACCAGATTATGACCAGCATCTTGAATTGAGCATGGAAGCTAACAGAGAGCCAATGAAAGTGTACCTGGAATCAGTCTGGCTGCTACATTTTGGACCTGCTTAAATTTTTGTACTGGGTCCTCCGTAACCACGGGGTGCCACGACCGCTCATAAATTGGGTCAAAATGCTATACAAGAACACTAGCAGCTGTGCACAATGCTCACTTGGCCTCTCTTAACAGTTTTCAAGTGATGGTTAGAGTGCACCAAGGCTCTTCTTTGTCGTTGCTCCTGTTTATACTAGTCATGAATACCATCCCATAAGACCTGCAGCAAAATGCTCCTTGGACCATGCAATGCACTGATGTCATTCTTTCTACTACCACTAGGAACAAACTGCAGTGGTAAGTTCAGAATGGAATGACTGCCTCAGCCACTTTGGATGCTGCCTACACATCAAGTAAGCTGAGTACCTAGAGACAACACACCCCATTGGAATGCTCCAAATAAATGGGGAAAAACTATAGAAGGTGGATATCTTCCAGTATCTTGGATACCATCCAAGGCAAGGGTAGCATCAAGGGTGACATGCGAGCAAGAGTGAATGTGATGGTGAGAACTCACCAGTGTGCTTTGTGACAGACAAATGCCTGTTGCACTGAAAGCACAGAATGCTGGGCAGCAGCAGGGGTTATAGAGAGTAGCTTCCTTGCCATGGAAATCCATATACTCTACTGGATATTGTGTGTCTCCTACTCTACCACATCACAAATAAAACTACCCAACAATAGCTGGGTGTGGTATTAATAACAGAGGAGATAAAGCATTCTCTGCTAGTATAGACATGCTCTAAGAGAAGAATGTTCCACTGTTGCCCAAACTGTGTACCACCTGGAAATCTATGGCCGGTGGCCAAGTGGGTGACCAAAACAGAGATGGTAAGGCACTGTCAATAAGGACATCAGGATAGTTGGCCTACGCCCTGAAGATGCGGTCAATTGGGGAAAGTTACATTTCAGAATCTGAAAAGTGGACCCCACATGTGCGGGGAAATGCTAGGAGGAAGTTGCTATAGAAATTATGGCTTTACTCTGATTTGTGCTGGTGCTTTCTTACTTTGAATATCTAAACATGACTCACCCTTGATTATTTTATGTTACTGAAAACCATTTTTCTCCATCTATTAAGCCATGATATTTATTCCAAGTGACATTTATTCTTAGACACCAAGGTAGCTTAGAGGTAACCATGGTGTAACATAATGCTTTTTTTGCCAACTGATAAGGTCATTTCTGTTATGTATTTGCTATCAACAAATCTCACTTTACTCATCTAACAGTGTTAAAATCAATAAAAACAAATGCAGTACATTTAAAATGCAATAACACACAAGCACATTTAAAAGACAACTTGAATACATTAATGAGGAAAAACAGGGTTATTACAATAATACTGGTCAAAGGTTTTTTCAGCAACAGTCTAGCTTCAGTGGGAAAGGCCTATCTGAATAGAAAGACCTTTGCCTGCCTGTGGAGGAGCAGTCAGGAAGGGAAGAGCTTATAAGATGCTCTTGACACAGAGTTTTAGAAGCTAAAGCTGCTACTGCTGCTAAAGAGAATATAGGTAAAGGTTCCGCCCGCACATACATGCTAGTCATGAACGACTCTGGGGACGGTGCTCATCTTTGTATTTAAGCCAAAGAGCCAGTGTTGAACAAGTCCATGGCTACATGGCCAGCATGGCTGCAAGGAAACACTGTTTTATCTTCCTTTTTTATAGTAGTACCTATTTATCTACCTGCATTTACATGCTTTTGAACTGCTAGTTTGGCAGGAGCTGGGGTTATCAGCAGGAGCTTGCTCCGCTGCGTGGCACCCAGGATTCAAACTGCCAAGTTGTCGACTTTGCAGCCGACAGTTTTCGGAAGCCTTCGTCCACTGAGCCACCACGCCCCTGCTAAGGAGAATATACTACATGTTATATTTAAATGTATAAATGCAGTCCTACTCAGAATGAAGCGCTGCTTAGGCATGGAAGAAAAGGAACAACAAAAAGGCTAAATATAAAAGGTAGAGATGAGAAGGGAATTTGAATAGGGAGTTTCAAGAAACAGAGCGAGGAAACAGGTATAACTGAGACCTGTTCTACCATATGCTTTTTCTGGAATGATCAGAACATTCTCTCCTTTCAACAAGATACCCTGCCCAATCCCACACATCTCCAGAAAGGAACGTGGAGATAAGGATAACTTTTTAAGCAAAATTTGAGATATTGCTGTTGCCAGTATTAAATATTGGAGTGTCAATCTCACTCAGCCCTGTCTTCCAGGTTTCTCTGTAGAACAGGGGTCCTCAAACTACAGGCTGTGTGCTGGATACGGCTCCCCAGGGTCCTGAAACTGCCCCTTGAGAACAACTGCAGATCCCCCCGCTTTGAAAGCAATTTTAAATTCCATTTTCAACTCCATGGTGGGCAGTATCACCTCCCCTGCTTCCACACACCTGATGAGTGGAGCAAAATGGAGGAGGAGGTTGACCAGGTGAGGCAAGGCATCCTGCTCCCCCTCCCCGAGATCACCAGCGCGCCAGCTGGGCTATGCTTTGAGCTAAGAGGGGAGTTTGAAATGGGAGGTCCCAGCGTGGTACCCTTCCTTCCATTCCTCCATCCCAAGAGCAGTGAGGCAGGCTGGGCCTTAGGTGGAGGCAGAGATAACCCTGCAATCTCCGTCAAGGGGGAGGGAGGGGGCTCAGCAGGGTGAGGAGGAGGAGGGAGCTGCCGCCGTCGCTGCTGCCAGCTGCCGCAGCAGAGCACACCACAGCAGCCACAAGCCCCTGCCCAGAAGCACCACCCCCTGCACCTCTGACCACCCACCCCCGCGCAGGGGTAGCAGCCATGGTGGTGGCAGTGGTCCAGCTCGCCAGCAGGTGTTATGGCAGCTGCAGTGGTGACAGCCCGCAGGAAGTGATGTGTGGCCTCAGACACGTGCCCCCTCCACCCCCCACCCTCTGCCTCATCCTCCTTGCCACCACTGCTTGTTTCAACCCACCTCCCCCTATTGTTCCCTTGCCCTCAACCACCGTCGCTTGCCCCAACCCTCCTCCCCTCAGTTCCCTTGCCCTCCACCACCGTCACGGCCACTTGCCCCAACCCTCCTCCCCTTGGTTCCCTCACTGCCGCCACCACTGCCACCACTTGCCTCCCTCCCTCAGTTCACTAAGCCCCCCCCACCGCCACTGCAGCCATTGCTTGCCTCCCCCCTCGGTTCCCTCACTGCCACCACCACCACCACTGCTTGCCTCCCCCCCCCCGGTTCCCTCATGCTGCACCACCACCACCCAGCCCTCAACATTTCTGAGGGACAGTGAACTGGCGCTTTGTTTAAGAAGTTTGGGGACTCCTGCTGTAGAACAACAGGCAAGGCCAGGGGGTGGAAGAGTGGCAACTCCATCCCTCTTACTAGTTCCCTGTTCCATGGATTTGAATGTATGTTCCTAAAAGTAGAAGGCAGGGACAAGACAGGAATTGTCTTGGTATACTGCCCTCTCCGAGCACAACAGCTTCTCTAACTCAGCTAAATCAACTGATTACAGGGGTGGTATTGGAATCCTACCAGCTCATAGTGCTGGGGGACTTGTAACATCCATGCCGAGGCAGCTCTGTCAGGGGTTTCTGAAGACTTCATGTCTTCCATGATAACCATGGATCTGTCTCAAATGGTATCTGCCCCTACTCATTCTGCAGGCCACACCTTAGACCTGGTCTTCTGCCCTGGTATGGATATTGGGAACCTTGGAGTAAAGGAACTTTCTGTAGTCTCATTGTCATGGACAGACCATTATCTGGCTGTGGTCAGGACCCTTGGGGAGATGAGGGCCACAACTTGTCTATTGGACCCTTGCCCTTCCTGGCTTATAAAAGCTACCAAAGCGGGTCTGGCAGACTGGTTAGGAAGAGTAGTGAATACCTCATTGCAACAGGGCTTCCAGCATGCTTGAAGGAGCCAATAGTAAAATCGCTCTTTAAAAAGCCCTCTTTAGATCCAACAATACTGAACAATTACCAACTGGTATCTAACATCCCATTCTTAGGTAAAGTACTAGAGCAGGTTGTCACAGCTCCAGAGGTTTCTGGATGAAATAAACTATCTGGCTCCAGCTCAATCTGGCTTTAGGCCTGGTTATGGAACTGAGATGGCACTGGTTGCCTTGGCAGATGACCTATGCAGGGAAATGGATAAGGGATCGGTGTCCCTTTTGGTCTTACTGGACCTCTCAGCTGCTTTTGACATTATCAATCATGGCATCCTCCTGACCCATTCTCTGTGAAATGGAACTTGGAGGCAGGGATAGGGGTGCAACCTGTAATGAATGGGATCACTCCCCAACTGAAAAAGAGGTGCATAGCTTCGGGGTGCTCCTGGATTCATCCTTGAGCCTAGATACCCAGGTCACAGCTATGGCCAAGAGTGCATTTGCAAAATTAAAACTAGTACTCCAGTTATGCCCATTTCTTGAGAAACCTGCTCTGGCCACTGTGACACATGCCCTAGTGACCTCCTGGTTGGACTACTGTAATGTGCTCTGGAAAGTCTCAGGAAACTTCAATGGGTCCAGAAAGCAGTGGCCAGATTGCTGATTGGGGCAGGTTACAGAGATCATATTACACCCCTACTAAAGCAGTTCCACTGGCTGCCAATCAGCTATCAGGCACAATTCAAGGTGCTGATCTTAACCTACAAAACACAAAATGGCCTGGGTCCAAGCTACCTCAAAGATCAAATACAGCAGTATGAACCGGCTCGGATGCTAAGGTCATCATGGTTCTTCCTCTCCATTCTGCCACTTTCACAGGTGTGTCTCAGAAGAACACATGAAAGGGCCTTCTCTATTGCTGCTCCCAGACTTTGGAACTCCCTCCTGCGGGAGGCCAGGACTTCCCCATTTCTGCTGTCTTTTCAGAAGCAGGCAAAGACTTTCCTCTTCAGGCAAGCTTTCCCTGAATGAGGGACTATCTACTATGTGACTTTTAGATGGATTACCATTCAGACATGTCCAAACTTCGGCTCTCCAGATGTTTGGGACCACACCTCCCAGAATTCCAAGCCTGTATTTCCAATGGCAAAGGACTGTGGGAGTTGTAGTCCAAAACATCTGGAGGGCCGAAGTTTGGACATGCCTGCACATACATGATTGCATTGACTAATTTCATAAGAACACTAGTGTTCTCAATGTTGCTTTTCGCCCCTCATAATGGATTTTTTCTTTTCTTCTTGCATACTCTTTGTAGCACTAATGTTACCTTTTTTAATGTTCTAAGATGCCTTTTCAAATTCCCTGTTCTTAACCTGAATATGTCTTAAATGTTCTGGACTGTATATTGTCCCTCATTATTGGATAGAAGGACAATATAGAATATAGGATAGAAGAGGGAAATGAAAAGACAGATGAGAGAGCAGGTGAAGCAGGTGAAGCAGATGGGAGAAGAGAGATGATGGCTATGGGAGTGGGCAGAAAAAGAAAAACATAACAGTGGAGAATGGAGGATGAGGGCTAGAGCATGAAACTGAATGTTGAGGATTTTCTAGGAACCAACCCTGCTATTTTAACTTGACCCCAATGGAAAAATAGAGTTTGATTTATGATCAGCCATCAATGGGAACCAGTTTAGGCATGTATATGGCTCTCAGTTGCATTCAGAGTAGACAACTGTCATACGTTTTTTTTTAAAAAACAGAACAAGTTACTATATCCAGCTCTTTATTATGTTGGACAAACTCAATTCTTATCAACTTACCTGATTTGATAAGTACAGAATCAATGTTCCCTTTATCACACACATAACTTTTTCATTCTTTCCTCTTTACTCATGTAGACAACAGATTGATTCTGAAGCTAAGTAAATTTTATGAATACAGTCTATGCTGCAGACAGTGCATCCTTGCCTACCATCTGTGCCCTCTTCACCTGCAGGGCTCAAAATATAACATATTCATCTGTCATTTTTGTACTGATTATGAGCTTTTTCACTGTATCCCTTTATTATCATATATTCATATTCCATTCTTTGTATTCTTTTTTATTATATGTCTGTATCCTTTTGTTGTATGTTCATATTCTATGTGTATTCTTTCTATTTGTATTCTTTTATCAGGTACAGTATTCATATTCTGTTTGATCTTAGTCTGTGATCCCTTGACTTGGCTGTATTCGGTCTGATCTAAAGCCATGTGTTTCTGCTCTTGCTTGCTGAAAGATTTATACAATGCTGGAAGTTTCTATGAAGCATGAGGCTGTATTGTCTGTTCCAACCTATTATTACTTCTAGTGCAGACAGAGGCTGCTGAAAAGAAATAATTCCAGCTGTTCTTTGAGAAGCCACTATTGTGAAGCAACCAAAAACTTGAATTCAATTGCTAGTCCCAGCTAGTATTAGACTCATTGAGTCTAATGGTGTGTCATCAATAGTGTAAATCCAATTCATCCAATAGATCTACTCCAGTTGGAAGTACTAGCTGGATTCAGAGTATTGTCATCTAGAAAGGGATTATTAGGAATGACATCCCAAAATACCTTTCTCTGGCTACTAACAGCGACTGAGGAGTCTTTACAACCTCTGAATAGTATGCAAAGATTCAGACAGCAGAAAATTTTGTGCACATAAATCAATCATATGTACTTGCTAATTATTATTCCACCTATTGCTTGTTGTTTTCAACAAACAATTCTAAAATGTACTTTAAAAACAGGCTCATGAGACTTTGTGATAGCATGGAACATATTTATAGGAAATTGATGGCTTGTGCTCCCTTTTCCCTACCCTGGATGAAGTCTTTTGAATAAATGTGTCTAATAATCCCAATTTATAACAGCTTTTACCTTGCTCTCCAAATATGTCAGACTCTAGTTTTCATAATCTCCAGCTAGTATATTCACTGATCATGCTAGCTGGGAATGATGGAAAATCCAAAGCACAACACATCTAGAAGATACCATGTTGCAGAAGACACATCTAGAATGTTTCCCACTTTTTGTCTGCATATAAACAATGCCTAAACAAATCATAAGATGTAGATATTTTAGTTTATTGGCAACTGTGAACATGTGGGCACTGGTCCACAGCTGGAGTTGACCTCAACATCTTCCCTGCCACTCCAAGGTCTCAGCCCAAAGTCACTGGAAGACTACAGCTTGCTTCCTTTCCAAGGCCACTACACAGGAGAAGTGACATTTGCTCCAGCTGTTGCATTGAAGATTACAGAAAAGTGAGACGATGAAAAGGATGGAAAAATGCTCATGCAAAGAGATTCCCCCTCTGATGGGACTATAAAAGAGGAAACTGTTGTAGAGCAGGAAAAGCTCTCCAGCAGGTGGAGAAGGAATCAGATTATAAGAAAGTGGGAATAATTCAGATAGAAATGAAGAGTTCAGCTGAGGCAAAGGGAGAGTGGAACAGAGGTGGGCAAAATAGCAAAGAATAAATGTGATATATGTACACACAAGCAGAACCCATATATAAAAAGAAAACAAACCTAGTATGAAATATATCCAATACAAAGAAGTTCAACATAAATATAAATTTGCATGAAATCAATAGATCCATGACTAAAAAAAATTCAAGGAAATTATGAGGGCATAAATACTAAAATGCGCTAACATTATATTATGGAAGGCCTAAAAAAAAGAGGTTCACCTGGCACCTAAGCCACAATGGAATGTCCTTCCAGCAATGAACCTTGCAAAGAAAGGTATTCCATAATCAGTGTGGCACCACCAAAATGACACTCAGTTTAGCTACATTAAATGAGGAGTGCCTTTCTTTTTCTTCAAGTGCCATGTCCTCATAGAATTCTGGCAATCAGTAGCACTTTTTTATCTAAAGGTATCCTAAATAGAGAAGCTGTGCCCCCTGTGAACCATTGGCTTAAATTATTCAGTCCAAATGTTCTTCTATGCCCTGGGCCATGCTTCCTTCTATTTTTCCTATGAGCCTCGTGGTGCAGTGGTTAAATGCCTGTACTGCAGGTAAAACTGTGCTCAGGACCTGGGTTCAATCCCTGGTAGCAGGCTCAAGGTTCACTCAGCCTTCCAGCCTTCCGAGGTAGGTAAAATGAGTACCCAGCTTGCTGGGGGCAATGTGTAGCCTGCACACTGTAATTAAAAAATTGTAAACCGCCCAGAGACTACTTGTAGTGGTATGGGGCGGTATATAAGCAGAACACTTTTTTGAAGGATAACCTTCAGCAGATGGTATTTGTTCTTGAGCATTATGTGACCGAAACATTAGTGACTCTGACAACCATTAAAGGACTGGATATAAAGGCCAACTCACATGCCCCAAAATGCAATCTTATGTATATTTACTTGGTAGAAAATTTGTATAACAGACAAGGGCTCATCTTCATATAGGAGTGATTATGTTGTGTAGGCCTCAGCTTCACAAGAGGTGATAATGTTGTACCTCTTCAGGATAGAGCTACACTATGGGAAGGCTGTCTTAAATTGCTCTAAATTTGTTTTTTTCATGAAAGTCTTGCAACCCTCCTGAACAAATTTGTTTGATGTTCTCCTGCCAATGGGACAGGCATCAGCCCAATTATGTACATCATGAGGTATTTTGAATACATGGTAAACAATAATTATATAGCTTAGTAGGTTGGAGTGCCTGGATATGGAATTAGGGATTGGAAATTTAACACCCACTGTTCCTCCCAGGAGAGATCACCTAGAGCACTCGTTCTCAATTCTAGGCAACATAGGTGTTCTTTGACTGCAGTTCCCAGAAGCCTTCACCACCAGCTGTGCTGACCTAGGTTTCTGGGAGTTGCAGTTCAAGAATACCTGAGTCACCCTATATTGGAAACCACTGACATAGGCCATGTGTAGCTGGTTGGTTAAGTGCTCTGATGGGATTAAGTGTAGTTGATGAGGTTATATGTCCTTCCATCTATGATGGAAATCTGTGTCCTTCCCATCCTCTGGGAATCTGCATGACTCCAGAGTTGCCACCAGAAGGGCAGATTAATAGAGCACATCAGAACGGGGGGGGGGGACTGGGTAGGTTTGCCAAAAGTTCATTTGAAGGCACATTGTGATGGATAACAGCTACATTTTAAAGCAAAATAGAATAGCCACCCTAACATGCAGTCTGAACAATGTCCTTATAATGGCTACATGAGGACAGATTTGTACTGGCAGCTCCGCTCCATAGTTTATCATCCCTTGACATTCAACCAGTGACATTCAACCATTTGAAAGCACCTCTAGTGGAAATGCCTCACTCAATCTCTTGGAGTTTGCTATGGTTACTATATGGCTGTTTCATAATGCAAGTTACCCCTTGAGGCTGCCATCATGAGCACACAGTGACCATGCATGTGTGAACTCGTCTTGAATCCACCTTACACATTAAGAAGCAGGAAGTGACAATGACCATGACTTTGGATGGATGACTGCTCTACCTTCTGCAGAATAAAGACAATTGCTTCAGGGGACAGATGCTGTCTAATGGCTGTTTCTGTCTCTCCGAATTGTACAAGCAGCCTGCCCTGGGCTTGTTAGATTAATCTGCCACCATCAACAATAGTGGAGGTTGCTATCCCATCAACAGGTACAAAATAAAGTTCAGTGGATAC
This sequence comes from Phrynocephalus forsythii, assembly GCA_029282475.1. Taxonomy (NCBI): domain Eukaryota; kingdom Metazoa; phylum Chordata; class Lepidosauria; order Squamata; family Agamidae; genus Phrynocephalus; species Phrynocephalus forsythii. The sequence continues at coordinate 98,904,741 of JAPFRF010000010.1, forward strand.
TATGAGGGGTTCTGAAGGGTGCAATGAGGGATGAGAGGAGATGCCCCATGTTGACCTTCACCTCTATCATGGGCCAGCCCTGACCTCCCCAGAGGCTGGAACTTTTGGCTGCATGCGCTGCCCTGGGGATACGATTTATTTTCTTTCTTGCTTCGTTTTTTTATTTTTTTATTTTTTTTCTGGGGAAACACCAGCCGTTCCTTCCGGGTGTCGTCCCAGCGACCTCCGCTAACGGAGACGTCAGCTAAAAGCAGGGCGGGCTTCAAAGCGCAACCCCCCCCCATCTGTGCCCTCTCTCCTTCTCTCAGTCCCTCTCCTCACAAACCCATATTTCGCCCTCTTCTCTTGAATTATGCTCTCAGGAGGCGCAGCCTCCTCGCCACAGCCCAGGCTTCCGCGGCTGCCGGTCTGAGGGAAGAAAAGAGGACCAGACCAGGCGCGACGAGGGGCGGGCGGCTGGAGGCGGGGTGGGGGGCGGCGAGGAAGGAAGGAGGCGGGAAAAACACACAGAGAAAGAGAAGGAGCTCTGCTGGGTGGAATACTAATCAGGCCGGTTCCCCCGTCTGCAGCAAGCCGGCTGCTGCCTGCCTGCCTCCGCTGCGGAACAGCGCCGAGGCAGACTCACTTTGAGCCCCCTCGGCTCCCCCACCCTCCCCCCCCCCCGCGCGCGCGTCAGGCTCAGCTGCGGGGGAAGCACCTCCGCGCGGGCTAAGGGGAAGGAACTCCCCGGCGCGCGCCCTCCCCGCCACCTTGCCTTCCTTGGCCCGCCGCGCGCCAACCCCCCCCCCACGCGCGCCCCGTTTCATGGCTTGCCCCGCGCCGCTACCCAGCAGCCCAGCTTCTCCCACCTGCTGTCCCGACCCGAGGGGATTGCTGCTGCCGCCAAGGCGTCGTCGGCGTCGCCTAACTTTGGAGGTGCCGCCGCCGCCGCTGCTGCTCGGAGCGGGCGCGTCTCCTGGCTGGCGCAGTTCTGAGAGAGCGCCCGGGCGAGAAAGACACCGAGCGCCCTCGTGGCTGGCTGGCTGGCTGGCTGGCTGGTTGGCGAGCTGCCTGCAGCCCACCTCGTTCCCCTTCGGAGCCCCATGGCCGCGCTCTCGGGCAGGCGAACTTCTCCCCGCCTGCCCTTGCCGCTGCCGCTGCCGCCTCGCCTCGCCGCGCTCCTCGGCTCGCTCGCCGCCGCCGCCGCCGGGAGACGGGCAGCTGCAGCAGGACGGCGGCAGCCGCGGCTTCTGAACGCCCCGTGGGTGACTTTCTCCTTCTGCGGGCGCCCAGAGGAGGCGGGCAGGGCGGCGGAGGCGGAGGCGGGGTAGGGGGCGCGGGGAGGCTGAGAGACCTCGCTCGCCCGCCTGCCCGGGGGGCTCCGCTTCGCGCCCTCGGGTTGTCAGCTGGGCACGAACCAGTGCAGATGCAGCCCAGGTTTTAGCGGGTTGATTTCAGACAGCCGGAGGACTTGGGGGTTGCTTTGGTGGTGGTGGTGGTGGTGCCGATGCCACCGCCGTTTGCTGCTGCTGCTGCTGCTGCTGCTGCTTCCGCCGCCTCTGCGGGGAGAGCCTCCGTTACCCATCACGGGCGCCACTTCCGAAACGCGGTCTTAATTGCCGACTGATCTCCTTCGGCGGCGGCTCTCCACGGGTGTCATGCAGTCCCTCATTTCTCCTGTGACCAAGGCGATTCTGGTGGCCTTGTTCATCTTCGCCATCCTCCTGATCCTCTATGTGATTCTCTGGTACATCTGCCGAGATGTGGATTGCGACCATGGGATCTGACCTGGGATGCCGCTGGGCAAGAGGCTTAAGGGACAAGTTCTAATTGCCACTTATAGAACGGGAGAGACGGATCGGAAGGAGCAGGAAGGGCAGAAAGAGAGGAAAAGAGGAAAGGGGAAAACACCTGGCGGAAACAAAACAAAACCTTGGGGGGGACAACGACCATCAAATCTGCCCATGAGATTGACCTTCAGGGATCAGGGTGATCCGGTGAGTCTCCTCACTTCTTCTCAAGAAGGGAGCGCGGTTGGGGTGGCTTTGGATGGAGGAGGCAAAACTTCTCATGCCTGATTTAACAATTATCTGCAGCAGCAACAAGGGAAACAGACAACAACACTCGAACATCCAAGTATGAGCGGATCTCTGTTCCTCCGGAAAGGACCGCAGTGGCAGGCAGGCGGTTTCGAGTGATTGTTTAATATACTGTACTGATCAGCGTAACTCTGTATTAATGCGGACGGGGGTCGGGATGCCGTCCCTTATTAGTTAGCTGTTTTCCTGGTTGTGTTTTCCTTGCGGTTTTAAATTGGAGGAATATATAACAAGTAGCCCCTGTCTATTCCACGCAGCACTGGATCCTACGGTCACTTACTTGCCTTTCATTTCGCGAAGAAGGCAGGTCTACAAAGAAATGCAAAAAAGTGGCTGTTTTAAAAGCAAGACGAAAAGCTTGCTTTTTTAAACGCCCAGGATCTCTCTCTCTCTCTCTCTCTCTCTCTCTCTCTCTCTCTCTCTCTCTCTCTCTGTGTGTGTGTGTGTGTGTGTGTGTGTGTGTGTGTGTGTGTGTGTGTGTGTGTGTGTGTGTGAGAGAGAGAGAGAGAGAGACTGAAAAGGTGCAAGGTTGCTATCACAAGAATTGTTAGATCGTCTTTGCAGCCCCCAAATTGGTATGCAGGAGGTAACTGCATTGTTAAACAGACCATAAAGGTAAGCCCGTGTGACAGAAGGAACGACACACTTTGTGAATTCTGAAGGTGGAAAACGAAAAAAGGTACCTGAACACCAGAGCTTGTATGTACAAGATGTAAGGAGCACTCAAACATGTTGCATGGCATAAACTCTCTGGAAAGATTTTGGCTCTTATTCTGATCCTTCTGCATAGATCTTGTATTTTAAAATGCCCAGTGACAGGTTTGAAGATTGCTGGTTTATGTTTTGTTTCAGTTTTTTTGTGTCCAAAACATTTGAACTGGTATGGGAAATAGAAGACCATATTGGATGTATCCTTTCTGGATAACAGCCAAGATTCAGTTTTTAAAGGTCTTACCCGTCCCTCCTGAAGCAGTATTGACAGCTGATGCAACCCTATTCCCTTAAAATAAATCCACAGCTTTGTCATTGAAATCAGTGGGAGGAGGCTTCTACCTGAGGTGTTTACATTTGCAGAGTAGGCAGACATGTATGCTGCTGTAGCATAAACATTGGGGGATACCATGGGAAACACATTGGCTTTTCTATGTGGCTTCCACAAGATGGAGATAATGTGGGGTCATCCACACAAGAGCTCCTGGTGATGACAGAATATCGTTAGCCTAGCCTGCTGTAGAAACGTGGGGAGGGAGAATATCAGTCCCGATGACAAGGAGGGGATGATCAAAAGTGAGATGCCTTTCTGAAATGGAGGGCCAGGTAGAGGCAATGAACCTTCCTACCGTACTACTTCTGTGGCTGAAAGAAAAGCACGTGTGAAGACCAGAGGATCTATCTCTGCTGATTAGTGGGTGCATGCTGTGCGAAAACAGCACCTGCACCAATGAAGAGGGAAGCAAGTGGTAGGCTGACTTTTGTTTTACACTCTGCAAAAGATCCCCCTGTAGTCAGCTCTGTGACCTGAGGTGGCTTTGGATTGTGATGCCTGAAGGTGACTTCTTCTCTCTGAAGCCTTGTTTATATCTTTTTTTTTTTTTTAAAAAGAGGGAGATAAAACCTCTTATGAAGGTTTGGAGCAGCCCACGTTGCACCTGAAAAGTCTTCCAGGATTTATCAGTCTTGACAACGCAGCCTACCATCTACTGGAATATGACTGCAGCCAGCAGTGCCCTCAGTGTTTACATGCCTGGCAACTATATTGCTGAATCCATTTGTTTGTCTTATCTCTTCCCCATTCGAAATGCATGCTGTTCAAGAGACTTTGAACAATTAAAAAGCCACGAGCAGACTTCTAAAACAGCTACATCATCTTTCTTTCCTGGTTTACAGTGTTAGGCTCCTTCTGTGTTACATTATCTAGAATACCAAGCATGTCCAAGTAGCCTCAGACTTTAAAATACCATGTGACTATCTCCAAAGGGCAACACTGCCCTTTGCTAACACATGTAAGACCTCTTGGATATTATGTACTTATTTCATAACAAGTAGAATAGTAGATATGTAATGCATGGAGATGATCAACTAAAAAAACTTGATTTGAAATGAATGGGGGTTCCTCAAGATAATGCTGATAGCTTTGCATTGCTTCTCTCTATATCTGTAGAGACCATGCAAGTCTACCTCCTGGTGGATAGACCTGGCGTTGAAAGAAAACCATTGCAGAAAGCATAACATGGCTAATATATATAAAGAATATAATATTTTTGTACTTCAGCTTGTTTTTGTATTTAACCAAAGTACTAATTTAATTAGTAAATAAGATTTGATCTCTTTTTTTAAAAAATGTGTTGGCAGGTGAGTGAACATATAAGCATGGTGCAAAATTACATACATTTGCACAGATTAAATTAAATATATTTGCATATATATAAGTACCAAGAAAATCCCCTTTTTCTTTCTTTCTTTTTCTTTTTTTGTGATAGAACATACTGAAATGAGAAAAGTCATTCTTAATCCACATTCACTGAATATAAACCTGTTGGAAATATTTCTCGTGTGACATTATTTATTTATTTGTTATTGCACTTATTGACCACACTAACTTTCCCACATTATGGATAATGAAACCTACCCCTCTGCCAATACATTGTTGCAATTTATAATGCCTTACTCCCTAACATTTACCTCAAAGGGGGCCTCTGTAAAAAAAAAAATGCCTTTATTGTGCAATCATTTTTTAGAAGTGATTCTCATTAAATTTAGTAATACTTAACTAATAGGTAAAACTGTAGTGGTAGCATTGTAGTTTTGCGATCTTGTAGCCCGATCCTATGCATGCTGAAAGGAAAATTGATCCACTGAACTCATTGGGGCTCAGTTCTGAATAAACATATAAAGGAGCAAATGATTAATTATTTTTCTAAAGTCTTGATTTGAAGATTACAACGTTCTTTTAATACACAGTAGCCAGAATCCTGTTCTCAGCATAGTAAATTGTACTAAAGTAGACACACAGAATCAGTGAGAGTTTGGTGAGTCACCCCCAAAAAAAAAGCTCTATTGACTCATATAGAGTCTATTGACATTTTTAAGCACTGTAAACTGCAGCTAGATTAGGCCCATTTGACTCCATGGAAGTTATGGAGGAAATGACTTTCTAAATTCCCACTCATTCAGTGGGACAACTTACTTGTGATTTACTACACTAAGCAACAGGGTCTAAGGCAATGCTAACAGAATTAATTAGGTGGTTTTATGAATCATAGAACCATAGAATCATAGAGTTGGAAGAGACCTCACTGGCCATCCAGTCCAACCCCCTGCCATGCAGGAACCCCCATCACAGTATTTCTGACAGATGGCCATCCAGCCTCTGCTTAAAAACCTCCAAAGAAGGAGACTCCACCACCCTTTGTGGCAACATATTCCACTGCCGAACAGCTCTAACTGTCATGAAGTTCTTCCTGAAGTTCAAATGGAATCTCTTTTTCTGTAGTTTGAAACCATTTCCCTGAGTCCTAGTCTCTGAAGCCATGGAAAACAAACCTGTTCCCTCTGCAATATGACATCCTTTCAAATATTTAAACATAGCTATCATATCCCCTCTCAGCCTTCTTTTTGAAAGGCTAAACATCCCCAGCTCCCTAAGCCGTTCCTCATATGACATTTCTTCCAGACCTCCAAACATCCTGGTCGCCCTCCTCTGCACCCGCTCGAGGTTGTCAACATCCTTTTTAAATTGTGGTGCACAGAACTGGACACAGTACTCCAGGTGGGGTCTGACCAGAGCAGAATAGAGGGGTACTATCACTTCCCTTGATCTAGACACTATGCTTCTGTTGATGTAACCAAGAATTGCATTGGCTTTCCTAGCCGCCGCATCACACTGCTGACTCATATTTACTTTGTGGTCCACCAAGACTCCCAGATCCCTTTCACAGGTACTATTTTCCAGCCAGGTATCTCCCATCCTATATCTGTGCAATTCATTCTTTTTACCTAGATGCAGCACCCTACATTTCCTTCTCTTGAAATCCATTCTGTTAGCTTTGGCCCAACACTCTAATCTTTCAAGGGCTTTTTGGATTTTCATCCTATCCTCTAGGGAGTTAGCAACCCCTCCCAATTTGGTATCATCTGCAAATTTAATTAGCATACTCTCTATTCCTTCCTCCAAGTCATTAATAAAAATATTGAACAACACTGGACCCAGAACAGAACTCTGGGGCACCCCACTGGTCACGTCTCTCCAAGCTGAAGAGAGGCCATTTATGACCACCCTTTGGGTGCGATCAGTCAACCAATTACAAATCCACCTAACAGTTGCACTATCTATCCCACTTTCTACTAACTTCTTAGCAAGAATACCACGAGGAACCTTATCAAAGGCCTTACTAAAGTCCAGATAAGCAATATCCACAGCATTCCCCTGATCTACCAGGCCTGTAATTTTATCAAAGAAAGAGATCAGATTAGTCTGGCATGACTTGTTTTTAAGAAACCCATGTTGACTTCTTGTAATGACAGCATTGTTTGTTAAATTATGACATACTGCCTGGTTTAATAATCTGCTCTAGGATCTTTCCAGGAATTGATGTCAAGCTGACTGGGTGGTAATTATTTGGGTCCTCTTTTTCCCCTTTTTGAAGATGGGGACAACATTAGCCCTCCTCCAATCGATGGGGACTTCCCCTGTTCTCCAGGACTTCTCAAATATTATTGCCATTGGTTCTGAAAATACTTCAGCCAGTTCTTTTAATATCCTTGGGTGTAATTCATCTGGCCCAGGAGACTTAAATTCATTTAATGTTTCCAGGTGTTTCTGTACTACCTCTGTACCTATTCTATGTTGCAATTCCCATCCTACCTCATCTACTCTTTGTCCCAGCTGATCTCTTTCTTCCTTTTTGGAGAAAACGGAAGCAAAGGTGTTGAGTAGTTCTGCCTTTTCCTTGTCTCCTGTTAGTAACTGATTATCATTGTCACACAGAGAGCTTATCATTTCCTTATTGTTCCTTTTGTTGCAGATATAACTAAAGAAACCCTTTTTATTATTTTTAATCTCTCTGGCAAGTCTAAGTTCATTTTGCGCTTTAGCTTTTTTATCATCCCCCTGCATATATTAGCTGTTTGAATATGTCAAATGAGATTTTATCCTCTGTTTTATCTCTGCTTTAGTGTACAAATATGTTGAGAATTTATATTGTTAAATATAAACACATATCTTATTTTCTACCCACTAGGAGCTCTATGTGGAACAGGCAGTATGTGCCAAGAGAACAAGCAATTGACTTGGATATTCTTTGGAAGATCAGCTAGAATCATAGAGGGGATCTTTCTATTCTGCCTTGATGAACTACCGTAACTAAAGAAAATATTGTTTGAGTTAAGCATTGTATTTAGGGCCCTAGCATCCTGTTTCTTCATTTGCATTCATCATTTTGTCAACTAATGTTAACAGGAGCAGATGATCTATGAATTACAATAGGGATGTAGGAAGTTGCCTTGTACAAGATCAGTTTATTCACTTGTCTAGCCTGATATTGTCTATTCTAACTGGCAACAACTTCTTGAAATCTCAGAGAGAGAGGTTTCCCATCATCTTCTACCTATTCCTTTTAAGTCAACAGTCAATTCTTGGAAACTACATACTCTTACAGTGAATTTCAGTCCTTCCCCAAATATCTATTATTTAAATTTTCAGTATAAAATCATAATTATGAGCTGTTGAAAATCTCATGAACAACTTTTTGGTTTCTTGCTGTGACATAGAGTGGCAGTAGGGTGGTCAGAAAGAGAAGATCTAGTTTTAAGAACAACGTAGACAAGAGAGAGCATGAGTCTAGCTATGCTGTTCATGGGATGACCACACTAGTCAGTGTTTTTCCATTTAATCTATTTTATAGGTTGCACTAAGCTTCATGGTGGGAACATGGAATACATACTGTATGTATTCAGTAGTAGTAACTGATAATAATGCTCTTTTATAACCTGTCATAAAACAACTCATTAACTCCAATTGTGACTTTTTAAAGATATAGGTGAACAGGATGCTTACTCCTTTCCCCATAGAGACTTTTATGTCTTTAATTGTTATGCACAACAGATAAATTATTTGGGTACTGGTTTCTCTATGCCAAGATGCAACATATAGAAAAATGCTCTCCCTCTTGACTTTCTCCTTGTAAATTGTAAAATGCACTTAAATGAAAGATCTAGCAACCTGTTTTTTTCAGTCAGTATACGGTGTTTTCATTTTGGATTGCCTCATCATGGAGTTTTCAAGGCAGGAAATATTCAGCAATGGTTCACCATTGCCACCTTCTGTGCAGCACTAGCACAAGTTAGCTCGAATGTCCATGCTCTTGTATGTGAAAGATCATCTCCCCATCTTGGCTTCCACTACCACTGCTGTCTAGAAGTTGCCCTTCAGAAGCATATCTATCCCATCTTCACTGACACTCCGTTCTCTTCTGCTGATACAACCGATACTTCTGAAAAGGATGGAGGCAAAGTCTGGTGTCTCAGCTTTGACCATTCTGGCTTGAATTTCGGTGCCAGGAATCCAGACTCATAATGGAATCTGGTCTCTTGGCAAGATTGCTCTCAGCTTCATTGACACACTCAAACACCCTTGCCAAGAGGAAAGCCACCATGGAAGCACCAAGGAGGCTGTCCATATTTGGCCATTTCACAAGGCAAGACTTGCTGGAAAAGGCAGTACAGTACTACTGGGACAACCTGAAGGCAGCAGGAAAAGACATAAACCAAATATGAGAGACGGCTAGATGCCATAAAGGAAATACAGCCTTGAGTGTGCACAAGCTGAGCAGGTTTGTTAAGAACAGGACATTTTGGAGGTCACAGATCCTTAGAGTCACCATAATTCAGGTGCGTTTTGATGACACACACACACACACACACACACACACACACACACACACACACACACACACACACACACACACACACACACACACACACACTTGGTAGCAACTAGAAGAGAGAAAACTAGACAACCATAAAGCTTTGTAAAGTCTTCCATATCTTCCTGTTCTAAGTGAAAAAAATGAATATTACAGATAAATTTAAATAGTATTTTCTCTTCGTTTGTTAAGTATGCATCCCTACTAAGGAGTCAGACTTTGTATACTGAAACTCTCCCACAGGAATGATTTATGCTCTGAAAATGTTAGGCACTTTCCTATGCCCTTCTTGTGGTTATTGCACTGTTAGGGCTGTTACATAAAACCTGTGGCACATTTTGGTTAAAGATCCACCCACTCCTCCACTTTGGATTATTACTAATAGGTATAGATCATACTCTCAATCTAAGTAATGAAGATTTGCAAAAAGCTTTGCAGTATTCTGTAATGGGGATGTTTTGTTTTACCAGTTTTATTCCAAACACTTGACAATAAAGCTTTTTCAGCTGCAATCCTCCTAAACTCTACTTAGGTAAATAGAAAGTAACCTCTGAGTGCATAGGGAGGATTGAAGCAGGTGCAATTTAGCTCTCTCTCTCTCTCTCTCTCTCTCTCTCTCTCTCTCTCTCTCTCTCTCTCTCTCTCTCTCTATATATATATATATATATATATATATATATATATATTATATATGTTTTCGTAGATTTTCACGGGTATAGGTATGCATGTTAGGGTGGATTCGGGTTTCTTCCCGTGTAGAAATCTGGTTGTTCTGGCGACGTTTCGACGAGGTCTCACTCGTCATCTTCAGGCTGGTGTTCTGGCTTCTTTCTTCTTGAAGCAAAGTGTGGTCTTAGTTGAAGTCCTTCTATAAATACTGCTGGGGGGGTGTGGTTTGTTTGCTCTGTTGCTGATTGCAGGTTGCTTTGTTCCTTTGTTCTTTTGTGATCTGCTGTGTGGCTGAGGCGATCGTTAAGGGATTAACTGCTGATGGCTGTTTAGATGGCTGTTTACATGCTGGTGGGTTAGATGGCTGGTAGGTTCTGGCAGTATCCTGGGCTTTGGTGGAGTGGGGTCCTGTGTCTTGTGAATTCATTTTGGTCTGGCTACGTGTCTGTGGTCTCCCAATGTTTTTTTGGGGTATGTGAGTGTGCTCCATGTGGTGACTGGAGTGGGGTGCCGCAGTAGATGGTGCAGTCGTGGTTTTGTTATTGGATGGTGGTTTCGTTTCATCTGTGGGAAGGGTCTGGGTTTGTGTTTGGTGTGGATGGAAGGTGGTGGCATCTTGTGTCCTTTTGGACCTGGTGTCAGTCTTTGTGACAGAGGCTCGTCTGTTGACCAGGGCTAGTTTCCAGATGTCAGGCAAGCGGGAGGTGTCATCACGTTTATTCATGTTGTTTGGGTGTTTCTCTATTTCAATGGCTTCCATGATTATTCGACTGTTGAAGTGTTCAGTTTTGGAGATGAGTTTGGTTCTTTCAAAGTCAATTTCATGACCTGTTGTTTTTATGTGCTGGAAGAGAGAGGAAGATTTTTCTTCTTTTTTGACTGCGTTCTTGTGTTCTGCGATGCGTGCGCTTATTCTCCTGTTTGTCTGTCCGATGTATGTGGCTGGACAGACTTTGCATGGTATTTCGTAGACTCCTTGGTTTTCTAGCTCAATCTTGTCTTTGGGGTTTCTTAAAATGTTGGCTATTTTTTTGGTCGGTGCAAAAGGCTGTCTTGATATTGTGTTTGTGGAGAATTTTGCTGATTTTGTCTGTGGTGCCTTTGATGTAAGGGAGGAGGGGGGCGGTGCCGTTGTTCTCTTCTGTTTCTTGGTTCTTGGGGGTGTTTCCTTTTGGATTAGTTTGGTGATGGTGTTTTTTTGGAATCCGTTCGCAATTAAAACATTCGAGAGAGTGTGTAATTCAGTTTTTAGGTGGTCTTTGTCAGCGAGGCGTTTGGTTCTGGAGATGAGGGTTTTTGCTACGGAGTTGATCTGTGCAGGGTGGTGGTGTGATTGTGCATTTAAGTAGCGGTTAGTATGTGTTTTTTTCTGGTAGATGGTATGTCCTAAGGAGCCGTTTGGGTTTTTTGTAGATTAGGACGTCCAGGAAGGGAAGTTGGTTGTTGGCTTCTATTTCCATAGTGAATTGTATTTTGGGGTGTAGGCTGTTGAGATGTGTGAGGAAGTTGTTCAGTTTATCTTTCTCGTGTGGCCAGATAACAAAGGTGTCGTCAACATATCTGAGCCAGAGTTTGGGTTTATGTTCGGACTTCTGTAACGCGTTGGTTTCAAAGTGTTCCATATATAGGTTTGCGATGACCGGTGAGAGGGGTGATCCCATGGGTGCTCCTTCTATCTGTTTGTATCTTTGTCCATTGTGGATGAAGTATGTGTTGGTTAGGCAGTGGTTGGTCAGATCTAGGATGTGCTTGGGGGTTGTATTTGTTGTGGATAGCTGTCAAGGCTTCTTGAATGGGCACTTGTGTGAAGAGCGAAACAACATCGAAGCTCACGAGTAGGTCGTTGGGTTGTAGGTCTTGTTTCTTTATAATTTCTATGAAGTGGAACGAGTTTTGTACGTATGAAGTGATGGATTCTGCATAAGGCTGGAGTTGTTTGGCAAGAAATTTGGCTTTTGTAGAGGTGAGCCTATGGAGCTGACTATGGGTCTGAGAGGTGTTCCTTCTTTGTGAATCTTGGGGAGGCCGTAGAGCTTGGGGCATCTGGATGATTTCTCTCTGGGGATGATGCTTGGCTTGATTTCTTCACTTAAGGGAAAATTATAAAGAAACAAGACCTACAACCCAACGACCTACTCGTGAGCTTCGATGTTGTTTCGCTCTTCACACAAGTGCCCATTCAAGAAGCCTTGACAGCTATCCACAACAAATACAACCCCCCCAAGCACATCCTAGATCTGACCAACCACTGCCTAACCAACACATACTTCATCCACAATGGACAAAGATACAAACAGATAGAAGGAGCACCCATGGGATCACCCCTCTCACCGGTCATCGCAAACCTATATATGGAACACTTTGAAACCAACGCGTTACAGAAGTCCGAACATAAACCCAAACTCTGGCTCAGATATGTTGACGACACCTTTGTTATCTGGCCACACGAGAAAGATAAACTGAACAACTTCCTCACACATCTCAACAGCCTACACCCCAAAATACAATTCACTATGGAAATAGAAGCCAACAACCAACTTCCCTTCCTGGACGTCCTAATCTACAAAAAACCCGACGGCTCCTTAGGACATACCATCTACCAGAAAAAAAACACATACTAACCGCTACTTAAATGCACAATCACACCACCACCCTGCACAGATCAACTCCGTAGCAAAAACCCTCATCTCCAGAACCAAACGCCTCGCTGACAAAGACCACCTAAAAACTGAATTACACACTCTCTCGAATGTTTTAATTGCGAACGGATTCCAAAAAAACACCATCACCAAACTAATCCAAAAGGAAACACCCCCCAAGAACCAAGAAACAGAAGAGAACAACGGCACCGCCCTCCTCCCTTACATCAAAGGCACCACAGACAAAATCAGCAAAATTCTCCACAAACACAATATCAAGACAGCCTTTTGCACCGACCAAAAATAGCCAACATTTTAAGAAACCCCAAAGACAAGATTGAGCTAGAAAACCAAGGAGTCTACGAAATACCATGCAAAGTCTGTCCAGCCACATACATCGGACAGACAAACAGGAGAATAAGCGCACACATCGCAGAACACAAGAACGCAGTCAAAAAAGAAGAAAAATCTTCTCTCTCTTCCAGCACATAAAAACAACAGGTCATGAAATTGACTTTGAAAGAACCAAACTCATCTCCAAAACTGAACACTTCAACAGTCGAATAATCATGGAAGCCATTGAAATAGAGAAACACCCAAACAACATGAATAAACGTGATGACACCTCCCGCTTGCCTGACATCTGGAAACTAGCCCTGGTCAACAGACGAGCCTCTGTCACAAAGACTGACACCAGGTCCAAAAGGACACAAGATGCCACCACCTTCCATCCACACCAAACACAAACCCAGACCCTTCCCACAGATGAAACGAAACCACCATCCAATAACAAAACCACGACTGCACCATCTACTGCGGCACCCCACTCCAGTCACCACATGGAGCACACTCACATACCCCAAAAAAACATTGGGAGACCACAGACACGTAGCCAGACCAAAATGAATTCACAAGACACAGGACCCCACTCCACCAAAGCCCAGGATACTGCCAGAACCTACCAGCCATCTAACCCACCAGCATGTAAACAGCCATCTAAACAGCCATCAGCAGTTAATCCCTTAACGATCGCCTCAGCCACACAGCAGATCACAAAAGAACAAAGGAACAAAGCAACCTGCAATCAGCAACAGAGCAAACAAACCACACCCCCCCAGCAGTATTTATAGAAGGACTTCAACTAAGACCACACTTTGCTTCAAGAAGAAAGAAGCCAGAACACCAGCCTGAAGATGACGAGTGAGACCTCGTCAAACGTCGCCAGAACAACCAGATTTCTACACGGGAAGAAACCCGAATCCACCCTAACATGCATACCTATACCCGTGAAAATCTACGAAAACAAATATCCGACCTCTACGGGAGGAAACCTTCCAGCTGACCAGAACCTACGAGAAACTAGAAGTCCGAAGAGCCACCATCTTATGTGACATTGCATTCCTACGCAACTGCCGAGACAAAAATGTGATCCCCACAAGCTTCCAACTGAAATTCCACTCAAAAACCCCATCCAGCGAAAGGATCCTGAAAAGAACAGAACTAGCCCTAATCAGAAGCGAACTACACAGGAAAAGATACCTACTAGATCAAACCAACAGAGATCTACTCACTCTCCACCTCAAACTCAGCAACAAAATCCACCCAACACTCTGGAACAAATCCAAGCAACTCGCCGCCTGGAGAGCTGAAACAGAGACCTCCCACAAGACAGACACACACACCAACAAACTCCACAAACTGGAAAAACGCCAGAAGCCCAACCCCCCACACAACAACCCATGAAACAAACAGTTCACAACATATCAGACAGGACACTCACCATCGCAGAGACCAAAGTCCTTTCCAAAGGATTCAACTTTGCAGTCGCCCCAGACACATCCCCACCGAAAACATCATATGCGGAGTGGAAGCCAGCCTAACCAAAATCAACCCAGATGAAGCCAACAAAATCAGACTCAAGTCACCAATGTCCTCTGCTCCAGCAAACCACCCAGAAGCAATTTACACAAAGAAGAACAAAAGCCCTCACCAACCTGAGGAAAGACCACAACATAATCATTCTCCCAGCAGACAAAGGCAATGCCACAGTGGTGATGAACACATCCGACTACCAAGCCAAATTATCCAACCTACTACAAGACCCTGCTTACATACCTTTGAACACAGACCCCACCACCTACCTGGAAAAAAACCACCAAAGCCAAAATAAAAGCCTCTCCCTTAAGTGAAGAAATCAAGCCAAGCATCATCCCCAGAGAGAAATCATCCAGATGCCCCAAGCTCTACGGCCTCCCAAGATTCACAAAGAAGGAACACCTCTCAGACCCATAGTCAGCTCCATAGGCTCACCTCTACAAAACCTCGCCAAATTTCTTGCCAAACAACTCCAGCCTTATGCAGAATCCATCACTTCATACGTACAAAACTCGTTCCACTTCATAGAAATTATAAAGAAACAAGACCTACAACCCAACGACCTACTCGTGAGCTTCGATGTTGTTTCGCTCTTCACACAAGTGCCCATTCAAGAAGCCTTGACAGCTATCCACAACAAATACAACCCCCAAGCACATCCTAGATCTGACCAACCACTGCCTAACCAACACATACTTCATCCACAATGGACAAAGATACAAACAGATAGAAGGAGCACCCATGGGATCACCCCTCTCACCGGTCATCGCAAACCTATATATGGAACACTTTGAAACCAACGCGTTACAGAAGTCCGAACATAAACCCAAACTCTGGCTCAGATATGTTGACGACACCTTTGTTATCTGGCCACACGAGAAAGATAAACTGAACAACTTCCTCACACATCTCAACAGCCTACACCCCAAAATACAATTCACTATGGAAATAGAAGCCAACAACCAACTTCCCTTCCTGGACGTCCTAATCTACAAAAACCCGGGCTCCTTAGGACATACCATCTACCAGAAAAAAACACATACTAACCGCTACTTAAATGCACAATCACACCACCACCCTGCACAGATCAACTCCGTAGCAAAACCCTCATCTCCAGAACCAAACGCCTCGCTGACAAAGACCACCTAAAAACTGAATTACACACTCTCTCGAATGTTTTAATTGCGAACGGATTCCAAAAAAACACCATCACCAAACTAATCCAAAAGGAAACACCCCCAAGAACCAAGAAACAGAAGAGAACAACGGCACCGCCCTCCTCCCTTACATCAAAGGCACCACAGACAAAATCAGCAAAATTCTCCACAAACACAATATCAAGACAGCCTTTTGCACCGACCAAAAAATAGCCAACATTTTAAGAAACCCCAAAGACAAGATTGAGCTAGAAAACCAAGGAGTCTACGAAATACCATGCAAAGTCTGTCCAGCCACATACATCGGACAGACAAACAGGAGAATAAGCGCACGCATCGCAGAACACAAGAACGCAGTCAAAAAAGAAGAAAAATCTTCCTCTCTTCCAGCACATAAAAACAACAGGTCATGAAATTGACTTTGAAAGAACCAAACTCATCTCCAAAACTGAACACTTCAACAGTCGAATAATCATGGAAGCCATTGAAATAGAGAAACACCCAAACAACATGAATAAACGTGATGACACCTCCCGCTTGCCTGACATCTGGAAACTAGCCCTGGTCAACAGACGAGCCTCTGTCACAAAGACTGACACCAGGTCCAAAAGGACACAAGATGCCACCACCTTCCATCCACACCAAACACAAACCCAGACCCTTCCCACAGATGAAACGAAACCACCATCCAATAACAAAACCACGACTGCACCATCTACTGCGGCACCCCACTCCAGTCACCACATGGAGCACACTCACATACCCCAAAAAACATTGGGAGACCACAGACACGTAGCCAGACCAAAATGAATTCACAAGACACAGGACCCCACTCCACCAAAGCCCAGGATACTGCCAGAACCTACCAGCCATCTAACCCACCAGCATGTAAACAGCCATCTAAACAGCCATCAGCAGTTAATCCCTTAACGATCGCCTCAGCCACACAGCAGATCACAAAAGAACAAAGGAACAAAGCAACCTGCAATCAGCAACAGAGCAAACAAACCACACCCCCCCAGCAGTATTTATAGAAGGACTTCAACTAAGACCACACTTTGCTTCAAGAAGAAAGAAGCCAGAACACCAGCCTGAAGATGACGAGTGAGACCTCGTCGAAACGTCGCCAGAACAACCAGATTTCTACACGGAAGAAACCCGAATCCACCTAACATGCATACCTATACCCGTGAAAATCTACGAAAACAAATATATATATATTTTCACGGGTATAGGTATGCATTTTTTCTTCCGTGCTTTGCTTATCTGGCTTCTTTCTTTCAAGAAGAAAGAAGCCAGAACACCAGCCTGAAGATGACGAGTGAGACCTCAGAGCACGGGAAGAAACCCGAATCCACCTTAACATGCATATATATATATATATATATATATACATAAAAAATTCCAGAGATAGGGGAAATTTGCTTAACATAATCGCCTATGGGGAAAATCCGTACAACATAAAAATGGGATCACTCCGTTTTCAATGCATTCCTATGGGAATTTGTTTAAAGGAAAATTTGCTTAACATAATTTCGTTTGGAGCGAATTAATTCCTTTATACAAGGTGCCACTGTATATTGATTAAGCAGTGCAAGCCTTCTCTCCACACCCCCATTTCCCTTCTTTCTTTTGTTCATTCTTCCACTTTTTCATATTTCCCCTGCATATCTCTCCCTCTCCATTTTTAGCTGTCATTTTTCTTTCCAAGTTTTAAAAGATGTCCAAAGTATTGTGAAGAGCAGAGTTTACAAAATTAAATGCTCCTTTCTTTATAATTCAAAGCAGGAAATATCAAGCTGTCTTTCATCCACAAGGAATGGGGGGAAGCTGTCTCCTTCTGAGTCACATATTCATGTTGTTGTTTTTTCGTGGAGGTGGTAGCAGAGTGGTGGGTACTAGCGAATTAACTACTACTACTACTACTACTACTACTACTACTACTACTACTACTACTAATAATAATAATAATAATAATAATAATAATAATAATAAAATATAAATATAAATATAAATATAAATATAAATATAAATATAAATAAATAAATAAATAAATGTGCAGTGGCCAAATCAGTATAACTGTGGTTCTTTTGGCAGATGTGATCATGCCTTTAGAATAGTAAATTGCAGTTAGAGTAGGCTTAGTTAAACCAATGGAACTTTTGGAGAGGTTGACCCAACAAATTCAGTGGGCTTTTTCTAGCATAATTTAGTATGCTAAGTGACTGAACTTTGGCCATTAAAATGAATGGGCTGTGTACGTCACATGTAATTTAATTTCTATGACTCTGCTCTAGATCAGACTAATGTTCGTTTAGTCTTAAAGCAAAAATAATAATGACTAGTTTCTTCTCAATAAATAGAATTAGCAATATAAATATATGATTAAAAACAAAACAAAACACTGTATTGTGTCATGTGTTTTGTCTTCAGAATTTTTTTTACAAATAGGCCTGGTTCTTCTTTCAGTTTTCTGCATGTGCAATTAAGTAAGCAAACAATTTGGAATAGTTATACATTTCTCCCAGTTAGCAAAAGCAATTGTTTAATTGAGAATTGACATTTTTAGGAATGATTTGGTGGCCACTTGCACTACAATAAACTTGGGATTCCATCTTTATAAGGTACCTCTAATGCACTGGATAACCCCTTTCAACTCCTAATTTTATGAATGAAACTGTAATCATTATGTTGTTGCCTTTTCCAAAAGTTTCAGCTAATTACCATATTTGTTAATTGCTATTATTGTACAGTGAATGGGATGATGACTGGCTTTAGGGAGTGTGAAAAAATGTGAACACTATATAATGATTTTTTCATAGGTCTGTGTTATGATTTTAGAATAATATATAGGTTTTAACATTGGCTGGAGTGTTTTTTGTTTTTTTTTAAAAAGTGGCTGTACATAACCACTATACAGAGGACAGAAATAGAAAAAATACGGTCTAGACTATTATATTTAGATAAAAGTATAGCAAAAATGAAGAGTATTCACATAGTCTGGAAAGAAACCAATGTGTAAATTGAGGAGGGCATAGATTGGCTCCTCTCATATATAAAAAGAACAAGAAATCCCATCTCTGCTTGCTCAAGAAAATGGTAGGGTTGACACATTTCCATAAATAAGATTACCATGGATTTCCTGCAAGTTTAGATTTGTTTGTTTTGCTTTGCTTATCATTTCGGTCTCTTTCAGAGCATAATCTTATCTTATATGTACATTATCTGGAAGTGCTTGGAACCAACAAGGGAAAAGCACATAAACATTTTCCTATACAAGTAACCATAGCCAATGTAAATACAGACATGCATTTTATTTAGCTCGCAGTGTTTATCCACTGTTTCAGTTTGTCTATGGTCTGGAAGAAGATACTTTCCCATTCAGGACAAGAATTTTTTATTTTGTTGCTCTTATTGTGAATTAGGTCAATATCTATTAAAACTTATTTCAGTGAAACAGATGCATACAAAACAACTGTCCCTTACATCTGTCCCTTACAAATACAAACATGTGCAAAATTTTATTCGTTTTGAGAACCAATTCAGCTAATGCCTAAGAAGTCGGCTGACATTTGAAAAATTAACTGAATAAACACAGTTAAAGAGAATAATCAATTTGGGTTTTGAGGAGGAGGAATATGCTCTGTGTGTGTGTGTGTGTGTGTGTGTGTGTGTGTGTGAGTGAGTGTGTGTGTGTGTGTGTGTGAGAGAGAGAGAGAGAGAGAGTATATGTGCATGGACACTATATGTTAAGTCTCCTGGAAGATAGATTGTCAATAGAGTTTAGTATCAAAGTGTCATGTTAACATTCAGTTCAGCGAACAGAGTGTCAAAACTGTTACATCACATAAACTGGATGTTTTTTAACTCCATCGCTAGTGCATAAAAGAGCCGATTGGTCTCACTTATGTGGAAGAGTTAGTGATGTTTGTAGCACTTCACTGCTATCATTAGACAAGAGAAAATGGAACACTTTCAGTGGAATAATTTTCCTGCTCCTGTTGTAGGGATGCAGATTTAAAAATGTCCTTCTTTTATCCTTCCAACATCTCTACAGAGTATTTCCAAGTTAGCTAATTGTGAAGATGGATTCCAACTGAATGGAAAGCATTAAAACCTAGATCAGCTTCCAGATCAAACAGTCTGCTGCTTTTCTTTTCACAGTGGCTAGTTCCTGGGACATGGCTGGGATTGGCAGCGTGTGGGTCTATAGCTCCAGGAGTGTGTACAGGCCTTGTGTGTGGATATGTTTGAATGCACACATGCACAAACACATTTTAAAAGCAATTTGATGTGCTTTCTCAGCACATGGTTTCAGATCTCACAAGCCATATGTTTTGTGACTGGGGAAGAATCCTGCATAATAAATATGGACACGGTATTTGAGGCAGCAGTGCCTGTATTCTAGCCTAGGCTATTCTGGGATGATTTTCTGGTAGACAGTATCACAACTGTTCCCTACTTTACCATATCATACTAACTCAAGATTGACAGCAATGAATGCTTTATATATGTTCACTGAAAAGTAAGCCTCTTAGGCTGCAATGGAACTTGATTCACCAATGGAAGAAAGTAGCATAAAAATATGAGGATAACATCGGATTTATATCAAAAATATTTTTATAATTGTCCTAAGGAACATGAGGGAGGTAGAAGAATACTGCAGGAGCAGCATTGGTAAGTGTTTTGAATAATTAAAATGGCAAACACTTTGGATTTAGATTTTTATATACTGTTTCTAATAAAAAACAATGTTTTGTACTGAAGAGGCAATTGGTTAGAGTACAAATCTGAAATTTGATTTTTGTGTGTGATGAATAATGAATCCCTAGATTTATGGGAATTTGACAGAAACATCATCTACACAATGCAAAACAGGCATTTGTTCTCTTTTTCTATTATAGGGCATATATTCAGTAAGCCCTAATTAATAAACACTTGACAAATATATTTGAGAAATAGACTGAAAATACCTACAGTGGCAATTAAGTAAGACCTTCCCTAATCATAGTCTTTAGGGAAAATAAATTGACACAATTAGCTGACGTGTTGAATAGACTTCTTTAAAACAACCCTCTTTTAAATTAATGCACTTAGGAAGATAAGGAGTTATCACTGCCACCCTTATGAGATATGTATATTGAACAAGGATTAAAATTAAGTGACATCCAGTCTCTGCTTTAATGACTTGTATTTATTTTATACAGTAAAACCATTCTATTAGGCCCAGTGGGGATTTCAGCTAAGTGGGAGGTTAATAGAAACATGGTATCAGTGAAGATAAAATACAATGCTGAGAGCATAGAGAAAGCAACTAATTCCTTAATTTTCTTGCAGCTGAAGTAAGTTGTACTTTTAGATATTCACTGCTGCAGCTAATCACAGCTACATTTCAGTTGTTAGCCTGGTTACACTGAGAAGGATGAAATTGTTCTCAGTGGGATTCTTCCTTCCCCTTGTTATCGTGGTGTTGAGCAACTTATAGTAGATAGTGCCGAACTGCACCTTCCATTATTCGTCTCCATCAAATATATTGACTATTTCGTTGAGAGCTGCAGTCCAAAAACTGCTATGTCTTCCAGCATATGAAGGACACTAAATCGAGTGAGAAAAAAAAGATATGCTGAGTTGTGAAATATAAATGTTTGCCTTCTGTAAAATGGCATCCTGCATGATTGTTCTTTTTCTTTCATACAAGCAATATATTGTTCTGAATTATCTGTCTCATTCAGAAGCCCTTCTACCTTCACTGCAGCAGTCTTTACTCATGCAACTGTAACTGGAAAGCATGTGAAATATTGTTTAAAGCAGTGGTGGGAAACCTTCATCTAGATGTTTTGGACCGCAACTCCCATACTCCTTTACTACTGGCAATACAGGCTTAGAATTCAGGGAGTTGTGATCTAAAACATCAGGAGAGCCAAAGGTTCACCATCATTTCATGCAAATCTCTAATGCAGAGAAGTGGGACCTAGGAATGGATGATGTAGCAGTAAGATATAATGATCTGTCTGGGGAAATATGGGCTGTCAGATATATCAGTGCAGAGGATGATTTTATGGTGATTGGGAAAGATCCCATGCAAAAATCATATGAAATCAAGAGGATACAGTAAGATCCAACTTCTTTTACCTATAAACCACTTTCATTTAAATTTAAAGAGAGAGGATTGGCTGGTGGCTACATGCCTGCCAGTGCCAGCCAATCCTCTCTCTTTAAATTTAAATGAAAGAGTTTTATGGGCAAAAGATGATGGATGTTACCATATCCTCTTGATTTCATATGATTTTTGCATGGGATCTTTCCCAATCACCATAAACTCATCTTCTGCACTGAATTATTTTATATTATTTTGTTATAATTTCTTTAAAATATTAAACGTGAAACAAAACAGAATAAAATGCTATTTTTCTGTTTTGTGCCCATCTCTAATTGCATCAACCTGACTATCTTAATCTATTGGGATCTAACTCAGGTCATGAGTAGAGAATCTTGACTGCAGTACACAAGGGTTTGCCAAAGAAAATAATTACATAAACAAATATGTTGAAACTATAAAGATCATTCACCTTCAGATGATTGCCCAAATAAAAATACTTTGGATGATGGACATTAGGTAGCTGTCTCTAACTTAGTATTTGCTCAGCCTCAACATGAACACAACCAAAATATTAAAAGTTTTTTTATCCTTTTGCCACATTCAGACATCAAGTTAGACTTGAATCTGTGCTTTACTGTACTTCCTTTTCTCTATCGTGATTTATGATATATTCTACCCAGCACTGCAGTAGCCAAGCTTATGTAATGAAGGATGCTTTGCTAGTTCAGATAAATGTTAATACCACATTGAGTCTGAACAGAATTTAAATGCATGTTCTCATACCTCTGTTGTTCTTGTTGGTTCTTCAGTATGCAAGTTATGTTTCAGATTTATTTAATATGGAGTAGGTACTCCCATAATATCTTTGAAGATCTCATTGTTTACATTTGTAGAACAGGAAGCAGTATTCAGCACTGAGAATGCTACTTATAAAGCAGCCACCTACCCACTAAGTCTATGAAAGGCAAATTTGAATCATGCTAATATTTATCCGCTCAGTTTTTGGAATCACAGTTACTTAAGGAGAAAGAAGTTTTATGCTTTGAGCACAAGGGTCTGATCTTTTCATTTTTTTATGACTGTTCTGAGTCATTTAACTACCTTATGCTATATGCTTGCAAGCCTTCCATTTTATTTACTTGACTTAAAAACATGTGGGTTTCTCAGTAACATGTTTCATTTGAATTATATAAATGGGATATAATCTCAGAACAGAATTGAGCCCCAGTCTACTATTTTAAAATGAGTAATTTCACTTCAGCACACACACATCTTGCGTGTGTCCTGGCATTCTCAACACACACGCCAAACATTGTTCATACCAAGATAATTAATAAGATGGGTTACAAAACACAAAACAAAAAACAGGCTGTAAATACAAGTCAGGAGTGTAACGTGCACAATTTGAATGGGATCCAAAACTCTGGCCAGATTAGGCTGGAGCGCATTCAGGAGCCATGGAGCATTGACTGATTTTCCTCACCTCTTCAACAGAACACTGATTGGTAGGAAAAGCTAGTTACAGGTCTTAGTGGTCTTTATTAAAATGGGTTTTACAAGTGCATCCCTCTGTTATGCCTAATTCACTGCTTATGCTGAGGCCATTATGTTTTGGTTCCAGGCATGGAACTTCCATTGATTGAAATTAATGTTTTCTGCATAAAGGATGTGTTTATTTGAGTTGAAACAATCAATATGCTTGGTCCTCTCTAGTGCTATTGACCTGATGCTTCAGACTTTCTTCCACCCTCCAAACCTTTATTTGGATCAGGGTTAGAACAATATGCATAATAAAATTTTATAAGCAAATGAATACAATTATACAACAAAGTAATAAAATATGAAATAAGTAAATAAACAACAAGAAAACATCTTGAATTCTGCATCTTTCTTGTCCAGCACAGGTTATTGCATGTAGGAACAATCTTATATAAGTACTGTTTGATGATGCAAAATTTGTGGCAGCTCACAATGAAATATAACAGCCTTTAAGATGCCACAACCCTTTCATTTGTTGTTGTTGTTGTTGTTGTTGTTGTTGTTGTTATTGTTGTTGTCGCTGTTGTCTGGATATGCTTGCACAGACTAATATGGGCACTTCTTTGTTAGCCTTGTGAAGCAGTGGTTAAATGGCTGTACTGTAGCTAAAACTGTGCTCAGAACCTGGGTTTTCTTGAACTCATAGTATTCCAAGTGAGATTTGACTAGAGATGGACATAAAACAAAAAAAAGCACTTCATTTTTAAAATTCATTTTGCTATTAATGATTTTTTAAAAAAATCAAAACAATACAAAATGATTTGTTATACTATATGGGTTGGTTCCTCTGGGTCCCAGAGACACCCAATTTTGTGTGCAGCTTTAGATCTGGAGCAAAAGGTTAGAAATTGTAATCTGTATGAGGAGAGATGGGACCTAGGAATAGACGATGTACCAGTAAGATATAGTGACTTTGCTGCCAGATGAGTGGTATAGAAGTCCAATAAATAAATAAATAAATAAATAAATAAAAATCCATCTGGGAAGAGATGGGCTGTCAGATATATTAATGTGGTGGATGATTTTATGGTGGTTGGGAAAGATCCCATGCAAAAATCATATGAAATTAAGAGGATACAGTAAGAGCTGGCTTCTTTTACCCATAAATCTCTTATTTAAATTTAAAGAGAGAGATTGGCTATCCATACTGATATATCTGACACCCCATCTCTTCTCAGACAGACCACTATATCTTACTGGTACATCATCAATTCCTAGGTCCCACCTCTCTGCATCAGGGATGGGCATGAAATGAATTTTTAATGAAATGAATTTTTAATTTTTAATTCATTTTGTTATTCGTTATTTAAATTTCGTTAGCTAATGAAATGAATAACGATCCAACCCATCAAAGGAAAATGAAACAAAACAAAAAGGAAATTTTCATTTCATTTTTCGTCCCGTCCCCCATCTCCTACCTTGCCTGGAACTCTGGCAGCCGCCACGGGCCAGAAGGGGAAAAAAGCCCCACATCAGGGACTTTTAAAAATAAAAAAAATGAAAGAAAAAAATTAAAAAATGACCCTCTGGCCTATGGGCCAGCCGATTCGGCCCACAAGCTAGCAGGTGGCAGTATGGTTGGCACTGGAAAAATAATAATTAAAAAGTGCTGATCTGTCCTTTGGGGCCGCATGGCTGGCACAGTAAAAATTTAAAAAATAAAATTTTTTAAAAGCGCCAACACGGCCCCTGGAGCTACATGGTCAGCACAGGGGAAAAAAGCACTGGGCCTCTGGAAGTGGCAGTGGGACAGTCCACTGCCACCTGGCACGGCCACGGCTGGGGCTTCAGAGGTGGCGGTGAGGCCTCCTGCTGCCCGGCGTGGCTGCTGCTGGGCCTCCGGAGGCCGCAGCGGGACAGTCCATCATCCTGGTAAGCCGAACTGGTTCAGCTCAGCTCGGGTTCGTATGAGTTTTTGTTTTAAAAATTCATATGACCGTGAACTGAAACGAACCAAGGGTGGGCCTGAAACACAACGAACCGAACCCTGAGTTTTCTGTTTCATGCTGTATTCTGCTCTGCATATATATTACTATTTCTAGCCTTCTGTCCTGACTACCCTAATATGGAATTGGTATGCTTTGATAGGGAAAGATGAAACATTTCATTTCCAAAGTAGAAAATGGCATTTTGTTGTTACTTAATGGAATGGTTGCTTGTGTTTTGTTTTATAACCTTGCAAAATGGCATGTAACCTTTCATTTGGTGTCCATCTCTACATCTGACTAAAACTATTAGAAGTTACTCCATTCTAAATGGTTGCAAATAGAATGTTTGATGATACATAATATAATATTTCCTAGTACTGGTAATGAGCTGAAGGGTTGGGATTTGTCTGGAACCTCATCCCCCAACTTTCTGAAGATGGGAAGAACCTTTGCCTGCCTTCAGTCTTTAAGAACCTCACCTGTTCCGCACGCCTGAGTTAATTTTTAAACTGTGTGTGTATGGGGGGAGGGGAGAAGAGAGGCTATGGGGGGCAGATCCCTTAAAAATCTCCCTGACTCAATAGCCTAGATTGCTATCTAATTACTCCCCTAATTGTTTTGTGGTGTGCATGGAGCACTGTGTGATTTGAAATTAGTCTAAAGTGGGTCCCCCATGTAGTCAGCTCCCAAACATACTGTGGATTTCTTAGAGACTTTTGTTTGTTTGTTTAAACCAATGCCTTGCCATTTCATGGGTAAGGGTTTGGCTGAACCTTTGGTGAAGGCAAGGTTAAAGTGGTAAAGGGAATATCTGAAACTACATGGTTGTGAGATTGTAATTTTGCATTGGAAAAGTGGGGGGTCATTTTATACTGTATTTTAATTCAATACCAATCAGAGGCACTTGTGACAAGTACTCATTGTGACCTTATTAGTATAAAATAGGAAGACTGAAATTGAACTGAAACTGACCTAAACTAAAATCAACTTATCCAAGATTAGACTATTTCCGTATGAAATTCTTATACGAAGCAGCTCATATAAGTATGAGCTTTTGATTTTTATTTTTTTGCTGCAACAAGAACTTTTATTTGCCAACATACTAAAGCATTAATAGCCTGTGAGAGTTTTCCATCCTAGATTTGTGGAAGTTGTAACAATAAACTGGAAAGGCTGATTTATTCATGAGCCTGGTGAGTGAATGAAAATTGTGGACTTTTAAAGAGAGTTATTTTTGCCATTGCATTGAAGAGAATCGGGGCAAGAATGACTGAAGAAATGTCTGTGACTGCCTACCACCAGTGAAGAAGTCTGAGAGGTTCGGTAGCTATTAAAGTCAAACATCTAAATGTCTGCTGATGCAGCTGAAATATTTGCATGTTTCAAGGAAAAGTTATAAATAAGTTGAGAAAAAGAAACTATTTGATAGTTGTGGTCATGCCAGATGGACTTTTGTCTGCCACATTGTTCATTTATTGGGGAGTATGATAGAAGACGTGAGCTAAGATGAAAAGCTGAATAGATCAAAGAAACAACAAATCCATTATTTTTCTATCTGGCACTTGCAATATAGTGAATAAAGTGTATGACAGCATAGTTTGTATGCTAATAGATAAAGATAATGGTCAATGGACTTCATGAATTTTGCTAAGTCCTCTGCCATATCTGAATTACTGTATGTTTCTCCCTCTATGAACTTTCTCCACTTTTAAGATCTTCCATGGGAGGCCCTTCTCTCAATCAAGAGGGTATTCTCTGTGGACGCTCCCAGGTTGTGGAATACCCTCCTTTTGGAGGCTAGGTTGACCCCTCCCTGTTGTCCTTTCAGCAGCAGGAGAAGACCAGACTTAATCTTAGGTACGCTTGGGCAATAAAGAGTTTCATTTTGGGTGTTGCATATAGTTATTTTATGTATAAATCTGGAACTAAAGAATTATCAGAAAGAACACCCACTTTCCTGGATTAGAGTGGGAAGCAAGTTATATTTTTCTCTCTGATGAGAGACCTGCTGCTCACTGTGTGTCTTTGAAACCCTGCATGACAGCTTAGTTCAGCCTTCTCCAAGCCTGACAAATTTGTGTGTTTTTCTCCACTCAAATGCTTTAGTTTGTTGTCACTTAGGAAGTATCAGGAGTCTCAGAACTTTCTGAATGCTTCTAAAAAGTGACAGTGATTATGGGAACAAGCTCACATTCTTCTCCAGTCTGTTGGCCAAGTGCATTTGCTGTCTACTCAAAACAACTGAGGCTTGTATTTTTGCCAGATTTTTTTCAACATTATAAACACTCAGATTTTCAAGGTTTCTCCTTAGCATGGAAAGCCCTAAGGGGGAGAGGGTCAGACAGAACAGATGAAAAACCCCACAATGATTGTTAAGATCACATTGATATACATTTTTAAAATGGATTTTTAAAAATCATATCCACCCTGGAGGCATGGAATACAGATGAGCTGATGCAAAACAAAACAAAAAAATCATGTACAGTATTCCATTTGGAAGTTGGGCAAAACTTACATGTTTTTTTGCATCTACCTCCACACCCCCTCCAGCTACAGGAACCATGGTCTTGAGAGAGACAAATGGGGGGAAGGAAGGGGATTGGGTGGGCATGGACTATGTCCCTTTGATTGGAGAGCTTGGGCTTAAAACCCAGTCCTGGACTTTGATGCTCCATCAGAACAGAATCTCAACGCCTAGCAAACTACATCTTTTGCCAAGACTGTATTTTGGTACAATGCTTGGATTAGGATGGCTTTCCATCGAAAACTCACCTTGCATTTTTTTATTCGTGACCTATAAAGGTGTCACCTAGCCTAGTTTTATAATTGTATTTCAGTCACCAAGAAGGCCCAACTCCTACTTGTCTCCCTCCAGGCCTCTTTCACAGTCAACACACTGTCTGGGATGAACAGGTAGGAAAAGCAGTTCTAGCTAAAAGAAGGCATTCTGCCAGCTACTGAGGTCTCAATCTGTTTAGGGCTTGATATGTTAAAACCATCATCTTGGCGCTTGCATGAAGATGAACAGGTAACCAGTTTAATGCAACCAGGGTTGGGGAAATATGTTGGTATTTATTAACTCCACCCATTAGCCTGGCCACCATGTTCTAGGCCTGCTAAAGCTTCCAGTTGTCTCCCAAGAAAGAGCAGAGCTGCACAATCTGTCTAAAGTGGAAAGAGGCAGACTGGACCTTATATTCTATCTAGTTATCAACTGGCAATGCCAGGTCCAGAATTGACATTCAGACTGCACACTTCATCCTTGTTGAAAAGAGTACTCCTGTCAAAGGAAAGGAAATCATCCAAACTACATACACCAGGAACACCCACCTAGAATATCTCCATCTTGTCTGGATTCATCCTCAGTCTCTTTTCCCATCTACCCCAGCACAGCAGCCTCAAGGGCTGGGACAGCATCCATTGCAGAAGGGTGGAAGGAGATATAGAGGTTTGTGTCACTGGCATATTGATGATGCATCATTCCACTCTGCAGATGACCTATCTCATGTTGATGTTCAACAGAAATGGGGAGAAACCATCTCACCTAAATGTACTCTCTGGGGATGGCTCCCAAGAAAGGATTGGAGGCAAGACAAAGAAAGGCACCAATCTCCATCTCAGAGAGCCTTCCCAGGAGAATACCATGTTTGGTGGTATCAAAGGCCACTGAGAAATTGAGGAGGACCAACAGGGGCACATGACCCCATTAGCCTTCTTCAAGAGGTCATTGTGCAGGGAGACCAATGGGGTCTCTATGCTGTGGCACAGCCTGAATCCAGACTGGAATGAAATGAGGGCATTGGTTTCCTCCAGGAGTGCTTGCAAATGATCAGCCACCACCTTCTCCACTAGCTTGCTCATAATAGGCTAAATTCAGAGAGATAATATACAAAATAGAGTGCAGATGCAACAAGGTAAGTGCAGGTACAAGGAAGTACAATGTTCTCTCCTTCCTAAAACTGCAAGAATAGACAGTTTTTTTTCCTGCATTGTGGTGTTGACAATAAAGACAGTGAAATTGTGCAAGATTTTATATACTTTGGTTCAGTCATCACTCAGAATGGAGACAGCATCCAAGGAATCAGAGGACTGTTACTTTGTACAGACGTGATAGCTGACAGGGGGAAATTGCTTTATTTGAAACATGAGCCCCACAATCCCAAAAGGTTTAGCTTTCCATCCTTCTGAATTTGATAAAATAAATTCCCAGCTTGCAGGGGCACATTGCCATTTCCATGATCATGCTGTGAACTGCCCAGAGAATGCTCCAAGCAGTACGGAGCAGTAGATAAGTAGAAGCAACAGCAGCAATATGGTGCTAGAAGAGGCCTCTGAGGATACTATGGACTACCGCACTTTAGATTTGAAACGCCTTTTCCTTAAAGATATATCACCTTAAAAATCACTGCCCACTTTTCAAATTGCTTTTCTGAAGAGCCCACTTGGCCACACCCATTTTTGACTGCTGTGTCGGTTTTTCTTGCGAGGACTACTGGAGGTGGTGTTTTTTTAAATCAGTTCCTGCACCCCCTTTTACAGTGATTTGGTTGTATTTGCAGACATACTACACTGCCTTTTTTTGGTTTCCCCCCTGTATCTGCTGTTTCCCTGTTGTAGTTTAAAGTGGTTCAGCCAAGTCTAAACGGGGAAGCCGACTACTAAGCAACCGCTGAAGTGAGGACTGTCGAACCGGTGTAGCGACCATGTGACCGCGGGAGGAGATAAGGCGATGCAAAATAAAAATGGGCTGCTCAAGGAAGTGCAGTAGCGGCCTTTGATCAAATCACGCCTAGGACCAAAACAATGATGAAACTAGGTTTGTTTTTCTTTTGTCACTTCATGAGGAGATGAGCCTCACTAGATAAAAAAATGCTGCAGAAAATTGAAGGTTCAAGGGAAAGTGGAATAGCAACTTACCATGAAAATAGCCATCACTTTGATTTTGAAAGAGCTGAGCATGGAATTTTGGAGGTAACTCCTTCATAAGAATGCCATAAGTGGAGGTGATAGGATGGCACAACAAGGTCTCTATTCAGAGCAGATAGAAAATGCTGCGGGAATGATCTGTCAAATAAGCTTTCTGTAGTTTACAGAATCATAGAGTCCTAGGAGACCTCAAGGGCCATCCAGTCCAAACCCCTGCCTTGCAGGAACCCCCATCAAAATACTCTCTACAGATGGCCATCCAGCTTCTGCTTAAAAACCTCCAAAGGAGGAGACTCCACCACCCTCCATGGCAGCTTATTCCACTGGCAAACAGCTTTAACCGTCCGGAAGTTCTTCCTAATGTTCAGACTGAAACTCTTTTCCTGTAGTTTGAAACCATTGCCCCAAGTCATAGTCTCTGAAGCCATGGAACACAAACCAATCCCCTCTTTAATACAATATTCTTTCAAATGTTTAAACATAGTTATCATATCCCCTCTTAGCCTTCTTTTTGTAAGGCTAAACATTCCCAGCTCCTTAAGCTCCTCCTCCTAAGATATTTCCTCCAGACATTTAACCATCCTGGCCGCCCTTCTCTGGAGCCGTTTGAGGTTGTCAACATTTTAAAGTGAGGTGCACAGAACTGAACACAGTACTCCAGGTGGCATCTGACTAGAGCAGAATAGAGTGGCATTATCACTTCCCTTGATCTAGACACTATGCTTCTGTTGATGCAACAAAGAATCACATTGGCTTTCTTGGCTGCCATGTCACACTGCTGACTTGTATTCAATTTGTGGTCCACCCAGACTCCCAGATCCCTTTGTGTATCATTGAGGAGCCAGGACACAGTCTGTGATACTATGGAATGTATTGTGTCTCATCATATCCAAACTTTCTTGAAACTAAGCACAGTAAAAAGTATACTATTTGTCAGCATATTCATGCTGTGTTGAAGTTTCAAAGTAATATTTTAATATAAGACACCTGTGAAGGCTATAGACCTAGGTCTCAGAAGCAGCCGGAGAGACATAATTGCACGCATAAGAGCAAAGGCTCAGAATGCTCGCTTAAGTGGGCCTAGTAATGGGGTACAAAGTAGCAAAGGTGATTGGTTAACAATATTATAAATACTGGAGATAGGAGCACATGGAAAAGGGGATTTTGTAAAGTTGGAAAGGTTTGGAAGTTGGCTGTTCACGTTGGTGCTGTATTGCTGTATGCAAGCTGGATTCCTATGCCGGATGTTCTTCAACTTAAAACGTTGGAAAATTACTTTGCTGAATGCTGGATTTGGATATAAAGTTACTCATCCATATGAACTGTATATATGTAAATAGAGTGCTGAAACAAAGAACCCTTGTTTGTCTTCACTGAAGAAGTTATGCTTTAACTCAAGGCAGCAGGCTATGCTGATGATTGTGGTTGACTACGTACTCCATGGTCAACCCACACACCAGACACTATTCTTAACTCTCAGTAAGGAATGTTCACGTATTGACCTGAGAAATGTGCTGGTTTATTGATGTTTTAGTAGGCGCCTGATTTCAGGCAGAGACAACAAATCCACAAGGATTTGTAAATGCAAAGTCTCATTTTCTTCTTCCTGAAGGGAGTGCTCCACATTCCTGTAGTACAGAATAGGTATAACGCCCAACTTATAAAAGAAATAGCAATCAAAGAAATGGTAGCCACTCCAAAATGTGCAAGGCAGCTCCATCTATGTCACAGAGGCTCCCTTTGTAGTTCATGGAGTCATATCTATACCATGTAGAAAATTCTGGGCAACAGTTGCTGTACAACTTCCCCAATTGCTACAACTTCCCCAAACTGCAGGTGAATATGCTTATTCAAAGTATTTTCTGCTCCTAGAAACATTAATTAGCATGCACTTGGTAATCTGCAGAGAGAGCACTGAAAAGAGACAAGATTTCCTTTTCCCAGCAGGTATAATTCTTTGTGCCTGTAAATCAAAACAAGTTATTATGGAGCTCTCAAGGCTCTGAAAATGCTGGGTAGCAGCAGAAGATAATTAAAGGGTGAAGACATCAAAAATTAATTGCATGGTCTCCTCTTCCCTCAAGTGTCAAAATTAAATAAATTAATTAAATTTAGAAAGTGCATGGAAAATACATTAATGATGTTGGGGGTGAAGAGGACGTGTAGTCCCATGATGCACACTCTCCTGGATAGGTTTAGGGACACCCCATCCTTCTACTACATAGCTGACATATGTTCTCCAAATAATCATACTATATAGGGTACAACACTAATTCATCTCCATCTGGATTGTTAGACATTTTCTTTCTGGATGCCTGGGAAAGGAGCATAAATGGTGTAATGTCTAACGATTAAGTATAATTTATTTGCAAAATAATGTTAGACAGGCATTTAGAGTATTCAGCATTCCTGGGTACAATTCAGGAAATGCAGAAATGGGAACTGCAACAAGATGTCTGTCATAGAGCAGAGTGCTGCTGTTCAGAATCCCAGCTAGTTAACCAGCCTTTCTCTGTCAAGGTATTCAGTTCTGTTACCACACTGGTTTAGTCATCCCTTCCTCTCCACCCCATCCAGTCAATGTTCTATGTACAATAAACACATTCAGAATTCATTGGGTTTTTACTACCCTAACCCACCCCGGTTTCTTTCCCTAACCACTTTTATAATTCTGATAATCTTGGGACTTCCTTGTTCTGTGTGGGTAATGCCATTTTGGCTACAAAAGGAAGCCTACACAACAGGTTTTGCTGTTGATACATATATATATAAATAAATAACATGCCACTACCGAACTATTATTGGGTTGCTGTCATTGATAGCTTCTAAAAACCAAGGAGAAACATTGGGTCCTCGAATGTGCTGATGCAACTTAGACACTACCACTTCATTTTTTTTTTCATTTTTATCATCCCTTCCTGGATAATATTTATAAACACTGGCATTGATCAAAGAACTTACAGTGGACCCTCGAATAACAAATCGTATAACATAAAATCTGTACAACATAAAAAATTCCCGAGATAGGGGAAATTTGCTTAACAGAATCGCCTGTGGGGCGAATCCATACAACGTAAAAATGGTCACAATTAGGGATTACTCTGTTTTCCATGCATTCCTATGGGAAATTTGTATAAAGGAAAATTTGCTTAACATAATTTCATTTGGAACGAATTAATTCCTTTATACAAGGTACCACTGTATTTAATTTCTCAATAAAACATATTTGGCAGATTGGAACAAGTCACTTAAAAACAAAGAATCAATAAAGCCTTATATAGTGGTGAAGAAAATTGATCTTGAGTTGTTTGTTTCAGAACACTTTTTCTCAGTTAGTGGGCTACATTCTCGGGCCCATGTGTGTATGGCTCAGATAAATATTATCTTCAAGTGCCCAAATGGATCCGGCATCCTGAAATACTATTTAAAGCATTTCAGTCAGAGGTCTCAAAACACTTCTGTTTCAATCACTGGTTTAAAGATTCTCCAAAAGACAAAGGCTGGCTTCTGGTTATGAATTAGAAAAGAAGAAATAATAGAAAAGGAGAGCTATAGATCAAACAGATATTAGGAAATCTTAATCTAATATAAAGCAATACTTCAAATGAAATTTGGTAGAGATGGAATTAAATCAGGAACTAATACTGAAGATAAGGCAGTGGCATAATAGCATGTAGCAGAACAGGAGCTTTGGAGGCATTGTTTTACAATGAGCTGATCATTCCTAGGACATGATTTCTGGAAGGTGAGGCAGGAAGGCTCCTGTTTCATACCTTGGCCTTTGGCTTGTGGTGTCCCTTGCAGTCGCAAATACCACTTAATCTCATACAAGTTCTAGGAGAAGTGCTAGAACTTGGAGTGTGTTGCCCTATATATGCATGGATAACCCATAACTCACTCTCTCTTTTCCTTCTATGTAAAGCAGCTGATTTGCCATAGTGCTGCTTGGGACTATGGCAACAGATGTGTGGAGGTCTGACAGACTGATCAGAAAATAACTTGGTCTGGGGTGGGGAGGGCTTCAACCTGTTTTAAGTGAGGGCTGTTGAAAGTTCTTATAGCAGTAGCATATATCAAATGCAAAAGAGGATCTGTGCAACTTGATTTTGCAAGGCGTTATTTAAATTGTTTTATACATTTCTTTCTACATGACATGGCTTAGGTGTGAATTTCCTCCTCTTTTCCAAGAAGGAAACATTTGAGACTCATCAGGATAGGTTTTGTTCTTTCATTTCAGGGACGTATGATATTTTTAGTCTCCTCCTTTATTATCTTTTTGAATCCAGCATCCCTAGAATTTCCTTTCTTCCTGGCAATTCCCTTTCACCCACCCTTTAGGACAAGACCTGTGCATACAATCTAGACTTGGGCATTTGAGAACTCGGTCAGAACTGTGTGTGCCTGTATGTGTGTAAAATCCCTGAAACTCAAACAAGGCAAGGAAGCTGAGGCCGATGGCTAGTTGTTATCTGAAGCAAAATGAAATGATATCAAACTGGGTGAGGGGGGGGGAAGCAGCAAGATGAGTAGTTTTTTCTTTGGGAGTTCAGATGGGGTGGGAATGGGGGAACTGAGAGATCTTGGCTTTAAGTTATCCTCCCCCTCCTCCTCTTTTGCAAAAGTCTAGAACAGTATGAACCCCCCTGCCTGTGATGTCAAGTGCATGGTTTGAGTGCACGCTGTATATTTATTAGCTGGAAGGTTTAACACATAGCACAGACTCTTTAGCCCAGCTGTAACTCACTTCAGCAACACAAAATCTAAGAGATCATGCCTAACTGTTGAGTGCTGATAACAAGGCCTGATGCAGGACTGGAATTGATCTATACTTCTCCATTTAACAATGATGGAATCAGGAGTGCTGGACCACCATGTACAGTAGGACCCCCGTATCCACTGATTCATTATCCACTGATTCAGTTATCCATGGTTGGCAGAGGAAAAAATAAATAAATAATTCAGCAGCCGCAAAGCAAGCTAGTGTCACAAAGAGCAGCTGCAAAGCAAGCTACTGTCATAAAACAGCAGCCGTAAAGCAAGCTACCGTCACAAATAGCAGCTGTAAAGCAAGCTACTGTTGCAAAACAGCAGCTGTAAAGCAAGTTACTATCACAAAAAAGCAGTTTTGGGGACATTTTGGCATTCACTATTATCCACAGTTTTCATTATCCACGGGAAGGCTTGGAACAAATCCCCAGTGGATACTGGGGTCCTACTGTAGTTCAAAATCCATCTCTCTCTCTCTCTCTCTCTCTCTCTCTCTCTCTCTCTGAGGTGATAGGAATCTTTCCAAAAGCTTCCAGGAAATGATTTGGAGCCATTAAACTCCTGAGGCAGATTATTTTAATCTGGTTTTTACTCCTGGAGAGGCTTGGGCTGTTCTGCCGCTGGCCCGTCCGGCACAGGGACCTTTTTGCCCCGCCCAGGCAAAACATTGTGAGACTTGCTACCCCCCAGTCATTGTGAGATGTGTGATCGGGTGGGGTGATGGGCCCCCCTTTACAGCAAGGGCCTCATCCATCACACAGCCTCTTTCACTTGTCTGGCAGCAACCCACCCAACCACTGACTTTTTAAAAGCTAGTGTGGCATAGTCACCATAAGAGGCTGGATGGGAACTTTTGCCCTGCCACCCAGATTGGCCAAGGGCGGGCAAGGATTTTTCGCCGACCTATCCCATACTGGCATAGGTGGTGTGGCATCAGCCACGCTGGCAGAGAGGGCGGGGAACAATAGCATCTGGTGAGTTCCAAAATGGTGGACAAGTTATGCCTCTCCAACCCCACAGCTCTTCAGACCCTGTGATCATGGAGCTGGAGCAAGGATCCTTTTATATCCCTACCAGGTTGGGACCAGCCACTTGATGGTGCCTCAGACAATGGAGGGTTAACGTCATTGCTTCATCCAGCCAGGGGGCGCCACTGTGGTGTACCCTCTGGGCCTGGAACTTGCCCACCTGATGATGCCATTGGGCAAGGTCTCCTGGCGACCTCAGGGCCAGGGGTTCCCCGCCCTTTGTCAGCCCCCCTCTGCTATGTGATGTATTGTGTCCAATAAAATGTGGCCTGAATTTTAACCCACGAAAATAGTCTCACCTGTTTATTTTCATCCTGGGAGGGGTAATGGGTTCCAGTGAGTCTAACCCCAATGATCTGTCCATGACAAGGGAAATGCAGAGTTCTTCCATTTTCCGATCACTATCATCTACCCCAATACAGAAAAAACTATGTGTAAGTATAACTTGCAGTACGGGTGGGGGCAGATACCATGGTTGTTATGGAGGACATGAAGTCCTGATCCACTCCTGACAAAAGCTGCTTCGGCATGAACAGTGAAATCCCTCAGCACAACCATTTGAGGGGACTCCAGAACCATTTCTGAGATCAGCTTGGCTAGCTCAGGAAAGTAGACTGTCGAGCAGTGGGGTGGGTGGTTCACCAACAGAATCCCTGTTCTGTCTTGGGCTCTCACTTTCAAGTACACATATTTTATCCCAGAAAACTGGAGGAATGGGACACCTTGTGAGGGGGATGAAATCACAACAGATCACTGCAACTCTACCTCCCCATGCCCCCCCCTCCTAGGCCTACTGCTGCACAGAAAACCCTGGTAGACAGTGCTAAGATGAACACTCCCAGTCTCATTCAATCAAGTCTATGTAAGGCAGGTAGGCATGCTCATGCAGGATCAGTTCCTGGATAGATGTTATTTTCCCATTTACCGACCTTGCATTTAGCAGCAGCACTTTCAACCCAGGGGGGCTTATGCCAAGGCCATCCAACCTACAGTATTTCAATTTGAGGACAGCTTAGGGACAATACCCATTTATCCTTCCTTCTCAAATAACACTGTAGCTGCCGTCCCCCAGTCCCCCACAATATCTTTCATTGCCCTGAACAATTCTCATTGCTGCTCCCTGAGTCCTTCCAATACTCTGCGGGGAGGGGGCGTTTAGGAGTGATCATGTCAGCCGCCCTAGTGGCAGCGGCTTGCCAGCTATCCACCAGAACATTGACAGGAATCAGCTGGTATCCCGCCATGGTTTCCTGTACACCAACAGGATCCAGTAGCCTTTGGGGGCAGACCATCTTAAGGGGCCCTTGCTCCCCGTGAGGAGGGAATGCCATTGTGAGGCTGCATTTTATTATCCAAGCTCATCCTCTCCCCCCAACAGCCTTCCCAATGCCTCTAGCAAGGCATAAGCTTTAATACAGAGATTATCTTGGGGCCTTTTTACACGACCCCTAAGATCCACTGGCCACTTAAATTCGGACCAGAGATCTTAGGGGTTCGTCGCTCTTCCTCTGTCCCCACCCCCCTCCGCACTTCCTGGTTGCTGGCTGCCTGAGGAGAGGGAGAAAAAAGAAAGAAAAGAATGCCGGGTTACCTCCGTTCTGTTCCCAGCAGCATTCAGATCTCTGAAAGGGGCCGGGGGGGGGCAGAAAAACAACAAACAGAAGCCAGGAGAGCCCCGCACTCACTATCCTTATACTGGATCAAATATTTTTCACATCCAAAAAGCAGGTACCTGAAAGCTGCGCTGGGACGCACTAAAGTGGGCGGGGTCGCACTTAATTTCCTGTTAACTCCGGAGCTGGTGGGTAAACATTTTTAATCTCCGGAGCTGGGAGCCATTTGCCCCGGAGTTTAGGGGTCGTGTATAAATGCCCATAGAGTCAGCATTGTTCTAAAGTGCATCCTTCCAAGGCACTACATAGCATGTTAGCAACCAAGCACAGCATCTCCTGAGTGGTAAGCTAAGCAAAGCAACAGCAGGAAACACAGTGAATGCATGTAATAAACTATTCCTCAAATAATCATTATCTTAGAGCTGCAGCAGACCTTGAAGGGACTTGATGGATCATCATCTCCAGCCCCTTTCAATGAGGCACAGTGGGGAATTCAGCTCCACTGCTAGTTGTCTAAGCCACAGTATAATTCCAGACAGTTTTTATCATAGATGAGTTTGAATCAGAACAATCATTAGGTTACATCACTCAAATACTTACACTTGTATTTAAAAAGGAGATCATTCTGCCTAAGAGATTGAAAAAAAATAAAGCAGTAAAATACTTTCTGTTATTTTTAAAAAGTGGAGGCTTTTAAGTATATATCACAGGTAAGCCTCTTTACAAGGCACAGCACTAATACATAAAATGGAAAGATAAAATTATAGAGCTCATTTCAGAACATGGTTATTTGAAATTGATTTCTGGATTGCTGATCTATGGTGATTTTCTTAAGCTGCAACCCTACATTTATTTTTACTATGTACTTATTCTTACTCTTCTTTGAATGGCAAAAAGGCATAAACAAAATGGAGCACATATAAGCCAACAAAGCCATAAAGCGCTTACCACACGCCACGTACCAGAGCCACCAAGGAGCACACAGTGCTGCATTTAGCTTCAAATCCTTGAACTCAATCTTTAGCCTGATTTCAACATAACTTTATACATCAGGTGTGCAAATTGGAGGGATTCAAAAGACATTTCACCCACCAGTCCAGCTTTGGGGTTTTCTCACTACTCAAAAATGAAACTAGAATTGTCCAGTTTCCTTTTCTTGAGAAAATGAAGTCTAAGAGGAAGGAGAAGTATTTGAAAAGAGAGCTGCCACTCTTATATGCATGCTGGAGAACAATATTCCTTTTCTGGACAAAGAAAGGATGTGGGTCAGAGGCTGCAAATACAGGTGAAAAGTGTAACCCATGTTTCCCATCCATACTATGCATGTTTGGTTAGAAATATGTCCTATTATCCAAGATCCTGTAGGGATTATAGAGCATAAATGGGCAATCATACACGTGATTCTACCTGTGTAGCTGGATATCCATAGGACTTTCCTGTAATCCTTTCACCGAGAAAGCAGCTTGACACCTGGCCATGTAATGGATAGTAAGGGTGGAAAGTGACTTGTGCAATTGCTCTTGCATATGTGATTTTCTTCAATAGAATGTTGGTCATTGAGTTCAATCATGTTTACTCGTAGGCAAGCAGGTAGTTATAGGATTGCAATCTAAGAATGTCAGTCCATATCAATGATCTTTCAATGAAGAGTGAGAACAATTTAATACCAGGTCATAAAAGCAGATCAAAATCAAAATAAACAAGTAAATCCATCAGCAGCAAGCAAGAAAGGCTAGTATTTCCTAGTCTTGCTTAGCCATAGTATGAATGCTTTACCATGTAGTCTCTGTATGTTGGCTCTTATGTCTATAGACGTTCCATGGAGGCTTACATTAATAATTTAACAGTTTGTCTTGAAGGTGCCACAATGGCCTTTTTTTTTTGCTTTTTTTTGTATTTCTTGTTGGAATACCTATCCAAACTAAAGTGGCTACAACTTTAAAAATTGCATAGCAGGAGAGAGATTTTAGTTTTTTAAATAACTCCAGTAGAAGAATCATTTGTCAACATTTGGTGTTGACAGGAAGAGAATGAAATGTACTTTGTTTAGCCTAGCTGTCAAGGAGCCAAGGGCAGAATGTGCTCCTCTGGTGATGGTGGGAAAGGCGGAAGCCACACCATATGCACCTGGTGCGCTGCAGGGTGGTACATATTGTGGTCTGAATAATAAATAAGAGGGTTCCAGGATTCTTTCCTCTGGCAATAGTGGATGAAAAGATTGGAGAAATGGGGAATGTTAATTTGTCAAATAACAAGTGTGGAGCATGTGAGGATCTCGGTGGAAGAGCACTAGGAGGTAGTTGCATGCTGGAACAAGGACTAATGAGGAAGAAGTTCAAGGACCTTCAGTGTAGCAGGGACCATGACATACCAACTCAACCATATCTTACCTGTTCACTCTTAATCCCAGTGGCAGCATCTCAGGTGTTGAGAGAAGAACAGGTTTCTGCAGGATTGCAAACTATTTTGCAACTTACCTCTGTTACAATGTAGCTGTAATGTATTTCAGTGTGATTTAGTTCTGAACTGACAATGTAGAGCCATCAAATTTACAAGTCTTACAGGGTTGACAGCTGTGGGGACTGTCATAAGTACCTGCTCTTCCAAATATGCAGCTGTACATACCTCGCTAAGAATTCTTATAAAAGGGAAAACTTGATTGTTAATGACCAGTGGCAGAATGTAATTTCAAAGCAATTTATAGTCAATGGCCTACAAGAGCAAGCAGTCAAAACACATACAGCAGGAATAGTGTCCCTCAGGTTTTTTGCTTTCAGATGGATAGCTGCCTTAATCTGTAGTTTGTTGCAGAAGGACCAGTCACTACTGTGAAGAAGGGGTCTGAGGCTCAGGAAAGCTTATCCCAAAGAAAACTATTTAATCTTTAAGGTGCCACAAGACTGTTGTTTTTGAGGCAGTTTTTGAACGACACCATCAAAGCACTGACTA
The DNA here is from genome assembly GCA_029282475.1 of Phrynocephalus forsythii. Lineage (NCBI taxonomy): Eukaryota > Metazoa > Chordata > Lepidosauria > Squamata > Agamidae > Phrynocephalus > Phrynocephalus forsythii. The sequence goes on from JAPFRF010000010.1 coordinate 98,944,932, forward strand.
TGCAGGCTAGGACTTCTGCAGGACCATAACGGTGCAAAATGGCATTCTTTTTGATCCGGAATAGTAACAATACAGTAGATGGGGTGGGAAGCAGCTGCTGATATAGTTTAAGAGGCACGAGTTGTATTGCCAAACCAGCGGACTTTAAAATATACTGAGTGTCGTTCTCCTCCTGCTTTGTTTGCATGCCTGCCCTTATTAGTTGTGGGCAGAATCTTACTTTCTAAATGCTGCGATTTCTTTAATCTCTTATTAAGCCAACGTTTTTTTAAAAAGGCGAGTTGCAGATTCTAGGGAACGCCCTTCTCTTCAAACTCTTGTTGTCCAAAAGATGCACAATTAATGAACGCTGAATCTATCCTTAAAGTGACGTGCCCGCTAACTCCGCCGGAAGGTCAACTTATTTTCTCTCTTTTGGGGCTTATTTGCTTGCAATAGCCTGATTTCTCCACCTCACCCTCTCGTGCTCCACCGGGGAGGCGGATTTCAAACCATCCGCGCCCACGCCCAGCAAGGAGGAAGACAGCAAGGGGGACGGGCGCTGGGCTTTTCTCCTTCCGCTGGGTGTGGCCGCGCTCTGTGCAGCCCAGAAGGCGTGTCGCCTCTGCGCCACCGGCACCTCCTCCTCCTCCTCTTGCCCGGGGTGGTGACCGGGATCTTTTTGTGTATGTGTGTGTGTGGTGTGTCCTTTCCGCCCCGGAGAGCAGGCGAGGACACGGAGGCGGCGCCGGGACGGGAGCCGCGGCGGTGCCCGGCAGCCATGTCGCTTTTGTCCCTGGCCCTGCTGCCCGTCCTGCGGGTCTACTGGGTCGCCGTCGGCGTCGTCTTGCACCAGCTGCTCCGCCGCCTGCGCCCGGGCGGCTCTGGCAAGCCAGGTGAGCCGGGGACACGGCGAGCTCCGAAAGGGCTGCGGGAAAGGTTCGGCGCGGCTGGGGCGGAAGCGCCCCCCCGGCCGCCCCGCCGTGGAACCGGGGTGTGTTTGTTGGGGGGTGGGGGAGGCTTGCTCCTTCTGGCTCGCCTTCGTTCCTTCCGCCGAGGGTTCCCGGCCATCCTTTGGGATTGTCACGGGGAGCCGAGCTTGAATCTTGGCGCTCGGAGGAAGAGGACGGCCCTCCACAATAGGGTCACTGCAGCCGCTCCGCGGCCATCGTTCGCCAACCTGGGCCATGAGGCCAGGGGCTGCCGACGCCTTCCTGGCATCTGGGGTTGTGCCTGGCCATGAGCAGCAGCATCTGCTCCAGAACGAAATAGGAAAGTGCTGATGTGCTCCCTCCCTCCCTCCTAGCGGTGCCCGTATCCCCATCCACCAAAGGCGCCTCTGCCAGGGGATCCTTGGCGCACACGCCCCCTTCCAAAAGCCACGCATGTGTGGCTCCTCGCCCGTTGCCGGCGTCTTGGCTGTTTGTTACTGGCTCTGCTAATCCCGATGACAGGGTGGCTTTGTTCCCGCCCCATATTGTGTGTGCTGCGTGCGAAATAGATCATCTTCCACGTTCCGCACGAGGATCCTGCCCACGTCCGTTTAAAAGGAAACTCCATTCACTTCCTTGGGTCTTCTTCCTTCCTCGCAGGGAAATGCTTCTAGGGTTGCAGCCATTGTGGGCATCTAGGCAGAGAGATCTTCTCCAGTTGAAAGCAGCGGGATGGTGCCTGACCTGCATTCTGTTATCTGAGTGGTGTGCGGTTTTGTGGCTTTTGGAGGTGCTTGTAGGGCATAGCAGTGCAGTGTGGTTAGAGTGACACCTCTTGATGCCTACTGTTCACTGGAAAGAGACTTTTACCTGCAGGATCTTCTGGTGCCCTAAATGAACACTTGGGTGTTACAGGTAGAGGGGAGTCTGGGAGTGGTACCTGCCCATATGGCTTAAAGCACTCTCTGGGCAGTTTACAGTTGAATTAGGCTGGCTTCCCTCCCCCAAGATGACAGCATGCTGTTGCTGCTGCTGTTGCTGCTGCTGCTGCTGCTGCTGCTGCTACTACTACTACTACTACTACTACTACTACTACTACTACTACTACTACTATTTATTATTATTATTATTATTATTATTATTATTATTATTATTATTATTATTATTATTATTATTATTATTATTATTCTTCACCATTCTAGCTGGGCTAAGGCTTGGGAAACCTGAGTTCAAATCCCCACTTGGTTGTTGAAGCTCACTGCAGCTGGCAATCTTAAATCACTCATTGGACATCCTGCATACCTGTTAGAGGCACTATAAGCATATAATACCTTATGGCGACAGCATGTAACAACAAGGATTAATTGCACTTTTGACATGTCAGCCTGTGGTTATTTAAAGCTACTTGGACGTTGTGATGCAACAAATGGGGAAGGGAAATTGACATACCTATTTACTTCAGCTTTTTCCTGTCACGGTGAACTGTAGATTTTACTCTGCACTTTTAATAGGACAATCATAAAGTGCCTATGCACACTCAACTAACTGCCCCATAACCAGAAATGGTTTGAAAAAAATAAGAAAGGATGTTGAAAACAAATTAAAAATATAAATATAAAGAAAAATAAAACCCTAACCTGTACATTCCTCACTGGCCCAAGGGGGACCTCTCTTCCTCTCTCTTTCCTCTGCTTTGGAGGCTGCCTGTGACAGAACATTCCAGACAATCACTCCTAATCCAGCAGGGCTAGGGAGGGAGAGCCACCACTGGCTCACTTGTGATCATGTGACCTGCTCCCAGTGCTTGTATATCAAAACATTGTTGATCAAATCAAAATTCAGAAGAAATGTTTGCTTGTCTTGCAAAACACTCTTAAACCAATGGTATTACTGTATTTAAATTTGGCAGCTGGTGTATGAGAAATACACTGAATTCAGACCAGACCAGTCAAGGTGTATCTGGATGGAGACATTGTCCTTAATCTATATGACATATTCTGCTTTAACCTGATATGATTGATTTCATAGAGGCTTGTACAGTCACCCCCACCATTTCGCGGTTCAGGTACTGTGGTCCCACTACATCGCGGGATCACAGTACCTGCATTTTGGGGCTGCGCAGGGGGCGGCGGGGGGCCATCGGGTTGCTCCGCACCACCCCTCTGCAAAGCCTCGGAGCCGTGTGGGGGGGGCGGCAGGGGCTGATTGGGTCGCTCCGCATCGCTCCTCCGTGCTCCTCCGCAAAGTCTCGGAGCCGTGCAGGGGGTGGCGGGGGGCCATTGGGTAGCTCCGCGCCGCCCCTCCACAAAGCCTCGAAGCCGCGCGGGGGGACAGCGGGGGGGCATCAGGTCGCTCCGTGCCACTCCCGCGCTCCTCTGCCACTCCCAATCTCCTCTGAGTCAAGCCTTGGAGCCGTTTCCCCATTGGAGCCAATGTTTTCCAATGGGGAAAATTTTCTCCATTGAAATGCATTGGCAATGCATTTCAGTGGAGACAGCCCCGGACAATAAGTCTTGGGCGGCCCGGGCGGGCGGCGGTGGGAGGTCAGATCCTCCTGCCGCCGCCGCTGCGCGCCGCCTCAAGATTTCTCAGACAGGCACGTGATGCCCCCCACCCCTAGGCCAGACCCCACCCGCTTCCGCATATCGCGGATTTTCATGCATTGAGTGTGGGGTGGGTCCCTAACCCCTGTGATGGGTGGGGGGTTACTGTATAGAACTTTCATGTGAGATCATGTAGACACGTGTTGGGTTTTGGATTTTCCTTTCTTAGTACAGCAGAACCAGAAGTCTTGTATTTTTAGAATTTTTGATTTATATTAGCATGCAGCTTGTGTAGAACCCTGTGACTGTCAAGTTCAAGGGGAGGGGCTTCTGCTCAAAATGCATGCCTGGCTAATGAAGATCTTAATACAGTGGCACTTTGACTTACGATGGCTTCAACTACCGAAAATTTTGACTTACAAAGGAAATCATTGGGAATGGATTTCCGAAAAAAACTTGAGTTACGAATGGAAATCCATTTCCAATTATTATGTAGAGAGAATTGGTTCCCAACATTGAGTCCCCATATGTTTTTGGAATAGAACTCCCAGAAAGCTTTACCACTACCTGTGCTGGTCCGGATTTCTGCAAATTGTAGTCCAAGAACATCTGGGTACCCACATTTGAGAACCATTGATACAGAGAAAGGAGCATTTGGTTAACAAATTGTTCTAATGATTTCAAAGGATGGTTGTTAATATGACCACAGTGTGCCTCTGTAAGCAATGATATTCTAGAATTACTAGGGAAAAATCTTCTTCCTTAGTTATGTAGACGTAATTTACTGTTACACTTCCGGTTCTAAAGTAACACTAAGGCAAAAGAGCTATCCATGATGTACTTCCATCAAGTTGCAATGGGAATTATTTGACCGGTGGTGTTATCAAATTGCACAGTTCCTTGTTGCTAATACCTGGCATATTTGTGTGAACGTAAATTTAAACAGTACTTTGGATAGTGAATTCAGCTTCCAAGAATTTACATTTTTATTATGCTTATTCGAGGGTCACAGGAGAAAAGGATTAAATTAGAAGTAGATGGCTAAAGGATGCATAGCCAGAGTAGGGAGAGTTGGGGTGTAGCAGTGGAATAAGACAGCCATTTTTTTCTAATGAAAGAGCATGGGAGAGGTGGCTTCGCGGGCTAGCACGCTGAAAACTGTCGGCTGCAAAGTCAGCAGCTCGGTGGTTCGAATCCTGGGTGCTACCCAGTGAAGTGAGCTCCCGCTGTTAACCCCAACTCCTGCCAACATAGCAGTTCAAAAGCATGTAAATGCAAGTACAGTGGTACCTTGCAAGACGAATGCACTGTAAGACGAAAAACTTGCAAAAGGAATAAAATTTCTAGAAATAGGCATGTTATGCAAGACGAATATTCCCTATGGGATGCCTTGCAAAATGAAAATCCATTCTGCATTTTGAAACAAGTTACTCCGGATGTGTTGCACCTGTTTAGTTTGTGGAGGGGTGGGAGGAGTTTTTTTAATCAAGTTTTGGAGCCATTCTGGACATTGTTTTGCAGCAGTTTTGGGACTTTTAGAACTTGGATATGTAGGGAGTTGAGGTTTCCTTGTTTTCTGATATATTTTTGCATTGCTTTCCATTGCACTTTTGGCAGGAATGGGCTAGGGTTTCTTCTTTGGTATTGTCTTTTTTTGCCTTTTCTCTTCTTTTCCCTTGCAGTTTTGGTGAGAATCTGCAAAGTGCAGACAGTTTGCAGTTTTCCCTTTGTCTTGTTGCTTGCTTTTGCACTGGGTCCCCCCCCCCAAGCTCTGCATGCCTTTACAGTGAACTTTATAAAGAGCTCTGGAAAAAATAGCTTTTTTTTTGGTTTCTTTAAGTTGGCTATGATTTGGTGACACATGACTCTCACATGCATAACTTTTAGGACTTCAGAAAGATACATTAGAAACAATGTTGTGATTAGTTTAGTCCTTGTTTCTAGCAGTAATTTGATTCTTCCTTAAAGTCTATCCCTAAGGAAATGTCATATTTCATTTTATATAACACTGTACCTACTAATAAATGCTAGATAAAAAGTTCAAAATACATATGGATTAAAAACAACAGATTCTGGGAGTTGTGCCAGGCATCTAAAGCTGTCTCTTTCTATAGAAATGTAAAAGTGCTTCAAAATGTTAACATAATCAGGTGGATCTCCCACAGCTTTGAATTATTCTTTCATCCTCTGGGTAGTTTGTGGCAATATATGTTGCCCAGAAAGATGCAAAGAGAAGGGGGGCTCATTGCCAAATTGTACATATTTTAATTGGTTTCATCAAGTTAAATTGTTACCACTCGTTGTATGTCTGCCCAGTTATGTGGCCTGAGTAGTAAAACTGCAATCAACCAGAATTTTCTCCATATGGACACATTAGGTTTTCATATTTGAATCAATGAATCAGTAGTGCACAAGCTTTAAAACAAGTGATTTTCTACGTGGACAATATGTAAATACTGTCATCCAGAATTTAATACCAAAAATTAATGTTTTAAAGTTGTTGTGTGACACTAGTGCTCTCAAGACCTGGACGGGTAGCGTGGGGGAAAACACTGTGGTATCGTTATACAAGATTTTAGCATTGAACAGGTCTGAAATGCAGTCATGAAAGGCAAGACTTTTGGATCAACTGTTTGTCTCCTGTTGAGTCCCTATTTGTTCTTCTGCAGGTCCAGTCACAGAGGGGTGAGGTATCTAGCTAGCCCATAATATGCATCTGATGTACCTATAGAAATAATTGAAAGGGTCTTAGCCATTCAGTATTCCCATTTGCTGTTAACGTGCATGGAGATGGGCCCAAGCATGTGTCCAGTGGTTAAGCTATTCATTGTATTTACCTAATTCATATGAGCGGAAAGCTTGTAAAATGAAATACATTGTGCAAATGTGGAAGATATTGAAACCACTTGTGTAGTAAAGAGTTGCATAAGTAGGCTGACAACATTAGATATAGGCCCTCGGAGGCAGGAAGAGAAACATGCAGAAGATCAGAAAGCTTCACATCCTGTATATCAGATGTGTTACTTGACAGCTGGTCTTGGTTGACTTCAGTGTTGGCTTATCACTTTTCCCCCCTTTGGCATGTTTCCTTTTCACCAGTTGGCGACGTCTTGGGATTACAGATGCAACTCAACATGGTGAATTTGGTCCAGGGGTTGCTTAACATTACAATCCACCATTGTTCATCAGGTTACCTAGTCTCACCCTAAATGCTTCACAAAATGGGTAGTTTTGCCTGGCATTTTTGCAGATGTAGTTTTGTGGATGGGGCAAACCATTGGATGCTTACATCCTTGTACCTTACCTATAATAGAAATTTCTAACTATGGGGATGGTTCAATAAGGACTAAAGGAACTGCTGACCTCTGGAGTATTGGAGGGTGGTCCCAATATATTCATTTCTGAAGTGTCAGCATAGGCCTGCTGATAATTTAACTTATAAAAATCAAGCTAAAAATGGCTTTGGGTACTTCATGCCTTGCCTCCTGATCCATAATGTGATTGTTGCTGCTTAAGAAATATTGTAGCAGATTAATGGCCTCATTATTAGTACTAGACATGCCATATACCATTTCTAGATACAAGGCTCTACAGATCCCTGCACTGTCAGGCTGAATCCTTTGATCTAAGGAAATAAATATCTAGGTGTGACCACTATCAGCCTCTAGCGATTCAGAGCTGGCAGTGGCTGAATTCCCTGGCACAGAATCCATAGGGTCAGCTTTAGGGCTTAAATATATGGGAGTTTTATTTACAATTGTACCATAGCTCTGCAGAATTCCTGCAGCCTCAGAAGATGCAGTTTGAGGAGGGTATATCAGTTCTTGGACCCCTTCTGCTTCAGTGGGATCCTCAGGTACCTTCTCTGAGAGTTCCCACAGTTCCCTCCTATCACCAGGAGATTTTGCTGGACCCAAAGAGGGTTTATTTATTGCATTTGATAAAGATGCTGGCTGCCTGACCCTGCCTTTCCAGGAAGATGATTCAGAAGGGTGTCTTTGTTTTCCATTGATCCAAGGTCCTTTGGGTGGAGGAAAGTCACAACATTCCTGGCTCCCTTGGGACTGATATCTGTCCATAAGCAGGCCAGCTACCTGGCATACTCACCCCAATACACTGGGTTATGCAATACACCATGTTTATCCTTCTCTCTTTTTTACATATTGGGACAGTCAATTGTAAGGTAATTAAGGGCTTAGGGCTTTCTTTTCTTTTCTCTTTCTTGATTTTTTAATTCCTGTTTCTTCTTGGATCCATTTATCTTTCTTGAAGGTAAACCTCTTGAAATCAATAGGACTTATTTTTTACCTCTCATGCAAGTTCCATTGATTTGAAAAAGTCTACTCATTTTGGGGTTAACATTGGGCTTAGCTTCTAAGTCCCTGTAAATTTGTTCTTGTGAGACAACAGTGCTTAATATGACTAGGAATTGTAAAATTTTCTTTCCTGATTTCCAAAATCATTGATTTATAAGAGTTCCATTTTGAGAAAGAAAGAAAAAAAAGCATTAGTAACAAATTGGGAAATGGGAAACTCCATTGAAATAAATTGGATAGTGTACATTATTTCCTTTTACCATATTGATGATGTACTTTACAAATGTGCATAGAGATGGGAGACATTTGAGTGCAGAGGTATTTGCTGAATGGGCAAACAAATTTAATAAGTTCCTGATTCTTAGTTAGCTTCTTTAGTTTTGGACTAAATAAAGTAGGTGCTTTGAAGTCTCCTCATGTTGATGATAGATGTGCCTTGTGTGTTTTCAGTATTTCGTAAGGTTGCAGTTCTAAAATGCAGTCAACATTTAGGAGCACAGCAAATGTAGCTTAACCTTCAGGCCCTACCCTACTCAATGTTTACATGTGAGGAGCTCCAACCATGCAAGTTGCTATAGCAATTTGCTGACATGCCAGACCTATGCCAGATCTCAAAAGAGCTCATTGTACAGTATATGTGTGTGGTGAACAGAATGGTGGCCTTAATTTCATTTTACACTGAAAAACAACACAAGCTTATTGATCTAAATTTGGTCTTAAAATGAAACCTCAGGTAAATATTCTTTGAAATATTCTTTTAAATATTGCAAATAATTATTTGCATAAAGATGATTCCAAAGTTATATGTGGTCGAGGGAACGGGTGGAGAACTCACTGGATGCAGGGAGGTTATACATCTGATTAATAATACCTGACTGCTGTTGCTGTCAATTTCCATTATGTTCTGCTTGCAGCTTTTAGGTCTTGTTTTTGGCAACTTGTATGGTGACTTCATTCAGGGACTTAGTTACATTTTATAATTGGGAAAATGGGCAGGCAAATCAAATAAAAAAGCCAGGTTGGCCCCTGCAGATATTTTGGGTTTTAGTTCCCAGAAACATGGTTATTTTTAAGGGTGTATCATCCCAAATAACAGGGACAAATGTTCCTTGTTAACTAGGCCTTGGGTATTTTCAGGAATTCCAGAATTCACATGCCATGCCATGCTAAGCATTACCCCCTTTACTGGTGAATGTGTGATACCTCAAACTTTTCCTGGGAAATGGGGGAGAAAGTGGTATTGAACATGGTGACATTTTGTCCTTGGAAGCCAGTGACCTGCTTCTAAACCTCAGTTTGAGACAATTGAATCTTTTCACTCCCCTCAGCTTTGAACAAGAGAGAGCGACAGAGACTGGAGTAATCTCTGATTATTGTACTTCAGAAATGTATCAAGGGTTGTGGGGGTGGGAACATATTTATGGCAGCCACAGACTCTGGCTGGCTATCAAGACTAGCCAAAATGTATTTATATTGCAAAATTATGTGTCCTTGATGCTGAAATGGCACAGATTCTTTGTTAGACAGAGCCCATTCCAAGATAAAACTAAGACCATGAAACTAGAGATTTGTTTCTAATTCCACTTGCACCACTATATAATACAGCTTTTAATTTTAGACACGTTTCTTTGTCAGTAGCTTGAATTGCTACAGCTGCACATAATAGTGTTGGCTGTTCCTTTTCCCAAGCGAGTGTAATACTACCCTCCATCTTCAGACATATTACAATATTACTATAAAACATGTAGGCTGTGTTTGTGCAAAGAATTAGTGAGCTCGTGTAGTTGTCAGACGTAAGCTTTCTCATTTGTGTTTATCTGCTGCCTTTTATCAGGTGCTCATTAATGAGTGAAGAATCAAGAAGCAATGGAGAATAAAAGTTTGGAAACTTCCCCATCAGACCTAAAGTTAGTGGCCCATCCAAGAGCAAAAGTAAAGTGTGGAAGTATTTTGGTTTTGATACCAATGCAGAAGGATGCATATTACAGTGGAAGAAAATCTACTGCCGCATTTGCATGGCTCAGATTGCTTATTCGGGAAATACCTCCAACCTCTCTTACCACCTTGAAAAGAACCATCCGGATGAATTCTGTGAATTTGTGAAAAGCAATACTGAACAAATGAGGGAGGCCTTTGCAACGGCCTTTTCAAAACTGAAACCAGAATCATCTCAGCAGGTCGTTCAAGACACCTTGATTATGAAGACCGGACACAGTTACGAGAATAAAAAGCAGCAGGAACTGACATCAGCTGTGGTCAGCTTAATATGTGAGGGTTTGTATCCTCCTTCCATTATAGATGAGCCCACGTTCAGAAATCTTCTCAGAGTAGCTGACCCCAGGTATGAACTTCCTTGCAGAAAGTATTTCTGCGCAAAAGCAATACCTGCAAAATACATTGCTGTTAGGGAAAATGTGCTGAAAGAGCTGACTGAAATCCTGTGGTGTGGCATATCTGTTGATATGTGGAAGAGTGAGAACCAAAATAGATCCTATGTAACACTGTCAGCTCATTTTCTCAGTAACGGATCTTCCAGCTTCCTGGCTGTTAATTCTCGATGTTTAAAAACATTTGAAGTGCCTGAGGAAAATACTGCAGAAACGATTACAAGGGTCCTTTATGAGATATTCATTGGTTGGGGAATCAATGCAAAAGTTTTTGGTGCAACAACAAATCATGGGAAAGACATAGTCAAAGCTTGCTCCCTTCTGGACATTCCAGTGCAGATGCCTTGCTTAGGGCAGATTTTTAATGTGGGAATACAACAGGCTTTTCAGCTTCCCAAGTTGCACGGTGTTCTGTCCAGATGTCGAAAGCTGGTGGAATATTTTCAGCAGTCTTCCGTAGCCATGTATATGTTGGGTGAGAAACAGAAGCAGCAGAACGCTTTGCGTTGCATGCTTGTGAGTGATCGCGTTTCCTGGTGGGGCAGCACACTAGCCATGTTGCAGCGTCTTAAAGAGCAACAGTTTTCTATTGCTGCAGTGCTTGTGGAAGACAGCAATAACCATCACCTCATGTTGGAAGCAAGCGAATGGAATGCAATTGAAGGTTTGGTGGACTTGTTGCAGCCCTTTAAGCAAGTTGCTGAGATGCTGTCGGCTTCCAAGTATCCAACCATCAGCATGGTGAAGCCCCTCCTTCACATGCTGTTGAATACAACATTGACGATAAAAGAAAATGACTTGAAAGAAATCAGTATGGCCAAAGAGGTGATAGCCAAGGAATTGTCTACCACCTACCAGCATACACCTGAGATAGACATGTTTCTCAATGTTGCAACTTTCTTAGACCCAAGGTATAAGAAGCTGCCCTTTCTTTCAGCATTTGAGAGACAGCAAATTGAAAACAGAGTGATAGAAGAGGCAAAAGGTATCCTAGAGAAAGTAAAAGACAGCACACTGAGGGCAGAAGAGCAGTTTTTTGCAATCTCTGAGGAGCCTCCAGTGAAAAAGCTTGCTGTTTCTCCCACCCCTCCTCCAGCCAGTACCATCAACAACATGCTTGCGGAAATCTTTTGCCAGACAGGAGGTGCGGAAGACCAAGAGGAATGGCATGCTCAGGTTATAGAGGAGTTGAGCAACTTCAAGTCACAGAAAGTCCTTGGACTAAACGAAGATCCACTCAAGTGGTGGTCTGACAGACTCTCCTTGTTTCCTGTTTTGCCCAAGGTGCTTCAGAAATACTGGTGCATTGTGGCTACAAGAGTCTTTCCAGAGCGTCTCTTTGGTTCTTCTGCTAATGTTGTCAGTGCTAAAAGGAATCGTTTAGCTCCAGCTCATGTAGATGAGCAGATCTTTTTGTACGAGAACACACGCAGTGTGTCCGAAGCTGAGTGGATGAAGAAGATGAAGGGGAATGGGGGTTGGAACAGGAGCATATTATAAATTTAAGTGATACAGCAAATGTAAACAGCACTTTCTTTAATATGCGAGACAGTAGCTTTATATAGAAGGAACAGTTCATGGTATATTTTCAGAATCTGGACACAACACCCTACCCAATCCAACACAAAGTCGTCATGATGGAACCACTGTAAATGCTTAATGTTTGTTACACATGGTTGTATATGTACCCATGTGTATGTATATGTACGTGTGGCTCTTGTCCCCATGAGTACAGGCCCAGATAGCTGGAATACATTTTAGTCATTAATGAAACACACCAATTCAGGCAAAATTTTAGACATGTACATTGCCCTCTTTGGTTTTGGAGTAGAGCTTGCAGTTATTCAGCTCTTTTTGTGCTGCGAAGAACCAATCAATCAAGTCCTTAAATGGTGCAAGTGAAATAAATGGCTTTGCAAAGCCTATTTGATAATAGATATTAAATTTTCAGAGTTTTGGTTTAAATGTTTCAGTTTTTTAAAAGTATTTAAAGCCTTTTAATAGGCAGATTATAAATGATTATGATACAAAGCCCCAATTTTTACTGGCTGGCTTGTATGCCACTTTCCCCAATAGTTGTGCTCCTAAGCCAGGGGTGCCCAAACTTTTTGTAAGGAGGGCCAGATTTGGTGGCTGAGAATGTGTCAGGGGCCGGTTGCTCCCCGACCCTGCCACTGCACTGCAAGCCCCACCCACTGACCCATAAGCCCCACCCACTGACCCCTTGCAACCCCACCCACAGGAAGGAAGGCGGGGACCAGGGGAGGGAGGGAGGAAGGTGGAAACCAAGAGGGGGAGGAAGGAAGGTGGGGAACAAGGGAGGGAGGGAGGGAGGAAGGAAGGAAGGTGGGGACCAAAGGAAGCACAGGGAGCCGTGGCCACAGCAGGGGAATGTGTGGGTGAAGGAGGGGGAGGGAGGGGCGGGCCAGCCAGCCACGGGCCTCTCAGAATGGCCTGAAGGGCCGGATTTGGCCCCCCGGGCCGGACTTTGGACAGCCCTGTCCTAAGCTGATATCAACATATGGCCTGCAATACGTCAGTGTTAGTGTTGACAGCTCTTGTTTGTGTGTTTATTTATTTATTTATTTATATATCTATCTTCATTAATGTTACTCTTTGGGACGTGGTAGATTCCTCATATCTGAGCATGTCACCCCCTACAGATCATTGTCAGAAGGCAGAATAAAAAGATTCCAGTATTTGTTGTCAGGAAGTGTAAGGCGAGTGGCACTATTGATTTCAACTGTGCAAAATTGTACACCATTAATTGGTGCTTGTTATCAATAATAATGTGCCCTCAGATCAATTCTGTCTTATGGCAACCCCTTTCAGGGTTTTCCAGGTAGAGGATACTCAGAAGAGATTTGCCATTCCCTTCTTCTGGGACTGGCCACTTTTCCATTGTTCGACTGGCCACTTTTCCAATACCAAACAGGCTGGCTCTGCTTGCAGGAGGCACAGTGGAGAATCAAACTCCTAACCTCTGTCTCCACAACCAAATACCTTACCTGAGCTATTCAGTGCTCATTACAGAGAGTTCTCGCAGCCATTGTAAATACAGTGGTACCTCTACTTATGAGTTTAATCTGTTCTGAATGCATGCTCATAAGTTGAACAACTCATAAGTAGAGCAGCCGTATCTAAAAAAATACAAAAATAAATTAAAAATCAGGAAAAAAATGTAAGTAGAGCAGACCGCATCTAAAATTTGTAAGGCAGCAGTTTCAACACCAACAGTTTTCTGCTCTTAAGTTGAATTGCTTGTAAGTAGAGCCCCTCGTAAGTAGAGATACCACTGTAGGTACAGTGGAACAGATGCATGGGATTAGGTCAACAGTTCATTTGATGTTTCACTTTTCATATAAGAAGAAATTTGTAGACTGTATTGCCAAACATATTGGCTGCAACAACCAAATTCTGTCTATCTAATGTCATTGCTGTCATTGATCTTAAGCTGGTTTACTTATTTCCTTAGTCTTTGAAATTTATTTAAAATTATATACCCTTAATAGGCAATATTAGACTAGATAAGCCACTTTCATTAGGAGCCATGTGACCTGGCACATTTGAAAGGGGGTCACAGACTGGGAACAGTTATTTCCACGCCACCTTATAAGGTTTGCTATGTGACTTAGCCAATCTTGTTTGGCCTACATTTTATATTGTGTTTATAGCCATGCTCCCCTGCCCCCAAAAAAAGATTGAGAATGGCTACTTTCAAGTTCTATTCTGAACATTTAAATAAAATAAAACAAAATAAAAACAAAATATAAATTTGTTCCTAATCTGTCTTTGGGGTGGTGGTAATCAACTTCTGTTCCCGCTCCCATTCTCAAACAGGTTAAAGTTTTTTACATCCCCGAATTTGGAAACACTCTTCTGTAATTCTTCCTGCCGAAATACTGGAAGGATTCTCCCCGTGAACCTGCCTCCAATATTTTGGAGCTTTATTTTCAGCTTTAATATTAGTTCCTTCCCGGTGAAAACATTGGCCTGATTCAGCAGGACTGCCATGCCACAGTTTTTCTCCTTACCAAAATAGACTAATACACATACCCTTGTTCTTCCCACCCCTTTGATTGCACATAATTGAAGTCTTCCTCTTTTTAAAAACATGCAACAATTTCCTATTCTTTTTCTGAATTCAGGAAATGGATATGATGTGGCTTATATAGAAGTGGGAGGTTTAAATTCTATTAGGTTTATAAAGAAGGGAAAGGAAATGAGAAACGAGACTTAAGGATTTTTGAGTGGCACATTCTTATAAGCATAGTTAAATGTCATGTCTTAGTTGAATTAATGCTTTCTCCTTTTTGTACCTATTAATGACCCTAAGTTGTTTCCATTAAGTTTCAGACAAAATACTTTGGCTTATTTAGAGGAAGGTATGACATGTCAGGGATGCTCTGTGATCATAAATGCTTGTTATTCCTGCCTTTTTTGTTTTTTATTAACACGTTGAAAAGGTTTTGTAATATTCCTGTTTGCTGAACAAAACTGAGATTCTGTGTGCTGATATGTGACAACTTCATTATGTACAGATAGCTCTGGGGGGCAGTTCCTGATGATGCTGTTAAATCTCTTAATTTACTTGGTTCCATTTTTTTTTTTACTTATGTTGAAGAACAGGTGCACACTTCAATACTTGTTTATTTTTTAATGTAGCATATGTATGAATAAGAAGAAATCCACTGTTCTGTGCCAGTTAATGTTTAAGAAGAGGTAGCCATGTTAGTCTGTACTAGCCTGTCACAAAAAAACCAAAACAATAATAATAAAAACATTGTGGCATCTTAAAGGCTAGCTGCTATAATCTCTGTAGCTCACATTAAAACAATGTTCCCAACCTGTGGGTCGGGACCCCTTTGGGGTCGAACTACCATTACACAGGGGTCGCCATGAGCCAGTGAAGAAAAAGGCACAAACAGCTTGGGTCTGGAGGAGGAGGGGGAGGGGGAAAGAGTGAGTTACAGCTTGATAAGTTGGAGGGGGTGTCACTCAATGGCATCAGAGGCTGTGATTGGCTGAGGGTGCCTGTAGAGGGAAGTTCTCTATGGCACCTGCAGCAGTGGCCTGCCAAAGGGGGCTTGTGGCCTCTTCCAAGCAGGGCAAGGGGGTCGTCACAACATGAGGAACTGTATTAAAGGGTTGTGGCATTAGGAAGGTTGAGAACCACTACATTAAAACATAGCAGTCGTTAAGGTGCATTTTTGTCTTTGTTATTGTTTATTTTTGTTTTGGTTTTGCCAGGTGTGCCAGTTTAATATCACAAAAATCAATAGACACTCAGCTCATAAAAGAGATGGCTTATGCAAATATATAGAATTGGAAATTTCAACCATTTATAGTGTTCACTAACATCTACTAGAGAGACTTCTGAGACAGAGTTACAACTTTTGCTTGTTTTGAAAGTATAATATTCCTAGACAAATAGTTGACAAGCATCTCTCTAACGATTCTGATCTCCAGAGGAAACATGTTCCTATTTCTAAACAGTTATGACAAATAATCAGTTCCTTTAAAAAATATTTTCAGTACATCCCTTCCTTAGAGTATATCCCTGAGTTTTTGTTTGTCAGAGGAGAATTGACTATTTTGTGAAAAAAGTAGATACTGGAAGAGTTGTTTCCTATGATACATGCACTCATGTACATGCACACATATAGATGATAATGAACCTCCATGCTCTGGAGCACCCTAAAAAAATGAGTATGATCAGTATGGAAATAAGCAACTTGCTTTTAAACTACCATGAAAGTATTGACTACTCTTTGAATTTGCTCATTAACATAAGCTTCCTTATAGAGCAACCATATGCAGAATGTTCCTGGGCGGACTCTGCTGACTTGGCTCAGGTAGTGCAGGCATTGTTCAATGATGTTGGAAGGATCCTTTATACAGAAGGGTTTTTATGAACTGATCAAAAGTAATAAATGTTTTAAACTATCTCATAAGCCATTTATTCTGTACTGTTCCATGATTCTTACCTTGTATAGTGTTAAGCAGCTCAAGGCACAAAGAAGGGACATGATAAAATAATGATCTGCTTTGGTTTAAGGGTGCAATCACCTGAAACATGGTGCAACTTGTAATTGAAATTTAAGTTCAAGCTAAATAAAAAATTTAAAAAATGTAAAAAAAATTAAGTTATATTTACACTTCTGTAAATTGTATTTATTTCACTAGAGCTAAGCAATCAACTCTTTATTGCTAATTCCTCTCTCTTCAGTAACTAAAATACTATATCAAATAATTGGCCAAGTGTTTCTGTATCCCATATTTTGACTGAGAAGCTTATCAGATCTGTGGTTGAACTGCAAATGTCTTTCCCTGTGACTAACTCTGTAGTGGGCACTTGGTGTAATCGAATATCAGCAAGCTTTCTTATGCTGTCTGCTAATTCTTGTAGCACCTTATGGTTTTCACTTGAAAGCTATTGCTCAGCTTCCTGAGATTATTTAACTGGGAACACTAGAGGACAGACCTAGGATCTTCTATACACAAAGCATGTGTTCTCCTATTTAGCTGTCTTTCTCTGGAAGTTATAGACCCATTGACTTTCTTATCAACCATGATCTCTCTATTTTGATGTCATGTATACATGATTGCTGTACAGTATTCTCTCTCTCTCTCTCTCTCTCTCTCTCTCTCTCTCTCTCTCTCTCTCTCTCTCTCTCTCTCTCTCTCTCTCTCATATTATGCCTGAGGATGTGGACTTGTCCACAAAAGCTCTCATTAAAATATAGTGGTACCTCGGTTTAAGTAATTAACACATTCTCCGGGACGTTTTGTAAAATTAAAAAAATTGTAAACCAAAGTGTATTTTCCAATAGGAATGCATTGAAAACCAATTAATCCATTCCGAAGGACAGAAAAAAGTGAGAAATTCTTTTATCTGTTTGAAATTATTTATAAAGTGCACTTGAAATACATGTACAGCATATACATACACAATGTGGAACACACAGGCATGGAAACAGCAAAGCGCAGCTCAACCCCCCATGCAATGCAATGCAGAACACCCAGTAAAAGGCATGGAAATGACACAGCTCAGCTCCCTAGCTCAGAGTCATCCAAGTCATCCACTTGGACTTGGGCTGCATGGTGAGAGCCAATTTTAGTTATTATAGTTACTTAGCTTAAAAAGGAGCAGGGAAATGTTGCACTTTGAAGTGTGATTGGTTAGGGGCAGGAAATCCACTGAAGAAAAACCAAGCTTTGGCATTATCACCCCCCCCCCGCAATGGTGTTTATTTTGTAACCCCAAAATTTTGGAACCTGGGGCATTTGTATCCCAGGGTACCACTGTTAGTCTTTAAGGTGCCACTATGTATTTGTCTTTCTATAGGGTTTTTATTTTTATTTTGTAATCTATAATTCCCAGAGTTGTTCATTGCAAGCTGATCTGTACCTGCTTCCAAAACTAGTTTGTCTTACCTTTTCTTCTGTTAAGCTAATTTGTAAACCCGTTTTATTTCAAAATCAGCTGTCCTGATGGTTCGGGAAGGGTTCCATTTTATTGACAAGAAGGGGCCCTGCTAATAACCTTTATCCTGTTCAGTTGTTTTCCCATCCCATCCTTGTTATGTTGAAAGAGATGTAGGCTAATCAAAATGCTATCATCCTGAGTAACACTAGAATATTGTGAAAATCAGACAAATAAAACAGGCACAAGCATAGAACTATGTACAATGGTACATCTACTTAGGAGTTTAATCTGTTCCGAATGCATGCTCTTAAGTCAAACAACTCTTAAGTAGAGCAGCCCTATCTAAAAAATAAAAAATAAATAAAAAATGTAAGTAGAGCAGAACGCATCTAAAATTTGTAAGGCAGCAGTTAAAACGCCCACTGTTTTTCGCTCTTAAGTTGAGCCACTCATAAATTAGAGGTACCACTGTACACAAATGCTCTCCTCTCCTCCTTGGGAAGCAGTTGGAGTACCAGTGGACCCCCATGATCAGGGAAGGATGGAGTTGCCTTCATGCCAGTAAAATGCAATTAGAACATTAATGTTAGTAGATATTCACAATTTCCTTACCCGCCTCAATTGGAAACATAAGTGTGCATTTACACTCAAGGAACCATCAGTCTTAAACCATGTACAAAAAAGGGGAATATTAACCATTGAATTGGTTTTTGAAGTTAATTTTGCAGCTGACCAGACTAGGGAGTGTCCATCTGATTCCTTTCACTGCCAGAATATCTTTATATAGCAGAACACAATGAGTGTTCTTCTCTGTCCTATCTGCTCGGCCTAGAGGCCCTCAGACTGTAGGGTGGAAGTGTTGGAGAAAGCCCTTTAGCAAATATGGGGATACTGCAAGGAAAAGCCATGACTGAGAACGTCCAGTGGAAGTGCAAAACTGGATTTTGCCTATTAGCAGAATGTAAATCCTCTTCATTTTTGCCAAGGTTGCATCAACAGGGGTACTACTGTTGGTACAAGTACAAGGTTCCTAGAATCAGTGGGCTGTGGATTGCACGACATACGTTTGAACTTCTTTCAGCTAGTCTACCATTGAAACAGGTAGCAAGTCTCTGGCCTCATATTCAGATAACCTGGTGTACTCTAGTTCTATCCCAACAAAGATAGGTACTGTAAAGGTTGTTGTCCCCACATCATTTCCATTGGGTGTCATTGCAGTACATCTCTGGCTTTGAAATTTTTTTGTTATGCAAGATAAAATTATAGATGTCAAATAGCATTTTGTGTGTGGCCTGTTATTTAATAAATCCTGGGGGGAAACTTAATCATAATTTCAATTTAGAAGGAATCTTTCAGTTTGTGTGTTCTTCAGATTTACTGATTTCAAACTATGGTGGAAAAGAAATGTGTTTCGTTGACAATTTTGTTCCCTTTATAGAATGGGAGGGGCAAAGCTGTGTCCTCCCAATATAATGGGACAGAATTTGCCAACAGTCTTCATCATTGGTTCTGCATAGGGTTGATAATTGTTGCAGTTGAATAACATGTGGAGAGCTGCCTTTTGTCTGTGCCCAATCCAGTTATTACTGCACATAATCTGAGTGTGATGTGGTTCTCCAAGAGGGAGTCACCCCATGTTTTTCTTCTGAATGTAAACTTGCTTGCACCGATTTCACTATTAAATATGCAGTCATCTTGGAGGCAGTATGCAAAATGTTTTTCCTACATGGTGGCACCAACTTCTGTTCCAGATTTTCTTCCCATATGAATGCTGTCTTCCTCCGTGAAGAAAGTGATATAACAGAAATAGTTCTTAGTTATAGGCTTGTGTAGCTCAGTAGGGAAAGGTCTGTGGTTTATGGGCAGAATCAAAGTATCCTCACGTAAGGCCATTGAGTCCAAGGGATATCTGCCAGGTACTTGTCGGAATTTCTCTTGAATGCTTCTAGTATTGGAGGACTCAGTTAATTGTGTCATTGCTGTACTGCTCTAACAGGAAGTTTTTCCTGATGTTCAGCTGAAATCTGACTTCCTGTAAATTGACCCCTCCAGGACCAATCTTCTATATGTCACTTTTGGGGGCATGCAAGTATGATGCATTCACTTTAGCCTTACTTTCAGGTTCCATATAGACCAGTGATGGCGAACCTTTTAGAGACCGAGTGCCCAAACTGTAAATCAAAACCCACTAATTTTTTCACAAAGTGCCAATACAGCAATTTAACCTGAATACAGGTGGCTGTGAAGGGGCGATGTCAGGTGCCCACAGAAAGGGCTCTGAGTGCCACCTTTAGCACCCGTGCCATAGGTTTGCCAACACTGATATAGACAATTGCGCTGCTGGCGTAGGAGTCCCCTTTGTGGGAATAGGGCGGTATACAAGTGTGAATAATAAATAATAAATAAATAATAAATAGACTCTGTGCTTTACTAAAGTAGCTTTGGCCTGCCCAGCATGGCTCTTCATATGTTTCCACTGTTTCTTTGAGATGTCATTTAAGCCATTTAGCATATATAATTACTTAAATGATCGTAAAGAGAGCACTTGAATCAAACCATGGATTATAGCACTTTTGCAGGCAAATGGAATCCAGAAAGGTTGCTATGCAGTACAGGCAAAACAGAAGCTCCGTGTGAATTGGAAACAGATCTAAGGTTTGGGAAAAGAAGAGAAGAATTCAGTGTAACAGAAACTAGAATGATACATTTTATCCTTCTGTTGAGCTGTTAAAAATGGGTTGAAAAGCAAGCTCTATGTCAGTAGCAGGCCAGCAGTAGGTCTCCAGAAATGGCTGGCGTTCCACACTACTCTTTGTGCTGGGTGGAGCTGCTGGGAAATGTGGTTCATATACCGTAGTACTGTGTTTATCCTTTCATAACATCAGAAAGCTTGGGCCTTCTATATTTTAAGTAGAGTCAACAGAAAACAACAGGTTAAGAAGTATTTGGGCTAGAGACCTTTAGGTCATCCGAGCTGTACCGAGAACCAGAGGTCGGGCAACTCTGGCGGATATACTGAAACTGGCAAAGGACAAAACAGGCCTTTCAGAAGGCTGTTCTGCATGCTGGTTTAGCTGATGATTATGGGGGCAGAAAATAGTTCAAGTGTCTGACGATTTGTGCCTGATCCATATCTGTTAAAGGTATACAGTAATCCCCTACTTATTGCAGGGGTTAGGGATCTGCCCCGACCAGCGATAAAGGAAAATCTGGGACATGACGATGCTGGGTTGGGTCGGCGTGGACCTCTGATAACCTTCCCAGGCCTGTTGAAGGCCCCAGAAGTGGATTTGGGCAAACTGGAAGGTACTTCCAGTTTTCAGAAGTTACTTCTGGTTCACCAAAAACCATTGCTGGGGCCTCCAACAGGCCTGGGAAGCCTGTCGGAGTCCCACTTGGGGCAGCACCAGGCTTGGGGTAAGTGCCGGAGGCCTCAAACAGGCCCACACAGCTTGCCCAGGGGCCCTTGCCTTCATATACTGCAGTCCCACGATATACCGGGACTGCAGTATATGAACCGCAAAATGGTGGGGGATGACTGTAATCCTCTACTGTGAAAGATACATTAGTAGCAATGGGCTGAAGTTAGAATTCCATATTTGTGGTACAGGTGACTTTTTTTGTCCTTGCTCTGATAAAATTCATTGTTTCTGGGCAGTAGCCTCGGGACAACATGTAAAGCAGCTTTACTATGTAAAAGTTGAATAGGTTCATTAATCTTTTAGAAACTAACAGTGCTTACAAATCATGAGTAAAGAATTGTTTAAAAGAAAAATCACAAGTGAGTCACATATCAAACATTCTGACATAAAGTGTCAGAATTTGATGGTGTATAAAGATAACACCTGCTGCGACAGTGTCTGTGACCTACTTGATTGGCTCCTCAGCAGTTCCAGATTTCACACTGTCCTGATTGTAATTGCTAGGGGTAGAGCAAGTTATAATATGCTGAAAATTGACCCATTTTACCAGTTTTAGGGACAATCCTGGTCAATTAATTTTACAAAAAAAAGCTGTTGACATTCTCTTCTGCTTTCTGAAGGAAGGCAACATTTCATTGGTACGGTGAAGTTCTGAGCAGTGGTTTAAAGATAATTTAAAGTCGTCTGACCTCATTAAAGCTTATTACAGGAATTGCTGGCAACATTATCATATGTATCTTGAACCTTATTCTGAAGCTGGAGTGCTGAAGGTACTCTGATGTTTTCAGGCTGAGATAGAGAGTTTGGTAGCACTCCTCACTGCCAATTCAATCCTTCTTTTATCAGAGGAGGAACATTCATCCATTTTTAAAAACATAAGTGGAAAGAGGGAAGTATGAAAAAGGGATGGTCACCAGCCCTTCTCATACTTCCCTCTTTCCAGAAAAATAAAAACAGCAAGAAATGCAACTTCTGGAAGCCTCCTGGAGTTGAGATTCAGCTTTTAACTAAATATAACAAGTACAACAAAAGAGGTGTGAGCCTTCAAAATGAATAAATGCATTTCATAGTGAAGCTTCATGGGTTTCAATTCACAAATGCTCACATGGAATTTTTATATTATCCTGCCTGCCCTATCTTCATTCCTACACCATATTTTTTTTCCTGGAAAGGGGCTCACACTGGCAATTATGTTTTAAGGTGCAGCATTGTTTATTTCAGATTTTGTTCCATATGGTGATACAAGATAAGCCTCCCAGAAAAAAAAACTACCCCCTCTCTCTCTCTCTCTCTCTCTCTCTCTCTCTCTCTCTGTGTGTGTGTGTGTGTGTGTGTGTGTGTGTGTGTGTTGAGCAGAAAAAAATGGTACAAGATAAACCTTCCAGAAAAACTAGCCCCCCCCCTCTCTCTCTCTCTGTGTGTGTGTGTGTGTGTGTGTGTGTGTGTGTGTGTGTGTGTGTGTGTGTGTGTGTGTGTGTGTGTGTGTGTGTGTGTGTGTGTGTGTGTAGCAGAAAAAAATTGGCCCTGGCTGTATCGAAACTGCCTACCTTATTTTGGCAAAGCAAAAAAGTAAAGCTCAGATCAGCTTCTGCACAGTTTCTTGTACCGTTGAAACTCATATGCTTCTGAGATAATATAGGACCAATGTAGGGTTCCTTTGCTTGCACTACCTTCTGTCTGCAGTAGGCAGTAAGCCTGCACAACTTGCCTAAAATTGTTACATGTGTCTTAAGGCATTATCCTTTGCTCTCAGTATTCTAGCTTTGTGCAGACAGGTTAGACAGGAGGATATAATCTTACACATACTGTATCTGGTCTTAAATTGGCAAGGTATGTTTATTTTATTATCTCTGATTTTGCAGCAGAGAAATTTCAAATGATTAGAAAGACCTTATATTTGGCTTGAATATCTTATAGAAGGCTGATTTTGATATGCCAGCAATCATGCTTGAGATTTATTCTAGAGTTAGACAAGGTAATTCCGTTCTACGATAAGACAACGTAGGTAAAGATAAAGGTTCCCCCCGCACTTGCGCACTAGTTATGTCCGGCTCTAGGGGCGGTGCTCATCTCCGTATACAAGCCGGTGCTCATCTCCGTATACAAGCCGGAAGAGCCAGTGCTGTGCAAGTCCATGGCCATGTGGCATGGCTGCAAGGAAACACTGTTTTACTTTCCTGCTTTTTTTTTTACAGCGGTACCTATTTATCTACTTGTATTTACATGCTTTTGAACTCCTAGGTTGGCAGGAGCTGGGGTTATCAGCGGGAGCTTGCTCCGCTGCATGGCACCCGGGATTCGAACCGCCGAGCTGCCGACTTTGCAGTCTACAGTTTCGGTGCCTTAGTCCACTGAGCCACCACGCCCCATAAGGCAACGTAGATGTGGTGTAAATTCTAAGATCTGGCACAACCAGGCTGAGATCTGAACAATGGAACTGAAAAAGACCCAGTCTGTCAAGAATGCCTGTTGTAATTATTTTTACTGCACGTTAGTCAAAATCCTGTTCCATAAATTATGCCTGTGTAAGGGTGATGGCTTCGGCAGCAGGGAGAGACATTTGGTAGATAAAAGTTCCTAAAGAGTCTGTCCCATAACTTGTCTGACACATGAGTAATCCTGACTCCTTGTGCACAAGCTCTGAGACCCCTGGAAAAGAAGCATGCTGAAACTGTTTTAATTCTAAAAGAGAAGATGCAGAGACCACTTAGTAGTGGGACGGCTAACAACACTTGTAAATAAATAAATAAATAAATAAATAAATAAATAAAATATTTCACAGGGCTTTCCCCCCCTTGGGTATTAAAACTGGACATTTGGAGGAACAGTGAAAAACTCAAACAACAACAACAACAACAATAATAATAATAATAATAATAATAATAATAATAATAATAATAATAATAATAATAATAATAATAATAATAATAATAATAATAATAATATACCCAGAGATTGCTCTACATGCTATGGAACAGTACATAAGCACCACCACTGGAGAGACTAAAGGTGCAGAGGGGGGCCGGGAGGAGGCACCCAGCCTGGGAGAGCCCGGCAGGGCCCAGGTCGTAGCCCCACCAGGCAGCCCAGCGCTGGCCCGGGCTCCTGTGCACCTCACTGGTATGTGAGCAGGGGGGCAGTCTCCCCAACATGCCGCTACAGTGGGCACTCAGGCATGCGTGAATGGGGGGAACCCCCAAACACACTGCCACAGATGGCATGATGGGAGACCGGCAGGGAACTGGCGGGCAACCTCCTATGGTGCCGCGGGCTACTGGTCGCCCATGGTCAACGCATTGTGCAGGCCTGAAATAAGGCAATAGTTTTGAGTGAAGAAGATATATGCCTTTATTGGCATTTATAACAGTAAAACAAAGTAAAACAAACATTTTGATACTTAGATTTATAGCAAACTTTCAGTGAAATACAGATCTACGTTCCCTCAGAATTTCACTGAGAAAGTCCGCCACTGATTCAATAGAGGTTGCCCAGTCTACAGTTAACATAAAATGAATTTTGTCTAGGTCTGATTTCCCATCTAGGGCTTGTAAAATGGGAGCAAGATGATTTGACTGGAGGTCATGATGGATTAGGCAATACAAAACCATGTGCACTAGGGTTTCCAGAGCACCCTGCTCACATGAACAGCATCTTGCATTAAGACGCATTCCCCTGAATCTGCCCCATAACAAAATTGATTGTTTCTATAGCAAAATTGATTGTTTCTATAGAATTTGATAATTATTTATTAATGATTGCTAAAAACCAAAGAGGTTGAAAGAGCCTTTTGGACTCTTTCCTGCAACCCCCCCAAATTTCGAAAGGTTTGGGACTCAGGGGACTGAGTTATTAAACATCAAAGGGAGTGCCCCTAGGAAAAAAAAATTCTAATTGGAATCAATCAGAAGCCAAGTGGCAGTGGTGCTATTGCTCACCCAATCGGCTTCTGATTCCAATAGAAAGATTTTTTTCCTAGGAGCACCCCCTTTGGAGCTTCATAACTCAGCTTCGTGACCCCCAAACCTTTCCAAATTCAAGGGGGTTACCTAAAATCATTTTAGGAAGTTACAACAGCCACTTTGGTCCTTTAGGACCTAGGGGAGCATAGGGTTTTTGTTTCATTTCATTTCATAACGAAACTACTTAAAATTTCATTACAAATGAAACAAAACTACTCCAGAAACGAACAAAACACTATTTTTCTGTTTCGTGCCCATCTCTATTAAAAATTCATCTCTCAACAGAGGTGAGGGGGCCTCGGGCACTGTCTATCTGCTTCTTATCAGGTAGTGATTTCAACAGTCCCAAGACAAATAAAAAATATTTCACATATTCACCAGCAAAGCCATGGGTAATGACTCATACTTTATGGGTGTTGGGAAGATTGTAAAGATGGGACACTTGTGCATTCATACCAGCCTGCTCGAAAACACCAAACCAAACAAAAACAGCACTGCCATTGGACCAAAAAATTCTGGACAGGGTGTAGAGCAGTGTTAGGCTAGTCCAACCTCCGGGTTGGAGAAATAGACAAGATATCTCTCAATGCCATTTGCAGGGAATCTTAAGCAGAGGAAGACATCTGTTTGGGAATACTCTGAAGCAAATGGTGAGCTTCTGTGTGAGACAGAATGCTGGACTGGATGGGCTGTGGCCTGTCCAGGCAATCTTATGTGATTTGTATCTGGTCACTGGCAATTTGAAGAAATTCTACAGTGCTAACAGAGCCCCAGAATATGATCAAAATCCTAATCTGACTGCACCCTCTGACCAAATGGTCCTTTATCTGTCATCTCCCAACTGCTAACATAACTCTCCACCATCTTCTCTGGTACCAGTATGAAGCCAGTCTGGTACTTTTGCTGTAAATTACCCTTTTGGGGTAAATAGGGGTTTTCCCTCTAAATTCTGCTACAGGTCTATTAACATTGGAGCAGGAAATGCATGTTTATATGTATGTATGCGCCTGTTTTGAGAAAAAAAAACTCTCTCCCCCATCTTCTGTTTTCTCAGTGTATCAAAGGAGCCAGGCATGTGTTTTTCTGATCTTTTGTGCTATGATGCAATGCAACCAATTGTATCGATTGCTTTACAATAGAAGAGGTTTGTTTGACATTACAAAGATACCTCCCAGCTGTTTTCTCTTGACTTCTTTCATCTTTGCCTTCAAAGGCGACAAAACCTCTTACTCTGTAAGGTGTTGCTAGAGTCTTTCTTGTTTTGGGGCAACAGGCTTACACAACTACTCCCCCTTGAAATGTCACAGTTTTTAACCAAGGAGATTGCAAATAAATTGCATGTTGCTTGCCGTCTTTGAGGCAGGCCATGGTTTTCAAAATCCTATTTTCTTTTATTTACCTTACTTAAAACGTTTATAAATATTGAGTACCTTTAAGAAACGAGACAGAAAACACTGTGACAATTTAGAAAACTAACTACTGTACTTTAGTGTGAACTTTTGTGGATGAAGTGATCAAATACAGTTCCTCAGACCTCCAAAGAGCACATGATTAAGTTGACTTGTCCCACAAAAGTTCACATTAAAATATAGCAGTTAGTCTTTAAAGTGCCACAGTGTTTTTGTTTTTGGGGGTGGTGTTTTTGGTTGGGTTGGGGTTTTTTTGTGTGATGCTTGTTCAGACTAACATGACTATTTCTTTGAAAACTTCAAGAAATCAGAAGCACCTGATTTCTGTTGGTATGTTTTTGTTGTACAAATCATTCTGGTTCTAAATTGGTAAGTGTCTACTGCTTATCATGGTACTGCTTTGAGGGAACAAACCTTGGACTTAATTCAAAGATATATTTTGTGGTAGCAGCATGGAAAAGTTACAGGTCAGACAGGGTGGAAAAGTTGTTGAGTTAGGAGAAGCGGCATGAAGTGTTGGTTGGTTGGTTGGTTGGTTGGTTGGTTGGTTGCATTTTTATCCCATCCATCTGGCCAAAAGTCATCCGGTTCTCCTACCCTCTTTCTGTGTGGGCCAAAAGAAGGGTTTTCCAGAGCACTGGTTTGTTTTACTGGACTGAGTTCAAAAACCACCACACCACATAGTCATTCTGGTTATTCTGCTTATCTGTGTGAAATATAGGCTACATCTTCTTCCTATTTATGAGCATCAGAGCATTAGTTCTGGACAAGTTTTCTTATTTATTCTGAACACATTTTGAATTATTTCCAAATAAACATATAATACTGTCAGTTTACATTGTTTGCTTATTTTCAAAAAAGTTCATTGATATAAACTGTTCCTTCAGTTATGTTTTACTTGTAAGAAGAAATGAGAGGTTTCAGACAAATTAGCTATTGTACTCTTTAAAATTAATAATTTTACATTTTACAGAGCAATCAAGCTAACAGTGTGACTAAGTCCTAGTCAGGGCCAAAGGATTTGCGTAATTACAACTATGTTGTTTTGTTGGATTTTTATTTGAACTTTGGTCACAAGGCCGTATCTAATTGCTTGAGAGAAAGCTTAGTGGGAATTGCCTCTGTGTAGACAAATACAGGACTACATAGTTAATTACAGCAATTGCTAACTGGATAGCATTAGATATGAACAATTCATTTTACAGCCATTAGTTTAACTAAAATTTTTTTACAGAAAGAAGTTGTGTAAATAGGAGTTGTGCTCCATTTGTTGATTGAACTGTTAATTTTAGCAAGCCCAGCATGTTGAAATAACTAATAAAAAGAACTAAAAATTACCCTGTGTTCAGATGCATTCTCCAAAGTATATAATTTTAAAATAGAATATCAGGTTGTAGAACAACTAAATCTAGACATTTAGAAAATGTTTTTACATTCTTACATTTCTATTTCTTCTTTTGACCCAGGAAAATAAAGACAATTAAATAGGCTTGCTTTTTATTATTCTCACTTTCTGTGAGACAGGTTAAGCTCTCAACTGATATAATAGTTTGGTGAGAACGCCAGCCATGAACACATTCAAACCCAGCTTTCTGGCTATGTCACATAAGGACTTTTAACATTTTTTGGATGAGACAAGTTCATCTGATATTTTCCAGTCTGGTTTCAGTCTGGTTTGGGACATAATTTTTTCGTCATCTTAACCAATGTTTATACCTGGAAGGGTGTGGAAGTAGGTTCTTCTTTTCTACTTAGCAGCTTTTTGCACCATCAGCCATGCTAATTTTTTCTAGACCAGGCCTGCCCAACAGGTAGACTGCAGGCTACTGGTTCAAAAGTAGCCCACCAGCCATCAATTAAAAAAAATTGAGGGGATAAGTTCTCCACCCCTCCCTCCCCCATCCCAAGGACCACCACTGCCCCAGCAAAGTTCTGGGTCTGCCAGCCCACTGTCTCAGCTGAAGCGGGGCAGTTCAAGGGCCATGGTGCGGTCCCCTGCTCCCCCCACTGGCCAACTAATCGAGTGGGTGCAAGGGAAGTGTGTGCATAGTCAGCCTTCCCATAAGAATGCATTGAAAATCAATGAATCAATTCTGGAGGGAATGGATTTCAATGCATTCCTATGGGAAACCACTGCTCTACTTACATTTTTTTTTTAACTTATGAGCATGTGCTTGGAATGGATAAAATTCGTAAGTAGAAGCATTAATGTAGTAGTCCTCAGGCACTTTGGGCCAGAAAAAGTAGACTTCAGTCTGTTCAAAGTTGGACAGCCCTGTTCTAGACATTCTCTCCATATTGGGAGTTGGAGGAATAGTAATTTCAATGATGCCATTTCATGTGGGGCAACTGTTACTTGGCCTCCACTGCATTTATGCTTTGAAGTTAAGCCTTTTCTCCAATGTTCTTCACCACATCTACATGAAATCACTGGAAGTTATTTGAGATACTGAGGTAATGTCTTCTGCTGATGGCACCCAACATTTCGTCCTTCCTTTCTTTCTTTTTTCTGAATGTGTTGTGTGGGTAAGCATTAAATCTATTTTTCAAATTGGTGATGGATAGAATGAGAAAGCCAGTTAACAGCAATCAGTGTGGTAGTAATGAGAGAGATTCTACCAGTAACAAGCACATTCGTTCAGTGAGCTAATGCCAATCCTCTTCAAGAATCAGATTTAGTGGTGCTCCTTGATCCAGTTTTGTCACCCTAGTTTTAAACAGCCACAGTGCTACATATACTACAGATTGGTGCAGAGTTTTCTTAATGATGTACTGTCTGTCAATGGCCATGTCATTTTGCAAGAAGTAAATGTGATCTGCTATCTCCTAGAAATCCTACCTGCCGTAGATTATCCGTCTTTGGCCTTTGGCATGCTTTGGGCAAATGGCACTGCTTTTATACTGCACCATATTGGTTAAAGAACTCTGTGAAGTTTACAATTAATTATAAAAGCTACACATGTCCCCCACAGCAAATTGGTACTCAGTTTACCAACCTTGCAAGGATGGAAGGATGTGTGAGATTTGAGCCAGTTATCTGAGCTTATTGGTTTTGAACTCAAAATCAATTTTCCCTGCCCAGTTTATCACAGTAAAATGATAGACTATAACAGCAGGGTACCTATAAAATGTACATTCAACAGTGAGATATTTTGTTTTGCTTTTATGATACTAGAATTCAGGTTTTTCATTTGTGGTGCTGAAACCTCAGATACAGATCTCACTGTCATGCTAGTAATGCAGCAGTGTGTAGACCACATCATGCTATTGTTTAAAGGATTTCATTGGTACCTAGTCCCATCTCCTTATACAATTCAAAGGCCTTATGTTGAAAATGAAAATCTGAAAGTTCACATCCCCTAGCATGAGTCTGAATGTATCATTAAATTATTTTTGAAGGCCCACAACCTGAATTAAGGTTGTTGGTGATGAGAGGATGAGGTATTCTTGGTGTTGGTGAACTATTTATAGAAAGCTGTTTCTATATTTACATCCAGTATCTTTTCCAAGGCCAGATGAAGAGGTAATTCTTCTGTTTGCCTAAGCTGTTAAAATTTGACTGTTGCAGCTATGTTAGAATTAAATTAATGGCTAATTTATGCATCATATTTATACATTCATAGTCATAATTTTACCCCTTACATCATCTGCTTTGGAAATGTGTTTAAAATGTATAATATAAACTCTAAACCTAAGATAAATACAATATTCTGGTCTTATTCTAACTGTTAGTCTCAGCTAAA
Source organism: Phrynocephalus forsythii (assembly GCA_029282475.1). Taxonomy (NCBI): domain Eukaryota; kingdom Metazoa; phylum Chordata; class Lepidosauria; order Squamata; family Agamidae; genus Phrynocephalus; species Phrynocephalus forsythii. Next base: position 98,975,051 of record JAPFRF010000010.1, read on the forward strand.
GTAAACCTGCTAAATCAGTTCAGTTTTTGAGAGCAGAAATTCGCTTTAGGCCTTGATCTAGTAACTAGTTCTTCACCACATTGGTGTTATATAGGGAGAGTGGCTTCCCATGCAGCATGTTCTAAAATCATTGTGGTCACTGTGAACAGAATTGCCATATAAAGTTTGAAATTTCAGCTGTGATTATTCGTCAACCTCTGAACATCTGTAGCAAAATAGGCCTTAACCTGAAGAACATTTTTCTTTTCTTTTCAGTTCTTCCTCTTCAAAATGGGAATGTCGCCATAGTAACTGGAGGCGCTAAAGGAATTGGCTACCATACTGTGAAACATTTGGCAAGACTTGGCATGCACGTTATAATAGGTATTGCTGTTGTGCTTATATAAATTGCTTATTAATAATGTGGTTTAATTTCATATTGTCAGTTGTGTTTGTATTTCACCAATCCCATAAAGAGCTCGGGTTGAGTTTGAAGCCTTGAGGTGCCCTCAAAAGTATGTTCCATGGGAAATAACAACATGCACAAAATTGTTCAACCAGGGTGATTTAATTTAAATTTAAAAATAATTAGATCAGTTTGATTTACAATTATCTGTTGAATTAAATCAATTTGATTTTTTAAAATAACTTGTTTTTAGCCACCTTGCACATGACAGAAGTAAAAGAAGGTAAAACTCAAGCTGTTCAGTTATGGTACAGCTTTTCATCAGCATAGAGAAGAAACATGCTATTCCTGAATTAAGTAAGAATTTACCATGCATTTAACCATGTCAGACCAAGTACAGTGGACCCTTGTATAACAAATGGTTTGTATAACATAAAATCTGTACAACATAAAAAAATCCACAGATAGGGGAAATTTGCTTAACAGAATTGCCTAAGGGACAAATCTGTACAACATAAAAACTGTTGCAATTAGGGATTACTCTGTTTTCAATGCATTTTTATGGGAAATTTTTATAAAGGAAAATTTGCTTAACAGAGTTTCATTTGGAATGAATTATTTGCTTTATATAAGGTACCACTGTATCTCTCATGATTTTATTTTAATGGTTCCAGATAACCACATATTGAAACTTGTCTTCCAGTCTGCTTTTCAAGTTGTGCACAACTGTGACCATGTTAAAAAAAACTACAATGTTTTCTAATTCTCTTCGTACAATTCTTCCTATTTGGATCAGAACTATTTTTTTGGTCAGGCATATTTTATAGCCTGAGTGCTCCCCTTTGTTTATTTTAAAAATAAGGAGTAATCTGTTTTAGCTGCAGAGTTTCTGCTTGTTATGGCAAACAGCAAATGTGGATGATACATGGAGATATGATTTGCTCTTGTTTGGATGCTCTGGTAATCACCAGTCACTAACTCTGTGCCATAGGACTTCAGTAGTTGAAAGCATAGATACTAATGGCAAAAAGTGTTTTGTAGGAGAGTTGGAAATGGTACCATTTCAGCTGATAACTAGTTTTCCTGGCAACTTGTTATGGAAGAAAAAGGAAACTAAATGCAACTTTTGGGTTAAAGCACTTCATGTGACTGATGCTAGCTGAGATAATAAAGCAAAGTGTGCTCCTTATCTACCACCCCATGGTGCTTAAAACACTCTCTGGGCAATTATTATGCAGTAGAGTCCCTTACTGTCCATGAACTAAAGGAGGGAGGTTGAGTCAATCTCATATTGGCTACCCGAGCTCAGAATTGGACTCAAGTCCCGAGCCATCTTCACCGCAATACTGCATTTTAACTATTGAGCCACTGGGCTCCTGAGAATAGAAGTAGTAAATTAATAATTGATAATTAATTATTTTGGACCGTCTTAGTGGCCCAGTTTTTTAGATGCACTGATGAAAGGGTTATGGTAAATGAAATGTGTAAGTTGTTAGGATTGTGCCAGACTTGTTGTTTTGACTGCCATAGACTATTCACAGTTACACACTTTGTCTTGTCATCACAGGGCTTATCTGTATGTTTCCAATAACATGCTATTGCAGTGTGAAGTACCTCACAGCCTTTGGATCTCTTTTTTGATTGGTTCTCTTTTTTTGATTGCTGCTGAATTGAGAACTTGACTATGCATTCAAATTTGGATAGGTTACCCCCTTTTTAAGAACAAAAACACACTTGCATTCTTGTCTGTGTGAATTGTTGCCATTTTCTTGTTGGTAGGCACATTGCTTATACACAATGCCAGTGATGGCAAACCTTTTAGAGACTGAGTGCCCAAACTGTGATTCAAAACCCACAAATTTTTCGCAAAGTGCCAATACAGCAGTTTAACCTGAATACAGGTGGCTGTGAAGGGATAATGTTGGGTGCCCATGTAAAGGCCTCTGAGTGCCACCTTTGGCACCTATGCCATAGGTTCGCCAACACTGCACTATGCTGTAAAACACTGGATTCAGGACATAAAGGGCTAGTTGGAACCACTTATATATGCTAAAGGTTGTTGAATATATGTTTTTTCCTAGTTCCAGTGTCCTCCACCCTCCACCTTTCCCCAGGCCTTCACATCTCTACTTATGCAGTGGTCTTAGTTATACTCTAATTACCGTACCACTAACATGTTTCTTTCTCTAAAACCAGAGGGGAGTGGGGAATTGGCGCCTTCCAGAACTACAACCCCCAGCGTCCCTCCCATTGTTGAACCATCCCTCACAGCATCCCTCACACTAGCTGAGCTAGCCCAAGCTCATGGGAATAGTAGTCCAAGAACAGCTGGAGGATTGTACTTTGCCCACTACTCCTCTCAGTGAAAAGATGCAAAGCCATTTTGGTTTTTTGGACAAGAGGGGAGCCCTAGTTTAATATACTCAGTATCTATGCTAGCATTTAATGCATTTCGTATCCATGATTGCATAATAATACATAACGGTTCAGGGTTGAGGCAGACACTGAAGGCAGAATTCACCGCAGAGGAGGTGGAAGGGGAGACACATCTGATTTCATGTTGTGTTCCTATGGCTAAGAAGTGGGTAGAATACCTTTTGTACCAGACGCCTGAAAGAAAGGAATTTAACAATCAGGTTGCACGTGAAGGGGGGGAGGGGTAATTAAAAAAATTCCTCCAAGCCCAAATGTGTGTAGTTGATAAGCAGTCATATATTTTGTCTGTTCTTCTCTTGGGGTGTGTGGCTTGGTTGTCCCATGTGGCTGCTTTCACATTGTGGAATACTAACATCTGGTTGGTCCCCTCTAGTACCAAGCAAAAAACGTTCCTTCTGGGGGAAGAAAGTTAGTTCATTTAGCCGGCAAGATGGCTGAATATCTGTTAGATGTCTGGCTCTGGCGTCAGAGTTTGAGAGTTTGATTCCCCACTGTGCCTCCTGGGAAAAGAGCCAGTCTAAGTATCACTGGGCAAACTGCACAGTCTCAGAAGTAGGGTAAACCATTTCTGAGTATTCTCTAGGTAGAAAACCCTGAAAAGGTCGCCATAAGTCAGAACTGACTTGACAGCACATTATTATTTATTTTTAGTTGATTTGGACACAAAAATGCTCTTATGGAATGTTGTGTATACATTTTGCTCCTACTGATCTGGAATATGTATTCCTTTAAAGGTTTTCAAATGAAAGTTTAAACTTTGATCCTCTATTCAATTGGCTGTAAATATTATTTTAATTGTAATTTTAAACCTGCTTTAATATTGCTTTTGTAATTGTGAGCTGCCAATAAGAAAAGCACCATGTAATTCAAAGAAGCAAATATTTGATCTGCTACACCTTTCTGAGATTCTTCTTCAGTCTAGTTCTAGGATAAAGATTAACTATCACATGTGTCAGACATGTGTGCGACAGAAGATATAATTTGGCACTTTATTCCTTTAAAATTGCACCCATATGGAATTTGTTGTACTGTAGTTTCTGTAATCATTAACATTGTCTGCATAAAATTAATATTGTCAAGAGTTAAAGCAAGCAGCTGAAGGTTTTAATAAATATTCTTGCTTTATAACTGCTGATAGAAAACAAGTAGGAGGGCCAGATGAAGATCTTACAGGGATTTCCATGGAGGGTTTTCCCCCCTCTTCATATTGCTTTATCTAGTACTGCACATCTTAGGAGTAAGACAGATGACACATTAATTCCTTGCTGTAGAATATCATTTAGTGAGGAGATTTGATCTCATGCCTATAGCTTCTTTTAAACATAGCTCTATGGACATGTCAGTTTTACTGGAGGGTCCGTTTGTTGATACTGCATCTATTTCCAGAGATTAGGATCAAACTGGATGTTTGTGCTGTACAACCACAGATGATATGTATAAGAAAAACAAATCATGTTGTGTCCACCCACCCTCGTCCTGTACAGTATCTCCTAACTTCCTGTTTTTTTCATGGCTGAAGCAAGGCGAATCAGCATGTCAGTGTGGAATGTTTACATGAAGAGTTCATAGCTGTGTCCAAGTTCATATTTTTTAAAATAATACAGAATGCAGATATTGGTGGAGTGCAGCTGCCATCAGGCCTGGTCAGCTTAGCTAATCATAAGGGATACTTGGTGTTAATGGTCCGGCTACATTTATTGGTATTATTTAAAATATTTTTATGCTGCCTTTCTCCTTAAAAATTAGGACCCAAAGCAGCTTATGTCATTAAAATGTGATATTTAAAGTTAAAAATGTTGAACATAGAAAGGTGGCTTACATCATTAAATGACAATATTTACAGCTGAAAACAGTAAGCATACCGATGCTGAAAAGGATTAAACAAATACCATTCTGATAAATGATTAACTAAAAACATGGTTCAAATCAGTAAGGCACAGCAAACCATTATATAAAAAAATCCCATCTGGGCAGCTAACCAGTCATGGAGGAAGAGCTTTCCTGAAGAAAAATGTGTGCCTGCTTATGGAAGGACAGTAAAGACGGGGCCAGCCTAGCTTCCCAGGGGAGGAACTTCCAAAGTCAGGGAGCAGCAACAGAGAAAGCCATCTCCCATGTCCTCATCAAGTGTACCTGTGAAGATAATGGGACCGAGAGAAGGGCCTCTCCTGATCTTAACACCCAAGCAGGATCAAAATGAGAGAGGTGGTCCTTGAGATAGCTTGAACCCAAGATGTTGAGAGCTTTATGCATTAGGACCAACACTTTGAATTCTGCCCAGGAACGGATGAGCAGCCAGTGGAGCTGCTGTAACCAGTGTCAATCAGGCATCTCACTGCTGAGTTTTGGGGCCGCTGAAGTTTTCTAACAATTTCCTTGCTGTAGAATATCATTTAGTGAGCTTTGATTTGACGCAGCACCACATAGAGTGCACTATAGTAATTCAGCTGGGATGTAATTGAGGCATGTATACCATGACCAGAACAGACCTCTCCAGGAATGGTGCACTAGTTTTAATTGTGCAAATACACTCCTGGCTGCAGTTGAAACCTGGAAAGCAATCCTTCAGGCCCACCTCTGCTGTGGCTCTCCCTCCCATCTGTCAGGAGATCCAACAGTGAGCAATGATGGGAAGCACCAGACCTTAAGTGTGAAGAGCCACCAGTGGCATACTGCAGATTTATGCATGAATTGGTGAGGAATGGATACTTGAAGGTGTAGTAAAAGAAAAGTGGTTTCAGAGTGGTAGTTTAGTCCACAAAATGAAACAAAAACAGGCAGATCAGACCACATCATGCTATATCTGAAGAAGTAAGTTGTAATGTATGAAATCTCCCACTGAAATAAATCAATTAAGTATTCAAAGTGTGACAATACTTGTTTGGTTTGGTTTTAGTTTTAGTTTAGGAAAAGAAAAGGACAACTTCCCTTTTATCAAATTGCGGAGCAACTAGTGAATTAATCTGTAAAACAAAGTTGAAGTTTCAGTCCAGCTTGTTAGAAGTCAATTATGGTTTAGGGCAGCTTTTTCTTGCATTTTGACAAATATTAAGTCTTTGTTGGATGCAGTTAAGCAGTATAAGTGGGGCTTTGCTCCAGATATCCTATTGCAATAATTTTGCTTCTTTGTCCTTCTCTGTTCTGGCCAGTATTTATTGTACAGTAATAATTGGTGTGCAAACATAATTCATTCCAGAAACATGCTTGTAAGCCAAACCACTCGTATATCAAAGCAAATTTCCCATTAAGAAATAATGGAAACTCAGATGGTTCATTTTGGAGCCCAATAGACCATATACTGTACACACAAAATGCCCAAAAAATTCACAAAATAAGTGGCTAGAAGTCATCATCCATACCATGTTTTAGGTACCTGTCTGCGGAATCCGCTCTGCTTGGGACTAACAACTGGACTTTACTCTGTTTGTAATGTGACAACAATAAAATGCATTTTGTAGCCATATACACACTTGACTACCTTCCCCATGACTAGAAATTTTTTGGAAAATAAGCAAGGATGTTGAAAACAACTTAAAATAAAAATATAATGAAAAATAAAACATAACCCTAACCTCCACTGTCCTTTGAAAAACGTCATGGGTGGTGCACCTCCTTTCCTCTCTCCTCCCTCTCCTTTGGAGGCTGTCTGAGACAGAATATTCCAGATAATGAGCCACAATACTGCAGGGAGAGAGAGAGAGCACCACCATTGTCTCCCTTGTGATCATGTGACCTGCTCCAGTGCTCGTAGTGCAAGTCATTGCTCATTGATCAAAGCAAAATTTAGAAGAAATGTTTGCCCGTCTTGCAGAACACTCGCAGAGCAAGGTTCTCATAAACCAAGGCTTTACTGTATTTATTACTAATACAGTATCTTTTTCTATATGGTCTTCCTTTGTCAGTTCTGTTTAGTTTACCAAATAGTTTGCATATTATTTCTCTATAGATTACTTTCATAGTTTAATGACACATTGTATTCTTATATATAAACAGTGATTTGTATTTAATTATTTTTCTGTATTACCTTGATTTTATGACAGCTGGGTGTAATGAAAAAGAAGGCAAAGAAGCTGTGATGAAGATAAAGGAAGAAACTTTGAATGCAAAAGGTATTTTGGTATGCGTCTCTCAAATTTATTTACCCCATCTAAGGAATGTACTTTTCAGTTGCATAAGTACATGTTTCAACTCTAATTTATTGCATGTACAAAGCACAAGTTATTCATTATTTATTTCTTGAGTAGCAGCAGAGCAAACCATTTATGTTAGAGGTTTTTGAAGCTCTTTTGCAGTAAGAATATGGACAACTGGGTTCATTGTGCCTATTGCAGGCATTTATTCCTTTCCTTACATTGTTTTCCATCACCAAATGAGATGTTCAAAGAGCTGCCGCATAACATGGTATTGGTCTATTATTTATTTATTTATTTTATTTTTACAACTTATATGCCGCCCACTACCCAAAGGTAGTGGGCAGCATATGCCTTAGTGTATTCTTATCTGTACATGGTGAGAAGTGTGTGTAGGGTTTTCCAACCCAAAATTACAGTTTTGCAACTGCACTGTTCTCTCCTTAGCTTGTTGTTGTTGTTGTTGTTGTTCAGTCATGTCCGACTCTTTGTGACCCCATGGACCAGAGCCCGCCCTCCTGTCTTCCACTACCTCCTGGAGTTTGGTCAAATCCATGATAGTTGCATTGATGACACCGTCCAAGCATCTCATTCCCCCTTTTCTTTTACCTTCAATCTTTCCCAACATCAGGGACTTTTCCAAGGACTCCTCTCTCCTCATGAGGTGGCCAGAGTATTGGGAGTTTCAGCTTCAAAATCTGTCCTTTCCGTGAACATTCAGGGTTGATTTCTTTTAGGATCAATAGGTTTGTTCTCCTTGCACACCAGGGGACTCTCAAGACTCTCCTCCAGCACCACAGCTCAAAAGCGTCATTTCTGCCGTGATCAGCCTGCTTTATGATCCAGTTCTCACTGCCATACGCCACTACTGGAAAACCATAACTTTGACTATCTGGACCTAAGTTGGCAAAGTGATGTCTCTCCTCTTTATGATACTGCCTAGGTTTGCCATCACTTTCCTCCCAAGAAGCAAGCGTCTTTTAATTTCATTGCTGAAGTCGCCATCTGCAGTGATCAAGGAGCGCAAGAAAATAAACTCTGTCATTGCCTCCATTTCTTCATCTTCTATTTGCCAGGAGATGATGGGACCTGTGGCCATGATCTTAGTTTTTTTGATGTTGAGCTTCAGCCCAGTTTTTCCACTCTCCTCTTTCACACTCATTAAGAGCTTCTTTAGCTTTTCCTCACTTTCTGCTATCAGAGTAGTATCATCTGCGTATCTGAGGTTGTTGATATTTCTTCCAGGAATCTTAATTCCGGCTTGTGATTCATCCAGTCCTGCCTTTTGCATGATGTACTCTGCATATAAGTTAAATAGGCAAGGTGACAGTATACAGCCTTGTCATACTCCTTTCCCAATTTTAAACCAGTCAGTTGTTCCGTATCCAGTTCTGACTGTTGCTGCTTGTCCCACATATAGATTTCGTAGAAGTCAGATAAGGTGGTCAGACACTCCCATTCCTTTAAGAACTTGCCATAGTTTGTTGTGTGCCACACAGTCAAAGGCTTTGGCATAGTCAATGAAGTAAAAGTAGATGTTTTTCTGGAACTCTCTAGCTTTCTCCATAATCTAGCATATGTTGGCAATTTGATCTCTCGTTCCTCTGTCCCTTTGAAATCCAGCTTGCACTTCTGGTAGTTCTCTATCCACATACTGCTGAGACCTCCCTCGTAGAATTTTGAGCATACCCTTGCTAGTGTGTGAAATGAGTGCACTTGTATGATAGTTGGAGCATTCTTTGGCATTGCTCTTCTTTGGTATTGAAATGTAGACCAATCTTTTCCAGTCCTCTGGCCACTGCTGAGTTTTCCAAATTTACTGACATATTGCTTGTTGCACCTTAACATCATCATCTTTTAAGATTTTAAATAATTCAACTGGAATGTTATCACCTCCATTGGCCTTGTTTTTTGCAATGCTTTCTAAGGCCCACTTGACTTCACTTTCCAGGATGTCTGGCTTGAGGTCAGCAACTACACTATCTTGGTTATCAGGTACACCCAGATCTTTCTGACATACAGTACGGTAATTCCTCTGTTTATTTGTGCCATCTCTTCTTGGTGTCTGCATTCAATTTTCTGTATCTTTCCCTTTCTCCCTTGCATTTTGTGTCCCTTCTCTCCTCTGCTATTTGTCGGGCCTCGTTGGACAGCCACTTTGCTTTCTTTCATTTTCTTTTCTTTGGGATGGTTTTCTTTGCTGCCTCCTGCACAGTGTTACAAACTTCCATCCATAGTTCTTCAGACGTTCTGTCCACCAAATCTAATTCCTTAAATCTTCACATCCACTGTGTATTCATAAGGGATTTGACTTAGATTGTAACTGACCAGCCCAGTGGTCTTCTCTGCTTTCTTCAGTTTAAGTTTGAATTTTGCTATAAGAAGCAGGTCTCATTTTGCTGACTGTATAGATCTGCACCATCTTTGGCGGCAGAGAACATAATCAAACTGATTACAGTATTGTCCATCTGGTGATGTCCATGTGTAGAGTCGCCTTTTGTGTTGTTCATAAAGAATGTTTGCAATGGCCAGCTTGATCTCTTGACAAAATGCTTATTAGCCTTTGCCCTGCTTTGTTTGGAACTTCAAGGCCAAACTTGCCAGTTATTCCTTTTATCAGTTGACTCCCTACTTTAGCATTCTATGATGAGAAGAACATCTTTCTTTGGTGTAAGTCCTAGAAGGGGTTGTAAGTCTTCACAGAATTGGTCAATCTCAGATTCTTCAGCATTGGTAGTTGGTGCATAAGCTTGGATTACTGTGATGCTGAAAGGGCTGCCTTGGAATCGTACGGAAATCATTCTATCATTTTTGAAGTTGTATCCCAGCACAGCTTTTCCCATTCTTTTGTTAACTATGGGGGCTACTCCATTCTTCTATGGGATTCTTGCCCACAGTAGTAGATGTGATAGTCATCTGAACTGAATCCCCCCATTCCCATCCATTTAAGTTTGCTGATGCCCAAGATGTCAATGTTTATTCTCGCCATCTCACGTTTGACCACATCCAGCTTATTCTTGTTCATAGATCTCATATTCCAGTTTCCTATGCAGTATATTTCTTTGCAGCATTGGACTTTGCAGCATTGGACTTTCCTTTCTCTTCCAGGCACGTCTGCCGCTAGGCATCCTTTTGGCATTGGCCCAGCCGCTTCGTTAGCTCTGGAGCTACTTGTCCTTGTCCTCTGCTCTTCCTCAGTAGCATGTTGGATGCCTTCTGATCTGAGGGGCTCATCTTCCAGTTCCTACTTCAGGTGGACCACATTCTGCCAGAACTCTCCACTATGACCTGTGGCCTTGCATGGCATAGCTTATAGCTTCTCTGAGTCACTCAAGCCCCTTCACCATGACAAGGCCATGGTCCATGAAGTGGCTCCTTAGCTTTCTTCTGTCTATAAGATGATCCTCAATTTTAGTCGAACAATTTTAGATGAAAATATTGTCTTATGCACAGAAAAATACTGTAATGATTGCATCTCTTCCATTTTTATTTCCTGGGAAAGAAATAAGGATGGGTGATCAACTGGTTGGGGCCCATCATAGGGGGAACAAGACATAAAAAGGCAGCTAGTGGTAGTTTAGTTCTCACACATCGCAATACATGAGACATTAGGTATCCTCCTGATCATAACATAGCATCCCTTCCATATTTATCCAAAATTCCCCCATCTACCAAACTGCAAGCATGCAGTGGCCCATTTTTTTGCTGAGTACCTGTGCGAAAGTAGACAGGGTTTTGTGACAAACAGAATATTTGATGTGGATTGTTGTAGAGAGGTATAACATAGTAACTAAGACAACATTTTCATCTCGGGAGCTTATATGTCCAGAGAACTCCTTGTTGCTGCTTTAAACTGTCATGTTAATTATTTTCTGAGTGGTGGTGGTTACTTAATTTCAGCATTTCAGTTTCACTGATGCATTAAGATTAAACAAAGTTGCAGTGGAAACTCCATCCTTGTGCCTGTACCAGGCATCTCTTCCGTCTTCTTTAGTACTGCCCATAGAAATGAAAACCTACTACAGTGGTACCTCGGATAAGGAATTTAATTCATTCTCCGAGGCAATTCGTTATCTGGAAAAAAATGTTATCTGAAACATGGTTTCCCATAGAAATGAATGGGAAACCAATTAATTCGTTCTAGAGCCTAGGAAAATGACACAGACACCTTTTTTTTTACTGATGCATGCTGGAAATTTGTTATCCGATGCAGTTCATAGGGAAAATTCGTTATCCGAGGCAGCCCATAGAGAAAATTCGTTATCCGAGGCAGCCCATAGAGAAAATTCGTTATCCGAGGCAGACCTTTGCGATTCATTATACGAGGCAGCCCATAGGGAAAATTCGTTAGCCGAGGCAGCCCTATACCAGGAAATTGCAATTCGTTATCTGAAAAATTTGTTATGAGGGGCATTTGTTAACCGAGGTATTACTGTATTTGGGGCTTCCAGTCCCAGTTTCCAGCTCTGATACTGCTAGTGCCTTAATTGTGGCTGTTGCAACCAGGTGAAGGCAAGGACAGGTTCTTGCTTCTCTTATTATTCTTGACCACTTGCTGTTTAAAGTGCGAGAGGAGGTGTGTTCATGTATTCCTTAATATTTGGGCTTGATTTATGTGATTAGCTACAATAAGTATGGTGATAGGGGTGATCCAGGAGAAGCAGCATGCATGAGGAGGCCCAAGAGAGGCAGGCAAATGAACTGTACATCTTATTTGAGATATCTGTGTAGACTGCTGCTTTCTACTTCAGTAAAATCACACTTGTTTCACACCTGTTTTTCTGTACGTGTCTGAAAATTAGAACAGCAGCTGGAATAACGCAAGTGACAGTTGGGTTTTGATTGTGCTAAGACCACAGTATACAATGATAATTAGATTTCGGCTTGTGAATCATGCCAGGGACGTTTGTTGAGGTTTTTCTTTCCTTAAAATAATAATAAGTACGAAGCGGTGGGCGCGTACAGCAAGAAATGTCATGTGTGAGCAGAACAAGGATGACATTTAGCTTCTACATGTTTGGGAACTACTATGAAAACACAAGAGACCAGGATATGCCATACGTAATGCAATGATATTTGCAGTATAGCATAGCCGTTGTGACAGGCCAAACGGGGAGCAAAACATCAGTGTGACAGTAAGCAAATCTTAATGAGATTTTTGTGCAATCTTTCTAAAATAACTTGTCTAGACATATTTTTGAATACATTTGTGCTGTCTCAATTTATTTGGTTTAGGGGTTGGCAAAGGATTAAAAAATGTCTGAAATGGAAATATTTGTTTTTTTGAGGGCTGTCTCTCAAAGTAAACGAGTGTCAGAGATGGCAAATAGTTCCTGCAGTGCTGCAGTGCTTCTGCTGTGTGTGTTTGTGTGTGTGTTGTGTCGTTACAGTCGTGACCAACTCTACGTGACTCTATGTCCATGGAGTTTTCTTGGCAGGAGTACTGGAGTGGTTTGCCAGTTCCTACTCCAGGCGCCTACAGCACCTGGTATTCCCTGGTGGTTCCCCATCCAAATACTAACCAGAGGCGACCCTGCTTAGCTTCCGAAATCAAGCAAGATCGGATGTGCTTAGGGCATCTAGGCAGCTCTAGTGCTTCTGCTACTTCCTCTTTTTTCTTGTGAATAAGTACTAGGTGAAACTTTGGCCAGGCAGGAAACAAGGCTGCAGCATTTGGAGGTGTTTTCATCCAGATTAGATTATGAGGTCTCATAAGGAAATTGGTGATGCTGGACTGTGGCTAGATATTTGGTGTTCCCCCCACTGATTTCTCTCTCATGAGTACAAATTCATAAGTAGACTAGGTGATACCTTTATTGGTCACTACTAAAACAAAAAAAATGTAAGCTAAGCTTTCGATAGCAACTTGCTATCTTTATCAAAGCATTATACCAGAAATCCAATCTTGATAGAAGATGTTGTCTATCAGGCGCTGAGAATCTTTTGGTTGAGATGGAATACACCAGATGATGGTATCAGGAGGCAAGCTGGTGTTAAGACTGCTTCAAAGTCCCGGATATGGTTTAACACCCAGAATATCAAACAAAGTAGCATAATAGACCAGGTTGCCTCCTGATACCATCATCTGTATTCCATCTCAACCAAAAGATTTTCAGCGCCTGATAGACAACATCCTCTATCAAGATTGCATTTCTGGTACACTGCTTTGATAAAGATAGCAAGTTGCTATCGAAAGCTTAGCTTACATTTTTTGTTCTAGTAGTGACCAATAAAGGTATCACCTAGTCAACTTATGAATTTGTTCTTCTGGTCACACGACTCAAACCACAATTTTTTTTATGGTCTCATGAGTACAAACTTCCATCCTGTGCACACCATTACCAGTTTATTTTCTCGGTGAATTAAGCAAAAAACAGCACATTGGTAGTGCTGGTATTTTGATGGTTTTAACATGTTGTTTTATTGGTTTACGATATTGTTGTAAGCCACTCAGAGACTGTTTGGTAATGGGACAGCTAAAACATTTCTGTAAATAAATAAAATAAATAAATAAACAAGATCTCAATAAAGTCTGGAAAGCTGCTTCTTATGACTCTGTTTTGCACTCTGGCCCATAATAGGGAGAGGGGTGCAGGCTGTTGCTCCATAACTTCCCCACTTTCATGACATGGTTAAGTAGCCTGTCACACATAACAGAATTATTATACATTTTACAATTTTCGGCTATGATGCCAAGGTTTTCATTAATTTAAAGCATGTTCCAGTGGTAAGACATTCACTGAAATATGAAATGATGTCATTTGCTGTATCACACATAGTTAGTTTATTTGTGACAAAGGTCAGAAATTATAATGGACTTCTTATGAGTCATGGGTTATAAAGGCTGGATTTATATGGACAGAGCTTTCCACTATGTCCCAGTTTCCCCCCCGTGAAAGCAAAGTACATAAGGCATTTAAATACCTCAGGGGACAGTTTGATTTCCACAGTTTTAATAGTGCAGCAGACCTAACAAGAGTAACACATAACCAGAGTATCACTGATCCAAGGCACTACCTTTGAAAGAGATATTTTTCTTACTATAATTAGAATGCTGTGAGGTGGTATGGATGTGAGAAAGAGTTTTGGCAGTTTTAAAAGAAGGTTGGACAAATCTGTGCAACTTTGTAAATAGGTGTTAATGATAATTTAACAATGCCTGCTATATTTTTATGAACCCTTCAAACACACTGGCCATAATCCTTTTACTTATGCCCTTTGGTGTCAAGTCCAGTTGTGTAAGTCTCAGTAGAACATTGTGGATAGTTAAAAGGTCAGCACTTATATTTCTTGGCATGTGTCAGACCTTTGACTTGGTAGACAAGAACATGGTTCGCTTTCTTAACAGGCAAGAATTTGCCACTGATTTTTTTGCTATTTGACTTAATGCCAGTGTATTTTTTTTCTGTTTTTAATTTTTTTAAATATTTTATTACAAATTTATAAAAGAACAGATAAACAGCAAAATAACATAAGGAAGAGAAAATAACACACAACAATATAACAAGAGTCAAGATTAAGTGTCTTCCCATCTCAACAACTGTATTTGTAGAGACATTGTAGCCTTATGACCCACCTAGTAACACAGATTGCTGTTAGCAGTGCGTAAACAGCAACAACCCTATTAGAAAAGGCTGTCATGATTGGACTTTCTGTGAGCAATTTATATGGTGGGGGTTGTGGGATGGAGAATGAGCAGGAGGTCACCTGTGGTGGGATACCAGCTTGTGCTCTTGACCAGAACAACACCGAGGAAGGAGCATTCATTTAATAATTTTAGAGAAAATACCCACCTATAATGGTGTTAGACAGTGTTGCATTTTGGCTCCATTGCTTTTCAATCTCTATATCAATGACATACCAGGATATCTATGTGATATCAATACTCATATGTTAAAAATACATGATAAATTTCTAAACATTCTGTTATATGCTGACATCATGGTTCTAATGGCTCACTTGCAAATAGGCCTAAGAAGTTTGTTACAAAAGCTGAATACCTGTTGCACTAACAATTTTTCTAAATATCAACAAAACGATATCTAAAGTGATGGTATTGAGCAAACAAAATGTGAACAATATCTAAAGTGATGGTATTGAGCAAACAAAATAGAACCATGAAAATTAGGTTCATTACATTTCGTTTTCGTTAATGGCGACGCACAATGAAATGAGCTGTTTTTAAATGTTAAAAAATGTCCTGAATATCCATAAAAACCCAGCAATAATTATTTATTCTGCCTGATAATACCTACCAGGGGGGTTGGGGTCCTTAAAACGTGCATTTATGTCTTTTCTCAGATCACTGTATTTTTTTCCTTTAAGGAGAGTTAGGGGACATCGACCCAAAATGGCTCCCAGATGCCTAATATTGATTTATTGGGTATTAAAACGCCCTGGGCATCTGTAAAAACACAGTGATAATTATTTGAAATTATTACCTACCAGGGGGTTGGGGTCCTTAAAACGTTTGTTTTTGTCTTTCTCTCATCACTATGTATTTTTTCTTTTCCCTTTAAGAATGGCACAAAATGGATCCCAGCCACAAGATGGATGCAAGCCATGTGATGGGATCATGTAAATTCTTGGACAATTTCAACCAATAGCATGCCCAGGTTGCAGACTGGGTAGGTGTGGCAGCCACAGAGGGCATAAAAAGCTCTGGCAGCCCCCGTCCTCCTTGCAGTCTGTGGTGGGAGTTAGGGTGGGATTGCTGTCTCTGCAACTCATTACTTTAGGCCAGCCAAGCAGGTGTGTGTCTCTGTGTTCCTGCTGGCTGCAGCTTGGCTCTTAGGGGAGAGAAAAGAGATTGAGAAAAGAGAAAAAAAAAGATTGCTCTTGCAGCCTCCCTGTGTGCATGTGTACCTCTCGGTGAGTACCCTCCCCTGCCCTGCAGTGCAGTAACTCTGCAGCTGCCTTCTGCCCTGGACAACACCCGCCACTGCCTTTGCAGCCTCCCTGCATACCTAGTCTATACTGTGTCTCTGCCAGCATCATTTTTTTAGTGTTTTTTTGGGCGTTGGAGGACGCCTGTGTGCGGAAATGCTTTAAATCGTGCAAAAAGTGGGTAAAAACGAAAAAAAAAAAAACAATTTTTTTTCAAAAAATTCATGAAAAATGAAAATGAACCGAAATGGACCTGCAACGAAAGATGAAAAACTGAAACATCATTTTTTCTATTCGTGCCCATCTCTAATTGTTACAGCTATCCTGGTACTCTACTTCCATTAATGAAAGTATTAAGAGCAAAAATTGTTCCAGTTCTGACTTACGGTGTGGAAATATGGGGCCTAAGCAAAGCTACTGCATTGGAAAAAGTCCAGATCTGTTTTTTGAGAAGTATATTGGGGGCTGATAAAAATACTTCCACTTATGCAATTAGGGCAGAAACAGGTTTTTACTCGCTCTTCAGTCAATCTCTCCGTAAGGTTTTTCATCTATTGGTTGAGAGTACAGTCTCAACAGACTTCCAAAGCTTTGTTTAGTTGAACAGATAGGTATAGTTTGTCCAACCTCTGGGCCGGTCATCTTGGCAATATAATTGGACAATATGGGATGAAAGGCTTTTTCTAATGACATTTTCTCCAGTTTCCTTATCACAAAAGAACCTGTATCTATGGGACCCCTGCTATCAAGGATATTGCACATATTTTATTTGATTTTTTGATTATTTGGTTTTCTTGTGTACTTTGCAGGAATTGCTGCCACCTGCATGAAATGGGAAAATGTAAAACCCAAAACACTTGCATCCTTAATTAATTTTGGTAGTGGCATCAAAGACAACTGAAGGAGAACTTCCACCTGGGCGCCTGATATCTGTGAAGGAATCTAACAAAATGTAGGCAAAGAACAGAATTAAGAGCCAGGCCCTAATATGATTTTTAAATGATTGCTTTTCTCTTAAATCCCTTCCTTTATTTCAAAGATTTCTATGTTGTTTTTCAGGATTAGCACATTCTCTCTAAGTGGCAGACAGGGAAGAGGTTATTAGCAATAATACTCTTAAATATGCACTGCCAAAATGGGAATGAATGCCTCATCTGTTTTTTCTTGAAATGTTTAGCTGTGGTACAACCTAGATGCACAAAAAGGAAAATGTCAAGCCACGGTAGTTCAGCTGCACCAGGCAGGGAAGACCTTTTAATCACAGCTGGTGGATAATGAATTCCATAAAATTTGAATAGCCATCATCCTTGTTATTTGTATCTTACCTATATGCACAGCATAAAATAATGTTGTGTGTGTGTGTGTGATGCATACATCTTAAATATAGAAAGTTTAAATCTAAAGCACTCAAAAAGTTCTGAAAGGGCCTAAATGTTTCTCTGACTTCATAGAATCATAGAGTTGGAAGAGACCTCAAGGGCCATCCAGTCCAACCCCCTGCCATGCAAGAACCCCCATCACAGTACTCCTGACAGATGGCCATCCAGGCTCTGCCTAAAAACCTCCAAAGAAGGAGACTCCACCACCCTCCATGACAGCATATTCCACTGCTGAACAGCTCTAACCATCAGGAAGTTCTTCTTCTAATATTCAAATGGAATCTCTTTTCCTGTAGTTTAAAACCATTGCCTCGCATCCTAGTCTCTGAAGCCACGGAAAACAAACCACTCCCCTGTTTA
The DNA here is from genome assembly GCA_029282475.1 of Phrynocephalus forsythii. Classification (NCBI taxonomy): domain Eukaryota; kingdom Metazoa; phylum Chordata; class Lepidosauria; order Squamata; family Agamidae; genus Phrynocephalus; species Phrynocephalus forsythii. The sequence goes on from JAPFRF010000010.1 coordinate 98,992,627, forward strand.
ATATGACATCCTTCCAAATATTTAAACATAGCTATCATATCCCCTCTCAGCCTTCTTTTTGTAAGGCTAAACATTCCCAGCTCCCTAAGCCACTCTTCGTAAGACATTTCTTCCAGACCTTCAGCCATCTTGGTTGACCTCTTCTGGACCCACTCAAAGTAGTCAGCATCTTTTTTAAATTGACTTAGTCATGTCAGTTGTGCTAGCATCCTAGTCATTTCCTGTGTTTGCACTGGAATGGGTAGAAGTGGCTTTGCAGTTTTCATGCTGAAAGCCAAGTGAATATGCTTTGCATTTTGACTGAGGAAATTTAAAACATGCATTTTTTTATAAAATACTTTTATCAAATGGTTATCCAGTTCCTGGCACTTTGGAACATTTCATTTTCCTGGAGCATAACAGACCAGGCTAGCAAAATAGGGTAACTGATGCTGAATATGCTTTTTGGAAATATGGCTGCCCATTGCTGGGGGTGGGGGTGGGGGAGAGGAGAGAGAGAGAGAGAGAGAGAGAGAGAGAGAGAGAGAGAGAGAGAGAGAGAGAGAGAGAGAGAGAGAGAGAGAGAGAGAGAGAGAGAATGGTATGATGGCAGAAATTATGTTCAGTCCTATATTTTTGCTGGGGATGATCTCAAAGAGCACATAACTCTGAAAATGTTGGCACTTTCTTTTCCTTTACAACAAATAAAACAAAATGAAACATCACCAATTTTATGTGAAAGTTTAGGATGTCCAATATGCCTCCAAGACACTGTTCTTACAATTCCATATTTTATATCATTTTGCAACTCTGTTTTTAAAAAGTCAACAAATCTGATTTCCCATGAATCTCGCTGTTTGGTTTTGCATGGAACTTCTTGGCAGTGTTTGAGAGCTTATTTCTACTGAATAAATGCGGTAGAAACAAGGGCATCTTAAGCTTTGTTATGAGTAGGTGTTGAAATGACATATCCTCGTCCTTGGAAAGCTGGTTATCTAAATGCGTGTTGTAATGTTACTTCATTAACTTGTCATCTTGTTTTCCTCTCAAGTTCTTGCTATATCAAGTTTTCACTAGGGATGAGCCGTTGGTGGGTTTGGTTTGGTTTGGTTTTGGATTCAAAATCCCAGAATTCTCCATTCAGATAATTGCACCTCCCAGACCCACACCAAAATTGTGCTCCCCTGAAGAAAGACTGGGCTGGAAGGCCTCATGGCCTAGAATAGACCAAGCTATGGTCTAGTTGCCTGTTAGAAATCGGAAGCTCTCTCGGTGATTGTTGCAAATCTTATGGAGTCAAACACTTTTTGCCTCCTAGTAAGATCTGTTTATTCTATAGGAGGAGGGATCTAATCAGACACAGTTTACTGAACTGGATGGAGATTAAGCTGATAATCATTGCATTCTCAACTTCCAGAAATGTATGCTGTGCCCAATACATCCTGGAGTTATCTGCCTGTCCACTATTTGCTCCATGGTGACAATTTTTCCTTCCTGTCTATTCCTTCTCTCTAACATATGTTTGAACCCTAGCTGTGTTTCTGTCACACCTTCAAGTCTGGTGTTTACTAAGTATTCTCCATGGGGTTCCATATGCTAAAAAAAGACGTGACATGGATGTTTTTCTTTCAAGGCCTGAAACCCTTGAAAGTGCTTCTGCCCCAGGAAAATTAGGGCTGGGACAGTGACATGCTGTAAATTCTACCTGTTACTTTTCCACTGAACTCCACATGGTTTGCTAACATTAAAATTGTACACATTTAGTATTACTCAGATTTGGTTCTCATTTTCAAGATAGCTTATCTTTCTCTAGAGAGCATATGGTAACAAGTGGGAGGAAATTAGGCACAACAGCAGTGAATGTGAACTTCTGATGCACTGTTAGAATTTCAAAAAGAAGTTATGCTCCCTACAAGAAGAATATAAATAATGGTTTAATTAAAAATAAGCATGCTGAACATACTTTTGTTGTCAAAATGAGAATTCTGGCAACAAGAACCACTTCTTGTTCTATTATTAGGTCACAACCCTGCCATTCTTGCAGTCAGTTGTCCTGGCACAGAAATCAGATACTGACGTAATTTATATTATACCAATTTGCAAAGTTACTTCAGACAATTTAGTTTGGCCACTATCCAGCAACACATGTCACAGATGAGTCCTGTTGAAAGAAATGTAATGGAAAACATTATTTAACTGAGCATTGGGACTCTAATAGAAAGATGAAGTATTATTTTTTTCAAATAAAACAAATGTAGTCAATACCTTCAAATAAAACAGATAAATTACTCGCTTCCATTTGAAGCAAATGTTCAAATAAAAATAAATAGGCTCATTTTCCTCCCAACCCTGCTAAGTGATGATATCAGTGGGTAGATCTCGGAGTTTGTGCTTGCTTATCCTTAGTCTTGCAAGAAACAGTCCAAGCAGTTCTAGGAGCTTATTGTAGCTGCGGAGACTAATATTCCCATCAACACTTTGGTCACCTACAGAGAGGCTACTAAACATCCTCTTCACTGGATATCTCAGTCTTCCTCATGGTTCATGGAGGAGCTAATGGTGATTAAACCAATTACGAAGAAGGTTAGAGAGCATATGGAGGAAAATTCCCACAAAATTCAATTTGTTTGAGTCAGGGAAGCCTCTGGAAGATACTGAAATAAACTCAAGGCCATGAAGGAGCACCTTCATGCCACCCAGTCTGCCTGAAGGTGAAGCATTGTGGCAGACTGGGTGGATTGAAGGTGCACTCTCCGCTGCCTGGTCCACTGATCTGTCCAGTAAGGGTGGTGGGGTGCTGGCATGGCTTTGGCCCCTGGCACTAGCCCATTCCCACTGGGCAGATTGGTGGACCAGGTAGCGGGAGAGCGTGACTTCACTCCGCCTGGTCTACTATGCTGCTGCACCTTTGGGCAGACTGGGTAGCACAAAGGTGCTGTCTCCCACTGCCCAGTCCACTGATCCGCCCAGTGGGAGTGGGTTAGTGTCAGGGGCGAAAGCACGGCACAGCTTTCACCCTCAACACCCCACCATCCCCATGGCCCTCTGATCGCCAACCGTGGATAACTGAATCTGCGGATGGCGAATCAGCGGATATAGGGGTGGTACTGTATTGTAATTCTTTTGGGTTTAATAAAAATTCCCCATCAAAAATAGTTCTGTGTGAGTATGCTGTGTAGTCCATCCAGCCTGTGTCAAGACACACCATTGGCATAGTTCAAAGAACTCTTCTGGGTGTGTGAGTTCATCCATGTTCTCTGTGAGCATTCCTGGTAGCACACAGAAGCTCGTGGAGGTGGCGGGTGAGGATGAAACTGGAGAAACTGCTCCATTAGGATTCCTGTAAATTGGTTCTGACATAACGGCACAGGCCATTTAACACTTGCATAAATGTTCAATCTGGTCTTTAAGTGTAGGAGAAAAAGTATGTTTCAGAAGATGTCCTTGAAGGGAACTGGAATGGAGCTGCACAGCAAATATTTATTGTGAAAAACCCACAGTAGCATGCTTTCACTGACCCTTTTACAATCTTATTTTGTAGACAAAAGGCATGCATGTGTGAGAGACGTGAATGAGCTCCGAAGTTGTATCCAGGCCATCACATCACACCATGCTTCTTTTTCTTCTTGACCCACATGTCAAGTAACAGCAGCGACTGGCTCCATAGAGATCCCCGGGGCTGCTGCTGGATTACCTTGTCCAGGTTGTACTGAGATTAGATCACATAGAAGGATACTTTGTTGCTTATCTTAGCTATCATGCTTGCTCAAAACAACAGTTCATCTCCTTTCTTAATTATTTTATTTTTGCAAGTATACACCCAGTTTTGTGTCCTTAAGCCTGGTAGGTCAGATGAAGAGTTTGTCTATAACTATTTCTGTACTAAACTTTGTGTGCAGACAATAAATATTATTTTTAGTTTTGCAGATTTACCCAGGGGAGTCTTTTCCAAATTACTGTACTGGAGGAAACAGTTTAAGAACAACTGAGTAGAACTGAAGAAATAAAATATTCAATCACTTGGGAGTAACCCCTGTTACTCAGTGCAACAACATATGCAGTGAATGTTGGCAGGACTAGAGCACCTAACTTTGTGTCACTAGTTTCAGTGTAATTTTACATGTGCATACTTTTCTCTGGATTGCAGTCATTGTACACAGCCCAGCAAATAACTGTTTTTTGTAAGAATGTCCCGAACAGGCCAAGCACCACTGGTGTGTTATGTATATAGCCGCAATCAGGATGAACAAAAAGAGGTTTTCAATATTCTTAGAGCATATGAGAATAACAATAGATGTTGCTTTTTATGTTTCAAGTACAAAAGTACTCACGTTTCTCTTTCTATATCTTTCCCCCCTTTTCTTTTTGCTGTCTCCCCTGCTCTCTCATTCTCATTTCTTTTCTGAAATTCCTTCTCTGTTATCCAAGTGGCGCTCACTCCATTAGCTATATCTTTCTTGCTCCTTCAGACCATTTGCCCTCAGTGTTGCCCTTTATTCTTGATTATGATGGATTATTTGAAAAGGCTATGGGCACTTGTTTTCCACATGCAATGAGTGGAGAGTGACATTGACGTTTGAAGAAGAGAAGGGTGTTTTAGAAATGTAGGTTCTTCTTGTGAGTCAGAGTCTCTAGTGCATTCTCCTCATCGTGTGTGGAGAACACAGTTTTAAGAGCAAAGTGTCCCATTCAAGGCAGTTGAATGCCATTTCTCTTCCACAAACTGTTTTGCTGCTTAGGTTTCATTGTGTATACTGTATAGGCTGTTGTTAAGTGCCATCAAGTCACCAGTGACCTCTGGTGATTCTATGAAATCATGACCTTCTTAAGGTCCTATAATTAACAGTCCTGTTCAGGTCTTGGAAACTTCAACAAATATCTTCCTTTATTGAGTCAAACCCATCACATATCCAGTCTCCCCCCCTCTCCAAGCTGCCTGGCATTTCTTCCATTGAGTACTATCTTGCATACATTATGCTTATACTTAGTGTTTATATATTGTGTTTATTCAAGATATAAAAGTAAAAGAATCCTTGGTTTTGTAATAATTTGTAAAGTAAATTTATTGCTGGTGTAAAGTTCTCAGAGTTCTCTTTAAAGCTGCAAAGAAGAACCATACATAAATAACTTCTTTTGTGAGATTATGGTTTCCTTAGCTGTCTTTTCTTGATTATCTTTGTCCTTTTAAATCCTCCTCTAATGCCGTATTTTCCATTTTTATGAAGTAAAGTATAAAGGTGAAGGAAGATGTTCATTTCTGATCTATTTATTATGACAGATTGATTTTTATTTGAAGGATTTATGTAGAACAGAAATACTATTCATTTGTTGTGATTGAACTTGACAGAGCTTGTCCTCAAGCCATCAAATGTAGACCTACATTTTTTATAGCCATCTGAGACTTGCAGTCAGTCAGGGTCAGGGTAGAACAACAGGCTGGTAGGCATTATGAAGAAGGATATTTATGTGTATTGTTTTTGTTTTAAATAAAGGAACTGAGGGTGTTGTTCATTAAGATGGAAAAAATTAAGGTCCACAAATAATATACAATTGAAGCAAAACAAGTTGAGGTGCCGTGTAGCGATCAGAAAAACCAAATACAAAAGTGGAACAGGTGATACCTTTAGGCTACTAGAAAATTCACAAAAATGTTGCTAATATTTCGAGGGCAAAACCCTCTCCCTGAGAGTAGTACCAATAGATTATAACATGGCAAAAGATGGATTTGCCAGGAGTTATTTCTTAGTTGTAAGGTCCTTGGCAAGATGGAAAAAAAGACAATCAGTTTCTTAGTTGAGGCTGGGAGCTTGGATGTTGTAGGCTGCATCCAAAACAAAGGAAGGGAGGTGTTTTTATTGTCCCAGTCCTTCCAAAGACATGTCACGCCTCTCAAGTACACACATTCACACCTCTCCTCAATGTGGCTCATTGAGGCAGTGTATAACATACAGGTTTTCTGTATGTCTAGCACCTACTTAATGGCTATTTCTTATACATTCTTCCTCTTCTGTCATTGAGCTCAAAGCTGTTTACCTGGTTCTTTTCCTCCCCACCTACCTATCCTCACTGGTGGGTCCATTTTAAGGTAGTGTGACTGATCAAATTGAGCCATTGAATTTCATGGTCGAGTGGGACTTGGACCCACTGAGTCTCCTGTTGTTTTAGTGGGTGTTGTGGAGAAATTTGATCTTCCATCTTAGCTGGATTAATTAAACTCACAGTCAATCCTCTGAAGCAAACGGCCAGTGTGAGCTAAGGCAAAACTAATCAGACAGGAAGTGTTATTTCATCTGCATCCAGCATCCTAATTTTCAAAGGGCACCTTGATTTCCAAAGGGCTTTTGAAAGCATAGAGATTTCTGTCCAGATAACCTATGTACTCTCAGGGAACACCTGAGAGATGTTCCTTATGGTAACATTAGTACCAGGCTCTCAGCAGGCTTAAAAGGGAGATTTCCAAGGCATTAACAGAATGGCTGTTCTGTTTTGGAGCTAAGATTTGTATGTTGTCTGTTTCTGTTCCCTGAAGCATGAGCTAGAGGGAAGGTCCATGGCTTGCTTAATCAGGCTGGAATCTTATTTCTTTAAGTCAAAAGCATGTATTATCTGCAGGAGCTAAATGTACTTATTTTGTTATCTGTAGCCATGGTTTTTGTAACCTTGGAATTATTCTTAGCCATTAAGCAACAACTGATTTCATTTTATTTGCCTTTATTTGTGTTTTCTTTTAATAAACAATATAAAAAAAAGGGAGAAAAAAAGAAAGAAAAGAATGCCAGCTTACCTCCGTTCTGCAGGTCTTGCTCTGTTCCCGGCAGCATTCAGATCTCTTAAAGGTGCAGGGGGCAAAACAACAACAAACAGAAGCGAGGAGAGCCCGGCACTCACTACATTACATCCACATCAGGGATTTTCACCCCCCGGAGAGCAGGTACCTGAAAAGTGCGCTGGGACGCGCTTAGGTGGGCGTGGTCGCACTTAATTTTCTGTAAACTCCGGAGCTGGTGGGGAAGCAATTTTAAGCTCCGGAGCTGGGAGCCATTTGCTGCGGAGTTTAGGGGTCATGTGAAAAGGCTCTTGGTCCTTTGAGGAGGAAACTCTCACTCTGAAGTTGCGTAGAGGGGTGGAGAATCATCACAGGTGCCAATATTTAACTTTTGTGTTGTGCTATGTTAACAGGAAATCAAATATTTTTAAAGTTTGATTTTACCATATGATAATCAGTTGGTAACATACAGACACACAAAGACTAGCAGCCTCCAGAATATCTCAGACTTTTTTTAGTGTAAATTATGTCTACACTCCTGTCTATTCTTCCACTCATGTCCAGCTTATCCTGTGGTCACACAAGAAGGTATGTAGTACCCCCTTGCCAAAGTGTTCAGCCTCATTCTTTCCAATGTTGTGATCTCTATCTTCAGCAAAAGCAAGCCACTGGATGGAACATCACACTCTATCTGTTGTGCAAAGGAGTGTGACCTATTTGTGTTGACTCAGATGTTAATTGTTGAACTCTACCTTTTTATGCAGCTACAGTTTGAGATAATTTGTAGTTGGGTGTTATTATCTTCAATGAAAACAAGGCATCCAAGTTGCTTAATGATCAGATAACATTCTAGCTCAGTGGTGGCGAACCTTTGGCTCTCCAGAATTTAGGACCACAACTCCCAGAGTTCCAAGCCTGTATTGCCAATGACAAAGGACTGTGAGAGTTGTAGTCCAAAACATCTGGACTGCTGAAAGTTTGCCACCACTGATCTAGCATGTCATCATCAAGTACCTTCAATCTTCTTGAGGTAGAACTCCACCTTTGCTTCAGGTCATTGATAATTAGGGATCAGGCAGGGATGTTGGGAAACACTCAGGCTCAACTCCAAATCCAGGTTCTGAGCCATTGTTCTGATTCTGCCCATTCTGGAAATGGGACTGGGATCCAAAAACTTGGATTGTGATCACCCAGATGATAAGTGAGCATATGCACAGGCCAACTTCCCTCTCCCAGCTGGTCCTAGGTGCATGCCTGTCTATCAGCACATGCATAGGCAGAGGTGGCAGGTCCTTGGCTCCTTGGAGGGAAGCCAGCCCTTTGAAGATGCCTACCATGGCCAATGAGAAGAGCTCCCCGTCCCCGTCTGCAATCCCTCTCCCCCTACCTACGCACCGAGTCATTGGTTTGACTTGATTTGGACTTAACAATGAGTTGCACAGCTCAAGCCCACATCCTTGCTACAGCATAAATGATCTGATTCTGGCAGTGCCCACATCCACATTCTTCAGATTATCTAAACCAACAATTATAATAGAATTTCCTAGTAGCCTTCCATGCAGTGCAGAGGTCCAGTGCTGCAGAGTCATGGAGCAATTAGTCAACACACTCCTTAGCTCACTTTGGTTTTTTAAACTTTAATTATCAGAGGTACGAGGAAGTAAAAAATAGGCATGACATACTGTTTCATTTGCTCACCTTTTTTTCACACCTGTCCCAAACAATATATTGATGGCCACATTATATTGCCGAAGAAAATCGTGTATATGAAGTTTTGTGGCACCTTAAAGTCCAGCAAATTTTATCTGTCATAGGTTTTCATGGGCCTTAGCTCATTTCTTCAGATTTAAGTCAGCAACAGTCATTAAAACCCTATGCCAATGGTCTGAGCCTTAGGTCTCCAGCTGTTCTTGGACTAAATCTCTGAATCCTTCCTCTATAGTTATGCTGGGCAAGATTTCTTGAAGTTGTAGTTCAAGAGCATATGGAGTCCCAAAGCTGGGAACCATTGTCTTATGAAAAATAAAATGTGTTCATTTTTAAAATGCCAAAGGGTTTCATTGGTTTGCCTGAAATAGACGGACTGGAAACTTGCTTTTAATGAATGGTGAAATCAAAACTTTTACTGTATATTGATACAGTAGTGCTTATTATCTTTTGAGAATTATCTAGTATAAGAATTCAACTGAATCCAAACATGCATTACCAACTTCTGCAAAGCAGTAGATACATTAGTGAGTTTTCTCAACATTGATTTTAAATTTAAATGGAAGAGACCATCTTGAAGACAGAGTAAATATTGTTTTTATTTATTTATTTATTTATTTATTTATTTATTTATTTATTTATTTATTTATTTATTTATTTAGAGTATTTTTATCCCACCTTCTTCCTTGGAAAAGGACCCAAGGTGGCTTACAATACAGAGAGACAATATACAACTGAGAAAATTTAAAAAATATTCATGTTTAAGAACAGTGAATTAAAAGAGGCGTCTTACAGTATTAAAAGTCTACATTAAAGCTAAAAGCAGCACACAAACAAAAGAAAAAAATCTAATACGAGAGATGGAAACTAACATGGAAAACACAGCTGTTCTTATGAATTCAATCTAAGTGATCATGCATGGTAATCCATCTAAAAGTCATAATAGCTAATCATCAATCGAAAGCTTGCCTGAAGATAAAGGTCTTTGCCTACTTACAGAAAGATAGCAGAGATGGGGCAGTCCTGGCCTCCAGTGGGAGGGAGTTCCAAAGTCTGGCAGCAGCAACAGAGTTTCTCTGTTTCTGCTGCCAGACTTTGGAACTCCCTCCCACTGGATGCCAGGACTTTAATGTGTTCTTATCAAACACAGTTGTGAAGGTGATTGGATGGAGAGAAAGGTCTCTCCTGATGACCTTAGCATTTGGTTGCTATGAATCAGTGTTGGGGGGGGGTCTTCCCTTTATAGGTTTTCTGCCTCCTCTGCTTCACCAGTTAGAAAGTTTCCAGATGCAGCTGGGAAAAAGGCAGACCTAGGAATTGGTCAGAATCCAGAATCTCAAAAATATGTCACATTGGACTCTCTGCAAAATTGTTTCAGCAAGCATTCCAATACAATTCAGCAAGAATTATAGCAGCCAGCAATTTGAGAAGTTATTATAAAACAACAGTTCCCAAAATCTGTAGCTAGTAGACATGGTGTCTAGGGACATCAGCAACTTTCCTAAGCACTAGAGCAGTGACATCAAGCACCAGTGTGCATAGAACTACCCCCTGTACCCACCGAGGTCTTCGCACTAAGACCTTGGCTGAAACCTTTTGCAGTAACCTGTGTTCACTCTCCCCTTCATTGTCCGATAGCTCAGTACCTTATTACTAGGAGGGGGGGTTGCTTCACCCACTGTTAGAAAACAAATTAATTAATTTCTGCTGCACCATATTTGCTCTCCGTCTTGATCTGCTGCCACTAATTTCCCAGCCCTGAAACAGTCTGTTCCAAACCTGGCAGCTGAAATCATTTCGCCAGGATAACTTGCCAGACAGTGGTGAGACACAAAATGTCTGGAAACCTACCAACAGAAAACATAACACAGAACTAAAAAGAGCTTTACAGACAGCAGAGGAAATAGACATGTGAAAATGAAGTCTGACAGGAAGAATCTGTTCTTCCTTCACAAAAAAGATGTAGTTTTTACTTTGTAAGCAGTGAACTGTAAGGAACAGGGAAGAGGCCACTGTTTCTTTGCAGGTGGCTTAGTAGCTTGAACTGAAAGCACATGACAACTGTGTCTTGAGAGAAGCCATTTTGCAGAAGATTTATCTTCAAACCTTTGGGGTTCAACCGCAGAGAAGAAGATAAGCCAGATCATTAAATTCAAATCATCACACAATTCAAACATTTGTAACACACACTGCATGTAAGGCATTGGGCAGGGCACTTGCCAAACAGCTGATCCGACTTGATGCCCACTGAAGGATCGGGACACCGAAATATGGATCAGCTGTTCGTCTAGAAAACAAATTACACCAAACCAGCTGTTTGTGCCCATCTCTAGTGGGGTGTGCTCTGATGCTGGATTGAAAATTTCAAGAGAAAATGGTACACTCTGCTCAGAGTACTAGATAACCCATGCTTCAGTCAGTTGCCCCTTCAGTCTCTTTCAAGTCTGCTTCTCCAATATTGTGTTTGATGATTCAGTTGTCTGTGCTCCATGCTGTTGGCACTAGACATGGGCACGACTTGGCGAAATTCTCGTTTCCGTTTCTGTTACTCGTTTCTGTTATGCAACGGAAACGGTAACGACAATTACTCCCCCAGAACTCAAACTCGAACCGACAAAAGAAAAATTGGGTCTGATTTGTCGTTGTCATTCCTGGCATCGCAGCGATCGCGCAATGCCAAGCGGCACAGAAAAAAAGTTTTAGAAATTAAAAAAAACCCGATTCCCGGCCAAAAAAGCAGGCAAAAATATGCCTGCCTGAGGGCACCTACCAGAGGGGTGGTTTCTGGGGGGCGGGTTCCCACTCCAGCCTTCCTCCCCTCCTGTCCTGGGCTGCTGGTACCGGGCTGGGAGGAGGGGCATCCTTGCGTCTCCATTTGCCATGCAGTGCGGGGGATCCAAAATGGCGACCACAATTTTTTTTTGAAATCGTGGTCCAAAAACCCACCAAAGCACCACAGAAACATGCGAAAATTAGCTATTTTAAATGCTTGAATTTTTACAGTAGCAGCAGTGGGTTTTTCTTGCAACAAAACGTCTCCATTGATTTTATTTTATTTTATTTTATTTTTATTTTTTTACACCTGCACATGCGCAATGATGGGCTGGCCATGGGATGGGACCATGCAAATTTTTGGAGCCATTCCACCAATCGCATGGCCAGGTTTTGCTGAGACCAGGCTGGGAGGGGCATCCTCGGTCCATTTGCCAGGCTGGGAGGGTCAAAAAGCCACCAAAGCACCACAGAAACTCCTATTTAAAATGCTTGAATTTTTACAGTAGCAGCAGTGGGTTTCCATTTCCATTGATTTTATTTTATTTTATTTATTTTTATTTTTTTACACATGCGGTGGGCTGGGGGATGGGACCATGCAAATTTTTGGAGCCATTCCAAATCGCATGGCCAGGTTTTGCTGAGACTTGCTGGTACCAGGCTGGGAGGGGCATCCTTGGCATCTCCATTTGCCATGCGGTGCGGGGGATCAAAATGGCGACCGCAGTATTTTTTTTTTTTGAAATCGTGGTCCAAAAACCCACCAAAGCACCACAGAAACATGCAAAAATTAGCTATTTTAAATTCTTGAATTTTTACAGTAGCAGCAGTGGGTTTTTCTTGCAATAAAACATCTCCATTGATTTTATTTTATTTTATTTTATTTTATTTTTTTACCCCTGTGCACGCGCAATGATGGGCTGGCCATGGGATGGGACCATGCAAATTTTTGGAGCCATTCCACCAATCGCATGGCCAGGTTTTGCTGAGACTTCTGGATGTGCCAGAGAGGGCATAAAAAGCCCACCAACCCTAAACCTAACCCTAAGCCTAACCCTAACCCTAACCCATACGCCAGTACACTGTGTTCTTAGTGGGCCAGAGGCATCCAGAGGTACAGCCCACTAACCCACCCTAACCTTAACTGTTACGCTAAGTCTAGCCTTTACCCCCTAACCCCATGCTCTGGGAAGTCAAGTCGCGCTAAATCGCAGCGGTAACGACAAACGACAAACAACACGACGAAACGACAAATTTTTGAAAAATCACGAAAAACAGAAATGACCCAAAATGGACCCGTCCTGAAAAATGACAACTCGAAGAAGAAAAATTTCTGGTCGTGCCCATCTCTAGTTGGCACTGTTCCCACTGCGATCTGCAGCTCTGGTCTGGTAGTCAGTGGGGCCAGGGTATATACCTAGTCTCCAGTATGACCTGTTCTCTGCTTCCTTAATGCTGCTGCCCATTTCCTGATGGCATTCACTCTCAGGTTCAGTCACTATGGTTGTTGCAGCCATTTCCTAATACCTAGTGACTGCTAGTTACTGTGTTTGGCACAATAACTACAAAGGTGTCACAGGACACAGGGAAGGTCCTTTAAAAATGTTTTGCATGTTTGCTTTTAAAGGGGAAAATAATGATTGCATTGTATTCATATTGACTGCAACAGATTTCCAGATATCCAGAAATTTTGAGTTTTTAAAATTCCAAAGCAAAACTGCTATATCTCCAAGTCTAAATGTTGGTGCCAGTGCACATCTGTAACTTAAAGATCTCGCTCTCTCACTCTCTCGTGTAGGACATATTCACAAACTGGCTTGTTCAAATCAGTGGCGTTTATATTTTTAGATTCCATAAATATGCCAAATTTTAAGTACTGTATGTTAATTACATTATGAAGGAACAATATTATATTTCCGAAACCAGTAAAATGATTTCAAAGGTATGTAATGTCAACATTACTATTTTCTGGGATTTTTCACTCCCTTTGGGACAGTTGCCCCTCCATGCTTCTGAATTTATTGACATTTTAATTTCTTAGCTTGCTTCACAAGAATCAGAATTCTTGTTGATTATTGTTAGCTGTGTTCTGATTTCTCAACTATATCATCATTTGCCATAAGAGCCGGGTAACAAAGTTTCGAAAAGCCTTGAACTGATTTTGATAAACGTATAGGAACACTGAGCTATACGTTTTGCAGCATTTAAATGTGACTAAATGCTTATTTAATGTGTTCCATAATAATGACATGTAAATCCCCACCCCCATGTCATCCCATCAGAATCCTCTTTGAGTGGTAGCATTTGAGGGGAATGTAAATGAGGTTCAGAAGCCTGGTGACAGCCAGATATAAGAACTAAACAGCTTTGACAGTAAAATAAGAAGCTGTACTTGATGAATAAAGCCAGGTTGGGGCTTTGGGAGAGCAAAACAGATAGTGACTAGTAGAGATGGGCACGAAACAAAAAAATGGCATTTTGGTTTTTCGTTTGTCATTGAGAGGTCTGTTTCGGTTCGTTTCCGTTTGTCATGAATTTTTGGAAAAATTTCGTTTCCGTTTTTCGTTTTTTCGTTTGTCATTTCTACCCGCTTTTTGCACAATTTTTAAAGCATTTCCGTGCGCAGGCATCCCCCAACGCCCCAGACCAGAGGGAAAACACTAAAAAAATTGGATGCTGGCAGAGACACAGTATAGACTAGGTATGCAGGGAGGCTGCAAAGGCAGCGGTGGGTGTTGCCCAGGGTGCAAGGCAGCTGCAGAGTGACTGCACTGCGGGGCAAGGGAGGGTACTCACCAAGAGGTACGCAGCACGCACGCATACAGAGAGGCTGCAGGACTGAAGCTAGAGTCACAGAGACAGCAATCCCACCCTAACCCCCACCAGAGACTGCAAGGAGGACGGGGGCTGCCAGATCTTTTTATGCCCTCTATGGCTGCCAGACCTGCCCGCCCAGTCTGCAACCTGGGCATGCTATTGGTTGAACATGATCCCATCACATGGCTTGCCTCCATTTTGTGGCTGGTGCGACATCCATTTTAAAGGGAAAAGAAAAATACATCGCAATGGTAGAAGAAAAAAACAAATGTTTTAAGGACCCCAACCTCCCTGGTAGGTATTATCAGACAATATAAATAATTATCGCTGCGTTTTTATGGATGTCCAGGGCGTTTTTTAACATTTAAAACAGCTCATTTCATTGTGCGTCGCCATTAATGGAAACGAAATGTAACTACCACAATTTTCGTGGTTCTGTTCGTTTCATTGCATTTTCATCACAATTTCTGTTTGTCATTTTGTTACGTAACGGAAACGACAAACGGTAACGGAAACGAAAAAATGTTCGTTCCGTGCCCATCTCTAGTGACTAGTCTATTCTCTAGCCCCAGCTAGTCTTGCTTGCTATGGGGTGATCTGCAGTGGTGGATCAGGCTATTCCCCTCAAAACCTCCAACTTCTGTCCCCAGAAGGGAAGGGAAGGTAAGGTAGAAAGGGAAGGTATAGAAAGGGTTGATGGGTCACACTGCAGCTTTCTTCTGTCCGCCACTTGTCACTCACCGTTTAGGCCCCAAGCCTGGAGTCAGAAGCTTGGCAAAAGTTAGGTCCTTGGGTTTGCTGCACCACAGTCATGTCACTGTGCCAATGAGGCAGGGCATGAACCTGGATATAAGAATAATGCTGTCCAGAAAGAAGCTTGGAGGTTGTCTTCCAACTTGAAGGTGGGGCCAAACTCAAACAAGTTATTGATGACCTGAACAGAGAAAAGAAATCCATGTGCCATGATACTGCTCTGCTTCTCCTTCTTGTCTGGGCTACGCATGGTTTGGACTCCAGACCAGCAGGAGAACAAGAATTAAACTGGAGGACTCACTTGGCTTGATCCAGAAAGATGGTTACCTTTCTTATATTTAACATTGCAACCAAAGATCCCATCAGCTTTAAACATGATGGACTAACCATAGCAGGAAAGTAAAAATCATGTTTAAATTTCCACAATGCAGAGTAGCCATACTTGATATTTAAAAGAAGTTGTTCTTCAGCCTGTCTTCGGCTTGATGAATAAAAATCTAAAGCCATTTCTCAGTACAGTACATTAATTGCAGTTTATCTGGGAAAACTCTTTACTCTTCTTTTGACAAAAATCATGTGCTAGTTAAATTTAAATAGGGCTGTTTGTAGGGAATGGCTTCTGGTAATCATGCTGTAATCATGTAACACAGAAGAGGTGGCAATGCACAACACAAGGTTACAGGCACTTGGTAGAATCTTTCTAAAGGGGGGGGGGACAACCTGTGCAGTATAATTTCCCAAAATTATGTTAAACAGAATTATGTTGATAAGTGCTCTTTTAAACATGTTGCTCTTTTTATTAACAGTACCTGGCAGCTTCTAAATCAAATTCTAAACATAATTCATTTTTATCTAACCAGGTTGTTCAATACTGTAAACTTGAAAAGACAATTCCCCCTTTAATCAGCCTCAAAAAGGGATCTAATGCCTTTTGGAAACTTTTGACCTGGTAGGAACTAGCCTGCATAATTCCTTAGATTTTTGAGCTGGAAATGGCACAATGCAGGATGATTACTTTTTTTAGGTAGAATGATCAAAGGGGATTAAGAGTTATTAAGTGATTGTGTATACCAGGTGTGGAAATGGCTCCTTCACTTATATAAAAGGGAAGTAGAAAAACTTAGCTTTGAGCCTACCACACCTCTGATGAAAATAATATTTTGCCTTTCTGCTGCTCAGGGAGTTAGTCGAAGGGCATTTATACACGACCCCTAAACTCCGGGGCAAATGGCTCCCAGCTCCGGAGCTTAAAAATGTTTCCCCACCAGCTCCGGAGTTAACAGGAAATTAAGTGCGACCACGCCCACTTTAGCACGTCCCAGCGCACCTTTCAAGTACCTGCTCTTTGGAGGTGAAAATTATTTGATCCGGTGTAATGATAGTGAGTGCGGGGCTCTCCTTGCTTCTGTTTGTTGTTTTTTGGCTCCTGCCCCTTTAAGAGCTACTTTTACAGAGATTGGAATGTTGCCGGCAGGAGCGAAAGGCAGAACGGAGGTGAGTGGCATGCTTTTCTTTCTCTTTTTCTCCCTCCCCTCACGCAGCCAGCAGCCAGGAAGTGCGGAGGGGTGGGGACACAGGAAGAGGGACAAACCCCTAAGATCTCTGGTCCGAATTTAAGTGGCCAGCGGACATTAGGGGTCGTGTGAAAAGGCCCTAAGTTGCAAGGAAAACTTTGCAGACCAATGAAGCTGCATCAGGTCTAGTCTCATGGAGGGTGAACTAGAACTCGGCTTTCTCTCTTTATTAGACATGGGCATAGCCACATTTGATACTGTATTTCAAGAAACCTTTTCTGGTCACTGTTTGGAACTTCTGTCCTTTTAAATTGTTCCCGTTCCTCCTCCTTTAAAAAAAGAAATAAACTACAAAACTCCTTACACACAATTCTCTGGATTTTGACTAAGAGGGCCAGTGACACTAAACCAGTCCTTGACCAGCTGCTGGGATTTTTTTGTTGTATTTCTGGAAGTGGTGGACTGGCAGCCTATTTCACAAGATTGGTGCACCAACTACATGCCTAACCATGGAAGCTTGGTGCAAGTTAAACTCCCTGGGGCATTCTCAGGCACACAGACTACAAGTGTTAGGGATGAAGCAGTTCCAATCAAGCCCATAGCTTTCCCCACACTTGCCTTTTACCTGAGATCTATGACCTCAGGAAATGCAGGAGCTGTGTGTGATGGTTATAGAGAGGGGTCCTGATTTTTGGGAGGTGGGGGGCATGACATCTTTAAAATTGGAAATATGCTTTTAAAAGGGTTTTTTTCCAGTCAATCAGGTCTACCAGCTGTGTCTTTGCAGGATATATTTGCTTTTTTTGCTTATTATCACATCCAGTGGACAAATTCCCTTATGTCATAGATCACTTCAGGAGCAGATTTGTGGACATGTTTCTTCTTCCTTCAAGAGAATGGCTGCTGAGGACAGGAACATCTCTGAGGGATGTACATGTGTACACAAATCTTTTTTATCCTTTTAAAACCTTCACTACTGAATTATCAGCAAAAGATGGGGAGGGAGAATATGCAAAGTTCCCCTCTTGTTCAACTCATCTCTATTTAAAATGGAGGGCAAAAAGATAGATAAAGAAATGTCAAAATTCCTTCTGCTTACCTTTTGGATTTATTCTTCATACCTTAAGTACAAAGAGGAAAAATTTTAATTGTTCTTTTAAAGTTATTGTTGTTATGTTCCATCATAATAACAAGTGGTGGCTGTACGAATGAGAAATCTCCTAAGTATTACTACTGTGCTTAATATCTGTTTCACAGGATACATTCTCTCTGGGTATCTCACAAAGAGGTATGGCATTAAAAACATACAACACAACTGCAGTAATAACAATAACAGTAACAAACATAGACTTAAAAAACACCTATTGAAAAAGCCTAGGTAAATGAAAAGGTGCCAGAGAAGTCCGGAGAGATGGGGGTGAGACCATCTACTGTGGAGAGGCTGTTGCAGAAGCAGGGTGCCACCACTTAAAAGGCATTCTCCTTAGTAGTAACCCAATGAACTGAATTTGGCAGAGGTTTCTGAGTGCAAACAAAGAAAATCCACAGTATTGCAAGTTCACCTTCCTTTTCCTATCCAAGTTTGACTCCATGGGCAGACGCTGAAACTTCCATTCTGTATCCAAGCCTGAAACTCAAATGAAATACATCTAGATAACTGCTTTCATCCAGGAGTGACTGGGATGTTATTGTCTGCATGACTTTTGATCAAATTGTCGAGGAGTTGAGACTATCAGCCCTTAGCCATTTTGTCATGCTGGGGTTCATGCCAGGTTTATGGCTTCTTTTAAAAAGATATATACTGTATGTATTTTGTGTCATAAAAGAATTGCACTGGAATATGCTGCAAAGGGTTTGGTCTATGTAATTATTATTGTTTTGCACTCCTTTGTTGCTTTATATATCCCAGGAAGGGAATTGTATGCCATTGTTGCATTCAAGCAGCTTCCATTTCATTGCATTAACCAGTAGCTCTAGGACAGTGGTGGCGAACCTTCAGCACTCCAGATGTTTTGGACCACAACTCCCACAGTTCTTTGTCATTGGCAATACAGGCTTCGAATTCTGGGAGTTGTGGTCTAAAACATCTGGAGTGACGAAGGTTCAGCACCACTGCTTTAGGAGCTTGGATTGTCACAAGATTTGGTCACTAGAAATGCAGGAACAATACTGTGGTGAGCCTTTCAGGTTTTTAGGGGACTATGGCTGAGTGTGTGGCTAAGTAGGATGATTGTTAAGGCATCATTTTTAAGTGCAACATTAAGGACGTCGTGCTGTGTTACTCACAGGTTCTGGCAATAGTTAGGTTCCATCCTTGGCTTCCCTCCTCAGTGCTCTTCCCTCTTGTATGTATTTGTTGTTTTATCTGGTTAAGTAAGATTTTTCAGAAGAGGCATTCAATCACTGAATTCTCCAAGCCTCCAGGTGATTTTTGCCCTTCTGATTTCTACTTCCTTTGAAATTGATAAGTAAGCAAGTACTGTAGTTTAACCATTGTGCCATGTTGCTTTTCTAGTATGCTGACAAAATCTCATAGAGTAGGAAGATCTAGCAGTTGGCAGAATAGGTTATGTGCATAAACTTGGCTAGGTATCAAATTTCTCATCTCAGTGAACTCAGTGCAAAATGCCCATGCTGATTTTACAACTTCGTAATTTATTTAATTAGGCTCGTGAATGTGGCATTCTTTAAATGGATTAACAAGTGAGATTAACACTCACTTGTTAATTTGCATACATATTAGACTGTTAAAATATGTAATAACCCTTTATTTCTGAGTTATTATAAACCGGCTTTATTAGAGCTGAAGGTTTCCATAGCTCTCTTTCAGACAAAATTATACATCTGTGCCTTACCAACTTTCTCTGCAGTTCAGGGCCAGAGTAGAGTGCAGTAGAGAATCGATATTTTACGAGGTGGAGCATTTTAAGCCTAATTGAAAATACTATGTCATTGTTAGAAATTTATACTGTGTTTACAAGCAGTGTATTTAATTTGTTTGTATTGTTTGTATTCCATGGTGGTACTTGGTTGGACCCTTCTTTCTCTTTGCATGCACTTTGTGTTGCCCTTTCAGGCTTAAGAATTTGTAGTAATTATTCTTCATTGTGCAGAAATAAATACATATACTTTACAGATTCTATTACTCCAGGCTGTTAGCATAGGAGTTATAGTGATGGGTGGATATCTTGTGGCAAGTAGGATTGTGAACATAAGAACAGCCACAGCCCATCCAGTCCAGCATTCTGTCTCACACAGTGGCTCACCATTTGCTTCAGGGTACTCCCAAGCAGATGTCTTCATCTGCTTATGATTCCCTGCAAATGGCATTGAGAGATATATCCTGCCTATCTCTCCAACCAACCCGGAGGTTGTCCTTAGGCATCCATAATGATAGCCATTGATACCCTTGTTCTCCATGACCTTGTCTAATCCTTTCTTGAAGCTGTCAAGGCTGACAGCTGTCACCACTTCTTCTGGCAGGGAGTTCCATAGATCAGTGATCCTCTGGGTGAAAAAGTACTTTCTCTTATTTCTTTGAGATCTAGCACCCAAAAGTTTCATGGAGTGCCCCCTAGTTCTAGTGTTTTGCGATAGGGAAAACAGTTTTTCCTTATCTGCTTATCTGTAGTAGCAAAGGTTCAGCAAATATACATATGTCCTCTGTTAAAACATAAAATAGCAAGGGATCTAGGGTGATAGAGGGTATATATGTGCAATGTCAGGTGGGAATATGTGAGCAAGAATGGAGTGGACAATGGCTAGGAAGAATAATGTTAAAATCTGTTTGTCCACATATAAAAAGAATTGTTGAAGGAAGTATCAATTAGTATCAATTTAGCAATGTTTGGAAGGATGCAGTCGCACACAATAAAATTAGACTGGAAATCAGAACACACTACAGAATGACATGAAGGATGTCCTTAGAAACATAATGTTGTTAAAGTCTTTGTGTGCCCTTCCTCTGTTTGTTCTAAATACCAAGCGCTGAGAAATAAGCTGCTTCTCTGTCTGACTTAAGAGCACATGCATCACGTCTGTCTTAGTTTCATGGCTCATTTGTGAATTTAACGTGGGCAACAATTATAAATAGACATAGATTTTGTTACCATTTGTATCAAGCCTTTCTGAGCACTTTGTTAGCTACCTTTTTGCAACCTTTTTGTTAGCTAACACTAGGAATTATGATTATATGATTTTTCACTTGTTTCTTACGAAACTTCAACCTTTAACAGAGCTGTTAGTCTAGGAGAATAAAGTATTGAAGACTGTTGTTCTAGATTGTTCAATTGCTAAGCCAAGTACAGTATGAGCAGCTCGACTTAAAGAGCAAAAAACCATTAGCGTTTTAACTGCTGCCTTACAAATTTTAGATGCAGTTTGCTCTACTTACAATTTTATTTATGTATTTATTTATTAGATGTTTTAGATAATGCTGTTCTACTTAAGAGTTGTTTGACTTAAGAGCATGCATTTGGAACATATTAAATTCATAAGTAGAGGTCCCTCTATACTGAACAATATATTATAAAAGCCAGAATCACACAATACTGTGTTTTAGAGTATTGCATTTTTTGTTAAATGCCTCTGTCTGCACAGGAGAAATGCAGGGATTCACAGAGCATAATAGCTTCACGATTCCCAGATTAGTCTACCCTTTTTCTCATCAACTGGTGCTTTCAGTCTCAGTAACTGACTCTGAGAGTTTTGTAAGAGAAAGAATACACATTATTAACTTATATAGTAGTTGTGAATAGATCAAACAGCAAACTGACAAATATGACTCTTTAAAAGGCGGAAACACCAAGAAGAAAGGCAATACTCTCTTTGAATTCAGAGAAAAACAAGGAATGATTTGTTAGATTGCTGGATAGATCGATAGGCAACCCAGCCTAGAAAGTAACATTCCAATTAAATCAAGCATGCAAAGCCGCAGAAAATCCATCAATATTTCCTTTAGAACTCAACAAATGTGCACAACACACTGCCAGCCTTTCAACATCCCCTAATAACTTAGTAGAAAGAAAAGTTGGTTGGAGCTATGGGGTGAGGGAGAGAAAGAAGGGAAAAGACTAATTTGATGTCAAAGTCATGAGATCGCCATTATCCATCTGAAGATGGAATGGAGAAGACTTAGCTTGAAATGTTTCTTATATACTGATCCATAGTGTTTTTTTAAAAGTTTCCCCTTAACTTTGTTTGATGGCTAGTTATCAAAGGGTTTTTTTATCATTTCTTATCATTTATCTTATTATTTTTGCAGTTAAGGATACTGTAGTAGAAGACTTAGTATTTAATAGCTGTTCCTAGGTCTGAATGTACTTGCCTCTGATGCTGCTAAAGTCTTAGGCTTTTTTTATGTTCAGGGCCCCAATGTTAGTTATTGATCCCTTCTCTCATTTTATAGGCCACTAGTGCTGAAAATTGGGATGGAAACATGCTTTAACTGAATGAAATAAATAATATCACCTGTTTTGCTAGCAAAGTAGCATTGCACTATCTCGGGTAAAGATTTTCTGTATAGTTTTTAAATAGATGTTTGTTGCAAAGGGCAGAAGGGGGGGCAGAGTTTTTTGCTTAGCAAAGGAGACTCCAGTTGCTTCCAAAATGAAGGGTGTGTGTGGAATCTTGTGATCACTTGCCATCTTCTTCACGGCTCAAAGAACAGCTTAACAGGGTATGGCTGTCAGGAGGTTTTGCAGTCATTCTGGTTCATATCACTCTGGAAAGGTTGTTTTGAAATAGAAGCAACGTCTTACTTGCTCTTAAAAGTCAACCTAGGCTGGATATTTCGTGAAACACAATGCCGTATAGCTTCATTTCAAGAAAAACTGTGCTGGCTTACAAGCATATGCTGTTGGTTAGTCATTTCAGCCCTTCCTTGAGCAAACAAATAATGTCCTGATAGTTTCTGCTGTAGCTATTCGGAACAGATGCATCTGTGTAAAGTTTCTCAGACAGAATACTGAACAGATCAGAATACTGAAATGCTGATGACTTCCCCATCTGTAGGAGGTAGATGCAGTGGGTGGTGTCTTCACAGCCTTTCAATTTGTCATTGACATTACCTTCACTCAGTCATTCCTGGTAATATTCCACTGAATTATAAAGAACTGGAAAGGAAAAAGGAGATAGTTCATTCCCTATATCGTTTGAGATCCCTGAATTTTCCAAAGGCAGATATATTTCCAGCATGGGTATCTGTTTCTTTAACTTTATTGCTCCAGAGCTTCATCTACGTTACATTTTTAGGCATAGATGTACAGTACATGGAGATCCTTTAGTTGTAAATTTGAAAATGCAGTTGGGGAATGTGGGGCAGTGTGCATGCACACACACACACACACACACAGCCACACACAGAGAGAGAGCAAGTGTTGCACCTCCTAACCCAAGTGCACTCTGGGTGGGTCACCAAAGCCCAAGCCTCAGAGGGGTCTTGCTTCCCACCAGCATGCCACCTTCCTGGGTTTCCACCAGGCCACCCTGCCTGCAGTGACCAGCCCCCACACTGGAGGCTCTGGCGGTGGGTGGGTGAAGGGTGTGGGGTATGAAAGCTGAGAAGCATGAAGCATCAGCAAGTTCTTGACCCAACATTTAAAAACAGGTGGGGATTTTTCCACCTTGCATCGGAGAGCCATGGTGGCTGGAACAGGAAGGACGGGTGAGCTGACCCCATTGCTGTACCAGGGAGCCCTTCTCCCAGTGGCCAGTCTGAGAGAAAGCACTGGGTGCACTGGCACAGATCAGATGCCATTCACTGGCACAGGGTCAGTCCTGAGACAAGCAGTGCTCCAGGTAGGTGGCAGAACCAAGGGCCCTGTGAATTTGCTGCCCCTGCTAGCTTCCCCAGATAGACTCCTGATCCATGATTGAACTAGCAGGGAAGGGAACAGTAAATAGCAGGCAGGCAGGCAGGTCTTGCCTGGGGGGCACCTGTTGCTACCCAAGATGGGCAGGCAGAAAGATATATGTCCCCTAAAAATATTGCACCCAGTGCAACTGGCCTTCTGGAACCTTCCACATTACACCACTGCACACACTTGCAAGGAAGTGCAGCTAAGAAAGTCCCAATATTTTGCTATAGGATGAGCACAACTTTTCTTTGTCCTCCATGGCTTCATGACAAGTCTTCTTCAGTATTGCTTCATGTCAGTGTATCTCCCTCTCCCTGTATGGGGCGGTATCTCACTCTTTTTTCAATATTTCTGCCATACGCACAGGGACCTTTATAACATTATTATAATAACATGTAGGAATCTTTTTGGTCTGTTCAGAAGAAAATGACATTGAGTTTATTGTGGTTTAGTCTCCAAAACATCACTGTATTTTAAGTAGATAATCAATATTTTAAGGAAAGAATTCAAACAGGTTGGTAAGAAGATCTTTCCTTACAGTGAAATTGTAGTATATAAGGCAATGGAGAAGTGTTTTGTACACTAGCCTTCTAGTGTTAGTGAATTCAGATGCCTGCTGGCAGTGGTGATTCTTCCATTCCATCATTTCCCCTAGCACTGCCCTGTCTGTGTCAGACACAGCTTTATGTAGCAAAGCAAATGTCTGGGAACTGAGATTTTAAATGTTGCTCTCTGCTGCCTCTAGTTATTTTGCTTTTCTTATTTTTGTGCCTTCAAACAGGCAGATTGCTGAGCACTGTGGTCAAAGGCTTGTTTTCAGCATTCTGAATGTTATATGCAATTTAAAGTGAACTTACACAATTGAAGCTTTCATTAATGAATGAATGAGTAAACAAAACCTCTGCCCTGAAATATTTTACAGACTTAAAGCCTGAAATGGATGAAAAATATAGTCATGCTAAAACAGCAGGTTAGCACACATAATTTGTTTGAGGGAAAGACAGAAGGGAGCCATTTCCTTCTTTACAACAGTTTTCTCTATTGTGAAATAAACATTTTGAAAAACTGTTTACTGTAGTTATAATGGATGAAAGGCCAGTGCTGCAAGAAATAAATGCCTTTGGTCTGTACGAAAAGCAGAGCAGTATCCGCCAGGCCAGGCATGATCTTATATTTTACACTATGTCCCAGTTCCAGGATGTATGCATATGTCCTGTTTGTGGAAACACACACCATGCACTAGAGCAGGCCTGCCCAAAGTCCACCCCGGGGGCCAAATCCGGCCCATCAGGCCATTCTGAGTGGCCCGCGGCTGGCTGGCCTGCCCCTCCCTCCCCCTCCTTCACCCCATGTTTTTTTAAAGAAAGTGGGTGGGGTGTACAGTGGGGTGGCAGGGTTGGGGAAAGCAACCGGCCCCTGACACATTCTCAGCCACCAAATCTGGCCCTTCTTACAAAACGTTTGGGCACCCCTGCACTAGAGCGATTTCTGACAGGGAGTTAGGCCTATTGTGCACCACGAAACATTCCAGCTTGTCCTTTCTGAAGATGTCTGTAGGTGTGGCTGCAGCAGATCAAATGTCCAGAATGGAAAATTCTGAGTTCCAAAACCCCCAAACAGTGCATGTATATCCCCATCGTTGTCATGTTCTTGGAGTAAGGTTCTCTGCTCCACATAAGACAAACTAAACATTGTAGATTTGTTGCGGAGCCTATAGTAGGGAAATGTTACAGAGTCTTCTAAAGCGCAGCCACAGTTGTTCATACCTGACATTTAACTGCTCCGGAAATTCTTAAATTGGTGTAGAAATCCCTGAGGGCGCTTTTACACGACCCCTAAGATCCGCTGGCCACTTCAATTCGGACCAGAGATCTTGGGGGTTCATTGCTCTTCCTGTGTTCCCACCCCCTCCGCACTTCCTTGCTCCTGTCTGTGTGAGGGGAGGGAGAAAAAATGCAGGCTCACCTCTGTCTGCCGGTGGAAGACACCCCGAGCCCCATTGTCGTCATGATTCCTGTCTCTTAAAGGGGCGGCGGGGAAAAAAAACACAAGGCGAGGAGAGCCCAGCATTCACTACTTTACATCCGCATCAGAAATTTTTCAGCTCTGGAGACCGGCGTCTCCGGTGTGGTCGCACTTAATTTTTTGTAAACTCTGGAGCTGGTGGGGAAACAATTTTAAGCTATGGATCTGGGAGCCATTTGCCGTGGATTTTAGGGGTCGTGTGAAAAGGCCCTAAGATATGAATAAATAAAATGTTTAAAAACGAGAGCTGTTCATGCCTCTCATCTATACGATGCATATATCATAAAATACTTCTGTTCCACAAAAAAGGAGGCTGAATGTTAAAACTTCTGTGAGATAAATAAAAGATTTCTCTACATTGCCTGACAAATGTTTATACAGTATTTGATAGAAATAATACAGCAATCGTTGGGAACACCACTGTGTGTTTCTTCTTCTTCTTCTTCTTCTTCTTCTTCTTCTTCTTCTTCTTCTTCTTCTTCTTCTTCTTCTTCTTCTTCTTCTTCTTCTTCTTCTTCTTCTTCTTCTTCTTCTTCTTCTTCGCGAATTTTTCATTGTTACCAGCCTAAATGACCGTTTTGTAAATATGTTCTAGATCAATGGTTCTCAACTTTGGGTACCCAGACGTTCTTGAACAGATTGTAGTGAAGGATTCTACGAGTTTTGTCTAATAACATGTGGGGATCCATGGTTAGGATTGTTGTTCTATCATCTAGTGGATTTGGTGAAAGGTCACAGCTTCTGAAATTCAGCAGTAAATCATAATAAAGTAGACTCACTAAACAAATAAGGATTTGGTTAATAAATTATTTTCTAAGCTTCTCATATTCAGTGGGCCTACTCTAGCAACTTACTGCTAGGTTTCGTCAGTATCATCCTTTTTGGGTATGCTGAGTTCTCTTCATAAGTAACTGCGAAATAGATTTTATTTTTGTAATGCTCTTGTCTTATAGTTCAGCAGATTTAATAATGAATAAAAGTGCTGGATGCTCAGTTTTCTTCAAAAAGACAAATTAAGTTTTAATTTTCTTATGCCAGTTTTGCCTTGTGGGAAAATGACTTAGCACTCCTCATTTCATTCATATTTCTTTCATTAGTAATAATTGCCCAACCTATTTGATATAAATCTAAAAATCATTTGGAAGACTGCATTACTTTTCTTCTGTTTTATTTGCAAATGTTTCAGTATAACCTGCCAAAAATAAACTAGTTGGGATGCAAGGAGCTTCCCCACCCCCTCAAATTTCCAGTGAAGGTTGCCGTGCTAATCTTTGCAGCAAAACCAATGGTTTTCTGACTTTTAAAAATTGAGGAACTTTTTTTGGTACAAGCTTTTGTGGAACATGGCCTGGTTTTGTTATTTACAAAGGATGTGATTCACAAAAGCATCTTAGAGGTGTTCAAACATCCGTACCAAGCCCTTTATTAAATGAATAAACAAATGTTCACAGCAGATCTTGAAAGGTGATGTGGTAATGCAGCTGAGCTCTCACTTTGGTGGCCATCTCTTATTGTATTTATTTTATTTTGAGTATTTTTACCCTGCCTTTCTCCTTGGAATGTGGCTTACAATAGTGCAGGAAAATATACAGACCAGTACATTTAAGACACATTCATGTAACATAAGATGTTGTAAGCACATCCAATCTCACTTGATTTTGGGTGCCTGGAGTAGGAAATGGCAAACCTCTCCAGTATTCCTGCCAAGAAAACTCCAGGGACACGTGGTCATGACGAGTCGGTCACGACTGTAATGACGCAACACACACACACACACACACACACACACACACACACACACACACACACACACACACACACACACACACACACACACACACACACACACACACACACACACACGTTTAATAGCCCAGAATTGAGGGACACCTTACAGCATTAAGAGGCAATATTAAGCTAAAAGAAAACATAAGTACAACAAATAAATAAATAAATAAATAAGTAGTTAAATAAACAAATAAAAATTCCATTAGGGATGGAACTAACATTGAAAACAGGTGTATTTATGAACTCAGACAATGTAATTATATAAGGTAGACCAGTGGTCCCCAACCCCCGGGCCGCGGACCGGTGCCGGTCCATGGACCGGTTGGCACCGGGCCGCCTGGGGAGGCCTCCGCCGCCCTCCTCCTCCTCCTCTTCTCTCCCGCGGGCAGCCGGAGGAGGAGTTGCCGCCGCCGGGCACGGCACACGGGCGGGGTGGGGAGCCCGGGGCTCCTGGGCGGGCAGGCCCCGCCTCCTCCTCCTGTCGGCGGCCGCGGCAGCCACATTCGAAGACGCCACCCCCACTGGCCTCCTCCCCTCCCCCCCCGCTCGCCCGCCCGAAGGCCGCAGCCGGAGGCACATTGGGGCACCTCTGCGCCGCCGTTTGCCTCCGGCCGCCGAAGGAGCCCCGGGCTCCCCCCCCCGCTTGCGGGGAGCGCACGCCCGCCGCCCCAGCCGGCAAGCGCCGCCGCCGCCGCCGCCGTGGCCCCCAAGGTACACACGCCAAGCCCCCGCACCTCCCCCTCCTCCCTCCCCCATCCCCCACCCAACACACCCTCCCCTGCCCCCCACACACCCCATCTCCCCCCCCCACCCCACCCCGGGCCACGGGAAAATAATCAAACAAATACCGGTCCGTGAAGACAAAAAGGTTGGGGAGCACTGAGGTAGACCATCTAAAGTTATGAGGGATGGAAACTAAACATTGAAAACATAATGTCAATGCAATCATACAAGGGGGGGATAAACACGAAGTTATAAGTAATTATAAACACAAAGTCCATGTAAGTCACATAACAGGTAGTCCATCATTCAGGAAAAGCTTGCTTGAAGAGAAAGGTCTTTCCCTGTTTCTGGAGAGACAGCAGAGATGGGGCAGTCCTGCCCTCTAGTGGAAGGGAGTTCCACAGTCTAGGTGCAGCAGCCAAGAACACCTTTTCATGTGTTTTCACTAGACATACCTAAGGATAGTAGGATGGAAAGAGGTCTCTCCTGATGGATGACCTTAACACCCAAGCCACTTCATACTGTGAGATTTTATCTTTGAGATCGCTAGGACCCAGGTTGTACAGTGCTTTGTAGGTTAAGGTCAGCATTTTGAATTATGCCCGATCGCTGATTGGCAGTCAGTGAAGGTGGCTACTCTTATTTCTGTGTTCCATGCATCAAAACCACTATGATTTCATGAGGGCTTATGAGGATTTGTTTAGAACTATTAACAGTTCTGGAGAATAAACATTTCCATGCTCTGTGGTATTATCAAATTGCAATAAACTTTTATTAACATTGTTTGCATTTACAACTTCTTTGTCTTCAACATCAATTGGCTTAACTTGGTTGAATAGCAAACTCCCATTAAATGGGTTAAGAACCAAGCTTTGGTCCACATAAACATTTGGCAAAAATGGATTATGAACATGGTGGGTGCATTCTTGACAATATGGGGCCATCAATGATACCTCACCATATCTCTCGAGTCCTCCATCCCCATCCAGGGATCCATCCCGTTGTTCCTTGATTCCCCTCTGTTGATATTAATTACTTTAGAAAATGACAGATGATGCAGATTGACAGGCAAGGGTAAAAGCAAACCTATATCTTTGGCTGTTAAACTTTCTCTCTCTGTTTGCACATCCTTTACCACTAGCATCACTGTTTTCTTTCCGTTTGTGTTTCTCGGTTATTCCCATGCAATTCTACCTGAATCCCCACCCCTGTCACACCTATTAAATCCTGACTAGGACCCTCCTGCTTGCTATTCGCTTACACCCATGTCAATTAGATATAACCCTTCCACAATTGGGTCTTCCTCTTTCTCTATCTTAATCTCTCTCATTTCATTCTCCAAACCCTCTTCCCAGTTTATTAAATCTTTCCCTTTTCCACGTTCCTTTCCATCTCTTTCTTCTTTACTATTCAAGTCCATCTTCTCCATGTCAGTTGTCATTTTTCCTCTGTTCCCATTATTCTGTTTCTCCTGATTTTCCTTTCTTCCCAAGGATGGCTGATCACCATTATTCTCACAGGGCTGCTAATGAAATAAAGGATTAGTATCAGAGGAAACGAATTGTGTTTTTCAGGTTTTGATAGTAGTGTGACAAGAATCCATAGATCCTAAACCAGATAGACATAGGTGTTGACATAACAAAAGAACACTTTATTTACACAGTTGGAGCAAGGTAGTAAGCTATACCGTGTAGGTTGTCAGCACTCAGCAGTGCTTTAGATGTCTGTTATTTCTACTTTAAACTTCCCTTGAACTATTTGACAGCTCCCTTCAACCACAGTCAAATTTCTTTCCCTACAGGAACATCCATACTTGCTTAGAAACTTTTCTCTCGCTCAAACCACGTTGGAACCAAACTCTTACCCTTCCTAACTCTTCTTTTACCTAGGGTCTCTCTCCAAGATGTGCTAAGCTACACCAAGAGAGACAGACAGACTGGAGAAAAATCCTGCTTTGTTTTTTATACTTGGTAGAGCCAACACAGATTCAAAAGATTCAGAATGGCCTTTTATCTCACTCTTCATCCAAGATGAAGCAGTTGCAGTCCTATTGTCCACAACAAGTGAAAAGAAAAGGGTTGGTGGGGGAAAACATTGTGTGTGTAAACAACACCCACTGTTGCCAGAGACAGTCGAAACGCTGGGCTTTTAGAATTTCATTTTTAAAATACTTCCACCCTTCTTGGACTCCTTTGCTTGTTAAGCTCTTCTGCCATGGGACTTTACTCATCTTTTTTCTAAGGTTATTAAAATTGGCTTTTAAAAAATCCAGCGTATGTATGTGGCTACAGTCTGTTTTGGTTTCATTTGAAGCCGAGAATTCTAGCAGAACATGGTCACTCTCACCCATCATTCCCCTTACTGTCACATCACGCCCCAAGTCATCTCTATTGGTTAGGATCAAATCAGGAATAGCTTGTCCTCTTGTTTCTTTCTCCAGTTTCTGTAGGAGAACGTTATCAGCCACACAACCCAGGAATTTCTTGGAAGGACTGTACTCGGCTGAATTTGTCTCCCAACTTTTATCCGGATAGTTGAAATCCCCTATCACTACTACATCATGCATTTTTGAAATCCTTGCAATTTCCTTTCTAAAAGTTTCCTCTCTTTCCTCTACTTTTAAAAATTAAATGTTATTGTTTTTCCACACATAGAAGGTTCTCTACAGGGCACAGGGAAGGGGTAGGGATTCTAAGGATAAAAAAGGGGAGCTCAGGTGGCATGCTTACCATGTTTTTCTTATTTTAATATTAACAGCTATATACAATTCTTGCTATGGTTGTAATATGCAATAACAGGCTCTTCAGTCTACTTCCTCTACTTGTTTGGGTGGTTAATAGTAAACTCCAACTGCCATGCTCCTTTTGTTTGTCCCAACTAGATTTATTCAGGTGGTCTCAATAGGAGAACCACCCTCTCCTCCTATATTTTTTGTGCAGGAATTGATGTTTTTTACATACACTGCAACACCACCTTCCTTTGTATTTTCTCTGGGTGTTTATATATATATAATTTATATCCTTCAGTTGCTGTATTCCAATCACGGGAGTCATCCCACCAGATTTCAGTTATTCCTATCAGGTCATATTTGCCGTCCTGAACTAAAATATCCAGTTCTTCCTGTGTGTTTCCCATACTCCTGGCATTCATATAAGGCACCGATGATTGTTTAAGTTGTGGCTTTTTTTTTGTACATTTTTATGAATATTATTATTAATCCCAATGTTATTATTTACCCCCATTTAAACAGTTTGGTGCATTCCTCTTATTGTACATAGGGCTTCATCTACCTTTAACTCTGTGCTTGTGTCTCCCTCCATTTTACTTTGAAGTACGTCAAAGTATAAATGTAACAACTGAAATAAGAGTAGCTTATCATGAAATATTGCTGGCATAGGTATAATCTAAGGATGAGGTTGAAGTTTATTGAAGCCCATATGAAATAATCTTACCTGATTGATATGACATACTTATTTCCTCTTTATTTACAGTTGAGTTTTTATACTGTGATTTGGCTTCCATGAAGTCTGTACATCAGTTTGTTCAAGCATTTAAAGAGAAGAATTGTCTACTCCATGTCCTGATCAATAATGGTAAGAGTTTGTTTTTTTAAATAAACAAAAAAACAAAAATGTGTTTTCCATGCGAATGTTAGCCTACTAAGATCCATGGGATTGTTTTATATATTACCCTGTTTTGTTTTGTTTTTTTAAATTAGCAAATATATAACTGTTTTATCTAACAGGCTCTGTTACTGGTTTATAGCACAGATGCATAGTTGTACTGGAACTGAATCTGAAATGTTGGTCCACTAAGTATTTCTGATAAAGAAAAAAAGTGATGTACAATAGTAATAAAAGGTGTGCGATGGTGGAGGGGGAGTTAAGTATATCTTGGCAATTCTCAAATGAGTCAATGATCCAACACTATCCAGTCATACTTGTTGCAACATGAACATCTATGTATGTCTACTATTAATTAACATAATGTCATTCATTATATTGGTCCAAGCGGTAGCATCATTCACCACCTCTTTGCTTAACATGCAGGCTGCAGACACTGCATGTAGGTGCAACCTGTTACACTTTCTAAGGGGCAGTGAACCCTAGTTCTGCAAACCGGAGGCTCCTCTGACAAAGAAGTCACGATTCATTGAAATGGCTACAGAAGGAGAAGCTTGATCATGCAGATATGCTCCTTGGCAATGGTCTACTCAAATTCTCCTATCTTATCAGTGTTACACATGGAAAACAAGATGCAGTGATTTAAGTGCAGGGGTATCTGTATGTATGTTTTCTGCTGTTGCTGTTATATTTCTTCAAAATCGTTGTATGAATGCTTGCAGAGTACAGATAATGTTCTTAATGCACAACATTGCTTGCCAGGTGTGCAGTAGATTTCCTGCGTGTATGGCCTTTTCTTTTACTTCAGTGCAATATCCAACATTCTTGCACTGCAATATTTTACAGTGAATATCTGGCAAATTAC
Source organism: Phrynocephalus forsythii (assembly GCA_029282475.1). Lineage (NCBI taxonomy): Eukaryota > Metazoa > Chordata > Lepidosauria > Squamata > Agamidae > Phrynocephalus > Phrynocephalus forsythii. Next base: position 99,024,816 of record JAPFRF010000010.1, read on the forward strand.
ATAGCAATTTGTTAATTTATTCTAGACTATAAAAACTAATCTGGCTGGGAAGGGACGGTTCCTGTGTAAATGTTAGAAGAAGATGTATTTTCCTTTTTCTGACCTCTAACAAGGAAAGTACAGTATTTCACCTCACATAACCTGCTCTGGCTACCTAAAAGCTGTCATTGCTGTCATGAAGGTACTGAAGAGGAAAACAGAGGTTTATTAGGGAAACAGTATGAGAAATATATGTGTGCTGTAAGCCTACGTATGAAGGTATGCCTGCAAGCATGTATGCATATTAAAATTGGCTGTTTTTGTGTGCCAGTGTACTATACAAAAATAAATATTAAAATCTTTGCAAGTAAACCAGCTTAACGTGCACATATTTAAAAGGGTAATGCAACATCCTACTCTATTGCCAGTTGGCTTACTGTGGAAAGTATATTTTGTTCTAAGTGTCACTGCTTGGAAATCTTTGTGACAGTGTAGGATACAGATCAGAATAAATAACTAGTGTTGTGCTGAGAGATGCAAAGGGATTGCTTGCGATTCTCAGCATCCTGAGCAGCTAGGTTTTCAGGGAAATTCCTTCCATGTTCCACTTTTCTGTTTTTGGTTGCATGTAAGTATCTACTGCATTTGTTCACATGCTGGAATGGTGAAACTAGCTTGATGGCAGGCCACAGTTATTTTGCATGGTTTTATGTTAAAATCGTGATCTTTCATTTGCTAGTTGGCTTTTTTTTTTTTAAAGCATGAATTTTAATTGGTCTGGAAAATCAGATGTAACAAGGGCTCACTGTTTTGAATTTTCATGCTGTTTCTTTGTTGATAAAATGTCTCTTACTGCATTTTATATGCAGTATTCCTCATTCCCAGTCAACAACAACAGCAGGAGGATGCTTATTCAATTTTTGTGCCCTATTTGGGGATTCCAGCCTCTGTAACTAATCAAGGCAACACTATTTATTTATTTATTTATTTATTTATTTATTTATTTATTTATTTATTTATTTATTTATTTATTGCTAGTAGGAGCTTCTAAAAACAAGGGACAGAAGAATTGTGTTATGTCACTAATTGTGTTATGTATCTTTTTGCATTCTTCCTTAATAATATCTCTGGTATAAATCCACAGTTATTCTAGTCAATTGAATTTATTAATGCAAAACTCTTTTTTAATGTAGACTTTACATCCAAGATGTTTAAATTATAATGTGGCATTCAGATTATTTTGATGCTCTTCTTCTTTAGTGTAATGTTTGATAACACTTCATAATCTGCCTATAGTTTTGCTTTGGCAGACAGAATAAGGTTTCTCTATCTCCTGCTTCCAGTTACGTAGTCTATTTGAATTCTGTATTGGGTGTCTCAGTGACTGACACACAGAGGTAAAGAGAACTATTACAATTCTCAGTGAAAAGAGAGAGGGAAATTTAAGTCAAGATTAGGAATACTGAATGACCACCAGTCCTTTTGGCTGCTTGAAGCACAAATTCTGGCCTGCTAGATCACTTTACCCACCACATCACATTGAATATCTTAGATATTAGTTTATTATAGTTAGAGTTGTCTACATTTACCACATGTGTCTTTATTGCTCTGCCCACTTACCTTGCAAACACACACACACACACACACACACACACACACACACACACACACACACACACACACACACACACACACACACACACACACATATATAAACTCAGACAGGAATTGCTAAACAAAATATGCATTGACATATAGTTTTCAAATTATTCAAAAATACTGTTCCTGCTACGTTATTCTCTCTGTTGATGTCTATTTAATCAAAGGCTTTTGAAACCATACTCGCTATCCTAAATTAGTAAATTGCATATAAATGACAGTCTTATCAAAACAGGATGCTTTTTTTAAATGATGCTAGCATTCTGTTTGCTGCCAATCTTTATTACAAATGTACTGTCATCTCCTCTTAGACACAAGGGAGCATTAATTTGCTTTCAGACATTAGGGAACCTTAAGAATCTCAAGACAAATGATAATGAAACCTATTCAAACTACCATTTGTTTGTAAAAGGCTTTCTTAACAAAAGATTAACAAATCAACTTTCAGAGAGGCTCTTGTGGACAATATAGTTTCATAGTTATTGTCAGCAGAGAAATGGAGCAGCTTTTGTTGGCCAAGGTTACTCATTGAGGGCCGTGAGTAAAGCTGATGAAAGGCCTGATCTGCAGAAAATCAATACAGTACAACTTTTAGGCCTAGTGAATGTTGTGTAGTTAATAATTCAAAAACCAGAGCATGTTATTCTTTTAAGACTTCCTTTTGTCTAAAACAGGTTGGGTGTCAGTATTTTTTCCTTCCAAAAGTTTTAAGATGCCACTACAACCAAATACATTGGCAGGAAATATTTTGTAAGCATAGGCATCTCTTCAGAGACTGTTGAAGATGGCCAAGAACACACGGGGATTCCCATTTTATGTTATAGAAAAGAATCTAATAGTTAATATGCAGTCAAAAAATCACATTCCTGCTTGTTCAGCTATAACAGGCATCTCCTTTTCCTGAGCATAAAAAAGAACAGTCAGAGATCTGTCAGAGATCTGTCAGCCTGGCCATTTTATTTCTGGTATGAGAGAAAACAAGAGGATCCATGTTGCTCTCAGGAAGGACCTTTCCCCATTTCATTTGATTCTGGAGTTTGCTGAATTGAATTTCCATTTGTCTAGGGAAGGGAACATAGTACCCAGAAGATGCAGGAAATGTTACAGAGCAGAAAAGTATGCCATTCCTGATTATTTCAGAGACCTAAAAGGCCCTAACAGAATTGTATAGGATGTCATGATTGTATCCTCCTGAAATTTCATGGCCACTGTCTTGTGTGAAATTCTTCCCCAGAATAACACATCTTAACTGGTTTTTGAGCTATAAATAGAGTAAGCAGAGTTTTAAAAATTATTGACATGATGTACATACCAAGACTGAGAGGGGATGTGATAATTATGTTTAAATAAATGAAAGGATGTCATATTGAAGAGGGAACAGGTTTGTTTTCCATGGCTTCAGAGACTAGGACTCAGGGCAATGGTTTCAAACTACAGGAAAAGAGATTCCATTTGAACATTAGGAAGAACATCATGATGGTTAAAGCTGTTTGTCAGTGGAATATGCTGCCACGGAGGGTGGTGGAGTCTCCTTCTGTGGAGGTTTTTAAACAGAGGCTGGATTGCCGTATATCAGAAATGCTGTGATGAGGTTTCCTGCATGGCAGGAGGTTGGAATGGCCCTTGAGGTCTCTACCAACTGTGATTCTATGATTCTAAGACTGTAAAATTTAAGACTATCTCAGTTTTGAAAATGAATGTTTTTAAAAATGTGGTCTCTGGTTATCATATGGTACATCTCTTTACTTGTGGTATTCTTGCATAGTATCTCATCCCATCTTGCTGTTTCTCTTTTCCATGTCTCCTTCCACTAGTATTTACAGTGGTACCTTGTATAAAGGAATTAATTTGTTCCAAATGAAATTATGTTAAGCATAATTTCCTTTATACAAATTCCCATAGGAATGCATTGAAAATGGAGTAATCCCATTTTTATGTTGTACGGATTCTCCCTATAGATGATTATGTTAAGCAAATTTCCCTATCTCCAGATTTTTTTATGTTGTACAGATTTTATCTTATACAAGCTGTTTGTTATATAAGAGTCCACTGTATTTCTCTTATTCTCCCCCTACTTTTTGAATCATTGACTCCCCAAATCCCTGTTGATTCAATAGGCCCACTCTATCATTTACTACATTATATCCTGTTCCTCAGCCCTAACATAGTCACCTATGTTGAACTGTATGTTCTAATGCTGTTCTTCATACCTTCTCGAGGATAGACTCGGATCTTTCTCTCGCCTGTATATTGCATTTCACCAGAGCTTACAAGCCATGTTGTGCGAGTAACAGTGTTACCCAAACAAGTTGTTTCGTGATTAGTAACAGTATAACAGTATGCACACCCTATGCACAATGTAGCAACTAGTAACAAAATTCCTTTTTTAGATATGTCTATTAATTTTATCTGATTTCCTTCTCAAAATAGAATGATAAATCATGTGGTTTTTGTTTCCAGGTTCTGATATAGGTAAGCAAGAGGAGTGGGAGTGGTGGGATTAAGTCTTGATCCTGAGTTATTTATTTATTTTACAGAATTTTTTTTAGTCATCCCACTACCAAATGGTCTCTGTTAGAGAGATCCTTCTTCTTTAAGAACTTTTTGTGTAATGAAGTTGTTAGGAATCTGAAGCTTTTAAACAGAGCGATATTAGACATGTGAGAAAAGAGCCATTCAGAGCAGAAATATAATATGCCATCATCTATTCTGGCTCTCAGAAATAAGCTCTTACAAGTCTTTTTAATAGAACTGTAAGCCAGAATAGACTTGGAGAGTGTGGTTTGAAATGCTTTGTATGCCTTTGAGGTGGAAAAATCAGTGTTTAAGATTCAGCTTGTTTATGGAAATAGCAAATTTTATAGCCATTAATTTGAATAGGATTTCGTAAGAAAACTGAAATAGTATTATTGAAATAGTAATCCTTTGGATCAAGCAGTGTTTAACTACAAAATTCAAATTAAAATGCTATAGAGAGTGAAAAGTTATATTATATCAGTATGCTGTCTGAATAGCTCAGTGAATTGGATATCTCACTGCACAGCAAGAGATGAACAGTTTGATTCCTACTAGACCTCCTGGCTGAAGAGCCAGCCTGTATTGCCATGGGCAAGCTGCACATCCCCAGAGCACCCCTAGATGGCAGACCAATTCCTGCTTCACTATGCATTTATATCAAAGTGACCTCACTGTCCTTTTTCTCTTCTTAATTCTTCAGCTGCAGTGATGTTGGTACCTGAAAGGACAACAGCGGATGGGTTTGAAGAGCACTTTGCCATTAACTACCTGGGGCACTTCTTGTTGACTAACCTTCTCTTAGAAGCACTGAAGCAATCGGGAACCCACAGCCACAATGCACGGATTGTCACCCTCTCGTCTGCCACTCATTTTGTAGGTGAATTACATCTCGACGATCTGCAAAGCAGGTACCCAAAAAAAGTCTCACCCAACTTTAATGCCGCTTCTCCTCCTTCTTTAAGCCTAGAGCCAAGCCTGTAAGATTCTTTTTGCTAATGGAATACCTTCCATACCTACAGCACAGAGGGGTGTGTGGTTCCACCTCCCTTGCAGTCTCCCACTGTGATCTAAAAATCTGCTCCAGAAAGTAGATTCTCCAAAGCAGAGTTTTGGGCTTTGGGGTGCAAGAGAAATTGAAAAGGGAGTATCCCATTGTATCCCATTCACTTACAAGATGTAATTCACCTGCCAGTCTGTGTGTACAATATAAAATTCTCCCGTTTTGTCTGTTGCAACCCACTTTTGCCCCATGCCCCAAGGAACTCTGAAAAACTTGCACTGGGATATTTTGAGCAGTTTCACCCCAGTATGTCCTATGGGCAGACATCTCAATGTGATCTTTGCCTCACAGGGTTCACTCCCACTGTTGCTGAATTTTCCCTATCATATAACCCAGACCTTACACAAAAGAAACAAAATTTAGAAGGGATTAATATTTAATATCTTAATAAGATTTTTATATGTGATACTAGAAAACATTTTCCTGCTCAATCAGGAAGCAATTGGAGTTTTTGCATAATTATTATTTTCATGTTTTAAGTTATTTCCCTTTCCTAGACCATTTTTGCCTTCCAGGTGATTCATATCAGTAAAAAAAAAAAAGAACAGGTACATTAATGAGGCTAAAAAAAGACAAGATAGACAAAGGAAGGGTGATGGTGAAAAGCACGTGAAGAACAATTTTAAGGACCAATATAAAGTGGTATGAGCTGCCTAGATGCCCTGAGCACATCTGATCTCGCCTGACATCAGAAGCTAAGCAGGGTCGGCCCTGGTTAGTACTTGGGTGGGCGACCACCAGGGATACCAGATGCTGTAGGCGCCTGGAGTAGGACCTAGCAAGCCACTCCAGTATTCCTGCCAAGAAAACTCCATGGGCATGGGGTCAGGACTGTAACGACACAAAAACACACAAAGTGGCATGATGTACCAGGCATTTAATTGCAGTTACAGACAGGCTGACCTTCTGGGATGGGTGGGTTAACTGCAGAAGTAGTGCAGCTTCTTCGTCATTTGGCCAGTGAATGAGGCTAATGTTCTTCTCCCATGCTTTCCTAATACCTGAGCATGGGGTTGTGAAAACGAGTTATTCTTTTTGGTGGAAAGGAAAAGGAAAGCCCTCCGTGTTGTGTAGTCTCTGGCTCATTTGCAAAGTGAAATTGATCATCCTCCTAGCTTGATGTTATTTCTGGGAGGCTACGTATTCAACCTCTCAAAAGCACTGAGGTCCCTGATAGCTGATATTCTGGCATGCTTTCCATCATCCCTCTGCATCTACAGCATTGTTTGTTTGTGTGTACTTTTAAAATATATTTAAAATATTAATATTTTAATTACTAAAAAATAATTCAGTATTTAATATTTTAAATATTAATAGTGCAATACTAGCAGAAATAAAGAGCATGCTAGGTTTACGTCCCAGCTAGGTTCATAGCAGCTAAAGAGGCATTGTGTATATCAAACATGGAAAAATGCCTTTGCAGTTACGTTGACTGTGGCAACACATATTTGCATCTTCTTCTTCTTTTGTAAGAATATTTTTCCTATGCAGATTTATTCAGATTTAAATGGTTGATTGTTCAAAAAGGCACCTTATGAAAAAGGGGTGTGGTGGAGGGGAAGATATGTACTGTATAGTCAAGCTTCTTTGATTGCAGGCTGTCTTTTAACCAAGCTCCAAAATATGCTGAGGACCAAGATTAAGGAGCATAGAATCTCCCCCTCACTTAATTCAGTTTAAGAGATGTGGGGGGGGGGGCTAAGAACTGAATGTTCATCGTATTCCCCAAATCCTCTCTTGCCCAAGATGCTGTCATTGTAGTGTTTTTTCCGAGACAGCAAAGGAGCCAGTGGGCATTGGAATACAGTATGTCTGGATCATACTGGCCTGGGAAAGGATGGTCTAATCACAGGTGGGCCAGTTGTTAGAAAATTGCTCGTTCTTATCTAGTTCTTCTTCTCCTCTTGACCTCTTAGTGAGTCCTACACAATATGTTGTGACCTGTAGTTGTGGGGAAGAGAATAGGGATGGCTGACATATTTCAAAACCAGTTAAGTTCTTCAAATATGAGATCCATGGAAAGGTCTAAACTACCCTTAGGTATAAACTACGCCCTTAAGAAGGAAAGTATAAACAGTATGTTTTGAGATGTCTGGCTTTTGAGAAATTTAATCCTGAGGGTGTCAAGAAACATGGTTTTGAATCTTGCCGTGAATCTTTTCTCCCCGTATACAAATCTGTGGGATCGTTGCTACCAAACACTGAAACAGTTCTCTGTGCTCACTGTTTCACAGTTTTGGCTTACCAAACATTCCAACAGCATTTCAGCAAAATGGCATTTTTGTATAGCATTCTGACAGCATAGTTGTGCTTCTCTGAAACCGGATGCCAATGAGAAAGGAGATAATGTAGTTATAATGATAACAGCCTTGCTTCATTTCCCTTATCCCTGTTGTAATGGGCCATCAGTTGATTCGAGAGGAACCCTTGGATTTTTATTCACAATTTCCATATTGTTGTAATGATAGGCCTCTCTTTGCGAGGAAGACAAAGGAAAACACTTATCCACAGGTCCAGATTTCAGCTTTTTTAAAAAGCAGGGATAGTTTGGCCCAATAGGAGGGCCTGCTTTTCTTAGTGAATGCTTTTAGGACCACTGTGTTGAAAGAACAACTCTCTGCTTGCATAAATCCTGTAAAATAGCATTGCATCAGCACTGACCAATAACAATTTAAGGAAAGGAAAAACATAGCGAGAGTAACTATTTCTATACTATATATTGATCCAACTCCCACCTGTTTCTCTGTTTTTTCTAGCACTCACCAGAATACTACTGTTACAGGTTAAAATACATTTGGATAAATGGTGATACTAATGATTACAGCTATGACAAACACTTACAAAGGCTCTTATAAAAGAGAGATTCAAAGTAGGTTTATCCCAAACTTTATCTTTCTTCTGAATATTTATTATAGTGCTGTCACTACAGCAGCAGGACAGACTAAAAGACCATGGGAGGTGTGCATTTTTAAAAAGTCTTAAGAATAGTAGACTTGCTTATATTGAATATGTCTCCCCATTTTCCTTGGATTTTTTTTTTACCTTCAGAAGCTTTATTTTTATCCCCTTGAAACTTTCCAGTAGGTTTAAATCCTTGGAATTAAAATAGTGGGTATTATAACTGTACTGGTTCTGTTGAACTCCCAATGGCCCTCAATATCCATTTAAGGACTAGGGTGGCATTTTTGAAAACCTAGTGCCTCCCCCAAAAAAATGAGCACTTTTGGTGTCTATTTTTGGCAGATCGTTTGGCACAGTGGTCTGTGCTATGACAAGATTTCCCCAAACTGTGAAGCAGGCCATTTCTACTCCACTCAGATTGTGAACTATCTGTGTCGCATAGTATCAACCTTAACTGACTTACATTTTAAAAAGAGACAGTGAGAGCCTGGTTTATGCTGTTTCCAAGTACAGTGGTACCTTGTATAAAGGAATTGATTCATTCCAAATGAAATTATGTTAAGCAAATTTTCCTTTATACAAATTTCCCATATGAATGCATTGAAAATGGAGTGATCCCATTTTTATATTGTATGGATTTGGCCCATAGGCAATTTTGTTAAGCAAATTTCCCCTATCTCTGGAATATTTTATGTTGTACAAATTTTATGTTATACAAACTGTTTGTTACACAAGGGTGCACTGTACTGTATTCCTTAAGAGACAGTGGTAATACCTTCTGGGTTGCTTTGCTTCCACTAAGTGTAACTAGTGTGGTGCTAGGAGTTTTTCTCTTCTTCCGTATGAGGCTTCATAGATCATCCTTGCTCCAGTGGGTAGATGCATTCAATGTGGAAAATTAATTTTTCAGCTCTTTTCATGCTCCCCAGTGGATATCCTGGAAGACTGGTTGACTTGACAAGCTTGAGAGCTCTTTTAGATAATACACAGCTAAATTGATCTCCTCACTGGCTGAATGTAAGCTGTCTTGGCAATCCTCACAAAAGCCAGACAGTAGGTAGTTGGTGTATTCTGTTCATATGTTTTTAATGGGAGCTAGGATGACCCAAGAAGGTAAGGTCTTAGGTAAGAGACGGCACACTTATCCTTCAGTTCTCAGTGGGAAATTGTTCCATGGGAATGTGTTAGCTAAGTTATTGATGGGGAAAGAAGAGTGAACCAGTATTTGGGTTGGAATGTGATTTGAAAGGAAGGAAAGAAGGAAACTCCTTTTTTCTCTGCTGGAAAAAACTGTGGAATGGTGGGATTCATGAATCTGTCAAGAGTGCTAGTGGTGTACACTCACATCTTAGTCTGCATGTGTGTGTGTGTGAACAACTCTTCTAGCACAGAAAAACTGTAAGTCTCTAGTGAACTCTCCTAAGGATACTAAATCCTATGTAACTCCTTTAGGGTCACTGAAATTTCCTGTGCACACAAGTGAGATGCAAATACATAGTAGTATAATGTTGAGAAACAATTAGTACCTGAGATGTTATATAGGCAATTTAACCAGGATGACAACGATGGAGAGAGAAATAAAATGAGAACAATAAGGGGTTTTTAGTTAGTTTTCCATCTCAGTAAGAATACCATGGTTCATGAGAGAGTAGGGAAGAAGTAAAATCCCAGAATTTGATAAGCAGGGCAGTGGTTGGCTGATGGCTATGTGTGACATGTACATGTGTAAGTAGACATAAAAAGAAACAGAAAACCAGCAGCAGCTAATTTGTCTATAAATACTCACCACCACGTGGACCTACACGTTGAGTGTTCAATCAGTTGCCAATAAATACAGTGGTATGGACTGATCATTTAAGCTTAAAGGGCTTGTTTTGCAGAAAGACCATGCCTGCCGACTTCCCTTGGTTGTTTGTTTGCCTGCTTGCTGGCTAGCTTTCTTTCTAATTTCCCACTATTGGTTAGACATATTGAGACAAGCTTAATAAACACTGCAGTGCTGCCTGTAATGTCTTGTGTTCTTACACAGATTTTGGTTGCACAAACCGAATTTCTTATCTCCTATACAGATAAGAAATATATCTCTATAATAATTGCCCAAAGCATAGCACTTTTCTTTCTCTTGACTGGCTGGCCTGTTTTGTGTATGTATGTATACACAGATACATTCATACACAATATAACTGAAATTCACAACACCCACTGTGCACTGCAAAGGAAAACAGCTGAAGAAACATTGTTTTTACATCATTAGAAGTAAATGGAAAAAAAGAGAGGAAAGAATACTAAAGGATGGTCTTAAAAGAAGAAAGTGGGAAATGATAGAAACCCTATCTATAATCTCTTTTTGTAGAATAATTGATGTGGTGCTGGGGTTTCCCATAAAGGAGCATGAGGAATAAACAACCTATATATAAAAATCAGTGGATGTTGCACTTCTGTTGGGGTGGAACCTGGCTATTTAGACATACAGTGGACCCTTGTATAACAAACATTTTGTATAACATAAAATTTGTAGAACATAAAAATTCCAGAGATAGGGGAAATTTGCTTAACAGAATCACCTATGGGGCAAATCTGTACAACATAAAAATGGGATCACTCTGTTTTCAATGCATTCCTATGGGAAATTTGTATAAAGGAAAATTTGCTTAATATAATTTCATTTGGAATGAATTAATTCCTTTATACAAGGTACCACTGTAATAAATTCTAGGGGCCATGAGGCCCATGACATGTTTAAGAAGGGTCTTGACCTTGCCTACTGGTTCTTATCCATTCATTCAGTTGAGATAGAAGGTGACATGTCCTGCAACTATTATGGATCTTTATATTAACCCTTTTTAATTAAAATGGGAAGTCAGAGACCACTGTTTTGGAATGCTGATTCCCAAAGTACTATGTTCATTTCAACTCCCCCTCTCTCTCTGTTTTGCTTTATTTTAGTAAAAGGATATGAGTATTGCACCTAAACTAGCAAGTTTGCCATTGATCTGTTGTCAACCACTGCTGTTTATGATACGTGAGCTGGGTGTGTCAGTGCACATGCATGCAAGTGTGTGCACACACAGGGACACAATATTATGGGTGGTGGGTTATGGCACATTTTGCAAGCCCAACAGCAGGCACTGTGTTTGCAGTCTACTCCCGAGATCACTTTCATGACACTCAAGCAAGTCTAGGAAAAAGGCATACCGAGATGGCCATTTCTTCAAGCACAATTTTCCCCACGTAGTCTGGTGTATTTAAATCTTATGCTAGAGGTTATGCAAAGTATTTGCTTAGCTCACACAGCTGAAAACCTTAAATCCTTACCTAAACAACTGAAGAGCACTGTTGTTTATTTAGTTTTCCTTCCACTTGCAGAACTGTGATACATTACTGACATAAGGGATAAGCCATCAAGAACGGTTGTTAGGTCCTGTCTTTGCCTTCATTTCTATTCAGAGCTGGACTGCTAAGGAGTAATTGTGTCCAGCCTTCTGTTAAAAGCCAAGTTACACCATGTAGAACGAAGTACTTTTGCTATAGTACCTAGCAATCAACCTACAAAGATTGCTGTGTGCATTAGATAGATTAGCACCTTGGAAAGCAGTAAGGAATTGGGGGTGGGGGTGGGGGAATGGTGAGAGGATGATGGTTGATGCTTTGATAAAAATGCAGGTAGTTTCTTCCAGTCAAGAAATCTTGACTTCTGGCAAAAGTAAGGTTCGTTTATAGCTGTTTGTCACGAGCATTACTCAGGAACGGTACTCTGAAGAATGAGCTCAAGCAGGAAGGCAGAGGAGGTAAAACATCAGGAATTTAGAAAGTACTTCAAGTAGCCACTTGATGTATAATTCTGACCTTGTTTCAATCAGTATGTGCCAGTTTCCCTTTCAGGTGTGCCCATTTGCTAGCAATATAGGGGAAACTGGAGCAAACAATGCGACATAAAAGGAGCTGTTAACTGAAGTCTAGTTTTGGTTAGGGTCATGTTGTATTTTGTTCTCACATAGTTGCGGTATGTGATATTCTGTTCTTGGCAACACTTTGAGGTTGTTATAACTAGAGCGCAACATAACATGCCATAGCAGATGATGACAATGATGGGACATCAAATCGATTCCAACATATGACCAGCCTTTCCAGGGGTTTCTAGGTACTAGGACTCTCCAGCTTGCTCAAAGGTGTACAAGCTGGCTCTTTTTCCAGAAGGTACAATGTCTCCTAACCTCGGGTTCCTCAGCAACATTTGATTCTCTTAATTGGGATTATCTTTGGGATAAATTAAGTAAAACAACTCTTGATTAAAGATTGCTGATGCTTTCCAAGGAAACTGGAGAGACAGAAAAGTAGCCCTATATTTTAAAATGTGTTTATTGAGTTGATTGTTCCTCTGCGTGCCAGTCGACATGTGCCCCCTGGTTTGCTAAATTATAAATTCAAATACCTTACCCTTAGTATGTATCTAATATAACTAATTTCAAACGGAGAAATGCTTTCACAGCAGTACAATGCCAGTCTATGAGTTCTGTAGCGTTTAAGGGATGGTACTAAGAGACTCTCTTGGAAGAGAAAGTTTGCCCTTTCAATGCAGTTGAATATATAAAACAGTATTTACTCCTCTTCCTGATTTATGAGAACCTAAGAACAACTCTGTACAAAGAAGTAGGTCTTGCATCAAGTAGGTCTGACTCATATTTGATAAATTGAGGGATAGTGTACCATATATTTCTGGAAAGGTAGCCTGTTCTGCTTTAGTGCAGCAGTTTTAAAGAAGACATTTTGTGGCAATGTTGACTAGATTTTAATATCCAAGATGACTGAAATGGGTTTTCAGAATTGGGGGGGGGGCTTCTAGCTGAATTGTCTCTTTGATGGCTTCATATTATTTGAAAACAGTGGTCCCCCACCATTTCGTGGTTCATATACTGCGGTCCCGGTATATACTGGGACCGCAGTATATAAAAGGCAAGGCCCCCTGGGGGAAGCTGCTAAGGCCTTCTGGAAGTCACTTCCGGAAAACCGGAAATGACTTCTGGATCACCAGAAAGCACTTCTGGGGCCTCTGACAGGCCCGGGAAGCCTGTCGGAGGCCCTTCGGGGGCAGCAAGCCTCAAGTAAGTGTAAGAACCCCCAGATAGGCCCCATAGTCCCGACTCGACACAGCATCTGCATATTGTGGATATTCCATTATCACAGGTCGGGTCGGGTCCCTAACCCCTGCAATAGGCAGGGGATTACTGTATCCTTTGTAATGGCTAGGCTATACCTATAAACACATTTAATTTAAAATGATGTGCCATCAAATTGATTCCAACATAAGACTACCCTTTCCAGGGTTTTCTTGGTATATGGTACTAAGATGGCTCTTTTCCCAGTAGTTACCATGCCCCCAGCCTCTGGTTCCAGATGTCTAAAACACTGAACTGTTTAGCTACCTAGCAGCCAAAAAAGGAATGTGTATTATGTTTGGAAATAGGACATGTTCTTTAACATACAGTGTAGCCAGAAACATAATTCTTTTCATGAATGTTTGTTTGATCATTGAGAACTGGGTCCAGACGTCTAAGGGCACAATTCTACTGTAGGCCCAAAGTCCTATTGATATCACTCCAGAACAGCCACTAACCCCTGTTTTCTAGGAAGAGAGATGGCTTGATTGAAGCTTTGACCATTTGTTGTTCTTGTTTGTTTGTTTGTTTGTTGCAAGACCCGCATGCTTATTTTATGAGGTGAGAGGGCAGGTTGTTCTGTTGGACAGCACACTCACAGGAGCAGTTCTTTTTATTATTACATATTTCATATATTTGAGGATTCAACTCTGGTATTAAAAAACTGTTTCTTCTGCAAATCCATGCTAAGAACTGACACAAAATAATATCTGTCAGATGCAAATTCTAATTCCCCAGGGGAGCAAAATACATGTGACCATGGTTCAGTCCTGAAGAAGCACATAGTTTGAATCCAGAAGTTACCTGGAGTTCCTTGTCTCCAGTTAAGAAGATCAGGTGGAGAGTGAAGCGGAAAAAAAAACTTTATTGCATTCTGAATAAAACAGGAAGTACTCAGCTGGGTGGAAGACTATTTCCTGTGTTCCATAAATGGCAGCTGGTGTAGCATAGTGTAAGCTAAGCTATGAATTGCTTGATGCCCATCTTCAGTTGGTCCACTTACAGATTATTTAGGCAGGCCTCTTTATTCCCCCACTCCACTCCCTATCCTCAGTGTCTGAATAATAATATTCAACTTACCTTACAGAGGACATAAGGAGACCCAGAAATTGCTTTGAGCACTTGCTAAGTGTTGTTACTATGTTCTTGGCAAAATTCTCTGTGCCTAAAACATCTGTGTGGAAGACCTTCTTGATTATTTCTTACCAACTATGGAATACTAGGCTGTTCTGGTATTGGGTTGCAGGCAGCTTAACTTGCTTTCATTACTCATTGGAGCCCTGTTGTCCTATATGTGCTTTGTGTGAATTGCTGGCAATTTGCTTGTGCTACCTTTGCTATGCTGTGTTGCACCAATAATAATAATCACGTATTGTCAATTTGGCCACCTCATGAGGAGAGAGGAGTCCTTGGGAAAGTCCCTGATGTTGGAAAAGATTGAGGGCAAAAAGGAAAAGGGGACGGCAGAGAATGAGATGGTTGGATGGTGTCATCGACGCAACCAACATGGACTTGACCAAATTTCGGGAGGTAGTGGAAGACAGAAGGGCCTGGCATGCTTTGGTCCATGGGGTCACAAAGAGTTGGACACCACTGGACGAATGAACAACAACAAATTGTCAATTCTGATTGATGGAGACCTTTTTTCAGGGTTTTCACGTAGAGAATACCCAGAAGTGGTTTACCATTCCATTCTTGAGGGGGCATCCTGGAATAGTGCAGTTTGCCCAAGGCCACAATGGCCGACTCTTTCTCCTGGGAGGCACAGTGGAGAATCAAACTCCCAACCTCTGTCTCCACAGCCAGATGTCGAAACTACTGAGCTAACTGAGTGAATAATCCTGCCATGGAGAGGAGGTTAGAGATTGAAACCCAACCCCAACCCCCTTACAGCTCTGTACTGTATTTTTTCTGTTTATAGGATGCTATTTTTTTCTAAAATCATGGCATGATACATGGAACTAAGCCTTTCTGGGGATGGGGGTGGTGTAGTGGGGAAGCCAAACTGACCTTGCTGCTGTATTCTGAAGACTCCTCTCTGCTTTGTTTTTGCAAGGACCGGAGCTTTCGTTTCTGCAGGGAAATACTTGGAAGAGGAGAAACCCATTAAGTTCATTTTCATGGAAAAAGAGGGGTCCGATCCTACAAGAAAAAAGCAGAGAGGAGAGCAATCAAGCCCTCCAGGAAAGAAACAGAAAGGAAAATGAAACAGCAAATGGACCTAGCTGACATTTCAGTCATCCCACTGGGGTGGAGGAGAAATGAAACAGGAGAACCCAAATGGACCGTTCTTCTTTGCCTGAAAATGAACTTTTGAATGGCTTGCTCCACCCCCAAGCATTGCCCTGCAAAAACAAAATCTCCCATTCCTTGCAAAAACAAAGCAGATAGGAGTCTTCAGAACACAGAAATTAAAGGAAAGACCATGTGATGGGGTGGGGTGGGATGAGGTGGAGGAGGGCTCAAAGAGGATTTATTAATTTTCTTAATTTGGGGGTCTTAAAAGTGTGGGGCATCTAATATACAGCAGTGTCTTGTAGATGGAAAAAATATGGTAATTCTAAGTTTCATGGAATGGAAATAAGTAGGGTTTTATTTTAGTTTTATACCTGGGGTCCAGTGTGATGAAGTAAGTAGAGTGTACAAGTTACAATACGGAATCATCAGTTCAAAATCTCTCTCTCAGCTCTGGAGCTGTTGATTTTCAGGCCATCAGTGTATCTCATCCAACATAACTTTATAGGATCATACTGTAAAGAGAATATTGGGATAATCTTGTAGACTGGTGTTCTTTAAGAGGAAGAATTAGATGTTAAATAAAAGGGTAACTAGCTTTGGCTCTGATGTTTATATAAAGTGCTGCCACCTAAAGACAAACATCTCATTGCTATCTCTCAAGAGGCCTCTGTGTAACAACCTAAAGTTTGGGAGTTTTCTGTCACATTGGAATCCGTCTTAAGGCATTGAGAGGGCAAGCAATACATTGAAAGAATTCCCTTTTATTAAGGTACACTATATAATATTTGCTATAAATAACAGGACTGTTGAATCATTGGGTTCTTGGTAAGTCAACTTGTGCATAAATTCCATTGATTCATTGGACTTCCTCTAAGCATGACTACTGGATTTCAGCCATTATATAAGTAGAGATGCAGGTAGGCTTTGTAGAGATTTTTGTGTTAAGTCACATTGAAATCTCAATATTACTTGAAAAATATTTTTTAAGAAATCTACAAAACTCAGGCAAACAAAACTGAAGCAAGGACATTTTTGCCTCAAGATTTTTTGTCATTTTATTTTTTAAAATTTTATCTTTGTTGGTTTTTTGCCTCCATTTTGTTTTATTCCTTGCCTGATACACTTGAACAAATTAACACAGCTTCCTCATTGGAAACTACACCATTAAATTTAGAGTCTGTAGATCTGCTTCTCTGTTCCACTTCATCAACTGTGATCATTTGAATGTATCCATCACAGTACTGAGCTTAGAAAGGGTTGGGTTTTTTTTTCTTAAGAAAAGGAAACCAAAATTCCTCCAGCAAGCATGGCTGTTGTTTGGAGGATTCTGTATTTCCGTGCCCTGCCAACGTGTGAGCCTTTCTTCCTGTCATATCTGACTTCATTGGCATTGTAACCACCATGCATGCAGCATCCTTCATTTAGTACTTGGTGTCCATCCAAAGAGATGATCACTCATGTATGCCAAGTCATTAAAGGCATGCATTAAATACCCATAAAGAATAAAAAGTATGATAATAAATGTCTACTCATATGGCACACATTCCCCATGCATACTAAAACCAACATTAAATGGTCCCCAGTATTTCCATTAGTATCTTATGCAGTCTGAGTAGATAAGCAAGGAAAGATTAAGGTCACTGCAAAGGAATTATTGTTGGTGGGATCGTTGGAAAAGGTAATGACCCCAGTTTGGATTTTTCTGCCACTTCCATATACTATATTTTATGGACATTCTCTGAATTACTAAGAAACATCTTTTGAAAGAATGCAAAAACATATATATACAAAACACATTTTCTCTATAACACACACACACACACACACACACACACACACACACACACACACACACACCACACACACACACCATTTATAATGGAAATTTGAAAGTATAGAAAAGTTGTTCTTAAACATTCTTTGTATTTGTCTTTTTCTTCATATCATTCACAACATGATTTTTAATGTGAATCATGAAATCATGAACACATTTGCCACAGTAACTAACACTCCAATTGGAACAGCACATCACTGAAGTGTTTGCACAACAATTTGTGCTGACATTCAGCTCTATCTGAAACTCTTGCCCTAAATCTCTCAATGGAAACTATTTTGGATATTATAGATATGTGTCTTCAAATGATTATTCCATTTGAGGACACTCCTGCTTCCACATCTTTTCCCTCCTAAGATTTAAACAAATTACCTTGGAAAATGTAATTTTTTTAAAAAAATTTTTTTAATTAAATGGAATCAAGTATAATTGTGGAACCATGCAGTGCTGCCTTCTGGGAATTTATGTAGCTCTCTCTCTCTCTCTCTCTACCTCTCTCTACCTCTCTCTACCTGTCCTCCCCACCCCCAAACAGTTGCTTGTATTCACCCCATGGCGCCTATGCCCAAAGTAAACTTGCCCTTGTGCTCTTTGCCTATCGACTGCAACATCTCCTGAGCGAAGAAGGGAGTCCCGTGACTTCTAATGTGGTGGATCCTGGTGTGGTGAACACTGATCTCTACCAGAATATCTGTTGGGCAGCAAAGGTGGTCAAATGGATGACAGGCTGGCTTCTCATGAAGGTAGGTAACTGCTACAATTGTAAGGCCTTTGAGTTTGGGCTGGGTATGTGAACCAAATGTTCCTATGTGTTGTTTAAAAAAGTATATCCAGTGGTTCCTAGCATTTTATCTTTTATTTTATTGTGATGTTCCTGATCTTTCAATGCTTTAAAAAAACAACAACAGAAAGGAGTTTTGGTAGTGGTCATGGTGTTTTTATCAGAAAGGCTTCTTTGTCTGTATAGTAGGGCAAATTTTCATGTTTTGAGTTTTCCCTCAGCAACTGTATGTGTGTGTGTGTGTGTGTCTGTCTGTCTGTCTGTCTGTGTGTTGTATAGAGAGAATGTGTTTTGTATATATGTTAAAAATGGTCACTAAGCAATGCAACTTTCCCATTAAAAAAGGCTTTTCCTTTGATCCTTTCATTTGTTTTTCATATTAAAAAAACAAATATAGCAAATATAGTACAAAAATAATTTAAAATAATAACCATCATCCTAATAAATGTGCATAATAAGGTCTGCCTTTATACTTAGAGTACATCACCTTACAACCTCTGTTAAACCATGAATGGACATTCTACCCAATAGCCAAAATCCTGTTGCTGGAATCACACTAAAGTGGGTCCGTGGAATCAGTGTGGTTTTGAGGAGTCAGGACCTCCATAGGTTCTATTGATTCAGATGGGCCTAGTGACTTAGTAGGCCAAAGTAAGTCACAGTGAGAGTAGGACCATTTGAAACAATGGAACTTATAGAGGAACTGGTTTACTAAATCTCCAATGATTCAGTGAGACTATTCTAGACCACTAAGCAACAGGAATTTGGCCAATACAGTGGTACCTTGTATAAAGAAATAAATTCGTTCCAAATGAAATTATGTTAAGCAAAATTTTCTTTATACAAATTTCCCATAGGAATGCATTGAAAACAGAGTAATCCCTAATCGCAACCATTTTTATGTTGTACAGATTTGCCCCATAGACACTTCTGTTAAGCAAATTTTCCCTATATCTGGAATTTTTTGTGTTGTATAAATTTTATGTTATACAAACCGTTTGTTATGCGAGGGCCCACTGTATCTATATTAGTTCTTATCCTAGATCCTTTATGCTTGATGGAGGGTGTTGATATGCATCGAGTGCTTATTTGGTGAAGTGATCCCCTTACCTGAGAGACAGTAGAAAATCAAATTAATAGCACAAAAAAGCCAGCCACTGGTAGTATTATTTAATTGCTTTTTGTGATTACAAACTTTTAAATTATCTTTTTTATAAAAATTAATAGCTAGGCATCTTGTAATCCCCCACCACACTGTACAAGAAAAATAATCTTTTTATTGCTTAAATACGCACTGTTTCCCTCCTGTCTGATTTGTATTCAAAGGCATTTTAAAAAAGGTTGTGTTTGCCTCACTTGCTAACATTAATTTTCTTTTTAATATGCAAATAGAGGCTGGCATTTTGCATCAAACTGTTGCAATAGCAGACTGAATTAGTAATTGTTTTGACTGCTTTTTGTGGCATCCTGTTTTACATGTGCATTGGAGAAGACAATTGTCTTTATCCAATGAGTAAACCAACTGCTAAAAATTTTGCATGGTAACCCCCTGATATTCCTTCAATAATTCATTTCCCTCTTTCTCTCTTCCATGAAGTACCAGTTAAGTATGAAATACAATGTTATCTTTTCAGTGCAAAACATACTCTTGCAGATCAGCTGCTAAATGAAATCTACTTTACCTGGCTGGCTGAAACTATCCCATTAATTGAATGCATTGTGCCACTACATATAATTGAAATGTTTTAATGTGTAGCTGGATGGACAATAAACCAAATTCCCATGCTGCATAAATATTTCCCCCCTCCATTAAGCAGGGGTCCAATTTATTTCCTAAGAATTCTACAAGGCTGCCAGGAAACTAGCAAAATCTTAAATGTATATTTGAAAGCAAAACTCCATGACAAAAAGGAAGATGAAAATTGCAGGTACTCTGTCCTACTGATGAATTTAAATTGGAATTACAAGTTTCTAGGGGGTAGAAGAGTGGGGTGGGCTCAAAATATGAATTAAGTAATGTACGTGGTTAACATCCATCCATCTCTGTGTAGTTCAAACAGTGTGGATGGCTGTGAGCACAAGAGTGTACCCTGCGGACTAGAGGTAAGGAGACTTCAGCACTCCAGATGTTTTGGACCACAACTCCTACAGTCCTTTATCACTGATAATATAGGCTCAGAAATCTGGGAGCTGAAGTCCAGAACATCTGAAGGGCCAAGGTTTCCCCACCCCTACTGTAGACCAGTGGTTCTCAACCTGTGGGACCCCAGATGTTCCTGGACTGCAACTCCCAGAAGCCTCCATTGCTCACTGTGCTGGAAGGGGTTTCTGGGAGTTGCAGTCCAGGAACATCTGAGGACCCACAGGTTGAGGACCACTGCTGTAGACCATCTTGGCTGCTCACATTGATGCCATCAACATTCAGGGCACCTTGAGTTTGGCATTCTTCTTCCTCCTGCCAATGTGGGTACAATGCAATATCAGACCTTTTCCCTGGCATTTTGAATCATGGATACAGAAGTACAATATCATACGATGATGAACTGGAGGGTTTTTGGAAGAACTGAATAGTATTAAAGGGAATGGGAATCAGTAAATTAGGTTCTAATATGAATTCAACCCCCCCGCCCCAGCACGTGGAAATGAATTTATCCCATTGGTATTTCAAAGTATGTTTCCGTCCTTCTTACATATTTGCTTGGTTACCTTTTGGAAATCTAGCTCATATTCTGCCTAACAAGAGAGTTACATATGCCCAAGTGCCAACTGGAGAGTCCTTTGACAGCTCTCTGGTAAATCAAGAGGCCCTGATCTCCCCTAACAGCTGTGATCTGTTAACACATTGCAGGACTACTGATCTATACATTCACCCCTTGATGTAAATCCATGCGGAAATGGAAAGGAAAGTCTGTTGGATCATAGGGCATATTTGAACTGTCAAGAAATAAGCAGTCCGCTGAACTGAAACAAAGGTCTCTTGAACGAAATACATTAAGATGCAGTTCAGTAATCTCTCATAACCTTTCCATTGTCAGTTGTGTGGGGGATTTTTCTTTCATTCTTCTTGTAGTGATGGTACTCTCTACCTGTGAATAAAGCTCAAATATCTATGTTTCATTTTCCTTCAAGAAATTCAGCAGCTGAACAGAACCATGCCTTATGCAAAAACACTGCACTGTAGAATTAGGTTTATTAGTGGTTTAAGCCTATGTAAACATCTCATATCACAGAGGAGAAGAAAGGAAGGGGTAAATGTTAACTGGAGGAATACATGTACTTAACTTTCTTTATATTATGTCAAAGACATGCAGAATTCATAAGTTGGAGTACAGAGATGCATTCACACTCTCTTGTGTACTGATGTCTGCATGTTCTTTTAATTTTTAGGCTCTCCAAAAATTTGGCCACCTATTTTCAACCATTACTTGAATTTCATACCCCTTCCTGCTTTCTCAGCTGGCTTTCCAATATCTTGTGCCGTCCTCCCTTCTTCCCTACATATCAGCACATGGCACTTTTTGTACCTAAATGTGTTTGTGTGTTTTTCTTTGCCATCCGTGCATATCTAGACCTTTTTGACAACTTCCCTTTGGCTCAAATGACTTTCTCTTTAAATGTCAGGCATGGTTGGGTATTATATTTCCACTGACCCAATTTCAGGAAGGAGCACAGGGTGCTATGAATCAGCAACCATGAACGTGGCCTTTTGTATTTCTTTTAACTAGGCATACATACTGCCTTTAGACAGTTGTGGAAAAAGGAACTCAATCAGAGGTATATTTGCAGTCTCAGAGTGACTGAGAGCAGAGAGCACATTTATGGAATGTATTCCCTTCCGTTCCTTTCCAGTAGTCTAGAATGTCTCCCATGAGGTATAAGGCAGTTTCAGCCCACAATCTATATGCCCTTCATTTGAACAAAGAACAAGTCGGGGGAAGGGGTGGCCTTCTGCACACCCCTGCTTTCAACCTATGACAATATACTAGAATGCAAACCATTATCCTGTTGTTCCCGGCAAACGGCATTTTAAAGCTTTATTCACCAAAAGAGATGATCTCACTGTGCGTGTAGTTGCTATCTTAAGAATGACAGCACTTTGAGGAAATTTGGCAGGTTACAAAATTCTCCCACTTCTGTGTGTTGTTAGTGTCAGTGCAGTGCAAGCAGTAGATGAGAAACCTTGAAATTATCTTCCAGTTAATATACTTCCAAAACAAAAGAGAAGGCAGCAATGATGGCACTCCTGACAAGCATTAAATAAGCATACATTCCAACACGTATACACTTTGAACTGTATCTTGCTGTTACATGCCAGCCATCAAGTTGCCTCCAATATCTTAATGTCTCTTCCAGATGCCTTTCAATCTCCATAGCATTATTATCTTTACCAGCATGTGTTTTCTTCCCATGATGTGCCTAAATTGTGACAGCCTTAATCTCATCATTTTTGCTTCTACAGGGAGTTTGGCCTTGACCCACTTGTTTCTTCTTCTGGAGGCCCATAGTATCTGCAAAGCTCACCTCCAGTACCATATTTTGAATGAATCTGTTTTTTCTCCCCACTGGCTTTCATTATCGTCCAGCTTTCACTTTTGTACATAATGAGAATGGGGCTCACTGTCAAGTCAGATTTAAGTCGCATCAGACTCGACTCAGACCAAATGGCCTCAAATTGCTATGGGAACTTGCTCACTCTTTCTCTTTTTTCTGCGGAAATAGCTTGTTTTTAATACGGACATGGACTTGGTGCTTGGGACTTGTTACAAAAGACTTGGATTCAGACTGTGAATTCAGACTTTCCAACATCCCTGGTATTTAGAACTATATAGGTTTGGATGCTTTTAGTCTTGGACCCCAGTGACAAGATCTGATGATCTTTTCTAGCTCCTTCATTGTTTCAACTTTGAGTCTCAGTGTTCTGATTTGTTGGCTGCAGTCACCATCTGATTGATGATTGAGCCAAGGTATATAAAATCTTTAACCATTTCCATTTCTTTATTGTGAGGATTAAAGTTATGTTATTCTTCTGTAATCATTATTTTTTGTTTTATGAATTTTTGTTTTAAAAATTTGTACAAACTGAACCAAACCAAACCGAGGGTGGGCCCGAAGCAGAACGAAACGAACCATCAGTTTTCTGTTTCGTGCCCACCTCTACTTACATTTAATTTATTTTCAAAATCCTTTCTTAGTTTTTCATACCATTTCTAGTCATAGGGCAGCTGGTCAGGTGTATACAGTATAGGGCTACAAATTGCACTTTATTATTGTCACATTAAAAATACAGAGTGAAATCCAGTTGT
This sequence comes from Phrynocephalus forsythii, assembly GCA_029282475.1. Taxonomy (NCBI): domain Eukaryota; kingdom Metazoa; phylum Chordata; class Lepidosauria; order Squamata; family Agamidae; genus Phrynocephalus; species Phrynocephalus forsythii. The sequence continues at coordinate 99,048,244 of JAPFRF010000010.1, forward strand.
TAGTCCCAAGCAGATCAGATTCTTCAGCCAAGGACCTAAACCATAGTGTGGACGTGGACATCTAGCCTTCTTTTGTAAGTTTTGTGTGTACAGTGTGTGGTCTATGGGACCCCAGAACGAAGAGGGTGGAGTGGGTTACAGGTTTTAGATTTTTGGGCATTGAGTTACAGGAGGATCTGTCCTGGAGTGTCAACACAAGGGGACTTGCAAAGAAGGCTCAGCAGAGACTATTTTTCTTCAGAACTTTAAGGAAAAATCATCTTTCACAAAAGCTGCTGCTGGCTTTCTATCATTGTGCAATTAAGAGTGTGCTTACACAGGTTATGTGTGTAGTATGGAAGTTGTACCCATCGGGATAGGACAGTGTTGCACAGAATCATAAGAATTGCAGAGAGTACTGTGGGCTGTTCACTCCCCACCCTAGAACAAATTTATACTACCAGGTGCCACTGTAAAGCATATATATATATTATTAAGAGCTCCATCACATCCTGGTCATCGCTCTTCAAGTTGCTGCCATCGGGATGGAGAGATAGACTACTGAGGGCAAGAACAAACCATCTCAAAATAGCTTCTTTTTTAGATCAATATTGGTCTTAAATGGAAATTCTGGACTTGGAAGTCAGCTTATTTTGTATGTCATATTTTAGTCATTTTATATGTCATGTTTTATTTATAGCTGTTTTTAAATCTATGTGGAACATTTTAAATGAGTTGAATATAGCAACCATGAAATTTTGTTGCTCCTGCAGGGGGGCAATGACAATAAAGATTCCTATTCCTATTCCCTATTCCTATTCCATTATTTCATAATGGGAATTTTGCTTTGATATATGAGTGTTTTGGTTTACAAGAATGTTTCCGGAACAAATTATGCTCGTAAGTCAAGGTATCGCTGTATGTTATATTTGGATCTTTCTGTGGAGAAAGATGCCATATAAATATTTTAAATAAATAAAAATGTACATGGTATGGGGCATTTATTATACAGGACTCTTCTCAAAGAATGTCTTTGGTGATATTTTTCTTATGTGCTGTCAAGTCATCTTGGGTATATGGTGACCCAGTGAATGAGAAATCTTCAAAATGTCCTATCCTAAACAGCTATGTTCAACTCTTGTAAATTCAAGTCTGTGGCTTTCCTTAGGGAGTTAATCCATCTTACTTAGTCTTCTTTCCTGGCTACCTTCCACTTTTTCCAGAGAATCCTGCTACTCATTATGTGCTCAAAGTAGGACAACCTCAGTTTCAACATTTTTCCCTCCAGGCTAGATTTGATTTCCAACCCATTTTCTGGCACTCCAGGGTTTTCACAAAGCTCTTATCCAGCAGCACATTTCAAATAAATCAATGTTTTTCCTCCTGTCAGCTTTCTCTACTGTCCAGCTTTCACAGCCATTCATCATAGTTGTCAGTACAAGAGTGTGGATGATCTTGGTCTTAGACTCCAATGACACATACTTATTCTTGATTATCTTTTTTTAGTTCCTTCAGTCTTCTTCTCATTTAATGGTTCCCTTTGGATTGATGGTTGACCAAGGCATACAAAATTTCTCTTTCAGCTTCTTTATTGTCAAGGATCAAGTTGTGTAGTTCTTCTGTAGTCATGGTTGTTGTCTTAATGTTCAACTACGGTCTTGCTTTGGTACTTTATTCTTTCATTTTCTTTAACAGCATTCTAAGTCATTGCTGCTTTCCACCAGTAAGATAGTATCATCTGCATATGTTTCTTCTTCCAATTGTCATTCCTCTTTCATCTCAGTCTAGTCTGAATTTCTGTATGATAATGCTGTGCAAATTGGAATAAGGGATGAAAGACAATAGATGAAGTTATCAGTGGATGGATCATCAAGACTGCCCATTTACCTGCAAATAACAACATCAAACCCTTTAGAACTTAAAATTTTATGTATGACTGCATTTACCAGTGGTTGTAAAGAAAATCTAATGAAGCAGATGCATACCTATCTAAGGCCTGTTAAATAAAGCAGGAGTTACGTGCAAGCAGAAATGTGAATCAGTAAGTTATATATGCAAACAAATTCAATATTTACAGAATAAGGGGAAAGTACTGCTCTATGCATTGCTCCAGTTTTTCTCTGCCGATGGGGCTTTTCACATCCCCTTGGCTCTGAAGGTGTATAAGCAAAAGTAGTATCTACCCTTAGTTACGCTGCCCCGCTTTGGGCCGTGATGTCAAATCTAACACCTCTCGAGACACTTCATAATCAGTTCCTTCGCCGTCTTTTAAAACTTCCCCCTTGCGTGAGTAATGCCTCAATACGTCTCGAGCTACAAATCCCATCACTAGTGACTGCTATCTGGAAACGAGTTTTCAATTACTGGTTGGCTGCATGGCACAGGCTCCCTGATCATTATTTGTTCCAGTGCCTTTGATGCGATGAATACACAAATCCCTGGTCTAGTAAAATCCTTGCTAAACTTTTGAGTATTGGAATCTCTCCATCGGAATCCTTAAAAATAGATCTCGCCATAGCCAAACGACTTATTGGACAAAGAATGAACAACATTGAACTCCAAATTAAGCACTTCTTAGGCGGGGGCGTTTGTTCCCTCCGATATTTCGGCATAGTCCCATCAAGCCTTATTCCATCATATTTGTCGTCCCTCTTTCCTATATCCCATCGTCTCGCGTTTACTAGTGCGAGGTTTAATGTTTTTCCCTCAAATGTGCGGAGACATAGATTTTCCAAGGGTTCAGTGTCCCCCTTATGCGAGTGTGACAAGAAGTCGGTAGAATCCCTTCCGCTATAATATTTTACTGTCCTTTACATAGTACAGCCTGGGAAAAATTCTTAAGTTTTATTATACAGAAGTTAGCTGATAAGCCCGTGCAGCACCACATGGCCTTATTATTACAAGACATTGATTCCCACACAACTTTGCAAGTGGCGAGATTTCTCAATACATTTTTTTAAAACAAAAAACAGGCAGGACAGCTATAAAAGGGAGTAAGATGACTCACTCTGGGCAACCTGATATCCTGATGCATGTACAATGAGCTCTGATGTGTGAACACTGTTCACCCTTATATTATGCCTTATGTATTTTATGTGTCTCTTTTAACAAATTTGGGCTTATAGCTGCAAATAAAAAAATTATTTATTATATGCATATTTGCAACCACAAATAATAGTTCAAGATTTCCAGAAAGATACCATGTCATAAATAAAACTACAGTAAGCAGAATCATTTCTTATAGAAATGTGTTTCCTGTACCTGTCAGTGTGACCACAATGTAACTCTGTTTGTTATAGGATTGAGGAAATAGCAGTTTGGGGTTTGGAAACAATGATTCTTGTGTCTCTCTTTTTTTTAATGATGGTTATGCTAGTAGTTATGGTTTGGCTTTAGCTAATGGAATTCCTGGGTTGCTTTTACTTGAGGTAGATAGAACCTCATGAATGTCATTTTGTGACTTGACAATAGCATTAATTTTCAACAATTTGATGATTATTGATGTATTAGTAACCAGTTTTTTAAAAAACTCCTCATGGAGTTATTCTCATTAAATGCAGTCATCATCACTGATTTGTCCTAAAGGCAGTTCCATGAACCGACAGGCCAGATATGAAAAATTATATTGCATATTTGTAAATGTGCAATTGTAACAGTAATAATTAAAGCAGTGTTTCTGGCAGGGATCTCAAGTAGGCAAAAAGAAATCTCATGATTTCCCTTTTAATTAAGTAGAATTGTGATATTTCAAAGTGAGGACCCTAAGACCCTTCTGTGGTGTTCAGCACTTTAAATAGTTGTTGGTGCTTAGCAACTCTACCTGCAAGCGGTAGAGTAGCTAATTGTAAGCTAAGCTCCATCAGAGGCTACCCAGCCATCTGTCAAGCCAAAGCATAACTATTTAATGTTTCCAGAATGTGTGGCCATTGTCTTGCACATTCATATACAGTATTTGATTTGGCTTCTGAGTTAAAGGCATTCCTATAGAACATCTCCAGCAATGTGAATTCCAAGTGCTGTTGAATGCTACCGTCTAATTCTAGGCACTCATCCCATTGTTGAATCCTTGTTCCATTTGTGTGTGTGGATCATTTGGAGAAACCTTCCATTCTTGGTCGACGCCAGGACAGTTGCCATCTAGCAGCATATTGTACATGGCAGCTGAACAGTTGCCATTTGGCACCCCATTGCACATGGCCAGTTCATAATGAACGACAAAACCAAAAAGGAGTTAAATGTTCCGTATAGGTTAAGGATGACTCCTAAGTACTTTGGGCTGGAGTTGGGCTTTAGCAGCAGATTCCTAAATTCCACTTTTGATTATTTGGATTGTTTGTTGCTTAAGTGGAAAAAATGACCTCAGTTTTGTTCAGGTTGGGTTTCCTTTAAATCATTTTCAAGGTCTTTTTCAGAGGTATCCAAGTCTTCAGATTATTTGAGCACCACAATGTCATCAGTGTATATAAACTTTTTTTACAGCAGTGCTTGGCAAGTCAGATGTAGAAATGTTAAATACAGTATTGTTGCTTTTCCTGTGTGGAATGTTTTAAAAAATGCAACCAGAAATGGCTAGAAATTTTCACTGACTGGTATTTGAGGGTGTTAAATGATGCAGGGTTGTGGGTTATTCGTTTGCCAGGAGAAGGTAGGGAGCCACAAACACTGTCCAGGAAGGTTCATGTTGCTCCAGAGCCACACTTTGCTTTATATTGGTTTATTTAGACACTTGTTTTCTTAAGCTAGATGGTCAGCATTTCCTCCCTCAACAATGGTAACTGGCAGTTTCAACTTGATATTCTTGGGCAGATGCTTCTGTGTTCACAGAAAGCCTGAGGCCTATTCTTGTAATTGCTAGCTACTAACTATCAAATGATTAAGGGAAACACCCATTATGTTACTCCTTGTAGCCATGAATATAAGGAGCAACAAACGGGTTCAACTAATAACACAATATTGGAAGTCATAGTCTTAGTAGAGTTTATCAAGAACCTGATTTGCATGAAATGTATACGGTGGTACCTTGTATAAAGGAAATAATTCGTTCCAAATCAAATTCTGTTAAGTAGATTTTCCTTTGAACAAATTCCCCCTAGGAATGCATTGAAAACTGATTAATCCCTAATTGTGACCATTTTTCTGTTGTACGGATTTGCCCCATAGGCGATTCTGTTAAGCGATTTTCCCCTATCTCCATGGAAATTTTTTCCTTTAAGCAGATTTTCTTTTAAACAAACTGCTTGTTATACAAGGGTCCACTGTACAATGAAAGGATAGAAAGTCAGGTAAATCATTCTGCAAAGCTGGCTATAAAATGGGTGCTTCGTCATTTTGTGGCTCCTGTCTTCTAGGTAGGCGGCATTGGTGAGTGCCCGTAGCTGGCCAAGCTGCTGTACCCCTTATCTTGAGATACATACTGGAATCTCTGAAAATGGAATATTCCCCCCGGCCAAAAAAAGACTGCATTTTGCTATGTATTAGCCACAAACACTCAACCTTAATAATTCCAATAAAGTGGTAACAGATGCTGAATGAATGTGGAACCTACATACAGTATATGAAAGACAGACAGCAATAAACCCTAATCTGGGAACCCTCACCCCCAAAGAACAGGTGGAAAATAGGGGGGAAAGTTCAACAATGCTGAAGATTGAGCTCATATAGGGAGCATTTTTATACATTTGGAAGAGACTGGAATAAAGACTGTCTTTCTCTGGCAGATCCACCTGTTCCGTATTTTCCCTGACTGAACTGGAGAACTTTCATGAGAACCATACTGGCTTGGAAGCTTGTTTCCCTTCCATGCCATCTCAGAAGGTGCTATCCCACTGCATCTGTTTTTCCTGCCACAGGGGCCACAAATGGAGACCTGTGGGGTGTCAGGGAGATAAGAAAATCCTGCTGTATTTTTCCTGAGCCTATTAAGCCTATGCTATACTCAGGGCCACAGCATTCACCACAGCAAAATGCCATTTTCTTTACATAATGTTGTTTATTTTATTTTATTCTTGGGTTTTTTTAGACAACCAAAATTACATTGAGTTAACAATATTTTGACAGAACTAGCTGTGGCTCTGGGCAGACTTGTTACGTTCTCATTTCCCTTTATAGCTGCCTTTACTGACAGGAAGGATATATAGCTTATACTAATCAGCTCCTTAAATAATTCTGAGGATTCATTTTGAAGTAAGTATATATGAGGCATCGAGATCCACACCAGAAATAGTTATTCAGCATGATGCCAATTGAATTTTGCAATGTGATAATCACTGTTAATGTTAAGCAGAAATTAAAATGTTCAGAGGAGCATTAGCAAGTGGTGACCAGAAATCATCCAAGGAATTCGTGGCAGAGAATTCTTAAGGAGAAATAAAAGTAGAATTTCAGATTACAGTCACCCCCCAACATTTCGCGGTTCAGGTACTGCAATCCCACTATATTGCGGAATTGCAGTACCTCCGGGAGGCCTTGGAACCGCGCGGGGGGCGGCAGGGAGCGATCAAATCGCTCCCCGCCACCCCCACCCGCCCCTCTGATCACACACCCCGCCCCCACCCGCCCTGCTTCCGCATATCGCAGATTTTCATGTATCGCGGGTCAGGTGGTTCCCTAACCCCCACGATAGGTGGGGGGTTACTGTACCTCTGAAAATATGCAGAGCAAGTTATCGCCTCACAAGTGAACAATGGCAGGGCACTTAGAACTGAAGAGGATAAGGAACGGTAAATAGTTTCAACAGACATCTACAGTCTCACAGTTCCCTTTGTAATTTTGTAATTCTCAGAATGAGGATGCATTGTCTCTATGCATTAAAGTGTCATTGGTCTTTTTAGAAAGGAAGGGTTGGCTTCACTTCTGTTAGTAGCAGAGTGCGAGAATCTAGTATACAACTCCTTTATATTGAAACAGGAAGCAGAAGGGTGATCACCACAACTGTTCCAAATTGCAAAGGGATCTCATTTTGGTTCCTCAAAAACATTAGTTAAAATTCATCAGCTGTGCTGGCACGGCTATCAGAAAATCAGCTTCTCTTTCTCGTTTCTTGTTTTTTTTTTTTGCTACCTCACAGCCGCCTTCCATTGTCATATCATAGGGAATAAGTATAGGGATCATTTGACAGAATCAAAAATGATATAATTTGCATTTTTGGGTAATTGACAGGGCTCTGGAAGAGTCTATCAGAATCCAATGTTGGTGTCTTCCCTTGGGATCCTCGTTGTTTTGTTCCCCACAGTCTAGCTCTCTGGACTGCATTCAATTTAGCTACCCATTTTAATTTCCCAGAATATTTTTCGTCTAGCATTGTAAGAAAATGTGTTCTAGCACCAGTTGCCTAACACAGTTTCGAGTGTAAGCAGGGCCTACTAGCAGCAAACACCTTGTGTCATTCTCCCAGCCTACCTCCAAACATCCCTGGAACCTGCGCTGTTTGCATTTCTCACAGAGACCTTTAAGAAGAAAATAGTCAGGACAATAGTACTGTTTCCACTTCCCTTGATCTCCTTTTTAGTATATATAGGGATGTCACATTGGTGGTCATCATGTAGATTGCAGGATCTCCAGATGATTAAAGGGATGATACTGTGTGCATGTTTGTAAAGAATTCTTGTTCAATACTTGTGTGGAAGTTAACCTATCCAACTTTCTACCTTTTCATATTATTCATTCCATGCTAATAATATAGCATTTTCCTATAAGTTTAGGAGAAGAAGAAAGGTACAGAAACCAACTGGTGCTGCTTTAAATTTTTGATGGCTAGAAAGTGATCTTTTCTTGAGGCAGAGGTAGACAACTTCCACCATCCCTGATAAAAGAGCCAGTCCCCCCCCCCCCCGCTTCCACATGGCACTTCTGGATTCTTCCAGCATGGATCCTTCAGCAGGAGATCTACTATGGGTTTTATTATAAGCTGTCCAACCTGCTTTGAGGATACGAGTCAATGCATTGTTAACTCTAAAACAGTTTATTTACAATCCAGAACAAATTCAGTGCTGCCCTGGCATCACCATTAGACTCTGGTGTCCTTATATGTATGCAAATTGGAGCAATCCTTACATAAAAATGATGCAACAGGCATGGGGAAATTCTGAAACTGCAGAAAAATTAAGGGGAGTAGGACCTTAAGTAGGGGTCAATAGCCCACTGAGGCCTAAGTGTGCTCACTGATCTTTGAATACTAGCTTTTTGGGATGGGGTGGGACGAAGGCCAGAGAATCCAATGTATTATCTTTTAAAGGGACTTGCCTGGCTGCTAGAACTCTGAACAGGAACATTCGGCACTGCAGGGTAGCATTGCATGCCTGCAGTTACAGTGCTTCCTTTTCGTAGGTAAGACTGAAGTCGCTTTTTAATATGCAGCACTTGCCTACACCATGTTCTGCTGCTTTATTAATACATTTTAAAATGATGCACTACAGAGGGGAAATTTTAGAAACCAGATCTACATTATTTATTAGTGCCATAGCAAATGTTATTCCTTTAGGTTTTAGGAATTGCACAGGTGCCAAAACATTTGAAGGTTGCATCACTTAATGCAAAAGATGTTTAATACGTTTAGTTACACCTACTGCTTTAAAATGAAAGGAACAGGAACTCATCTAAGCAATCTGAACAACAAATGAGCAGTCCCCTGCTCAACGATTAGATGGTACTCAAAATGAAAGAGAAGACAATCTAAAATCCTTTTCCTGCCTCTAATTTGGCTTTTCCGCCTTACAAAGTGCCTTTTAGGATTTTCAAATGTACATTTGCCGTTATCAATGAGCACAGTTCAGCAGCTGGAAATGGGAAGCCCTGTGGAAGGGAGCATGATATGGAATAGTCTGAGATAGACTGGGCAAAGAATTAAGCATACATTGGGTTCATTTCCTATTCCCCCATTTCGTATCTGCTCCAGACCTCAGAGTAGCCTACCTTGTTGGATTGCTGTGAATGATGTGGTGAAGTGGGAAGGAGTCATTTACATTGACCTGAGCCTGTTGATAAACATTGCCTAAAGCATGTGTCACAATGCTGGACACACTTTTTTGTACATATGGCTTGGGACTTGGAGCCCACAAGAACACATATTCTTCTTTTTTCTGCTTATCTCCTTTTTGTTGTTGTTTTTTATTTGATCAATCACCTGGTTCTTTTTACTTTTATTTTAGCTTATTGTTGTTGATCTATGTAGTTCTATTTTATTTATATTATGTTGTTTGTATTTTGGTTATTTAAATGTGTTATTGTTTCTATATTGCAATTTTATGTTGTAAACTACCCAGAGTAGCCCTAGGGCTAGATGGGTGGTATGAAGCTCAAATAAATAAATAAATAAATAAATAAATAAATAAATAAATAAATAAATAAATAAATAAATAAAAGGACCATATAGAAACAAGCCAAAGAAAAAGAACCATTGATGACTGGATATGTCTTTAAAAAACACTGTGCCATGGTTTGACAAAAGGATATCCTGTAGATTACTGTACTCTATTATCTCTCATTCTATATTGACTTTGTAGTCTTGTCCTTCTATGTTTGTCATGACATTTGCAAAGAATAAATACAAAGGTCGTTTATTTAATTTTTTGTGCCTTGAGAATTTTAACTTCAGTCACATAAAATATACATGTGAGTGGTGTGCCTTGGTAAAACAATTATTTGACGTGATACTAGAGCATATTAAATTCAAAAAATAATTCTATTTTATAGCTCACCAAGTCTCCAGCATCTATCTTTGTAGTTTACAGTCTTCAAAAAGCTGGTCAGAAGGTTTGGTAGCTTTCTCTGACTGTAATTTTTCTGTTATATCGCCCTGGTTGCTATAGTGATGTGTCTTTTATTGGCCCCTTTCTGTTGCTGGGGCTGGAAAATGGCTATCTGTAAGACAGACACAGGCAATTAGTTTTCTCAGAAGTGGGAATCACAATCCTATAAACATCAACTGCAAGTCCTGGATTGCACTAGTAAACACTGCCTATAAATGGCATTGGATAAAGCTCCACTCTGAAAACTACTAGTTAGTTAGTTAGTTAGTTAGTTAGTTAGTTAGTTAGTTAGTTAGTTAGTTAGTTAGTTAGTTAGTTAGTTATAGGATTTCTATACTGCCCATCTGGCAGCGAGGTCACTCTGGGCGGTGACCTATTTAACCTTAGTTCTCACTTGACAAATAACAGTACTATGGTTAAAATCTACTTGTGATAAGCTTAGGAGGAATCTGCTTACTGTAGTTCTGTTGAAGACATTTTTGATTCAAAGATTCTTATTGCAGTTGAAGATTCTCCCCATGTTTAAAATAGAAGTTTCAGTGGGACACAACACCCACAGTGTAGTTGACAAAGATGTCAAAACAATACATGCAGACAAAAAGGTTCTTTGTTGACTTCATCCTTGCAATCCAACGTAGGACCAATCTGTTGTGAAAAGGGCACACCCATCCGTGGCACCCAGGTAAAAATGTAAAAATACATTGATATATGTTCAAAGGAAAAGCATGTGTGTCATCATGGATGGAATGTAAATCATTGCTGCTTTTCCATGGGTAATTCTAGAAGCACACAGAACAAAACAGATCGCATTGGTTAAGGAGAAAGCATTATCAGAGTAGAACAGATACAGTGGCCCATAGGGAAATGTGCTCCAGCCTAGCCTCAATCCATGCAAAACACTGGGTTACTCAGAGGTGGGGACTTTCTCAGTAACTTCTGGAATTCTCTGTTATTTTTTAATAATAAAGACCGGGAAGTCTTAAAATATGCAGTGGGAATAAGAGAAACTACCCCACATTAGCTGTGGTCTTTTTTTAAAAAAAAATCTAATCATGGGTAGAGAGTAGCTTTAAGCAACAAAGTTTTTATTGGCTTGGGGAATTTGTGACCATGTGGATATTGCTAGCCTACAGCTCCCATCAACCCAGGCCCACATGGTCAGTAACTAAGGATTAGGAGAGGCTTAGCAAATTGGCATCTAGAGGGTTACGGGGTTGCATTCCTCTTTCACAGAACCCAGGGTTACATGTGATATTTGGCATTCATTGGAAACTAATGGTGAAGAGGTGGTGGTTCATAGTGTAACCTTGCAGCAATTCAGGGTGCCTCTGATGTTAAACCCTAGTGTAACATTCCTGTGCTTTGCCCCCGGCCCTTTCACAGGCTATTGATAAGTACCGCTTCTAATTGTCCTCTTTTGCTGCCACCAACTAGCTTCACTAGTAAATTAATGCTTTCAGACTGATTTTAAATTGAATAAAAATACAGTGGTACCTTGTATAACGTAATTAATTAGTTCCAAATGAAATTATGTTATACAACTTTTCCTTTGTACAAATTGTGATTTCCAATGGGAATGCATTGAAAATGGATTTAATCCGTTCCAATGCATAGCCAAAGCGAATGAGGTTGCCAGAGAGGACAAGCTGCTGCAGGAGCTGGTCAGATCGTCCTCTTCATCGCCCATAGACAGCAAGGGATGAGGGTGATGGTGATGGTGATGGTAGTGCTGCCACTTCTTTCGTCCCACCCAGGTGGTGCTCCGCAACCAGTCCCAGCCGCACAGCTGCTTGGCCACCCGCAGGCTGCCTCCGAGCACATATATCGGGGCGGTGGCGGTGGCGACAGCACCAGGGACGGAGTGCGGTGGGCGACAGGGAAAGGAGGCGAAGAAGCTGAGTTCCCTCAGCGATGCGTAGGGAGCTGTTTGGTCCCAGCTGTGATGCTTGGGAGGGAGGAGGAAGAGGAGGCAAGGAGTCATTGCTGGGAGGGGTGGACAATGGTGGGGGCAACCACCATTAGGAGGGGGAAGGCGGTGGTGAAGTCCCCCATTTCCCCCCTCCCCTGCTGGATGACAAGAGCCCCTGCGAAGACCAAGACTTCTCTCTCCTTCCCTTCACTCGTGCGAAGGAGAGGAGGAGGAAAGCTGCTTGTTCCTTTTGAATTTGGTGCCCAACAAGCCGAGTGGGGAAGGCAAGACCTCCTGGGTGTCCTGGAGCCGCCACCACTGCCATTTGCCAGGTGGAGAAGAGGTGGAGGGCCAGCAGCAAAGTCCCCCGTTCCCCCCCTCCCCGGCTAGATGATAAGTGCCCAGATCCGAGAGGCGCCAACTTCAAAAGGACCAAGACTTCCCTCTCGTTCCCTTCACTCGGGAGAAGGAGAGGAGGAGGAAGGCTGCTTTTTCCTTTTGAATTTGGTGCCAAACAAGGCTGAGCAGGGAAGGCAAGACCTCCTGGGTGTCCTGTAGCCGCCCCTGCCGCCCCTGCTCTTGTGTGCACGCACGACAAGAGTTGACTGTGGGGGACATTCTGGAGCGTCAGATAGGCTGCAGGCTGTTCAAAGTTGGACAGCCCTGAACTACAGCACATCACCCAGCTTGGCCACCAAGGCATCGACTTCTTTGGAGTCGCTGCTGGTGGCCCCGATGACAGCCTGCTTGGCAGGGACACAGTGGCGAACTCCAGCAGCAAGAACTGCAGCTGGCCCTGGGGGAGGGTGGGGGGTTCCTGGACGGTGACCGCCCACAACTGGCTCACTTCCTCACCTGGTTTGGCACACGTGCCTCCCGTGGGCGCTACTGTAATGGCGTCATCATCAGCTACCAAGGCGGAATCCTCCCCCCCTTCCTCCTCTCCCCTCTCTCCCTCCCTTCCTCTCTCAGCCTGCCTGCACTCCCCTGCTAATGAACAGTGAAGGGGGGAGGTGATTAAGGTTCCTGGTAGGATTTTTACGTTGTATGGATTTTACGTTATACAAACCCTACGTTATACGAGGTACCACTGTAAAAGAAGTTTATTTATTACAAAGTAGTATCAAATGCATAAACGATAACCTTTATAGGTACAAACAAAAGGAAGAATATAGCTCAGTCACACAAAAGTTATGTTACAGACTACGCTGTTCACTTGCACATGCAGTTCATCAGTTTTCAGACATTCATCGCTTAGTTTTCCTCACAAATGTTCTAAATCCTATCTTTTCTCTCTCTAGTAAGTATAAGTCTCATAGTCAGACCCTGTCTGTCCCTATCTGACAAATTCAGTGCTGGGCTGAGCCTTAAAATCCCCTCAGGCTACTCCCCCAGACTCTCCCATTGGTCAACAAACAACCAATCCCTACAGACACTTCTCGTGAATTATTCATCACCAAGGGGTAAACGCCACACACAACTCCCATCATTCTCAGCCAACCTGGCCAATTGGGTGTACTGTTTGGGGGTGATAGGACAGCTTCTGAACACATATGAAGGTCATCATATTTGGGAAGGCTTGGAGTATTGTCATTATTATGCTTGCTTTCATTAAGTGAGCAGTGGCCATCTTTGATGGTGGAGAAGTATTGAGAATGTGTGGCATAGTGGATGAAGGCAAACAAGCTAAAGCTGAGTCCTAGCAATGCAGAAGCGATGTTGGTGGAGTTCTGTGCTAAAATCGTCACAGAGTCCGCAAGTGCTTTCTTAACTCACTGTTCATTTTCTCCTTTAGAACCTTTCACAATCTGGACACACAGCTTTCTGAAAATTACTCACTTTTCTTAACCTCTCCTCTTTTTTCATTTCTTCTTAGCATGGAGGATCCAGAAACGGAGTCTCAGTGGAGGCATCTCTTCCCTCCCCTCAGCTTTTTTCTTTATTTCTTTCAGTGGTTTATTTTTCATTCAGGCCCTCTTTCCTTCTGTTCTGTCTCTTTGCCTTTGCCTCCTTTTCTCCTTGTCAGATCATCTAAGGACAGCCTTTATGCTAACTGAACAATTAAATATTTGCAGTGTTTAACTCCTGCATGAAATCCCATCTTGAAAGATCAAGATGGTTGTAGAGAACAAGCACAGCATAATGCCTAGGGTCTGGAATGTGTTGTCAGGGACTTTACCTCCCTACCGCTGTCATTTTTAGAAAGCCTTGAAAGACCTTCCTATTTAGGCAGAGTTTGGGAGGGCTGGACTTTCAAACAAATTGTTTTGATTGGCTTGATTGCATTTATGTTTCTATTTCTGTCCTGCCTCTTGATTGACAATGAACGTCCGCCCGTGTTGATGATGGCTCCCTTCCATTTTGTTTCTCTTTATTTAGGATGCTTATTTATTTTTCACATGATCATGCAGTTTAATCATGTTTACATGTTGTCTCGAGGGGCTGCAGAGTTGGGGGCAGGCTGAAAATAAACAAATCTCCTTTAGTAAATGTGCATGACCTTTCCTGATGTGGATCTAGGACAACACCTTCGAAATTTGGGCTCTATGAGAAGCACATTAGTACAGATGGTAGACATGAAGAAAAACTAAGCCCATAATTTAAAAACAAAGATACCTTAGGGATGTTCCTGTGACAAATTCTCTTAGGTAATTTGTTCAGTGTATGACAAAAGGTATCCTGTGAATGCCAACGTTTACTTTTGATCTGGTTTTGCCTTTTTGGTTTGGCAGTACTTGTTTTCTCTCCGAGCACAGCAGGTTGATGGTAATTCTTTATGTCAGACAGAATCTTCTAGTTTACCTTTCTTTGGTGGATTAAAACTCCACCATCTTCATTTGCTGTCACCCTGGTTCTCGTGGTCTCTGGCTCATAGCGAATCCCTGAATGAAATTACATTATCCATACAGCCCACAGCTTCATCTGCTTGTGGTAGATGAAAGAACATTTCATCCTGGTAAAATGAGTAATTGCACTAGAGATTTCTGTGCAGTTGCTTGCTTTCTGAAATGCTTCAGTTCTGCAGCTGGAAAAAAAAAGGCAAAGGCACGGCTAGCCAGTTATGCATGACACGGCTGCATGCAGATGGGCAAGGGGAGCTCTTGGACAAAATCCATGGCACTGAAAAACAAACCCTAATTTCCACTTCTCACCAGACGTGAGACGACCTCTGGTTTTTGTCCTTCTGCACTTTCAAGCAAAAAGTCAAGAGACTGACATTTGCAAGGAGATGAGTGAGGTACGAAATCTCACTGTTCACTTAGCCTTATTTCTGTTCCCTCAAATCACCTCTTACAGTGGTCTCTCACCCATCTGCGTTCATATAATGCGGTCCCGCTATATTGCGGGACCGCAGTATATGAAAAAATGCCCCTTTGGGTAAGGGGGAAATGCTTGTTTCAGGCCTCCCTTACTTACCCCAGGACTGGCACTGCCCCGAACGGGCCTGCGAGGCACTTCCTGGGTCTTCTGGAGGCCCCAAAAGGGCCTCCCTGTGAACCAGAAGTCACTTACGGTTCACAGGGAGGCCCTCTGCGGACCTCTAGGAGTCTTGGGAAGACTCTTGCAGGCCTGATCGGGGCAGCAGCAGGCTGGGAGTAAGTACAAGAGCTCCTAGCTAGGCACCCAAGGCCCAACCCGACCTGCATCTGCATATAACGGATTTTCAATTATCGCGGGTCAGGTCGGGTCCCTAACCCCAGCAATAGGTGGGGGTTCACTGTACTCAGAAATGGTTGACAATCTACTTCAGAACTTGAGCAGCTATGGCAAGGTTTGTCATTCAGCCTACGAAACAGAAATGCTGGGATCTTGCTCAGTGCCAGCAAATTGGGCAGCTCTGCTGGCACTGTAACAGTGAGATCACAGCACTTGCTATTTGGAGAATGGAGATTCTTATTTAAATGTAAGACACTCCCTTTGCATAAATACGTACTAGATACTCCTTGCACAAAGAAGATGAAATAAAACTGTGTGTGTGACATAGACATAAAGAGCCACGGTATTAACCATTTGTGTTAATAACCATACTATTCATAACTGCCAATTACGGTACTGTGCTCCAGATGTCTTGATGAACATTAAAACTCTCTGCTTCAGTTTTACTTTATTTTTCTTTGGTTTCCTCTCATTCACAGACACCAGAAGAGGGTGCATCGACGTCCATCTATGCCGCCGTTTCCCCGGAGCTAGAAGGAATTGGTGGCTGTTACCTTTATAATGAGCAAAGGACAAAATCTGTCGATTCTTCCTATGATGAGGAGCTGCAGAAAAGACTCTGGAGCAAAAGCTGCAGACTAGTTGGGATTCCCAATGTGGCACCATAGAGATTTCAAAAATTATAGCCATGGCTTGCTGCGTGAATGCAACACGGCTCACTGGCCTCTGCTGTGCAGCGTCACTCATACGTCCGGAATTCACTGTTTCAGTCACATGAGCAAAGGTGGACTCTCTGGGAGCTGCCAATCTGTCGGGAGGGGATGATGGTGGCAGCAAGGGGTGGTGGTGGGCAAAGTATTCCTCACTAGAATTGTATGTCTGCTGATTTTGAATTCAACCGTTCATTTTGTAATCATGATGTTTCAGTCTGTGATTAAAAGAAGAAAGAGATCTTTTAACCTTATGTAAAATTAAGATATTTTTAAAAGTATCCTTCAAGAGGGGCTGATGTTTATTATTAATTATTACATTCCTGTCCTGTCATTTCTGTAGTGAATGTGAAGCCATGTTTCTCCTCCCTTTATTATCTTCAGTGCAGCCCTGTGAGGTAGATCAGACTGAGCAGATGTTACTGACCCATAGAGCTTCATGCCCAAATGCAGAGCTACGCCCAGATCTGTTCAGGGGTCACAGACATAGACTCTTCAGAGATGGATGTCAGGGCAGACAAGATAGGGCAGAGTTCTCAACATGGAAGGTGCTTCAAAAGGTTAGCCATTCTGCTGGTTGGGTCATTGTGCTGTTCTCAGTAATAGCTCAACCACAGGCTTTTTAAAATATATATATATATATATATATATATATAACTGATTTAAAGAAGAGTTTTCCAGTTATTCATGCTAAAATAACTATGTTTTGCAAACCCTATCCTGGGTCCCCCTCCCCCATTTTTTAAAAGAGATAGCATTGAATAATATCATGCATTTAGGAAATGCATGTCTCAAGTGCTAGCATTCTTGCTATAGGCTTTTCTATGGGATCTGTAAAGAGAGGGCCAGGGTTAGGATGGAAGAAATTGAATAGACTGTACTTGCTTTTCAGGTTGTGTGAATTTTCACAGAGAATTTGCTGTTGACTTGATTTCTTTGATTTGGTCTTTCCCATCTCTAGCTCATTGTGCCAGTGTAAGCATTTTATTGTAGTGAAGGACATAGATGTGCAGTGTTTATGCAACATATAACCAAACTTTAGATCCCAGAGGCTCTAGTTTAGTGGGGAAACAGGTGGCCAGGACGTTGCAACACACACCATTTTGATGCACCTGAGTTTTAATTTCACATGTTGGAGATAGAGGAGGCTAGGCCTCTCATGCCTTCTTTCTGTGGTATTCACAATACTCCTTGTCAACATCCCCAATCCTTGTGCCCCAACCAAACACCTGACAAATGTAATGAGCTAGGGAGCTGATCATTATCAAAATTATAACAAAGTCTGTAAGGAAATGCAACCTTTTCCCTTCCCTTCTTGGACCCACAGAGGGAAACCCCTTAAAAACAGAAGAATGGGAGGAACTGTGAGCATGATGAGTAACTGAATGGTAGTTATTCTACAGCAATTCTACAACTTCTCCAGTTTCTTTTCTGCATGAACCTTGGTATTTTACAACCACAGGAGACACCATCCATCAAATGGATACACACTTAAAGCAATAGGAACACCAAAGCGTAGGAATTTAAAAGACAATCGTTTTCTAGCAGTTGTCGAGATTTTCAGTTTTTTAAGGATCAAGGCTGAATTAGTAACAAATCACGTTTTGCAGTTCTGAGTGGGTAAAGCAAGGCTTCATAAGTGGTAGAGAAGATTAGGGTGAAAGTAATATCTGTGATATCTTTTCATGGAGATAATGCGCAGCAGTTGCAACGTGAGCCATGTCAGTTGATTGTGAAATTAAATCGCACCATACTGGCGGCTTGGACATAAGGCCCTGCACACTTCCTCAGGCAGGGCTTGACATGGTGCCAACCTGAAGAGAATTTCGTCATTTATTGTGCCTATGACAGCACAAGCTTTTTTGTCAAGTGAGGTGCAATGAGAATCACTACTACATCACATCACTGTCCTTGTCCTCGGCTTGCCCACCTCCCTCATGCCACCTCATTCCCATCTCTTTCCCAAAGCTGCTCCATTGCACAGTTTCTGGTGCTGCTTTTACCATGGTACTACCCCTCATTCACTGAATTGCTCTGTGTTGGACATCATTCCAAACATACATACGCACACACTACTACTTCCTTCTTCCTTATGTTGGCACATCCATTGAGGAAACAAAGGCGGAGCTGCTGCGAAGTGCCTTCTCACTGAAAGTGTGATTTAAAAAAAAAACCCACCTGAAATCCCAGGATAGAATGGCTCTGACTCTTGGCAACGGTCTCTGCTGTTACTGCAGAAACTTGTCTCCTTGTTCCCAAGGATCGTAAGACTGTCATTTTTGTCTCCCTGTTTCTAGAGTTCACTTGTTATCTGTGGCACTGCTCAAAATAGCACACTGTGTTTGTACAAGCAACTGTCATAGGTTGGAGGGATATTTAGCGTTCTCAGACAGTTTCAACTCCCCCGCCAAACAAAAGCATCTCTTTCATGTTTGATGGGTGCAACCTTGCAATCCTGCTGTGAGGTCATACAGCTATCTGGCCGCCAACATCCAAGCCAAACAAACAAATGCATGTGGTTGTTCAGGCTTCCCACACCAGGAAATAAATATGTCGGAGGCTTCCAGTACTGGACATTGGGAATTGCAGACACAAATAACCCTCGTTATGCTTCAAAGGGTGGGTGTCATTTCTGCAGTTCTTGCACGAAAGAGGCATATATGTTACTCGAATCTTTAAAAAAAAAACCACTCGCTGAAACAGATTACCATATGCCTCACCAATATGACTGTATTAGAAGCTGTGCACGCACAGGTGCATCTGTGTGACCGAATGTGCACATGTACGTACAAGTTTGGAGCAATGTGTCTAGATCCGTGTTGGCGAACCTATGGCACAGGTGCCAAAGGTGGCACTTGGATCCCTTTCTGTGGGCACCCGACATCGCCCCTTCACAGCCACCTGTATTCAGGTTAAATTGCTGTTATCAGCACTTTGCGAAAAATTGGTGGGTTTTGAATCGCAGTTTGGCACTCGGTCTCTAAAAGGTTTGCCATAACTGGTCTAGATGGATGGAAGGATCAAGCTTGCAAGATCCACTTACAGAAACCTGGAAAAATAACTCAATACAGTTGTGACTGGTCCACTTCTATTACCTGCTAGACTGAACCTGGGAAGGGAAAACATCTGTTTTACTGTTAAAAGAAATTGACACTAGGAACAAACATTTTTGGTGAACAGTCATTGGCTGAAATCTAGTACTAAATTGCAACTAAAGTAGACTCCTTTGAATCCGTGAGGATTTGGGGGGCACAGTTCCTCTGTAAGCTCTACTGATTCAAAGGGCCTGCTCTAGTTGTGACCTACCACAGGATTTCAGCCACCACATCTAGAAGAGTGGTGAGATCTAAAAATCCTTGAACTGTAGGGCCGGGTTTGGCATTTATTTCATCACAGAACTAGCAGTGGCTTCTGCCACAGCCACTGCAATGATGGAATTGTCGAATAAAATCACCCTGCTTTTGTCTTGTATTTTTTGTTTTCAGACTTGATTTATTTAACGCTTTCCCTACAGTTCTTCATAAGAAAAGAAAAGGTAGCATCTCCCAAGCTGCCAAGAATCTACAATCCAATAAAACCACAGTAAATGTTTCATACTGGCAATGGGAAAGAAGAACATTTTGGGAAACTGACAAGAAGATGGAAAACCCAAGTACACTTTGAGAGATCCTTTTTGGTCATTTCTACCTTTCAGTTATTTTGTTTTGGGCAACTCATTTGGATAAAAGTTCACATACATGGTAACATATAGAATGGAAGGGTATTCCCATGGTTGTGGTGTCATCAGACAGTTAATGTCACATTTATCCACCTGGCTCATTCTGAGTACAGGGGTCGTTTTCACCCTCCTGTTCCATGGCCAAGGATGTGTTTTCACAGTCTCTCTTTGCTGAAGGAAAATCCAAGTGCTGACTTGCTGGAGAAGACCAGGAATATCTAGGTTATTGATAGGGTGTGAAAGGCAGAAGAAATGCCTGTTCTTGGCTCAAGCCGTCTTTGAATGTTCTGCCACTAAACAGAAGATGAAGAAGCAAGATAAAGTTGTGTACCACTATTCAAGACTACAATAGAGGGCAAATAGTAGGCTGGAACTCCTTTCCCTGATATGCTAGATTTCCACATGAAACGTGAGAGCAGCCATTCAACCAGGTACACCTGCTGGGGTCCCCAGGAGAGGGGTTATGTTTGAAAACATCATTTGGCCCCCAAAGTAACTCAGACTGAGATGTTTTTGCCAAGTAATGAACTGCTTGCTTTTCCCAGCCAAAATGTTCTTGGACAGCTGTGGAGATCACGGGAAATTAGTATTGGCACACTTTCCTGCTTCATTTCTATAAGCCAGGACAAGCCTCTCTGTGCTGTTGCAATTGCTTACCTCCTAAGCCCATCCTCCAGACTTATGCCTAGTGCCAAGTGGATATCATCCATGCAGTTGTTACTACCATAGGAGCAAGATTGGGGGGGGGAGAGATGTGCCCCGAATGCCATGTGATAGTGGTGACAAAATGACAAAAAAATCATTTGTGTTTATTGCTATTCTGTTGGAGCTTGTAAATGACAAAGATGGTATAGAGAAGGAGTTACTGGGCGCAGCAGGTTGATGCAATAAAGCAGGGCTGTTCAACTTTGAACAGGCCGAGATCTACTTTTTCCGGCCCAAAGGTCCTGGGGGCTACTACACTAAAACCTCTACTTAGAAATTTTATCCGTTCCAAGCACATGCTCATAAGTAAAAACTTTTGTAAGTAGAGCAGCGGTTTCCCACAGGAATGCATTGGAAACCAATTAATCTGTTTTGGAGGGAACAGATTTCAATGCATCATGGCCTTTGAACTGCCCGGCTTGGCTGAGACAGTGGGCTGGCAGACCCAGAACTTTGCTGGGGCAGTGGTTGTCCTTGGGATGGGGGAAGGAACGGTAGAGAATGTATCCCCTCACTTTTTTTTATTGATGGTGGGCGGGCTACTTTTGAACCCTTCGCAGGCTACTGGTAGCCCATGGTCTACCTGTTGGACAGGCCTGCAATAAAGTAATCAGGGCTGGAAGACACTGAGCCTCACCCCGATGTTTTGGAATAAAAGAAAGTAAGGCGGTGGCAGCAACTTGGCAGCCAGGAAGAAGGAAGAAGAAAGAAGCTGTGCTCTGCCAGATGGACTGCCTGAATGGATGACTCCTTGTGCTGAAGAGTTTGAAGCCAATTAAGAAGGGTGGGAGATTGGTGAAATTACTGAAGGATTTGTAAATACAGTGGTACCTCTGAAGACAAATGTCTCGTAAGACAAAAACTCATAGGAAGAAAACAAAATTCCCGGAATAGGCATGCTTTACATGACAAAAAAATTTCCCTATGGGATGCTTCACAAGATTAAAAAAAGTTCCACATGTACCCGGGGGAGGCAGTTATTTTTTTTCTTTGTTCTAGCCCAGGCCTGCCCAAAGTCTGGCCCGGGGGCCAAATCTGGCCCGTCAGGCCATTCTGAGTGGCCCGCGGCTGGCTGGCCCGCCCCTCCCTCCCCCTCCTTCACCCCATGTTTTTTTAAAGAAAGTGGGTGGGGCTTGCAGTGGGGTGGCAGGGTTGGGGAGCAACCGGCCCCTGACACATTCTCAGCCACCAAATCTGGCCCTCCTTACAAAAAGTTTGGGCACCCCTGTTCTAGCCTCTGGAACAGGTTACTCTGTTCCCGATACATTCTATGGGAAACCACATTTCGTAAGACAAAATTTGCATAAAACAAAGTGACCCATAGCCTCTGGAAAAGATTAATCAATGGACGCATATACATTTGTTTTAAGAGGTACCACTGTATTGGAATAGCATATTATACTTAAGAAACAATGAAGTGAACTGTGCTTAAATATAGCTGTAAATACATTCTTTTCTCAAGATAAACAATCACCACTGCAGCATTTCTTCAAAAACAGACCCCAACATATTCTGCTGGGGTGTGTAGAATCCATATTTGTCCTGGGTGACAAAGACTCTAGTTGTGCGTCTGCCAGGGAGTCTTGCCAGTGATGGTGTTCAGAATGGCCATATTTTATTTTGCAGATGATGTCGCGTTGATGCCAACTTTCTAATCTTGAGCAGAGGTAGCCTCTTTCTATCTGCCTATTTTATTATTCACAACAATTCATGTCATTAAGCAGTTCAGGGAAGTCTTTTCTGTTTATCCTTAAGTGACACCGTAGTTATTATACCAGTCACTTAACCCTGGTACCTACTGCTGTTGCATAGAGTCCCATTTCAATCAGCCTTTTGTAGGTCATGAGAAGCCATGAGAAAGTTGCCTTTTTGATAAGCATTGTCCATGCTGGCAGGGAAATTTTGGGAGCTGTACTCCCCCCCCAAAAAAAAACCCCAAGAAACATTGGCCAGCTGAGGAACTGTTCCAAAGTAGGATGCACTTTGACGTTGGTTGAACACCACATGAACTCTGCTGTGCTACTTTTCAGGCTGACTCATCATCATGTAACCACCTTTCATAAGTGTATTCTGGTTAAGCTGAAGGGAAGGGGAGCAAGTAATGTGAATCACAATAAGATCATCATCCGAGCTTTGCTTCTCCTCCCCTTCGTATTCAATCTGGCACCATTTGCATCCCTACTGACCAAGCAGTTGGGCAGAGCTACGGGACAAATGGTCTTTATAGTGTTTCAAAGGTTATGCCGAAAGAAGGGCAATACTACTGGGTCCCAGTCAAGGTTCTGTCTGCAAGGAGAGGGGGCACGTTGACATATTTTTCACCCAATCTAGAATGTCATCCTTCTTGTCTTACAAGCGTTTAGTCTCCAAGAACAATGGCCATTACCTCTGCCCTGGATTCTAGGATTTTTTGCTTCTTTCGCTGTCCCCAGAGTTTCCAGTATCTAAGCCTGAAAAACAATTCTAGAGGATTCAAAAGCTCACTTTGGGGTTGGGAGGTTTGGTTACTGAGTTTGTTAACTGCGGTCAAGTCAGTTTTGACTTACAGTGACCCTAATAAGGTTTTCAAGATATGTGAGATATTTAAGGAATTGTTTTTCTAGTGTTGCCCACAGCCACCCCAGTGAGTTTCCATGGCCAAGTGAGGATTTGAACCCAGGTCTGCGTCCAATACTCATTACACAGAATCTCCCTACATGTGTATTTTCTATTACCCATCCAAAATTTTAGTTTCTACTCATGGACCATAAAGTTACTTGTGCCTTTTTCTATGTAAATAGGCTCTCACCTTATATATTTTGAGTACCTGGAAGTTCTGAATAGTTTTGAAATATAGCTCAGTGGTTTAGTTTAGAAGTATCTGGCTGGGGAGCCTGAGGTTGGGAGTTCAATTCCCCACTGTGCCTCCTTAAAAAGTGGCTGGATACAATGGTCCATACAGTCACTTCCAGCTTTACAGTTCTAAGGATATTATTATTATTATTATTATTATTATTATTATTATTATTATTATTATTATTATTATTATTATTATTATTATCATCATCATCATCATCATCATCATCATCATCATCATCATCATCATCATCATCACACAGCAGACAAGATAACTACGCTGATATTGTATTACAAACCACTAGTCGAACACTTCCCAAGCATTTAGGACTAGGTAATGTATGGGTGAATTATACGAGCAGATCCCAGTAAGGTGGCTTTCTGCAGCCGACTGATGGTGACTTTGTCAACTCCAATTTCTCCTAAATACTTGCTTAGCTCTTTAGGCACCGCACCCAGCTTGCCGATTACCACTGGGACCACCTGTACCGGTTTATGCCAGAGTCTCTGAATTTCAATTTTCAGATCCTGATACTGGGTAATTTTTTTCAAGTTGTTACTCGGTGACTCTACTATCACCTGGTATAGCAACATCAATAATCCACACTTTTTTCTTCTCCACAATCACAATATCCGGGGTATTGTGATCCAAAACCCTGTCCGTCTGTATTCGGAAGTCCCAAAGTAATATTGCATGCTCATATTCAATTACTTTTGCAGGCTTATGATCCCACCAGTTCTTTGCTAAGGGTAAATGATAGTTCTGACACAAATTCCAGTGGACCATTTGAGCAACTGTTGTTGTTGTTGTTGTTGTTGTTGTTGCTGCTGCTGCTGCTGTTGCTGTTGCTGTTGTTGTAAATGAAATGGCAGTGCCCACTGCAACAGGATCAGACACCATGTGTCTCAGGGACAGAAACAAACACATTTCCAGCTTAAAAGGAGCTGGCCCAGCCACAGCACGGAAATAGTTGCTTCTACATATTTCGGCTTTCCTCCTCGCTTTTCCCAGCCATTTGTTTTGCTATTTCTTTTGAGCAACCATTGCTCTGTGGCTAATGTTTGCAAATGAAAACAGTGCTGGCATGCGAACAAAGTCAAGAGGCGTAGATAACACTGCTGCCACAAAAGGTTACCAGGAAGAGTGAGATCACAGGCATGATTACAGAACTTGGCAGAGGAAAAGATGGGGTCTCCACGGGCACAGGCAGTGGCTGTTTGTTATTTCCATTCCCTTGATTATGTGCAGCATTGAAAAGAAAAAGGCAGCCTGGCATTACTAAGAAAATTAAAGTGTGATTACTTTATGTTAATAGAAAACTTTTTAAAAAGGCACTTTGGATACCATATGCTAGGAAAGGATGTGCCGTAACGACAGGCCAATGAATACATTTTCCCTTTCCTGTTATGTGGGTGTGTTTTTGTTTGTATGCTTAAGGTTAGTCAGTCCAACAGTTGCTTGGATGTGCTGAGTTGCAGACTTTGGGAAAACACTTACATAACAACCTGAATTTTTAAAATGAGTTTCGTCTGTTTTTGTTACAAAAAACCCACAGCTTTTTGGACAGGCCACTCCAGTTGTGGGAGACAAAACTGTAGCTATTTCCTACTTCAGGATGGTAATTTTACAAAGAATGAAGAGAGTATATTGCATTTTGATGGATTTACCTTCTGGACTGTGCGTCTGTTAAGTATTTTTCTTACAAAATACTCATCATTGGTTGCTTTAGAGTTTAGACACTCTCAAGCAGCTCCAAGCAGGATAGCTGCTGAACAAGCTATAATCACTCAGGGTCAAAGCAACATATGATTCACATCTTTAGATTTTGCACAACTGTTTTTATTTTTTAAAGTAAACAGCTTGAGTGGAGAGTCTTGTATAGGGAGGGGGAACTTAACTCTCTCCCTTACCAACTGTGTTCTGCTGTTCACTGCTGAAGCCCAATGCCTCCACATTCTTCCAATTGTTTCAGTAATATCCCCCATGGGACATCTTTGATTTAGTTAGATTTTAAAACCAAATGGCCTAGCACTAAATATGTCCACCTGGGAATACCAGGTTCTGTGGGCTAGACAACAGCCCCTGCGACAGGCAGGCTAAACTTCAAAAAAAAGTAACGTTAAAAAAAACCAGATCTGTCTAGCAGACCCTACCACCAAGAAGAAAGAAGGCCTAGCACTAAATATGCAGATATTATTTTTAGTCTGACCTGTCGTTAAGAACAGCCAGAGCTCTCTTGCCACTTGAGCCAGAAAGTGAAGCAACTCCTCCATATTTCTATGGTAGAAAAGGAAGTGGTCTCCCACATCATTTGGAGGGTGAGGTGGCCTCAGACTCAAGTTTGTGAAAGTGGATCACAGAGCTCTGAAAAGAACCAGAAACCACCTAATTGCCTAAAGCCAGGGGTGACCAGGACAGTCACCCCTGCTAGAGTCTTACGAGCCAGCTGCTTAGCAAGTTTCCTGCTGTGACTAAAGAAACAGCACATTTACAGCTCCATGCTATCAGTCTCAGCCTCATAATAGAGCCGGTCCTGCTCTTAGCAAGAGGTGTATGCTTTCTGCTGTTCCCCTGTTTCCACCTCAGCAGAAACTGCCCAATTCTTAAGATACCTCCTTTTATTTCTGCTCTTCCTTTTCATAACTTGATTGCTCCTTCCCTGCGCTTGGCAGCTGATGATTATTTCATGGGTGAAAATACATTCCTCTATTTTGCCTCTTGCCATAGTTTCAGTCACTATTCAGGATTTGCAGGGCTCTGTGCAGCTGGCATTTTCAGTGGCTGATGGGCAGAAAGAAGGCATCAGTTCTTCAGCAATTTTGACTTCATTCTGCCAGAGGGTTCAAGCCAGAGAAGTAATAGAAGACTCACAGCAACACACTAAAGGTAAATTTGCACAATGCTTTCCACTGATCTTGCAACCTAATGAGTATAAGCTAATCTGATTTAGAACCGTGTCGGCAACAGCTAGGAAAAAGAACCAGTTGGAGTTGCCATACACTTCACCACATCCTAAAGTTCCCTGATTTGGCAAGCTAAAGGCTAATCAGGGAACACTAGTGGCTGAGATGCCAGCAGGGCAGGAAATCTACTAAGAGGACAATCCAAGCTTTGAAGGAACTGTCCAAAGTGCTGATTTAGCTTTGGAAATTAGGTTCAATACCTTGGATATATCCAGTAAAGTTGAGAGCAACATCCTGGGCAGAGTCACTACCACACTGACATGGAGACAGCAGCCTTCATTGGGCTGAACTCTTCCACTCAGCCATGGTCAAAGACTTGGTTTCCAGGGTGTGCTGTCACTTACCCTTGCTTGGAGAAAGGAGGATGTTGCTCTGCTGACCTGATTTAAACAGAATAGTTCATAGTCAACTTCTGTTGTATAAATGCCTAGTGATGCAACTGGTTAACATTAGAGGATGGACTTAGTAGCAGATCCTTTTAGGAAGCATCACAGACCATTTCACTTCTCTCAGAATGTGAGTAGCCAGCCCTGCTGTATATGTGGGTCTATCTATCCATGCTTCTGAATGGGCCTCTAGATATATACCGTCAGAGCCTTCCCTTAGGGGGCCACTGCAAACAGCAGCCTCACAGAGTAGAGATGGGCACCTTGCAAAAAAACAACATGCTGTCTTGTTGTTTCATAAGCTTTAAAAACATCATGAAATGAAACAAAATGTGAAACAGCATTTTGTTATAACACAAAACAAAACACTTCTTTTTCTCTTTGAAAATGAACGGTTTCATTACTCTATAAAATGGCTTCCTTGTGAAAAGCTTCCCACCAAATTTGGTGCCTCTAAGACCCAGGCAAGCCATTTTATAGAGCAGTGATGGCGAACCTTTTAGAGACTGAGTGCCCAAACTGCAATTCAAAACCCACTTTTTTTTTTTGCAAAGTGCCAATATAGTAATTTAACCTGAATACAGGTGGCTGTCAAGGGGCGATGTCGGGTGCCCACAGAAAGGGCTCTGAGTGCCACCTTTGGCACCCGTGCTATAGGTTCGCCATCACTGTTATAGAATAACAAATCATTTAGTTATTGTTTCATTTCGTTACAATTTTTTTTACAAAAAATTGTTTTAAAATGAAATGAACCACAAGTAGAAACAAAATAAAATGAAATTCTATTTTTCTGTTTCGTGCCCATCCCTATTACAGAGCCTTTCAACTAACTCTGCTACAAGGGACACCGTACTATGAGTGAACTGGGAAGTGCAGCTGGTCCAGCTTTTGGTATAATGGATCCTAAATATGTCTACTCATGGAGAAGCCCCAATGAATACAGTGCAGTTACTCCAAAGTACACATACACAGGACAGCAGGCTAAAATTAATGCAGCTAGAACAACTGGAGGGCATATCTAACCAAGGCACCAAATGGCTGCTTACAGGTATTGCACCATCTACAGAATCTAGAAGATTTTGAAATAAGCTGCATAGTATTGGCTGAGCATTCAGCTCAGGAAATGAGTTAAAATATATTTCTTAGAAAAACCCAGCTACAAATCACTGAGCTCACCTCTGATGGTTTTGGGGCCCAACCTTGGTCAAGAGTTAGTATCTAGCTGCATTAATCTCAAAACTTGTTTTGGAATAGAGGCTCTAATATAAGTGACACTCATGGAGAGTTTACCTTTCTATCTCCCAGAAGATCTAGTGTCGTGGACTACATTCTCATCTCTCCCGACTTGCCTCTCGAGATTGTTGACTTCGAGATTGGCATCCGCTCCGAAAGTGATCATTTTCCTACTATAATGTCCCTACAGCTGCCCTCTTATCTCCCTTTGGAGCATACACCTGAACCCCCCCACCCCCACCACCGAAGATTAAGATGGACCAACAAACTCCAAAACTCATTCGCTGAGTGGTCCGCTACAGCTGCTGCTTTATATCTAAGACAATCTATTCTCCTGGCTGACTCTCCTGCAAAGGTCATTCAGGCATATGAATCAGCTATCAATTCCTTATTTAATCTACCAGCTGCACTCCCCCTACCTAGGAAATCTAATGGATCTGCTCCTTGGTTTGACCATGAATGCTGGGCTGCCAAGAAAAATCTTCGCTGGCTTTACCAACGGCTGCACGCCCACTATTCTTCTGAGTCATCAGCCCTCTACCTTCAAGCTAAGAAGGTTTGCCAAGCTTTATTTGTTGAGAAAAGACACACTCATGCACTGAACAACTGGTCTAGACTGCTACATGCAACTCGTTCAAAGAACACGAAAGAGTTCTGGGCCTTGGTCTCACGAGAGAACCATTCCTCTAATGCAGCTCTAACTCCACCAATCTCTGCTTCGGACTGGACTGTACATTACTCAAATCTATTTTTGGACTCAATATTTCCAGACCTCTCCGCCGTCCCATTAATGCCCCCCGATGAACCCGCCTGGCCCCCAGTCTCCAAAGAAGAAATTCTCGAACTCATAGCCAGCATGAAGCCTGGTAAGGCCCCAGGCCCAGATGGGATCCCGGCTGATCTCATAAGAGCTAATCCACTCTCGTGGGCTGAACCTCTATCCTGCCTATTCACCTTTATGGACAAATTTGGGATACTTCTTGACTCGTGGCTATCTTCTGTCATCATTCCAGTCCTAAAAAAAGGCAACCCAGAAATACCCAGCAACTATCGACCCAGAAGCCTACTCTCAGTAATTGGGAAGTTATACTCTAAACATCTTCTGCGACATCTATCTGACTGGATGTCCAAATTCAACCTTCCAGGCAAAGAACAGGTGGGCTTCCGCGCTGGGTATTCTACACTTGACCACTCTCTCATTTTATCCTTTTTGGCGGAGAAATACTCCCAGCATTTCAAAGGCAAACTTTTTGCAGCATTCATTGACCTTCGAGGAGCTTTCGACTCTATCAATAGATCTCTTTTGTGGTCCAAACTTACCAATATGGGAATTGACCCTCGCCTGCTATTCTTGATCCGTCAGCTCCACTCTGCGAATAGCTGTCAAGTTTGCCTAAATCATGAAGGCCTCCTTACCCCTAAGATTCCAATCACCAAAGGGGTAAAGCAGGGCTGCCTTCTTGCTCCTGCCCTTTTCAATCTCTTCTTGTCGGATTTACCAGGTCATCTAGCCAAATTTGATAGTCATGCTCCACGACTGAATCAACTTCCAGTTCCCATACTACTCTACGCGGATGGCACTGTGCTCCTCTCAATTTCAAAACAGGGCCTCCTTCGCCTCTTGTCAGCTTTCTCAGAATTATGTTCTAAGAATGATCTGATTATTAACACAGAGAAATCTAAAATCTTGATATTCTCCAAATAATGGAAACTTCTTTCCTGGAAAGTCAACGGGAAACCTGTTGAAGAAGTGAAATCCTTCAGATACTTGGGTCTCCTGTTCCACCATCAACTCTCCTGGTCTCATCATCGGAGGGCTGCTATATCAGCTATAAATAACCATCTATCTGCTATCTCTCGGTTCCATTTCCACACCGGGAACCAATATGTTCCTGCTGCCCTCCAGATTTTTCGGGTGAAAATTATAAACCAGCTTTTATATGGGATCCCAATCTGGATTTCAGCTGTCGACTCCGAAATCGACCAGACTGCTGCCACCTTCTTTCATAACATCTTAGGTGTTCCAAATACAGTAGAACCTTGACTTACGTCCCGCTTGACATGCGTCATATTTGATTTGTGTCCACTAGGGGTCTGTTTGACTTATGCCCCAGGCTCCGAGTTACGTCTCGGAGCCCCGGTGTAAGGCCCCGGAATTGGGCAGCCAGGCTACATTTCTATGCTTATCCATTTTGGAGGTCCAGGAAAAAAGGTCAAAAAAGAAAAAGCCTTTTTTCCCTGAGACCTCTTTACAAAGTGCACTTTCACCTCCTCGCCCACCCCAATCCTCCCCAGGGCCCCACCTCTCCTCCTCTGCCACCACACACGGGCTGCGAGCACACCCAGTCGAAGCCGCGTGCCTCTGGCACTTCCTCTGACCGCCCCCGCCTCTCTTCCTTTGCTGGTGCCTGCAGGCGTCAAGCACCCGGGAGAAGCTGCTAGCATGGCCTTCCCCCCACCCCCGGTTCTGTTCTGAAGCCGGCGCCGCTGGCGCTGAAGATCTGGGAGGCGGGCGAGGCGGGGGAAGCCCCGTGCCACTCATGCGGGCTTCCCCCTACCCCCTGGTTCCCACTTTTTTCCTTTGCCGGCGCTGCCGGCACAAAGCACCCGGGAGCTAGGCGAGCCGGGAGAAGCCCCATGCCGCTCGTGCGGGCTTTCCCCCAA
This sequence comes from Phrynocephalus forsythii, assembly GCA_029282475.1. Classification (NCBI taxonomy): domain Eukaryota; kingdom Metazoa; phylum Chordata; class Lepidosauria; order Squamata; family Agamidae; genus Phrynocephalus; species Phrynocephalus forsythii. The sequence goes on from JAPFRF010000010.1 coordinate 99,078,750, forward strand.
CCCTTTCCCTCCCGGCCCTGACCTCCCAGGCTTGCTGCCGCTCTTTGCCTGGGTGCGTGGGGCTCCCCTCTCCCACCCCCCTTTCCTCCCAGCCCCGACCTCCCAGGCGCGCCGCCGCTCTTTGCCTGGGTGCGCGGGGCTCCCCTCTCCCACCCCCTTCCCTCCCAGCCCCGACCTCCCAGGCTCGCCTCTGCTCTTTGCCCGGGCGCGCGGGGCTCCCCTCTCCCCCCTTCCCTCCTGCCCCAACCTCCCAGGCTCACCGCTGACTCTTCACCGAGGTGCGCGGGGCTCCCCTCTCCCAGCCCCTTCCCTCCCACCCACAACGGTGAGTCCTTGACACCGGGCAGCTGCAAGGGGGGGTTCTCCTGTCTCCTTGCAAACCTTGAAGGGAGAGGAGGCCAGGGACTTAGAAAGGGTGTGTGGGGCTTTCATACACCCTCAAGGCTGGATGTGGCAGGACGATGGGTGCGTGGGTGGGTTCATGCTGGAGGCGGTGGGGGGGTAAACCCACAATGCTGTCTTATTTTTTTTATAGTACAGCATGAATTATTGCTGTCTGGTTAGACAGTCAAATTGCTGTTTTCGGGGGTCTTTTTCATCGTCTGGAACGGATTAATCCACTTTCCCATTACTTTCTATGGGAAAAGTATGTTTGACTTAAGTCTAGACCTCCGGAACGGATTAATGACGTAAGTCAAGGTTCCACTGTATGATCAATCTTTATACCATTGCTAACGAAGTGGGACTCCATTTGCCATCAACTTTTGCTTGGACAGTCACTATTAAGTTTTGGCTACGTATTCATTTTCTCCCTGACTCCAACTCCCTTGTATACGAACTATTAAGAGATCCTTATGTCTCAAAATGGTATCAATTTATCCAGTCCAAAATTCATCGTATTGGAATCAACCTAGACTCCCCAATCAACTGCAAAGAATCCCAAATCCTCAAAATCATCCATCAAAGAATCTGGGATATAGAGTGTCAAACCATTTCATCAGGGCTCAATCCAACGTGTTCTCCTCACTTTTATGGTTTGATGCCAACTCCAGGACTAGGAGCAAATTATATGAAACATCTCATTAATCCTTGTCTGCATCGTGCTTTTATGCTTGCTAGATTGAACATCCTTCCCTCAGCAGTTCTTTCAGGAAGATACTACAATGTTCCATTTGAGAATAGACTCTGTAAACTATGTCTATTGGAACCTGACTCAACCTCTCATATCTTTCTCTCCTGCCCCTCCCACCACAAGCTTCGCCTTCGCCTTCTGACCCCTTATATTTCCAATTTCTCTGGATCCCCGGAGAGTATAACAAAGTGTCTTCTTGAGGACAAACTTCCAGAATTGACAGCCTCAGAGGCTGAATACTTGGCCACTGTTTTACATATTAGTAAATAGTCTGGGGCCAAGACCTGCTATTAACCCAATCTTTTAATCATTTTTAACCTATTTATTTATTTCCTACCTCTTATTTTACATTTTGTTGCATCTGTTTTATATTTATGTATGCCAATAAAGGTTCTTGTGATTGTGATTGTGGTTTGTAAGACTGCACTGTTACTCTGTTTAACTTTTTGCCTATTGTGATTGTCTATGTATTTCTTTGTTCTTTTATCACATGTATATTCCACCCAATAAGCATATTTGTTGGGAGGCTTCATATCAAATCATTGCCTTTAAAAAGAAATAATAAACTGCTTTTATAACAAATGTGTACTTCTAGCTTTGTTCTTGCCTCTCATGGTGGTGAAAGAGAAATCTGTGCTGTCAAACACATAACAAACTTAGATATGCTTGTGTTCTTATAATCTAGGGATGGGCATGAAACAGAAAAATTGCATTTCATTTCATTGTGTTTTGTTGGCCCCCTCGCTTCGTTTGGTTTCATTACTAATGATTTTTTTTAAAAAAATCGTACAAAATGAAATGGTAACAAACAAATTCATTTCTCTATTATGTGCCCACTGAAGTCCTAGAGGCACGAAATTTGGTGCATACCTTCTTTGGACTCTCCCCTTTAAGCCCTCCAAATATGGAGTGATTTGGTGTTCGGGACGCCGAATTATTAAACTTCCAAGGGGGTGCCTCCTGGAAAAAACATTTCTAAGTGCCATATTCTCTGCTTGGAAATACTGATCCCAGGCAGCTAGCAGCATGAAAATTGCTGTGGACCTAGCTCAAGCTCTCTCCTTTAAACACTCTAAATCTGGAGAGGTTTGGGGTACGGGGGCCAAGTTATTCAACTCCAGACAGGGTGCCCCAGTAGAAAAACTTTTGTAATTTTAAAGTACTTGAAATGTCCAGGGGGCACCCCCTTTGAAGTTACATCGTCGTTTTGTTTCATTTCATTTTGTTAGCTAATGAAATGATGAAATGGCGTGTCATTTTTCATTTGTTGCCAATACCTATTATAATTCATTTATTCAATAGGAAACCACAGGTGGAATAAAAGCCTGATTACAACACTAGAAGTACACAGGAAGAATATAAAAAGCTGCCAATTTGACTTGGTTTGTGAAGAGATTTAATCAAGTTAATCAATTGTGCAGCAAAACACTAACCTGAATGTCATTTGTTTTTGCAAGTACTACTGGGTAGGGGCAAACACTATATGTGAACACTATATCTCTCTCTGCTTGTGGTTAGGTTTAGACAGCTTGTATGGCTGCACAACCATAGCCTTCAGCACAGAACATGAACATGTGTTGAGGACAGGCTGAATACCTTGTGTGACTTTTGCACCCACAAGGCTCAAGGGTAACTTTCTGGGGGCTCTCTAGCAATGCTTCCAATTACCTTCAGCTATGCCCAGACATGCACAGTATTGGGAGAATGATGTCTAACAAAAATAGGCATTGGGGTAAACCCATTCACTTGCATCATCATTTGGACCTAAGCTCACACATGGGTGCTATAAGGATGATGAGATGTTGGTTCCCAGTCAGCATGGTCAGGACCCCATTGGTATCTGAGGCCAATCGGGGGTTGCAGTCCAGCTGCCTTGGGTCCTTTTCCAAGGAGAAAGGTGGGATAAAAGTATTCTAAAATGTTTGTTTGTTTGTTTGTTTGTTTGTTTGTTTTTGCATTTGTACACCGTGACCAATTTTTCCCAAAGGGAACTCTGGGTGGTTTACATAAATCACCATAATAAAGAACAAATAATAATAAAGATAGAAAACAACAATGCAAGACAATGAGAACAAACAGCTAACATGGCAAGAGCCATAAAACAGTAAACAAAACAGACAACAAACACAGGAGGAAACAGAAACACATTTTAATGATTGCCAAAGGCATCCCTGAAAGCCAAGTTTTTATGGCCTTTTTAAAGGATGCCAAGGTTCGGGCCTGGCAAATCTCACTTGGCAATTTGTTCCAGAATGCAGGGCCAGCCACAGAGAAGGCCCAGTGGCATGTTGCCACCCTAAGGGCCTCCCTGGAGGTAGCTACCCGGAGCGAGAAAGCCATGGAGCCTCGATTTGGCCGGGCCAGCTCTGACTTCTGGGAAATACACTCTGCCAGATATTCAGGTCCCAAGCCATGGAGGGTTTTGTAAACCAAAACCAACACCTTGAACCTTATTTGGGATGCAACAGGTAGCCAATGTAGGCAAGCCAGATTTGGGGTGGTGCAGTCATATTTGCCTGCACCAACCACCAGCCTGGCTGCCGCATTCTGCACTACTGCAGTCGCCGAACAAGGGTCAAGGGAAGCCCATGTAGAGAGTGTTTCAATATCTATCCTCAACATGACCAGCGCCTGCACAACCATCAAGGAGTCCCCATCAAGGTATGGGTGAATCTGGGTGATAAACCTAAGGTGGTAAAAGGCCAGCCTGGACATGGCAGCCACCTGGGACTCCAGGGACAGCTCCGGATCCAGGACAATGCCCAGACTCTTCTCTTGTTCCACCAGCTGGAGGACAGTCCCATCCAGACTAGGGAGAGGGCCACTGTACCCATCCGGGGCACCTCCGAAGAACAGAACCTCAGTCTTCTCGGGATTAAGTTTGAACCTGTTGGTTCTGGTCCAATCCAGAACTGCAGCCAGGCAGCGGTTAAGGGTCTGGACGGCCTCCACAGCAGAGATGGAAAAGGAGAGAGAGAGAGAGCTGCATATCATCAGCGTACTGATGACAGCAAGCTCCAAAATTCTGGATGACCTGAGCCAGAGGCCTCATATAGATATTGAAGAACATGGGGGAGATTGCTGAGCCCTGAGGCACCCCAAAAGAGAGTGTCCAGGGAGATGACAAAACACCGTCCAAGCTCACTCACTGAACACGACCCTCGAGAAAGGAGCAGAGCCAGCCAAAGGTTGGACCCCCTATCTCCACCTCAGAGATCCAGCCCAGGAGGATACAGTGGTCAATGGTATCAAAGGCTGCTGACAAATTGAGAAGGACCAGCAGAGTAGAGCAACCCTGTTGGCCCTCCTCAACATGTCATTCTGCAGTGCGATCAGGGCAGTCTCAGTTCCATGACACAGCCTGAAAGGATCCAAGACAAGTTCTCCTCCAGGAACGATTGGAGCCGCATGGTGGCAACTCACTCCACCACCTTGCACAGGAAGGGAACATTGGCTATAGGATGATAATTAGAGATATCGTCTACAGCCAAGACAGGTCTTTTAAGCATGGGCTTAACTACCGTCTCTTTCAGCCAACAGGGAAAAATCCCATCCCTGAAGTTGGCAGTGGCGATGGTAGCAGCCCACTCTGGCATGCTCCCTCCAGCAGTCTTAATAAGCCAAGAAGGGCAGGCATCGAACAGAGAAGCCACTGGCCTGCAATGAGCCAGTGCCGTGGAGGCCTCAGCTGGAGTAACAGGCCTAAACTCAACAAACCGAGGATAAGAGGGGGGGCAGCATCAGCCATGCACGGGGATAGGTCAGTAAAACCGGAGTCCAGGTCAGAACGGATGGCCTCTATTTTGGATTTAAAATAGGCTGTGAAAGACTCACTAGTGAAATCACTAGGAGGAGGCCCCGGTGGACCCGGATTGGTGAGGTCTGGAACCACCCAGAACAATTCCACCTGGCAACTCGAGGCTCCACCAAGGTTGGCAAAAGATATTTTGGATCGCTCTGACATACAGTCTGGTCAGCGCACCAACCACAGCTTGATTCGATTCTGTCTGATCCTTCCTCCATCTGCTCTCAAGCCTCCTCTGCTCTTGCTTCATCATCCGCAACTCCACAGTAAACCACGGAGAGGAGCGGGCTCGGCATTGGATGAGGCGCTTGGGGGCGATCCAGTCAGGCACTCCAACGACATCCTGAAACCACCTGTCCACCAGAGAGTCAACCGGATCATCAACCAGACCATCCATTAAGCCCCAAAAGGCTTCCAAGAACCGAACTGGGTCCAGGAGCCTTTGGGGGCAGGCCTAACGTAGGCCGAAGTAGCAGGGAGCTAAATTTCATTTAACATGGCAGGTCTGCACACACATAACTGGCTGAAATCTTGTTACACAAAACAGCATATCTTTTAGATGCAAATTGCCACAACTGTGCAACAGAATTTCATCCTCTGCATCCTTCTCCTGCAATTCTTCAATGATGTGATAGCTGTGACCAGGGCTGGTGCTAGTTTTTTTGTGCCCTAGGTGAGGGGCAGGGGGTGGGGCAGGGGGCGGGTGGGCGGGGCAGGGGGCGGCGGAGTGGCAGCGGGGGGGTGGCAGGGCAGTGGGGCGGATGGTGGGGGACAGTGACGGGCACAGGGGGTGGCGATGGGTGGGGGGCGGTGAGCGGACGGCGGGGGGCCGTGATGGGTGAACGGTGATGGGTGGCTGGTGGGCGGTGGGGGGACGGACAGCGGTGGCCAGCGGCGGGGAGGGCGGAGGGGCAGCAGGCTGGCCAGTGCCCTCTTTTCATTTTTGTGCCCTAGGCAACTGCCTACTTCGCCTTAATGGAAGCGCCGGCCCTGGCTATGATACACAACTGAAGCAAAGCCCTGTTTTCGGACATGGCAACTACAGTGTGAAGGCTTGGGTGTCTTATCTGGGTAGATTATGTAAGGACAACCAGGTTATTGCCTTCTTTACCTTTAATTTTAGAAAACGATGCTGGCCCAATACTGGCCATTGGGGGGGGAGGCCCCTGCTGTCCTTTTCTCCTGCCAGCCCTTGCAAGAGAAAACTGCAGAACAGGCTTGACTAGCAGGGACTCCCTTGGCATTTCTTTTTCTATGGCAGACACAATGGAAGAAACCTTTCCCTCTCATAGATTCTGCCGCTCTTTTCAAGTAGCCTGTTCCTGCACTGTATCTCATTAAATGAATTCAAGGGCCACAGCAGGAAGAAGAACTGCTGAGGGGTAAAATTCATCCCAGAAGGCAGCCACTCTTGCCTAGCAACAATGGGCTTGTGACAGAGACGAGCCATCTCAAAAGGTCCACGCTGGAGAAGAGAAGAAAGCCACAACCCTTGAGAAACGTCAGATCTCTTTTATAGAGTCTTCCCCTTTCATGAGTGTGTGTTCTTCAGGCCAGATTGGAAATTAAAAACAAAACCACCCCTTTCTCAATGTTTGCTCGAGTGCCCCGGGAGTCAGCAAAACAGGCTGTGTTCCTTTGCTGGGGATGGAGCCCAAGGGCTAGCATTCAAAGGACAAACACCACTGTGTTTTCAATTCCAGCCATGTTCCCTTTATTGCCCGAGCAACTCTTCCCCATCATTACAGTCTGTCTTGTGGGAGTTCGTAGCTTACAATCAAGCATGGAACTCACAGAGATCTTCACCAATACTGGAGCAGTACTTTGGAATGAAAACAGACCCACCAACAAGCATTTGCATGCATATAGACTTTGTGTTTATAACTAGTTATAACCTTATGGGTTTACATTGACACTATGTTTTCACTGTTAGTTTCCATCATTCATAATCTTACATGGCACTTTACTCCCGTTTAACTGCTCACATTTTCTTGTAGTTTTAATGTAATGTTGTCTATTAATACTATAAATGTCCCTCAATTCCCTGTTCTAATACTTGAAGATGTCTTAATTGTACTGCACTGTATATTATCCCTCATTCTGTAAGCTGCCTTGGGTCCTTTTTCCTAGGAGAATGGCTAGGTAAAATTCTCTCTCTCTCTCTCTCTCTCTCTCTCTCTCTCTCTCTCTCTCTCTCTCTCTCTCTCTCTCTCTCTCTCTCTCTCTCTCTCTCTCTCTCTCTCTCTCTCTCTCTCTCTCGTAGGCTATAGGTGATACCTTTATAGGCCACTATTAAAATAACAAAATATCATTGCAAGTTTTGAGGGCAATACCCTGTTTTTCAAAGCATGTACTATACCAAAAGTCTAAACATGTGGTTTGCCAAGAAATTATTCTTAGATATAAAGTTCATGACAAGCTGGTTGTTGACAGGCATGTCTTTCTTAGATGAGGGCTGTTGTTACCTGCATCTGAAGTCAAGGATTGAGTTTCACACCAAGCTCTTCAAACAGAGGGACATAGGTCATGCACACCTATCCACAACTGCTCCCCATTTGACTCAAGACCTACAAGTCCCTATTTAGTGGGAGGGGTGATATAGAAAACCCATGTTATCCATTTAGGGAATGGGGAAAATTAGTAAATGCACTAGGTATAGCCTATTTATTTATTTATTTATTTATTTATTTATTTATTTATTTATTTATTTATTTATTTATTTATTTATTTATTACATTTATGGCCCACATATTCATTACTACGCAGTGCTCAAAGCCATTCACTTTTTAAAACCTAATCAACACAACAGTAGAAACATTCAGCCATAAAATCATTAACACCAAAGAAAATGATGAGGAACACAAAACCCTAAAAAAATCCACCAACACAGATTGTTACTGCATAAAAATTCCAAATACCACCAATGACAAAAAGAGGCATAATCAAAACACTTGTAGACTGTGCAAACCAAAACTGTGAAGCTGAATTCCTCAACACTGAACACAGCCACCTGAATTGGGCACTACAGGCAAATGGCTATTCCAAGAATGAAATCAAAATAGCCATCAAACCAAAATACAACAAACCAAAGAACAAAAACAGCCTCCAACAGACAAAGTATTTCTGTCATATATAAAAGGGGTCATGGACCACAACGACAAAGTGTTGAAAAAACACAACCTGCAAACAGTATTTAGACCCACCACAAAAATACAACAAATGCTACGGTCAGCAAAGGACCAAAGGTACCCACTCACTACTGCAGGAGTATACCGGATACCTTGTAGTTGTGGCCATGTATATATTGGGACCACAAAAGACAGCATCCAGACCAGAATCAAAGAACATGGAAGACACTGCAGACTAAAACAACCAGAAAAATCAGCAGTAGTGGAAGACACCCCGAAACAAACTGGGCATGAAATCCTCTTCCAGGACACATAGGTACTGGACAACACTACCAATCACTATGTCAGACTACACAAGGAAGCCATTGAAATCCACAAACATGTGCACAGTTTCAACAAAAAAGAAAGTCTAAAAATCAACAAAGCCTGACTTCCAGTACTGAAAACTACACAGTTCAAAAGGTCAAAGCTAAATGATTCCCACCCAGCCACAAGCAACAGTGATCAGTGCACACAACAGAACAGCTAATGATACCCATCAACTACACAGAAGGATTGCTGCTACCCCTGATAACACTGAAACTTTTTAATCCCTTCATCACAATACAATGACTAGCACCTATTCTCCTGCATAGGACAAGCTTCCTCTTTTCCACAACTTAAAAAAAACCCCACAGTCTCACTCACTTCATAACCCAGAGCATAGAGAGAAATCCTAGTTTCCTGAGCTTCTTGCCCTCTGAAGATGCCAGCCACAGAGTCTGGTGAAATGTCAGGAAGAAAAACTTCCAGAACACAGCCAAACAGCCTGAAAAACTCACAGCAACCACCTAAGAAAACAACTCATCAAAAGAGCTAACTTCCTCCCAGTGAATGAAACAACAACATAAGCCAGTTAGAAAAGATCTTTCCTTAAAAGCAGTAAGAAGGAACATGTTCACAACTGGAAGTGGGTGGTTCCCCCTTGCTGTCCCTCCTATACACACCTAACTGCTATTCTTAGAAAATCTGAGGTACAATATATCTAAAATTGAGAAGGTGTGTGTAAAGATTTCATTAAGAATCTTCCAAGTTCTACCCCTCCCCACACCCACACATATGGATAAACATCAAGCACTGGTCAGGGAGAAAAGGGAGGAAGATTTTTTTTAAGGGAGAAGAAAGCAAAAGAAAGGACAAGTGAATTATTTGTGGCCCCAAAAGTCTTAAAAGTAAATACTAAGAGGCTTAGCTGCCAAGAAGTAACACAGAGGTTCTTGTACTCCATCGGTGCATATTTTATGAGAACATGGAAACAAAGAATACAAGGTACAGTGTCCACTAATTCATTAACTATTGACTCAGCTATCCATGGTTGGCAGAGGAAAAAATTAAATAAATGATCCAGCAGCTACAAAGCAAGCTACCGTCACAAACAGCAGCTGTAAAGCAAGCTACTGTCACAAAACAGCAGTTGGGGTGGGGTTGGGGTGGGGTGGCATTCTCTCTTATCCAAGGTTTTCATCATCCACGGGAAGGCCTGGAACCAATCCCCAGCAGATACCAGGTCCTACTGTATGTGTTAAGATACACAGAGAAAGTTCTTGTATTAGATAAGGCTTGGTCATAGTTATTTATTTCCTATTCATCCTCATTTACAGGAAATATGAAAAGCACTGGAGATGAGGGGCGATGGCCTTTCAAAACCTTGAGCTAGCCACGTGTATGTAAAGAGAGCTTTTGTCAGCCCTGCTATTACAATTTAAGATTGGAAATTATTCAGCTAACGAGCAGAGACTTGTTTTCTCACTATGGAAGACGTGTAATACATGGATACCAGAGGGCACAGCAGGATTGCTCAGCAATAGCTGACAAATTGCCTCTGATATGTGACATATACAGCATCCAAGCTACTTCAAGGGATAGCTCTGTCACGTTTAGTGGACTTCATATTTTGGCATTTGGCCATGGCCACCTCAGTGACCCAGTAGTTGCCACCTTTCCCACTAAAATTAAATTAAAACAGGAATAAAAGGAACACATGAAGTGTGGTGCAGTGACTATATTGTTGAACCGGGACATTAGAAGACCCGGTTTCAACTCCCTACTTGGCCATCAAGCATATGAGGTCACTCTGAGCCAATCCCGTCTTTCACATTTACTTACCCCATAGATTTGTTGCAAGGGGAAAGGAGCAGGAAGGAGCAATACGTATCTCCTTTCTCCTTCACTAAAAAATATAGGAAATAAATCCAACCAACAAAAATATTTTATACTATTTGCAGCCACATTTCTGGTGGGAATAACTGCATGGAGGAAGGGTAATAGAAGAGCCTTGTGGAAGAGCCTCATGGCCTGCATAATTAGATTTTACACCACCCAGAGAATGCTTTAAACCAGTGGTTCTCAACCTTTGGGTCCCCAAATGTTCCTGGGCTGCAACTCCCAGAAATCCTGGCCAGCTCAGCTAGTGATGAAGACTTATGGGAGTTGCAGTCCAGGAACATCTAGGTACCCACAGGTTGTGAACCACTGCTTTAAACACTATGGGGTGGTATATAACCAGCACACTTTTAGCTTTTTAATATTCATCCTTGTTTATTTTTTTTAAATTTGTTAGGTAACGTTTTCTCTCTCTGTTTCGTCTCTGGATATGGTAATTACACAGGAGAAAGGCTTCCTTTCTCTGGGAACTCCTTTGGGGAAGGAAAATCCCCTCAGTGGGTGTCAAATGTGTTGTAGGTTAATCCTATTCATTTCATAATGCTCTGGCTAGACTGTAAAGGTGGCAAGAGCTGTAAGAGCACAAGTGCTGAAAGTGTGTGGGGTGTGTGTGGAAAAAAGATACAAGCTAGCATGTGTGCAGATGTGCAGTGTAACCATATACTGTACCCGTGGAGCAGACTTTGATGGTACAGAAGAGTTGAGCTTTTACGTGATGTGCCTGTGCAGTGCCAATGAACTGGCTGCAACATCGCTGCATAATCCATATGGTTAAACTTTAAGGGCATATGTGACTTCTTCAATGTTGGACCACTTGGCCAAAGGCTTGTTAAGACAGTGAATCCCATCAACAGGATCCTAGCCACTGTTCAAGCATATGAAAGAAAGTTAGTCAAGATAGTCCCAGAACGTGACTCTACATGTAGGATGCAATAACAACATGAGGACATTCTTGAATGTACTAGAAGATTATGTTGCTCACCCAGAAAAACAAGTGTCTTTGATATTTCTGGACAT